>OV277354.1:9978928-11261785 GCA_922984085.1 Sicus ferrugineus
GGAAAGCTAATTGCAGCACCTTTCCAGCGATATATACCACTTGGCCAGAATATTTTTCTAAAGTTACGAAAAAAGGCACTGAAAACGCGCAGTTTTAGTTAGCCTACACTGGCATTATGAAGTGGCCACTGCCTACTCCATGGTCCGAGTGCGTTGATGAAACTTACTATTTTGGAAAGCTAATGGCAGCACCTTTCCAGCAATATATACCACTTGGCCAGAATATTTTTCTAAAGTTACGAAAAAAGGCACTGAAAACGCGCATTTTCAGTTAGCCTACACTGGTATGATGAAGTGGCCACTGCCCACTCCAAGGTCCGAGTGCGTTGATGAAACTTACTATTTTGGAAAGCTAATGGCAGCACCTTTCCAACGATATATACCACTTGGCCAGAATATTTTTCTAAAGTTACGAAAAAAGGCACTGAAAACGCGCAGTTTTAGTTAGCCTACACTGGCATGATGAAGTGGCCACTGCCCACTCCATGGTCCGAGTGCGTTGATGAAACTTACTATTTTGGAAAGCTAATGGCAGCACCTTTCCAGCGATATATACCACTTGGCCAGAATATTTTTCTAAAGTTACGAAAAAAGGCACTGAAAACGCGCAGTTTTAGTTAGCCTACACTGGCATGATGAAGTGGCCACTGCCCACTCCATGGTCCGAGTGCGTTGATGAAACTTACTATTTTGGAAAGCTAATGGCAGCACCTTTCCAGCGATATATACCACTTGGCCAGAATATTTTTCTAAAGTTACGAAAAAAGGCACTGAAAACGCGCAGTTTTAGTTAGCCTACACTGGCATGATGAAGTGGCCACTGCCCACACCATGGTCCGAGTGCGTTGATGAAACTTACTATTTTGGAAAGCTAATGGCAGCACCTTTCCAGCGATATATACCACTTGGCCAGAATATTTTTCTAAAGTTACGAAAAAAGGCACTGAAAACGCGCAGTTTTAGTTAGCCTACACTGGCATGATGAAGTGGCCACTGCCCACTCCATGGTCCGAGTGCGTTGATGAAACTTACCATTTCGGAAAGCTAATGGCAGCACCTTTCCAGCGATATATACCACTTGGCCAGAATATTTTTCTAAAGTTACGAAAAAAGGCACTGAAAGCGCGCAGTTTTAGTTAGCCTACACTGGCATGATGAAGTGGCTACTGCCCACTCCATGGTCCGAGTGCGTTGATGAAACTTACTATTTTGGAAAGCTAATGGCAGCACCTTTCCAGCGATATATACCACTTGGCCAGAATATTTTTCTAAAGTTACGAAAAAAGGCACTGAAAACGCGCAGTTTTAGTTAGCCTACAATGGCATGATGAAGTGGCCACTGCCCACTCCATGGTCCGAGTGCGTTGATGAAACTTACTATTTTGGAAAGCTAATGGCAGCACCTTTCCAGCGATATATACCACTTGGCCAGAATATTTTTCTAAAGTTACGAAAAAAGGCACTGAAAACGCGCATTTTCAGTTAGCCTACACTGGTATGATGAAGTGGCCACTGCCCACTCCATGGTCCGAGTGCGTTGATGAAACTTACTATTTTGGAAAGCTAATGGCAGCACCTTTCCAGCAATATATACCACTTGGCCAGAATATTTTTCTAAAGTTACGAAAAAAGGCACTGAAAACGCGCATTTTCAGTTAGCCTACACTGGTATGATGAAGTGGCCACTGCCCACTCCATGGTCCGAGTGCGTTGATGAAACTTACTATTTTGGAAATCTAATGGCAGCATCTTTCCAGCGATATATACCACCTGGCCAGAATATTTTTCTAAAGTTACGAAAAAAGGCACTGAAAACGCGCAGTTTTAGTTAGCCTACACTGGCATGATGAAGTGGCTACTGCCCACTCCATGGTCCGAGTGCGTTGATGAAACTTACTATTTTGGAAAGCTAATGGCAGCACCTTTCCAGCGATATATACCACTTGGCCAGAATTTTTTTCTAAAGTTACGAAAAAAGGCACTGAAAACGCGCAGTTTTAGTTAGCCTACACTGGCATGATGAAGTGGCTACTGCCCACTCCATGGTCCGAGTGCGTTGATGAAACTTACTATTTTGGAAAGCTAATGGCAGCACCTTTCCAGCGATATATACCACTTGGCCAGAATATTTTTCTAAAGTTACGAAAAAAGGCACTGAAAACGCGCAGTTTTAGTTAGCCTACAATGGCATGATGAAGTGGCCACTGCCCACTCCATGGTCCGAGTGCGTTAATGAAACTTACTATTTTGGAAAGCTAATGGCAGCACCTTTCCAGCGATATATACCACTTGGCCAGAATATTTTTCTAAAGTTACGAAGAAAGGCACTGAAAACGTGCATTTTCAGTTAGCCTACACTGGTATGATGAAGTGGCCACTGCCCACTCCATGGTCCGACTGCGTTGATGAAACTTACCATTTTGGAAAGCTAATGGCAGCACCTTTCCAGCGATATATACCACTTGGCCAGAATATTTTTCTAAAGTTACGAAAAAAGGCACTGAAAACGCGCAGTTTTAGTTAGCCTACACTGGCATGATGAAGTGGCCACTGCCCACTCCATGGTCCGAGTGCGTTGATGAAACTTACTATTTTGGAAAGCTAATGGCAGCACCTTTCCAGCGATATATACCACTTGGCCAGAATATTTTTCTAAAGTTACGAAAAAAGGCACTGAAAACGCGCAGTTTTAGTTAGCCTACACTGGCATGATGAAGTGGCCACTGCCCACTCCATGGTCCGAGTGCGTTGATGAAACTTACTATTTTGGAAAGCTAATGGCAGCACCTTTCCAGCGATATATACCACTTGGCCAGAATATTTTTCTAAAGTTACGAAGAAAGGCACTGAAAACGTGCATTTTCAGTTAGCCTACACTGGTATGATGAAGTGGCCACTGCCCACTCCATGGTCCGAGTGCGTTGATGAAACTTACCATTTTGGAAAGCTAATGGCAGCACCTTTCCAGGGATATATACCACTTGGCCAGAATATTTTTCTAAAGTTACGAAAAAAGGCACTGAAAACGCGCAGTTTTAGTTAGCCTACACTGGCATGATGAAGTGGCCACTGCCCACTCCATGGTCCGAGTGCGTTGATGAAAATTACTATTTTGGAAAGCTAATGGCAGCACCTTTCCAGCGATATATACCACTTGGCCAGAATATTTTTCTAAAGTTACGAAAAAAGGCACTGAAAACGCGCAGTTTTAGTTAGCCTACACTGGCATGATGAAGTGGCCACTGCCCACTCCATGGTCTGAGTGCGTTGATGAAACTTACTACTTTGGAAAGCTAATGGCAGCACCTTTCCAGCGATATATACCACTTGGCCAGAATATTTTTCTAAAGTTACGAAAAAAGGCACTGAAAACGCGCAGTTTTAGTTAGCCTACAATGGCATGATGAAGTGGCCACTGCCCACTCCATGGTCCGAGTGCGTTGATGAAACTTACTATTTTGGAAAGCTAATGGCAGCACCTTTCCAGCGATATATACCACTTGGCCAGAATATTTTTCTAAAGTTACGAAGAAAGGCACTGAAAACGTGCATTTTCAGTTAGCCTACACTGGTATGATGAAGTGGCCACTGCCCACTCCATGGTCCGAGTGCGTTGATGAAACTTACCATTTTGGAAAGCTAATGGCAGCACCTTTCCAGCGATATATACCACTTGGCCAGAATATTTTTCTAAAGTTACGAAAAAAGGCACTGAAAACGCGCAGTTTTAGTTAGCCTACACTGGCATGATGAAGTGGCCACTGCCCACTCCATGGTCTGAGTGCGTTGATGAAACTTACTATTTGGAAAGCTAATGGCAGCACCTTTCCAGCAATATATACCACTTGGCCAGAATATTTTTCTAAAGTTACGAAAAAAGGCACTGAAAACGCGCATTTTCAGTTAGCCTACACTGGTATGATGAAGTGGCCACTGCCCACTCCATGGTCCGAGTGCGTTGATGAAACTTACTATTTTGGAAAGCTAATGGCAGCACCTTTCCAGCGATATATACCACTTGGCCAGAATATTTTTCTAAAGTTACGAAAAAAGGCACTGAAAACGCGCAGTTTTAGTTAGCCTACACTGGCATGATGAAGTGGCCACTGCCCACTCCATGGTCCGAGTGCGTTGATGAAACTTACTATTTTGGAAAGCTAATGGCAGCACCTTTCCAGCGATATATACCACTTGGCCAGAATATTTTTCTAAAGTTACGAAAAAAGGCACTGAAAACGCGCAGTTTTAGTTAGCCTACACTGGCATGATGAAGTGGCCACTGCCCACTCCATGGTCCGAGTGCGTTGATGAAACTTACTATTTTGGAAAGCTAATGGCAGCACCTTTCCAGCGATATATACCACTTGGCCAGAATATTTTTCTAAAGTTACGAAAAAAGGCACTGAAAACGCGCATTTTCAGTTAGCCTACACTGGTATGATGAAGTGGCCACTGCCCACTCCATGGTCCGAGTGCGTTGATGAAACTTACTATTTTGGAAAGCTAATGGCAGCACCTTTCCAGCGATATATACCACTTGGCCAGAATATTTTTCTAAAGTTACGAAGAAAGGCACTGAAAACGTGCATTTTCAGTTAGCCTACACTGGTATGATGAAGTGGCCACTGCCCACTCCATGGTCCGAGTGCGTTGATGAAACTTACCATTTTGGAAAGCTAATGGCAGCACCTTTCCAGGGATATATACCACTTGGCCAGAATATTTTTCTAAAGTTACGAAAAAAGGCACTGAAAACGCGCAGTTTTAGTTAGCCTACACTGGCATGATGAAGTGGCCACTGCCCACTCCATGGTCCGAGTGCGTTGATGAAAATTACTATTTTGGAAAGCTAATGGCAGCACCTTTCCAGCGATATATACCACTTGGCCAGAATATTTTTCTAAAGTTACGAAAAAAGGCACTGAAAACGCGCAGTTTTAGTTAGCCTACACTGGCATGATGAAGTGGCCACTGCCCACTCCATGGTCTGAGTGCGTTGATGAAACTTACTACTTTGGAAAGCTAATGGCAGCACCTTTCCAGCGATATATACCACTTGGCCAGAATATTTTTCTAAAGTTACGAAAAAAGGCACTGAAAACGCGCAGTTTTAGTTAGCCTACAATGGCATGATGAAGTGGCCACTGCCCACTCCATGGTCCGAGTGCGTTGATGAAACTTACTATTTTGGAAAGCTAATGGCAGCACCTTTCCAGCGATATATACCACTTGGCCAGAATATTTTTCTAAAGTTACGAAGAAAGGCACTGAAAACGTGCATTTTCAGTTAGCCTACACTGGTATGATGAAGTGGCCACTGCCCACTCCATGGTCCGAGTGCGTTGATGAAACTTACCATTTTGGAAAGCTAATGGCAGCACCTTTCCAGCGATATATACCACTTGGCCAGAATATTTTTCTAAAGTTACGAAAAAAGGCACTGAAAACGCGCAGTTTTAGTTAGCCTACACTGGCATGATGAAGTGGCCACTGCCCACTCCATGGTCCGAGTGCGTTGATGAAACTTACTATTTTGGAAAGCTAATGGCAGCACCTTTCCAGCGATATATACCACTTGGCCAGAATATTTTTCTAAAGTTACGAAAAAAGGCACTGAAAACGCGCAGTTTTAGTTAGCCTACACTGGCATGATGAAGTGGCCACTGCCCACTCCATGGTCCGAGTGCGTTGATGAAACTTACTATTTTGGAAAGCTAATGGCAGCACCTTTCCAGCGATATATACCACTTGGCCAGAATATTTTTCTAAAGTTACGAAAAAAGGCACTGAAAACGCGCATTTTCAGTTAGCCTACACTGGTATGATGAAGTGGCCACTGCCCACTCCATGGTCCGAGTGCGTTGATGAAACTTACTATTTTGGAAAGCTAATGGCAGCACCTTTCCAGCGATATATACCACTTGGCCAGAATATTTTTCTAAAGTTACGAAAAAAGGCACTGAAAACGCGCAGTTTTAGTTAGCCTACACTGGCATGATGAAGTGGCCACTGCCCACTCCATGGTCCGAGTGCGTTGATGAAACTTACTATTTTGGAAAGCTAATGGCAGCACCTTTCCAGCGATATATACCACTTGGCCAGAATATTTTTCTAAAGTTACGAAAAAAGGCACTGAAAACGCGCAGTTTTAGTTAGCCTACACTGGCATGATGAAGTGGCCACTGCCCACTCCATGGTCCGAGTGCGTTGATGAAACTTACTATTTTGGAAAGCTAATGGCAGCACCTTTCCAGCGATATATACCACTTGGCCAGAATATTTTTCTAAAGTTACGAAAAAAGGCACTGAAAACGCGCAGTTTTAGTTAGCCTACACTGGCATGATGAAGTGACCACTGCCCACTCCATGGTCCGAGTGCGTTGATGAAACTTACCATTTTGGAAAGCTAATGGCAGCACCTTTCCAGCGATATATACCACTTGGCCAGAATATTTTTCTAAAGTTACGAAAAAAGGCACTGAAAGCGCGCAGTTTTAGTTAGCCTACACTGGCATGATGAAGTGGCCACTGCCCACTCCATGGTCCGAGTGCGTTGATGAAACTTACTGTTTTGGAAAGCTAATGGCAGCACCTTTCCAGCGATATATACCACTTGGCCAGAATATTTTTCTAAAGTTACGAAAAAAGGCACTGAAAACGCGCAGTTTTAGTTAGCCTACAATGGCATGATGAAGTGGCCACTGCCCACTCCATGGTCCGAGTGCGTTGATGAAACTTACTATTTTGGAAAGCTAATGGCAGCACCTTTCCAGCGATATATACCACTTGGCCAGAATATTTTTCTAAAGTTACGAAGAAAAGCACTGAAAACGTGCATTTTCAGTTAGCCTACACTGGTATGATGAAGTGGCCACTGCCCACTCCATGGTCCGAGTGCGTTGATGAAACTTACCATTTTGGAAAGCTAATTGCAGCACCTTTCCAGCGATATATACCACTTGGCCAGAATATTTTTCTAAAGTTACGAAAAAAGGCACTGAAAACGCGCAGTTTTAGTTAGCCTACACTGGCATTATGAAGTGGCCACTGCCTACTCCATGGTCCGAGTGCGTCGATGAAACTTACTATTTTGGAAAGCTAATGGCAGCACCTTTCCAGCAATATATACCACTTGGCCAGAATATTTTTCTAAAGTTACGAAAAAAGGCACTGAAAACGCGCATTTTCAGTTAGCCTACACTGGTATGATGAAGTGGCCACTGCCCACTCCAAGGTCCGAGTGCGTTGATGAAACTTACTATTTTGGAAAGCTAATGGCAGCACCTTTCCAACGATATATACCACTTGGCCAGAATATTTTTCTAAAGTTACGAAAAAAGGCACTGAAAACGCGCAGTTTTAGTTAGCCTACACTGGCATGATGAAGTGGCCACTGCCCACTCCATGGTCCGAGTGCGTTGATGAAACTTACTATTTTGGAAAGCTAATGGCAGCACCTTTCCAGCGATATATACCACTTGGCCAGAATATTTTTCTAAAGTTACGAAAAAAGGCACTGAAAACGCGCAGTTTTAGTTAGCCTACACTGGCATGATGAAGTGGCCACTGCCCACTCCATGGTCCGAGTGCGTTGATGAAACTTACTATTTTGGAAAGCTAATGGCAGCACCTTTCCAGCGATATATACCACTTGGCCAGAATATTTTTCTAAAGTTACGAAAAAAGGCACTGAAAACGCGCAGTTTTAGTTAGCCTACACTGGCATGATGAAGTGGCCACTGCCCACACCATGGTCCGAGTGCGTTGATGAAACTTACTATTTTGGAAAGCTAATGGCAGCACCTTTCCAGCGATATATACCACTTGGCCAGAATATTTTTCTAAAGTTACGAAAAAAGGCACTGAAAACGCGCAGTTTTAGTTAGCCTACACTGGCATGATGAAGTGGCCACTGCCCACTCCATGGTCCGAGTGCGTTGATGAAACTTACCATTTTGGAAAGCTAATGGCAGCACCTTTCCAGCGATATATACCACTTGGCCAGAATATTTTTCTAAAGTTACGAAAAAAGGCACTGAAAGCGCGCAGTTTTAGTTAGCCTACACTGGCATGATGAAGTGGCTACTGCCCACTCCATGGTCCGAGTGCGTTGATGAAACTTACTATTTTGGAAAGCTAATGGCAGCACCTTTCCAGCGATATATACCACTTGGCCAGAATATTTTTCTAAAGTTACGAAAAAAGGCACTGAAAACGCGCAGTTTTAGTTAGCCTACAATGGCATGATGAAGTGGCCACTGCCCACTCCATGGTCCGAGTGCGTTGATGAAACTTACTATTTTGGAAAGCTAATGGCAGCACCTTTCCAGCGATATATACCACTTGGCCAGAATATTTTTCTAAAGTTACGAAAAAAGGCACTGAAAACGCGCATTTTCAGTTAGCCTACACTGGTATGATGAAGTGGCCACTGCCCACTCCATGGTCCGAGTGCGTTGATGAAACTTACTATTTTGGAAAGCTAATGGCAGCACCTTTCCAGCAATATATACCACTTGGCCAGAATATTTTTCTAAAGTTACGAAAAAAGGCACTGAAAACGCGCATTTTCAGTTAGCCTACACTGGTATGATGAAGTGGCCACTGCCCACTCCATGGTCCGAGTGCGTTGATGAAACTTACTATTTTGGAAATCTAATGGCAGCATCTTTCCAGCGATATATACCACCTGGCCAGAATATTTTTCTAAAGTTACGAAAAAAGGCACTGAAAACGCGCAGTTTTAGTTAGCCTACACTGGCATGATGAAGTGGCTACTGCCCACTCCATGGTCCGAGTGCGTTGATGAAACTTACTATTTTGGAAAGCTAATGGCAGCACCTTTCCAGCGATATATACCACTTGGCCAGAATTTTTTTCTAAAGTTACGAAAAAAGGCACTGAAAACGCGCAGTTTTAGTTAGCCTACACTGGCATGATGAAGTGGCTACTGCCCACTCCATGGTCCGAGTGCGTTGATGAAACTTACTATTTTGGAAAGCTAATGGCAGCACCTTTCCAGCGATATATACCACTTGGCCAGAATATTTTTCTAAAGTTACGAAAAAAGGCACTGAAAACGCGCAGTTTTAGTTAGCCTACAATGGCATGATGAAGTGGCCACTGCCCACTCCATGGTCCGAGTGCGTTAATGAAACTTACTACTTTGGAAAGCTAATGGCAGCACCTTTCCAGCGATATATACCACTTGGCCAGAATATTTTTCTAAAGTTACGAAGAAAGGCACTGAAAACGTGCATTTTCAGTTAGCCTACACTGGTATGATGAAGTGGCCACTGCCCACTCCATGGTCCGACTGCGTTGATGAAACTTACCATTTTGGAAAGCTAATGGCAGCACCTTTCCAGCGATATATACCACTTGGCCAGAATATTTTTCTAAAGTTACGAAAAAAGGCACTGAAAACGCGCAGTTTTAGTTAGCCTACACTGGCATGATGAAGTGGCCACTGCCCACTCCATGGTCCGAGTGCGTTGATGAAACTTACTATTTTGGAAAGCTAATGGCAGCACCTTTCCAGCGATATATACCACTTGGCCAGAATATTTTTCTAAAGTTACGAAAAAAGGCATTGAAAACGCGCAGTTTTAGTTAGCCTACACTGGCATGATGAAGTGGCCACTGCCCACTCCATGGTCCGAGTGCGTTGATGAAACTTACTATTTTGGAAAGCTAATGGCAGCACCTTTCCAGCGATATATACCACTTGGCCAGAATATTTTTCTAAAGTTACGAAGAAAGGCACTGAAAACGTGCATTTTCAGTTAGCCTACACTGGTATGATGAAGTGGCCACTGCCCACTCCATGGTCCGAGTGCGTTGATGAAACTTACTATTTTGGAAAGCTAATGGCAGCACCTTTCCAGGGATATATACCACTTGGCCAGAATATTTTTCTAAAGTTACGAAAAAAGGCACTGAAAACGCGCAGTTTTAGTTAGCCTACACTGGCATGATGAAGTGGCCACTGCCCACTCCATGGTCCGAGTGCGTTGATGAAAATTACTATTTTGGAAAGCTAATGGCAGCACCTTTCCAGCGATATATACCACTTGGCCAGAATATTTTTCTAAAGTTACGAAAAAAGGCACTGAAAACGCGCAGTTTTAGTTAGCCTACACTGGCATGATGAAGTGGCCACTGCCCACTCCATGGTCTGAGTGCGTTGATGAAACTTACTACTTTGGAAAGCTAATGGCAGCACCTTTCCAGCGATATATACCACTTGGCCAGAATATTTTTCTAAAGTTACGAAAAAAGGCACTGAAAACGCGCAGTTTTAGTTAGCCTACAATGGCATGATGAAGTGGCCACTGCCCACTCCATGGTCCGAGTGCGTTGATGAAACTTACTATTTTGGAAAGCTAATGGCAGCACCTTTCCAGCGATATATACCACTTGGCCAGAATATTTTTCTAAAGTTACGAAGAAAGGCACTGAAAACGTGCATTTTCAGTTAGCCTACACTGGTATGATGAAGTGGCCACTGCCCACTCCATGGTCCGAGTGCGTTGATGAAACTTACTATTTTGGAAAGCTAATGGCAGCACCTTTCCAGCGATATATACCACTTGGCCAGAATATTTTTCTAAAGTTACGAAAAAAGGCACTGAAAACGCGCAGTTTTAGTTAGCCTACACTGGCATGATGAAGTGGCCACTGCCCACTCCATGGTCCGAGTGCGTTGATGAAACTTACTATTTGGAAAGCTAATGGCAGCACCTTTCCAGCAATATATACCACTTGGCCAGAATATTTTTCTAAAGTTACGAAAAAAGGCACTGAAAACGCGCATTTTCAGTTAGCCTACACTGGTATGATGAAGTGGCCACTGCCCACTCCATGGTCCGAGTGCGTTGATGAAACTTACTATTTTGGAAAGCTAATGGCAGCACCTTTCCAGCGATATATACCACTTGGCCAGAATATTTTTCTAAAGTTACGAAAAAAGGCACTGAAAACGCGCAGTTTTAGTTAGCCTACACTGGCATGATGAAGTGGCCACTGCCCACTCCATGGTCCGAGTGCGTTGATGAAACTTACTATTTTGGAAAGCTAATGGCAGCACCTTTCCAGCGATATATACCACTTGGCCAGAATATTTTTCTAAAGTTACGAAAAAAGGCACTGAAAACGCGCAGTTTTAGTTAGCCTACACTGGCATGATGAAGTGGCCACTGCCCACTCCATGGTCCGAGTGCGTTGATGAAACTTACTATTTTGGAAAGCTAATGGCAGCACCTTTCCAGCGATATATACCACTTGGCCAGAATATTTTTCTAAAGTTACGAAAAAAGGCACTGAAAACGCGCATTTTCAGTTAGCCTACACTGGTATGATGAAGTGGCCACTGCCCACTCCATGGTCCGAGTGCGTTGATGAAACTTACTATTTTGGAAAGCTAATGGCAGCACCTTTCCAGCGATATATACCACTTGGCCAGAATATTTTTCTAAAGTTACGAAGAAAGGCACTGAAAACGTGCATTTTCAGTTAGCCTACACTGGTATGATGAAGTGGCCACTGCCCACTCCATGGTCCGAGTGCGTTGATGAAACTTACCATTTTGGAAAGCTAATGGCAGCACCTTTCCAGGGATATATACCACTTGGCCAGAATATTTTTCTAAAGTTACGAAAAAAGGCACTGAAAACGCGCAGTTTTAGTTAGCCTACACTGGCATGATGAAGTGGCCACTGCCCACTCCATGGTCCGAGTGCGTTGATGAAAATTACTATTTTGGAAAGCTAATGGCAGCACCTTTCCAGCGATATATACCACTTGGCCAGAATATTTTTCTAAAGTTACGAAAAAAGGCACTGAAAACGCGCAGTTTTAGTTAGCCTACACTGGCATGATGAAGTGGCCACTGCCCACTCCATGGTCCGAGTGCGTTGATGAAACTTACTATTTTGGAAAGCTAATGGCAGCACCTTTCCAGCGATATATACCACTTGGCCAGAATATTTTTCTAAAGTTACGAAAAAAGGCACTGAAAACGCGCAGTTTTAGTTAGCCTACACTGGCATGATGAAGTGGCCACTGCCCACACCATGGTCCGAGTGCGTTGATGAAACTTACTATTTTGGAAAGCTAATGGCAGCACCTTTCCAGCAATATATACCACTTGGCCAGAATATTTTTCTAAAGTTACGAAAAAAGGCACTGAAAACGCGCAGTTTTAGTTAGCCTACACTGGCATGATGAAGTGGCCACTGCCCACTCCATGGTCCGAGTGCGTTGATGAAACTTACCATTTTGGAAAGCTAATGGCAGCACCTTTCCAGCGATATATACCACTTGGCCAGAATATTTTTCTAAAGTTACGAAAAAAGGCACTGAAAGCGCGCAGTTTTAGTTAGCCTACACTGGCATGATGAAGTGGCTACTGCCCACTCCATGGTCCGAGTGCGTTGATGAAACTTACTATTTTGGAAAGCTAATGGCAGCACCTTTACAGCGATATATACCACTTGGCCAGAATATTTTTCTAAAGTTACGAAAAAAGGCACTGAAAACGCGCAGTTTTAGTTAGCCTACAATGGCATGATGAAGTGGCCACTGCCCACTCCATGGTCCGAGTGCGTTGATGAAACTTACTATTTTGGAAAGCTAATGGCAGCACCTTTCCAGCGATATATACCACTTGGCCAGAATATTTTTCTAAAGTTACGAAAAAAGGCACTGAAAACGCGCATTTTCAGTTAGCCTACACTGGTATGATGAAGTGGCCACTGCCCACTCCATGGTCCGAGTGCGTTGATGAAACTTACTATTTTGGAAAGCTAATGGCAGCACCTTTCCAGCAATATATACCACTTGGCCAGAATATTTTTCTAAAGTTACGAAAAAAGGCACTGAAAACGCGCATTTTCAGTTAGCCTACACTGGTATGATGAAGTGGCCACTGCCCACTCCATGGTCCGAGTGCGTTGATGAAACTTACTATTTTGGAAATCTAATGGCAGCATCTTTCCAGCGATATATACCACCTGGCCAGAATATTTTTCTAAAGTTACGAAAAAAGGCACTGAAAACGCGCAGTTTTAGTTAGCCTACACTGGCATGATGAAGTGGCTACTGCCCACTCCATGGTCCGAGTGCGTTGATGAAACTTACTATTTTGGAAAGCTAATGGCAGCACCTTTCCAGCGATATATACCACTTGGCCAGAATATTTTTCTAAAGTTACGAAAAAAGGCACTGAAAACGCGCATTTTCAATTAGCCTACACTGGTATGATGAAGTGGCCACTGCCCACTCCATGGTCCGAGTGCGTTGATGAAACTTACTATTTTGGAAAGCTAATGGCAGCACCTTTCCAGCGATATATACCACTTGGCCAGAATATTTTTCTAAAGTTACGAAAAAAGGCACTGAAAACGCGCATTTTCAGTTAGCCTACACTGGTATGATGAAGTGGCCACTGCCCACTCCATGGTCCGAGTGCGTTGATGAAACTTACTATTTTGGAAATCTAATGGCAGCACCTTTCCAGCGATATATACCACTTGGCCAGAATATTTTTCTAAAGTTACGAAAAAAGGCACTGAAAACGCGCATTTTCAGTTAGCCTACACTGGTATGATGAAGTGGCCACTGCCCACTCCATGGTCCGAGTGCGTTGATGAAACTTACTATTTTGGAAAGCTAATGGCAGCACCTTTCCAGCAATATATACCACTTGGCCAGAATATTTTTCTAAAGTTACGAAAAAAGGCACTGAAAACGCGCATTTTCAGTTAGCCTACACTGGTATGATGAAGTGGCCACTGCCCACTCCATGGTCCGAGTGCGTTGATGAAACTTACTATTTTGGAAATCTAATGGCAGCATCTTTCCAGCGATATATACCACCTGGCCAGAATATTTTTCTAAAGTTACGAAAAAAGGCACTGAAAACGCGCAGTTTTAGTTAGCCTACACTGGCATGATGAAGTGGCTACTGCCCACTCCATGGTCCGAGTGCGTTGATGAAACTTACTATTTTGGAAAGCTAATGGCAGCACCTTTCCAGCGATATATACCACTTGGCCAGAATATTTTTCTAAAGTTACGAAAAAAGGCACTGAAAACGCGCATTTTCAATTAGCCTACACTGGTATGATGAAGTGGCCACTGCCCACTCCATGGTCCGAGTGCGTTGATGAAACTTACTATTTTGGAAAGCTAATGGCAGCACCTTTCCAGCGATATATACCACTTGGCCAGAATATTTTTCTAAAGTTACGAAAAAAGGCACTGAAAACGCGCATTTTCAGTTAGCCTACACTGGTATGATGAAGTGGCCACTGCCCACTCCATGGTCCGAGTGCGTTGATGAAACTTACTATTTTGGAAATCTAATGGCAGCACCTTTCCAGCGATATATACCACTTGGCCAGAATATTTTTCTAAAGTTACGAAAAAAGGCACTGAAAACGTGCATTTTCAGTTAGCCTACACTGGTATGATGAAGTGGCCACTGCCCACTCCATGGTCCGAGTGCGTTGATGAAACTTACTATTTTGGAAAGCTAATGGCAGCACCTTTCCAGCGATATATACCACTTGGCCAGAATATTTTTCTAAAGTTACGAAAAAAGGCACTGAAAACGCGCAGTTTTAGTTAGCCTACACTGGCATGATGAAGTGGCCACTGCCCACTCCATGGTCCGAGTGCGTTGATGAAACTTACTATTTTGGAAAGCTAATGGCAGCACCTTTCCAGCGATATATACCACTTGGCCAGAATATTTTTCTAAAGTTACGAAAAAAGGCACTGAAAACGCGCAGTTTTAGTTAGCCTACAATGGCATGATAAAGTGGCCACTGCCCACTCCATGGTCCGAGTGCGTTGATGAAACTTACTATTTTGGAAAGCTAATGGCAGCACCTTTCCAGCGATATACCACTTGGCCAGAATATTTTTCTAAAGTTACGAAGAAAGGCACTGAAAACGTGCATTTTCAGTTAGCCTACACTGGTATGATGAAGTGCCACTGCCCACTCCATGGTCCGAGTGCGTTGATGAAACTTACCATTTTGGAAAGCTAATGGCAGCACCTTTCCAGCGATATATACCACTTGGCCAGAGTATTTTTCTAAAGTTACGAAAAAAGGCACTGAAAACGCGCAGTTTTAGTTAGCCTACACTGGCATGATGAAGTGGCCACTGCCCACTCCATGGTCCGAGTGCGTTGATGAAACTTACTATTTTGGAAAGCTAATGGCAGCACCTTTCCAGCAATATATACCACTTGGCCAGAATATTTTTCTAAAGTTACGAAAAAAGGCACTGAAAACGCGCATTTTCAGTTAGCCTACACTGGTATGATGAAGTGGCCACTGCCCACTCCATGGTCCGAGTGCGTTGATGAAACTTACTATTTTGGAAAGCTAATGGCAGCACCTTTCCAGCGATATATACCACTTGGCCAGAATATTTTTCTAAAGTTACGAAAAAAGGCACTGAAAACGCGCAGTTTTAGTTAGCCTACACTGGCATGATAAAGTGGCCACTGCCCAATCCATGGTCCGAGTGCGTTGATGAAACTTACTATTTTGGAAAGCTAATGGCAGCACCTTTCCAGCGATATATACCACTTGGCCAGAATATTTTTCTAAAGTTATGAAAAAAGGCACTGAAAACGCGCAGTTTTAGTTAGCCTACACTGGCATGATGAAGTGGCCACTGCCCACTCCATGGTCCGAGTGCGTTGATGAAACTTACTATTTTGGAAAGCTAATGGCAGCACCTTTCCAGCGATATATACCACTTGGCCAGAATATTTTTCTAAAGTTACGAAAAAAGGCACTGAAAACGCGCAGTTTTAGTTAGCCTACACTGGCATGATGAAGTGGCCACTGCCCACTCCATGGTCCGAGTGCGTTGATGAAACTTACTATTTTGGAAAGCTAATGGCAGCACCTTTCCAGCGATATATACCACTTGGCCAGAATATTTTTCTAAAGTTACGAAAAAAGGCACTGAAAACGCGCAGTTTTAGTTAGCCTACACTGGCATGATGAAGTGGCCACTGCCCACTCCATGGTCCGAGTGCGTTGATGAAACTTACTATTTTGGAAAGCTAATGGCAGCACCTTTCCAGCGATATATACCACTTGGCCAGAATATTTTTCTAAAGTTACGAAAAAAGGCACTGAAAACGCGCAGTTTTAGTTAGCCTACACTGGCATGATGAAGTGGCCACTGCCCACTCCATGGTCCGAGTGCGTTGATGAAACTTACTATTTTGGAAAGCTAATGGCAGCACCTTTCCAGCGATATATACCACTTGGCCAGAATATTTTTCTAAAGTTACGAAAAAAGGCACTGAAAACGCGCAGTTTTAGTTAGCCTACACTGGCATGATGAAGTGGCCACTGCCCACTCCATGGTCCGAGTGCGTTGATGAAACTTACTATTTTGGAAAGCTAATGGCAGCACCTTTCCAGCGATATATACCACTTGGCCAGAATATTTTTCTAAAGTTACGAAAAAAGGCACTGAAAACGCGCAGTTTTAGTTAGCCTACAATGGCATGATGAAGTGGCCACTGCCCACTCCATGGTCCGAGTGCGTTGATGAAACTTACTATTTTGGAAAGCTAATGGCAGCACCTTTCCAGCGATATATACCACTTGGCCAGAATATTTTTCTAAAGTTACGAAGAAAGGCACTGAAAACGTGCATTTTCAGTTAGCCTACACTGATATGATGAAGTGGCCACTGCCCACTCCATGGTCCGAGTGCGTTGATGAAAATTACTATTTTGGAAAGCTAATGGCAGCACCTTTCCAGCGATATATACCACTTGGCCAGAATATTTTTCTAAAGTTACGAAAAAAGGCACTGAAAACGCGCAGTTTTAGTTAGCCTACACTGGCATGATGAAGTGGCCACTGCCCACTCCATGGTCTGAGTGCGTTGATGAAACTTACTATTTTGGAAAGCTAATGGCAGCACCTTTCCAGCGATATATACCACTTGGCCAGAATATTTTTCTAAAGTTACGAAAAAAGGCACTGAAAACGCGCAGTTTTAGTTAGCCTACAATGGCATGATGAAGTGGCCACTGCCCACTCCATGGTCCGAGTGCGTTGATGAAACTTACTATTTTGGAAAGCTAATGGCAGCACCTTTCCAGCGATATATATCACTTGGCCAGAATATTTTTCTAAAGTTACGAAGAAAGGCACTGAAAACGTGCATTTTCAGTTAGCCTACACTGGTATGATGAAGTGGCCACTGCCCACTCCATGGTCCGAGTGCGTTGATGAAACTTACCATTTTGGAAAGCTAATGGCAGCACCTTTCCAGCGATATATACCACTTGGCCAGAATATTTTTCTAAAGTTACGAAAAAAGGCACTGAAAACGCGCAGTTTTAGTTAGCCTACACTGGCATGATGAAGTGGCCACTGCCCACTCCATGGTCCGAGTGCGTTGATGAAACTTACTATTTGGAAAGCTAATGGCAGCACCTTTCCAGCAATATATACCACTTGGCCAGAATATTTTTCTAAAGTTACGAAAAAAGGCACTGAAAACGCGCATTTTCAGTTAGCCTACACTGGTATGATGAAGTGGCCACTGCCCACTCCATGGTCCGAGTGCGTTGATGAAACTTACTATTTTGGAAAGCTAATGGCAGCACCTTTCCAGCGATATATACCACTTGGCCAGAATATTTTTCTAAAGTTACGAAAAAAGGCAATGAAAACGCGCAGTTTTAGTTAGCCTACACTGGCATGATGAAGTGGCCACTGCCCACTCCATGGTCCGAGTGCGTTGATGAAACTTACTATTTTGGAAAGCTAATGGCAGCACCTTTCCAGCGATATATACCACTTGGCCAGAATATTTTTCTAAAGTTACGAAAAAAGGCACTGAAAACGCGCAGTTTTAGTTAGCCTACACTGGCATGATGAAGTGGCCACTGCCCACTCCATGGTCCGAGTGCGTTGATGAAACTTACTATTTTGGAAAGCTAATGGCAGCACCTTTCCAGCGATATATACCACTTGGCCAGAATATTTTTCTAAAGTTACGAAAAAAGGCACTGAAAACGCGCATTTTCAGTTAGCCTACACTGGTATGATGAAGTGGCCACTGCCCACTCCATGGTCCGAGTGCGTTGATGAAACTTACCATTTTGGAAAGCTAATGGCAGCACCTTTCCAGCGATATATACCACTTGGCCAGAATATTTTTCTAAAGTTACGAAAAAAGGCACTGAAAGCGCGCAGTTTTAGTTAGCCTACACTGGCATGATGAAGTGGCCACTGCCCACTCCATGGTCCGAGTGCGTTGATGAAACTTACTATTTTGGAAAGCTAATGGCAGCACCTTTCTAGCGATATATACCACTTGGCCAGAATATTTTTCTAAAGTTACGAAAAAAGGCACTGAAAACGCGCAGTTTTAGTTAGCCTACACTGGCATGATGAAGTGGCCACTGCCCACTCCATGGTCCGAGTGCGTTGATGAAACTTACTATTTTGGAAAGCTAATGGCAGCACCTTTCCAGCGATATATACCACTTGGCCAGAATATTTTTCTAAAGTTACGAAAAAAGGCACTGAAAACGCGCAGTTTTAGTTAGCCTACACTGGCATGATGAAGTGGCTACTGCCCACTCCATGGTCCGAGTGCGTTGATGAAACTTACTATTTTGGAAAGCTAATGGCAGCACCTTTCCAGCGATATATACCACTTGGCCAGAATATTTTTCTAAAGTTACGAAAAAAGGCACTGAAAACGCGCAGTTTTAGTTAGCCTACAATGGCATGATGAAGTGGCCACTGCCCACTCCATGGTCCGAGTGCGTTGATGAAACTTACTATTTTGGAAAGCTAATGGCAGCACCTTTCCAGCGATATATACCACTTGGCCAGAATATTTTTCTAAAGTTACGAAGAAAGGCACTGAAAACGTGCATTTTCAGTTAGCCTACACTGATATGATGAAGTGGCCACTGCCCACTCCATGGTCCGAGTGCGTTGATGAAAATTACTATTTTGGAAAGCTAATGGCAGCACCTTTCCAGCGATATATACCACTTGGCCAGAATATTTTTCTAAAGTTACGAAAAAAGGCACTGAAAACGCGCAGTTTTAGTTAGCCTACACTGGCATGATGAAGTGGCCACTGCCCACTCCATGGTCTGAGTGCGTTGATGAAACTTACTATTTTGGAAAGCTAATGGCAGCACCTTTCCAGCGATATATACCACTTGGCCAGAATATTTTTCTAAAGTTACGAAAAAAGGCACTGAAAACGCGCAGTTTTAGTTAGCCTACAATGGCATGATGAAGTGGCCACTGCCCACTCCATGGTCCGAGTGCGTTGATGAAACTTACTATTTTGGAAAGCTAATGGCAGCACCTTTCCAGCGATATATATCACTTGGCCAGAATATTTTTCTAAAGTTACGAAGAAAGGCACTGAAAACGTGCATTTTCAGTTAGCCTACACTGGTATGATGAAGTGGCCACTGCCCACTCCATGGTCCGAGTGCGTTGATGAAACTTACCATTTTGGAAAGCTAATGGCAGCACCTTTCCAGCGATATATACCACTTGGCCAGAATATTTTTCTAAAGTTACGAAAAAAGGCACTGAAAACGCGCAGTTTTAGTTAGCCTACACTGGCATGATGAAATGGCCACTGCCCACTCCATGGTCCGAGTGCGTTGATGAAACTTACTATTTGGAAAGCTAATGGCAGCACCTTTCCAGCAATATATACCACTTGGCCAGAATATTTTTCTAAAGTTACGAAAAAAGGCACTGAAAACGCGCATTTTCAGTTAGCCTACACTGGTATGATGAAGTGGCCACTGCCCACTCCATGGTCCGAGTGCGTTGATGAAACTTACTATTTTGGAAAGCTAATGGCAGCACCTTTCCAGCGATATATACCACTTGGCCAGAATATTTTTCTAAAGTTACGAAAAAAGGCAATGAAAACGCGCAGTTTTAGTTAGCCTACACTGGCATGATGAAGTGGCCACTGCCCACTCCATGGTCCGAGTGCGTTGATGAAACTTACTATTTTGGAAAGCTAATGGCAGCACCTTTCCAGCGATATATACCACTTGGCCAGAATATTTTTCTAAAGTTACGAAAAAAGGCACTGAAAACGCGCAGTTTTAGTTAGCCTACACTGGCATGATGAAGTGGCCACTGCCCACTCCATGGTCCGAGTGCGTTGATGAAACTTACTATTTTGGAAAGCTAATGGCAGCACCTTTCCAGCGATATATACCACTTGGCCAGAATATTTTTCTAAAGTTACGAAAAAAGGCACTGAAAACGCGCAGTTTTAGTTAGCCTACACTGGCATGATGAAGTGGCCACTGCCCACTCCATGGTCCGAGTGCGTTGATGAAACTTACTATTTTGGAAAGCTAATGGCAGCACCTTTCCAGCGATATATACCACTTGGCCAGAATATTTTTCTAAAGTTACGAAAAAAGGCACTGAAAACGCGCATTTTCAGTTAGCCTACACTGGTATGATGAAGTGGCCACTGCCCACTCCATGGTCCGAGTGCGTTGATGAAACTTACCATTTTGGAAAGCTAATGGCAGCACCTTTCCAGCGATATATACCACTTGGCCAGAATATTTTTCTAAAGTTACGAAAAAAGGCACTGAAAGCGCGCAGTTTTAGTTAGCCTACACTGGCATGATGAAGTGGCCACTGCCCACTCCATGGTCCGAGTGCGTTGATGAAACTTACTATTTTGGAAAGCTAATGGCAGCACCTTTCTAGCGATATATACCACTTGGCCAGAATATTTTTCTAAAGTTACGAAAAAAGGCACTGAAAACGCGCAGTTTTAGTTAGCCTACACTGGCATGATGAAGTGGCCACTGCCCACTCCATGGTCCGAGTGCGTTGATGAAACTTACTATTTTGGAAAGCTAATGGCAGCACCTTTCCAGCGATATATACCACTTGGCCAGAATATTTTTCTAAAGTTACGAAAAAAGGCACTGAAAACGCGCAGTTTTAGTTAGCCTACACTGGCATGATGAAGTGGCCACTGCCCACTCCATGGTCCGAGTGCGTTGATGAAACTTACTATTTTGGAAAGCTAATGGCAGCACCTTTCCAGCGATATATACCACTTGGCCAGAATATTTTTCTAAAGTTACGAAAAAAGGCACTGAAAACGCGCAGTTTTAGTTAGCCTACACTGGCATGATGAAGTGGCCACTGCCCACTCCATGGTCCGAGTGCGTTGATGAAACTTACTATTTTGGAAAGCTAATGGCAGCACCTTTCCAGCGATATATACCACTTGCCAGAATATTTTTCTAAAGTTACGAAAAAAGGCACTGAAAACGCGCATTTTCAGTTAGCCTACACTGGTATGATGAAGTGGCCACTGCCCACTCCATGGTCCGAGTGCGTTGATGAAACTTACCATTTTGGAAAGCTAATGGCAGCACCTTTCCAGCGATATATACCACTTGGCCAGAATATTTTTCTAAAGTTACGAAAAAAGGCACTGAAAGCGCGCAGTTTTAGTTAGCCTACACTGGCATGATGAAGTGGCCACTGCCCACTCCATGGTCCGAGTGCGTTGATGAAACTTACTATTTTGGAAAGCTAATGGCAGCACCTTTCTAGCGATATATACCACTTGGCCAGAATATTTTTCTAAAGTTACGAAAAAAGGCACTGAAAACGCGCAGTTTTAGTTAGCCTACACTGGCATGATGAAGTGGCCACTGCCCACTCCATGGTCCGAGTGCGTTGATGAAACTTACTATTTTGGAAAGCTAATGGCAGCACCTTTCCAGCGATATATACCACTTGGCCAGAATATTTTTCTAAAGTTACGAAAAAAGGCACTGAAAACGCGCAGTTTTAGTTAGCCTACACTGGCATGATGAAGTGGCTACTGCCCACTCCATGGTCCGAGTGCGTTGATGAAACTTACTATTTTGGAAAGCTAATGGCAGCACCTTTCCAGCGATATATACCACTTGGCCAGAATATTTTTCTAAAGTTACGAAAAAAGGCACTGAAAACGCGCAGTTTTAGTTAGCCTACAATGGCATGATGAAGTGGCCACTGCCCACTCCATGGTCCGAGTGCGTTGATGAAACTTACTATTTTGGAAAGCTAATGGCAGCACCTTTCCAGCGATATATACCACTTGGCCAGAATATTTTTCTAAAGTTACGAAGAAAGGCACTGAAAACGTGCATTTTCAGTTAGCCTACACTGATATGATGAAGTGGCCACTGCCCACTCCATGGTCCGAGTGCGTTGATGAAAATTACTATTTTGGAAAGCTAATGGCAGCACCTTTCCAGCGATATATACCACTTGGCCAGAATATTTTTCTAAAGTTACGAAAAAAGGCACTGAAAACGCGCAGTTTTAGTTAGCCTACACTGGCATGATGAAGTGGCCACTGCCCACTCCATGGTCTGAGTGCGTTGATGAAACTTACTATTTTGGAAAGCTAATGGCAGCACCTTTCCAGCGATATATACCACTTGGCCAGAATATTTTTCTAAAGTTACGAAAAAAGGCACTGAAAACGCGCAGTTTTAGTTAGCCTACAATGGCATGATGAAGTGGCCACTGCCCACTCCATGGTCCGAGTGCGTTGATGAAACTTACTATTTTGGAAAGCTAATGGCAGCACCTTTCCAGCGATATATATCACTTGGCCAGAATATTTTTCTAAAGTTACGAAGAAAGGCACTGAAAACGTGCATTTTCAGTTAGCCTACACTGGTATGATGAAGTGGCCACTGCCCACTCCATGGTCCGAGTGCGTTGATGAAACTTACCATTTTGGAAAGCTAATGGCAGCACCTTTCCAGCGATATATACCACTTGGCCAGAATATTTTTCTAAAGTTACGAAAAAAGGCACTGAAAACGCGCAGTTTTAGTTAGCCTACACTGGCATGATGAAATGGCCACTGCCCACTCCATGGTCCGAGTGCGTTGATGAAACTTACTATTTGGAAAGCTAATGGCAGCACCTTTCCAGCAATATATACCACTTGGCCAGAATATTTTTCTAAAGTTACGAAAAAAGGCACTGAAAATGCGCGTTTTCAGTTAGCCTACACTGGTATGATGAAGTGGCCACTGCCCACTCCATGGTCCGAGTGCGTTGATGAAACTTACTATTTTGGAAAGCTAATGGCAGCACCTTTCCAGCGATATATACCACTTGGCCAGAATATTTTTCTAAAGTTACGAAAAAAGGCAATGAAAACGCGCAGTTTTAGTTAGCCTACACTGGCATGATGAAGTGGCCACTGCCCACTCCATGGTCCGAGTGCGTTGATGAAACTTACTATTTTGGAAAGCTAATGGCAGCACCTTTCCAGCGATATATACCACTTGGCCAGAATATTTTTCTAAAGTTACGAAAAAAGGCACTGAAAACGCGCAGTTTTAGTTAGCCTACACTGGCATGATGAAGTGGCCACTGCCCACTCCATGGTCCGAGTGCGTTGATGAAACTTACTATTTTGGAAAGCTAATGGCAGCACCTTTCCAGCGATATATACCACTTGGCCAGAATATTTTTCTAAAGTTACGAAAAAAGGCACTGAAAACGCGCAGTTTTAGTTAGCCTACACTGGCATGATGAAGTGGCCACTGCCCACTCCATGGTCCGAGTGCGTTGATGAAACTTACTATTTTGGAAAGCTAATGGCAGCACCTTTCCAGCGATATATACCACTTGGCCAGAATATTTTTCTAAAGTTACGAAAAAAGGCACTGAAAACGCGCATTTTCAGTTAGCCTACACTGGTATGATGAAGTGGCCACTGCCCACTCCATGGTCCGAGTGCGTTGATGAAACTTACCATTTTGGAAAGCTAATGGCAGCACCTTTCCAGCGATATATACCACTTGGCCAGAATATTTTTCTAAAGTTACGAAAAAAGGCACTGAAAGCGCGCAGTTTTAGTTAGCCTACACTGGCATGATGAAGTGGCCACTGCCCACTCCATGGTCCGAGTGCGTTGATGAAACTTACTATTTTGGAAAGCTAATGGCAGCACCTTTCTAGCGATATATACCACTTGGCCAGAATATTTTTCTAAAGTTACGAAAAAAGGCACTGAAAACGCGCAGTTTTAGTTAGCCTACACTGGCATGATGAAGTGGCCACTGCCCACTCCATGGTCCGAGTGCGTTGATGAAACTTACTATTTTGGAAAGCTAATGGCAGCACCTTTCCAGCGATATATACCACTTGGCCAGAATATTTTTCTAAAGTTACGAAAAAAGGCACTGAAAACGCGCAGTTTTAGTTAGCCTACACTGGCATGATGAAGTGGCCACTGCCCACACCATGGTCCGAGTGCGTTGATGAAACTTACTATTTTGGAAAGCTAATGGCAGCACCTTTCCAGCGATATATACCACTTGGCCAGAATATTTTTCTAAAGTTACGAAAAAAGGCACTGAAAACGCGCATTTTCAGTTAGCCTACACTGGTATGATGAAGTGGCCACTGCCCACTCCATGGTCCGAGTGCGTTGATGAAACTTACCATTTTGGAAAGCTAATGGCAGCACCTTTCCAGCGATATATACCACTTGGCCAGAATATTTTTCTAAAGTTACGAAAAAAGGCACTGAAAGCGCGCAGTTTTAGTTAGCCTACACTGGCATGATGAAGTGGCCACTGCCCACTCCATGGTCCGAGTGCGTTGATGAAACTTACTATTTTGGAAAGCTAATGGCAGCACCTTTCTAGCGATATATACCACTTGGCCAGAATATTTTTCTAAAGTTACGAAAAAAGGCACTGAAAACGCGCAGTTTTAGTTAGCCTACACTGGCATGATGAAGTGGCCACTGCCCACTCCATGGTCCGAGTGCGTTGATGAAACTTACTATTTTGGAAAGCTAATGGCAGCACCTTTCCAGCGATATATACCACTTGGCCAGAATATTTTTCTAAAGTTACGAAAAAAGGCACTGAAAACGCGCAGTTTTAGTTAGCCTACACTGGCATGATGAAGTGGCTACTGCCCACTCCATGGTCCGAGTGCGTTGATGAAACTTACTATTTTGGAAAGCTAATGGCAGCACCTTTCCAGCGATATATACCACTTGGCCAGAATATTTTTCTAAAGTTACGAAAAAAGGCACTGAAAACGCGCAGTTTTAGTAAGCCTACAATGGCATGATGAAGTGGCCACTGCCCACTCCATGGTCCGAGTGCGTTGATGAAACTTACTATTTTGGAAAGCTAATGGCAGCACCTTTCCAGCGATATATACCACTTGGCCAGAATATTTTTCTAAAGTTACGAAGAAAGGCACTGAAAACGTGCATTTTCAGTTAGCCTACACTGATATGATGAAGTGGCCACTGCCCACTCCATGGTCCGAGTGCGTTGATGAAAATTACTATTTTGGAAAGCTAATGGCAGCACCTCTCCAGCGATATATACCACTTGGCCAGAATATTTTTCTAAAGTTACGAAAAAAGGCACTGAAAACGCGCAGTTTTAGTTAGCCTACACTGGCATGATGAAGTGGCCACTGCCCACTCCATGGTCTGAGTGCGTTGATGAAACTTACTATTTTGGAAAGCTAATGGCAGCACCTTTCCAGCGATATATACCACTTGGCCAGAATATTTTTCTAAAGTTACGAAAAAAGGCACTGAAAACGCGCAGTTTTAGTTAGCCTACAATGGCATGATGAAGTGGCCACTGCCCACTCCATGGTCCGAGTGCGTTGATGAAACTTACTATTTTGGAAAGCTAATGGCAGCACCTTTCCAGCGATATATATCACTTGGCCAGAATATTTTTCTAAAGTTACGAAGAAAGGCACTGAAAACGTGCATTTTCAGTTAGCCTACACTGGTATGATGAAGTGGCCACTGCCCACTCCATGGTCCGAGTGCGTTGATGAAACTTACCATTTTGGAAAGCTAATGGCAGCACCTTTCCAGCGATATATACCACTTGGCCAGAATATTTTTCTAAAGTTACGAAAAAAGGCACTGAAAACGCGCAGTTTTAGTTAGCCTACACTGGCATGATGAAGTGGCCACTGCCCACTCCATGGTCCAAGTGCGTTGATGAAACTTACTATTTGGAAAGCTAATGGCAGCACCTTTCCAGCAATATATACCACTTGGCCAGAATATTTTTCTAAAGTTACGAAAAAAGGCACTGAAAACGCGCATTTTCAGTTAGCCTACACTGGTATGATGAAGTGGCCACTGCCCACTCCATGGTCCGAGTGCGTTGATGAAACTTACTATTTTGGAAAGCTAATGGCAGCACCTTTCCAGCGATATATACCACTTGGCCAGAATATTTTTCTAAAGTTACGAAAAAAGGCAATGAAAACGCGCAGTTTTAGTTAGCCTACACTGGCATGATGAAGTGGCCACTGCCCACTCCATGGTCCGAGTGCGTTGATGAAACTTACTATTTTGGAAAGCTAATGGCAGCACCTTTCCAGCGATATATACCACTTGGCCAGAATATTTTTCTAAAGTTACGAAAAAAGGCACTGAAAACGCACAGTTTTAGTTAGCCTACACTGGCATGATGAAGTGGCCACTGCCCACTCCATGGTCCGAGTGCGTTGATGAAACTTACTATTTTGGAAAGCTAATGGCAGCACCTTTCCAGCGATATATACCACTTGGCCAGAATATTTTTCTAAAGTTACGAAAAAAGGCACTGAAAACGCGCATTTTCAGTTAGCCTACACTGGTATGATGAAGTGGCCACTGCCCACTCCATGGTCCGAGTGCGTTGATGAAACTTACTATTTTGGAAAGCTAATGGCAGCACCTTTCCAGCGATATATACCACTTGGCCAGAATATTTTTCTAAAGTTACGAAAAAAGGCACTGAAAACGCACAGTTTTAGTTAGCCTACACTGGCATGATGAAGTGGCCACTGCCCACTCCATGGTCCGAGTGCGTTGATGAAACTTACTATTTTGGAAAGCTAATGGCAGCACCTTTCCAGCGATATATACCACTTGGCCAGAATATTTTTCTAAAGTTACGAAAAAAGGCACTGAAAACGCGCAGTTTTAGTTAGCCTACACTGGCATGATGAAGTGGCCACTGCCCACTCCATGGTCCGAGTGCGTTGATGAAACTTACCATTTTGGAAAGCTAATGGCAGCACCTTTCCAGCGATATATACCACTTGGCCAGAATATTTTTCTAAAGTTACGAAAAATGGCACTGAAAACGCGCAGTTTTAGTTAGCCTACACTGGCATGATGAAGTGGCCACTGCCCACTCCATGGTCCGAGTGCGTTGATGAAACTTACTATTTTGGAAAGCTAATGGCAGCACCTTTCCAGCGATATATACCACTTGGCCAGAATATTTTTCTAAAGTTACGAAAAAAGGCACTGAAAACGCGCAGTTTTAGTTAGCCTACACTGGCATGATGAAGTGACCACTGCCCACTCCATGGTCCGAGTGCGTTGATGAAACTTACCATTTTGGAAAGCTAATGGCAGCACCTTTCCAGCGATATATACCACTTGGCCAGAATATTTTTCTAAAGTTACGAAAAAAGGCACTGAAAACGCGCAGTTTTAGTTAGCCTACACTGGCATGATGAAGTGGCCACTGCCCACTCCATGGTCCGAGTGCGTTGATGAAACTTACTATTTTGGAAAGCTAATGGCAGCACCTTTCCAGCGATATATACCACTTGGCCAGAATATTTTTCTAAAGTTACGAAAAAAGGCACTGAAAACGCGCAGTTTTAGTTAGCCTACACTGGCATGATGAAGTGGCCACTGCCCACACCATGGTCCGAGTGCGTTGATGAAACTTACTATTTTGGAAAGCTAATGGCAGCACCTTTCCAGCGATATATACCACTTGGCCAGAATATTTTTCTAAAGTTACGAAAAAAGGCACTGAAAACGCGCAGTTTTAGTTAGCCTACACTGGCATGATGAAGTGGCCACTGCCCACTCCATGGTCCGAGTGCGTTGATGAAACTTACTATTTTGGAAAGCTAATGGCAGCACCTTTCCAGCGATATATACCACTTGGCCAGAATATTTTTCTAAAGTTACGAAAAAAGGCACTGAAAACGCGCAGTTTTAGTTAGCCTACACTGGCATGATGAAGTGACCACTGCCCACTCCATGGTCCGAGTGCGTTGATGAAACTTACCATTTTGGAAAGCTAATGGCAGCACCTTTCCAGCGATATATACCACTTGGCCAGAATATTTTTCTAAAGTTACGAAAAAAGGCACTGAAAGCGCGCAGTTTTAGTTAGCCTACACTGGCATGATGAAGTGGCCACTGCCCACTCCATGGTCCGAGTGCGTTGATGAAACTTACTATTTTGGAAAGCTAATGGCAGCACCTTTCCAGCGATATATACCACTTGGCCAGAATATTTTTCTAAAGTTACGAAAAAAGGCACTGAAAACGCGCAGTTTTAGTTAGCCTACACTGGCATGATGAAGTGGCCACTGCCCACTCCATGGTCCGAGTGCGTTGATGAAACTTACTATTTTGGAAAGCTAATGGCAGCACCTTTCCAGCGATATATACCACTTGGCCAGAATATTTTTCTAAAGTTACGAAAAAAGGCACTGAAAACGCGCAGTTTTAGTTAGCCTACACTGGCATGATGAAGTGACCACTGCCCACTCCATGGTCCGAGTGCGTTGATGAAACTTACCATTTTGGAAAGCTAATGGCAGCACCTTTCCAGCGATATATACCACTTGGCCAGAATATTTTTCTAAAGTTACGAAAAAAGGCACTGAAAACGCGCAGTTTTAGTTAGCCTACACTGGCATGATGAAGTGACCACTGCCCACTCCATGGTCCGAGTGCGTTGATGAAACTTACTATTTTGGAAAGCTAATGGCAGCACCTTTCCAGCGATATATACCACTTGGCCAGAATATTTTTCTAAAGTTACGAAAAAAGGCACTGAAAACGCGCAGTTTTAGTTAGCCTACACTGGCATGATGAAGTGACCACTGCCCACTCCATGGTCCGAGTGCGTTGATGAAACTTACCATTTTGGAAAGCTAATGGCAGCACCTTTCCAGCGATATATACCACTTGGCCAGAATATTTTTCTAAAGTTACGAAAAAAGGCACTGAAAGCGCGCAGTTTTAGTTAGCCTACACTGGCATGATGAAGTGGCCACTGCCCACTCCATGGTCCGAGTGCGTTGATGAAACTTACTATTTTGGAAAGCTAATGGCAGCACCTTTCCAGCGATATATACCACTTGGCCAGAATATTTTTCTAAAGTTACGAAAAAAGGCACTGAAAACGCGCAGTTTTAGTTAGCCTACAATGGCATGATGAAGTGGCCACTGCCCACTCCATGGTCCGAGTGCGTTGATGAAACTTACTATTTTGGAAAGCTAATGGCAGCACCTTTCCAGCGATATATACCACTTGGCCAGAATATTTTTCTAAAGTTACGAAGAAAGGCACTGAAAACGTGCATTTTCAGTTAGCCTACACTGGTATGATGAAGTGGCCACTGCCCACTCCATGGTCCGAGTGCGTTGATGAAACTTACTATTTGGAAAGCTAATGGCAGCACCTTTCCAGCAATATATACCACTTGGCCAGAATATTTTTCTAAAGTTACGAAAAAAGGCACTGAAAACGCGCAGTTTTAGTTAGCCTACACTGGCATGATGAAGTGGCCACTGCCCACACCATGGTCCGAGTGCGTTGATGAAAATTACTATTTTGGAAAGCTAATGGCAGCACCTTTCCAGCGATATATACCACTTGGCCAGAATATTTTTCTAAAGTTACGAAAAAAGGCACTGAAAACGCGCAGTTTTAGTTAGCCTACACTGGCATGATGAAGTGGCCACTGCCCACTCCATGGTCCGAGTGCGTTGATGAAACTTACTATTTTGGAAAGCTAATGGCAGCACCTTTCCAGCGATATATACCACTTGGCCAGAATATTTTTCTAAAGTTACGAAAAAAGGCACTGAAAACGCGCAGTTTTAGTTAGCCTACACTGGCATGATGAAGTGACCACTGCCCACTCCATGGTCCGAGTGCGTTGATGAAACTTACCATTTTGGAAAGCTAATGGCAGCACCTTTCCAGCGATATATACCACTTGGCCAGAATATTTTTCTAAAGTTACGAAAAAAGGCACTGAAAGCGCGCAGTTTTAGTTAGCCTACACTGGCATGATGAAGTGGCCACTGCCCACTCCATGGTCCGAGTGCGTTGATGAAACTTACTATTTTGGAAAGCTAATGGCAGCACCTTTCCAGCGATATATACCACTTGGCCAGAATATTTTTCTAAAGTTACGAAGAAAGGCACTGAAAACGTGCATTTTCAGTTAGCCTACACTGGTATGATGAAGTGGCCACTGCCCACTCCATGGTCCGAGTGCGTTGATGAAACTTACCATTTTGGAAAGCTAATTGCAGCACCTTTCCAGCGATATATACCACTTGGCCAGAATATTTTTCTAAAGTTACGAAAAAAGGCACTGAAAACGCGCAGTTTTAGTTAGCCTACACTGGCATTATGAAGTGGCCACTGCCTACTCCATGGTCCGAGTGCGTTGATGAAACTTACTATTTTGGAAAGCTAATGGCAGCACCTTTCCAGCAATATATACCACTTGGCCAGAATATTTTTCTAAAGTTACGAAAAAAGGCACTGAAAACGCGCAGTTTTAGTTAGCCTACACTGGTATGATGAAGTGGCCACTGCCCACTCCAAGGTCCGAGTGCGTTGATGAAACTTACTATTTTGGAAAGCTAATGGCAGCACCTTTCCAGCGATATATACCACTTGGCTAGAATATTTTTCTAAAGTTACGAAAAAAGGCACTGAAAACGCGCAGTTTTAGTTAGCCTACACTGGCATGATGAAGTGGCCACTGCCCACTCCATGGTCCGAGTGCGTTGATGAAACTTACTATTTTGGAAAGCTAATGGCAGCACCTTTCCAGCGATATATACCACTTGGCCAGAATATTTTTCTAAAGTTACGAAAAAAGGCACTGAAAACGCGCAGTTTTAGTTAGCCTACACTGGCATGATGAAGTGGCCACTGCCCACTCCATGGTCCGAGTGCGTTGATGAAACTTACTATTTTGGAAAGCTAATGGCAGCACCTTTCCAGCGATATATACCACTTGGCCAGAATATTTTTCTAAAGTTACGAAAAAAGGCACTGAAAACGCGCAGTTTTAGTTAGCCTACACTGGCATGATGAAGTGGCCACTGCCCACACCATGGTCCGAGTGCGTTGATGAAACTTACTATTTTGGAAAGCTAATGGCAGCACCTTTCCAGCGATATATACCACTTGGCCAGAATATTTTTCTAAAGTTACGAAAAAAGGCACTGAAAACGCGCAGTTTTAGTTAGCCTACACTGGCATGATGAAGTGGCCACTGCCCACTCCATGGTCCGAGTGCGTTGATGAAACTTACCATTTTGGAAAGCTAATGGCAGCACCTTTCCAGCGATATATACCACTTGGCCAGAATATTTTTCTAAAGTTACGAAAAAAGGCACTGAAAGCGCGCAGTTTTAGTTAGCCTACACTGGCATGATGAAGTGGCCACTGCCCACTCCATGGTCCGAGTGCGTTGATGAAACTTACTATTTTGGAAAGCTAATGGCAGCACCTTTCCAGCGATATATACCACTTGGCCAGAATATTTTTCTAAAGTTACGAAAAAAGGCACTGAAAACGCGCATTTTCAGTTAGCCTACACTGGTATGATGAAGTGGCCACTGCCCACTCCATGGTCCGAGTGCGTTGATGAAACTTACTATTTTGGAAAGCTAATGGCAGCACCTTTCCAGCGATATATACCACTTGGCCAGAATATTTTTCTAAAGTTACGAAAAAAGGCAATGAAAACGCGCATTTTCAGTTAGCCTACACTGGTATGATGAAGTGGCCACTGCCCACTCCATGGTCCGAGTGCGTTGATGAAACTTACTATTTTGGAAAGCTAATGGCAGCACCTTTCCAGCGATATATACCACTTGGCCAGAATATTTTTCTAAAGTTACGAAAAAAGGCACTGAAAACGTGCATTTTCAGTTAGCCTACACTGGTATGATGAAGTGGCCACTGCCCACTCCATGGTCCGAGTGCGTTGATGAAACTTACTATTTTGGAAAGCTAATGGCAGCACCTTTCCAGCGATATATACCACTTGGCCAGAATATTTTTCTAAAGTTACGAAAAAAGGCACTGAAAACGCGCAGTTTTAGTTAGCCTACACTGGCATGATGAAGTGGCCACTGCCCACTCCATGGTCCGAGTGCGTTGATGAAACTTACTATTTTGGAAAGCTAATGGCAGCACCTTTCCAGCGATATATACCACTTGGCCAGAATATTTTTCTAAAGTTACGAAAAAAGGCACTGAAAACGCGCAGTTTTAGTTAGCCTACACTGGTATTATGAAGTGGCCACTGCCTACTCCATGGTCCGAGTGCGTTGATGAAACTTACTATTTTGGAAAGCTAATGGCAGCACCTTTCCAGCAATATATACCACTTGGCCAGAATATTTTTCTAAAGTTACGAAAAAAGGCACTGAAAACGCGCATTTTCAGTTAGCCTACACTGGTATGATGAAGTGGCCACTGCCCACTCCAAGGTCCGAGTGCGTTGATGAAACTTACTATTTTGGAAAGCTAATGGCAGCACCTTTCCAGCGATATATACCACTTGGCCAGAATATTTTTCTAAAGTTACGAAAAAAGGCACTGAAAACGCGCAGTTTTAGTTAGCCTACACTGGCATGATGAAGTGGCCACTGCCCACTCCATGGTCCGAGTGCGTTGATGAAACTTACTATTTTGGAAAGCTAATGGCAGCACCTTTCCAGCGATATATACCACTTGGCCAGAATATTTTTCTAAAGTTACGAAAAAAGGCACTGAAAACGCGCAGTTTTAGTTAGCCTACACTGGCATGATGAAGTGGCCACTGCCCACTCCATGGTCCGAGTGCGTTGATGAAACTTACTATTTTGGAAAGCTAATGGCAGCACCTTTCCAGCGATATATACCACTTGGCCAGAATATTTTTCTAAAGTTACGAAAAAAGGCACTGAAAACGCGCAGTTTTAGTTAGCCTACACTGGCATGATGAAGTGGCCACTGCCCACACCATGGTCCGAGTGCGTTGATGAAACTTACTATTTTGGAAAGCTAATGGCAGCACCTTTCCAGCGATATATACCACTTGGCCAGAATATTTTTCTAAAGTTACGAAAAAAGGCACTGAAAACGCGCAGTTTTAGTTAGCCTACACTGGCATGATGAAGTGACCACTGCCCACTCCATGGTCCGAGTGCGTTGATGAAACTTACCATTTTGGAAAGCTAATGGCAGCACCTTTCCAGCGATATATACCACTTGGCCAGAATATTTTTCTAAAGTTACGAAAAAAGGCACTGAAAGCGCGCAGTTTTAGTTAGCCTACACTGGCATGATGAAGTGGCCACTGCCCACTCCATGGTCCGAGTGCGTTGATGAAACTTACTATTTTGTAAAGCTAATGGCAGCACCTTTCCAGCGATATATACCACTTGGCCAGAATATTTTTCTAAAGTTACGAAAAAAGGCACTGAAAACGCGCAGTTTTAGTTAGCCTACAATGACATGATGAAGTGGCCACTGCCCACTCCATGGTCCGAGTGCGTTGATGAAACTTACTATTTTGGAAAGCTAATGGCAGCACCTTTCCAGCGATATATACCACTTGGCCAGAATATTTTTCTAAAGTTACGAAGAAAGGCACTGAAAACGTGCATTTTCAGTTAGCCTACACTGGTATGATGAAGTGGCCACTGCCCACTCCATGGTCCGAGTGCGTTGATGAAACTTACCATTTTGGAAAGCTAATTGCAGCACCTTTCCAGCGATATATACCACTTGACCAGAATATTTTTCTAAAGTTACGAAAAAAGGCACTGAAAACGCGCAGTTTTAGTTAGCCTACACTGGCATTATGAAGTGGCCACTGCCTACTCCATGGTCCGAGTGCGTTGATGAAACTTACTATTTTGGAAAGCTAATGGCAGCACCTTTCCAGCAATATATACCACTTGGCCAGAATATTTTTCTAAAGTTACGAAAAAAGGCACTGAAAACGCGCATTTTCAGTTAGCCTACACTGGTATGATGAAGTGGCCACTGCCCACTCCAAGGTCCGAGTGCGTTGATGAAACTTACTATTTTGGAAAGCTAATGGCAGCACCTTTCCAGCGATATATACCACTTGGCCAGAATATTTTTCTAAAGTTACGAAAAAAGGCACTGAAAACGCGCAGTTTTAGTTAGCCTACACTGGCATGATGAAGTGGCCACTGCCCACTCCATGGTCCGAGTGCGTTGATGAAACTTACTATTTTGGAAAGCTAATGGCAGCACCTTTCCAGCGATATATACCACTTGGCCAGAATATTTTTCTAAAGTTACGAAAAAAGGCACTGAAAACGCGCAGTTTTAGTTAGCCTACACTGGCATGATGAAGTGGCCACTGCCCACTCCATGGTCCGAGTGCGTTGATGAAACTTACTATTTTGGAAAGCTAATGGCAGCACCTTTCCAGCGATATATACCACTTGGCCAGAATATTTTTCTAAAGTTACGAAAAAAGGCACTGAAAACGCGCAGTTTTAGTTAGCCTACACTGGCATGATGAAGTGGCCACTGCCCACACCATGGTCCGAGTGCGTTGATGAAACTTACTATTTTGGAAAGCTAATGGCAGCACCTTTCCAGCGATATATACCACTTGGCCAGAATATTTTTCTAAAGTTACGAAAAAAGGCACTGAAAACGCGCAGTTTTAGTTAGCCTACACTGGCATGATGAAGTGGCCACTGCCCACTCCATGGTCCGAGTGCGTTGATGAAACTTACCATTTTGGAAAGCTAATGGCAGCACCTTTCCAGCGATATATACCACTTGGCCAGAATATTTTTCTAAAGTTACGAAAAAAGGCACTGAAAGCGCGCAGTTTTAGTTAGCCTACACTGGCATGATGAAGTGGCCACTGCCCACTCCATGGTCCGAGTGCGTTGATGAAACTTACTATTTTGGAAAGCTAATGGCAGCACCTTTCCAGCGATATATACCACTTGGCCAGAATATTTTTCTAAAGTTACGAAAAAAGGCACTGAAAACGCGCATTTTCAGTTAGCCTACACTGGTATGATGAAGTGGCCACTGCCCACTCCATGGTCCGAGTGCGTTGATGAAACTTACTATTTTGGAAAGCTAATGGCAGCACCTTTCCAGCGATATATACCACTTGGCCAGAATATTTTTCTAAAGTTACGAAAAAAGGCACTGAAAACGCGCATTTTCAGTTAGCCTACACTGGTATGATGAAGTGGCCACTGCCCACTCCATGGTCCGAGTGCGTTGATGAAACTTACTATTTTGGAAAGCTAATGGCAGCACCTTTCCAGCGATATATACCACTTGGCCAGAATATTTTTCTAAAGTTACGAAAAAAGGCACTGAAAACGTGCATTTTCAGTTAGCCTACACTGGTATGATGAAGTGGCCACTGCCCACTCCATGGTCCGAGTGCGTTGATGAAACTTACTATTTTGGAAAGCTAATGGCAGCACCTTTCCAGCGATATATACCACTTGGCCAGAATATTTTTCTAAAGTTACGAAAAAAGGCACTGAAAACGCGCAGTTTTAGTTAGCCTACACTGGCATGATGAAGTGGCCACTGCCCACTCCATGGTCCGAGTGCCTTGATGAAACTTACTATTTTGGAAAGCTAATGGCAGCACCTTTCCAGCGATATATACCACTTGGCCAGAATATTTTTCTAAAGTTACGAAAAAAGGCACTGAAAACGCGCAGTTTTAGTTAGCCTACAATGGCATGATAAAGTGGCCACTGCCCAATCCATGGTCCGAGTGCGTTGATGAAACTTACTATTTTGGAAAGCTAATGGCAGCACCTTTCCAGCGATATACCACTTGGCCAGAATATTTTTCTAAAGTTACGAAGAAAGGCACTGAAAACGTGCATTTTCAGTTAGCCTACACTGGTATGATGAAGTGCCACTGCCCACTCCATGGTCCGAGTGCGTTGATGAAACTTACCATTTTGGAAAGCTAATGGCAGCACCTTTCCAGCGATATATACCACTTGGCCAGAATATTTTTCTAAAGTTACGAAAAAAGGCACTGAAAACGCGCAGTTTTAGTTAGCCTACACTGGCATGATGAAGTGGCCACTGCCCACTCCATGGTCCGAGTGCGTTGATGAAACTTACTATTTTGGAAAGCTAATGGCAGCACCTTTCCAGCAATATATACCACTTGGCCAGAATATTTTTCTAAAGTTACGAAAAAAGGCACTGAAAACGCGCAGTTTTAGTTAGCCTACACTGGCATGATGAAGTGGCCACTGCCCACTCCATGGTCCGAGTGCGTTGATGAAACTTACTATTTTGGAAAGCTAATGGCAGCACCTTTCCAGCGATATATACCACTTGGCCAGAATATTTTTCTAAAGTTACGAAAAAAGGCACTGAAAACGCGCAGTTTTAGTTAGCCTACACTGGCATGATGAAGTGGCCACTGCCCACTCCATGGTCCGAGTGCGTTGATGAAACTTACTATTTTGGAAAGCTAATGGCAGCACCTTTCCAGCGATATATACCACTTGGCCAGAATATTTTTCTAAAGGTACGAAAAAAGGCACTGAAAACGCGCAGTTTTAGTTAGCCTACACTGGCATGATGAAGTGGCCACTGCCCACTCCATGGTCCGAGTGCGTTGATGAAACTTACTATTTTGGAAAGCTAATGGCAGCACCTTTCCAGCGATATATACCACTTGGCCAGAATATTTTTCTAAAGTTACGAAAAAAGGCACTGAAAACGCGCAGTTTTAGTTAGCCTACACTGGCATGATGAAGTGGCCACTGCCCACTCCATGGTCCGAGTGCGTTGATGAAACTTACTATTTTGGAAAGCTAATGGCAGCACCTTTCCAGCGATATATACCACTTGGCCAGAATATTTTTCTAAAGTTACGAAAAAAGGCACTGAAAACGCGCATTTTCAGTTAGCCTACACTGGTATGATGAAGTGGCCACTGCCCACTCCATGGTCCGAGTGCGTTGATGAAACTTACCATTTTGGAAAGCTAATGGCAGCACCTTTCCAGCGGTATATACCACTTGGCCCTGCCCACTCCATGGTCCGAGTGCGTTGATGAAACTTACCATTTTGGAAAGCTAATGGCAGCACCTTTCCAGCGGTATATACCACTTGGCCAGAATATTTTTCTAAAGTTACGAAAAAAGGCACTGAAAGCGCGCAGTTTTAGTTAGCCTACACTGGCATGATGAAGTGGCCACTGCCCACTCCATGGTCCGAGTGCGTTGATGAAACTTACTATTTTGGAAAGCTAATGGCAGCACCTTTCCAGCGATATATACCACTTGGCCAGAATATTTTTCTAAAGTTACGAAAAAAGGCACTGAAAACGCGCATTTTTAGTTAGCCTACAGTGGCATGATGAAGTGGCCACTGCCCACTCCATGGTCCGAGTGCGTTGATGAAACTAACTATTTTGGAAAGCTAATGGCAGCACCTTTCCAGCGATATATACCACTTGGCCAGAATATTTTTCTAAAGTTACGAAAAAAGGCACTGAAAACGCGCATTTTCAGTTAGCCTACACTGGTATGATGAAGTGGCCACTGCCCACTCCATGGTCCGAGTGCGTTGATGAAACTTACTATTTTGGAAAGCTAATGGCAGCACCTTTCCAGCGATATATACCACTTGGCCAGAATATTTTTCTAAAGTTACGAAAAAAGGCACTGAAAACGTGCATTTTCAGTTAGCCTACACTGGTATGATGAAGTGGCCACTGCCCACTCCATGGTCCGAGTGCGTTGATGAAACTTACTATTTTGGAAAGCTAATGGCAGCACCTTTCCAGCGATATATACCACTTGGCCAGAATATTTTTCTAAAATTAGGAAAAAAGGCACTGAAAACGCGCAGTTTTAGTTAGCCTACACTGGCATGATGAAGTGGCCACTGCCCACTCCATGGTCCGAGTGCGTTGATGAAACTTACTATTTTGGAAAGCTAATGGCAGCACCTTTCCAGCGATATACCACTTGGCCAGAATATTTTTCTAAAGTTACGAAAAAAGGCACTGAAAACGCGCATTTTTAGTTAGCCTACACTGGTATGATGAAGTGGCCACTGCCCACTCCATGGTCCGAGTGCGTTGATGAAACTTACTATTTTGGAAAGCTAATGGCAGCACCTTTCCAGCAATATATACCACTTGGCCAGAATATTTTTCTAAAGTTACGAAAAAAGGCACTGAAAACGCGCATTTTCAGTTAGCCTACACTGGTATGATGAAGTGGCCACTGCCCACTCCATGGTCCGAGTGCGTTGATGAAACTTACTATTTTGGAAAGCTAATGGCAGCACCTTTCCAGCGATATATACCACTTGGCCAGAATATTTTTCTAAAGTTACGAAAAAAGGCACTGAAAGCGCGCAGTTTTAGTTAGCCTACACTGGCATGATGAAGTGGCCACTGCCCACTCCATGGTCTGAGTGCGTTGATGAAACTTACTATTTTGGAAAGCTAATGGCAGCACCTTTCCAGCGATATATACCACTTGGCCAGAATATTTTTCTAAAGTTACGAAAAAAGGCACTGAAAACGCGCAGTTTTAGTTAGCCTACAATGGCATGATGAAGTGGCCACTGCCCACTCCATGGTCCGGGTGCGTTGATGAAACTTACTATTTTGGAAAGCTAATGGCAGCACCTTTCCAGCGATATATACCACTTGGCCAGAATATTTTTCTAAAGTTACGAAGAAAGGCACTGAAAACGTGCATTTTCAGTTAGCCTACACTAGTATGATGAAGTGGCCACTGCCCACTCCATGGTCCGAGTGCGTTGATGAAACTTACCATTTTGGAAAGCTAATGGCAGCACCTTTCCAGCGATATATACCACTTGGCCAGAATATTTTTCTAAAGTTACGAAAAAAGGCACTGAAAACGCGCAGTTTTAGTTAGCCTACACTGGCATGATGAAGTGGCCACTGCCCACTCCATGGTCCGAGTGCGTTGATGAAACTTACTATTTGGAAAGCTAATGGCAGCACCTTTCCAGCAATATATACCACTTGGCCAGAATATTTTTCTAAAGTTACGAAAAAAGGCACTGAAAACGTGCATTTTCAGTTAGCCTACACTGGTATGATGAAGTGGCCACTGCCCACTCCATGGTCCGAGTGCGTTGATGAAACTTACCATTTTGGAAAGCTAATTGCAGCACCTTTCCAGCGATATATACCACTTGGCCAGAATATTTTTCTAAAGTTACGAAAAAAGGCACTGAAAACGCGCAGTTTTAGTTAGCCTACACTGGCATTATGAAGTGGCCACTGCCTACTCCATGGTCCGAGTGCGTTGATGAAACTTACTATTTTGGAAAGCTAATGGCAGCACCTTTCCAGCAATATATACCACTTGGCCAGAATATTTTTCTAAAGTTACGAAAAAAGGCACTGAAAACGCGCATTTTTAGTTAGCCTACACTGGCATGATAAAGTGGCCACTGCCCACTCCATTAAGTGGCCACTGCCCACTCCATGGTCCGAGTGCGTTGATGAAACTTACTATTTTGGAAAGCTAATGGCAGCACCTTTCCAGCGATATATACCACTTGGCCAGAATATTTTTCTAAAGTTACGAAAAAAGGCACTGAAAACGCGCATTTTCAGTTAGCCTACACTGGTATGATGAAGTGGCCACTGCCCACTCCATGGTCCGAGTGCGTTGATGAAACTTACTATTTTGGAAAGCTAATGGCAGCACCTTTCCAGCGATATATACCACTTGGCCAGAATATTTTTCTAAAGTTACGAAAAAAGGCACTGAAAACGTGCATTTTCAGTTAGCCTACACTGGTATGATGAAGTGGCCACTGCCCACTCCATGGTCCGAGTGCGTTGATGAAACTTACTATTTTGGAAAGCTAATGGCAGCACCTTTCCAGCGATATATACCACTTGGCCAGAATATTTTTCTAAAGTTACGAAAAAAGGCACTGAAAACGCGCAGTTTTAGTTAGCCTACACTGGCATGATGAAGTGGCCACTGCCCACTCCATGGTCCGAGTGCGTTGATGAAACTTACTATTTTGGAAAGCTAATGGCAGCACCTTTCCAGCGATATATACCACTTGGCCAGAATATTTTTCTAAAGTTACGAAAAAAGGCACTGAAAACGCGCATTTTTAGTTAGCCTACAGTGGCATGATGAAGTGGCCACTGCCCACTCCATGGTCCGAGTGCGTTGATGAAACTTACTATTTTGGAAAGCTAATGGCAGCACCTTTCCAGCGATATATACCACTTGGCCAGAATATTTTTCTAAAGTTACGAAAAAAGGCACTGAAAACGCGCATTTTCAGTTAGCCTACACTGGTATGATGAAGTGGCCACTGCCCACTCCATGGTCCGAGTGCGTTGATGAAACTTACTATTTTGGAAAGCTAATGGCAGCACCTTTCCAGCGATATATACCACTTGGCCAGAATATTTTTCTAAAGTTACGAAAAAAGGCACTGAAAACGTGCATTTTCAGTTAGCCTACACTGGTATGATGAAGTGGCCACTGCCCACTCCATGGTCCGAGTGCGTTGATGAAACTTACTATTTTGGAAAGCTAATGGCAGCACCTTTCCAGCGATATATACCACTTGGCCAGAATATTTTTCTAAAATTAGGAAAAAAGGCACTGAAAACGCGCAGTTTTAGTTAGCCTACACTGGCATGATGAAGTGGCCACTGCCCACTCCATGGTCCGAGTGCGTTGATGAAACTTACTATTTTGGAAAGCTAATGGCAGCACCTTTCCAGCGATATACCACTTGGCCAGAATATTTTTCTAAAGTTACGAAGAAAGGCACTGAAAACGTGCATTTTCAGTTAGCCTACACTGGTATGATGAAGTGCCACTGCCCACTCCATGGTCCGAGTGCGTTGATGAAACTTACCATTTTGGAAAGCTAATGGCAGCACCTTTCCAGCGATATATACCACTTGGCCAGAATATTTTTCTAAAGTTACGAAAAAAGGCACTGAAAACGCGCAGTTTTAGTTAGCCTACACTGGCATGATGAAGTGGCCACTGCCCACTCCATGGTCCGAGTGCGTTGATGAAACTTACTATTTTGGAAAGCTAATGGCAGCACCTTTCCAGCGATATATACCACTTGGCCAGAATATTTTTCTAAAGTTACGAAAAAAGGCACTGAAAACGCGCATTTTCAGTTAGCCTACACTGGTATGATGAAGTGGCCACTGCCCACTCCATGGTCCGAGTGCGTTGATGAAACTTACTATTTTGGAAAGCTAATGGCAGCACCTTTCCAGCGATATATACCACTTGGCCAGAATATTTTTCTAAAGTTACGAAAAAAGGCACTGAAAGCGCGCAGTTTTAGTTAGCCTACTGAAAACGCGCATTTTTAGTTAGCCTACACTGGCATGATAAAGTGGCCACTGCCCACTCCATTAAGTGGCCACTGCCCACTCCATGGTCCGAGTGCGTTGATGAAACTTACTATTTTGGAAAGCTAATGGCAGCACCTTTCCAGCGATATATACCACTTGGCCAGAATATTTTTCTAAAGTTACGAAAAAAGGCACTGAAAACGCGCATTTTCAGTTAGCCTACACTGGTATGATGAAGTGGCCACTGCCCACTCCATGGTCCGAGTGCGTTGATGAAACTTACTATTTTGGAAAGCTAATGGCAGCACCTTTCCAGCGATATATACCACTTGGCCAGAATATTTTTCTAAAGTTACGAAAAAAGGCACTGAAAACGTGCATTTTCAGTTAGCCTACACTGGTATGATGAAGTGGCCACTGCCCACTCCATGGTCCGAGTGCGTTGATGAAACTTACTATTTTGGAAAGCTAATGGCAGCACCTTTCCAGCGATATATACCACTTGGCCAGAATATTTTTCTAAAGTTACGAAAAAAGGCACTGAAAACGCGCAGTTTTAGTTAGCCTACACTGGCATGATGAAGTGGCCACTGCCCACTCCATGGTCCGAGTGCGTTGATGAAACTTACTATTTTGGAAAGCTAATGGCAGCACCTTTCCAGCGATATATACCACTTGGCCAGAATATTTTTCTAAAGTTACGAAAAAAGGCACTGAAAACGCGCAGTTTTAGTTAGCCTACACTGGCATGATGAAGTGGCCACTGCCCACTCCATGGTCCGAGTGCGTTGATGAAACTTACTATTTTGGAAAGCTAATGGCAGCACCTTTCCAGCAATATATACCACTTGGCCAGAATATTTTTCTAAAGTTACGAAAAAAGGCACTGAAAACGCGCAGTTTTAGTTAGCCTACACTGGTATGATGAAGTGGCCACTGCCCACTCCATGGTCCGAGTGCGTTGATGAAACTTACTATTTTGGAAAGCTAATGGCAGCACCTTTCCAGCGATATATACCACTTGGCCAGAATATTTTTCTAAAGTTACGAAAAAAGGCACTGAAAGCGCGCAGTTTTAGTTAGCCTACACTGGCATGATGAAGTGGCCACTGCCCACTCCATGGTCTGAGTGCGTTGATGAAACTTACTATTTTGGAAAGCTAATGGCAGCACCTTTCCAGCGATATATACCACTTGGCCAGAATATTTTTCTAAAGTTACGAAAAAAGGCACTGAAAACGCGCAGTTTTAGTTAGCCTACAATGGCATGATGAAGTGGCCACTGCCCACTCCATGGTCCGAGTGCGTTGATGAAACTTACTATTTTGGAAAGCTAATGGCAGCACCTTTCCAGCGATATATACCACTTGGCCAGAATATTTTTCTAAAGTTACGAAGAAAGGCACTGAAAACGTGCATTTTCAGTTAGCCTACACTGGTATGATGAAGTGGCCACTGCCCACTCCATGGTCCGAGTGCGTTGATGAAACTTACCATTTTGGAAAGCTAATGGCAGCACCTTTCCAGCGATATATACCACTTGGCCAGAATATTTTTCTAAAGTTACGAAAAAAGGCACTGAAAACGCGCAGTTTTAGTTAGCATACACTGGTATGATGAAGTGGCCACTGCCCACTCCATGGTCCGAGTGCGTTGATGAAACTTACTATTTGGAAAGCTAATGGCAGCACCTTTCCAGCAATATATACCACTTGGCCAGAATATTTTTCTAAAGTTACGAAAAAAGGCACTGAAAACGTGCATTTTCAGTTAGCCTACACTGGTATGATGAAGTGGCCACTGCCCACTCCATGGTCCGAGTGCGTTGATGAAACTTGCCATTTTGGAAAGCTAATTGCAGCACCTTTCCAGCGATATATACCACTTGGCCAGAATATTTTTCTAAAGTTACGAAAAAAGGCACTGAAAACGCGCAGTTTTAGTTAGCCTACACTGGCATTATGAAGTGGCCACTGCCTACTCCATGGTCCGAGTGCGTTGATGAAACTTACTATTTTGGAAAGCTAATGGCAGCATCTTTCCAGCAATATATACCACTTGGCCAGAATATTTTTCTAAAGTTACGAAAAAAGGCACTGAAAACGCGCATTTTTAGTTAGCCTACACTGGCATGATAAAGTGGCCACTGCCCACTCCATTAAGTGGCCACTGCCCACTCCATGGTCCGAGTGCGTTGATGAAACTTACTATTTTGGAAAGCTAATGGCAGCACCTTTCCAGCGATATATACCACTTGGCCAGAATATTTTTCTAAAGTTACGAAGAAAGGCACTGAAAACGCGCATTTTCAGTTAGCCTACACTGGTATGATGAAGTGGCCACTGCCCACTCCATGGTCCGAGTGCGTTGATGAAACTTACCATTTTGGAAAGCTAATGGCAGCACCTTTCCAGCGATATATACCACTTGGCCAGAATATTTTTCTAAAGTTACGAAAAAAGGCACTGAAAACGCGCAGTTTTAGTTAGCCTACACTGGCATGATGAAGTGGCCACTGCCCACTCCATGGTCCGAGTGCGTTGATGAAACTTACTATTTGGAAAGCTAATGGCAGCACCTTTCCAGCAATATATACCACTTGGCCAGAATATTTTTCTAAAGTTACGAAAAAAGGCACTGAAAACGCGCAGTTTTAGTTAGCCTACACTGGCATGATGAAGTGGCCACTGCCCACTCCATGGTCCGAGTGCGTTGATGAAACTTACTATTTTGGAAAGCTAATGGCAGCACCTTTCCAGCGATATATACCACTTGGCCAGAATATTTTTCTAAAGTTACGAAAAAAGGCACTGAAAACGCGCAGTTTTAGTTAGCCTACACTGGCATGATGAAGTGGCCACTGCCCACTCCATGGTCCGAGTGCGTTGATGAAACTTACTATTTTGGAAAGCTAATGGCAGCACCTTTCCAGCGATATATACCACTTGGCCAGAATATTTTTCTAAAGTTACGAAAAAAGGCACTGAAAACGCGCATTTTCAGTTAGCCTACACTGGTATGATGAAGTGGCCACTGCCCACTCCATGGTCCGAGTGCGTTGATGAAACTTACTATTTTGGAAAGCTAATGGCAGCACCTTTCCAGCGATATATACCACTTGGCCAGAATATTTTTCTAAAGTTACGAAAAAAGGCACTGAAAACGCGCAGTTTTAGTTAGCCTACACTGGCATGATGAAGTGGCCACTGCCCACTCCATGGTCCGAGTGCGTTGATGAAACTTACTATTTTGGAAAGCTAATGGCAGCACCTTTCCAGCGATATATACCACTTGGCCAGAATATTTTTCTAAAGTTACGAAAAAAGGCACTGAAAACGCGCAGTTTTAGTTAGCCTACACTGGCATGATGAAGTGGCCACTGCCCACTCCATGGTCCGAGTGCGTTGATGAAACTTACCATTTTAGAAAGCTAATGGCAGCACCTTTCCAGCGATATATACCACTTGGCCAGAATATTTTTCTAAAGTTACGAAAAAAGGCACTGAAAACGCGCAGTTTTAGTTAGCCTACACTGGCATGATGAAGTGTCCACTGCCCACTCCATGGTCCGAGTGCGTTGATGAAACTTACTATTTTGGAAAGCTAATGGCAGCACCTTTCCAGCGATATATACCACTTGGCCAGAATATTTTTCTAAAGTTACGAAAAAAGGCACTGAAAACGCGCAGTTTTAGTTAGCCTACACTGGCATGATGAAGTGACCACTGCCCACTCCATGGTCCGAGTGCGTTGATGAAACTTACCATTTTGGAAAGCTAATGGCAGCACCTTTCCAGCGATATTTCCACTTGGCCAGAATATTTTTCTAAAGTTACGAAAAAAGGCACTGAAAGCGTGCAGTTTTAGTTAGCCTACACTGGCATGATGAAGTGGCCACTGCCCACTCCATGGTCCGAGTGCGTTGATGAAACTTACTATTTTGGAAAGCTAATGGCAGCACCTTTCCAGCGATATATACCACTTGGCCAGAATATTTTTCTAAAGTTACGAAAAAAGGCACTGAAAACGCGCAGTTTTAGTTAGCCTACAATGGCATGATGAAGTGGCCACTGCCCACTCCATGGTCCGAGTGCGTTGATGAAACTTACTATTTTGGAAAGCTAATGGCAGCACCTTTCCAGCGATATATACCACTTGGCCAGAATATTTTTCTAAAGTTACGAAGAAAGGCACTGAAAACGTGCATTTTCAGTTAGCCTACACTGGTATGATGAAGTGGCCACTGCCCACTCCATGGTCCGAGTGCGTTGATGAAACTTACCATTGTGGAAAGCTAATGGCAGCACCTTTCCAGCGATATATACCACTTGGCCAGAATATTTTTCTAAAGTTACGAAAAAAGCCACTGAAAACGCGCAGTTTTAGTTAGCCTACACTGGCATTATGAAGTGGCCACTGCCCACTCCATGGTCCGAGTGCGTTGATGAAACTTACTATTTTGGAAAGCTAATGGCAGCACCTTTCCAGCGATATATACCACTTGGCCAGAATATTTTTCTAAAGTTACGAAAAAAGGCACTGAAAACGCGCATTTTCAGTTAGCCTACACTGGTATGATGAAGTGGCCACTGCCCACTCCATGGTCCGAGTGCGTTGATGAAACTTACTATTTTGGAAAGCTAATGGCAGCACCTTTCCAGCGATATATACCACTTGGCCAGAATATTTTTCTAAAGTTACGAAAAAAGGCACTGAAAACGCGTAGTTTTAGTTAGCCTACACTGGCATGATGAAGTGGCCACTGCCCACTCCATGGTCCGAGTGCGTTGATGAAACTTACTATTTTGGAAAGCTAATGGCAGCACCTTTCCAGCGATATATACCACTTGGCCAGAATATTTTTCTAAAGTTACGAAAAAAGGCACTGAAAACGCGCAGTTTTAGTTAGCCTACACTGGCATGATGAAGTGGCCACTGCACACTCCATGGTCCGAGTGCGTTGATGAAACTTACTATTTTCGAAAGCTAATGGCAGCACCTTTCCAGCGATATATACCACTTGGCCAGAATATTTTTCTAAAGTTACGAAAAAAGGCACTGAAAACGCGCAGTTTTAGTTAGCCTACACTGGCATGATGAAGTGGCCACTGCCCACTCCATGGTCCGAGTGCGTTGATGAAACTTACTATTTTGGAAAGCTAATGGCAGCACCTTTCCAGCGATATATACCACTTGGCCAGAATATTTTTCTAAAGTTACGAAAAAAGGCACTGAAAACGCGCAGTTTTAGTTAGCCTACACTGGCATGATGAAGTGGCCACTGCCCACTCCATGGTCCGAGTGCGTTGATGAAACTTACCATTTTGGAAAGCTAATGGCAGCACCTTTCCAGCGATATATACCACTTGGCCAGAATATTTTTCTAAAGTTACGAAAAAAGGCACTGAAAGCGCGCAGTTTTAGTTAGCCTACACTGGCATTATGAAGTGGCCACTGCCCACTCCATGGTCCGAGTGCGTTGATGAAACTTACTATTTTGGAAAGCTAATGGCAGCACCTTTCCAGCGATATATACCACTTGGCCAGAATATTTTTCTAAAGTTACGAAAAAAGGCACTGAAAACGCGCAGTTTTAGTTAGCCTACACTGGCATGATGAAGTGGCCACTGCCCACTCCATGGTCCGAGTGCGTTGATGAAACTTACTATTTTGGAAAGCTAATGGCAGCACCTTTCCAGCGATATATACCACTTGGCCAGAATATTTTTCTAAAGTTACGAAAAAAGGCACTGAAAACGCGCAGTTTTAATTAGCCTACACTGGCATGATGAAGTGGCCACTGCCCACTCCATGGTCAGAGTGCGTTGATGAAACTTACTATTTTGGAAAGCTAATGGCAGCACCTTTCCAGCGATATATACCACTTGGCCAGAATATTTTTCTAAAGTTACGAAAAAAGGCACTGAAAACGCGCAGTTTTAGTTAGCCTACACTGGCATGATGAAGTGGCCACTGCCCACTCCATGGTCCGAGTGCGTTGATGAAACTTACTATTTTGGAAAGCTAATGGCAGCACCTTTCCAGCGATATATACCACTTGGCCAGAATATTTTTCTAAAGTTACGAAAAAAGGCACTGAAAACGCGCAGTTTTAATTAGCCTACACTGGCATGATGAAGTGGCCACTGCCCACTCCATGGTCAGAGTGCGTTGATGAAACTTACTATTTTGGAAAGCTAATGGCAGCACCTTTCCAGCGATATATACCACTTGGCCAGAATATTTTTCTAAAGTTACGAAAAAAGGCACTGAAAACGCGCAGTTTTAGTTAGCCTACACTGGCATGATGAAGTGGCCACTGCCCACTCCATGGTCCGAGTGCGTTGATGAAACTTACTATTTTGGAAAGCTAATGGCAGCACCTTTCCAGCGATATATACCACTTGGCCAGAATATTTTTCTAAAGTTACGAAAAAAGGCACTGAAAACGCGCAGTTTTAGTTAGCCTACACTGGCATGATGAAGTGGCCACTGCCCACTCCATGGTCCGAGTGCGTTGATGAAACTTACTATTTTGGAAAGCTAATGGCAGCACCTTTCCAGCGATATATACCACTTGGCCAGAATATTTTTCTAAAGTTACGAAAAAAGGCACTGAAAACGCGCATTTTCAGTTAGCCTACACTGGTATGATGAAGTGGCCACTGCCCACTCCATGGTCCGAGTGCGTTGATGAAACTTACTATTTTGGAAAGCTAATGGCAGCACCTTTCCAGCGATATATACCACTTGGCCAGAATATTTTTCTAAAGTTACGAAAAAAGGCACTGAAAACGCGCAGTTTTAGTTAGCCTACACTGGCATGATGAAGTGGCCACTGCCCACTCCATGGTCCGAGTGAGTTGATGAAATTTACTATTTTGGAAAGCTAATGGCAGCACCTTTCCAGCGATATATACCACTTGGCCAGAATATTTTTCTAAAGTTACGAAAAAAGGCACTGAAAACGCGCAGTTTTAGTTAGCCTACACTGGCATGATGAAGTGGCCACTGCCCACTCCATGGTCCGAGTGCGTTGATGAAACTTACTATTTTGGAAAGCTAATGGCAGCACCTTTCCAGTGATATATACCACTTGGCCAGAATATTTTTCTAAAGTTACGAAAAAAGGCACTGAAAACGCGCAGTTTTAGTTAGCCTACACTGGCATGATGAAGTGGCCACTGCCCACTCCATGGTCCGAGTGCGTTGATGAAACTTACTATTTTGGAAAGCTAATGGCAGCACCTTTCCAGCGATATATACCACTTGGCCAGAATATTTTTCTAAAGTTACGAAAAAAGGCACTGAAAACGCGCATTTTCAGTTAGCCTACACTGGTATGATGAAGTGGCCACTGCCCACTCCATGGTCCGAGTGCGTTGATGAAACTTACTATTTTGGAAAGCTAATGGCAGCACCTTTCCAGCGATATATACCACTTGGCCAGAATATTTTTCTAAAGTTACGAAAAAAGGCACTGAAAACGTGCATTTTCAGTTAGCCTACACTGGTATGATGAAGTGGCCACTGCCCACTCCATGGTCCGAGTGCGTTGATGAAACTTACTATTTTGGAAAGCTAATGGCAGCACCTTTCCAGCGATATATACCACTTGGCCAGAATATTTTTCTAAAGTTACGAAAAAAGGCACTGAAAACGCGCAGTTTTAGTTAGCCTACACTGGCATGATGAAGTGGCCACTGCCCACTCCATGGTCCGAGTGCGTTGATGAAACTTACTATTTTGGAAAGCTAATTGCAGCACCTTTCCAGCGATATATACCACTTGGCCAGAATATTTTTCTAAAGTTACGAAAAAAGGCACTGAAAACGCGCAGTTTTAGTTAGCCTACACTGGCATGATGAAGTGGCCACTGCCCACTCCATGGTCCGAGTGCGTTGATGAAACTTACTATTTTGGAAAGCTAATGGCAGCACCTTTCCAGCAATATATACCACTTGGCCAGAATATTTTTCTAAAGTTACGAAGAAAGGCACTGAAAACGTGCATTTTCAGTTAGCCTACACTGGTATGATGAAGTGGCCACTGCCCACTCCATGGTCCGAGTGCGTTGATGAAACTTACCATTTTGGAAAGCTAATGGCAGCACCTTTCCAGCGATATATACCACTTGGCCAGAATATTTTTCTAAAGTTACGAAAAAAGGCACTGAAAACGCGCAGTTTTAGTTAGCATACACTGGTATGATGAAGTGGCCACTGCCCACTCCATGGTCCGAGTGCGTTGATGAAACTTACTATTTGGAAAGCTAATGGCAGCACCTTTCCAGCAATATATACCACTTGGCCAGAATATTTTTCTAAAGTTACGAAAAAAGGCACTGAAAACGTGCATTTTCAGTTAGCCTACACTGGTATGATGAAGTGGCCACTGCCCACTCCATGGTCCGAGTGCGTTGATGAAACTTACCATTTTGGAAAGCTAATTGCAGCACCTTTCCAGCGATATATACCACTTGGCCAGAATATTTTTCTAAAGTTACGAAAAAAGGCACTGAAAACGCGCAGTTTTAGTTAGCCTACACTGGCATTATGAAGTGGCCACTGCCTACTCCATGGTCCGAGTGCGTTGATGAAACTTACTATTTTGGAAAGCTAATGGCAGCACCTTTCCAGCAATATATACCACTTGGCCAGAATATTTTTCTAAAGTTACGAAAAAAGGCACTGAAAACGCGCATTTTTAGTTAGCCTACACTGGTATGATAAAGTGGCCACTGCCCACTCCATTAAGTGGCCACTGCCCACTCCATGGTCCGAGTGCGTTGATGAAACTTACTATTTTGGAAAGCTAATGGCAGCACCTTTCCAGCGATATATACCACTTGGCCAGAATATTTTTCTAAAGTTACGAAGAAAGGCACTGAAAACGCGCATTTTCAGTTAGCCTACACTGGTATGATGAAGTGGCCACTGCCCACTCCATGGTCCGAGTGCGTTGATGAAACTTACCATTTTGGAAAGCTAATGGCAGCACCTTTCCAGCGATATATACCACTTGGCCAGAATATTTTTCTAAAGTTACGAAAAAAGGCACTGAAAACGCGCAGTTTTAGTTAGCCTACACTGGCATGATGAAGTGGCCACTGCCCACTCCATGGTCCGAGTGCGTTGATGAAACTTACTATTTGGAAAGCTAATGGCAGCACCTTTCCAGCAATATATACCACTTGGCCAGAATATTTTTCTAAAGTTACGAAAAAAGGCACTGAAAACGCGCAGTTTTAGTTAGCCTACACTGGCATGATGAAGTGGCCACTGCCCACTCCATGGTCCGAGTGCGTTGATGAAACTTACTATTTTGGAAAGCTAATGGCAGCACCTTTCCAGCGATATATACCACTTGGCCAGAATATTTTTCTAAAGTTACGAAAAAAGGCACTGAAAACGCGCAGTTTTAGTTAGCCTACACTGGCATGATGAAGTGGCCACTGCCCACTCCATGGTCCGAGTGCGTTGATGAAACTTACTATTTTGGAAAGCTAATGGCAGCACCTTTCCAGCGATATATACCACTTGGCCAGAATATTTTTCTAAAGTTACGAAAAAAGGCACTGAAAACGCGCATTTTCAGTTAGCCTACACTGGTATGATGAAGTGGCCACTGCCCACTCCATGGTCCGAGTGCGTTGATGAAACTTACTATTTTGGAAAGCTAATGGCAGCACCTTTCCAGCGATATATACCACTTGGCCAGAATATTTTTCTAAAGTTACGAAAAAAGGCACTGAAAACGCGCAGTTTTAGTTAGCCTACACTGGCATGATGAAGTGGCCACTGCCCACTCCATGGTCCGAGTGCGTTGATGAAACTTACTATTTTGGAAAGCTAATGGCAGCACCTTTCCAGCAATATATACCACTTGGCCAGAATATTTTTCTAAAGTTACGAAGAAAGGCACTGAAAACGTGCATTTTCAGTTAGCCTACACTGGTATGATGAAGTGGCCACTGCCCACTCCATGGTCCGAGTGCGTTGATGAAACTTACCATTTTGGAAAGCTAATGGCAGCACCTTTCCAGCGATATATACCACTTGGCCAGAATATTTTTCTAAAGTTACGAAAAAAGGCACTGAAAACGCGCAGTTTTAGTTAGCATACACTGGTATGATGAAGTGGCCACTGCCCACTCCATGGTCCGAGTGCGTTGATGAAACTTACTATTTGGAAAGCTAATGGCAGCACCTTTCCAGCAATATATACCACTTGGCCAGAATATTTTTCTAAAGTTACGAAAAAAGGCACTGAAAACGTGCATTTTCAGTTAGCCTACACTGGTATGATGAAGTGGCCACTGCCCACTCCATGGTCCGAGTGCGTTGATGAAACTTACCATTTTGGAAAGCTAATTGCAGCACCTTTCCAGCGATATATACCACTTGGCCAGAATATTTTTCTAAAGTTACGAAAAAAGGCACTGAAAACGCGCAGTTTTAGTTAGCCTACACTGGCATTATGAAGTGGCCACTGCCTACTCCATGGTCCGAGTGCGTTGATGAAACTTACTATTTTGGAAAGCTAATGGCAGCACCTTTCCAGCAATATATACCACTTGGCCAGAATATTTTTCTAAAGTTACGAAAAAAGGCACTGAAAACGCGCATTTTTAGTTAGCCTACACTGGCATGATAAAGTGGCCACTGCCCACTCCATTAAGTGGCCACTGCCCACTCCATGGTCCGAGTGCGTTGATGAAACTTACTATTTTGGAAAGCTAATGGCAGCACCTTTCCAGCGATATATACCACTTGGCCAGAATATTTTTCTAAAGTTACGAAGAAAGGCACTGAAAACGCGCATTTTCAGTTAGCCTACACTGGTATGATGAAGTGGCCACTGCCCACTCCATGGTCCGAGTGCGTTGATGAAACTTACCATTTTGGAAAGCTAATGGCAGCACCTTTCCAGCGATATATACCACTTGGCCAGAATATTTTTCTAAAGTTACGAAAAAAGGCACTGAAAACGCGCAGTTTTAGTTAGCCTACACTGGCATGATGAAGTGGCCACTGCCCACTCCATGGTCCAAGTGCGTTGATGAAACTTACTATTTGGAAAGCTAATGGCAGCACCTTTCCAGCAATATATACCACTTGGCCAGAATATTTTTCTAAAGTTACGAAAAAAGGCACTGAAAACGCGCAGTTTTAGTTAGCCTACACTGGCATGATGAAGTGGCCACTGCCCACTCCATGGTCCGAGTGCGTTGATGAAACTTACTATTTTGGAAAGCTAATGGCAGCACCTTTCCAGCGATATATACCACTTGGCCAGAATATTTTTCTAAAGTTACGAAAAAAGGCACTGAAAACGCGCAGTTTTAGTTAGCCTACACTGGCATGATGAAGTGGCCACTGCCCACTCCATGGTCCGAGTGCGTTGATGAAACTTACTATTTTGGAAAGCTAATGGCAGCACCTTTCCAGCGATATATACCACTTGGCCAGAATATTTTTCTAAAGTTACGAAAAAAGGCACTGAAAACGCGCATTTTCAGTTAGCCTACACTGGTATGATGAAGTGGCCACTGCCCACTCCATGGTCCGAGTGCGTTGATGAAACTTACTATTTTGGAAAGCTAATGGCAGCACCTTTCCAGCGATATATACCACTTGGCCAGAATATTTTTCTAAAGTTACGAAAAAAGGCACTGAAAACGCGCAGTTTTAGTTAGCCTACACTGGCATGATGAAGTGGCCACTGCCCACTCCATGGTCCGAGTGCGTTGATGAAACTTACTATTTTGGAAAGCTAATGGCAGCACCTTTCCAGCGATATATACCACTTGGCCAGAATATTTTTCTAAAGTTACGAAAAAAGGCACTGAAAACGCGCAGTTTTAGTTAGCCTACACTGGCATGATGAAGTGGCCACTGCCCACTCCATGGTCCGAGTGCGTTGATGAAACTTACCATTTTGGAAAGCTAATGGCAGCACCTTTCCAGCGATATATACCACTTGGCCAGAATATTTTTCTAAAGTTACGAAAAAAGGCACTGAAAACGCGCAGTTTTAGTTAGCCTACACTGGCATGATGAAGTGTCCACTGCCCACTCCATGGTCCGAGTGCGTTGATGAAACTTACTATTTTGGAAAGCTAATGGCAGCACCTTTCCAGCGATATATACCACTTGGCCAGAATATTTTTCTAAAGTTACGAAAAAAGGCACTGAAAACGCGCAGTTTTAGTTAGCCTACACTGGCATGATGAAGTGACCACTGCCCACTCCATGGTCCGAGTGCGTTGATGAAACTTACCATTTTGGAAAGCTAATGGCAGCACCTTTCCAGCGATATTTCCACTTGGCCAGAATATTTTTCTAAAGTTACGAAAAAAGGCACTGAAAGCGTGCAGTTTTAGTTAGCCTACACTGGCATGATGAAGTGGCCACTGCCCACTCCATGGTCCGAGTGCGTTGATGAAACTTACTATTTTGGAAAGCTAATGGCAGCACCTTTCCAGCGATATATACCACTTGGCCAGAATATTTTTCTAAAGTTACGAAAAAAGGCACTGAAAACGCGCAGTTTTAGTTAGCCTACAATGGCATGATGAAGTGGCCACTGCCCACTCCATGGTCCGAGTGCGTTGATGAAACTTACTATTTTGGAAAGCTAATGGCAGCACCTTTCCAGCGATATATACCACTTGGCCAGAATATTTTTCTAAAGTTACGAAGAAAGGCACTGAAAACGTGCATTTTCAGTTAGCCTACACTGGTATGATGAAGTGGCCACTGCCCACTCCATGGTCCGAGTGCGTTGATGAAACTTACCATTGTGGAAAGCTAATGGCAGCACCTTTCCAGCGATATATACCACTTGGCCAGAATATTTTTCTAAAGTTACGAAAAAAGCCACTGAAAACGCGCAGTTTTAGTTAGCCTACACTGGCATTATGAAGTGGCCACTGCCCACTCCATGGTCCGAGTGCGTTGATGAAACTTACTATTTTGGAAAGCTAATGGCAGCACCTTTCCAGCAATATATACCACTTGGCCAGAATATTTTTCTAAAGTTACGAAAAAAGGCACTGAAAACGCGCATTTTCAGTTAGCCTACACTGGTATGATGAAGTGGCCACTGCCCACTCCATGGTCCGAGTGCGTTGATGAAACTTACTATTTTGGAAAGCTAATGGCAGCACCTTTCCAGCGATATATACCACTTGGCCAGAATATTTTTCTAAAGTTACGAAAAAAGGCACTGAAAACGCGTAGTTTTAGTTAGCCTACACTGGCATGATGAAGTGGCCACTGCCCACTCCATGGTCCGAGTGCTTTGATGAAACTTACTATTTTGGAAAGCTAATGGCAGCACCTTTCCAGCGATATATACCACTTGGCCAGAATATTTTTCTAAAGTTACGAAAAAAGGCACTGAAAACGCGCAGTTTTAGTTAGCCTACACTGGCATGATGAAGTGGCCACTGCACACTCCATGGTCCGAGTGCGTTGATGAAACTTACTATTTTCGAAAGCTAATGGCAGCACCTTTCCAGCGATATATACCACTTGGCCAGAATATTTTTCTAAAGTTACGAAAAAAGGCACTGAAAACGCGCAGTTTTAGTTAGCCTACACTGGCATGATGAAGTGGCCACTGCCCACTCCATGGTCCGAGTGCGTTGATGAAACTTACTATTTTGGAAAGCTAATGGCAGCACCTTTCCAGCGATATATACCACTTGGCCAGAATATTTTTCTAAAGTTACGAAAAAAGGCACTGAAAACGCGCAGTTTTAGTTAGCCTACACTGGCATGATGAAGTGGCCACTGCCCACTCCATGGTCCGAGTGCGTTGATGAAACTTACCATTTTGGAAAGCTAATGGCAGCACCTTTCCAGCGATATATACCACTTGGCCAGAATATTTTTCTAAAGTTACGAAAAAAGGCACTGAAAGCGCGCAGTTTTAGTTAGCCTACACTGGCATTATGAAGTGGCCACTGCCCACTCCATGGTCCGAGTGCGTTGATGAAACTTACTATTTTGGAAAGCTAATGGCAGCACCTTTCCAGCGATATATACCACTTGGCCAGAATATTTTTCTAAAGTTACGAAAAAAGGCACTGAAAACGCGCAGTTTTAGTTAGCCTACACTGGCATGATGAAGTGGCCACTGCCCACTCCATGGTCCGAGTGCGTTGATGAAACTTACTATTTTGGAAAGCTAATGGCAGCACCTTTCCAGCGATATATACCACTTGGCCAGAATATTTTTCTAAAGTTACGAAAAAAGGCACTGAAAACGCGCAGTTTTAATTAGCCTACACTGGCATGATGAAGTGGCCACTGCCCACTCCATGGTCAGAGTGCGTTGATGAAACTTACTATTTTGGAAAGCTAATGGCAGCACCTTTCCAGCGATATATACCACTTGGCCAGAATATTTTTCTAAAGTTACGAAAAAAGGCACTGAAAACGCGCAGTTTTAGTTAGCCTACACTGGCATGATGAAGTGGCCACTGCCCACTCCATGGTCCGAGTGCGTTGATGAAACTTACTATTTTGGAAAGCTAATGGCAGCACCTTTCCAGCGATATATACCACTTGGCCAGAATATTTTTCTAAAGTTACGAAAAAAGGCACTGAAAACGCGCAGTTTTAGTTAGCCTACACTGGCATGATGAAGTGGCCACTGCCCACTCCATGGTCCGAGTGCGTTGATGAAACTTACTATTTTGGAAAGCTAATGGCAGCACCTTTCCAGCGATATATACCACTTGGCCAGAATATTTTTCTAAAGTTACGAAAAAAGGCACTGAAAACGCGCATTTTCAGTTAGCCTACACTGGTATGATGAAGTGGCCACTGCCCACTCCATGGTCCGAGTGCGTTGATGAAACTTACTATTTTGGAAAGCTAACGGCAGCACCTTTCCAGCGATATATACCACTTGGCCAGAATATTTTTCTAAAGTTACGAAAAAAGGCACTGAAAACGCGCAGTTTTAGTTAGCCTACACTGGCATGATGAAGTGGCCACTGCCCACTCCATGGTCCGAGTGCGTTGATGAAACTTACTATTTTGGAAAGCTAATGGCAGCACCTTTCCAGCGATATATACCACTTGGCCAGAATATTTTTCTAAAGTTACGAAAAAAGGCACTGAAAACGCGCAGTTTTAGTTAGCCTACACTGGCATGATGAAGTGGCCACTGCCCACTCCATGGTCCGAGTGCGTTGATGAAACTTACTATTTTGGAAAGCTAATGGCAGCACCTTTCCAGCGATATATACCACTTGGCCAGAATATTTTTCTAAAGTTACGAAAAAAGGCACTGAAAACGCGCAGTTTTAGTTAGCCTACACTGGCATGATGAAGTGGCCACTGCCCACTCCATGGTCCGAGTGCGTTGATGAAACTTACCATTTTGGAAAGCTAATGGCAGCACCTTTCCAGCGATATATACCACTTGGCCAGAATATTTTTCTAAAGTTACGAAAAAAGGCACTGAAAGCGCGCAGTTTTAGTTAGCCTACACTGGCATGATGAAGTGGCCACTGCCCACTCCATGGTCCGAGTGCGTTGATGAAACTTACTATTTTGGAAAGCTAATGGCAGCACCTTTCCAGCGATATATACCACTTGGCCAGAATATTTTTCTAAAGTTACGAAGAAAGGCACTGAAAACGTGCATTTTCAGTTAGCCTACACTGGTATGATGAAGTGGCCACTGCCCACTCCATGGTCCGAGTGCGTTGATGAAACTTACTATTTTGGAAAGCTAATGGCAGCACCTTTCCAGCGATATATACCACTTGGCCAGAATATTTTTCTAAAGTTACGAAGAAAGGCACTGAAAACGCGCATTTTCAGTTAGCCTACACTGGTATGATGAAGTGGCCACTGCCCACTCCATGGTCCGAGTGCGTTGATGAAACTTACCATTTTGGAAAGCTAATGGCAGCACCTTTCCAGCGATATATACCACTTGGCCAGAATATTTTTCTAAAGTTACGAAAAAAGGCACTGAAAACGCGCAGTTTTAGTTAGCCTACACTGGCATGATGAAGTGGCCACTGCCCACTCCATGGTCCAAGTGCGTTGATGAAACTTACTATTTGGAAAGCTAATGGCAGCACCTTTCCAGCAATATATACCACTTGGCCAGAATATTTTTCTAAAGTTACGAAAAAAGGCACTGAAAACGCGCAGTTTTAGTTAGCCTACACTGGCATGATGAAGTGGCCACTGCCCACTCCATGGTCCGAGTGCGTTGATGAAACTTACTATTTTGGAAAGCTAATGGCAGCACCTTTCCAGCGATATATACCACTTGGCCAGAATATTTTTCTAAAGTTACGAAAAAAGGCACTGAAAACGCGCAGTTTTAGTTAGCCTACACTGGCATGATGAAGTGGCCACTGCCCACTCCATGGTCCGAGTGCGTTGATGAAACTTACTATTTTGGAAAGCTAATGGCAGCACCTTTCCAGCGATATATACCACTTGGCCAGAATATTTTTCTAAAGTTACGAAAAAAGGCACTGAAAACGCGCATTTTCAGTTAGCCTACACTGGTATGATGAAGTGGCCACTGCCCACTCCATGGTCCGAGTGCGTTGATGAAACTTACTATTTTGGAAAGCTAATGGCAGCACCTTTCCAGCGATATATACCACTTGGCCAGAATATTTTTCTAAAGTTACGAAAAAAGGCACTGAAAACGCGCAGTTTTAGTTAGCCTACACTGGCATGATGAAGTGGCCACTGCCCACTCCATGGTCCGAGTGCGTTGATGAAACTTACTATTTTGGAAAGCTAATGGCAGCACCTTTCCAGCGATATATACCACTTGGCCAGAATATTTTTCTAAAGTTACGAAAAAAGGCACTGAAAACGCGCAGTTTTAGTTAGCCTACACTGGCATGATGAAGTGGCCACTGCCCACTCCATGGTCCGAGTGCGTTGATGAAACTTACCATTTTGGAAAGCTAATGGCAGCACCTTTCCAGCGATATATACCACTTGGCCAGAATATTTTTCTAAAGTTACGAAAAAAGGCACTGAAAACGCGCAGTTTTAGTTAGCCTACACTGGCATGATGAAGTGTCCACTGCCCACTCCATGGTCCGAGTGCGTTGATGAAACTTACTATTTTGGAAAGCTAATGGCAGCACCTTTCCAGCGATATATACCACTTGGCCAGAATATTTTTCTAAAGTTACGAAAAAAGGCACTGAAAACGCGCAGTTTTAGTTAGCCTACACTGGCATGATGAAGTGACCACTGCCCACTCCATGGTCCGAGTGCGTTGATGAAACTTACCATTTTGGAAAGCTAATGGCAGCACCTTTCCAGCGATATTTCCACTTGGCCAGAATATTTTTCTAAAGTTACGAAAAAAGGCACTGAAAGCGTGCAGTTTTAGTTAGCCTACACTGGCATGATGAAGTGGCCACTGCCCACTCCATGGTCCGAGTGCGTTGATGAAACTTACTATTTTGGAAAGCTAATGGCAGCACCTTTCCAGCGATATATACCACTTGGCCAGAATATTTTTCTAAAGTTACGAAAAAAGGCACTGAAAACGCGCAGTTTTAGTTAGCCTACAATGGCATGATGAAGTGGCCACTGCCCACTCCATGGTCCGAGTGCGTTGATGAAACTTACTATTTTGGAAAGCTAATGGCAGCACCTTTCCAGCGATATATACCACTTGGCCAGAATATTTTTCTAAAGTTACGAAGAAAGGCACTGAAAACGTGCATTTTCAGTTAGCCTACACTGGTATGATGAAGTGGCCACTGCCCACTCCATGGTCCGAGTGCGTTGATGAAACTTACCATTGTGGAAAGCTAATGGCAGCACCTTTCCAGCGATATATACCACTTGGCCAGAATATTTTTCTAAAGTTACGAAAAAAGCCACTGAAAACGCGCAGTTTTAGTTAGCCTACACTGGCATTATGAAGTGGCCACTGCCCACTCCATGGTCCGAGTGCGTTGATGAAACTTACTATTTTGGAAAGCTAATGGCAGCACCTTTCCAGCAATATATACCACTTGGCCAGAATATTTTTCTAAAGTTACGAAAAAAGGCACTGAAAACGCGCATTTTCAGTTAGCCTACACTGGTATGATGAAGTGGCCACTGCCCACTCCATGGTCCGAGTGCGTTGATGAAACTTACTATTTTGGAAAGCTAATGGCAGCACCTTTCCAGCGATATATACCACTTGGCCAGAATATTTTTCTAAAGTTACGAAAAAAGGCACTGAAAACGCGTAGTTTTAGTTAGCCTACACTGGCATGATGAAGTGGCCACTGCCCACTCCATGGTCCGAGTGCTTTGATGAAACTTACTATTTTGGAAAGCTAATGGCAGCACCTTTCCAGCGATATATACCACTTGGCCAGAATATTTTTCTAAAGTTACGAAAAAAGGCACTGAAAACGCGCAGTTTTAGTTAGCCTACACTGGCATGATGAAGTGGCCACTGCACACTCCATGGTCCGAGTGCGTTGATGAAACTTACTATTTTCGAAAGCTAATGGCAGCACCTTTCCAGCGATATATACCACTTGGCCAGAATATTTTTCTAAAGTTACGAAAAAAGGCACTGAAAACGCGCAGTTTTAGTTAGCCTACACTGGCATGATGAAGTGGCCACTGCCCACTCCATGGTCCGAGTGCGTTGATGAAACTTACTATTTTGGAAAGCTAATGGCAGCACCTTTCCAGCGATATATACCACTTGGCCAGAATATTTTTCTAAAGTTACGAAAAAAGGCACTGAAAACGCGCAGTTTTAGTTAGCCTACACTGGCATGATGAAGTGGCCACTGCCCACTCCATGGTCCGAGTGCGTTGATGAAACTTACCATTTTGGAAAGCTAATGGCAGCACCTTTCCAGCGATATATACCACTTGGCCAGAATATTTTTCTAAAGTTACGAAAAAAGGCACTGAAAGCGCGCAGTTTTAGTTAGCCTACACTGGCATTATGAAGTGGCCACTGCCCACTCCATGGTCCGAGTGCGTTGATGAAACTTACTATTTTGGAAAGCTAATGGCAGCACCTTTCCAGCGATATATACCACTTGGCCAGAATATTTTTCTAAAGTTACGAAAAAAGGCACTGAAAACGCGCAGTTTTAGTTAGCCTACACTGGCATGATGAAGTGGCCACTGCCCACTCCATGGTCCGAGTGCGTTGATGAAACTTACTATTTTGGAAAGCTAATGGCAGCACCTTTCCAGCGATATATACCACTTGGCCAGAATATTTTTCTAAAGTTACGAAAAAAGGCACTGAAAACGCGCAGTTTTAATTAGCCTACACTGGCATGATGAAGTGGCCACTGCCCACTCCATGGTCAGAGTGCGTTGATGAAACTTACTATTTTGGAAAGCTAATGGCAGCACCTTTCCAGCGATATATACCACTTGGCCAGAATATTTTTCTAAAGTTACGAAAAAAGGCACTGAAAACGCGCAGTTTTAGTTAGCCTACACTGGCATGATGAAGTGGCCACTGCCCACTCCATGGTCCGAGTGCGTTGATGAAACTTACTATTTTGGAAAGCTAATGGCAGCACCTTTCCAGCGATATATACCACTTGGCCAGAATATTTTTCTAAAGTTACGAAAAAAGGCACTGAAAACGCGCAGTTTTAGTTAGCCTACACTGGCATGATGAAGTGGCCACTGCCCACTCCATGGTCCGAGTGCGTTGATGAAACTTACTATTTTGGAAAGCTAATGGCAGCACCTTTCCAGCGATATATACCACTTGGCCAGAATATTTTTCTAAAGTTACGAAAAAAGGCACTGAAAACGCGCATTTTCAGTTAGCCTACACTGGTATGATGAAGTGGCCACTGCCCACTCCATGGTCCGAGTGCGTTGATGAAACTTACTATTTTGGAAAGCTAACGGCAGCACCTTTCCAGCGATATATACCACTTGGCCAGAATATTTTTCTAAAGTTACGAAAAAAGGCACTGAAAACGCGCAGTTTTAGTTAGCCTACACTGGCATGATGAAGTGGCCACTGCCCACTCCATGGTCCGAGTGCGTTGATGAAACTTACTATTTTGGAAAGCTAATGGCAGCACCTTTCCAGCGATATATACCACTTGGCCAGAATATTTTTCTAAAGTTACGAAAAAAGGCACTGAAAACGCGCAGTTTTAGTTAGCCTACACTGGCATGATGAAGTGGCCACTGCCCACTCCATGGTCCGAGTGCGTTGATGAAACTTACTATTTTGGAAAGCTAATGGCAGCACCTTTCCAGCGATATATACCACTTGGCCAGAATATTTTTCTAAAGTTACGAAAAAAGGCACTGAAAACGCGCAGTTTTAGTTAGCCTACACTGGCATGATGAAGTGGCCACTGCCCACTCCATGGTCCGAGTGCGTTGATGAAACTTACCATTTTGGAAAGCTAATGGCAGCACCTTTCCAGCGATATATACCACTTGGCCAGAATATTTTTCTAAAGTTACGAAAAAAGGCACTGAAAGCGCGCAGTTTTAGTTAGCCTACACTGGCATGATGAAGTGGCCACTGCCCACTCCATGGTCCGAGTGCGTTGATGAAACTTACTATTTTGGAAAGCTAATGGCAGCACCTTTCCAGCGATATATACCACTTGGCCAGAATATTTTTCTAAAGTTACGAAAAAAGGCACTGAAAACGCGCAGTTTTAGTTAGCCTACACTGGCATGATGAAGTGGCCACTGCCCACTCCATGGTCCGAGTGAGTTGATGAAATTTACTATTTTGGAAAGCTAATGGCAGCACCTTTCCAGCGATATATACCACTTGGCCAGAATATTTTTCTAAAGTTACGAAAAAAGGCACTGAAAACGCGCAGTTTTAGTTAGCCTACACTGGCATGATGAAGTGGCCACTGCCCACTCCATGGTCCGAGTGCGTTGATGAAACTTACTATTTTGGAAAGCTAATGGCAGCACCTTTCCAGTGATATATACCACTTGGCCAGAATATTTTTCTAAAGTTACGAAAAAAGGCACTGAAAACGCGCAGTTTTAGTTAGCCTACACTGGCATGATGAAGTGGCCACTGCCCACTCCATGGTCCGAGTGCGTTGATGAAACTTACTATTTTGGAAAGCTAATGGCAGCACCTTTCCAGCGATATATACCACTTGGCCAGAATATTTTTCTAAAGTTACGAAAAAAGGCACTGAAAACGCGCAGTTTTAGTTAGCCTACACTGGCATGATGAAGTGGCCACTGCCCACTCCATGGTCCGAGTGCGTTGATGAAACTTACTATTTTGGAAAGCTAATGGCAGCACCTTTCCAGCGATATATACCACTTGGCCAGAATATTTTTCTAAAGTTACGAAAAAAGGCACTGAAAACGCGCAGTTTTAGTTAGCCTACACTGGCATGATGAAGTGACCACTACACTGGCATGATGAAGTGGCCACTGCCCACTCCATGGTCCGAGTGCGTTGATGAAACTTACTATTTTGGAAAGCTAATGGCAGCACCTTTCCAGCGATATATACCACTTCGCCAGAATATTTTTCTAAAGTTACGAAAAAAGGCACTGAAAACGCGCAGTTTTAGTTAGCCTACAATGGCATGATGAAGTGGCCACTGCCCACTCCATGGTCCAAGTGCGTTGATGAAACTTACTATTTTGGAAAGCTAATGGCAGCACCTTTCCAGCGATATATACCACTTGGCCAGAATATTTTTCTAAAGTTACGAAGAAAGGCACTGAAAACGTGCATTTTCAGTTAGCCTACACTGGTATGATGAAGTGGCCACTGCCCACTCCATGGTCCGAGTGCGTTGATGAAACTTACTATTTTGGAAAGCTAATGGCAGCACCTTTCCAGCGATATATACCACTTGGCCAGAATATTTTTCTAAAGTTACGAAAAAAGGCACTGAAAACGCGCAGTTTTAGTTAGCCTACACTGGCATGATGAAGTGGCCACTGCCCACTCCATGGTCCGAGTGCGTTGATGAAACTTACTATTTTGGAAAGCTAATGGCAGCACCTTTCCAGCGATATATACCACTTGGCCAGAATATTTTTCTAAAGTTACGAAAAAAGGCACTGAAAACGCGCAGTTTTAGTTAGCCTACACTGGCATGATGAAGTGGCCACTGCCCACTCCATGGTCCGAGTGCGTTGATGAAACTTACTATTTTGGAAAGCTAATGGCAGCACCTTTCCAGCGATATATACCACTTGGCCAGAATATTTTTCTAAAGTTACGAAAAAAAGCACTGAAAACGCGCAGTTTTAGTTAGCCTACACTGGCATGATGAAGTGACCACTGCCCACTCCATGGTCCGAGTGCGTTGATGAAACTTACCATTTTGGAAAGCTAATGGCAGCACCTTTCCAGCGATATATACCACTTGGCCAGAATATTTTTCTAAAGTTACGAAAAAAGGCACTGAAAGCGCGCAGTTTTAGTTAGCCTACACTGGCATGATGAAGTGGCCACTGCCCACTCCATGGTCCGAGTGCGTTGATGAAACTTACTATTTTGGAAAGCTAATGGCAGCACCTTTCCAGCGATATATACCACTTGGCCAGAATATTTTTCTAAAGTTACGAAGAAAGGCACTGAAAACGTGCATTTTCAGTTAGCCTACACTGGTATGATGAAGTGGCCACTGCCCACTCCATGGTCCGAGTGCGTTGATGAAACTTACCATTTTGGAAAGCTAATGGCAGCACCTTTCCAGCGATATATACCACTTGGCCAGAATATTTTTCTAAAGTTACGAAAAAAGGCACTGAAAACGCGCAGTTTTAGTTAGCCTACACTGGCATTATGAAGTGGCCACTGCCCACTCCATGGTCCGAGTGCGTTGATGAAACTTACTATTTTGGAAAGCTAATGGCAGCACCTTTCCAGCAATATATACCACTTGGCCAGAATATTTTTCTAAAGTTACGAAAAAAGGCACTGAAAACGCGCATTTTCAGTTAGCCTACACTGGTATGATGAAGTGGCCACTGCCCACTCCATGGTCCGAGTGCGTTGATGAAACTTACTATTTTGGAAAGCTAATGGCAGCACCTTTCCAGCGATATATACCACTTGGCCAGAATATTTTTCTAAAGTTACGAAAAAAGGCACTGAAAACGCGCAGTTTTAGTTAGCCTACACTGGCATGATGAAGTGGCCACTGCCCACTCCATGGTCCGAGTGCGTTGATGAAACTTACTATTTTGGAAAGCTAATGGAAGCACCTTTCCAGCGATATATACCACTTGGCCAGAATATTTTTCTAAAGTTACGAAAAAAGGCACTGAAAACGCGCAGTTTTAGTTAGCCTACACTGGCATGATGAAGTGGCCACTGCCCACTCCATGTTCCGAGTGCGTTGATGAAACTTACTATTTTGGAAAGCTAATGGCAGCACCTTTCCAGCGATATATACCACTTGGCCAGAATATTTTTCTAAAGTTACGAAAAAAGGCACTGAAAACGCGCAGTTTTAGTTAGCCTACACTGGCATGATGAAGTGGCCACTGCCCACTCCATGGTCCGAGTGCGTTGATGAAACTTACTATTTTGGAAAGCTAATGGCAGCACCTTTCCAGCGATATACCACTTGGCCAGAATATTTTTCTAAAGTTACGAAGAAAGGCACTGAAAACGTGCATTTTCAGTTAGCCTACACTGGTATGATGAAGTGGCCACTGCCCACTCCATGGTCCGAGTGCGTTGATGAAACTTACCATTTTGGAAAGCTAATGGCAGCACCTTTCCAGCGATATATACCACTTGGCCAGAATATTTTTCTAAAGTTACGAAAAAAGGCACTGAAAACGCGCAGTTTTAGTTAGCATACACTGGTATGATGAAGTGGCCACTGCCCACTCCATGGTCCGAGTGCGTTGATGAAACTTACTATTTGGAAAGCTAATGGCAGCACCTTTCCAGCAATATATACCACTTGGCCAGAATATTTTTCTAAAGTTACGAAAAAAGGCACTGAAAACGTGCATTTTCAGTTAGCCTACACTGGTATGATGAAGTGGCCACTGCCCACTCCATGGTCCGAGTGCGTTGATGAAACTTACCATTTTGGAAAGCTAATTGCAGCACCTTTCCAGCGATATATACCACTTGGCCAGAATATTTTTCTAAAGTTACGAAAAAAGGCACTGAAAACGCGCAGTTTTAGTTAGCCTACACTGGCATTATGAAGTGGCCACTGCCTACTCCATGGTCCGAGTGCGTTGATGAAACTTACTATTTTGGAAAGCTAATGGCAGCACCTTTCCAGCAATATATACCACTTGGCCAGAATATTTTTCTAAAGTTACGAAAAAAGGCACTGAAAACGCGCATTTTTAGTTAGCCTACACTGGCATGATAAAGTGGCCACTGCCCACTCCATTAAGTGGCCACTGCCCACTCCATGGTCCGAGTGCGTTGATGAAACTTACTATTTTGGAAAGCTAATGGCAGCACCTTTCCAGCGATATATACCACTTGGCCAGAATATTTTTCTAAAGTTACGAAGAAAGGCACTGAAAACGCGCATTTTCAGTTAGCCTACACTGGTATGATGAAGTGGCCACTGCCCACTCCATGGTCCGAGTGCGTTGATGAAACTTACCATTTTGGAAAGCTAATGGCAGCACCTTTCCAGCGATATATACCACTTGGCCAGAATATTTTTCTAAAGTTACGAAAAAAGGCACTGAAAACGCGCAGTTTTAGTTAGCCTACACTGGCATGATGAAGTGGCCACTGCCCACTCCATGGTCCGAGTGCGTTGATGAAACTTACTATTTGGAAAGCTAATGGCAGCACCTTTCCAGCGATATATACCACTTGGCCAGAATATTTTTCTAAAGTTACGAAAAAAGGCACTGAAAACGCGCAGTTTTAGTTAGCCTACACTGGCATGATGAAGTGGCCACTGCCCACTCCATGGTCCGAGTGCGTTGATGAAACTTACTATTTTGGAAAGCTAATGGCAGCACCTTTCCAGCGATATATACCACTTGGCCAGAATATTTTTCTAAAGTTACGAAAAAAGGCACTGAAAACGCGCAGTTTTAGTTAGCCTACACTGGCATGATGAAGTGGCCACTGCCCACTCCATGGTCCGAGTGCGTTGATGAAACTTACTATTTTGGAAAGCTAATGGCAGCACCTTTCCAGCGATATATACCACTTGGCCAGAATATTTTTCTAAAGTTACGAAAAAAGGCACTGAAAACGCGCATTTTCAGTTAGCCTACACTGGTATGATGAAGTGGCCACTGCCCACTCCATGGTCCGAGTGCGTTGATGAAACTTACTATTTTGGAAAGCTAATGGCAGCACCTTTCCAGCGATATATACCACTTGGCCAGAATATTTTTCTAAAGTTACGAAAAAAGGCACTGAAAACGCGCAGTTTTAGTTAGCCTACACTGGCATGATGAAGTGGCCACTGCCCACTCCATGGTCCGAGTGCGTTGATGAAACTTACTATTTTGGAAAGCTAATGGCAGCACCTTTCCAGCGATATATACCACTTGGCCAGAATATTTTTCTAAAGTTACGAAAAAAGGCACTGAAAACGCGCAGTTTTAGTTAGCCTACACTGGCATGATGAAGTGGCCACTGCCCACTCCATGGTCCGAGTGCGTTGATGAAACTTACCATTTTGGAAAGCTAATGGCAGCACCTTTCCAGCGATATATACCACTTGGCCAGAATATTTTTCTAAAGTTACGAAAAAAGGCACTGAAAACGCGCAGTTTTAGTTAGCCTACACTGGCATGATGAAGTGTCCACTGCCCACTCCATGGTCCGAGTGCGTTGATGAAACTTACTATTTTGGAAAGCTAATGGCAGCACCTTTCCAGCGATATATACCACTTGGCCAGAATATTTTTCTAAAGTTACGAAAAAAGGCACTGAAAACGCGCAGTTTTAGTTAGCCTACACTGGCATGATGAAGTGACCACTGCCCACTCCATGGTCCGAGTGCGTTGATGAAACTTACCATTTTGGAAAGCTAATGGCAGCACCTTTCCAGCGATATTTCCACTTGGCCAGAATATTTTTCTAAAGTTACGAAAAAAGGCACTGAAAGCGTGCAGTTTTAGTTAGCCTACACTGGCATGATGAAGTGGCCACTGCCCACTCCATGGTCCGAGTGCGTTGATGAAACTTACTATTTTGGAAAGCTAATGGCAGCACCTTTCCAGCGATATATACCACTTGGCCAGAATATTTTTCTAAAGTTACGAAAAAAGGCACTGAAAACGCGCAGTTTTAGTTAGCCTACAATGGCATGATGAAGTGGCCACTGCCCACTCCATGGTCCGAGTGCGTTGATGAAACTTACTATTTTGGAAAGCTAATGGCAGCACCTTTCCAGCGATATATACCACTTGGCCAGAATATTTTTCTAAAGTTACGAAAAAAGGCACTGAAAACGTGCATTTTCAGTTAGCCTACACTGGTATGATGAAGTGGCCACTGCCCACTCCATGGTCCGAGTGCGTTGATGAAACTTACCATTGTGGAAAGCTAATGGCAGCACCTTTCCAGCGATATATACCACTTGGCCAGAATATTTTTCTAAAGTTACGAAAAAAGCCACTGAAAACGCGCAGTTTTAGTTAGCCTACACTGGCATTATGAAGTGGCCACTGCCCACTCCATGGTCCGAGTGCGTTGATGAAACTTACTATTTTGGAAAGCTAATGGCAGCACCTTTCCAGCAATATATACCACTTGGCCAGAATATTTTTCTAAAGTTACGAAAAAAGGCACTGAAAACGCGCATTTTCAGTTAGCCTACACTGGTATGATGAAGTGGCCACTGCCCACTCCATGGTCCGAGTGCGTTGATGAAACTTACTATTTTGGAAAGCTAATGGCAGCACCTTTCCAGCGATATATACCACTTGGCCAGAATATTTTTCTAAAGTTACGAAAAAAGGCACTGAAAACGCGTAGTTTTAGTTAGCCTACACTGGCATGATGAAGTGGCCACTGCCCACTCCATGGTCCGAGTGCTTTGATGAAACTTACTATTTTGGAAAGCTAATGGCAGCACCTTTCCAGCGATATATACCACTTGGCCAGAATATTTTTCTAAAGTTACGAAAAAAGGCACTGAAAACGCGCAGTTTTAGTTAGCCTACACTGGCATGATGAAGTGGCCACTGCACACTCCATGGTCCGAGTGCGTTGATGAAACTTACTATTTTCGAAAGCTAATGGCAGCACCTTTCCAGCGATATATACCACTTGGCCAGAATATTTTTCTAAAGTTACGAAAAAAGGCACTGAAAACGCGCAGTTTTAGTTAGCCTACACTGGCATGATGAAGTGGCCACTGCCCACTCCATGGTCCGAGTGCGTTGATGAAACTTACTATTTTGGAAAGCTAATGGCAGCACCTTTCCAGCGATATATACCACTTGGCCAGAATATTTTTCTAAAGTTACGAAAAAAGGCACTGAAAACGCGCAGTTTTAGTTAGCCTACACTGGCATGATGAAGTGGCCACTGCCCACTCCATGGTCCGAGTGCGTTGATGAAACTTACCATTTTGGAAAGCTAATGGCAGCACCTTTCCAGCGATATATACCACTTGGCCAGAATATTTTTCTAAAGTTACGAAAAAAGGCACTGAAAGCGCGCAGTTTTAGTTAGCCTACACTGGCATTATGAAGTGGCCACTGCCCACTCCATGGTCCGAGTGCGTTGATGAAACTTACTATTTTGGAAAGCTAATGGCAGCACCTTTCCAGCGATATATACCACTTGGCCAGAATATTTTTCTAAAGTTACGAAAAAAGGCACTGAAAACGCGCAGTTTTAGTTAGCCTACACTGGCATGATGAAGTGGCCACTGCCCACTCCATGGTCCGAGTGCGTTGATGAAACTTACTATTTTGGAAAGCTAATGGCAGCACCTTTCCAGCGATATATACCACTTGGCCAGAATATTTTTCTAAAGTTACGAAAAAAGGCACTGAAAACGCGCAGTTTTAATTAGCCTACACTGGCATGATGAAGTGGCCACTGCCCACTCCATGGTCAGAGTGCGTTGATGAAACTTACTATTTTGGAAAGCTAATGGCAGCACCTTTCCACGGATATATACCACTTGGCCAGAATATTTTTCTAAAGTTACGAAAAAAGGCACTGAAAACGCGCAGTTTTAGTTAGCCTACACTGGCATGATGAAGTGGCCACTGCCCACTCCATGGTCCGAGTGCGTTGATGAAACTTACTATTTTGGAAAGCTAATGGCAGCACCTTTCCAGCGATATATACCACTTGGCCAGAATATTTTTCTAAAGTTACGAAAAAAGGCACTGAAAACGCGCAGTTTTAGTTAGCCTACACTGGCATGATGAAGTGGCCACTGCCCACTCCATGGTCCGAGTGCGTTGATGAAACTTACTATTTTGGAAAGCTAATGGCAGCACCTTTCCAGCGATATATACCACTTGGCCAGAATATTTTTCTAAAGTTACGAAAAAAGGCACTGAAAACGCGCATTTTCAGTTAGCCTACACTGGTATGATGAAGTGGCCACTGCCCACTCCATGGTCCGAGTGCGTTGATGAAACTTACTATTTTGGAAAGCTAACGGCAGCACCTTTCCAGCGATATATACCACTTGGCCAGAATATTTTTCTAAAGTTACGAAAAAAGGCACTGAAAACGCGCAGTTTTAGTTAGCCTACACTGGCATGATGAAGTGGCCACTGCCCACTCCATGGTCCGAGTGCGTTGATGAAACTTACTATTTTGGAAAGCTAATGGCAGCACCTTTCCAGCGATATATACCACTTGGCCAGAATATTTTTCTAAAGTTACGAAAAAAGGCACTGAAAACGCGCAGTTTTAGTTAGCCTACACTGGCATGATGAAGTGGCCACTGCCCACTCCATGGTCCGAGTGCGTTGATGAAACTTACTATTTTGGAAAGCTAATGGCAGCACCTTTCCAGCGATATATACCACTTGGCCAGAATATTTTTCTAAAGTTACGAAAAAAGGCACTGAAAACGCGCAGTTTTAGTTAGCCTACACTGGCATGATGAAGTGGCCACTGCCCACTCCATGGTCCGAGTGCGTTGATGAAACTTACCATTTTGGAAAGCTAATGGCAGCACCTTTCCAGCGATATATACCACTTGGCCAGAATATTTTTCTAAAGTTACGAAAAAAGGCACTGAAAGCGCGCAGTTTTAGTTAGCCTACACTGGCATGATGAAGTGGCCACTGCCCACTCCATGGTCCGAGTGCGTTGATGAAACTTACTATTTTGGAAAGCTAATGGCAGCACCTTTCCAGCGATATATACCACTTGGCCAGAATATTTTTCTAAAGTTACGAAAAAAGGCACTGAAAACGCGCAGTTTTAGTTAGCCTACACTGGCATGATGAAGTGGCCACTGCCCACTCCATGGTCCGAGTGAGTTGATGAAATTTACTATTTTGGAAAGCTAATGGCAGCACCTTTCCAGCGATATATACCACTTGGCCAGAATATTTTTCTAAAGTTACGAAAAAAGGCACTGAAAACGCGCAGTTTTAGTTAGCCTACACTGGCATGATGAAGTGGCCACTGCCCACTCCATGGTCCGAGTGCGTTGATGAAACTTACCATTTTGGAAAGCTAATGGCAGCACCTTTCCAGCGATATATACCACTTGGCCAGAATATTTTTCTAAAGTTACGAAAAAAGGCACTGAAAACGCGCAGTTTTAGTTAGCCTACACTGGCATGATGAAGTGTCCACTGCCCACTCCATGGTCCGAGTGCGTTGATGAAACTTACTATTTTGGAAAGCTAATGGCAGCACCTTTCCAGCGATATATACCACTTGGCCAGAATATTTTTCTAAAGTTACGAAAAAAGGCACTGAAAACGCGCAGTTTTAGTTAGCCTACACTGGCATGATGAAGTGACCACTGCCCACTCCATGGTCCGAGTGCGTTGATGAAACTTACCATTTTGGAAAGCTAATGGCAGCACCTTTCCAGCGATATTTCCACTTGGCCAGAATATTTTTCTAAAGTTACGAAAAAAGGCACTGAAAGCGTGCAGTTTTAGTTAGCCTACACTGGCATGATGAAGTGGCCACTGCCCACTCCATGGTCCGAGTGCGTTGATGAAACTTACTATTTTGGAAAGCTAATGGCAGCACCTTTCCAGCGATATATACCACTTGGCCAGAATATTTTTCTAAAGTTACGAAAAAAGGCACTGAAAACGCGCAGTTTTAGTTAGCCTACAATGGCATGATGAAGTGGCCACTGCCCACTCCATGGTCCGAGTGCGTTGATGAAACTTACTATTTTGGAAAGCTAATGGCAGCACCTTTCCAGCGATATATACCACTTGGCCAGAATATTTTTCTAAAGTTACGAAGAAAGGCACTGAAAACGTGCATTTTCAGTTAGCCTACACTGGTATGATGAAGTGGCCACTGCCCACTCCATGGTCCGAGTGCGTTGATGAAACTTACCATTGTGGAAAGCTAATGGCAGCACCTTTCCAGCGATATATACCACTTGGCCAGAATATTTTTCTAAAGTTACGAAAAAAGCCACTGAAAACGCGCAGTTTTAGTTAGCCTACACTGGCATTATGAAGTGGCCACTGCCCACTCCATGGTCCGAGTGCGTTGATGAAACTTACTATTTTGGAAAGCTAATGGCAGCACCTTTCCAGCAATATATACCACTTGGCCAGAATATTTTTCTAAAGTTACGAAAAAAGGCACTGAAAACGCGCATTTTCAGTTAGCCTACACTGGTATGATGAAGTGGCCACTGCCCACTCCATGGTCCGAGTGCGTTGATGAAACTTACTATTTTGGAAAGCTAATGGCAGCACCTTTCCAGCGATATATACCACTTGGCCAGAATATTTTTCTAAAGTTACGAAAAAAGGCACTGAAAACGCGTAGTTTTAGTTAGCCTACACTGGCATGATGAAGTGGCCACTGCCCACTCCATGGTCCGAGTGCTTTGATGAAACTTACTATTTTGGAAAGCTAATGGCAGCACCTTTCCAGCGATATATACCACTTGGCCAGAATATTTTTCTAAAGTTACGAAAAAAGGCACTGAAAACGCGCAGTTTTAGTTAGCCTACACTGGCATGATGAAGTGGCCACTGCACACTCCATGGTCCGAGTGCGTTGATGAAACTTACTATTTTCGAAAGCTAATGGCAGCACCTTTCCAGCGATATATACCACTTGGCCAGAATATTTTTCTAAAGTTACGAAAAAAGGCACTGAAAACGCGCAGTTTTAGTTAGCCTACACTGGCATGATGAAGTGGCCACTGCCCACTCCATGGTCCGAGTGCGTTGATGAAACTTACTATTTTGGAAAGCTAATGGCAGCACCTTTCCAGCGATATATACCACTTGGCCAGAATATTTTTCTAAAGTTACGAAAAAAGGCACTGAAAACGCGCAGTTTTAGTTAGCCTACACTGGCATGATGAAGTGGCCACTGCCCACTCCATGGTCCGAGTGCGTTGATGAAACTTACCATTTTGGAAAGCTAATGGCAGCACCTTTCCAGCGATATATACCACTTGGCCAGAATATTTTTCTAAAGTTACGAAAAAAGGCACTGAAAGCGCGCAGTTTTAGTTAGCCTACACTGGCATTATGAAGTGGCCACTGCCCACTCCATGGTCCGAGTGCGTTGATGAAACTTACTATTTTGGAAAGCTAATGGCAGCACCTTTCCAGCGATATATACCACTTGGCCAGAATATTTTTCTAAAGTTACGAAAAAAGGCACTGAAAACGCGCAGTTTTAGTTAGCCTACACTGGCATGATGAAGTGGCCACTGCCCACTCCATGGTCCGAGTGCGTTGATGAAACTTACTATTTTGGAAAGCTAATGGCAGCACCTTTCCAGCGATATATACCACTTGGCCAGAATATTTTTCTAAAGTTACGAAAAAAGGCACTGAAAACGCGCAGTTTTAATTAGCCTACACTGGCATGATGAAGTGGCCACTGCCCACTCCATGGTCAGAGTGCGTTGATGAAACTTACTATTTTGGAAAGCTAATGGCAGCACCTTTCCAGCGATATATACCACTTGGCCAGAATATTTTTCTAAAGTTACGAAAAAAGGCACTGAAAACGCGCAGTTTTAGTTAGCCTACACTGGCATGATGAAGTGGCCACTGCCCACTCCATGGTCCGAGTGCGTTGATGAAACTTACTATTTTGGAAAGCTAATGGCAGCACCTTTCCAGCGATATATACCACTTGGCCAGAATATTTTTCTAAAGTTACGAAAAAAGGCACTGAAAACGCGCAGTTTTAGTTAGCCTACACTGGCATGATGAAGTGGCCACTGCCCACTCCATGGTCCGAGTGCGTTGATGAAACTTACTATTTTGGAAAGCTAATGGCAGCACCTTTCCAGCGATATATACCACTTGGCCAGAATATTTTTCTAAAGTTACGAAAAAAGGCACTGAAAACGCGCATTTTCAGTTAGCCTACACTGGTATGATGAAGTGGCCACTGCCCACTCCATGGTCCGAGTGCGTTGATGAAACTTACTATTTTGGAAAGCTAACGGCAGCACCTTTCCAGCGATATATACCACTTGGCCAGAATATTTTTCTAAAGTTACGAAAAAAGGCACTGAAAACGCGCAGTTTTAGTTAGCCTACACTGGCATGATGAAGTGGCCACTGCCCACTCCATGGTCCGAGTGCGTTGATGAAACTTACTATTTTGGAAAGCTAATGGCAGCACCTTTCCAGCGATATATACCACTTGGCCAGAATATTTTTCTAAAGTTACGAAAAAAGGCACTGAAAACGCGCAGTTTTAGTTAGCCTACACTGGCATGATGAAGTGGCCACTGCCCACTCCATGGTCCGAGTGCGTTGATGAAACTTACTATTTTGGAAAGCTAATGGCAGCACCTTTCCAGCGATATATACCACTTGGCCAGAATATTTTTCTAAAGTTACGAAAAAAGGCACTGAAAACGCGCAGTTTTAGTTAGCCTACACTGGCATGATGAAGTGGCCACTGCCCACTCCATGGTCCGAGTGCGTTGATGAAACTTACCATTTTGGAAAGCTAATGGCAGCACCTTTCCAGCGATATATACCACTTGGCCAGAATATTTTTCTAAAGTTACGAAAAAAGGCACTGAAAGCGCGCAGTTTTAGTTAGCCTACACTGGCATGATGAAGTGGCCACTGCCCACTCCATGGTCCGAGTGCGTTGATGAAACTTACTATTTTGGAAAGCTAATGGCAGCACCTTTCCAGCGATATATACCACTTGGCCAGAATATTTTTCTAAAGTTACGAAAAAAGGCACTGAAAACGCGCAGTTTTAGTTAGCCTACACTGGCATGATGAAGTGGCCACTGCCCACTCCATGGTCCGAGTGAGTTGATGAAATTTACTATTTTGGAAAGCTAATGGCAGCACCTTTCCAGCGATATATACCACTTGGCCAGAATATTTTTCTAAAGTTACGAAAAAAGGCACTGAAAACGCGCAGTTTTAGTTAGCCTACACTGGCATGATGAAGTGGCCACTGCCCACTCCATGGTCCGAGTGCGTTGATGAAACTTACTATTTTGGAAAGCTAATGGCAGCACCTTTCCAGTGATATATACCACTTGGCCAGAATATTTTTCTAAAGTTACGAAAAAAGGCACTGAAAACGCGCAGTTTTAGTTAGCCTACACTGGCATGATGAAGTGGCCACTGCCCACTCCATGGTCCGAGTGCGTTGATGAAACTTACTATTTTGGAAAGCTAATGGCAGCACCTTTCCAGCGATATATACCACTTGGCCAGAATATTTTTCTAAAGTTACGAAAAAAGGCACTGAAAACGCGCAGTTTTAGTTAGCCTACACTGGCATGATGAAGTGGCCACTGCCCACTCCATGGTCCGAGTGCGTTGATGAAACTTACTATTTTGGAAAGCTAATGGCAGCACCTTTCCAGCGATATATACCACTTGGCCAGAATATTTTTCTAAAGTTACGAAAAAAGGCACTGAAAACGCGCAGTTTTAGTTAGCCTACACTGGCATGATGAAGTGACCACTACACTGGCATGATGAAGTGGCCACTGCCCACTCCATGGTCCGAGTGCGTTGATGAAACTTACTATTTTGGAAAGCTAATGGCAGCACCTTTCCAGCGATATATACCACTTCGCCAGAATATTTTTCTAAAGTTACGAAAAAAGGCACTGAAAACGCGCAGTTTTAGTTAGCCTACAATGGCATGATGAAGTGGCCACTGCCCACTCCATGGTCCAAGTGCGTTGATGAAACTTACTATTTTGGAAAGCTAATGGCAGCACCTTTCCAGCGATATATACCACTTGGCCAGAATATTTTTCTAAAGTTACGAAGAAAGGCACTGAAAACGTGCATTTTCAGTTAGCCTACACTGGTATGATGAAGTGGCCACTGCCCACTCCATGGTCCGAGTGCGTTGATGAAACTTACTATTTTGGAAAGCTAATGGCAGCACCTTTCCAGCGATATATACCACTTGGCCAGAATATTTTTCTAAAGTTACGAAAAAAGGCACTGAAAACGCGCAGTTTTAGTTAGCCTACACTGGCATGATGAAGTGGCCACTGCCCACTCCATGGTCCGAGTGCGTTGATGAAACTTACTATTTTGGAAAGCTAATGGCAGCACCTTTCCAGCGATATATACCACTTGGCCAGAATATTTTTCTAAAGTTACGAAAAAAGGCACTGAAAACGCGCAGTTTTAGTTAGCCTACACTGGCATGATGAAGTGGCCACTGCCCACTCCATGGTCCGAGTGCGTTGATGAAACTTACTATTTTGGAAAGCTAATGGCAGCACCTTTCCAGCGATATATACCACTTGGCCAGAATATTTTTCTAAAGTTACGAAAAAAGGCACTGAAAACGCGCAGTTTTAGTTAGCCTACACTGGCATGATGAAGTGACCACTGCCCACTCCATGGTCCGAGTGCGTTGATGAAACTTACCATTTTGGAAAGCTAATGGCAGCACCTTTCCAGCGATATATACCACTTGGCCAGAATATTTTTCTAAAGTTACGAAAAAAGGCACTGAAAGCGCGCAGTTTTAGTTAGCCTACACTGGCATGATGAAGTGGCCACTGCCCACTCCATGGTCCGAGTGCGTTGATGAAACTTACTATTTTGGAAAGCTAATGGCAGCACCTTTCCAGCGATATATACCACTTGGCCAGAATATTTTTCTAAAGTTACGAAGAAAGGCACTGAAAACGTGCATTTTCAGTTAGCCTACACTGGTATGATGAAGTGGCCACTGCCCACTCCATGGTCCGAGTGCGTTGATGAAACTTACCATTTTGGAAAGCTAATGGCAGCACCTTTCCAGCGATATATACCACTTGGCCAGAATATTTTTCTAAAGTTACGAGAAAAGGCACTGAAAACGCGCAGTTTTAGTTAGCCTACACTGGCATTATGAAGTGGCCACTGCCCACTCCATGGTCCGAGTGCGTTGATGAAACTTACTATTTTGGAAAGCTAATGGCAGCACCTTTCCAGCAATATATACCACTTGGCCAGAATATTTTTCTAAAGTTACGAAAAAAGGCACTGAAAATGCGCGTTTTCAGTTAGCCTACACTGGTATGATGAAGTGGCCACTGCCCACTCCATGGTCCGAGTGCGTTGATGAAACTTACTATTTTGGAAAGCTAATGGCAGCACCTTTCCAGCGATATATACCACTTGGCCAGAATATTTTTCTAAAGTTACGAAAAAAGGCACTGAAAACGCGCAGTTTTAGTTAGCCTACACTGGCATGATGAAGTGGCCACTGCCCACTCCATGGTCCGAGTGCGTTGATGAAACTTACTATTTTGGAAAGCTAATGGAAGCACCTTTCCAGCGATATATACCACTTGGCCAGAATATTTTTCTAAAGTTACGAAAAAAGGCACTGAAAACGCGCAGTTTTAGTTAGCCTACACTGGCATGATGAAGTGGCCACTGCCCACTCCATGTTCCGAGTGCGTTGATGAAACTTACTATTTTGGAAAGCTAATGGCAGCACCTTTCCAGCGATATATACCACTTGGCCAGAATATTTTTCTAAAGTTACGAAAAAAGGCACTGAAAACGCGCAGTTTTAGTTAGCCTACACTGGCATGATGAAGTGGCCACTGCCCACTCCATGGTCCGAGTGCGTTGATGAAACTTACTATTTTGGAAAGCTAATGGCAGCACCTTTCCAGCGATATACCACTTGGCCAGAATATTTTTCTAAAGTTACGAAGAAAGGCACTGAAAACGTGCATTTTCAGTTAGCCTACACTGGTATGATGAAGTGCCACTGCCCACTCCATGGTCCGAGTGCGTTGATGAAACTTACCATTTTGGAAAGCTAATGGCAGCACCTTTCCAGCGATATATACCACTTGGCCAGAATATTTTTCTAAAGTTACGAAAAAAGGCACTGAAAACGCGCAGTTTTAGTTAGCCTACACTGGCATGATGAAGTGGCCACTGCCCACTCCATGGTCCGAGTGCGTTGATGAAACTTACTATTTTGGAAAGCTAATGGCAGCACCTTTCCAGCAATATATACCACTTGGCCAGAATATTTTTCTAAAGTTACGAAAAAAGGCACTGAAAACGCGCATTTTCAGTTAGCCTACACTGGTATGATGAAGTGGCCACTGCCCACTCCATGGTCCGAGTGCGTTGATGAAACTTACTATTTTGGAAAGCTAATGGCAGCACCTTTCCAGCGATATATACCACTTGGCCAGAATATTTTTCTAAAGTTACGAAAAAAGGCACTGAAAACGCGCAGTTTTAGTTAGCCTACACTGGCATGATGAAGTGGCCACTGCCCACTCCATGGTCCGAGTGCGTTGATGAAACTTACTATTTTGGAAAGCTAATGGCAGCACCTTTCCAGCGATATATACCACTTGGCCAGAATATTTTTCTAAAGTTACGAAAAAAGGCACTGAAAACGCGCAGTTTTAGTTAGCCTACACTGGCATGATGAAGTGACCACTGCCCACTCCATGGTCCGAGTGCGTTGATGAAACTTACCATTTTGGAAAGCTAATGGCAGCACCTTTCCAGCGATATATACCACTTGGCCAGAATATTTTTCTAAAGTTACGAAAAAAGGCACTGAAAGCGCGCAGTTTTAGTTAGCCTACACTGGCATGATGAAGTGGCCACTGCCCACTTCATGGTCCGAGTGCGTTGATGAAACTTACTATTTTGGAAAGCTAATGGCAGCACCTTTCCAGCGATATATACCACTTGGCCAGAATATTTTTCTAAAGTTACGAAAAAAGGCACTGAAAACGCGCAGTTTTAGTTAGCCTACACTGGCATGATGAAGTGGCCACTGCCCACTCCATGGTCCGAGTGCGTTGATGAAACTTACTATTTTGGAAAGCTAATGGCAGCACCTTTCCAGCGATATATACCACTTGGCCAGAATATTTTTCTAAAGTTACGAAAAAAGGCACTGAAAACGCGCATTTTCAGTTAGCCTACACTGGTATGATGAAGTGGCCACTGCCCACTCCATGGTCCGAGTGCGTTGATGAAACTTACTATTTTGGAAAGCTAATGGCAGCACCTTTCCAGCGATATATACCACTTGGCCAGAATATTTTTCTAAAGTTACGAAAAAAGGCACTGAAAACGCGCAGTTTTAGTTAGCCTACACTGGCATGATGAAGTGGCCACTGCCCACTCCATGGTCCGAGTGCGTTGATGAAACTTACTATTTTGGAAAGCTAATGGCAGCACCTTTCCAGCGATATATACCACTTGGCCAGAATATTTTTCTAAAGTTACGAAAAAAGGCACTGAAAACGCGCAGTTTTAGTTAGCCTACACTGGCATGATGAAGTGGCCACTGCCCACTCCATGGTCCGAGTGCGTTGATGAAACTTACTATTTTGGAAAGCTAATGGCAGCACCTTTCCAGCGATATATACCACTTGGCCAGAATATTTTTCTAAAGTTACGAAAAAAGGCACTGAAAACGCGCAGTTTTAGTTAGCCTACACTGGCATGATGAAGTGGCCACTGCCCACTCCATGGTCCGAGTGCGTTGATGAAACTTACTATTTTGGAAAGCTAATGGCAGCACCTTTCCAGCGATATATACCACTTGGCCAGAATATTTTTCTAAAGTTACGAAAAAAGGCACTGAAAACGCGCAGTTTTAGTTAGCCTACACTGGCATGATGAAGTGACCACTGCCCACTCCATGGTCCGAGTGCGTTGATGAAACTTACTATTTTGGAAAGCTAATGGCAGCACCTTTCCAGCGATATATACCACTTGGCCAGAATATTTTTCTAAAGTTACGAAAAAAGGCACTGAAAACGCGCAGTTTTAGTTAGCCTACACTGGCATGATGAAGTGACCACTGCCCACTCCATGGTCCGAGTGCGTTGATGAAACTTACCATTTTGGAAAGCTAATGGCAGCACCTTTCCAGCGATATATACCACTTGGCCAGAATATTTTTCTAAAGTTACGAAAAAAGGCACTGAAAGCGCGCAGTTTTAGTTAGCCTACACTGGCATGATGAAGTGGCCACTGCCCACTCCATGGTCCGAGTGCGTTGATGAAACTTACTATTTTGGAAAGCTAATGGCAGCACCTTTCCAGCGATATATACCACTTGGCCAGAATATTTTTCTAAAGTTACGAAAAAAGGCACTGAAAACGCGCAGTTTTAGTTAGCCTACAATGGCATGATGAAGTGGCCACTGCCCACTCCATGGTCCGAGTGCGTTGATGAAACTTACTATTTTGGAAAGCTAATGGCAGCACCTTTCCAGCGATATATACCACTTGGCCAGAATATTTTTCTAAAGTTACGAAGAAAGGCACTGAAAACGTGCATTTTCAGTTAGCCTACACTGGTATGATGAAGTGGCCACTGCCCACTCCATGGTCCGAGTGCGTTGATGAAACTTACCATTTTGGAAAGCTAATGGCAGCACCTTTCCAGCGATATATACCACTTGGCCAGAATATTTTTCTAAAGTTACGAAAAAAGGCACTGAAAACGTGCATTTTCAGTTAGCCTACACTGGTATGATGAAGTGGCCACTGCCCACTCCATGGCCCGAGTGCGTTGATGAAACTTACTATTTTGAAAAGCTAATGGCAGCACCTTTCCAGCGATATATACCACTTGGCCAGAATATTTTTCTAAAGTTACGAAAAAAGGCACTGAAAACGCGCAGTTTTAGTTAGCCTACACTGGCATGATGAAGTGGCCACTGCCCACTCCATGATCCGAGTGCGTTGATGAAACTTACTATTTTGGAAAGCTAATGGCAGCACCTTTCCAGCGATATATACCACTTGGCCAGAATATTTTTCTAAAGTTACGAAAAAAGGCACTGAAAACGCGCAGTTTTAGTTAGCCTACACTGGCATGATGAAGAGGCCACTGCCCACTCCATGGTCCGAGTGCCCACTCATTGGCCAGAATATTTTTCTAAAGTTACGAAAAAAGGCACTGAAAACTCGCATTTTCAGTTAGCCTACACTGGTATGATGAAGTGGCCACTGCCCACTCCATGGTCCGAGTGCGTTGATGAAACTTACTATTTTGGAAAGCTAATGGCAGCACCTTTCCAGCGATATATACCACTTGGCCAGAATATTTTTCTAAAGTTACGAAAAAAGGCACTGAAAACGCGCAGTTTTAGTTAGCCTACACTGGCATGATAAAGTGGCCACTGCCCACTCCATGGTCCGAGTGCGTTGATGAAGCTTACTATTTTGGAAAGCTAATGGCAGCACCTTTCCAGCGATATATACCACTTGGCCAGAATATTTTTCTAAAGTTACGAAAAAAGGCACTGAAAACGCGCAGTTTTAGTTAGCCTACACTGGCATGATGAAGTGGCCACTGCCCACTCCATGGTCCGAGTGCGTTGATGAAACTTACTATTTTGGAAAGCTAATGGCAGCACCTTTCCAGCGATATATACCACTTGGCCAGAATATTTTTCTAAAGTTACGAAAAAAGGCACTGAAAAAGCGCAGTTTTAGTTAGCCTACACTGGCATGATGAAGTGGCCACTGCCCACTCCATGGTCCGAGTGCGTTGATGAAACTTACTATTTTGGAAAGCTAATGGCAGCACCTTTCCAGCGATATATACCACTTGGCCAGAATATTTTTCTAAAGTTACGAAAAAAGGCACTGAAAATGCGCAGTTTTAGTTAGCCTACACTGGCATCATGAAGTGGCCACTGCCCACTCCATGGTCCGAGTGCGTTGATGAAACTTACCATTTTGGAAAGCTAATGGCAGCACCTTTCCAGCGATATATACCACTTGGCCAGAATATTTTTCTAAAGTTACGAAAAAAGGCACTGAAAACGCGCAGTTTTAGTTAGCCTACACTGGCATGATGAAGTGGCCACTGCCCACTCCATGGTCCGAGTGCGTTGATGAAACTTACTATTTTGGAAAGCTAATGGCAGCACCTTTCCAGCGATATATACCACTTGGCCAGAATATTTTTCTAAAGTTACGAAAAAAGGCACTGAAAACGCGCAGTTTTAGTTAGCCTACACTGGCATGATGAAGTGGCCACTGCCCACTCCATGGTCCGAGTGCGTTGATGAAACTTACTATTTTGGAAAGCTAATGGCAGCACCTTTCCAGCGATATATACCACTTGGCCAGAATATTTTTCTAAAGTTACGAAAAAAGGCACTGAAAACGTGCATTTTCAGTTAGCCTACACTGGTATGATGAAGTGGCCACTGCCCACTCCATGGTCCGAGTGCGTTGATGAAACTTACTATTTTGGAAAGCTAATGGCAGCACCTTTCCAGCGATATATACCACTTGGCCAGAATATTTTTCTAAAATTACGAAAAAAGGCACTGAAAACGCGCAGTTTTAGTTAGCCTACACTGGCATGATGAAGTGGCCACTGCCCACTCCATGGTCCGAGTGCGTTGATGAAACTTACTATTTTGGAAAGCTAATGGCAGCACCTTTCCAGCGATATACCACTTGGCCAGAATATTTTTCTAAAGTTACGAAGAAAGGCACTGAAAACGTGCATTTTCAGTTAGCCTACACTGGTATGATGAAGTGCCACTGCCCACTCCATGGTCCGAGTGCGTTGATGAAACTTACCATTTTGGAAAGCTAATGGCAGCACCTTTCCAGCGATATATACCACTTGGCCAGAATATTTTTCTAAAGTTACGAAAAAAGGCACTGAAAACGCGCAGTTTTAGTTAGCCTACACTGGCATGATGAAGTGGCCACTGCCCACTCCATGGTCCGAGTGCGTTGATGAAACTTACTATTTTGGAAAGCTAATGGCAGCACCTTTCCAGCAATATATACCACTTGGCCAGAATATTTTTCTAAAGTTACGAAAAAAGGAACTGAAAACGTGCATTTTCAGTTAGCCTACACTGGTATGATGAAGTGGCCACTGCCCACTCCATGGTCCGAGTGCGTTGATGAAACTTACTATTTTGGAAAGCTAATGGCAGCACCTTTCCAGCGATATATACCACTTGGCCAGAATATTTTTCTAAAGTTACGAAAAAAGGCACTGAAAACGCGCAGTTTTAGTTAGCCTACACTGGCATGATAAAGTGGCCACTGCCCACTCCATGGTCCGAGTGCGTTGATGAAACTTACTATTTTGGAAAGCTAATGGCAGCACCTTTCCAGCGATATATACCACTTGGCCAGAATATTTTTCTAAAGTTACGAAAAAAGGCACTGAAAACGCGCAGTTTTAGTTAGCCTACACTGGCATGATGAAGTGGCCACTGCCCACTCCATGGTCCGAGTGCGTTGATGAAACTTACTATTTTGGAAAGCTAATGGCAACACCTTTCCAGCGATATATACCACTTGGCCAGAATATTTTTCTAAAGTTACGAAAAAAGGCACTGAAAACGCGCAGTTTTAGTTAGCCTACACTGGCATGATGAAGTGGCCACTGCCCACTCCATGGTCCGAGTGCGTTGATGAAACTTACTATTTTGGAAAGCTAATGGCAGCACCTTTCCAGCGATATATACCACTTGGCCAGAATATTTTTCTAAAGTTACGAAAAAAGGCACTGAAAACGCGCATTTTCAGTTAGCCTACACTGGTATGATGAAGTGGCCACTGCCCACTCCATGGTCCGAGTGCGTTGATGAAACTTACTATTTTGGAAAGCTAATGGCAGCACCTTTCCAGCGATATATACCACTTGGCCAGAATATTTTTCTAAAGTTACGAAAAAAGGCACTGAAAACGTGCATTTTCAGTTAGCCTACACTGGTATGATGAAGTGGCCACTGCCCACTCCATGGTCCGAGTGCGTTGATGAAACTTACTATTTTGGAAAGCTAATGGCAGCACCTTTCCAGCGATATATACCACTTGGCCAGAATATTTTTCTAAAATTACGAAAAAAGGCACTGAAAACGCGCAGTTTTAGTTAGCCTACACTGGCATGATGAAGTGGCCACTGCCCACTCCATGGTCCGAGTGCGTTGATGAAACTTACTATTTTGGAAAGCTAATGGCAGCACCTTTCCAGCGATATACCACTTGGCCAGAATATTTTTCTAAAGTTACGAAGAAAGGCACTGAAAACGTGCATTTTCAGTTAGCCTACACTGGTATGATGAAGTGCCACTGCCCACTCCATGGTCCGAGTGCGTTGATGAAACTTACCATTTTGGAAAGCTAATGGCAGCACCTTTCCAGCGATATATACCACTTGGCCAGAATATTTTTCTAAAGTTACGAAAAAAGGCACTGAAAACGCGCAGTTTTAGTTAGCCTACACTGGCATGATGAAGTGGCCACTGCCCACTCCATGGTCCGAGTGCGTTGATGAAACTTACTATTTTGGAAAGCTAATGGCAGCACCTTTCCAGCAATATATACCACTTGGCCAGAATATTTTTCTAAAGTTACGACAAAAGGCACTGAAAACGCGCAGTTTTAGTTAGCCTACACTGGCATGATGAAGTGGCCACTGCCCACTCCATGGTCCGAGTGCGTTGATGAAACTTACTATTTTGGAAAGCTAATGGCAGCACCTTTCCAGCGATATATACCACTTGGCCAGAATATTTTTCTAAAGTTACGAAAAAAGGCACTGAAAACGCGCAGTTTTAGTTAGCCTACACTGGCATGATGAAGTGGCCACTGCCCACTCCATGGTCCGAGTGCGTTGATGAAACTTACTATTTTGGAAAGCTAATGGCAGCACCTTTCCAGCGATATACCACTTGGCCAGAATATTTTTCTAAAGTTACGAAGAAAGGCACTGAAAACGTGCATTTTCAGTTAGCCTACACTGGTATGATGAAGTGCCACTGCCCACTCCATGGTCCGAGTGCGTTGATGAAACTTACCATTTTGGAAAGCTAATGGCAGCACCTTTCCAGCGATATATACCACTTGGCCAGAATATTTTTCTAAAGTTACGAAAAAAGGCACTGAAAACGCGCAGTTTTAGTTAGCCTACACTGGCATGATGAAGTGGCCACTGCCCACTCCATGGTCCGAGTGCGTTGATGAAACTTACTATTTTGGAAAGCTAATGGCAGCACCTTTCCAGCAATATATACCACTTGGCCAGAATATTTTTCTAAAGTTACGAAAAAAGGCACTGAAAACGTGCATTTTCAGTTAGCCTACACTGGTATGATGAAGTGGCCACTGCCCACTCCATGGTCCGAGTGCGTTGATGAAACTTACTATTTTGGAAAGCTGATGGCAGCACCTTTCCAGCGATATATACCACTTGGCCAGAATATTTTTCTAAAGTTACGAAAAAAGGCACTGAAAACGCGCAGTTTTAGTTAGCCTACACTGGCATGATGAAGTGGCCACTGCCCACTCCATGGTCCGAGTGCGTTGATGAAACTTACTATTTTGGAAAGCTAATGGCAGCACCTTTCCAGCGATATATACCACTTGGCCAGAATATTTTTCTAAAGTTACGAAAAAAGGCACTGAAAACGCGCAGTTTTAGTTAGCCTACACTGGCATGATAAAGTGGCCACTGCCCACTCCATGGTCCGAGTGCGTTGATGAAACTTACTATTTTGGAAAGCTAATGGCAGCACCTTTCCAGCGATATATACCACTTGGCCAGAATATTTTTCTAAAGTTACGAAAAAAGGCACTGAAAACGCGCAGTTTTAGTTAGCCTACACTGGCATGATGAAGTGGCCACTGCCCACTCCATGGTCCGAGTGCGTTGATGAAACTTACTATTTTGGAAAGCTAATGGCAGCACCTTTCCAGCGATATATACCACTTGGCCAGAATATTTTTCTAAAGTTACGAAAAAAGGCACTGAAAACGCGCAGCTTTAGTTAGCCTACACTGGCATGATGAAGTGGCCACTGCCCACTCCATGGTCCGAGTGCGTTGATGAAACTTACTATTTTGGAAAGCTAATGGCAGCACCTTTCCAGCGATATATACCACTTGGCCAGAATATTTTTCTAAAGTTACGAAAAAAGGCACTGAAAACGCGCATTTTCAGTTAGCCTACACTGGTATGATGAAGTGGCCACTGCCCACTCCATGGTCCGAGTGCGTTGATGAAACTTACTATTTTGGAAAGCTAATGGCAGCACCTTTCCAGCGATATATATCACTTGGCCAGAATATTTTTCTAAAGTTACGAAAAAAGGCACTGAAAACGTGCATTTTCAGTTAGCCTACACTGGTATGATGAAGTGGCCACTGCCCACTCCATGGTCCGAGTGCGTTGATGAAACTTACTATTTTGGAAAGCTAATGGCAGCACCTTTCCAGCGATATATACCACTTGGCCAGAATATTTTTCTAAAATTACGAAAAAAGGCACTGAAAACGCGCAGTTTTAGTTAGCCTACACTGGCATGATGAAGTGGCCACTGGCCACTCCATGGTCCGAGTGCGTTGATGAAACTTACTATTTTGGAAAGCTAATGGCAGCACCTTTCCAGCGATATACCACTTGGCCAGAATATTTTTCTAAAGTTACGAAGAAAGGCACTGAAAACGTGCATTTTCAGTTAGCCTACACTGGTATGATGAAATGCCACTGCCCACTCCATGGTCCGAGTGCGTTGATGAAACTTACCATTTTGGAAAGCTAATGGCAGCACCTTTCCAGCGATATATACCACTTGGCCAGAATATTTTTCTAAAGTTACGAAAAAAGGCACTGAAAACGCGCAGTTTTAGTTAGCCTACACTGGCATGATGAAGTGGCCACTGCCCACTCCATGGTCCGAGTGCGTTGATGAAACTTACTATTTTGGAAAGCTAATGGCAGCACCTTTCCAGCAATATATACCACTTGGCCAGAATATTTTTCTAAAGTTACGAAAAAAGGCACTGAAAACGTGCATTTTCAGTTAGCCTACACTGGTATGATGAAGTGGCCACTGCCCACTCCATGGTCCGAGTGCGTTGATGAAACTTACTATTTTGGAAAGCTAATGGCAGCACCTTTCCAGCGATATATACCACTTGGCCAGAATATTTTTCTAAAGTTACGAAAAAAGGCACTGAAAACGCGCAGTTTTAGTTAGCCTACACTGGCGTGATGAAGTGGCCACTGCCCACTCCATGGTCCGAGTGCGTTGATGAAACTTACTATTTTGGAAAGCTAATGGCAGCACCTTTCCAGTGATATATACCACTTGGCCAGAATATTTTTCTAAAGTTACGAAAAAAGGCACTGAAAACGCGCAGTTTTAGTTAGCCTACACTGGCATGATAAAGTGGCCACTGCCCACTCCATGGTCCGAGTGCGTTGATGAAACTTACTATTTTGGAAAGCTAATGGCAGCACCTTTCCAGCGATATATACCACTTGGCCAGAATATTTTTCTAAAGTTATGAAAAAAGGCACTGAAAAAGCGCAGTTTTAGTTAGCCTACACTGGCATGATGAAGTGGCCACTGCCCACTCCATGGTCCGAGTGCGTTGATGAAACTTACTATTTTGGAAAGCTAATGGCAGCACCTTTCCAGCGATATATACCACTTGGCCAGAATATTTTTCTAAAGTTACGAAAGAAGGCACTGAAAATGCGCAGTTTTAGTTAACCTACACTGGCATGATGAAGTGGCCACTGCCCACTCCATGGTCCGAGTGCGTTGATGAAACTTACCATTTTGGAAAGCTAATGGCAGCACCTTTCCAGCGATATATACCACTTGGCCAGAATATTTTTCTAAAGTTACGAAAAAAGGCACTGAAAACGCGCAGTTTTAGTTAGCCTACACTGGCATGATGAAGTGGCCACTGCCCACTCCATGGTCCGAGTGCGTTGATGAAACTTACCATTTTGGAAAGCTAATGGCAGCACCTTTCCAGCGATATATACCACTTGGCCAGAATATTTTTCTAAAGTTACGAAAAAAGGCACTGAAAACGCGCATTTTCAGTTAGCCTACACTGGTATGATGAAGTGGCCACTGCCCACTCCATGGTCCGAGTGCGTTGATGAAACTTACTATTTTGGAAAGCTAATGGCAGCACCTTTCCAGCGATATATACCACTTGGCCAGAATATTTTTCTAAAGTTACGAAAAAAGGCACTGAAAACGTGCATTTTCAGTTAGCCTACACTGGTATGATGAAGTGGCCACTGCCCACTCCATGGTCCGAGTGCGTTGATGAAACTTACTATTTTGGAAAGCTAATGGCAGCACCTTTCCAGCGATATATACCACTTGGCCAGAATATTTTTCTAAAGTTACGAAAAAAGGCACTGAAAACGCGCAGTTTTAGTTAGCCTACACTGGCATGATGAAGTGGCCACTGCCCACTCCATGGTCCGAGTGCGTTGATGAAACTTACTATTTTGGAAAGCTAATGGCAGCACCTTTCCAGCGATATATACCACTTGGCCAGAATATTTTTCTAAAGTTACGAAAAAAGGCACTGAAAACGCGCAGTTTTAGTTAGCCTACACTGGCATGATGAAGTGGCCACTGCCCACTCCATGGTCCGAGTGCGTTGATGAAACTTACTATTTTGGAAAGCTAATGGCAGCACCTTTCCAGCGATATATACCACTTGGCCAGAATATTTTTCTAAAGTTACGAAAAAAGGCACTGAAAACGCGCAGTTTTAGTTAGCCTACACTGGCATGATGAAGTGGCCACTGCCCACTCCATGGTCCGAGTGCGTTGATGAAACTTACCATTTTGGAAAGCTAATGGCAGCACCTTTCCAGCGATATATACCACTTGGCCAGAATATTTTTCTAAAGTTACGAAAAAAGGCACTGAAAACGCGCAGTTTTAGTTAGCCTACACTGGCATGATGAAGTGGCCACTGCCCACTCCATGGTCCGAGTGCGTTGATGAAACTTACCATTTTGGAAAGCTAATGGCAGCACCTTTCCAGCGATATATACCACTTGGCCAGAATATTTTTCTAAAGTTACGAAAAAAGGCACTGAAAACGCGCAGTTTTAGTTAGCCTACACTGGCATGATGAAGTGGCCACTGCCCACTCCATGGTCCGAGTGCGTTGATGAAACTTACTATTTTGGAAAGCTAATGGCAGCACCTTTCCAGCGATATATACCACTTGGCCAGAATATTTTTCTAAAGTTACGAAAAAAGGCACTGAAAACGCGCATTTTCAGTTAGCCTACACTGGTATGATGAAGTGGCCACTGCCCACTCCATGGTCCGAGTGCGTTGATGAAACTTACTATTTTGGAAAGCTAATGGCAGCACCTTTCCAGCGATATATACCACTTGGCCAGAATATTTTTCTAAAGTTACGAAAAAAGGCACTGAAAACGCGCATTTTCAGTTAGCCTACACTGGTATGATGAAGTGGCCACTGCCCACTCCATGGTCCGAGTGCGTTGATGAAACTTACTATTTTGGAAAGCTAATGGCAGCACCTTTCCAGCGATATATACCACTTGGCCAGAATATTTTTCTAAAGTTACGAAAAAAGGCAGTGAAAACGTGCATTTTCAGTTAGCCTACACTGGTATGATGAAGTGGCCACTGCCCACTCCATGGTCCGAGTGCGTTGATGAAACTTACTATTTTGGAAAGCTAATGGCAGCACCTTTCCAGCGATATATACCACTTGGCCAGAATATTTTTCTAAAATTACGAAAAAAGGCACTGAAAACGCGCAGTTTTAGTTAGCCTACACTGGCATGATGAAGTGGCCACTGCCCACTCCATGGTCCGAGTGCGTTGATGAAACTCACTATTTTGGAAAGCTAATGGCAGCACCTTTCCAGCGATATATGCCACTTGGCCAGAATATTTTTCTAAAGTTACGAAAAAAGGCACTGAAAACGCGCATTTTTAGTTAGCCTACACTGGCATGATGAAGTGGCCACTGCCCACTCCATGGTCCGAATACGTTGATGAAACTTACCATTTGGAAAGCTAATGGCAGCACCTTTCCACCGATATATGCCACTTGGCCAGAATATTTTTCTAAAGTTACGAAAAAAGGCACTGAAAACGCGCATTTTTAGTTAGCCTACACTGGCTTGATGAAGTGTCCAAATGAAAAGTCCACTGCCCACTTCATGGTCCGAGTGCGTTGATGAAACTTACTATTTTGGAAAGCTAATGGCAGCACCTTTCCACCGATATATGCCACTTGGCCAGAATAGTTTTCTAAAGTTACGAAAAAGGCACTGAAAACGCGCACTTTTAGTTAGCCTACACTGGCATGATGAAGTGGCCACTGCCCACTCCATGGTCCGAGTGCGTTGATGAAACTTACTATTTTGGAAAGCTAATGGCAGCACCTTTCCAGCGATATATACCACTTGGCCAGAATATTTTTCTAAAGTTACGAAAAAAGGCACTGAAAACGCGCAGTTTTAGTTAGCCTACACTGGCATGATGAAGTGGCCACTGCCCACTCCATGGTCCGAGTGCGTTGATGAAACTTACCATTTTGGAAAGCTAATGGCAGCACCTTTCCAGCGATATATACCACTTGGCCAGAATATTTTTCTAAAGTTACGAAAAAAGGCACTGAAAACGCGCAGTTTTAGTTAGCCTACACTGGCATGATGAAGTGGCCACTGCCCACTCCATGGTCCGAGTGCGTTGATGAAACTTACTATTTTGGAAAGCTAATGGCAGCACCTTTCCAGCGATATATACCACTTGGCCAGAATATTTTTCTAAAGTTACGAAAAAAGGCACTGAAAACGCGCATTTTCAGTTAGCCTACACTGGTATGATGAAGTGGCCACTGCCCACTCCATGGTCCGAGTGCGTTGATGAAACTTACTATTTTGGAAAGCTAATGGCAGCACCTTTCCAGCGATATATACCACTTGGCCAGAATATTTTTCTAAAGTTACGAAAAAAGGCACTGAAAACGCGCATTTTCAGTTAGCCTACACTGGTATGATGAAGTGGCCACTGCCCACTCCATGGTCCGAGTGCGTTGATGAAACTTACTATTTTGGAAAGCTAATGGCAGCACCTTTCCAGCGATATATACCACTTGGCCAGAATATTTTTCTAAAGTTACGAAAAAAGGCACTGAAAACGTGCATTTTCAGTTAGCCTACACTGGTATGATGAAGTGGCCACTGCCCACTCCATGGTCCGAGTGCGTTGATGAAACTTACTATTTTGGAAAGCTAATGGCAGCACCTTTCCAGCGATATATACCACTTGGCCAGAATATTTTTCTAAAGTTACGAAAAAAGGCACTGAAAACGCGCAGTTTTAGTTAGCCTACACTGGCATGATGAAGTGGCCACTGCCCACTCCATGGTCCGAGTGCGTTGATGAAACTTACTATTTTGGAAAGCTAATGGCAGCACCTTTCCAGCGATATATACCACTTGGCCAGAATATTTTTCTAAAGTTACGAAAAAAGGCACTGAAAACGCGCAGTTTTAGTTAGCCTACACTGGCATGATGAAGTGGCCACTGCCCACTCCATGGTCCGAGTGCGTTGATGAAACTTACTATTTTGGAAAGCTAATGGCAGCACCTTTCCAGCGATATATACCACTTGGCCAGAATATTTTTCTAAAGTTACGAAAAAAGGCACTGAAAACGCGCAGTTTTAGTTAGCCTACACTGGCATGATGAAGTGGCCACTGCCCACTCCATGGTCCGAGTGCGTTGATGAAACTTACCATTTTGGAAAGCTAATGGCAGCACCTTTCCAGCGATATATACCACTTGGCCAGAATATTTTTCTAAAGTTACGAAAAAAGGCACTGAAAACGCGCAGTTTTAGTTAGCCTACACTGGCATGATGAAGTGGCCACTGCCCACTCCATGGTCCGAGTGCGTTGATGAAACTTACCATTTTGGAAAGCTAATGGCAGCACCTTTCCAGCGATATATACCACTTGGCCAGAATATTTTTCTAAAGTTACGAAAAAAGGCACTGAAAACGCGCAGTTTTAGTTAGCCTACACTGGCATGATGAAGTGGCCACTGCCCACTCCATGGTCCGAGTGCGTTGATGAAACTTACTATTTTGGAAAGCTAATGGCAGCACCTTTCCAGCGATATATACCACTTGGCCAGAATATTTTTCTAAAGTTACGAAAAAAGGCACTGAAAACGCGTAGTTTTAGTTAGCCTACACTGGCATGATGAAGTGGCCACTGCCCACTCCATGGTCCGAGTGCGTTGATGAAACTTACCATTTTGGAAAGCTAATGGCAGCACCTTTCCAGCGATATATACCACTTGGCCAGAATATTTTTCTAAAGTTACGAAAAAAGGCACTGAAAACGCGCAGTTTTAGTTAGCCTACACTGGCATGATGAAGTGGCCACTGCCCACTCCATGGTCCGAGTGCGTTGATGAAACTTACCATTTTGGAAAGCTAATGGCAGCACCTTTCCAGCGATATATACCACTTGGCCAGAATATTTTTCTAAAGTTACGAAAAAAGGCACTGAAAACGCGCAGTTTTAGTTAGCCTACACTGGCATGATGAAGTGGCCACTGCCCACTCCATGGTCCGAGTGCGTTGATGAAACTTACTATTTTGGAAAGCTAATGGCAGCACCTTTCCAGCGATATATACCACTTGGCCAGAATATTTTTCTAAAGTTACGAAAAAAGGCACTGAAAACGCGCATTTTCAGTTAGCCTACACTGGTATGATGAAGTGGCCACTGCCCACTCCATGGTCCGAGTGCGTTGATGAAACTTACTATTTTGGAAAGCTAATGGCAGCACCTTTCCACCGATATATGCCACTTGGCCAGAATAGTTTTCTAAAGTTACGAAAAAGGCACTGAAAACGCGCAGTTTTAGTTAGCCTACACTGGCATGATGAAGTGGCCACTGCCCACTCCATGGTCCGAGTGCGTTGATGAAACTTACCATTTTGGAAAGCTAATGGCAGCACCTTTCCAGCGATATATACCACTTGGCCAGAATATTTTTCTAAAGTTACGAAAAAAGGCACTGAAAACGCGCAGTTTTAGTTAGCCTACACGGGCATGATGAAGTGGCCACTGCCCACTCCATGGTCCGAGTGCGTTGATGAAACTTACTATTTTGGAAAGCTAATGGCAGCACCTTTCCAGCGATATATACCACTTGGCCAGAATATTTTTCTAAAGTTACGAAAAAAGGCACTGAAAACGCGCATTTTCAGTTAGCCTACACTGGTATGATGAAGTGGCCACTGCCCACTCCATGGTCCGAGTGCGTTGATGAAACTTACTATTTTGGAAAGCTAATGGCAGCACCTTTCCAGCGATATATACCACTTGGCCAGAATATTTTTCTAAAGTTACGAAAAAAGGCACTGAAAACGCGCATTTTCAGTTAGCCTACACTGGTATGATGAAGTGGCCACTGCCCACTCCATGGTCCGAGTGCGTTGATGAAACTTACTATTTTGGAAAGCTAATGGCAGCACCTTTCCAGCGATATATACCACTTGGCCAGAATATTTTTCTAAAGTTACGAAAAAAGGCACTGAAAACGTGCATTTTCAGTTAGCCTACACTGGTATGATGAAGTGGCCACTGCCCACTCCATGGTCCGAGTGCGTTGATGAAACTTACTATTTTGGAAAGCTAATGGCAGCACCTTTCCAGCGATATATACCACTTGGCCAGAATATTTTTCTAAAGTTACGAAAAAAGGCACTGAAAACGCGCAGTTTTAGTTAGCCTACACTGGCATGATGAAGTGGCCACTGCCCACTCCATGGTCCGAGTGCGTTGATGAAACTTACTATTTTGGAAAGCTAATGGCAGCACCTTTCCAGCGATATATACCACTTGGCCAGAATATTTTTCTAAAGTTACGAAAAAAGGCACTGAAAACGCGCAGTTTTAGTTAGCCTACACTGGCATGATGAAGTGGCCACTGCCCACTCCATGGTCCGAGTGCGTTGATGAAACTTACTATTTTGGAAAGCTAATGGCAGCACCTTTCCAGCGATATATACCACTTGGCCAGAATATTTTTCTAAAGTTACGAAAAAAGGCACTGAAAACGCGCAGTTTTAGTTAGCCTACACTGGCATGATGAAGTGGCCACTGCCCACTCCATGGTCCGAGTGCGTTGATGAAACTTACTATTTTGGAAAGCTAATGGCAGCACCTTTCCAGCGATATATACCACTTGGCCAGAATATTTTTCTAAAGTTACGAAAGAAGGCACTGAAAATGCGCAGTTTTAGTTAACCTACACTGGCATGATGAAGTGGCCACTGCCCACTCCATGGTCCGAGTGCGTTGATGAAACTTACCATTTTGGAAAGCTAATGGCAGCACCTTTCCAGCGATATATACCACTTGGCCAGAATATTTTTCTAAAGTTACGAAAAAAGGCACTGAAAACGCGCAGTTTTAGTTAGCCTACACTGGCATGATGAAGTGGCCACTGCCCACTCCATGGTCCGAGTGCGTTGATGAAACTTACCATTTTGGAAAGCTAATGGCAGCACCTTTCCAGCGATATATACCACTTGGCCAGAATATTTTTCTAAAGTTACGAAAAAAGGCACTGAAAACGCGCATTTTCAGTTAGCCTACACTGGTATGATGAAGTGGCCACTGCCCACTCCATGGTCCGAGTGCGTTGATGAAACTTACTATTTTGGAAAGCTAATGGCAGCACCTTTCCAGCGATATATACCACTTGGCCAGAATATTTTTCTAAAGTTACGAAAAAAGGCACTGAAAACGTGCATTTTCAGTTAGCCTACACTGGTATGATGAAGTGGCCACTGCCCACTCCATGGTCCGAGTGCGTTGATGAAACTTACTATTTTGGAAAGCTAATGGCAGCACCTTTCCAGCGATATATACCACTTGGCCAGAATATTTTTCTAAAGTTATGAAAAAAGGCACTGAAAAAGCGCAGTTTTAGTTAGCCTACACTGGCATGATGAAGTGGCCACTGCCCACTCCATGGTCCGAGTGCGTTGATGAAACTTACTATTTTGGAAAGCTAATGGCAGCACCTTTCCAGCGATATATACCACTTGGCCAGAATATTTTTCTAAAGTTACGAAAGAAGGCACTGAAAATGCGCAGTTTTAGTTAACCTACACTGGCATGATGAAGTGGCCACTGCCCACTCCATGGTCCGAGTGCGTTGATGAAACTTACCATTTTGGAAAGCTAATGGCAGCACCTTTCCAGCGATATATACCACTTGGCCAGAATATTTTTCTAAAGTTACGAAAAAAGGCACTGAAAACGCGCAGTTTTAGTTAGCCTACACTGGCATGATGAAGTGGCCACTGCCCACTCCATGGTCCGAGTGCGTTGATGAAACTTACCATTTTGGAAAGCTAATGGCAGCACCTTTCCAGCGATATATACCACTTGGCCAGAATATTTTTCTAAAGTTACGAAAAAAGGCACTGAAAACGCGCAGTTTTAGTTAGCCTACACTGGCATGATGAAGTGGCCACTGCCCACTCCATGGTCCGAGTGCGTTGATGAAACTTACTATTTTGGAAAGCTAATGGCAGCACCTTTCCAGCGATATATACCACTTGGCCAGAATATTTTTCTAAAGTTACGAAAAAAGGCACTGAAAACGCGCATTTTCAGTTAGCCTACACTGGTATGATGAAGTGGCCACTGCCCACTCCATGGTCCGAGTGCGTTGATGAAACTTACTATTTTGGAAAGCTAATGGCAGCACCTTTCCAGCGATATATACCACTTGGCCAGAATATTTTTCTAAAGTTACGAAAAAAGGCACTGAAAACGCGCATTTTCAGTTAGCCTACACTGGTATGATGAAGTGGCCACTGCCCACTCCATGGTCCGAGTGCGTTGATGAAACTTACTATTTTGGAAAGCTAATGGCAGCACCTTTCCAGCGATATATACCACTTGGCCAGAATATTTTTCTAAAGTTACGAAAAAAGGCAGTGAAAACGTGCATTTTCAGTTAGCCTACACTGGTATGATGAAGTGGCCACTGCCCACTCCATGGTCCGAGTGCGTTGATGAAACTTACTATTTTGGAAAGCTAATGGCAGCACCTTTCCAGCGATATATACCACTTGGCCAGAATATTTTTCTAAAGTTACGAAAAAAGGCACTGAAAACGCGTAGTTTTAGTTAGCCTACACTGGCATGATGAAGTGGCCACTGCCCACTCCATGGTCCGAGTGCGTTGATGAAACTTACCATTTTGGAAAGCTAATGGCAGCACCTTTCCAGCGATATATACCACTTGGCCAGAATATTTTTCTAAAGTTACGAAAAAAGGCACTGAAAACGCGCAGTTTTAGTTAGCCTACACTGGCATGATGAAGTGGCCACTGCCCACTCCATGGTCCGAGTGCGTTGATGAAACTTACCATTTTGGAAAGCTAATGGCAGCACCTTTCCAGCGATATATACCACTTGGCCAGAATATTTTTCTAAAGTTACGAAAAAAGGCACTGAAAACGCGCAGTTTTAGTTAGCCTACACTGGCATGATGAAGTGGCCACTGCCCACTCCATGGTCCGAGTGCGTTGATGAAACTTACTATTTTGGAAAGCTAATGGCAGCACCTTTCCAGCGATATATACCACTTGGCCAGAATATTTTTCTAAAGTTACGAAAAAAGGCACTGAAAACGCGCATTTTCAGTTAGCCTACACTGGTATGATGAAGTGGCCACTGCCCACTCCATGGTCCGAGTGCGTTGATGAAACTTACTATTTTGGAAAGCTAATGGCAGCACCTTTCCACCGATATATGCCACTTGGCCAGAATAGTTTTCTAAAGTTACGAAAAAGGCACTGAAAACGCGCAGTTTTAGTTAGCCTACACTGGCATGATGAAGTGGCCACTGCCCACTCCATGGTCCGAGTGCGTTGATGAAACTTACCATTTTGGAAAGCTAATGGCAGCACCTTTCCAGCGATATATACCACTTGGCCAGAATATTTTTCTAAAGTTACGAAAAAAGGCACTGAAAACGCGCAGTTTTAGTTAGCCTACACTGGCATGATGAAGTGGCCACTGCCCACTCCATGGTCCGAGTGCGTTGATGAAACTTACTATTTTGGAAAGCTAATGGCAGCACCTTTCCAGCGATATATACCACTTGGCCAGAATATTTTTCTAAAGTTACGAAAAAAGGCACTGAAAACGCGCATTTTCAGTTAGCCTACACTGGTATGATGAAGTGGCCACTGCCCACTCCATGGTCCGAGTGCGTTGATGAAACTTACTATTTTGGAAAGCTAATGGCAGCACCTTTCCAGCGATATATACCACTTGGCCAGAATATTTTTCTAAAGTTACGAAAAAAGGCACTGAAAACGCGCATTTTCAGTTAGCCTACACTGGTATGATGAAGTGGCCACTGCCCACTCCATGGTCCGAGTGCGTTGATGAAACTTACTATTTTGGAAAGCTAATGGCAGCACCTTTCCAGCGATATATACCACTTGGCCAGAATATTTTTCTAAAGTTACGAAAAAAGGCACTGAAAACGTGCATTTTCAGTTAGCCTACACTGGTATGATGAAGTGGCCACTGCCCACTCCATGGTCCGAGTGCGTTGATGAAACTTACTATTTTGGAAAGCTAATGGCAGCACCTTTCCAGCGATATATACCACTTGGCCAGAATATTTTTCTAAAGTTACGAAAAAAGGCACTGAAAACGCGCAGTTTTAGTTAGCCTACACTGGCATGATGAAGTGGCCACTGCCCACTCCATGGTCCGAGTGCGTTGATGAAACTTACTATTTTGGAAAGCTAATGGCAGCACCTTTCCAGCGATATATACCACTTGGCCAGAATATTTTTCTAAAGTTACGAAAAAAGGCACTGAAAACGCGCAGTTTTAGTTAGCCTACACTGGCATGATGAAGTGGCCACTGCCCACTCCATGGTCCGAGTGCGTTGATGAAACTTACTATTTTGGAAAGCTAATGGCAGCACCTTTCCAGCGATATATACCACTTGGCCAGAATATTTTTCTAAAGTTACGAAAAAAGGCACTGAAAACGCGCAGTTTTAGTTAGCCTACACTGGCATGATGAAGTGGCCACTGCCCACTCCATGGTCCGAGTGCGTTGATGAAACTTACTATTTTGGAAAGCTAATGGCAGCACCTTTCCAGCGATATATACCACTTGGCCAGAATATTTTTCTAAAGTTACGAAAGAAGGCACTGAAAATGCGCAGTTTTAGTTAACCTACACTGGCATGATGAAGTGGCCACTGCCCACTCCATGGTCCGAGTGCGTTGATGAAACTTACCATTTTGGAAAGCTAATGGCAGCACCTTTCCAGCGATATATACCACTTGGCCAGAATATTTTTCTAAAGTTACGAAAAAAGGCACTGAAAACGCGCAGTTTTAGTTAGCCTACACTGGCATGATGAAGTGGCCACTGCCCACTCCATGGTCCGAGTGCGTTGATGAAACTTACTATTTTGGAAAGCTAATGGCAGCACCTTTCCAGCGATATATACCACTTGGCCAGAATATTTTTCTAAAGTTACGAAAAAAGGCACTGAAAACGCGTAGTTTTAGTTAGCCTACACTGGCATGATGAAGTGGCCACTGCCCACTCCATGGTCCGAGTGCGTTGATGAAACTTACCATTTTGGAAAGCTAATGGCAGCACCTTTCCAGCGATATATACCACTTGGCCAGAATATTTTTCTAAAGTTACGAAAAAAGGCACTGAAAACGCGCAGTTTTAGTTAGCCTACACTGGCATGATGAAGTGGCCACTGCCCACTCCATGGTCCGAGTGCGTTGATGAAACTTACCATTTTGGAAAGCTAATGGCAGCACCTTTCCAGCGATATATACCACTTGGCCAGAATATTTTTCTAAAGTTACGAAAAAAGGCACTGAAAACGCGCAGTTTTAGTTAGCCTACACTGGCATGATGAAGTGGCCACTGCCCACTCCATGGTCCGAGTGCGTTGATGAAACTTACTATTTTGGAAAGCTAATGGCAGCACCTTTCCAGCGATATATACCACTTGGCCAGAATATTTTTCTAAAGTTACGAAAAAAGGCACTGAAAACGCGCATTTTCAGTTAGCCTACACTGGTATGATGAAGTGGCCACTGCCCACTCCATGGTCCGAGTGCGTTGATGAAACTTACTATTTTGGAAAGCTAATGGCAGCACCTTTCCACCGATATATGCCACTTGGCCAGAATAGTTTTCTAAAGTTACGAAAAAGGCACTGAAAACGCGCACTTTTAGTTAGCCTACACTGGCATGATGAAGTGGCCACTGCCCACTCCATGGTCCGAGTGCGTTGATGAAACTTACCATTTTGGAAAGCTAATGGCAGCACCTTTCCAGCGATATATACCACTTGGCCAGAATATTTTTCTAAAGTTACGAAAAAAGGCACTGAAAACGCGCAGTTTTAGTTAGCCTACACTGGCATGATGAAGTGGCCACTGCCCACTCCATGGTCCGAGTGCGTTGATGAAACTTACCATTTTGGAAAGCTAATGGCAGCACCTTTCCAGCGATATATACCACTTGGCCAGAATATTTTTCTAAAGTTACGAAAAAAGGCACTGAAAACGCGCAGTTTTAGTTAGCCTACACTGGCATGATGAAGTGGCCACTGCCCACTCCATGGTCCGAGTGCGTTGATGAAACTTACTATTTTGGAAAGCTAATGGCAGCACCTTTCCAGCGATATATACCACTTGGCCAGAATATTTTTCTAAAGTTACGAAAAAAGGCACTGAAAACGCGCATTTTCAGTTAGCCTACACTGGTATGATGAAGTGGCCACTGCCCACTCCATGGTCCGAGTGCGTTGATGAAACTTACTATTTTGGAAAGCTAATGGCAGCACCTTTCCAGCGATATATACCACTTGGCCAGAATATTTTTCTAAAGTTACGAAAAAAGGCACTGAAAACGCGCATTTTCAGTTAGCCTACACTGGTATGATGAAGTGGCCACTGCCCACTCCATGGTCCGAGTGCGTTGATGAAACTTACTATTTTGGAAAGCTAATGGCAGCACCTTTCCAGCGATATATACCACTTGGCCAGAATATTTTTCTAAAGTTACGAAAAAAGGCACTGAAAACGTGCATTTTCAGTTAGCCTACACTGGTATGATGAAGTGGCCACTGCCCACTCCATGGTCCGAGTGCGTTGATGAAACTTACTATTTTGGAAAGCTAATGGCAGCACCTTTCCAGCGATATATACCACTTGGCCAGAATATTTTTCTAAAATTACGAAAAAAGGCACTGAAAACGCGCAGTTTTAGTTAGCCTACACTGGCATGATGAAGTGGCCACTGCCCACTCCATGGTCCGAGTGCGTTGATGAAACTCACTATTTTGGAAAGCTAATGGCAGCACCTTTCCAGCGATATATGCCACTTGGCCAGAATATTTTTCTAAAGTTACGAAAAAAGGCACTGAAAACGCGCATTTTTAGTTAGCCTACACTGGCATGATGAAGTGGCCACTGCCCACTCCATGGTCCGAATACGTTGATGAAACTTACCATTTGGAAAGCTAATGGCAGCACCTTTCCACCGATATATGCCACTTGGCCAGAATATTTTTCTAAAGTTACGAAAAAAGGCACTGAAAACGCGCATTTTTAGTTAGCCTACACTGGCTTGATGAAGTGTCCAAATGAAAAGTCCACTGCCCACTTCATGGTCCGAGTGCGTTGATGAAACTTACTATTTTGGAAAGCTAATGGCAGCACCTTTCCACCGATATATGCCACTTGGCCAGAATAGTTTTCTAAAGTTACGAAAAAGGCACTGAAAACGCGCACTTTTAGTTAGCCTACACTGGCATGATGAAGTGGCCACTGCCCACTCCATGGTCCGAGTGCGTTGACGAAACTTACCATTTTAGAAAGCTAATGGCAGCACCTTTCCACCGATATATGCCACTTGGCCAGAATATTTTTCTAAAATTACGAAAAAAGGCACTGAAAACGCGCATTTTTAGTTAGCCTACACTGGGATGATGAAGTGGCCACTGCCCACTCCATGGTCCGAGTGCGTTGATGAAACTTACCATTTTAGAAAGCTAATGGCAGCACCTTTCCACCGATATATGCCACTTGGCCAGAATATTTTTCTAAAGTTACGAAAAAAGGCACTGAAAACGCGCATTTTTAGCTAGCCTACACTGGTATGATGAAGTGGCCACTGCCCACTCCATGGTCCGAGTGCGTTGATGAAACTTACCATTTTGGAAAGCTAATGGCAGCACCTTTCCACCGATATATGCCACTTGGTCAGAATATTTTTCTAAAGTTACGAAAAACAGCACTGAAAACGCGCATTTTTAGTTAGCCTACACTGGCATGATAAAGTGTCCATATGAAAAGTCCACTGCCCACTCCATGGTCCGAGTGCGTTGCTGAAACTTACCATTTTGGAAAGCTAATGGCAGAACCTTTCCACCGATATATGCCACTTGGTCAGAATATTTTTCTAAAGTTACGAAAAACAGCACTGAAAACGCGCATTTTTAGTTAGCCTACACTGGCATGATGAAGTGGCCACTGCCCACTCCATGGTCCGACTGCGTTGCTGAAACTTACCATTTTGGAAAGCTAATGGCAGAACCTTTCCACCGATATATGCCACTTGGTCAGAGTATTTTTCTAAAGTTATGAAAAACAGCACTGAAAACGCGCATTTTGAGTTAGCCTACACTGGCATGATGAAGTGTCCACTGCCCACTCCATGGTCCGAGTGCGTTGATGAAACTTACCATTTTAGAAAGCTAATGGCAGCACATTTCCACCGATATATGCCACTTGGCCAGAATATTTTTCTAAAGTTACGAAAAAAGGCACTGAAAACGCGCATTTTTAGTTAGCCTACACTGGTATGATGAAGTGGCCACTGCCCACTTCATGGTCCGAGTGCGTTGATAAAACTTACCATTTTGGAAAGCTAATGGCAGCACCTTTCCACCGATATATGCCACTTGGTCAGAATATTTTTCTAAAGTTACGAAAAACAGCACTGAAAACGCGCATTTTTAGTTAGCCTACACTGGCATGATGAAGTGTCCACATGAAAAGTCCACTGCCCTCTTCATGGTCCGAGTGCGTTGATGAAACTTATCATTTTAGAAAGCTAATGGCAGCACCTTTCCACCGATATATGCCACTTGGCCAGAATATTTTTCTAAAGTTACGAAAAAAGGCACTGAAAACGCGCACTTTTAGTTAGCCTACACTGGCATGATGAAGTGGCCACTGACCACTCCATGGTCCGAGTGCGTTGATGAAACTTACCATTTTGGAAAGCTAATGGCAGCACCTTTCCACCGACATATGCCACTTGGTCAGAATATTTTTTTAAAGTTACGAAAAACAGCACTGAAAACGCGCATTTTTAGTTAGCCTACACTGGCATGATGAAGTGTCCACATGAAAAGTCCACTGCCCACTTCATGGTCCGAGTGCGTTGATGAAACTTACTATTTTGGAAAGCTAATGGCAGCACCTTTCCACCGATATGCCACTTGGTCAGAATATTTTTTTAAAGTTACGAAAAAAGGCACTGAAAACATTTGAAACATTTGAAAATTGGCCACTGGCCAAGTGGCATATATCGGTGGAAAGGTGCTGCCATTAGCTTTCCAAAATGGTAAGTTTCATCAACGCACTCGGACCATGGAGTGGGCAGTGGCCACTTCATCATGCCAGTGTAGGCTAACTAAAAATGCGCGTTTTCAGTGCTTTTTTTCGTAACTTTAGAAAAATATTCTGACCAAGTGGCATATATCGGTGGAAAGGTGCTGCCATTAGCTTTCCAAAATGGTAAGTTTCATCAACGCACTCGGACCATGGAGGGGGCAGTGGCCACTTCATCATGACAGTATATGTGGGTCATGTTGTAGATCCTGGGGCGGGTTGCGGTTCCTGTCTTTGCTAAACTAGATACGTATTTCTCTTCTCAACTTAAATACGTATTTATCTTCACGCAGTTTTACAAACTTACACACGCATATTGTGTAAATTCAGCACAATTCTTTCACCTCAACCTGTCGATTCTGTCATGTTGAGATGAGCGACTGTTTTAAAGTTGTTTTGCTACAAATAAACAAAATTTAAGTTCGTGTTGTGCTGTATAAACAAAAAATAAGTTCGTGTTGTGCTGTTAACAACTCAATAATCAATAATATACAATTGAATTTAGTTTCGCCTAAAGGTAGACTCCACTTTTTGCCAACTGCTCTTCCTACAGAGAAATTTTTTTCTTATAAATTCGTCTTGTAAAGAGGTCACAACTTTAGAATTTAAAAAGTTCATTGAAACTTAAAAGAAGAGACGGCAAGAAGGTTGATTACGACAATCATGATGTCGATGAAAGCTGTCTCGATTTCTACTGAAAAAGCGAATCTCTGTTTTCGTCTCGACCGAAAACCATTGTTTGGATTATTTTTGGAAGAACCTAATCGATCTCAAATAGTAAAAAGCCTGATATCGCTTTAATGATAATTGTAAGAAAAATCTAAACTAAAAGTTTAAAATCCGAAAACTTTAATGGAATAAGATTTTTTTGTGTAATTCTTGCCAGACCGAGCAATTTGTAAAGCTGTCAAGTTGTCACTTCTATATAGATATTTTATGGTTTTCTTATTTCTTTCGTTAAATTAAAGTTAAATTCTTTCCCCATCAATGTATTAAATTTTTATGTTGCTCTTAACCTACTGTAACCTCTTTTCTGCCCTCTTGCAGGAACTCCATATTGGATGGCACCTGAAGTAGCTGCGGTCGAGCGCAAGGGTGGCTATAATCAGTTATGTGATATATGGGCTTGTGGCATAACGGCAATTGGTAAGTTTCAACGAACTATAATTGCTCACTGTAGTGTTCACTGTGTTATTGTTATTGTAAAGAGAGGCTGCTAAGGGCGGCTTGGTACCCGTATATAACCTCAAACAAGCCAAAGTTCTGTACCTGTTCACTTTCTGTGGCTGTTTCTGTCGAGTGTTTAATATATTTTCCTGGCAGTGTGTTTCTCGGATCTACAATGTTCGTTGCAGAGTGCTTGGCTGTAAAATTTACTCGCATTTATATTCTTTATTGTAAATACATCTGTCACACATTAACCTAGAATGTTTACCAGCTTAAATAGATAAGAATGCGATCGAAAACATATTTACAGAGAGTAACAATATTGGGTACAGCGACCATTAATCAGAAAAAAAATTTAATATTGCTCATACGCACAGTTCTTCTCTCTTTTAAACTCTTTACAGTAATTAGCTTTCATTACTCGACAGAACTTTAGCTGAAACAAGTATGCTCTCGCTCCCTCTATTCTTTCTTCTCTTTCTTCGTCTCTAGAACTTGCTGAACTCCAGCCCCCGATGTTTGATCTCCATCCAATGCGTGCTTTGCTCCTCATGGCCAAGAGTGGCTTTAAGCCACCCACGCTAAGCAACAAGGAAAAGTGGAGTCCAACATTTCACAATTTTATCAAGACAGCACTAACCAAAAATCCAAAAAAACGTCCCACAGCTGTGCGACTGCTGCAGCATCCTTTCCTGCAGGGCGAGATGTCAGTTCGAGTGGCCAAGGAGTTGCTGCAAAAGTATCACAGTCCGAATCAGCCATTTTATTACTACCTGGATGGTGATGATGAGGTGAGTAAGGGCGATTATTTATGCTGCCGCTGTGCAGCCAGGGTAATCAATTTTTGTAGGACAGAAAGCAGCTCGCAGAATCCACCCACTTTCTTGAAATATCATTAGTTATCGCGTAAGGACCCACTTTAACGATTTATTTGTACATAGTAATTAATGAGAGCTTTAAAAAATAACTAAGAGAAATAATTAAAATAATGAAATTTGAATTACTTTAATTATAAAAAAACTGGATTTGTTATCGTTATTTGAAAGTAATGGTTGCAAAAATCATGAATACTTTCATGGATCTGGTTTCAGGGATTAAAGTAGCCTTTCAATTCTCTTCAAAGATTGAAAATGTCCTGCACGTACTTTTTGTGGGTGATTTAATGTGCGTTTTTCGGCTAAATTATTTAACCGATTATTAATGTCTATTTTTTCATGCTTGCCACGCCCTATCGCACACAGACGGTTGCTAGCGTACCACAACGAATTGCCAGTAAAATGACGTCCAGGCCGAATGGCTTGTCGGCGCAAAATCACACACTCAGAACAGGTAACCGCAAATAAGCAAATAATTAAAGTGATTATTGTGCAGTAATTGCATTTCAACTAAAAAATGATGATGTTTAAAGTTGTATTTTTCTTATCTTTATTGCAGGAATGACCACAACGCAATGGAATGAAAGATCATCTAGTCCGGAAACGTTACCGAGTGACATGTAAGTATTTCATGTTCGTGTGTTAAGTGTGTGTTGATGTAAGAGTTCTTCTCTTTTATTAGTATTTGTTTACCCTGCACACCCTCACAGATCGTTGACATTTCGTAAATGTAAAAAAACAACTTGAAAATATCGTATTAATTTAATTAATTTTTGATGCCCATTAAAATTCCAGTACAAAATGTTTCAATGTTGTTAAACTTTCATTATCAATCAATTATTGATGTTCGTTCAATTAATGTCGTATTTTTCGTATAATTTTTGTTTGTAAAATCATTTTGGCGTTGAAGTAAAAGTAACTTTCTATTTATCAGTCGTGCTGATTGTTTGTTGTGTTCTGTGAGAGAAAATTGGCTTTAAATTTGTAACTTTTTCCTACACAAACATACAACCGCATCCACAAAATCGTAAAAAAAGTCATGCATTTCCCAAATATTTTGATTTCACTCGCATTTTCATTTTCATAAATTTAGTTGAATTTAATATTATATTTCATAGAAATTCTTTTCTTTTGATTTTTTCAAATAATTCAATCTCATCACTCATAACTTCTCTTCACATTCATAATTTATCTACTTTTATATTTCCTTTTTTCTCATATCTTTTTATTTATATTCTGTCTTATTTTTCTATTTAATTTTAGTTGTTTTTCCAGACCGAAATTAACTGGAACCTTGATAATGAGTATGTCGCTCAGGTTAGGATGAGTTTTCGATGCTTTTAAGAATTTTCGCCATTTTTTCTTGCCTAATTTAAACTCAAGTTTTTTCATTTTGTATTAAATATTTAATAATATAGTATAACAAAAATGCATTGCATTAAACATTTAATATAACAGAAAACCTTTTGAAAATATGCAACTTCAATAAAAAGCACAAAAGAATAATTTCCGTATTCCGTACACCGAAATTTCGCCGTGCGGAAATTATGCAAACAATTTTCTAGCAAATCGTAATTTTCTTTAAAATCTTGCTTCATATTTACTTTGTAGCAGTTTTATGCGGTCCCTATTTCATTCCCTCATCTATGAAAGTGTGCGTGTTTCTTTGTTTTCATTTCCGTTTCCGTTTTTTAGTGTTTCTTCTTGCTTTTTCTTCTTCACTGACTGACTGAAAGTCCTTCCTCTCCTCTTTCCAGACACAATAACCTACTTTGTTGTTATGACTGTTGGCAACAGCTGTTGTTGCTACTGTTGTTGTTGTGGCTGCTGTTGTTGTTATCTTATTGTGTTTGCCACAGCACATCTTTTTTAATACTAACCTTTTTCGTTTCGGCTTTATAATGTCAACCACGAATGAGGCTTGAAAAATTTGTATTTGCGAGAAAACATGTTGAAACTCGCCGTTTGAAGTTTGGAATGACATTAAAATTATGCGCACGTTATTTCGAATACCAAGAAAACGTTTTGCAGTTATACAAAATTTTTTCGTAACTGTTTTGTACAAAAGACTAAAATAATAAATTTCGAAAAAGATTGAAATTTTTTACTTTTTGTAAATTTTTGGGAGGGCTTTAAAATGAAAATATATATTTTTTGTAACGTAAAAATCATTAATGGTGATTCAGTATAACGAATGTTATAATTCGTACGTTATATAAAAAATTTGTCATATAGCAAATTCCTTATATCGAATAAGTTTTTTGCATAATTAAGTAATAATAAGCACAGTAATTTATTTCGCAATATATTGATTTATCTAAAAAAAATCTTAACATTGATTTATTTATTAAAAAATCAAACAAATCCATTACGTTGCTGTGGTAATTCAATAAAAACAAATCAAAAAAGCAGTTGGAAGAGTTGGAATCATCAGTGGACCTAAAAAGAGCGTTCGTTATATTGAATATTCGTTATATCGAGCATTCGTTATATCGAGCATTCGTTACATCGAATGTTCGTTATATCGAACATACGTTATTTCGAACATTCGTTGCATTGAATATTCTCTATATTGGAATTCGTTTACGAGATATCAAAAGCTCATTTTTACATTCCAGAATATATATAGGAATACCTTGACACTAAAATGTTCTCCTGTTTGTTATTATTGTCTGTCTACGATGATGATATCAATATAACCAATTGTAATGGCAATATAACGAGTTATAGGGCCCTCAATACCTGTTAAATTGTATTATTTTCCAGTTGGCAGTAAATTTCAGCAGTGCTTCGTCAGTTGTAGGCAATAATTCGTGCTTACACCTCTTGAATACTTCAGGCCCTCCGCTTCTTACAGTGTCTGACTTCAAACTTTCCACTTTATTCCTGTTGGGTTTTTTGAACTTTTCATCCTGTACTTTTACACTGGTCTGGTACCGTTTTTCCCCATTATAGCGTACCTCCTTAATATCCTTTTTTCGTGGCGTAGTTTTCATGTACTCCCATTCTTCTTCCCAACCTGAAAATCTGTACTGCAAAGATAGGCTTTTCCTGAAAAGCTGATAATTTAAAAAACCACCAGACATCACGGCAAGCGTTGTTGGGAGTTAAAAGTCCTTGTGAGCTGGCGTTGAGTTGAGAGTGTGAGTTTGTAGGTGTGCGCTCGAGTACGCTGGCTCGTTGCTGCAATTTCATTCCCCCTACAGAATTACGGATTCGTCTGCATCCGTAATGGATGAATGGGTGGATGTTGGCGTCTCTCTGATGGTTGCTGTTTTCAGAGCTTCAGCTGCTTCGCCCATGAACTCATTTAAAACTATACAGTGCTTGTATTTTCTATTCATGCATCCTTTTTAAAGTTTGTTGGAACACCACGCTGCTTCCTAATAGACGCTCTTTTTTGAATATACGAAGTTTAACAGTTCGTTGCGGTTTCAAACTTAAAATGAACATTATTTAAAAAAACATATTTTTAGCTTCTATTACAGTTATTTACTTACTTTCGCAGTTAAATTTTCTCTAATAACGAAGAGCTTTTATTTTTTGAGTTTAGAATTAAACAAATAATACTGTCTACGTTTCTGTTGATTCTCTTTTATTAACTGAGCTCTCTCCAATTAACACACACTTTATCACTTTATATAACTCCTTTTTTATCTGACTTTGTTTACTTTACAACGTTTCGTACAAAACTCAAAACTGAATAAATTTTTTTCTTTTTTTTTTTAATTATTTTTATTGTAGGAGTCTCTTACAGTATATTGATGAGGAACTCAAATTAAGGTAATTATAAAAAAAAATAATAAAACACAAGAATTATAAAAATTATAAATTAAATAGTGCACAAAATTTTACTTTTCTTAAGTTGTTCACTGTACTGAATTAAGCAGAATCTTCATTTTGGTGGTGTTACTTTTTTTCTTTCCTATTGAATGGGCAAGAGCAACTTTTTCTTAAAAAATTTATATCGTATCATCAAGTTCATCATTAAAGACAAAAGCACTTTGAATTTTATCTTGTCATCGTTCATATATTATAGATATATACATAGATTATTTTCGAGGCTTAGTTTTTTCTGCTAAACAACTTTTTTCCCTTAATTCATATTTTCCGTTTGTAATTCCACTTTTGTTCATACATAAAACTTGCTTTTGTTTCTCTTTACGGTTGTAATGTATTTATATTATATTTCTCTCTAACGCTTATAAGTTTAACTATCTATACCTCAACCTCTTTTCGTCCTATCCTGCTTTACAAAATATAAACATCACATTCTACGATGTTTGCCTTTCCATCTTTCTGCGCTTTTAATTTCTTTTGTTTCTGTATTCGCTGCATCCGGAGTTTGGTTGTAAAATAATTTGTTATCATCATCACTGAACATATTTTCTACTTCGAGCATTTTTTATAGCTTAATTATTATTGGAAAATATTAAATCTGTAAAATATGTACAAATAACGAGATGTTTCATGCATTGTATATGATTTGAAACTCATGGCAGCAACAGTGTTTCTCCTGTTTGCATCGCTTTTTCCATTAGAGCTTCTCGTTGTTTCGTTGCATGTTACTGCAGGTATATTAACTCCTTGCCGTACTTGGGGAGTCTAATTGGCGATAACAATTTTTACCAAACATGAATATGACGAGCCTGGCTCGTGGAAACAACTGCGTGCTACACGCATCGTCACGAGCCACACTCGTGGAATGATGATCGGGAAAACTCGTATTGCACATCGTCTTCGACAGGGGTGGCCTGGATATCGTCGGGCTGAATGGTACGGCAAGGGGTTAAGAATTGCTTTAAATTGTATGAAAATATCCTCTTAGGTTTTATAAAAGTTAAATAGTTTATCCCAACTACATTGATCTGTCTACCAACTTTAGAATGTATGAGCAATTTTTAATATTGTGGTCAGCTTATAAATATTTTCCCCAACACATTTTAATAAAACTTTCGTTATTCCAGACTTGTGCACAGACTAACTGTTTTTTAATCACTGAATTTGATCCAGCATTACGTTAATTAATTAATCACTCTTCCTTTCTCGTCAATGTTTACAGAGCGACATTGCCACTCACGGATACCAAAGATTTAATCAGCAGCGACTGCAAGTGTCCTCACAATGGCAGCAGCGGCAACGGAAGTATCGCCACCGATGCAAATGTGAACAATGGCGTCGCGGCGAACGCCTCCCCCACGTCAGTCATAATCAATTCAGCATCAGTAACATCAGCAGCACCAGCTATAGCGACCACCTCGAATTCCACAGCAACAACAAATGGCGGCAGCTCTTCTGTGGCTGGCACTTGCGGCAATTTGCGAACAACTGCGGTCGATGCGATTCGCAACAATGCCGACACTTATATATCGAATTTTATGCGCCACAGCAGCACCCGCCAGCAACAGCACCAGCAGCAGCAACATCAATCGAGCAGCAGTCAAGTCAACAGCACGACGACGACGACGAACAACATGCGTGCATCCTTGTATGCAGCAGCACCAGCCGCATCCGCTTCACCACTTGCATTAGCTGCCGCTCAACCTGTTTCACCTCTCTACCCACACACGCAGTCAACGAATGGTATTTCGTTGTCGTCATTCTACACCTCGCTCGATAACTTCAGCTCCGAGCCGCATGGTGGCGGCACCGTGGGGGGCGATAGTGGTGGTGGTGGCGGTGGTGGCCGTGGCGAAGAAGATGCATTCGCTTCCAACTCCATCTACTCTCCCGCGTCATCGTCTGCGAAGTTGTTGAATAACATCCTGCGCAGTAACAATATGAGTAAAAGCAGCAACAGCAACATTTATGTGAACAGCAGCAACGACACGAACAATGCGAGCAACAACTGTGATTATAAAATCGAAAGCAATCTGGTGAGTAGAGATGAGGACGCTTCTGAAGGTTCCAAAATAGCACATTCCGGGATTTGAAGATTGGGGATAAAAGTTCCGACTAAAAAATTTAATATTTTATATCTAAACCAATGCGTAGGGACTCCTGAATTCCAAAACCTTAGGAACATAAATACTAGAACCTGATTATATCTGACAATCAGGATCTCGGGATCCTTGAATTCCATGACTATCGGGAACTCCGAAACCTCGGAATATCTGAATATCTAAAACTCGGGACGCCCGAACTTGAGAATCTCGGAATATCGGAACCTCGTAGCCCTTGAATTTTGGGATCTAGGGATTTTTGAATACCCCACCTTGAGAACCCTGCATATCGGGATCCTAACACGCCGATATTGTGACACCCAAAAACCTGCTTATTGCAAAGATAATATCAGTTTAATCTCTTTTTCTCAACTTCTCTCATTACTTTAAGAACGGCGTTGAGGACTCTCCGCGACGCCACAGTTCAATGGACCAATTGATGGGTTTACTTAACGAAATGGGTAAAACATCAAGGACAAGAAGCCTGAGTGACAGCGGTACCCAAGATGACGAAGGTATGTACTTCTGTTTCTTTCTCTCTCTCATTTTTTCCTTTCTCTCTCTGCCTTCTTCCTTCTTCGCACTTTTGTAAGTTCGTGATAAGATTTTATATATCCAATACATCAGCCACGACCCTTACAATATCGTAGCAAATCGCTCGATCTTTTAAAACAAAAATTAGAACCGAAAAGCCACTTTTTAACATTTGACCCAGATGTGAGTCTCAGAAGGCAGGAGTACTCATGTACTCAACTTTGTGTTGGCCTTCTCGCTCATATACTTCCATGAATTCCAAGTTCTGGATGAAAATGATAAAAGTTTAACAAAAGAAGAAGAGACGCTCGATCTTTTAAAACAAAAATTAGAACCGAGAAGCCAATTTTTTGCATTTGACCCAGATGTGAGCAACAGTCTCAGAAGGCAGGAGTACTCATGTACTCAACTTTGTGTTGGCCTTCTCGCTCATATACTTCCATGAATTCCAAGTTCTGGATGAAAATGATAAAAGTTTAACAAAAGAACAAGAGACGCTCGATCTTTTAAAAAAAAAATTAGAACCGAGAAGCCAATTTTTTACATTTGACCCATATGTCAGTCTCAGAAGGCAGGAGTACTCGTGTTCTCAACTTTGTGCTGGCTTCCTCGCTCATAAACTTCCATGAATTCCGAGTTCTGGATGAAAATGATAAAAACTTAACAAAAGAACAAGAGACGCTCGATCTTTTAAAACAAAAATTAGAACCGAGAAGCCAATTTTTTACATTTGACCCATATGTCAGTCTCAGAAGGCAGGAGTACTCGTGTCCTCAACTTTGTGCTGGCTTCCTCGCTCATAAACTTCCCTGAATTCCAAGTTCTGAATGAAAATTATAAAAACTTAACAAAAGAACAAGAGACGCTCGATCTTTTAAAACAAAAATTAGAACCGAGAAGCCAATTTTTTACATTTGACCCATATGTCAGTCTCAGAAGGCAGGAGTACTCGTGTTCTCAACTTTGTGCTGGCTTCCTCGCTCATAAACTTCCATGAATTCCGAGTTCTGGATGAAAATGATAAAAACTTAACAAAAGAACAAGAGACGCTCGATCTTTTAAAACAAAAATTAGAACCGAGAAGCCAATTTTTTACATTTGACCCATATGTCAGTCTCAGAAGGCAGGAGTACTCGTGTCCTCAACTTTGTGCTGGCTTCCTCGCTCATAAACTTCCCTGAATTCCAAGTTCTGAGTGAAAATGATAAAAACTTAACAAAAGAACAAGAGACGCTCGATCTTTTAAAACAAAAATTAGAACCGAGAAGCCAATTTTTTACATTTGACCCATATGTCAGTCTCAGAAGGCAGGAGTACTCGTGTCCTCAACTTTGTGCTGGCTTCCTCGCTCATAAACTTCCCTGAATTCCAAGTTCTGAATGAAAATTATAAAAACTTAACAAAAGAACAAGAGACGCTCGATCTTTTAAAACAAAAATTAGAACCGAGAAGCCAATTTTTTACATTTGACCCATATGTCAGTCTCAGAAGGCAGGAGTACTCGTGTTCTCAACTTTGTGCTGGCTTCCTCGCTCATAAACTTCCATGAATTCCGAGTTCTGGATGAAAATGATAAAAACTTAACAAAAGAACAAGAGACGCTCGATCTTTTAAAACAAAAATTAGAACCGAGAAGCCAATTTTTTACATTTGACCCATATGTCAGTCTCAGAAGGCAGGAGTACTCGTGTCCTCAACTTTGTGCTGGCTTCCTCGCTCATAAACTTCCCTGAATTCCAAGTTCTGAGTGAAAATGATAAAAACTTAACAAAAGAACAAGAGACGCTCGATCTTTTAAAATAAAAATTAGAACCGAGAAGCCAATTTTTTACATTTGGCCCATATGTCAGTCTCAGAAGGCAGGAGTACTCGTGTTCTCAACTTTGTGCTGGCTTCCTCGCTCATAAACTTCCATGAATTCCGAGTTCTGGATGAAAATTATAAAAACTTAACAAAAGAACAAGAGACGCTCGATCTTTTAAAACAAAAATTAGAACCGAGAAGCCAATTTTTTACATTTGACCCATATGTCAGTCTCAGAAGGCAGGAGTACTCGTGTTCTCAACTTTGTGCTGGCTTCCTCGCTCATAAACTTCCATGAATTCCGAGTTCTGGATGAAAATTATAAAAACTTAACAAAAGAACAAGAGACGCTCGATCTTTTAAAACAAAAATTAGAACCGAGAAGCCAATTTTTTACATTTGACCCATATGTCAGTCTCAGAAGGCAGGAGTACTCGTGTCCTCAACTTTGTGCTGGCTTCCTCGCTCATAAACTTCCATGAATTCCGAGTTCTGGATGAAAATGATAAAAACTTAACAAAAGAACAAGAGACGCTCGATCTTTTAAAACAAAAATTAGAACCGAGAAGCCAATTTTTTACATTTGACCCATATGTCAGTCTCAGAAGGCAGGAGTACTCGTGTTCTCAACTTTGTGCTGGCTTCCTCGCTCATAAACTTCCATGAATTCCGAGTTCTGGATGAAAATGATAAAAACTTAACAAAAGAACAAGAGACGCTCGATCTTTTAAAACAAAGATTAGAACCGAGAAGCCAATTTTTTACATTTGACCCATATGTCAGTCTCAGAAGGCAGGAGTACTCGTGTTCTCAACTTTGTGCTGGCTTCCTCGCTCATAAACTTCCATGAATTCCGAGTTCTGGATGAAAATGATAAAAACTTAACAAAAGAACAAGAAACGCTCGATCTTTTAAAACAAAAATTAGAACCGAGAAGCCAATTTTTTACATTTGACTCATATGTCAGTCTCAGAAGGCAGGAGTACTCGTGTTCTCAACTTTGTGCTGGCTTCCTCGCTCATAAACTTCCATGAATTCCGAGTTCTGGATGAAAATTATAAAAACTTAACAAAAGAACAAGAGACGCTCGATCTTTTAAAACAAAAATTAGAACCGAGAAGCCAATTTTTTACATTTGACCCATATGTCAGTCTCAGAAGGCAGGAGTACTCGTGTCCTCAACTTTGTGCTGGCTTCCTCGCTCATAAACTTCCCTGAATTCCAAGTTCTGGATGAAAATGATAAAAACTTAACAAAAGAACAAGAGACGCTCGATCTTTTAAAACAAAAATTAGAACCGAGAAGCCAATTTTTTACATTTGACCCATATGTCAGTCTCAGAAGGCAGGAGTACTCGTGTTCTCAACTTTGTGCTGGCTTCCTCGCTCATAAACTTCCATGAATTCCGAGTTCTGGATGAAAATGATAAAAACTTAACAAAAGAACAAGAGACGCTCGATCTTTTAAAACAAAAATTAGAACCGAGAAGCCAATTTTTTACATTTGACCCATATGTCAGTCTCAGAAGGCAGGAGTACTCGTGTTCTCAACTTTGTGCTGGCTTCCTCGCTCATAAACTTCCATGAATTCCGAGTTCTGGATGAAAATGATAAAAACTTAACAAAAGAACAAGAGACGCTCGATCTTTTAAAACAAAAATTAGAACCGAGAAGCCAATTTTTTACATTTGACCCATATGTCAGTCTCAGAAGGCAGGAGTACTCGTGTCCTCAACTTTGTGCTGGCTTCCTCGCTCATAAACTTCCCTGAATTCCAAGTTCTGAGTGAAAATGATAAAAACTTAACAAAAGAACAAGAGACGCTCGATCTTTTAAAATAAAAATTAGAACCGAGAAGCCAATATTTTACATTTGGCCCATATGTCAGTCTCAGAAGGCAGGAGTACTCGTGTTCTCAACTTTGTGCTGGCTTCCTCGCTCATAAACTTCCATGAATTCCGAGTTCTGGATGAAAATTATAAAAACTTAACAAAAGAACAAGAGACGCTCGATCTTTTAAAACAAAAATTAGAACCGAGAAGCCAATTTTTTACATTTGACCCATATGTCAGTCTCAGAAGGCAGGAGTACTCGTGTTCTCAACTTTGTGCTGGCTTCCTCGCTCATAAACTTCCATGAATTCCGAGTTCTGGATGAAAATTATAAAAACTTAACAAAAGAACAAGAGACGCTCGATCTTTTAAAACAAAAATTAGAACCGAGAAGCCAATTTTTTACATTTGACCCATATGTCAGTCTCAGAAGGCAGGAGTACTCGTGTTCTCAACTTTGTGCTGGCTTCCTCGCTCATAAACTTCCATGAATTCCGAGTTCTGGATGAAAATGATAAAAACTTAACAAAAGAACAAGAAACGCTCGATCTTTTAAAACAAAAATTAGAACCGAGAAGCCAATTTTTTACATTTGACTCATATGTCAGTCTCAGAAGGCAGGAGTACTCGTGTTCTCAACTTTGTGCTGGCTTCCTCGCTCATAAACTTCCATGAATTCCGAGTTCTGGATGAAAATGATAAAAACTTAACAAAAGAACAAGAGACGCTCGATCTTTTAAAACAAAAATTAGAACCGAGAAGCCAATTTTTTACATTTGACCCATATGTCAGTCTCAGAAGGCAGGAGTACTCGTGTCCTCAACTTTGTGCTGGCTTCCTCGCTCATAAACTTCCCTGAATTCCAAGTTCTGAATGAAAATTATAAAAACTTAACAAAAGAACAAGAGACGCTCGATCTTTTAAAACAAAAATTAGAACCGAGAAGCCAATTTTTTACATTTGACCCATATGTCAGTCTCAGAAGGCAGGAGTACTCGTGTTCTCAACTTTGTGCTGGCTTCCTCGCTCATAAACTTCCATGAATTCCGAGTTCTGGATGAAAATGATAAAAACTTAACAAAAGAACAAGAGACGCTCGATCTTTTAAAACAAAAATTAGAACCGAGAAGCCAATTTTTTACATTTGACCCATATGTCAGTCTCAGAAGGCAGGAGTACTCGTGTTCTCAACTTTGTGCTGGCTTCCTCGCTCATAAACTTCCATGAATTCCGAGTTCTGGATGAAAATGATAAAAACTTAACAAAAGAACAAGAGACGCTCGATCTTTTAAAACAAAAATTAGAACCGAGAAGCCAATTTTTTACATTTGACCCATATGTCAGTCTCAGAAGGCAGGAGTACTCGTGTCCTCAACTTTGTGCTGGCTTCCTCGCTCATAAACTTCCCTGAATTCCAAGTTCTGAGTGAAAATGATAAAAACTTAACAAAAGAACAAGAGACGCTCGATCTTTTAAAATAAAAATTAGAACCAAGAAGCCAATTTTTTACATTTGGCCCATATGTCAGTCTCAGAAGGCAGGAGTACTCGTGTTCTCAACTTTGTGCTGGCTTCCTCGCTCATAAACTTCCATGAATTCCGAGTTCTGGATGAAAATTATAAAAACTTAACAAAAGAACTAGAGACGCTCGATCTTTTAAAACAAAAATTAGAACCGAGAAGCCAATTTTTTACATTTGACCCATATGTCAGTCTCAGAAGGCAGGAGTACTCGTGTTCTCAACTTTGTGCTGGCTTCCTCGCTCATAAACTTCCATGAATTCCGAGTTCTGGATGAAAATTATAAAAACTTAACAAAAGAACAAGAGACGCTCGATCTTTTAAAACAAAAATTAGAACCGAGAAGCCAATTTTTTACATTTGACCCATATGTCAGTCTCAGAAGGCAGGAGTACTCGTGTTCTCAACTTTGTGCTGGCTTCCTCGCTCATAAACTTCCATGAATTCCGAGTTCTGGATGAAAATGATAAAAACTTAACAAAAGAACAAGAGACGCTCGATCTTTTAAAACAAAAATTAGAACCGAGAAGCCAATTTTTTACATTTGACCCATATGTCAGTCTCAGAAGGCAGGAGTACTCGTGTTCTCAACTTTGTGCTGGCTTCCTCGCTCATAAACTTCCATGAATTCCGAGTTCTGGATGAAAATGATAAAAACTTAACAAAAGAACAAGAGACGCTCGATCTTTTAAAACAAAAATTAGAACAGAGAAGCCAATTTTTTACATTTGACCCATATGTCAGTCTCAGAAGGCAGGAGTACTCGTGTTCTCAACTTTGTGCTGGCTTCCTCGCTCATAAACTTCCATGAATTCCGAGTTCTGGATGAAAATGATAAAAACTTAACAAAAGAACAAGAAACGCTCGATCTTTTAAAACAAAAATTAGAACCGAGAAGCCAATTTTTTACATTTGACTCATATGTCAGTCTCAGAAGGCAGGAGTACTCGTGTTCTCAACTTTGTGCTGGCTTCCTCGCTCATAAACTTCCATGAATTCCGAGTTCTGGATGAAAATGATAAAAACTTAACAAAAGAACAAGAGACGCTCGATCTTTTAAAACAAAAATTAGAACCGAGAAGCCAATTTTTTACATTTGACCCATATGTCAGTCTCAGAAGGCAGGAGTACTCGTGTCCTCAACTTTGTGCTGGCTTCCTCGCTCATAAACTTCCCTGAATTCCAAGTTCTGAATGAAAATTATAAAAACTTAACAAAAGAACAAGAGATGCTCGATCTTTTAAAACAAAAATTAGAACCGAGAAGCCAATTTTTTACATTTGACCCATATGTCAGTCTCAGAAGGCAGGAGTACTCGTGTTCTCAACTTTGTGCTGGCTTCCTCGCTCATAAACTTCCATGAATTCCGAGTTCTGGATGAAAATGATAAAAACTTAACAAAAGAACAAGAAACGCTCGATCTTTTAAAACAAAAATTAAAAAAAAATTAGAACCGAGAAGCCAATTTTTTACATTTGACTCATATGTCAGTCTCAGAAGGCAGGAGTACTCGTGTTCTCAACTTTGTGCTGGCTTCCTCGCTCATAAACTTCCATGAATTCCGAGTTCTGGATGAAAATGATAAGAACTTAACAAAAGAACAAGAGACGCTCGATCTTTTAAAACAAAAATTAGAACCGAGAAGCCAATTTTTTACATTTGACCCATATGTCAGTCTCAGAAGGCAGGAGTACTCGTGTCCTCAACTTTGTGCTGGCTTCCTCGCTCATAAACTTCCCTGAATTCCAAGTTCTGAATGAAAATTATAAAAACTTAACAAAAGAACAAGAGACGCTCGATCTTTTAAAACAAAAATTAGAACCGAGAAGCCAATTTTTTACATTTGACCCATATGTCAGTCTCAGAAGGCAGGAGTACTCGTGTTCTCAACTTTGTGCTGGCTTCCTCGCTCATAAACTTCCATGAATTCCGAGTTCTGGATGAAAATGATAAAAACTTAACAAAAGAACAAGCGACGCTCGATCTTTTAAAACAAAAATTAGAACCGAGAAGCCAATTTTTTACATTTGACCCATATGTCAGTCTCAGAAGGCAGGAGTACTCGTGTTCTCAACTTTGTGCTGGCTTCCTCGCTCATAAACTTCCATGAATTCCGAGTTCTGGATGAAAATGATAAAAACTTAACAAAAGAACAAGAGACGCTCGATCTTTTAAAACAAAAATTAGAACCGAGAAGCCAATTTTTTACATTTGACCCATATGTCAGTCTCAGAAGGCAGGAGTACTCGTGTCCTCAACTTTGTGCTGGCTTCCTCGCTCATAAACTTCCCTGAATTCCAAGTTCTGAGTGAAAATGATAAAAACTTAACAAAAGAACAAGAAACGCTCGATCTTTTAAAATAAAAATTAGAACCGAGAAGCCAATTTTTTACATTTGGCCCATATGTCAGTCTCAGAAGGCAGGAGTACTCGTGTTCTCAACTTTGTGCTGGCTTCCTCGCTCATAAACTTCCATGAATTCCGAGTTCTGGATGAAAATTATAAAAACTTAACAAAAGAACAAGAGACGCTCGATCTTTTAAAACAAAAATTAGAACCGAGAAGCCAATTTTTTACATTTGACCCATATGTCAGTCTCAGAAGGCAGGAGTACTCGTGTTCTCAACTTTGTGCTGGCTTCCTCGCTCATAAACTTCCATGAATTCCGAGTTCTGGATGAAAATTATAAAAACTTAACAAAAGAACAAGAGACGCTCGATCTTTTAAAACAAAAATTAGAACCGAGAAGCCAATTTTTTACATTTGACCCATATGTCAGTCTCAGAAGGCAGGAGTACTCGTGTTCTCAACTTTGTGCTGGCTTCCTCGCTCATAAACTTCCATGAATTCCGAGTTCTGGATGAAAATGATAAAAACTTAACAAAAGAACAAGAGACGCTCGATCTTTTAAAACAAAAATTAGAACCGAGAAGCCAATTTTTTACATTTGACCCATATGTCAGTCTCAGAAGGCAGGAGTACTCGTGTTCTCAACTTTGTGCTGGCTTCCTCGCTCATAAACTTCCATGAATTCCGAGTTCTGGATGAAAATGATAAAAACTTAACAAAAGAACAAGAGACGCTCGATCTTTTAAAACAAAAATTAGAACCGAGAAGCCAATTTTTTACATTTGACCCATATGTCAGTCTCAGAAGGCAGGAGTACTCGTGTTCTCAACTTTGTGCTGGCTTCCTCGCTCATAAACTTCCATGAATTCCGAGTTCTGGATGAAAATGATAAAAACTTAACAAAAGAACAAGAGACGCTCGATCTTTTAAAACAAAAATTAGAACCGAGAAGCCAATTTTTTACATTTGACTCATATGTCAGTCTCAGAAGGCAGGAGTACTCGTGTTCTCAACTTTGTGCTGGCTTCCTCGCTCATAAACTTCCATGAATTCCGAGTTCTGGATGAAAATGATAAAAACTTAACAAAAGAACAAGAGACGCTCGATCTTTTAAAACAAAAATTAGAACCGAGAAGCCAATTTTTTACATTTGACCCATATGTCAGTCTCAGAAGGCAGGAGTACTCGTGTCCTCAACTTTGTGCTGGCTTCCTCGCTCATAAACTTCCCTGAATTCCAAGTTCTGAATGAAAATTATAAAAACTTAACAAAAGAACTAGAGACGCTCGATCTTTTAAAACAAAAATTAGAACCGAGAAGCCAATTTTTTACATTTGACCCATATGTCAGTCTCAGAAGGCAGGAGTACTCGTGTTCTCAACTTTGTGCTGGCTTCCTCGCTCATAAACTTCCATGAATTCCGAGTTCTGGATGAAAATGATAAAAACTTAACAAAAGAACAAGAGACGCTCGATCTTTTAAAACAAAAATTAGAACCGAGAAGCTAATTTTTTACATTTGACCCATATGTCAGTCTCAGAAGGCAGGAGTACTCGTGTTCTCAACTTTGTGCTGGCTTCCTCGCTCATAAACTTCCATGAATTCCGAGTTCTGGATGAAAATGATAAAAACTTAACAAAATAACAAGAGACGCTCGATCTTTTAAAACAAAAATTAGAACCGAGAAGCCAATTTTTTACATTTGACCCATATGTCAGTCTCAGAAGGCAGGAGTACTCGTGTCCTCAACTTTGTGCTGGCTTCCTCGCTCATAAACTTCCCTGAATTCCAAGTTCTGAGTGAAAATGATAAAAACTTAACAAAAGAACAAGAGACGCTCGATCTTTTAAAATAAAAATTAGAACCGAGAAGCCAATTTTTTACATTTGGCCCATATGTCAGTCTCAGAAGGCAGGAGTACTCGTGTTCTCAACTTTGTGCTGGCTTCCTCGCTCATAAACTTCCATGAATTCCGAGTTCTGGATGAAAATTATAAAAACTTAACAAAAGAACAAGAGACGCTCGATCTTTTAAAACAAAAATTAGAACCGAGAAGCCAATTTTTTACATTTGACCCATATGTCAGTCTCAGAAGGCAGGAGTACTCGTGTTCTCAACTTTGTGCTGGCTTCCTCGCTCATAAACTTCCATGAATTCCGAGTTCTGGATGAAAATTATAAAAACTTAACAAAAGAACAAGAGACGCTCGATCTTTTAAAACAAAAATTAGAACCGAGAAGCCAATTTTTTACATTTGACCCATTTGTCAGTCTCAGAAGGCAGGAGTACTCGTGTTCTCAACTTTGTGCTGGCTTCCTCGCTCATAAACTTCCATGAATTCCGAGTTCTGGATGAAAATGATAAAAACTTAACAAAAGAACAAGAGACGCTCGATCTTTTAAAACAAAAATTAGAACCGAGAAGCCAATTTTTTACATTTGACCCATATGTCAGTCTCAGAAGGCAGGAGTACTCGTGTTCTCAACTTTGTGCTGGCTTCCTCGCTCATAAACTTCCATGAATTCCGAGTTCTGGATGAAAATGATAAAAACTTAACAAAAGAACAAGAAACGCTCGATCTTTTAAAACAAAAATTAGAACCGAGAAGCCAATTTTTTACATTTGACTCATATGTCAGTCTCAGAAGGCAGGAGTACTCGTGTTCTCAACTTTGTGCTGGCTTCCTCGCTCATAAACTTCCATGAATTCCGAGTTCTGGATGAAAATGATAAAAACTTAACAAAAGAACAAGAGACGCTCGATCTTTTAAAACAAAAATTAGAACCGAGAAGCCAATTTTTTACATTTGACCCATATGTCAGTCTCAGAAGGCAGGAGTACTCGTGTCCTCAACTTTGTGCTGGCTTCCTCGCTCATAAACTTCCCTGAGTTCCAAGTTCTGAATGAAAATTATAAAAACTTAACAAAAGAACAAGAGACGCTCGATCTTTTAAAACAAAAATTAGAACCGAGAAGCCAATTTTTTACATTTGACCCATATGTCAGTCTCAGAAGGCAGGAGTACTCGTGTTCTCAACTTTGTGCTGGCTTCCTCGCTCATAAACTTCCATGAATTCCGAGTTCTGGATGAAAATGATAAAAACTTAACAAAAGAACAAGAGACGCTCGATCTTTTAAAACAAAAATTAGAACCGAGAAGCCAATTTTTTACATTTGACCCATATGTCAGTCTCAGAAGGCAGGAGTACTCGTGTTCTCAACTTTGTGCTGGCTTCCTCGCTCATAAACTTCCATGAATTCCGAGTTCTGGATGAAAATGATAAAAACTTAACAAAAGAACAAGAGACGCTCGATCTTTTAAAACAAAAATTAGAACCGAGAAGCCAATTTTTTACATTTGACCCATATGTCAGTCTCAGAAGGCAGGAGTACTCGTGTCCTCAACTTTGTGCTGGCTTCCTCGCTCATAAACTTCCCTGAATTCCAAGTTCTGAGTGAAAATGATAAAAACTTAACAAAAGAACAAGAGACGCTCGATCTTTTAAAATAAAAATTAGAACCGAGAAGCCAATTTTTTACATTTGGCCCATATGTCAGTCTCAGAAGGCAGGAGTACTCGTGTTCTCAACTTTGTGCTGGCTTCCTCGCTCATAAACTTCCATGAATTCCGAGTTCTGGATGAAAATTATAAAAACTTAACAAAAGAACAAGAGACGCTCGATCTTTTAAAACAAAAATTAGAACCGAGAAGCCAATTTTTTACATTTGACCCATATGTCAGTCTCAGAAGGCAGGAGTACTCGTGTTCTCAACTTTGTGCTGGCTTCCTCGCTCATAAACTTCCATGAATTCCGAGTTCTGGATGAAAATGATAAAAACTTAACAAAAGAACAAGAGACGCTCGATCTTTTAAAACAAAAATTAGAACCGAGAAGCCAATTTTTTACATTTGACCCATATGTCAGTCTCAGAAGGCAGGAGTACTCGTGTTCTCAACTTTGTGCTGGCTTCCTCGCTCATAAACTTCCATGAATTCCGAGTTCTGGATGAAAATGATAAAAACTTAACAAAAGAACAAGAGACGCTCGATCTTTTAAAACAAAAATTAGAACCGAGAAGCCAATTTTTTACATTTGACTCATATGTCAGTCTCAGAAGGCAGGAGTACTCGTGTTCTCAACTTTGTGCTGGCTTCCTCGCTCATAAACTTCCATGAATTCCGAGTTCTGGATGAAAATGATAAAAACTTAACAAAAGAACAAGAGACGCTCGATCTTTTAAAACAAAAATTAGAACCGAGAAGCCAATTTTTTACATTTGGCCCATATGTCAGTCTCAGAAGGCAGGAGTACTCGTGTCCTCAACTTTGTGCTGGCTTCCTCGCTCATAAACTTCCCTGAATTCCAAGTTCTGAATGAAAATTATAAAAACTTAACAAAAGAACAAGAGACGCTCGATCTTTTAAAACAAAAATTAGAACCGAGAAGCCAATTTTTTACATTTGACCCATATGTCAGTCTCAGAAGGCAGGAGTACTCGTGTTCTCAACTTTGTGCTGGCTTCCTCGCTCATAAACTTCCATGAATTCCGAGTTCTGGATGAAAATGATAAAAACTTAACAAAAGAACAAGAGACGCTCGATCTTTTAAAACAAAAATTAGAACCGAGAAGCCAATTTTTTACATTTGACCCATATGTCAGTCTCAGAAGGCAGGAGTACTCGTGTTCTCAACTTTGTGCTGGCTTCCTCACTCATAAACTTCCATGAATTCCGAGTTCTGGATGAAAATGATAAAAACTTAACAAAAGAACAAGAGACGCTCGATCTTTTAAAACAAAAATTAGAACCGAGAAGCCAATTTTTTACATTTGGCCCATATGTCAGTCTCAGAAGGCAGGAGTACTCGTGTTCTCAACTTTGTGCTGGCTTCCTCGCTCATAAACTTCCATGAATTCCGAGTTCTGGATGAAAATGATAAAAACTTAACAAAAGAACAAGAGACGCTCGATCTTTTAAAACAAAAATTAGAACCGAGAAGCCAATTTTTTACATTTGGCCCATATGTCAGTCTCAGAAGGCAGGAGTACTCGTGTTCTCAACTTTGTGCTGGCTTCCTCGCTCATAAACTTCCATGAATTCCGAGTTCTGAAATTATAAAAACTTAACAAAAGAACAAGAGACGCTCGATCTTTTAAAACAAAAATTAGAACCGAGAAGCCAATTTTTTACATTTGACCCATATGTCAGTCTCAGAAGGCAGGAGTACTCGTGTTCTCAACTTTGTGCTGGCTTCCTCGCTCATAAACTTCCATGAATTCCGAGTTCTGGATGAAAATGATAAAAACTTAACAAAAGAACAAGAGACGCTCGATCTTTTAAAACAAAAATTAGAACCGAGAAGCCAATTTTTTACATTTGACCCATATGTCAGTCTCAGAAGGCAGGAGTACTCGTGTTCTCAACTTTGTGCTGGCTTCCTCGCTCATAAACTTCCATGAATTCCGAGTTCTGGATGAAAATGATAAAAACTTAACAAAAGAACAAGAAACGCTCGATCTTTTAAAACAAAAATTAGAACCGAGAAGCCAATTTTTTACATTTGACCCATATGTCAGTCTCAGAAGGCAGGAGTACTCGTGTTCTCAACTTTGTGCTGGCTTCCTCGCTCATAAACTTCCATAAATTCCGAGTTCTGAAATTATAAAAACTTAACAAAAGAACAAGAGACGCTCGATCTTTTAAAACAAAAATTAGAACCGAGAAGCCAATTTTTTACATTTGACCCATATGTCAGTCTCAGAAGGCAGGAGTACTCGTGTTCTCAACTTTGTGCTGGCTTCCTCGCTCATAAACTTCCATGAATTCCGAGTTCTGGATGAAAATGATAAAAACTTAACAAAAGAACAAGAGACGCTCGATCTTTTAAAACAAAAATTAGAACCGAGAAGTCAATTTTTTACATTTGGCCCATATGTCAGTCTCAGAAGGCAGGAGTACTCGTGTCCTCAACTTTGTGCTGGCTTCCTCGCTCATAAACTTCCATGAATTCCGAGTTCGGGATGAAAATGATAAAAACTTAACAAAAGAACAAGAGACGCTCCATCTTTTAAAACAAAAATTAGAACCGAGAAGCCAATTTTTTACATTTGACCCATATGTCAGTCTCAGAAGGCAGGAGTACTCGTGTTCTCAACTTTGTGCTGGCTTCCTCGCTCATAAACTTCCATGAATTCCGAGTTCTGGATGAAAATGATAAAAACTTAACAAAAGAACAAGAGACGCTCGATCTTTTAAAACAAAAATTAGAACCGAGAAGCCAATTTTTTACATTTGACCCATATGTCAGTCTCAGAAGGCAGGAGTACTCGTGTTCTCAACTTTGTGCTGGCTTCCTCGCTCATAAACTTCCATGAATTCCGAGTTCTGGATGAAAATGATAAAAACTTAACAAAAGAACAAGAGACGCTCGATCTTTTAAAACAAAAATTAGAACCGAGAAGCCAATTTTTTACATTTGACCCATATGTCAGTCTCAGAAGGCAGGAGTACTCGTGTCCTCAACTTTGTGCTGGCTTCCTCGCTCATAAACTTCCCTGAATTCCAAGTTCTGAGTGAAAATGATAAAAACTTAACAAAAGAACAAGAGACGCTCGATCTTTTAAAATAAAAATTAGAACCAAGAAGCCAATTTTTTACATTTGGCCCATATGTCAGTCTCAGAAGGCAGGAGTACTCGTGTTCTCAACTTTGTGCTGGCTTCCTCGCTCATAAACTTCCATGAATTCCGAGTTCTGGATGAAAATTATAAAAACTTAACAAAAGAACAAGAGACGCTCGATCTTTTAAAACAAAAATTAGAACCGAGAAGCCAATTTTTTACATTTGACCCATATGTCAGTCTCAGAAGGCAGGAGTACTCGTGTTCTCAACTTTGTGCTGGCTTCCTCGCTCATAAACTTCCATGAATTCCGAGTTCTGGATGAAAATTATAAAAACTTAACAAAAGAACAAGAGACGCTCGATCTTTTAAAACAAAAATTAGAACCGAGAAGCCAATTTTTTACATTTGACCCATATGTCAGTCTCAGAAGGCAGGAGTACTCGTGTTCTCAACTTTGTGCTGGCTTCCTCGCTCATAAACTTCCATGAATTCCGAGTTCTGGATGAAAATGATAAAAACTTAACAAAAGAACAAGAGACGCTCGATCTTTTAAAACAAAAATTAGAACCGAGAAGCCAATTTTTTACATTTGACCCATATGTCAGTCTCAGAAGGCAGGAGTACTCGTGTTCTCAACTTTGTGCTGGCTTCCTCGCTCATAAACTTCCATGAATTCCGAGTTCTGGATGAAAATGATAAAAACTTAACAAAAGAACAAGAGACGCTCGATCTTTTAAAACAAAAATTAGAACAGAGAAGCCAATTTTTTACATTTGACCCATATGTCAGTCTCAGAAGGCAGGAGTACTCGTGTTCTCAACTTTGTGCTGGCTTCCTCGCTCATAAACTTCCATGAATTCCGAGTTCTGGATGAAAATGATAAAAACTTAACAAAAGAACAAGAAACGCTCGATCTTTTAAAACAAAAATTAGAACCGAGAAGCCAATTTTTTACATTTGACTCATATGTCAGTCTCAGAAGGCAGGAGTACTCGTGTTCTCAACTTTGTGCTGGCTTCCTCGCTCATAAACTTCCATGAATTCCGAGTTCTGGATGAAAATGATAAAAACTTAACAAAAGAACAAGAGACGCTCGATCTTTTAAAACAAAAATTAGAACCGAGAAGCCAATTTTTTACATTTGACCCATATGTCAGTCTCAGAAGGCAGGAGTACTCGTGTCCTCAACTTTGTGCTGGCTTCCTCGCTCATAAACTTCCCTGAATTCCAAGTTCTGAATGAAAATTATAAAAACTTAACAAAAGAACAAGAGATGCTCGATCTTTTAAAACAAAAATTAGAACCGAGAAGCCAATTTTTTACATTTGACCCATATGTCAGTCTCAGAAGGCAGGAGTACTCGTGTTCTCAACTTTGTGCTGGCTTCCTCGCTCATAAACTTCCATGAATTCCGAGTTCTGGATGAAAATGATAAAAACTTAACAAAAGAACAAGAAACGCTCGATCTTTTAAAACAAAAATTAAAAAAAAATTAGAACCGAGAAGCCAATTTTTTACATTTGACTCATATGTCAGTCTCAGAAGGCAGGAGTACTCGTGTTCTCAACTTTGTGCTGGCTTCCTCGCTCATAAACTTCCATGAATTCCGAGTTCTGGATGAAAATGATAAGAACTTAACAAAAGAACAAGAGACGCTCGATCTTTTAAAACAAAAATTAGAACCGAGAAGCCAATTTTTTACATTTGACCCATATGTCAGTCTCAGAAGGCAGGAGTACTCGTGTCCTCAACTTTGTGCTGGCTTCCTCGCTCATAAACTTCCCTGAATTCCAAGTTCTGAATGAAAATTATAAAAACTTAACAAAAGAACAAGAGACGCTCGATCTTTTAAAACAAAAATTAGAACCGAGAAGCCAATTTTTTACATTTGACCCATATGTCAGTCTCAGAAGGCAGGAGTACTCGTGTTCTCAACTTTGTGCTGGCTTCCTCGCTCATAAACTTCCATGAATTCCGAGTTCTGGATGAAAATGATAAAAACTTAACAAAAGAACAAGCGACGCTCGATCTTTTAAAACAAAAATTAGAACCGAGAAGCCAATTTTTTACATTTGGCCCATATGTCAGTCTCAGAAGGCAGGAGTACTCGTGTTCTCAACTTTGTGCTGGCTTCCTCGCTCATAAACTTCCATGAATTCCGAGTTCTGGATGAAAATTATAAAAACTTAACAAAAGAACAAGAGACGCTCGATCTTTTAAAACAAAAATTAGAACCGAGAAGCCAATTTTTTACATTTGACCCATTTGTCAGTCTCAGAAGGCAGGAGTACTCGTGTTCTCAACTTTGTGCTGGCTTCCTCGCTCATAAACTTCCATGAATTCCGAGTTCTGGATGAAAATGATAAAAACTTAACAAAAGAACAAGAGACGCTCGATCTTTTAAAACAAAAATTAGAACCGAGAAGCCAATTTTTTACATTTGACCCATATGTCAGTCTCAGAAGGCAGGAGTACTCGTGTTCTCAACTTTGTGCTGGCTTCCTCGCTCATAAACTTCCATGAATTCCGAGTTCTGGATGAAAATGATAAAAACTTAACAAAAGAACAAGAAACGCTCGATCTTTTAAAACAAAAATTAGAACCGAGAAGCCAATTTTTTACATTTGACTCATATGTCAGTCTCAGAAGGCAGGAGTACTCGTGTTCTCAACTTTGTGCTGGCTTCCTCGCTCATAAACTTCCATGAATTCCGAGTTCTGGATGAAAATGATAAAAACTTAACAAAAGAACAAGAGACGCTCGATCTTTTAAAACAAAAATTAGAACCGAGAAGCCAATTTTTTACATTTGACCCATATGTCAGTCTCAGAAGGCAGGAGTACTCGTGTCCTCAACTTTGTGCTGGCTTCCTCGCTCATAAACTTCCCTGAGTTCCAAGTTCTGAATGAAAATTATAAAAACTTAACAAAAGAACAAGAGACGCTCGATCTTTTAAAACAAAAATTAGAACCGAGAAGCCAATTTTTTACATTTGACCCATATGTCAGTCTCAGAAGGCAGGAGTACTCGTGTTCTCAACTTTGTGCTGGCTTCCTCGCTCATAAACTTCCATGAATTCCGAGTTCTGGATGAAAATGATAAAAACTTAACAAAAGAACAAGAGACGCTCGATCTTTTAAAACAAAAATTAGAACCGAGAAGCCAATTTTTTACATTTGACCCATATGTCAGTCTCAGAAGGCAGGAGTACTCGTGTTCTCAACTTTGTGCTGGCTTCCTCGCTCATAAACTTCCATGAATTCCGAGTTCTGGATGAAAATGATAAAAACTTAACAAAAGAACAAGAGACGCTCGATCTTTTAAAACAAAAATTAGAACCGAGAAGCCAATTTTTTACATTTGACCCATATGTCAGTCTCAGAAGGCAGGAGTACTCGTGTCCTCAACTTTGTGCTGGCTTCCTCGCTCATAAACTTCCCTGAATTCCAAGTTCTGAGTGAAAATGATAAAAACTTAACAAAAGAACAAGAGACGCTCGATCTTTTAAAATAAAAATTAGAACCGAGAAGCCAATTTTTTACATTTGGCCCATATGTCAGTCTCAGAAGGCAGGAGTACTCGTGTTCTCAACTTTGTGCTGGCTTCCTCGCTCATAAACTTCCATGAATTCCGAGTTCTGGATGAAAATTATAAAAACTTAACAAAAGAACAAGAGACGCTCGATCTTTTAAAACAAAAATTAGAACCGAGAAGCCAATTTTTTACATTTGACCCATATGTCAGTCTCAGAAGGCAGGAGTACTCGTGTTCTCAACTTTGTGCTGGCTTCCTCGCTCATAAACTTCCATGAATTCCGAGTTCTGGATGAAAATGATAAAAACTTAACAAAAGAACAAGAGACGCTCGATCTTTTAAAACAAAAATTAGAACCGAGAAGCCAATTTTTTACATTTGACCCATATGTCAGTCTCAGAAGGCAGGAGTACTCGTGTTCTCAACTTTGTGCTGGCTTCCTCGCTCATAAACTTCCATGAATTCCGAGTTCTGGATGAAAATGATAAAAACTTAACAAAAGAACAAGAGACGCTCGATCTTTTAAAACAAAAATTAGAACCGAGAAGCCAATTTTTTACATTTGACTCATATGTCAGTCTCAGAAGGCAGGAGTACTCGTGTTCTCAACTTTGTGCTGGCTTCCTCGCTCATAAACTTCCATGAATTCCGAGTTCTGGATGAAAATGATAAAAACTTAACAAAAGAACAAGAGACGCTCGATCTTTTAAAACAAAAATTAGAACCGAGAAGCCAATTTTTTACATTTGGCCCATATGTCAGTCTCAGAAGGCAGGAGTACTCGTGTCCTCAACTTTGTGCTGGCTTCCTCGCTCATAAACTTCCCTGAATTCCAAGTTCTGAATGAAAATTATAAAAACTTAACAAAAGAACAAGAGACGCTCGATCTTTTAAAACAAAAATTAGAACCGAGAAGCCAATTTTTTACATTTGACCCATATGTCAGTCTCAGAAGGCAGGAGTACTCGTGTTCTCAACTTTGTGCTGGCTTCCTCGCTCATAAACTTCCATGAATTCCGAGTTCTGGATGAAAATGATAAAAACTTAACAAAAGAACAAGAGACGCTCGATCTTTTAAAACAAAAATTAGAACCGAGAAGCCAATTTTTTACATTTGACCCATATGTCAGTCTCAGAAGGCAGGAGTACTCGTGTTCTCAACTTTGTGCTGGCTTCCTCACTCATAAACTTCCATGAATTCCGAGTTCTGGATGAAAATGATAAAAACTTAACAAAAGAACAAGAGACGCTCGATCTTTTAAAACAAAAATTAGAACCGAGAAGCCAATTTTTTACATTTGACCCATATGTCAGTCTCAGAAGGCAGGAGTACTCGTGTTCTCAACTTTGTGCTGGCTTCCTCGCTCATAAACTTCCATGAATTCCGAGTTCTGGATGAAAATGATAAAAACTTAACAAAAGAACAAGAGACGCTCGATCTTTTAAAACAAAAATTAGAACCGAGAAGCCAATTTTTTACATTTGGCCCATATGTCAGTCTCAGAAGGCAGGAGTACTCGTGTTCTCAACTTTGTGCTGGCTTCCTCGCTCATAAACTTCCATGAATTCCGAGTTCTGAAATTATAAAAACTTAACAAAAGAACAAGAGACGCTCGATCTTTTAAAACAAAAATTAGAACCGAGAAGCCAATTTTTTACATTTGACCCATATGTCAGTCTCAGAAGGCAGGAGTACTCGTGTTCTCAACTTTGTGCTGGCTTCCTCGCTCATAAACTTCCATGAATTCCGAGTTCTGGATGAAAATGATAAAAACTTAACAAAAGAACAAGAGACGCTCGATCTTTTAAAACAAAAATTAGAACCGAGAAGCCAATTTTTTACATTTGACCCATATGTCAGTCTCAGAAGGCAGGAGTACTCGTGTTCTCAACTTTGTGCTGGCTTCCTCGCTCATAAACTTCCATGAATTCCGAGTTCTGGATGAAAATGATAAAAACTTAACAAAAGAACAAGAAACGCTCGATCTTTTAAAACAAAAATTAGAACCGAGAAGCCAATTTTTTACATTTGACCCATATGTCAGTCTCAGAAGGCAGGAGTACTCGTGTTCTCAACTTTGTGCTGGCTTCCTCGCTCATAAACTTCCATAAATTCCGAGTTCTGAAATTATAAAAACTTAACAAAAGAACAAGAGACGCTCGATCTTTTAAAACAAAAATTAGAACCGAGAAGCCAATTTTTTACATTTGACCCATATGTCAGTCTCAGAAGGCAGGAGTACTCGTGTTCTCAACTTTGTGCTGGCTTCCTCGCTCATAAACTTCCATGAATTCCGAGTTCTGGATGAAAATGATAAAAACTTAACAAAAGAACAAGAGACGCTCGATCTTTTAAAACAAAAATTAGAACCGAGAAGTCAATTTTTTACATTTGGCCCATATGTCAGTCTCAGAAGGCAGGAGTACTCGTGTCCTCAACTTTGTGCTGGCTTCCTCGCTCATAAACTTCCATGAATTCCGAGTTCGGGATGAAAATGATAAAAACTTAACAAAAGAACAAGAGACGCTCCATCTTTTAAAACAAAAATTAGAACCGAGAAGCCAATTTTTTACATTTGACCCATATGTCAGTCTCAGAAGGCAGGAGTACTCGTGTTCTCAACTTTGTGCTGGCTTCCTCGCTCATAAACTTCCATGAATTCCGAGTTCTGGATGAAAATGATAAAAACTTAACAAAAGAACAAGAGACGCTCGATCTTTTAAAACAAAAATTAGAACCGAGAAGCCAATTTTTTACATTTGACCCAGATGTGAGGGTCACACCATTAGGGGTTGAGTAAACCATGACCGAAATCTGTCCCTCTTCGCATTGTTCTTATTGGTCCGATTTTTTATAGGTGAAAAAGAAGCTCAACCTGATTTGTTAAACAACACACCTCCCGTGCCTCCCAAACGTTCCCATCGCCGACGACACACCCCACCACGCCCTATTTCCAATGGTCTTCCACCAACGCCCAAAGTCCACATGGGCGCCTGCTTTTCCAAAATCTTCAACGGCTGTCCGCTACGTGTCCACTGCACGGCCTCCTGGATTCATCCAGATACGCGCGATCAGCATCTTCTGATCGGCGCCGAAGAAGGCATCTTCAATTTGAACATGAACGAGTTACATGACGCGGCCATCGATCAGCTCTTCCCGCGCCGCACCACGTGGCTATACGTGATCAAGGATGTGCTGATGAGTCTATCGGGTGAGTTCAGCTGAAAACGGAGGACTGGTGTGAGTTGTATCCTCTCAATTTTGCAGGCAAATCATGTCAGCTGTACCGCCACGATTTGATCGCTCTTCACTCCAAGCAAACACATCGCTTCTCACTGCACATGAACAAGATTCCCGAAAGGCTGGTTCCGCGCAAATTCGCTCTCACCACAAAAGTTCCCGACACAAAAGGCTGCACCCAGTGCTGTGTCACCCGCAACCCGTACAACGGCTACAAGTATCTGTGCGGCGCCACACCTGGCGGCATCTTCCTGATGCAGTGGTACGACCCTCTAAATAAGTTTATGCTGCTCAAGCAGTGCGAGTGGCCACCGACGAGTTTCCTAGGCGGCGGCCTGGCCTGTCTGCAGAACAGTCAGACTCCTGTCTTCGAGATGATAATCACACCGGAACTGGAGTATCCCATCGTGTGCACCGGTGTCCGCAAGGTTATGAACGGCTGCCTCAAGCTGGAGCTAATCAACATGAACAGTGGTACAGGTCCGTATACACAGAGTGGAATAGTTGAGTGAACGTGGTGGTCTCTCGTCCGTTAGGTTCGAACTGGTTTCATTCTGATGATCTGGAATATGATGCCATGGCGACGATGATACCACGTCGTGAGCTGCTGAAGGTCGTCCGGGTGCATCAGGTCGAGAAGGATGCCATCCTGGTATGCTACGGCAACGTCGTACAAGTGGTGACTTTGCAGGGCAACCCGAAGCAACACAAAAAGATGGTCTCGCAGCTGAACTTTGATTTTAATGTGGACAGCATAGGTGAGAAAAGGGGAAAGCAATTACAAAACAAACTTTTCTTCTATATTTTCCTTCCCTCTTTCTTATCTCTTATATTATATCATTATTTTCGTTTTACCATTTCCCAGTATGCCTGCCTGACAGTGTTCTGGCCTTCCACAAGCACGGCATGCAGGGCAAGTCGCTGAGGAATGGTGAGGTCACGCAAGAAATTAAGGATATGAGTCGCACATATCGGCTGCTGGGTAGTGACAAGTAAGTGATGCATATTTTCTTACACAACACAACACAACACGGAATTGTATTTATCACATCACTTTCAGAGTTGTTGCGCTGGAGAGTCAGCTTTTGCGGACCGGCTCACTGGGCAGCGAAGAGGGACACGATCTCTACATTCTGGCTGGACATGAAGCGAGTTACTAAGTAATTTCCAAAGCAGGCAGCAAACAAGACTAGGTTACTATTACAGAAATTGTTTCCACTAACTACTGATCTAGTATTAGTAACAGATTAAATAAGTTGTACTTTTAATTAGTTGTAAACACTTAATGGAATTTTTACCTTAATTATGGTGATAATTTGTGAAGGTATGCTGAAGAATCTAATGCGAGAATGAAGTTAAGTTAAATTTTACAGGCAGCGACTGTGTGAATGAGAGAGAAAGTTGTTTCTCCATTGCACAGTATTCAGTGTTTAGTCAAAAATTGTATGTCTTTTTGCAAAACATAAATTAATTTTAAATTTAGTTGCTAAGCTCGGTTTAGTCAGTTTTTACTTTGTCTCTGCCTATTATGGTGTCTCTTTGTAAACGACCTCTTCAAACTTGCATTCAATGCTGTATTTACGTGATGATTTAGTTATAAAAGGTTAGTATTAATTTATATAAAAGAGGGTTTGCATGCAAAGTAGTAACGACAACTGAGAACAGATATGTATTTGAGAAGTGAGAACGCCTCTTGTGAAAACGGATATAATAATTAATAGGAAAAGAATTCTATTTTTAATATTAGCTTTAGCCGCATATAGTGAGATAGGTAAAAATTCTATTATATAATTAAATTTAGCAATTATAATTACGGCGAAGTTATAAATTTAGTAAGAAATAACATTTAAATAAAAATCGACAGCACGCTGGTTGTCACCGAATAACTATAAAATATGCAGAATTTTAAAATATATTTAGAATTAAGAGTAAGTTCTTTCATTTGCCATGAAATTAGAACAGATCAAATTGCTACAAAATCTACAAAGAATAGATTACGTAAATTATTAATTCCACTATTTCGAAATTCAGAAACCACGTGTAAGCAAAGTGAGGAGAGTCAAATTAATAAGCACTATTGAATCCCATAATAAAAAGCCACATCATTTATCTCATGATCACATAGAACATTCAGGAACGACGCATAATTTCAATTGTATTCGTATTTATGATCAAATCAAAAAAGCACTGAAAAACTTCAAGAAAGATATAACATTTAATATTCAAAAACGTTTTAAAACAATATATTTTTTTATTACTGAAAGTTTTATAGCTAAATTTTGTCAATCTATTCAGATGATAATAAACAATTCTTAATATTATACTGAAATATTGAATATTCCATGAAATACATAAGAAACGTTGTTTAAATTTTAGTGATTAAATTTACTAAAAATGTAATCATTTCTCAATCTTTTTATTTTGAAAATTTTATATCTGAACTGGAACAGTTTTCTATTCTGGATCTCTTGCTGTAATAGAAAGGGACTCCTTCCACAAAATGAAGCGATATTGAAACCCTAAATATTTTCAAACATTACTTCTTTTGTTTCTTAAATTTTTCTAGTTTTTTCCTGTATTACATTTCGGTATTACATCTCAAATATTAAAATTTTCGGCTTACATCTCAAAATATTAAAGAACTGGTGATTGAAATGAAAAAATAAATAATTCAATTCCTAACTGAAAACAAATTATTTAAATATTATGAAAAAGGCGATTCTTAAAATATCAGCTGAAAATTCAATTCGAAAATATAAACAAAATTAAAATTAACTCGTATAGATCAAAAGAAATTTAACAAAAAACGGAATCAAAACAAAAACACCACTAATTCAAATAAGTATTTATATTATTAAACTAATTAATGGTAAAAGCAAAATAGATCTCCAATAGTGATTAGAAAAATGAAGACGATCGCTTTTATTTAAATTTGAAATCAAAAACAAGGTTGTTTATGGAATTTAAAACAAAATATGAATAACAAATTTTAACAGCAAAAACTCTCAATTTTTTCATGCAAAAACGTAATTTTTAGCGCACATTATATATTATTCCATTGTAAAATAGTTTTCAAATTATAAATTGGTGTACAAAAATTTCAAATTTTAAATAAATCATTAGAATTTAGTAGCAAGACCGAAAATTTGATTGTAAAAAATAATTGTAAATCACTGAGTAATATTAATAACAGTGTTTGTAAAAAAACTGCTCAGCAAATGTGTTGAAATGTAAAGTAAATGAAACTTCAAGGTTTTGGAGAAGGTGTTAAAAATTTATATTGCAACAAATGTAAAGCGATCTTAGAAATGCATATGGTTGGAGTTTGAAAGAAAAACTCATGTCATTAAATTTAGACAGCTAAAAAATTTACAATTTATGAAAATTCTATAGAATGTTAAGTAATTCGGGAAATATAGTGAAGAAAAGTAGTTGAAAAATCGGAATGCAGAAGTACGAAAATATTTTTTGTTAAAGGAAATTGTTCGAAATACATACAGGCGTATCGTTGCAGTGTAAACAGAGAAAACAGCGGTGAAATATTGAAATAAGTTATGGAATAAAATATAAGTAAAAAATTCGAAATACCCAACAATGCGTTTTAATAAGAATATTTCGATTTATTTTGTCCATCACTGAGGTTTAGTTTTTCTTATACCAGTAAGTGTGAAAACGAACCCGTGGTTTGAGTCCTAGCTATGCTTGACATTTTAAGATGGTTCTTAAATAAAATTGTACAGGGCCGATACGAAAAATATTAGAATGGTAAAAGGTATAGAGGGGAATTTGTGCTCCTGAAATAAATATAGAAAAATTTAGATAGTCAAAAACTACAAAAGAAAAGATTTATAACTGCATTCATTTCTATAGGCAAAAGACGAAAAGAGAGAGGAACTTAACGGGAATTTTAACTTCGCAAAAAGGTCCAAGTGTTTATTTTTTTAATGAAAGACATAATTTTATTATATCAATTGCCAAACTTAGCGACAAAATTCACCAGAGGATTTTGGGAGGTATAGAATATTAACACGTAAATTATTTAATATAATGAAAATGCACTATAAAGATAACAAAACGCTTTAAGACCTTTATCATCAACCCTGATTAAAACACAATGGCAATCCCACAAGAAAACATCTGTACTTCGTGCCAGCTCACTCTTGCTCACACTATATGAACTGCTTTTTCCCACACCACAGAACAAAACAAATTGGTGAAAAAATTACATGAAAAATTTTTGAGCTGTCAAAAAATCTTCCTTAACATTTCGTTCAGGGATTTTGTTTCGTGTGGAGTTGTGCAGCACAATCGCGGAAAATCCTGCAATGAGATTAACAGAAGTGAAAAATTAGTATTACAATTCAATCGAGGGCTAAAATATTTGGAAATGTATGAGATGCTTCAAACAACTTAAAAAAATCGGAAATCAAAAGAGGAAACAGATTGTTCAACGCAAAGTGCAAGAGAAAAGAGTATATAAAAGTCCACAAATCCGGAATATATAATCAAAATAATTGAAAACTTATAAGTAAATCAGCCTTTTATATATTCATATTTTATGAATTAATTATAGATTTATAGTAAAAGTGTAAAAAGCGTCCAAGTGTCAAAATGGAATAGTAAAAAGTGACGTCATTACTGTCTACAATGCAATTGGAGGAAAAAATTTTCCCAGACAGTTGTGTTTAGTTGTCATGTTTGTTGTTGGTTGTGCTGAAGGTATTTAGTTTTTAATTAAAAATGAAATAAAAGAATAATTGAATTCTAAAGAAATTGGTGAAAGAAATTATAGAAAAATACGCAAAACAGCAGCCCGAAAGCAACAACCACATATAAGCAAACCAATCATCCAGAGGTCACAAGCAGCCAGACAGCAAGTTGCAGATATAAAAACGTCTCAAGGAAAGTTGGAAGAAAATGTTTTGAAACGTAGGAAAACAGTGAGAAATTCTCGCAAATACTAAACAGTTGAAGTGTAAAAGTGGAACGTAAAGAAAACCTCAAAGATGTTCTCTTTTTTGAAATTCGGCATAAGTGCCAGAAAATCTCAAGGGTGTTTGTGAAGGTTTTCTTATTTATGGAGGAAAAAACTTTTCATTTCTTGTCACTCCTTTGACATAGTAGCCAGCCTGTTTATCTACACAGTGTTCCCCTTTCCCGCAGCGACGCTTTTTGAATTAAAAATGCCAAGATCAAGTAAGATTTCCCCATTCTCCACAAAAGAGTTATTTGTTAAAAATCTACAAGAAGTCCCTCAACCTCAGAAAGCTGACAACATCCAGTTTTAATTTCCCCCACAGAATTCCGAGACAACCGAATATTTCCCACAAGGAATCTAGCACAAATTTCACTGTTAAAGAAAGAAATGCCGCTGTCTCTAAGTTTAAAGCCCGCAAAATAATAATTATTATAAATAAAACAACTCCAGAAATTTAGAATCGTCTTAGGGTAGGCTGAAGTAAACAAAGAAATAAAATTGTAATTTTGTAGTATTTCACGAAAATTTGTTGTAAAAACTATATAAACTGATGATAGCTACTTTAATAATCTTTTTCATAAATTCTTCAAGAAATAGCTTAACTTCACGTTTTGTTTTGAAAACTGAAACTTATGGGATTCGTTATCAGCAAGTTCAAGTCGGTTATCGCATGCTTTGATAATATAAAACTAAGTTTTTGAAAGGGAATAACATACGAGCTTCATTTATATACTTAAATCGAGTGTAGAAAATTCTTCGAATGCATTGTAATTCTAGTAATTAATTTGAAAATATGTGCTCGTTGGAAGAGTAACAAATTAAATTATTTATAAATTCCGACTCTTATAGGAAATGATAGAATTCATCTCTGATAGAATTAAATATATCTAATATTGCCATGTTGATTCTTTTGTAAATCGCAGTGAATTCCCTGGAAATACGAGAAGTTTAATTGAGTCTTTCGAGGTTTTAAAAGATACTGTAAAAATAGTCATTGTATACCACTTGAGTGCTGGAATTTTTTTATTTAAGAACCACTTCAATTAAATTGCCTTCTCCACCGTCTCCCTCTTGTTCTCCTTCGATGTAGCCAAGTTTGTAAACCTTCCTCTCAATTGCCTTGATGATATTCATTTAATATTTTAGTGTTTTTCTTCCTTGACGACCCACGCACACACACTGCGCTGGGTACAGACTTGGCAGTGACAATTCTGTATACAAGAATCAGTCTGACCAGCTGCCAACAACTTGTCCTTCCGTCTGGCTGATTATTATAACATTTATCGTGTAGGTTTATGCGTTCAGATAGTTACTCCACAAATATTCCTCCGATAAGTACAACGTTATAGTTACTTATATCAGGTAGCGAATTCCCTTCCCCGAATCCAATCCTGCCGAGCAGCTGAAGTGCGATGAGTTCCGTAGAATGAAAGAAAAGGTTTTTTGAATTTCTTGCGACCCGTTTTGTCATTCGTTTCGCCTGAAAACTACAAAGAACAACTGAGAGCTGCTGCAGAGTACAATGCGTCCTGCCCTCTTTACTCAGTCCGGTGGATAACAGCATGTGACCAGCAGATACCACCAACGTCACTACTTAACTATTAACACTTGTTTGCTGACGTTTTTCTTGTCGGTGACACCCTCTGAGGGGTCCTGTTAACTAAAGGAAGGATATAGTTTTTCAATCAACAATTGTGTGGGCAAACAAACATCTGAGTGACAGAGATTTAATTGTATATTAAATTCAATTAAGTGAAATTAAATAATACGAAGTCACATAAAACCAAATAGGTAGCTAGATAAAATAAAAATAAAATAAATAGATAAAGTCGTTTTACCCATACCTGGACAAACTTGTTGCTTTTGTGGCTTGCTTGTTTTTAGAAAAAAAAAATTGAAATGAAAACACGTAAGATGTTCGATGTCCAAATTAACTACAACAATTGCACAGATTTGAAGAAGCTTAAGTGAGAGACAACAGCCGTTCAATTTTGGAAAACAGAAAACACACAAAAATACAATAAAATACGAATACACGAAAACAAAATCATAAATAACATTAACACTGCATGACCTAATCAGCGATAATGTTTATTTTAAATATTGACAGACAACAATTAAGTTGGCAACGAATTCTTTCCCTTTCTAATGCAAAATAAAATTTAGTGATGCGCACGGAACGAGTAATTATGCATTCTCGTGTCAATCTAGTTTCGAATTCCGATGAGTCGTGTCGGAAATGTATATGAAAACATCATTGTAAGTCGAAGCCATTATTAAAATGAAGATGGCGTTTTTCAGTCGAAACAGAATCGAAATCGATTGAGACAGTCGAGACAGTAGTTAATATCCGAGACGAATTTTTAGTCGAGACAGCAGTCGCAATGGCTTTTTATCTCGGGATGACAATCCAGATCGAGACGGCTTTTAAATCTCTCTCTCCGTTAAAATTGAGTTGAGATAACGCGGTATCGAACGATTTTGCTAGACAAGATGAGTTCGTGATAGGACTTTGTGAGTCGAGATGAACTAAATCGAGGCGGAACCCGTAACTGACGTCGAGACAGCGTTTTTCAGTCGAAACCGAGATGGCTTTTTCGGCGAAACCGATAACTCGTGATAGAATGATTTTGTTTGTTGAGATATGAATGACATCGAGACGGTGTTCTTAATTGAGACGGCAATCGAGTTCGAAACAGGTTTCTTTTTCCACTTCCTCGATCGAAAGAAAACCTCATTCGTGAGCATCACTAATAATAAATCAAAACAGCCGAGTAAAGAAAGATAAAACAAATAATATAGTAAACAAAATCATTAAAAGATTAACTAAATTTAACCTCAGGTCGTCCCACTCGTTTGCTCGCCCTGAAGTCCTTGATCGAATGACCCTCGAGCCGGTGCCACAAAGTAGTGAGTTGGTACATAACTTAAACTGCTTTTAGATTACGACAAAAGGTGTTGCAGCAAGAAAGGGGAAAAAGTGGACTGAACTTGAAAACCGTGAAGCGGGTTTTTTTCAACCTTAAAGTCTGGCAACTCTTGAAGGATACACATTCGCACTAAAAAGTGGTTGGTAACAAAACACATCACAGCGGGAAGGGCGAACACGAATTTAACACAGCGGGCCGCATCTTCTACCTACCAACATATCTGCCACACACAGGCACTTGTGTACTTTTGACAACGAAGTAACTGCAACAAAAAAGCAACGACACAAAGGCTAGACGAAAACAACAAAGACAAGATTAGCACCATCTGCTACTTGTGAGCATCAACATGGGCAGCGTCTGGAAACGATTACAACGAGTTAACAAACGTGCTGCAAAATTTCAGTTCACCGCCTCGTATCATGAGCTGCGTCTAGAGACCACCGCCAAATGGTGAGCTTAACCATTATCAACATTATTAATATTTGGTAATTTATAGTATGAGACTAGTTAACATTCTGAATAGTGTTCCATTCTGAATGAAAAATTGCAGGGAGCAGGGTGTTGAATGAAAAGTGTGATTTCACTCAGAATAGGACAGTATAATCGAAACTGAAACATTTTTTAGTTTTTCATTTGTAGCCATATAACTGGCAATGATTGTGTCATTTAGAAATGCCAAAGTTGTATTCAGAATGTTGTAGAAATCCGAATTTGCTCAACTAAATGTGAATATAAAAGAAACCGGAATGGTGTGAACAAATTAATTGCGAAACTGGTTTCTCTTAAGTATTTTTTGCAAAAATAAGTAATTTTGTATAAAGAAATATTTCTGCTATTTTACTTATATCATGTTTAGTTAATGCAAAATGTTGGTTAGAAAATATATTAATATTAACTAAGAGAGGACTGTTAAAGTTTACTTTATGGACTACTTAGTAAAATACTAAAAAATAGTATGACACTAAATCAACAATAATAGTATTATTTAAACAAGTTGTTTATAAACATTTGCTAAAAATTCTGATTCGAAGTTTATTTTTAAACTAATACGTCATTTCCTTCTAACGAAAATCATCATAGCTATCTTCACAAATAATCAGCACAAGTAAAACATTCCAAATTTATCAGCAAAATTTACTTAAATTTCGATAAATTTTTATGGTATGCTTTGCATTATCGGAACGGAATCTCAACAAAATGTAAAAATATGCCAAATAGTGTTTGAATTCCTAACGAGTTGAGTTGTTGAATTAAGTTTTTGTCCCCAGTTAAAATATTTACATAATTATTTATAGAAATTTGCTAACTAGTAACTAACCAGCACTTGAAATATCTCAATTTTCTTGCCATTACTTAACATTCAATAGGAAATCCCTTTTACACTCAGTCGTTCTTTTCGGCTGGCATTTGAATTCGTTTTCCCGCATTGAGTTCAACCGCAGAGATTTGCTAATTGTTAACTCGGTCCACTTTTTATCGCCTGTAGCTATTTTTTATTGCTTGCTGCGGTTTTCTTTTCTTGCTACTCGCTATTATTTGTATCTGTGTCTGTATTTTACACTTGGTATTCGTATTTATACGAGTATTGTGGAAATTTGAACTGAAAAGTGTTGTTGAGTGTGAAGCTGCCAATTACAATATTTTCTTGGTAGCGCCGCGCCGTTGTATTGTTTTTGCTTATAACGCAATTTGTTAATAGCGGATCAGTAATTTTTTGTTTTGTTCCAATAAACTCGCGCGTATCTAGTTGCGGTTACTTTTTCTTTTCGGTTATTCATACTGACCTCTTTTCGATTCCGAAGCCTTATAAGTTCATATACAGCGTTCATGTTTGATTTATCTTTCATTCTAATCTTCATATTTATTATTTTTATAATCTTTTTATTATAGCGTACATAAAACAATTTATGGATTACATATATTTTACATTACATAGATTATTGTGTCAATTTGCTTTTTCTTAACTTTTAAAATAAAATCCATTTTTATTATTATTTTCTTATTTTTTTATATATACTCAACTCGGTTTTTTCTCAATTTAATACAAAGTAATTAAAATTGGCATAAGCTTATTCATTTAATTTTCTTATCCGTTTGTTTACTGAAGGTGCAATTTCTATTTATTTATATTTCTGCTGGTCTTCGATGTTGTCTTAAATAAAAACTGCAAACGCTCATAGCATCACACTTGTTGTTTTCTATAAATGTGATGTGCTAATGTCTTTAAATAATATAGACAACTTTGGCAAACTTTCAAAATGTTCTTCTTCAGTTTATACGTAAATCTGGTCCTCTATTATAAAAATTGGTTAAATTTAAATTAGAAAACTAAAATTAAATTATAAACCTGGAAAATTAAATCAATTCAAGATGAAAATATTTGGGTAGTTTCTGTTAGTCTAAAATAGACCTATTATTGGCTAGTTAATTCTATTTTGCTAGTTAATTGAAAGCATGATATTAAACCCTGACAGAGGAGGTATTATATTTGGTTAAGTAAATTTTTGTTCTTGTATTTTGATTCAATATTGATATTCGTATATCAATATTGAAGTTTAGGACTGGCCATTGGTTAGTTACTTTTTTAACTGCCTGTTATTTTGATACCGTCAACACGAACACGCTTGCAATATCGATAGAAATTCCTCTAAATCCGTACATATTTCTTGAGAATTATCTTTTCTTGTACTTCAGAGTTCGACGAACTTTTGAAATGCGAGTTCAAAGAGGTAACTATTTAGTTATATACAGCCTATTATAATGGGAATGTAAACAAAAAAAATCATATATACGAAATATAAAAGGACTAAAAAGGAATTTAGATTTTCTTAATATTTCCATTAAAATTATCATTTTGCTTTTGATTCTTCTTTCCTCGTAATTACTTCCCATGCCATGTAAAAGCAAACAATAAAGTTTCCCAAGCAACTAGACATCGATGGCATATGTTTTGCGTGCTTCCTGCTGTGCACTTATTAACACCCGATGAGCAAAGAGGGGCTCGCATTAATTTCAAAATGCTTTCAACCTAAACTCCTTCCAACGAGCACCATTCATTATAGTCTGTCGTCTGAACTTTTTTGCACAGCTGTGCTTTGTTAGCAAAAATGGCAAAAAAAACTAAAAAAAAGAGTCTTCTTTAGTCATTTCAGCCAGAAACGTTTGGTCGGTCGGTCTGATTTTTTTATAGTTTTTCTCATAAAATTTTTCCAAACAAGTGATTTCTGGTTTCAATTCACTGGTTCACTTATGTTAAACTGGTTTTTTTGTGGTTTAATTTTAATTTTAAAAATTTCAGTGCTCCTTTTTCCCTGCACGAGTTGCTCTCTTAACAAAGAACATGATTGTCTTAATATACTGTGCGAATAGTTTATCACGAAGTTGTTTCCTGAAGACTGAATGAGGCCATTTTTACACAACGTTATTTTTTTAGCACGCACTTAATATCATGAGGTTTCGTTGAACTCATTAAACATGCCTTTTCTTTCCTAATGTTTCTCCTTCAGTCGTTTACTTCTCTGCAGAGTTCGGTTGAGCGTAAGGTGAGGAGGTACCATTCTGTGGCGTATGTTGGATGGAACTTGTATTGCTTATCATAGAAATAAATCCCCAGACTAACAAAGCGACTTCTTTACAGAAAACAGGGGAATTAAAAAAGGAAAAGAACGAAGCTTCCTTTAACGAGAGATCAAATTTTTTGAAATAAAAATATTAGCATTCGGAAATAAAGCAAAGTTTTGACGTTAATACGAAACTGGCAAGAATCAAACCCACAACCATCTCCATCCCTTGAGGGAATGACATAACAGTCCTTGCAAACATCCCTGCATTTGAATGAGGGATAAAAGTTGTAATTTCAATATAGCGAATTTTTCCTTCACCTCACTTCACACTCTAACGTCTTCACTTTTCAGCTATTTCCATTGCATACAAGCAATTTAATTGAATTTTGTTGCCATTTCATTTCTTGACAGCCAAGTAGTATGTCGTCTTATTGTCTGGTTTGGTTTTTTCTTTATTGCTTTTTAAACTGCTGTAAATAAATTAAATAGCTCCACAAATGTGGTTTATTATATAAGACAACAGAAGGTGGCACCCTCTGTATCCGTTGATTGGTTTCTCTGTGATTAAATGTGCGGAAGCTTGAGTTCTATTTTCAGTACAAAGATATTTCTTTTGTTTTGGGTTTGTCAGTTAAATGATGTATTCAGGATGATATATGGTGGAAAGGAGGAAACAAGCAGATAAGAAAAGAGTGTTTGAGAGAGGGAGAGTGAGAGAAAGAGGGAAGGAACAAAATTACTTTTAATTGCGTTGCTCTATAACTGGAGCATGACTAAGCACTTGATTGTTAGCTTATACGTTGCAAAGTGGATCTCTTTGAAATAAATGAGAAGAAGCTTCCCTCACAGGGAATTTCTCTCTCTAAATTTGCCTCGAGTCGAGGAGGATACGAGGATAGACTTTTTATTCGAGATGAGAACTGAAATCATGAGGTATTTTTTTATCCGAGACGATAATCGAAATCAGGTTAGATTTTTATTCGAGACAATAATCTAGCACACTATTGCACCTTTTGAAATTCCCGACTTATTTGTACGTATGAATGCCTAACAGTTTATTTTTTCACTAGCTAGGTAGTTATTATTCTACAATAACTTTTGAAATATTAAAATTTTGCGTACATTTGACTTCTTAAATTTTGCTATTTCTTGCCAAGGACATATAAGAAAATATTAGAGAATCATTGTGGTGGAATCCTTCAAATAGCAAAAACCGGTAAAAATCTATCGATTTTTTAAAGTAGCTAGCAAAATGTGCAGTGTATGCATTTTCACTTTTCACTCATGCATGCTTATGCGTATAAAAAAGTCTAGCTTTCAGTGCAAGTTCACAAGGACTTTTCCACTTCCTTCTAAAGGAAAATTAACAAAACGCTCACATTTCATGGTTGGCAGAAAATTTCAAGATGTGGAGAGGGTTTTGGAGGACATACGGATTGAAAGTATAAAGTGGAAAATGTTATTGCCATTTCAAAAAGGGCAAAAGTACGGATGTCAGTATGAAACTTGAGGCTACAAGGGAAGCCTCTTCGCCCTACAGGTTGAGTTTCTTTTTCACCACTCTGTAGATATAAGATACAGATATCCGGTATACCACCCACTCAATACTGAAAGTACGATACGGGGGAGTACGTAGCGTGCTTAAGGGTCTGCCAGGCTTCATTTTGCTTTAGCGATGATTTAACTGCAGAACCCGCATGTCAACCAAAATGTTTGTTTTAGGTAAGGTTATTGTTGTGGAAGGCCACGTGCGGTGGAGTAACTACAGCAACTGTAAGGGTTATTTTCGGTCTGATGTGAGATCTTCCCCAGGAAAGGTGGGGATATATAATTTTGATGCATTAAGGGGAAATACAAGTTTTATATTGTAGCTTCCGAAGCTAGCTATTGAGTTATTACATTTTTCAGTCTGTAACATATAAAATAACCTAAAAATTAAGGCTTCAAATTCTTACAACGACAATGGCGCGTCTTGCTATCGATTTTGTGGCTGTCGTTCGAATTGTTATTTACTTCCACACTACATTTTTTATGATGGCATTTAATATTAATAAATTGATATTGTATACATTTCGAAAAACATTACTGTCGTCGTCTATTCGTATATTTGTGAACGTAATAAATGTGCATCTAATATTGAATGCTATTTTTATTATCTCTGTATGACAATCAACTGGCAAGAAGGCCAATTTATTCCGTGCTCAATTGTAACTCACTTAAGTGTGCTTTCATTACGTATCTCGACCGTAGTCGTTAGTTATTTATCGATTCAATTAAGTGGAACCATTAGACGCGTCTTCTACGTCTTTCTTATCCATGACAATAGTTATACCTTGAAGTAGCTTGATCTACTTTCCACCCCATACTTACCTTTTCCTAAAGTTTTCTATCGTATTGAACCTACATTTTTTAGTTAAACTAAAACACGGCAATAATAAAACGAGTTATCTAATCATTAAATTTCTCGAAGAAATTTCTACAGTACGGATTTAGGAACCCATATGGGTGGAACTGAAAGCAGCACCGGAAAAATCATACGGAATTGAGTGCAATTTAGTTGCTGTGGGCTTCATTATATCCACTTTGCAATTAAAATTTTCTTTATTGTCGAAAGCTATTGCTAATTAGTTTGTTGTGAAAATGTCGCTGCCCAACTGTCAGACAATGGACTCATTATAATAAATACTATTTTGCATTCAAATGGTTAACTATAACAACTGAAATTTTATTAAAGTTGGTCAGGTTGACCTTAAATTTAGATATCAGTTTTTTAATTTTTTGTATTTATAATATCGCCTAACCTACTCATATTCTGAAAGTTACCACATCGGAAACTTTACAGCAATTAGGAGATTTTCTTTTAGTTTTCCTTTTATAAATGTATACAAATTAATAATAGAAACTTTCAACATTTTCCGACGAAATTCCTCCTCCCCGCACATTTTGTCATTTCTCCAGTGATCATCCGTGATGTCAAATTAATTTGCTATGCACAAGCAAGCAGACCAGACTGACAAATGGCTCTGCATGCAGCGATTGGCCTCGTCAAATATTGATGTCATGTGGCGTATGATGCATGGCAGTCTCATTTCAGTATCCCGTATAAAGTGAAAGCAGTCTCATGATTGAAAAACAGTTTCATTATCAAGAAAGTGACCTTTTGCATGTGAATATATTGCGAAAAATGAATGATATACAAGATTCGTTATGGAATCTTTAATTTTTAAATGTCTCCTCTTTTTTCGGAGAGTGTAGTTTGTGTTCTCTTTCTATAATACACTTAAACCTCAAGGCGGAACGGCTCCCACATGGCCAAATCCAATGAAATTTCTTAATTGGACGACAAACCACCGCGTCTCGATGACGGATTGTTTTTGGCAACAAGCCAAAATGCTAAAAGTACCGAAAACACCATGGGAAAGAGAGGTAAAAAATTGCATTAAAAAAGATCGTCAAAAGGGAGGGGAAATTAATTAATTTGAAAGTTAAACTCTTTCAAGTTGAAAAGAAAATCTAATTTCAGTAATTAAGTTGAAGAGCTCCTTACAATCCGCTGCAGCTGCACAAATAAAGATGCAGATGCAATTCGACGCAACTGCATCTGCAGCTAATTACCTCGGAATGTATGTGTGGACGCTGCATCGCGATGGTTTCAGCGATATATTTCAGTTGAATGAATTGAATTCTTGCAGCGTGCTAGCAATTAAAATTCAAGATAAGCAAACATGTTTGAAAGCAAGTGCTTGTTGTTGTTTTTTGTGTTGTAGCTGTTGGTGTTGTTGCTTTGTTTTTAAAGTTCCATTGCATTGTAGTAAACAGCTTTGAACTCGCTCTGAATGCTGATGCTGCTGTATTTTTCTTGTTTTGATTACATGTAGTTAGTATCGGCTGGGTTCGATAAAGCCACAACAACAACAACTTAGACTACTATAAGAAAGACGAAAGCAATAACAACAATTATTTATATCTTAAGGAAGCGAATTATTTTTATTTCACTCGTTGCAGCATTCGAACGATGGATTCCTTTTATTTGGACCGCACAGATGCATCGGCAGCTGATAAGCCGCAGTAGCATTTGTATCTGGAAATTCTCTACTTTCTTGAGTTATTTTTTCTTTACTTATTCCTTCTTCACTTTTCACATAAAAGAATTCTTTGCTTCCTTATGATGCCCACTGGGATGCCCTCATTGTTGTTTGGCGCTTCATTGCTGACGAGTAGCAATGGCACGCAGCAGTGGTGCCGATAAAGGCTGTGATGTTGCTACTGCTGCTGCTGGTGCTACCGCTTCCTGTGATTTGTAACATCAGCATATTTCTCGGCTGACGGCGATAACACACAGCACTGCAAGGCGGTAGGCAGTATTTTTTCCAAAGGGTGCCAACGGAATTTGCTTAGCAAGAAATTGGAAATTTTTTCAAGTGATTATTTTTTGAAGCGATTATTTTTTATTTATTTTTATTATCGCGATTTATACTTTATTTCTTATAAATACTTTTTTCTATAAAATTGTAAGCTTTTTTAAATGATGACGCTGTATACAGTACAAACTGTATTACACAGCCAAAAAATGCGTTGAATATTAACTAAATATTAGTTAAATAAATACTAATAAAATAGGTATATTTTGCAACGAGAAGCTTCTCGAAACAATATTTTTTTTTTATTACAAGTTAACAATGATTAAAAATAATAACCAAAATATTCGACAAAACTTTACCCATTTCACAGAATAAAAAATATTTCTGTAGATCACTACACATTTTTAATACTAAGGGGATAAAATTTCCCCTTCTATATCCCCCTCCTTCCGTACGACCACAACTCAACGCACAAACTGCCAAGTGGACCCGCATAATCTGCTGCATTGAAAACAAGAATAGTAACAACAACAATAATATCAATTGCAGCAAGAACAATAACGACTACAACAAGAACAACAACACCACCAAATAACAACAACTTGTGTATGAGGCAGTGCAGAAATTGTTATGGATGATGTAATTGTTGTTGTCGCTGCTTTTCATGTCATGGGGGAATTCTACTTTGTTGTTTTTTGTTGCCTGTGTTGTTGTTGCGATTTCCCTTGTGTTGTATTGTAAAGGTTGCCTTTGTTGTTATTTTCATTCCTTTTATCTAAATTAGTTTTTTAATCGTTACTACTGAATCCCTAATTCCCAATTCCGGATCTTCAAAATGCTTAAGTTTTTTTCTTTCTTTACAGGCGCCCCTCCAACCTGTCCGTTGTGTGGACACGTCGTTCACGCCGCGTGGCTTCTGCCCCGTTGCAGTGGGAACCCGACATGATGAATCCGCTGGTCGGATTTATTTCGTGGCCGGTGCCGGACAATCACGCCATCTCGGTGACGCTCTTCAAGGATCCGCGAACGCATGAGCTGGAGGATAAGGACTGGACGTTTGTTGTTGAAGATGTAAGTTCATTTGGTGAATTCTTACAAAAGTCGAGCGAATTTTAAAGTTACTTAATATATATTATATATTAAAATCGGCGAAGAGAGAATAATTCTCGCAGCAGCCAATTTTTTTATACTTGAAATCACTTACATAATCAACTTGAAGAAAATTCTTTACTCGCGTAAATCTTTCGCAGCCTTTGAATTTTAAAAATCTGCATAAATTGCGAGATTCGAAATGTGATTGTCGTAATTTTACTTCATCCTCTCATTCAATTTAATTTCATCCGTTTTGTTTTAAAGGATGGATCGTTCCACGCATTCTTTGCAATTGTAAGATTGAATTGTAAAAAAGGAAGGATTTTTTTCGTTTTTCTTTTAGCCAACGTCAAATCGAATCGAACATTTCGATGTTGCAAAAACATTTCATTTACCCTGCATTCACTTTCAAATTGAACTCGATTCACGGATTGTGCGCGTGTGAGGTGTGGCAGTGAGTTTTGAATGGTGTTGCAAAGAGTCAAATGTAAAAAATTGGCTTCTCGGTTCTAATTTTTGTTTTAAAAGATCGAGCATCTCTTGTTCTTTTGTTAAACTTTTATCATTTTCATCCAGAACTTGGAATTCATGGACGTATATGAGCGAGGAAGCCAACACAAAGTTGAGTAATGAGTACTCCTGCCTTCAGAGACTGACATATGGGTCAAATGTAAAAAATTGGCTTCTCAATTCTGATTTTTGTTTTAAAAGATCGAGCGTCTCTTGTTCTTTTGTTAAACTTTTATCATTTTCATCCAGAACTTGGAATTCATGGACGTATATGAGCGAGGAAGCCAACACAAAGTTGAGTAATGAGTACTCCTGCCTTCTGAGACTGACATATGGGTCAAATGTAAAAAATTGGCTTCTCAATTCTGATTTTTGTTTTAAAAGATCGAGCGTCTCTTGTTCTTTTGTTAAACTTTTATCATTTTCATCCAGAACTTGGAATTCATGGACGTATATGAGCGAGGAAGCCAACACAAAGTTGAGTAATGAGTACTCCTGCCTTCTGAGACTGACATATGGGTCAAATGTAAAAAATTGGCTTCTCAATTCTGATTTTTGTTTTAAAAGATCGAGCGTCTCTTGTTCTTTTGTTAAACTTTTATCATTTTCATCCAGAACTTGGAATTCATGGACGTATATGAGCGAGGAAGCCAACACAAAGGTGAGTAATGAGTACTCTTGCCTTCTGAGACTGACATATGGGTCAAATGTAAAAAATTGGCTTCTCAATTCTGATTTTTGTTTTAAAAGATCGAGCGTCTCTTGTTCTTTTGTTAAACTTTTATCATTTTCCTCCAGAACTTGGAATTCATGGACGTATATGAGCGAGGAAGCCAACACAAAGTTGAGTAATGAGTACTCCTGCCTTCTAAGACTGACATATGGGTCAAATGTAAAAAATTGGCTTCTCAATTCTGATTTTTGTTTTAAAAGATCGAGCGTCTCTTGTTCTTTTGTTAAACTTTTATCATTTTCATCCAGAACTTGGAATTCATAGACGTATATGAGCGAGGAAGCCAACACAAAGTTGAGTAATGAGTACTCCTGCCTTCTGAGACTGACATATGGGTCAAATGTAAAAAATTGGCTTCTCAATTCTGATTTTTGTTTTAAAAGATCGAGCGTCTCTTGTTCTTTTATTAAACTTTTATCATTTTCATCCAGAACTTGGAATTCATGGACGTATATGAGCGAGGAAGCCAACACAAAGTTGAGTAATACTCCTGCCTTCTGAGACTGACATATGGGTCAAATGTAAAAAATTGGCTTCTCAATTCTGATTTTTGTTTTAAAAGATCGAGCGTCTCTTGTTCTTTCGTTAAACTTTTATCATTTTCATCCAGAACTTGGAATTCATGGACGTATATGAGCGAGGAAGCCAACACAAAGTTGAGTAATGAGTACTCCTGCCTTCAGAGACTGACATATGGGTCAAATGTAAAAAATTGGCTTCTCAATTCTGATTTTTGTTTTAAAAGATCGAGCGTCTCTTGTTCTTTTGTTAAACTTTTATCATTTTCATCCAGAACTTGGAATTCATGGAAGTATATGAGCGAGGAAGCCAACACAAAGTTGAGTAATGAGTACTCCTGCCTTCTGAGACTGACATATGGGTCAAATGTAAAAAATTTGCTTCTCAATTCTGATTTTTGTTTTAAAAGATCGAGCGTCTCTTGTTCTTTTGTTAAACTTTTATCATTTTCATCCAGAACTTGGAATTCATGGACGTATATGAGCGAGGAAGCCAACACAAAGTTGAGTAATGAGTACTCCTGCCTTCTGAGACTGACATATGGGTCAAATGTAAAAAATTGGCTTCTCAATTCTGATTTTTGTTTTAAAAGATCGAGCGTCTCTTGTTCTTTTGTTAAACTTTTATCATTTTCATCCAGAACTTGGAATTCATGGACGTATATGAGCGAGGAAGCCAACACAAAGTTGAGTAATGAGTACTCCTGCCTTCTAAGACTGACATATGGGTCAAATGTAAAAAATTGGCTTCTCAATTCTGATTTTTGTTTTAAAAGATCGAGCGTCTCTTGTTCTTTTGTTAAACTTTTATCATTTTCATCCAGAACTTAGAATTCATAGACGTATATGAGCGAGGAAGCCAACACAAAGTTGAGTAATGAGTACTCCTGCCTTCTGAGACTGACATATAGGTCAAATGTAAAAAATTGGCTTCTCAATTCTGATTTTTGTTTTAAAAGATCGAGCGTCTCTTGTTCTTTTATTAAACTTTTATCATTTTCATCCAGAACTTGGAATTCATGGACGCATATGAGCGAGGAAGCCAACACAAAGTTGAGTAATGAGTACTCCTGCCTTCTGAGACTGACATATGGGTCAAATGTAAAAAATTGGCTTCTCAATTCTGATTTTTGTTTTAAAAGATCGAGCGTCTCTTGTTCCTTTGTTAAACTTTTATCATTTTCATCCAGAACTTGGAATTCATGGACGTATATGAGCGAGGAAGCCAACACTAAGTTGAGTAATGAGTACTCCTGCCTTCTGTGACTGACATATGGGTCAAATGTAAAAAATTGGCTTCTCAATTCTGATTTTTGTTTTAAAAGATCGAGCGTCTCTTGTTCTTTTGTTAAACTTTTATCATTTTCATCCAGAACTTGGAATTCATGGACGTATATGAGCGAGGAAGCCAACACAAAGTTGAGTAATGAGTACTCCTGCCTTCAGAGACTGACATATGGGTCAAATGTAAAAAATTGGCTTCTCAATTCTGATTTTTGTTTTAAAAGATCGAGCGTCTCTTGTTCTTTTGTTAAACTTTTATCATTTTCATCCAGAACTTGGAATTCATGGACGTATATGAGCGAGGAAGCCAACACAAAGTTGAGTAATGAGTACTCCTGCCTTCTGAGACTGACATATGGGTAAAATGTAAAAAATTGGCTTCTCAATTCTGATTTTTGTTTTAAAAGATCGAGCGTCTCTTGTTCTTTTGTTAAACTTTTATCATTTTCATCCAGAACTTGGAATTCATGGAAGTATATGAGCGAGGAAGCCAACACAAAGTTCAGTAATGAGTACTCCTGCCTTCTGAGACTGACATATGGGTCAAATGTAAAAAATTTGCTTCTCAATTCTGATATTTGTTTTAAAAGATCGAGCGTCTCTTGTTCTTTTGTTAAACTTTTATCATTTTCATCCAGAACTTGGAATTCATGGACGTATATGAGCGAGGAAGCCAACACAAAGTTGAGTAATGAGTACTCCTGCCTTCTGAGACTGACATATGGGTCAAATGTAAAAAATTGGCTTCTCAATTCTGATTTTTGTTTTAAAAGATCGAGCGTCTCTTGTTCTTTTGTTAAACTTTTATCATTTTCATCCAGAACTTGGAATTCATGGACGTATATGAGCGAGGAAGCCAACACAAAGTTGAGTAATGAGTACTCCTGCCTTCAGAGACTGACATATATATGGGTCAAATGTAAAAAATTGGCTTCTCAATTCTGATTTTTGTTTTAAAAGATCGAGCGTCTCTTGTTCTTTTGTTAAACTTTTATCATTTTCATCCAGAACTTGGAATTCATGGAAGTATATGAGCGAGGAAGCCAACACAAAGTTGAGTAATGAGTACTCCTGCCTTCTGAGACTGACATATGGGTCAAATGTAAAAAATTGGCTTTTCAAATCTGATTTTTGTTTTAAAAGATCGAGCGTCGCTTGTTCTTTTGTTAAACTTTTATTATTTTCATCCAGAACTTGGAATTCATGGACGTATATGAGCGAGGAAGCCAAGACAAAGTTGAGTAATGAGTACTCCTGCCTTCTGAGACTGACATATGGGTCAAATGTAAAAAAATGGCTTCTCAATTCTGATTTTTGTTTTAAAAGATCGAGCGTCTCTTCTTCTTTTGTTAAACTTTTATCATTTTCATCCAGAACTTGGAATTCATGGACGTATATGAGCGAGGAAGCCAACACAAAGTTGAGTAATGAGTACTCCTGCCTTCAGAGACTGACATATGGGTCAAATGTAAAAAATTGGCTTGTCAATTCTGATTTTTGTTTTAAAAGATCGAGCGTCTCTTGTTCTTTTGTTAAACTTTTATCATTTTCATCCAGAACTTGGAATTCATGGACGTATATGAGCGAGGAAGCCAACACAAAGTTGAGTAATGAGTACTCCTGCCTTCAGAGACTGACATATGGGTCAAATGTAAAAAATTGGCTTCTCAATTCTGATTTTTGTTTTAAAAGATCGAGCGTCTCTTGTTCTTTTGTTAAACTTTTATCATTTTCATCCAGAACTTGGAATTCATGGACGTATATGAGCGAGGAAGCCAACACAAAGTTGAGTAATGAGTACTCCTGCCTTCAGAGACTGACATATGGGTCAAATGTAAAAAATTGGCTTCTCAATTCTGATTTTTGTTTTAAAAGATCGAGCGTCTCTTGTTCTTTTGTTAAACTTTTATCATTTTCATCCAGAACTTGGAATTCATGGAAGTATATGAGCGAGGAAGCCAACACAAAGTTGAGTAATGAGTACTCCTGCCTTCTGAGACTGACATATGGGTCAAATGTAAAAAATTTGCTTCTCAATTCGGATTTTTGTTTTAAAAGATCGAGCGTCTCTTGTTCTTTTGTTAAACTTTTATCATTTTCATCCAGAACTTGGAATTCATGGACGTATATGAGCGAGGAAGCCAACACAAAGTTGAGTAATGAGTACTCCTGCCTTCTAAGACTGACATATGGGTCAAATGTAAAAAATTGGCTTCTCAATTCTGATTTTTGTTTTAAAAGATCGAGCGTCTCTTGTTCTTTTGTTAAACTTTTATCATTTTCATCCAGAACTTAGAATTCATAGACGTATATGAGCGAGGAAGCCAACACAAAGTTGAGTAATGAGTACTCCTGCCTTCTGAGACTGACATATGGGTCAAATGTAAAAAATTGGCTTCTCAATTCTGATTTTTGTTTTAAAAGATCGAGCGTCTCTTGTTCTTTTATTAAACTTTTATCATTTTCATCCAGAACTTGGAATTCATGGACGTATATGAGCGAGGAAGCCAACACAAAGTTGAGTAATGAGTACTCCTGCCTTCTGAGACTGACATATGGGTCAAATGTAAAAAATTGGCTTCTCAATTCTGATTTTTGTTTTAAAAGATCGAGCGTCTCTTGTTCCTTTGTTAAACTTTTATCATTTTCATCCAGAACTTGGAATTCATGGACGTATATGAGCGAGGAAGCCAACACTAAGTTGAGTAATGAGTACTCCTGCCTTCTGTGACTGACATATGGGTCAAATGTAAAAAATTGGCTTCTCAATTCTGATTTTTGTTTTAAAAGATCGAGCGTCTCTTATTCTTTTGTTAAACTTTTATCATTTTCATCCAGAACTTGGAATTCATGGACGTATATGAGCGAGGAAGCCAACACAAAGTTGAGTAATGAGTACTCCTGCCTTCAGAGACTGACATATGGGTCAAATGTAAAAAATTGGCTTCTCAATTCTGATTTTTGTTTTAAAAGATCGAGCGTCTCTTGTTCTTTTGTTAAACTTTTATCATTTTCATCCAGAACTTGGAATTCATGGACGTATATGAGCGAGGAAGCCAACACAAAGTTGAGTAATGAGTACTCCTGCCTTCTGAGACTGACATATGGGTCAAATGTAAAAAATTGGCTTTTCAAATCTGATTTTTGTTTTAAAAGATCGAGCGTCTCTTGTTCTTTTCTTAAACTTTTATCATTTTCATCCAGAACTTGGAATTCATAGACGTATATGAGCGAGGAAGCCAACACAAAGTTGAGTAATGAGTACTCCTGCCTTCTGAGACTGACATATGGGTCAAATGTAAAAAATTGGCTTCTCAATTCTGATTTTTGTTTTAAAAGATCGAGCGTCTCTTGTTCTTTTATTAAACTTTTATCATTTTCATCCAGAACTTGGAATTCATGGACGTATATGAGCGAGGAAGCCAACACAAAGTTGAGTAATGAGTACTCCTGCCTTCTGAGACTGACATATGGGTCAAATGTAAAAAATTGGCTTCTCAATTCTGATTTTTGTTTTAAAAGATCGAGCGTCTCTTGTTCCTTTGTTAAACTTTTATCATTTTCATCCAGAACTTGGAATTCATGGAAGTATATGAGCGAGGAAGCCAACACAAAGTTGAGTAATGAGTACTCCTGCCTTCTGAGACTGACATATGGGTCAAATGTAAAAAATTTGCTTCTCAATTCTGATATTTGTTTTAAAAGATCGAGCGTCTCTTGTTCTTTTGTTAAACTTTTATCATTTTCATCCAGAACTTGGAATTCATGGACGTATATGAGCGAGGAAGCCAACACAAAGTTGAGTAATGAGTACTCCTGCCTTCTGAGACTGACATATGGGTCAAATGTAAAAAATTGGCTTCTCAATTCTGATTTTTGTTTTAAAAGATCGAGCGTCTCTTGTTCTTTTGTTAAACTTTTATCATTTTCATCCAGAACTTGGAATTCATGGAAGTATATGAGCGAGGAAGCCAACACAAAGTTCAGTAATGAGTACTCCTGCCTTCTGAGACTGACATATGGGTCAAATGTAAAAAATTTGCTTCTCAATTCTGATATTTGTTTTAAAAGATCGAGCGTCTCTTGTTCTTTTGTTAAACTTTTATCATTTTCATCCAGAACTTGGAATTCATGGACGTATATGAGCGAGGAAGCCAACACAAAGTTGAGTAATGAGTACTCCTGCCTTCTGAGACTGACATATGGGTCAAATGTAAAAAATTGGCTTCTCAATTCTGATTTTTGTTTTAAAAGATCGAGCGTCTCTTGTTCTTTTGTTAAACTTTTATCATTTTCATCCAGAACTTGGAATTCATGGACGTATATGAGCGAGGAAGCCAACACAAAGTTGAGTAATGAGTACTCCTGCCTTCAGAGACTGACATATATATGGGTCAAATGTAAAAAATTGGCTTCTCAATTCTGATTTTTGTTTTAAAAGATCGAGCGTCTCTTGTTCTTTTGTTAAACTTTTATCATTTTCATCCAGAACTTGGAATTCATGGAAGTATATGAGCGAGGAAGCCAACACAAAGTTGAGTAATGAGTACTCCTGCCTTCTGAGACTGACATATGGGTCAAATGTAAAAAATTGGCTTTTCAAATCTGATTTTTGTTTTAAAAGATCGAGCGTCGCTTGTTCTTTTGTTAAACTTTTATTATTTTCATCCAGAACTTGGAATTCATGGACGTATATGAGCGAGGAAGCCAAGACAAAGTTGAGTAATGAGTACTCCTGCCTTCTGAGACTGACATATGGGTCAAATGTAAAAAAATGGCTTCTCAATTCTGATTTTTGTTTTAAAAGATCGAGCGTCTCTTCTTCTTTTGTTAAACTTTTATCATTTTCATCCAGAACTTGGAATTCATGGACGTATATGAGCGAGGAAGCCAACACAAAGTTGAGTAATGAGTACTCCTGCCTTCAGAGACTGACATATGGGTCAAATGTAAAAAATTGGCTTGTCAATTCTGATTTTTGTTTTAAAAGATCGAGCGTCTCTTGTTCTTTTGTTAAACTTTTATCATTTTCATCCAGAACTTGGAATTCATGGACGTATATGAGCGAGGAAGCCAACACAAAGTTGAGTAATGAGTACTCCTGCCTTCAGAGACTGACATATGGGTCAAATGTAAAAAATTGGCTTCTCAATTCTGATTTTTGTTTTAAAAGATCGAGCGTCTCTTGTTCTTTTGTTAAACTTTTATCATTTTCATCCAGAACTTGGAATTCATGGACGTATATGAGCGAGGAAGCCAACACAAAGTTGAGTAATGAGTACTCCTGCCTTCAGAGACTGACATATGGGTCAAATGTAAAAAATTGGCTTCTCAATTCTGATTTTTGTTTTAAAATATCGAGCGTCTCTTGTTCTTTTGTTAAACTTTTATCATTTTCATCCAGAACTTGGAATTCATGGAAGTATATGAGCGAGGAAGCCAACACAAAGTTGAGTAATGAGTACTCCTGCCTTCTGAGACTGACATATGGGTCAAATGTAAAAAATTTGCTTCTCAATTCTGATTTTTGTTTTAAAAGATCGAGCGTCTCTTGTTCTTTTGTTAAACTTTTATCATTTTCATCCAGAACTTGGAATTCATGGACGTATATGAGCGAGGAAGCCAACACAAAGTTGAGTAATGAGTACTCCTGCCTTCTGAGACTGACATATGGGTCAAATGTAAAAAATTGGCTTCTCAATTCTGATTTTTGTTTTAAAAGATCGAGCGTCTCTTGTTCTTTTGTTAAACTTTTATCATTTTCATCCAGAACTTGGAATTCATGGACGTATATGAGCGAGGAAGCCAACACAAAGTTGAGTAATGAGTACTCCTGCCTTCTAAGACTGACATATGGGTCAAATGTAAAAAATTGGCTTCTCAATTCTGATTTTTGTTTTAAAAGATCGAGCGTCTCTTGTTCTTTTGTTAAACTTTTATCATTTTCATCCAGAACTTAGAATTCATAGACGTATATGAGCGAGGAAGCCAACACAAATTTGAGTAATGAGTACTCCTGCCTTCTGAGACTGACATATGGGTCAAATGTAAAAAATTGGCTTCTCAATTCTGATTTTTGTTTTAAAAGATCGAGCGTCTCTTGTTCTTTTATTAAACTTTTATCATTTTCATCCAGAACTTGGAATTCATGGACGTATATGAGCGAGGAAGCCAACACAAAGTTGAGTAATGAGTACTCCTGCCTTCTGAGACTGACATATGGGTCAAATGTAAAAAATTGGCTTCTCAATTCTGATTTTTGTTTTAAAAGATCGAGCGTCTCTTGTTCCTTTGTTAAACTTTTATCATTTTCATCCAGAACTTGGAATTCATGGACGTATATGAGCGAGGAAGCCAACACTAAGTTGAGTAATGAGTACTCCTGCCTTCTGTGACTGACATATGGGTCAAATGTAAAAAATTGGCTTCTCAATTCTGATTTTTGTTTTAAAAGATCGAGCGTCTCTTATTCTTTTGTTAAACTTTTATCATTTTCATCCAGAACTTGGAATTCATGGACGTATATGAGCGAGGAAGCCAACACAAAGTTGAGTAATGAGTACTCCTGCCTTCAGAGACTGACATATGGGTCAAATGTAAAAAATTGGCTTCTCAATTCTGATTTTTGTTTTAAAAGATCGAGCGTCTCTTGTTCTTTTGTTAAACTTTTATCATTTTCATCCAGAACTTGGAATTCATGGACGTATATGAGCGAGGAAGCCAACACAAAGTTGAGTAATGAGTACTCCTGCCTTCTGAGACTGACATATGGGTCAAATGTAAAAAATTGGCTTTTCAAATCTGATTTTTGTTTTAAAAGATCGAGCGTCTCTTGTTCTTTTCTTAAACTTTTATCATTTTCATCCAGAACTTGGAATTCATAGACGTATATGAGCGAGGAAGCCAACACAAAGTTGAGTAATGAGTACTCCTGCCTTCTGAGACTGACATATGGGTCAAATGTAAAAAATTGGCTTCTCAATTCTGATTTTTGTTTTAAAAGATCGAGCGTCTCTTGTTCTTTTATTAAACTTTTATCATTTTCATCCAGAACTTGGAATTCATGGACGTATATGAGCGAGGAAGCCAACACAAAGTTGAGTAATGAGTACTCCTGCCTTCTGAGACTGACATATGGGTCAAATGTAAAAAATTGGCTTCTCAATTCTGATTTTTGTTTTAAAAGATCGAGCGTCTCTTGTTCCTTTGTTAAACTTTTATCATTTTCATCCAGAACTTGGAATTCATGGAAGTATATGAGCGAGGAAGCCAACACAAAGTTGAGTAATGAGTACTCCTGCCTTCTGAGACTGACATATGGGTCAAATGTAAAAAATTTGCTTCTCAATTCTGATATTTGTTTTAAAAGATCGAGCGTCTCTTGTTCTTTTGTTAAACTTTTATCATTTTCATCCAGAACTTGGAATTCATGGACGTATATGAGCGAGGAAGCCAAGACAAAGTTGAGTAATGAGTACTCCTGCCTTCTGAGACTGACATATGGGTCAAATGTAAAAAATTGGCTTTTCAAATCTGATTTTTGTTTTAAAAGATCGAGCGTCTCTTGTTCTTTTGTTAAACTTTTATCATTTTCATCCAGAACTTGGAATTCATGGACGTATATGAGCGAGGAAGCCAAGACAAAGTTGAGTAATGAGTACTCCTGCCTTCTGAGACTGACATATGGGTCAAATGTAAAAAAATGGCTTCTCAATTCTGATTTTTGTTTTAAAAGATCGAGCGTCTCTTGTTCTTTTGTTAAACTTTTATCATTTTCATCCAGAACTTGGAATTCATGGACGTATATGAGCGAGGAAGCCAACACAAAGTTGAGTAATGAGTACTCCTGCCTTCTGAGACTGACATATGGGTCAAATGTAAAAAATTGGCTTCTCAATTCTGATTTTTGTTTTAAAAGATCGAGCGTCTCTTGTTCTTTTGTTAAACTTTTATCATTTTCATCCAGAACTTGGAATTCATGGACGTATATGAGCGAGGAAGCCAACACAAAGTTGAGTAATGAGTACTCCTGCCTTCTGAGACTGACATATGGGTCAAATGTAAAAAATTGGCTTCTCAATTCTGATTTTTGTTTTAAAAGATCGAGCGTCTCTTGTTCTTTTGTTAAACTTTTATCATTTTCATCCAGAACTTGGAATTCATGGACGTATATGAGCGAGGAAGCCAACACAAAGTTGAGTAATGAGTACTCCTGCCTTCTGAGACTGACATATGGGTCAAATGTAAAAAATTGGCTTTTCAAATCTGATTTTTGTTTTAAAAGATCGAGCGTCTCTTGTTCTTTTGTTAAACTTTTATCATTTTCATCCAGAACTTGGAATTCATGGACGTATATGAGCGAGGAAGCCAAGACAAAGTTGAGTAATGAGTACTCCTGCCTTCTGAGACTGACATATGGGTCAAATGTAAAAAAATGGCTTCTCAATTCTGATTTTTGTTTAAAAAGATCGAGCGTCTCTTGTTCTTTTGTTAAACTTTTATCATTTTCATCCAGAACTTGGAATTCATGGACGTATATGAGCGAGGAAGCCAACACAAAGTTGAGTAATGAGTACTCCTGCCTTCTGAGACTGACATATGGGTCAAATGTAAAAAATTGGCTTCTCAATTCTGATTTTTGTTTTAAAAGATCGAGCGTCTCTTGTTCTTTTGTTAAACTTTTATCATTTTCATCCAGAACTTGGAATTCATGGACGTATATGAGCGAGGAAGCCAACACAAAGTTGAGTAATGAGTACTCCTGCCTTCTGAGACTGACATATGGGTCAAATGTAAAAAATTGGCTTCTCAATTCTGATTTTTGTTTTAAAAGATCGAGCGTCTCTTGTTCTTTTGTTAAACTTTTATCATTCTCATCCAGAACTTGGAATTCATGGACGTATATGAGCGAGGAAGCCAACACAAAGTTGAGTAATGAGTACTCCTGCCTTCTGAGACAGACATATGGGTCAAATGTAAAAAATTGACTTCTCAATTCTGATTTTTGTTTTAAAAGATCGAGCGTCTCTTGTTCTTTTGTTAAACTTTTATCATTTTCATCCAGAACTTGGAATTCATGGACGTATATGAGCGAGGAAGCCAACACAAAGTTGAGTAATGAGTACTCCTGCCTTCTGAGACTGTTGCCCCTTTTGGGTCAAATGTAAAGTATTGGCTTCTTACCGCTAGAATTCGTTTTTTGGTCGCGCAGTTAAGTTGTGGAATCTCCTTGCGCATGTTTTCCACCCACTTATAACGTCGAAGCTTTTAAAAGAGGTGTAAATCGACACTACTTCCACTTTTCTCCTTCCCACTAACCTTTTCCCTTCTAAACCAACGAATGCTTTGCATGGATAGTGGGCATCCCCTGAGTTTGGTTCTATCTGCCATAAAAAAAAGAAAAGATAAACGTGCTACAAAACAGCAGAAGTCAGTTAAATGTTTGGTGGCTTTTTATAGAGATTTTTTGTTTTGAGTTCTCAGTAGATATTTTTAAGCTTTTCAAGGCTGAATTAGATTTCTCAGGAAATCTTTTCGTAGTTAAAAAGGTTAAAAAATAATCAACTTAGTTTAACAATCGTCTTCCTAAACTTCTTAACTTGCAAATTTTATTGTTTTCTATCTTTAAATCCGTAAACACACACAATTCATACCCAACATCGAAATATCGCGAGTAACATTGAGTACAGGAAATACAATCCGCTGAGTACTCAGTTTCAACCTCACACAACCCGTATTTAAAACTGAATGGGGGAAAACAATTTTTTTTTTCAATGGAAATACAAACAAGTACCCGCATTTAAATAGTGTGAAAGTTATGACCAGCTTGATTAGTAGGCAGCCAGTCAATTTTCCATGGAAGTGGATATTGTGAGCCGTATTAGATTTCAAATTTTAGTAATGACTAAAAAACAGTCGCTATTTAACACAAGTAAATTCTGTTTCCTATTTTCGCGTTCTCTGAAATTACATTTGAGTTAAAAAGCCATCATTTTAAATCGTGCAGAATTCTAAGAAGCGATGATGAAACCAACCCATTCTAAAAGAGCCGTCGTGGCACAGACGCGGCGTGGACGCGATATTGACGCGACACATATTCTACAATACTTGTGCGGCAAAGATACGACACGGGAACAGATGCGACACAAACGCGGCACGGGCTCGATATACATGGAAAACGGACGTGGCACAGACGTGGCACAGACACGGCACAGATTTCAGATAAGATGCAGCTCAAATGAAGACTCAACGAAGACTCAACATGGAAACGACACAGACGCGAGACAGTTGCAACACAAACGCGCTACAGTTGCGGCACTCACGCACTTAAAATAAATGGAAATAAAAATAACCTTGTTTGCATAGCAAATTTTGTTTGCATTTTAAGCTTCCATTCATTTTTATATTTAAAAACACAAAAGCTGATATTAATTTAAAATATAAATATAATTTTAAAATTTATAAATAAATTTTTTATAAATAAATATTAAATTTTAGTAAAGACAAATAAAGAGGAAAGATCAAAACGAGTCTCCCCAAATCCAACCCACTTATAAAGCATTCACTGCGCAATTGTTTTTCATTCTAAACAACATCACGTATAAAAACGAAAATTAAGTTTCCTCATTTTTAATAATAAATGGAAAAATGCGCAAAAAATATACACGAAAACTCCTACGTCACAAGCTGTCGCCTCACGTAAAGACGCATTCGTGCGGTCATTGCCAATGTTAGCCAAGCGCACTTATTTCTGATGGTTGTGAGAGCCAAAACAAATGTGACTCGTGCCACACATATGGTGGCAACCGTTACCGTGACCCAAATAATTTCAACTAGGGAAATACTTTCCTCCAATATTTGTTTGCATTTAAATTTTTTTAACAGATTCTTTAGTTTGTAAGTGTTTCTGTCACTTCTAATTTCTCGTTATATTCTTCTTCTGTAGATAACACATTTGGGTAAAAAACGTGTATTGGCCTCCGCAAGCATCAATATGCGCAAATATGCCAGCATCGAGTCGACGCAGCAGAGTTTCACACTCAGCTTAAAGCCGATCTCGCGAAAGATCACCTCAGCCGATTTGGAACTTACGATTAGCTGTGTATTTCTGCGTGAAGGCAAAGCCACGTGAGTATCATCTCTTTATATAGGGTGTTTTCCTGTTTCCAAATTGGAAAATTTTCCGGGATATCATAAGAATAACAATTGACACTCTGGAAAAGAAATCACCGAGATCTGATTGATCTGAACGGCGATGGCCAGTTGCTAACGTTTCGCCGTTGGCGAAATTTGCGCTTCTTCAGAAGTTAAATTTCCCGGGTATCCGAAAAGCGCGGAAGGTTTCCCACCCATTTTTACCAAACAGTCCATTTATCAAATCTAGTTTTTCTCTAATCACAATTTATTCTCTCATACAGAGATGAAGATATGCAAAGCATCGTTTCACTCATGTCAGTCAACAATAATTGCGATGTTGCTCCACTGGATGATTTGGAGGATATTCCCGATTTGGAGAGCTCGGGTGACATCTCAGACCATTTGTTCGATTTTACACAGCAACTGGAACAGATGACTACAAGTCTGAATGGTTGCATCGATCTGCCGACGCCAATGAGTGGTACGTTGATTGGATATGTGTGTGTAGTGGAGCCATTTTGTAGCTCTAATGAATTAGTTATTAAGCTAGAAAAGAGAAAAATAATGTCTTTTCTTCATTTACATAAGCGCCATTCAGTAGATTATTTCAATGAATCTGTATATAGAATCGTAGTGCGAATTAATTAATATTACTGTGTATAGTTTCTTAGTCTTCTTCTATAGCCTAGTTTGGTTTAAGATATACAACTTGTATGGCCTTCTTATATGATAATACTATTGTATAATTATTCCATCGTTCAGTAATAGAGATTGTTTTGAATCCCAGTTTGTTTTATGCTATATTTTTACGTCCTTAAAAATAATATTTGGTTTTTTATTTTAAATAGTTCTTTATTCATATATATATTTCTTACCCTTTACTTCATTGTCAACTTCATTTATAATATTATACGCCCATTGTTGTTGTTGTTTCTTGTAATCGTTGTTGATGTATGTATCGTCCTGTATTTCGTAGTACCTTCACTATCCGAAGACCCAACTCCATTGGCCGAAGTTAACCGCTATAATTTCGAACTCGAATTAGATAAACAGGCAGGGGATGATGAGTTGTTGCAAACGCCTAGTGCAGCACAAACAGCGCAACAGCAACAAACTGCAAGCGTTGCTACGACAACAGCAACAAAACACGTTCCTACAGAAGCTAAACTCGAAACGCCTACAAAAGAAGTCGCTGAAAAACGGGAGGAACTGAAATCAGCAACCAAATCGACAGGAAAAGCAACAACAGCAGTAGCAACCAGCAGCCACAAGGACAAAGTTGTAACATCAACACCAATTAGCAAGACAACGGAAAAGAGAGCAGCAGCAGCAGACATTGATAAAAAAACAGCAACTACAACAACAAACGCTCGTAGAGGACTCGATTTCAAGGCAGGAATCAAAGATGAAAAAATGACAAGTGTTGCCGAGATGAACAAAAACAGCACAGATATTCAAGTAGTAAAAACACTGCCATCGATTGTAACAACAGGAACAACCGCAGTAGTAAAAACAACTGCGGCTACAGTGAAAACAACATCAGAGGCTGTAGTCAAATCGAGGCAGATGACAGATGAGACCAGTAAAGCAGCAGTAACTTCAGCAACCGCAGCAACAACAGGAGGAACAGCAATATCAACAACAGTAACAACATCAACAATTACTAAGCCATCGCATGAGCAACAAGCAAGGGATGAGCGAGATAAAACGGTAGTAGAAACAACAACAGCACTCCCAACAGCCAGTAATATTCAGCAGCAGAAACAGCAATTAGAACGCCAGTCATCACAGCAACAGCAACAGCAACAACGTTCAGAGCTGCAACCATTAAATTTGAAGAAAAGCTACGAAATTGATAACAATTCAAAGAATTCAACAAACAGCAGCTTAAACAGCAACAGTAACAATATCAACAGCAACAGTAACACTATCAACAGCCACAACACCAACAGCAACAGCAGCAACACGAACAGCAGTACCACCAATAATAGCAACAGCAACAATGCGTCATTATTATCGGTGACGAACAACTCAACTCTGAGCAGCAGCAATGGCAATAACAACAGCGGCAATAACAACAGCTTCAGGCCCGTGGAGAAAATCATCCTTAAGGAAAACACGCCCGGTCAGGACCTGCTCGAGTGGTGCAAAGAGGTCACCAAAGACTATCCGAATGTGAAGGTGACCAATTTGACGACTAGCTGGCGCAACGGAATGGCTTTCTGTGCCATCATACATCATTTCGAGCCAGAGTTGATGTGAGTTTTCGAGAATTTTCTCTTCCTCTCTGTTTCTGTGACTATTTTTTCGTCTCTTCAGCGATATGTCAAAGTTGTCAGCACACGATGTAGTCGGCAACTGTCGCACCGCCTTCGACGCTGCGGAATCGCTCGGTATACCACGGGTCATCGAGCCGCGCGATATGAGTTTATTAGCGGTACCGGACAAATTGGCCGTCATGACGTACTTGCATCAGTTGCGTGCTCACTTCACGGGAAAACAATTACAAATCGAACAAATTGGTAAGACTAGTTTTTCTCTTTTTCTTTCTAAAAATAAAAACCAAAAAAACCCCTCATCGCACAGGTTCCACTGCTGACGAATCCAGCTACGTCATCGGCAATTACAAATCGGATAACCTTTCACAGAATCTACTTAATCTGAGTCACTTGAAAGCTCATCTAATGCATCAGAATTCACTGGATGACGATATCTTTGGCCTCGAGAAATCCGCACAATTGTCTCCAACTGCCAAGAAGGATGTAAAGAATTTAATCCTCTCCGGTTCGAAGAGCATACTGGGTAAAGTGCTGTCACCCACAAAGGATAAGAACTCAATTAATGCCTCGCAGCATTCGAATCCGCCATCGTTGTCGGCACATCCTGCGTTGGACGAGGATGTTGTACTCGTTGTGGATGAGACGGCGGGGGAGGGCGATCGGAAACTGAAATTGATTACCAGCAACAATCAAGAGAACAATATCTCGAATAACCAGCTGCCTCCTACGTCACCCAACGCTTTGGATCCCAGTATGACGAATGTAAGTGAAGCGTGTAACGTGGAAAGGAATTTTAGTTCTTTCTTAAATTGTTGATTGATTTTCGATGGGTTTCAGTGGCTTTTTTAGACTCTTTGTTATCACACAAGTTGTGAGATTTTAGTTTGAAGCTGATGTTATAGTGTTAAAATTTCATAGTTGTTTCAGAGTTTCTAACAAGAGTTTTAAAGTTTTTGGGTTACATTTCCATAGCTTTAAAATGCTTCACATTTTTAGTTCCAATAATCGTTTTATATGAAACATTAAGTAATCCGTATTCAAATGCTGAAAAAAGATAATTTTGAACGCCTCCCTCATTTCTTATTTCAGCACTCTGCTTATAACTTTTAAATGAACTTAGTTTTAATTTTCTCTTGCTTGGCTTTGTTTTGGTTTTCTTTCTCTTCATTTATATGATTTTAGAAAATTTTATCACGCCATAAAGAAATGAGTGAAAAAGCGAAAGCGATGATGGAAAAGTTGAAAATTTCCAATGGTGAACGCAACGAGAATGACGTAAGTAACACAAGTAACAAGCTATCATTCACAACATTAATGTTTACATTCATATTTAATTGCTTTTTTTTTAGTTTAATTCAGTCAAATATTAGAGTTTATAAAATAGTTATCAAGCTTTCACTTTAATTTAAAATTTTCTAATTTTCTAAATACTTTTAATAATAACTGAAATTTTTTGAATTTAATTGAAAACTTGGAATTTCTTATATCCTTTCTTGTATTACACAGGATGAACGTCAGCAGCGTTTGCGTGAACGGGCTCGTCGTCTCATCCTCGAAACGCGTACCAAAACCACCAACGGTAGTGCCGGCCACAGTCCCGGCCTGGACAGCCCAACTTCGCCAACTCGTTTGAAACGCATGAATTTCTCACCGGAACGCACCATTTCGCCCATTCATCATCACAACGGAGTCGAGGACTTCGCAGGCACGCATTCACCCAACTCCAAGTTGGCTCCTTCGCTGCACACCTCGCCCACGAAGATAACGCCGCCACGTGACGTGGAAGTGACCAACGTCAGCAACAACAAATTACTGACTCCTAGCCATCGCATAAACGAACGTATCAACGGCAGCAGTCCGCTGCAATCCTTCAACTCTGTGATGGATCGCATATCGCCAAAGGGCGAGAAGAAGGTGAGTATCTAAGATCTCTGTGGAGAGAGAGACAGAGAGAGAGAGAGAGAGAGAGGGATAAAGTGATTTTACATGAACGATTCTTTTAGGGCGATAAACTGTCGTACATCGAATCCGAACTGGAGGCTCTGGAGCGGGAACAGGAGGCCATCGATCAGAAGGCCAGCAGCCTGGAGAAGAAGCTACGCGCTGTCATGGCCGGCAATCCAAGTAAACGAAGTACCAGTAGAAACCCTTTTATTAGACTCTTGCGCAATAGCATCGGTGGTGGTGATCATAGCATTAGAATCAAACTGCTCGATACTGTGAACGGTGTCGACGACTACTTGTCTCACTCCTCACTGACGCACTCGGCTGCCACGTCGAGTGACGAGGAAGATGTTGAAGTGAGCGGTGATGATGGCGATTACGAAGATTACGATGATGAGAATGCGTACACAGATGAAAATCGAGCCTTAAGGCGTTCAAGAACGCGTCCGCGACCGCGCCCACGTTCACATTCATGTATACATGTCGTCGATACAAACCAAAATGTTGCCAATCATCTATGTAGCCGTAGATTGCTATCCCCCGCTTCGTCTAATCATTCCTCCTGTGATAACCTGAAAGCTTACCATGACGAAGAACTTGCACCGACGTTGCAGCGACGACGATCAAGAAGTCGCAGCACCTGCGGCCACAATGAACGCCTACTTGCGGCATCTGGTGGCGGTAATTATAAGAGACAGTAAATTGCTCGTAAAAAGCAAACACTTTCAAAAGCTTTGCAAAGTTTTCAAGCTAACTGCTTAATACGGTGCAATCCGCTGCTAACTGCTACATTGGTATGCACGTCGCCACGCTTAAATTTGAAGCTTCAATTGCGCCCACGTTCGCATTTCGCATACGTATTTTACACATTCTGGCCAGCTTTAAGCTCACTGTCGTTGTTCAAAATAAAGCTTATTTGCTGTAGAATTTAATAGAATGAAATCCTACTGAAAAAGCGTCCCGTAAAATAATCCGCCTGAGATTAGCCTAAACCTAAATTAAATTTCGTTTCAATTTAATTTAACATTAGCTTAATTTTAATCACATTCAGTCTTTGTTACATAAGTGTTTCTATCTGTTGTTGGTGCTGTCGCTGTAGTTTTAAAAGCTGATGTCTAACACGTTCCCCCTCATGTTTTCACTGTCCGTTCATCGCTAACAATTTCAGAGCTTCAAAAATATGTATGAAATGTTTGCAACACAACAACTCACATTCTAACATTCTAATTCAGTTGTCGCATCGTATCACTAATCAGACATCCACTGGTTTACATGAACACACCAAAAAACATCTTGTCAAACAATTATCGCAATCTAATTGCATTTATCATTAAGCTTAAAAAGTTCTGCGAGCAAAATGCGGTTTTTTTTAAAGAATGTAAATTAAGAAATGGATTTCACATCGTAGATCACATTTTTTAAAAATGTCACAAAATTGTTAAGTTGTTGGTTGATTAATTATAGACTAGTTAAATTTGGAACAAAAAATTTCCTTTGCAATAATTTTTATTATTGCAAATTAGAATTAATTTCTAATTCATCTCGCTTTTCTTTCTCGCAGAATCCGAAGAGACGGAAGAACAATTACTCTCCCAATGGTTTACATTGGTCAATAAGAAAAACGCACTCCTGCGACGTCAAATGCAATTAAATATACTGTAAGTAAATTAAATAAATTTGGGTTATTTTCTGTTCTCTTAACAGCTCTTTTCCCCTTTGTCTCTCTGTGCCTCTCTCACGCTCTCTCTCTCTCTCTCTCTTTTTAAAGTGAACAAGAGAGCGATCTAGAGCGTAAATACACGATGCTTAATCAAGAGTTGAGAGCAGCTCAGTCTGTGGAAGACTGGCGAAAATCCGAAGCACAACGCGAGAAAGAACGACTGCTGCTGGAGGAGCTGGTCGCGATCGTGGACAAACGTGATCAGTTGGTGCAACATTTACACAATCAAGAAATTGCGTAAGTGATTTCGAATCGTTTTGATCACTTGCAAGAGTAAATTACTAATTGTTTCTTTATTTCGATTTAGTATTGAAGATGATCACGAAATTGCAAGAGAGCTGGAACAAGTGGACATCAGTGGCGGTAAAGAAAAATGCTCGATACAGTAGATGACCGGGAAGGGGAAACACGCGTTTCATCTGGAAGCAAAAGACTTTATTGAGAAGCAGAAAAAATACAAGGAAATGAAAGAAATTGAATGTTTAACATTTTTAAAGTTTGTGAACAAATTAAAGGCTTTATTCTTTTCACTTATCTTTAGTAACTGATAAATGTTACTAATTTTAAAATGCATAAAAGAGTAAAAAATTTGTGCTGTCGTATGGTGTGATTATGAAAGAAAGAAAAAAAAGAAAGAAATGGTGTGACTTTCATAAAAGGAAAAGAAATCCGAAACTGCTAATAATAATTTATCAATTTTGAGGAATTCCTCAACTTGCGTATTCAAAATTTCTTTAAAACTAAACGCACGAGAGGATCTGGTTTAAAAAAATATTTGCGGACTAAATTTTTAGATGCATACTAAACTTTTCAAAGATTACGAAACTTCGTTTACTAAGTTCAAAATGTTCTAAATGTTAAAAACGAATATACGAACAAAAGTTATAAAAAAGTAAAAATTCAACACGTCCGTTAGAATTTTAAGAAAGTATAAAATACAACAAAATATCTAAGAATTTCAATAATACTTCAATGTGAAGAGTAACTTAATCCTTTTATCGTCAAAAAAAACATCCTAATCTTCTGTCAACAACAAACTGTGCCATTTCTACAAAAGCCGATTATTTTCAAACCTGATATCAAACTTGATATCCGATATCAACAAAATCCACATACACACGCACGCCACTAGATACTCGAATCATTTTCTACATATTCTGCTTCAAAGCTCTACTTAAATTGTAATAACACTCTGAACAAAAAAGCTTTACTTGCATATTTAGTTTTTAATTCTTTTTTATTTAGTATTGTTGAAATAAATCTGTTAATTTAAATAATTAATTATTATTATTCTTTCTGAGATGAACTTCAATAAGTTTTGCTTTTGTAAATTTCTTCAAAAATTAGCTATTAATTTCAGTTTTTAGTATAGCGCTCTTCCTTCGTTTCTTTCTCACTTGTATTTATTTAACTTTCATTTAGCTTTAATTTACCATTTAATCTGAATTGTAAAAATATTGTAAATTAGTTTCTAGAGCTTAGTTTTATATAGTTTTAGACGAAAAATGTGGTGTTTTTGTTTTAAGGGTTTTATTTATTTCTTACTTCGTTTTAGTTCCGTGCGAATAAATTATTTTTAATAAAACTACGGTGTAATTGCAATGAACTCTAAATTTTAAATCTTATAATACGAACGAAATAAATATATATTATAAAAAACTAAAAATTAATTTTTTGTACTTGATTTAAACAATTTGGTAAAGAATTACCTCAGCAAGGTTCTGAATTTGGCAGCACTGATTTCACATTATTTTATTTATTTAAAGATGGAAACAACGAGGTATTAGGAACTTTTAGCAAGCTTGTTTGTACTCGTATGTAATAGATTCACATAGAGTACTAATCATTTGTATGAGTGCACTCATTTCCACCTGTGAGCCACTTGCCGAATAAGCAAGCCCTACAAAGGTTTGCGTGCGCATTAACAGGAGCCCAGTTTCCGCAGCAAGTAAATTTACAGGCACCATTTTATCATGCTAACCAATCACGTTGATCAGTAGTGCTCGTGTGCTCTCCATGCCTTTGCAACTGCAGACTATGAGTGAGAGAGCGCGGCTTCATATTCCGCGAGTAACTAAATGCGAAAGTATGCTGCTACTGAACATGACAACCTGGTAGAAAGTGAATAAAACTCCCGAAATAAATAAAACACGAAAGCTGAGTGAGTGGGTTGAAAAGGTGGGGTAGAAAACAAGGGGAGGAAAAGAAGGAACAGAAAGGACTGATTTTTCATTTCAACTTCTACCAGGTTCTCATGTTTATTAGCAGCACATTTCTGGGTTTGGTTACTCCCGGAATATGAAGCCGCACTCTCACTCGTTGTGTGCAGTTGCACAGGCATAGAGAGAACAGGTTCCTGTGGGGTAATCAACACCACTTGAATTATTAGAACACATTTAAAAAAGAAAATAAAACTTATTTCACACCCATCTTGACGTGTCGCTTTGCAGAGAAAGAAACGTGGAAAACTGAAAAAACCTAATCGTTGAAAGTGTTACTGCTTTTTTAAAGAAGCGTACTTCTTCTTTAATCTTGACATACATATTTGGCACCTCCAGAAAGAATAATTTGCGGAGGCACTGGATCCATGCAAATTATGAGCATGTGGAAAGAGAGTGCCTGCAAAATGACAGGCTATGATGGGCGCCTGGTAGTGCAACTCTAATAGAGGTACAGAAATCAGAGCGACATTTCGAGCGCCTCTTGCTGCAGAGAGGTGGGCCGGGCCTTACTTACCAAGTATGGATTGTCGATGTAGCCACACAGAAGCTTTAAAATTAAAATTAATTATTTAATTGTTCTGAAATGTGTATTTATTCTAAAATTTTATTTTACTAATTTAGTTATTCAATTAGATTTCTGCGTTTAACGTTTCGATATTTCTTTAGTTTATTTAATATACAATTTCGTAGTAACGTACTAATTAAAAAACAACGACGTGTGTGAAATTAACTATTTAACTTTCAGCTAACTTTAATCTAATTCTAAAACTAATTTAAGGCTGGAAAAAGGGTTCCTTTTTTCATACTCGTATCGTGTCATATTTTGAATATTCGATTTTCGATTTTATAGAATTCTTTACTTCGCTAAATTTGACTTTAATTCGGAAGTTCTTAAACATAAAAATTGCTTAATATATTTCGAATTTTTGCTTTTAAGTTTACTTCTAATTGTTTGCTAGATTTTGTTATTCTAAAGATATTTACGAATTTTTAATTAGTCAAAAACTTTTTTATGGTCGTAGCTATTGAAAATAGCGATTTCATTGCAAGGTTCTTGTAGAAAAAAATTGATTTTCTTTTGCAGGAAAAGTTGTTTGCTAAACGAGACACTTTTTCTGTTTATTACAAAATTCTTTAAGCCTTTTCTGCCTTTAATCTTTCTTGTTTGAGGCGTAATATTTTACAAGCTTTTAATTTTCTTCATGCATTAAGGCGACTAAGAAAGTTAACACTTAATATACTTCAAAATAACAATTTTTGCTGCAGGAAGTAATATTTAGGAAGTTCTCTCGGTTTTTACTAATAATTCGGGGATAATTTTGTGTAATTTTGTAAACTCTCTGCTTACAGAAGGAAGAACTGATCGTAGAGCGCAGAATGGAAGTTTATTCTCTTGTTGAATTTTCGGAGAAGACGTTTTTCCATTTCACAGTTATTATTTACTGTTTGGCGGCTTCCGTCTCGGATGCAATTACTGAGCGTGTTGCTGCAGCGGCAGCGGCAGCCACGGCAGCTGCCTGTTCCATTTGCCGTTTCTCCTCTTCCATTTCCAGGCGTTCCACTTTCTTGATTTTGCTCAACTTTTCTGCAAATGCAGAACAGAAAAGATGTATGAGAGTCACAAAAGTCTCAATCAAAAGAGAGCAATACTTACTCGCACATTTCAGCATAATGGTACCCCACCAAATGGACCAACCCCAGCCGACGAAGCAGAAGAGAACACAGAAAAACTGAGCGACTCCCACGATCGTGTTGATGATGAGAGAACCCAGGCGAGCCTTGGCGCTGTCGTAGTGCGAGAACCTCGGTATACCGACGCACACACAAAAGATGCCGGAGAAGATGGTGCCTGGAAGGGGAAGAAGAAAAGGATATTGAAAGAGCGACGAAAATTAATCGGAGTTCATTCAACCCACCCAAACCAGGGACCACCGTGTTGCAGATGACACAAAACCAGGCCAAATATAACGGCAACACCGGGATGGCACCCTTCATCTTCGAATTGTACTCCACCAGATCCACGTGCAGTTTGCGTCGCGTTTCCTGATGGGATGGAATGAAATGGCAACAGAAGGAAATGGCAACACTGATTGAATTGACTGCTCAGTGCTCAGCGCTTACCTCTGCCGGCTGCGCTGCTTTCATGCTGGCGCGTCTGCTGCCGGCTGCTGCAGCGGGGGCCGCCTTCCTGCAGCAGAACAAGCGATTGCAGAAACGCCTACAACAACCTCTGCAAAGCGCACATGGAGAGGCAATTAATAAAACTTAGCGAACAAGAAATCGCAACTTACTGCTGCGGCTCGGCTGTCGCTGCATCTGCTCCTTCCACCACCGATGCATCTGTCGGCACGATGCCAGCCTCCGGATCCTGCCAAGCCGCCGCCGATCCAGAACCCGTTGAGTAGACATCTCTGGAGTGAGAGGAGGGCCTGCGACAGCACGGTATGCAGAAGCAACACTTGCGCCGCTCTCTTCCCGCATCAGTTGCGATGGCCGTGCTCGTGCCCGCGCTGGTTGTTGTCTTCACTTTGTTCACCGAGCGGCAGCAGAAAACTTTGCTCAGACACAAACCACACTTGCCGCTCTGCTGTGCGCCAGCCTCCCGTTGGCCGGTGGAGTGCTGCTCCCCCTCCTGCATGTGTTGTTGTTGTTGTTGTTGTTGTTGCTGCTGTGGCCGAGAAGGTGACCCAGCAGCTGCACTAGAATCCCGTTGCTTTTTCCGGCAGCAGCTTAGTTTCTGCCAGCAGCTGGCTTTCCTTTCGTCCACCACGTCGATGGTGGTCCGCGTTGAGGTGGCGCTGCAAGTCGTTGTCGACAGCACAGGTTGGCTGGCTTCATCGTGATTGTTTTTGTTGTTGTTGTTGATGCTGATCGCCGCCGAGGATGACGGTGAGTTTGAGTTTTTGCGACGACAGCAGCGTGAACAACGCGATCGCCGGCATGGCATGCAAAGCCTCGTGCAACAACTGCAGCAACCGCCGCGTTTCGATGCAGCGAAGTCGTTATCGTCTTCCTCGTCAGTGAGTTTCTCGCCGAGGTATTCGTGACTCGAAATTCCAGACGCTCTGGAATGAGAGCAGATTTAATCAGCAGTTATTTTAACCCTTTACGATGTCGGCTAAAAGTTTTCTTTCAATTAAAATAATTTTTTAAAATATTTTTAATAATAATTTTAATTAAAATAATTTTTGTTGATTCGAATTAAACACTAATTTAATAATAAAATACTAATTTAATAATAAAATACTAATTTAATAATAAAATACTAATTTAATAATAAAATAACCGAATGAAAATTATTTCACCTGTATTAATTTTGAACTCAAAGAACTTTCGACGAAAATTCTAGCTTTTTTAACCACAACTATGCGGTCAAGAACGTTAAAAGTTGAAAGGTTGAAGTTCTTTTTTTTAAAATAAATGTAAATCCATTATAAAAAAAACGTTGCTTACAATAAACTTTAAATCTAATAAGCATTTTCATCCAAACCGTCCACCGTCCTCAGTGTTTTATGACCTTGAAAAAATACCAATTTGTGTTGGTTGAGTTGTGTTCATTTTTTTGTGAATAATGCAGGTGAAAAATGGAAATGCTATAAAACGATAAAGGAAGAAAATAAACCTAAATATTTACACATATCTGGACTACACAGACCTACAGGCAAACATGCAAGTTTGCAGATAAATTGCGTGGTCCTCGCTTATAGCGAATAATAAACTTTTCCCTTATAATATTTCGAAGGTAAAAATGCTTGCAGACAAAGCTATTTTGACCCACAGCAGCAGGTGTGAAGAAAACGAATTTTCCAGATAATAAAATAAAAGAAATTTACATAAACGTCGATTGTAGCAACAACTGACGACACGTGGTAAACATAAGCGAAGTACAGTCGCGCCAAAAGTCGCAGCATTTTGACAGCAGTTGAGATATAGGAAATTTTTTTTAAATGACTAGATGAGTAAAAAGTCAACCCATCCACTTGTCTGAATATAAAAACTGTGGGAAGTCAGAGGTAATTGAAGTCAAAGGTAACTCGAGTCAAAGGTCAAAGACTGTTTTGCTCTTTATTCTGATATCCTTGGAATTGCGGGCTATAGAAAAACCGGAAATTTGACAAAGCCAAACGGAAATTTCAGTTTTACATATGCAAATGTGTGAGTCAATCGTATATTCGGTCAGTTTAGTGGACCCCTACAAAATTTCCTTGATATTTCTATAGACGCCCATTATGGACATTTTTGAGATGAATGGGACACAGAAAAAAAGTATAAAGAACCCAATTTTAGCAAAAACCCAAATTGGAGACAAGGAAGACGTTTTCTCGATATTGATTATCCTGTCGATTCAAAAGAACTCCTCGATCTCGAGCGTTGTCTCGACCCTTGTTTCGACTAAAAGATTTGCGTCGCTCTTTGGATCAACGACTCCACTGGAAATAATATCTCCTCGATTTCGATTATCGTTCGAATTGTTATTGCAAGCAAACGAAACAACAAAGTTAATAACACCCTCTCACTACGATTGTGGAACCCGAAAGAGGACAAAAACGATTCAAATTGCATGCGTAATTAAGTAGAAAAGAGTGTTGGGGGGATGGGGGCTGGGGGGGTGAGAGGGACTTCCAAAACTCAGTCACATGTCGGAAACCGTAAATTTATGCAAGCACCAGACGGCGCGATAGTCATCGCTGCGTTAGTTATTATCCTGGCTGACATATCCTTGCGCTGACTGCTCGCATGCTTGCTGTTATCTTAGAATTTTTGGAATTCATTTGAAAATTTCTTCAAAAGTGGTGCACACGAAACTTGAGTGTTTGCTTAAAAGCAAAAATAAAATTAGGGCTCGAGTGGAGGAAAAGAAATCTTTTCACTAAGAAACCTAAGAAAATAAGTTACATTTTAAGTACAACGTATTTAATGTTCGTTAAAACGCCATCCCAACTTTTTTCATCGAAGCAACACAATTGCTTTTGTGACCAAAATTAATTTATCAAAATTTTCTTTCATTAGAAAATAGCAAAAATCACGCAAATATTTACTTCGCCGTGAATTTTCCGCTCTACGCTGAATTGTTGCGTTTCCGAAATGGCAATTTTGAGAAGGGTGTGTAACGGTCAACACGACAAAGAAATGAAAATTGATATGATTACAATAATTGCAGAAGTAAGCAAGAACAACAACAACAACAACAACGACAGAAACAATAACGTCAATATTCACTTAGAATGTCAAAGGGAAGAACATTAAATTGCAATTTATTACAAGAGATTGGTAACGTTGATGCAGATATAGAAACTGGGTCGAGGCCACGCCCCATTATAATGTGTTTAGCAAGATTCTTTGTGAATTACGAGTATATACATCACTATCGATGACAACCTGAAGGGTTGGGAATGATTTTTCTATGATTTTTTCCTCATTTCAAAATTGAACCTCATTTCAAGTTGTGACCTTTTGAAAAATTTATTTCCGAAAAAAAGCGAAAACAGTTATTTTGAACACACTTTTTCAAACAAAAAAATACAAAAAATTAGTTATTTAAATATTTTAGATATAATATTTTTCATATTTGTAAAAAATTAATTATTTCTAGAAACAAAAGATGAAATTAGCAACAATTTCTAATAAAAATTTAAAACTTTTAGGGAATTTTCTGAATGACAATTTTTTCTCTAACAAAAAGTCTCTAATTTTTTTAATATTAACTATTTTTTTGTAATTACCTTACCTGAGAAAAAACTTCTCTGCATCACTTAATTCCTTGGGTAAATCGATGTGGAAAACTACGGAATTCTTGCGATTGCTTTTCTTCTGAATCATTTTCTTCAGGTTTTTAAGGCAAAAAATGAAATTGTTGGAATTTTTAAAGTATGTCGTGAACACTCGTTCTAAACTCAGAAATTCGGAGTTAAAAGCAATTAAAAGAATCGAGGGGAATTCCTGTGAAGTGGTTTTCTAAGAATTTCTAGTTGTTATTATCTTAAATGACGTTTTCAATTGAGGAACTTTTTTGCACTTTCACTTCGTTTTACGTTTTGTGTCGCGTGGTTCGCGGTTGTCCATTCTAAACTGATTTGGTTCGACCGAAAGTACGGTTCACACAGTCCAGCCGATCTCAGGTTTTACACTCATATACACACCGACACGCACACTCAGTGACGTAAACCGAAAATATTTTCCAAGGTTTTCTCCTCAACTTGATGGAGGGTTTTTCCCACTTAATATGGCGGAACATCTAAGAAGCACCACTTCGGGGGTCTGTGCCACCAAGCGCCCCCCGCTTTAAACGCCCCTGCATACACTAAACTTTTGAACTGGTATTGTGTTGAAATTTTAAGCGAATAAATGAAAAGGATTTCCAAGTTGTTCCACAGTTATGAAGGACGAAAACCTTTTGGTGCGGAAGTGAGCCGTGTGGAGAACCGAAAGGGAGTGAGTAGACCAAGTAAATTTTATGGCCCTAATTTTTATCGTTGTTGTTGTTTTTGCGGTCTAGATTTGCATACAACGGACGTATTATGAATGGAAACGGAAGTCGTTGCCCTCGCGCTCCCTCCTACCAACTTAGAGGTCCCTGCATGGGCGTATGCAACCCTTTTTTGCATGGGGACGTTTTTTTATTCTTGTTAACTAACAAAAATCCGCACTACAAACGATGTTTTTTAGAAAATAGACAATTTTATATTATTTGTATTTCCAGCGGAAGTTGTTGCCCCTCCTTCCCCAACTCTGTACACCCATGTGAGGGGCGCCTTAACCACTTTGAATGCATTACTGCGGGTGGAGATATGAATAACAACATATTTTTTTAGCATGGCAAAAGTCAGTTACGTCTACTAAAGCGCGTTTTCCAAACTACGTCTAAATACTCTGAATTCCTGAAATTTTTTACAAAAAGTTTGTTTTCCCGTCACATAACTCCGGTATGTAATGAGGGTACAACACCTTATTGACAGATATGAGAGTAACTTTGGACCAAAAACCAAATGATTGTAATTTTCAAACGACCATTAATGACCACAGAAGAAGTGCGGGAAAGTCCTTTTCCAAGCAACCTCTAGCCACTGTGAAACATATTGAAACTTAGAATTACCTACAATATCCTTTTTTTATTCTGCGGACCTGGATTACCCGTAAGGACCTGACTTACCTTGGGGTAAAATTTCGGAGCCGGAATTCGCAAGGTTATTTAGTTTTTACTAGATGCATATTTTAAAATGTTTACTCACTTGTCGCCGCTGCCAGCCGTTGAACCACCTTGTCCATCTGGTGACCGCCTTTTGGAGTCCACTTTAAAGTTACCGCCACGGCCGTTGGTGTTACCGACGTGCGATTCTGGGAGGCCATCAATGCCGAAGTCATCAATACCTAGTTCGTAATTCTGGAAAGTGACATAGTTAGCTTTTGTCTATATAGTCGTAGTTATTTCGGCACAATAACTAACTCTTTCCGCTGCTTCCCCATCGTTTCGCGCTGTTGCATGTTCGGCGTTATGGCTGAGATGAGAAATGGTTTGCGTAGGAATCGCAGAGATACTTGAAGCGACTTCATTGATCACTGAAACAGCTGCCTCGATAGGTTGTGTGGGTGGGGCGGGGGATTTCTGTGGCTCTTTGACCAAATCGCTACTCAACGTTCCACTATTCGATATTGCCGCTGCACCATCAGCTATTCCACTACGTGTTACAGCCTTGCTGACTTTGTTTTCAACAACCGTGGCTACACTGGGACTGGGTGACGCAGCACTTTCGTAACCACCGACTCGACTCATGTCACTTTCGAGGCTCTTGAGGTCCGTTAAGTTCTCACTAATGGTTTTTTGTATCTCATCCGTGGCTTCGGTGACCGTTTTCTGTACATTCTCCAAAGTCTTCTGCGACTTCTCCAGAATGACGGCAGCAGGGAGAGCGCTAAGATTATCGGTAGGATCATCACCGCCTCCATCCTGTTGAGCTGTAAGATAGCAATGATCGGTAGTGTGTGAAAAATGAGAAAAAGTTTTCGGATGATAATGCACACGAAACTAGACAATCTCGATATCGCCTAAAAATCGAGATAATAATAAATATTAGAGCGCTTTATACGAGGCGAGTTCGAGATGTAGGCGGTAATTGAAATCGAGAAAGCCTTTTTAGCCGAGACTGTAATCAGGATGGAAATAGCCTTCCTCAGTCGTGCGCATGACTTGTATGACTTACCGTTAACGTCGACGGACTCCTCTGCAATCGAATTGGTTTCTGCATTGAGTTTTCGGCTCAAATTGCCATCCGAACCCTTTGCACTTAACAGACTCAGCTTAGATCCGGCACGCAGGAGTCGAAGTTTTGTAGACTGTCGTTGGAGACTCGCTTTTGACGCTGGTGGTCTCGAATTCGAACCCGCTGTCGCATTGGTAACATCCCCAGCTGCGGACGTTGTTCCCAATTGTGTTTCATCTGTGGTAGGAGTGGTTTTCGTTTCCTTATCACCTCCAGCTACAGATTTTTTGGCTGTGGTGACCTTGGCTGCCGCTGCTAAAGCCCCGATTCCGGTAGATAATCGCTTGGCTTGTGGTGTTGGACCAGATGGAGTCTGCCCCGCCGGATCGACCTTGGTCTGGCCCTCTGGATCGGACTTGGTCTGACCCGCTGCACAAGCTTTGGTCTGCCCCGTTGGATCGGTTTTGGTCTGTCCCTTTGGATGGGCTTTCGTCTGTTCCGCAGATCCAGCTTTGAGACTTAAAGTAGAAGATTCTTTCTTCAATGTCTGCGCTGCTGATGGTGTTGTTGTTATCCGTGTGGATCCTGTCGCTTTTGCTGACCCAGTTGGTGCTATTCCAGCTTTTTTTTGAACATTGGAAGTTTCTCGCTTCAAATATCTGTCGCTTGAAGTTTTTTGTAGCGAGCTCGGCTGCTTCTTTGCCGCGGTTGGCAACATTCTTACTGAGGACGGCGTACGTTTGACGCTGGAAGTCGGTTTTTGCACAGACGTTTGAACTTTTTTGGCACTGGAAGGTTCTTTTCGACTGGTCCTTGGTTGACTACCTTCTGGAGATTGCAAGTTTCGTCTTACCATGCTGTTTGAAGACCGTTTGGACTTTGATTGTGATTCTTTACGAGTGAGCCGAGGTCCACTTCCTGCTCGCGTTGGTATTTTGGAACGCGAGTTTCTTCGCTGTTTTTCTGGTGACTTTTTCGATCCTCGTATCCTTCTCTCTTGATCAGGACTCAAAGAACCGCGTCGTTTGGGAAACAGAATGCGTTTGTTAATATTCGGACTAAGCGAAATAGATTTCCGACGACTCAGAGGATTGTCCTGCTTCCTTTTTCTGCCATTAGAGGGCGATACACTTCCCGTCCGTAATTGAACAGATCTTTGACTCAAACGTGAATTGGAACGTGAGTTAGCGACACTTCTAGCTTCCTCCATACGTGAGCTGGGTCGCGATGGTCCACGCGAGATAGCAATATTGGTGGAAGCTCGCGATATTGAGCGAGATGGCCCCTGCGAGTTGACATGTAACGATGTTCTAGAGTCAGTCCTTGTTGTAGCTCGTGATGGTGAGCGACTAGAGGCCGCACGAGAAGTCAAACCCGATAAAGGCAAATGCATTCCTCCGACGAAGTCTTTCAATGGAGAGCTGGATCTAGATCCACGTCTGGACTCAGTACGCGAACTCATACGTGAGTTAGATCGGGAGTCGGTATCATTTCGTACGGGAATTTTTGACTGTGAACCTCGCCTGGAGGTTGCGTCAGAGACGATATCCGAAGGCGTTAACGATGGTGCTTCTGCTGGACTTTGCGGTGAGCTCGACTCTTTGTTGGGGGTACCAATTATTGGAGAGAGAGTAGTTGGCTTCACGATTCTGTTACGAGGCGTGCGGTTTCCCTTTATCATATTCGATCCTGATGCAACTACCGATGGTCTGCGCATAGAGCTGGGGCTACTCTGAGGTATTATGGATTTCCGTCGTTGCGAATGCTGAAGAGGCTGCTGGAATGTCAGTGAGGGTCGACGAAAACTAAAGTCGGACGTAGTGATGGAACTCAAGTTGGAGCTGCGACGATCGGATGCCGTTTGTGTTGAACTGCGACGTTCTGGCGAACTGGAGCTCGACCTGCGTCTCCCTTTTGGCGGCTGAGGGAGTGGAGACAGCGAAGGTCTTCGTTTGCTCTGCTCGGCCGCTATGTCATCGAGGCTGGCCCAGTTGGATCGCAGTGGTATACGAGATAAGCTGTCAGCGCTGTTAATGACACGCAGCAGGCCAGGCTGTTTACGTGTTGGATTCGGGTTTGGTCGTAATGGCCGTGGCACCGAACCCGGCGGTATCGTTGCAGATTCACGTCTCAAGTCCAAAGACGAACGGTTCAGCCGTGGGATGGCAGTCCGATAGGGATCAGTGATCAGTGGTAACATTTCACAGCTCTTCATTTTTTGATCGTAAGCTAGATAAGTAGAGGGTGTGGCTTTTGTTGGGTGCTGTAGAGTTGTTGTCTCTGCAGAATCCAGCTCTTGGTACGAGGAAGCGGATCCCCGATGCTGTAGGATACCTTTCTGAGACATTTTACTAGGGCTGTGAGGTCCGGTCATGTTGAACTGAACTGTAGATGAGCGTTGAAAATCATCGCACATGAATTGGTTCCTTAACTCTGGAAGTTTTAATTGGTTGGATGATAAAGACTTTTGCCGAAGTGACTTTTCGACTGGCAGTGGGCTTGAAGCTGCTTTCTTTGGTGATGGAATGGCGCTCTCTTTGAAGCCGTAACCCAAAAAAGGCGATGTCTGACTTTTGTGGTGGTACTGGGAGGGGCTTTGGGCACGAGATGATTGTGGAGTCGATGTCTTGTCAGAGATAATGGTGAAGGAGGCTTTCTTATGCAGCCGCGCTTGGTCGACCCTGTGGTGGAGGAACAAGAGATAATTGAGATCTTTACATAGGTTACGGTTAAAATCTACAAACCTGAAGTCCCCACCTACCGCTACGGCATCCCTAATTATAACTGGTGACGCATCACGCTTCCCCTTCTGTTCTCTGAGTCCAAATTTTTTCTCATTCGTAGTTTCCTCTATAGGTGGCGGCTCGTCAGGTAAGCGTGGTGGTGGCGACAGAGGTAGTGGCGGTGGCGGTGATGCCGGTAGTGGTGGTCGCGGTGGTGGTGAAGGCAGTGTCACAGGTAACGGGAAAATTTTTTCCGATTCCATACTGCTATCGGATGTTCTCCGTCTCTGTTGTAAAAATTGTTTTGTAGAGTGCAGGAAGCTGTTTGGGTCTTCAAATCGAAATTGTGTTGAGTATTCTGTAGGTTGGGCTTGGCCTCTAGATTCCACAATTGGCGCTGGTAACGTTGGTCGCTCCAATACAACTGTTTTGTCCATCAAACGCTCCTCACCACTACTCGACTCATTCGAATCATTGATCATTGCAGCCACGGGAGAGTGATGCATTGGCATCTCGTCGTTCTTAATGGACATCACATTCTTTGAACTGGGACGCAAGCAAGGCATTTTACTAAACTCCGGATAGCTGCCGATTAAACTGGAGGAGAGTCTATGCGATGAGGGACGAAACCACTCACTGCTCGAGTACGATTCTGTGGAAAACTGGCGCGTGTACATGGTGGACAGCTTAGGAACATCCGGAGTTGGAGAGCTAAAATGGGGAGAGACAATTACACTGCTACTGATAGAAGGAATGAAATCCATTCCTTGGATTGCTTACCCCAAGCTGCCAACATTCGATTTGAAGTCTTCCGAGAAACTTGACACTCTCCGAGTTGCTTCTGAGTACTTGCGATGTCCATCCACATCACTGTCGTCTGGCGCCACGGTCTCCAGCATTTTAATACCATTTTCTGGTTCGCTTATTTCGTACAGACTTGGGCGCCGCATTGCGTCATCCGGAGTTAGCAGAGCATAGTTTGGCGAATCTCTAGGTTCGGAACTGGAAGCACCGCTAGAGTTGGGCAAAATTTGAATGTCCGGCGGTTGAAGACGTGGTGCATACATGGCGTTCGATGGACGATACGTCGCGGCAGGACTGTATGGTGTATCCAGAAAAAGGTGACGTATAGAAGAGTTTCGTACGTTCAAAAATCCTTCTTCCTCCTCTGCCTCATCTTCCTCACCATCCTCCGAACTTAAGGGAATCATAGAGGGTCGTCGAGAAAAAGTGAGAGCATCGGAGAATTCGGAACCGAAGAAGTCTCCACGTGGTGGCGGTGGTACCGGATCGCCGAAGAGACTGGTGTAATGAACATCTGTAGCATTGGGGCCACCTGTGACAGTGGACAGTTTGGACGGGTGATACAAGCTGGTAGACAGGGAGGAGGAAGGCGCCATGGCCTGGTAGTTGTAATCAAGCGGAATGATGGCGGGTGTGGAATGGTTGTCGCTGCTCCTCGAATTGATGTGTGGAAGATGAGTTGAGGATTGCGAGAGAGTAGATGAAGCTTTCATGTTGCAACATGCGAGATCTGGAAGACGAAGATGCTTAAAAGTTGCTTCGCTGCAAGCTGAAATTTAAAAGAACGTAGAGTATTTAAGTTAAGTAAAGTCTAACTTCCTTTAAGGACGAAAGACTTACATTATTTTCCTGCCGAAATATCCTTACACTTGCCAATGCGTCCGCTTCCGTGAAAGTCCTTCTTGCTTTTGCTTTTGGTCAGCTGTATTCTTGGCCGGCTAACATGAGCCAAAATTGTTGTTATTGCACACACTCGAACAACAACAACAACAATATGAAAGCGTTATTGATCTGTTACTATCGAAGGTACTACCGAACAACAACAACAACTGAGAGCGGTGCTCGGAGCAGATGACCTCGTCCTCTACAGAGCCGCTTACGACAAAACTACAAAATCAGCCGAACTGAATGAAAGTGGAGTCCTCGACTGAGGTCTCCCGGTAGGTGAGCGAACTCTCGCCAGTTCTCGCACGACTGTGTGTGTGTCTCAGGGTTTCTTAACTTTGCCTCTGTAGTGGTGGTCAGTTGTTGTGTTTTTCCTTCGGCTACTTCATTAGTTGTTGTTGCATTTGCAGATGTTGCATGTGCCGCAAATGCTTCTCATTGCTTTCGCCGTCTTCGACTCATTGCTTCGGAAATTCCTCCGGTTGCATGTTTCTCTCTCTCTCTCTCTCTCTCTCTCTCTCTCTCTCTCTCTCTCTGTCATTCCTCACATCCTCGCTCCGTGTGGAAGGCAAGTTCAGTTCAACGGCTTCTCAGAAGTTGTCTGTTCTTGGACGTTGGTTCCTGCTGGTGCTGGTTGCTGCTGTTTTAATCTTGGTTGGCTTTCACTTTTTTAACATTATTTTGTGGTTGGGAAACTTTTCGTCTTTTTTTCAGTTGCCTGTTGCGTTATTTTTCACAGGGCTCCGATTTTTATAGATTTCTTTTCTAGAGTTTTGATGCATTTTGGTTCGGTTAAGTCTTTAAAATGCCTCTAAGAAACTAAATGGGACAAAAGAGATATTAAGAAATATTAGGAAGAGATGACAAGATGTTATTTGAGTAAAAATCTTTTTCATCTTTTGATTCGCCAGTGAGTATCTTTTCAAAACTTTAACCAACAGCAAGGAAACCCAGCGGCGAAACCCAAAACAAGAACAACCACAGCATGATTTCATTGCCAATGTTAAGTCGTGCGCGCAATACGTGACAATCGAATAATTATTATTTTTAAATCAAGAAATTGAAACAAGCGGCTGCAAATGTGGAGCGGATTGATTATGTCAGGCGTGAAGGAGCAACGCGAAGACAGGCAGGCATGCGATGAATTTAATTTCGCTTGAGTGACGTCTACCGTTTCTTGCCTGTTTTCTGTCTCGCCGAGTGTCGCACTGTTCAGTCTTGCCGAACTCCTTGCCTGTCTGCCGTCCCAGTAAAGAGAGCATTTCAACCGCTGAGTTGAATTTCCTTGGCTGAAATGTGCGAACACCGTAAAATAACGAGGTGATTCTTGTTGCTGTTGTATCGTCACTTTTTTGTTGGTTATGAAATTGTTAATTCGGAAAAGTATATCTTTTAATCTCAGTTAAGCATCGTTTGTTTGCAGATTTTCTATTAGATTTACTAATATATGAATAGAATCATTAACTCTTCTAAGAACACATGGAGATTAAAACAGCTGTTTTCGTCCCCTGGCAATCAATAGTCTCGTTAAGAAGAAAATTCCGAAAGAGTTTAAAAACGGGTAAATTTCGTTGAAATAGTAGATTGCTAATTATTTATTAATCATGATATTCATCACTGATAGAAAAGGTTTTGATAGATATATCATCTAGAAAAGATCCTCTGTATTTAAATTGAATACTTGTGCCGTTGTAAATAACGGTTTAGATAATATCTGGAAGACAGACAAGACCATCTTTGAAATTTGGTGGACCTCTTCGAATCCGTAATAAAGTTATCGCACAATATAAGAGAAAAAACAGATTTTCTCATGTTCCAATAACTTCATCCGGATAATTGAAGACAAATATGGTCAAGGTCATTCAGAACGATGTAGCGGCCAGTAGTTGAGCGATTAAATTATGGGAAAACACGAATTTCCACTTGCATGTGGAAAATTGCCTTGCTGAAGACCACGTAAAGGAGAAATTAATGTGAAACGATAAATGCGGCGAGTGGAAGGGGAAAATCATTAAAAATTAAGAAGAGTGGAACTAAAAAGAAATTGTGAAACTATTATAGAAAAAAATATACGTATGGTTTACAAGCAATTAAGAAGAAAGTAAATGATTTGTTACGCTTCAACCGCAGGTTTTCCCACTGATTTTGCGGTCGAAATAAAAGATTGAATTCGAATTAAAATTTTCCTTTCGACGTGAGAAACCAAAGGCATTTTTAACAGCAATTAATTGCAGCAGTTAAATGATTGCGTACGTAACTACTTTTCTTTTTTCCAGTACAAAACACACAAGAGCTGCACAAAATAAAAAATTTTCAAGTCATTGATTTTATGATTGAGCGATAAAAATTTAATGGAATGGCAGCTTCCAAAAATTTTATGTTATTTAAGTGTAATCTAATGCGAAAGTGAAAAATTTACACAATTTTATAACTTTCACTTTGAGGGTGGGAGGCAAGGGGTTAAAAAACAATAACGAAGGCGTTAATGGATAAAATTAATAAAAGACGGCGAATGAAAAATTAATTACTAAATAATTGGTGAAGAAAAACAAAAGAAAAAAGAAAGGAAATGCCAGAAATTCTTTGCGTACAAAAATTGAATATCCAGAATACGTATTTTCATGGGAATTAAAATATTGCGAGCCATAAAATGGGGAAAACCACAGGCTGCCGACAACGTAAACAACTCACTTCCGGTTCAGCACGACTCACTCAAGCGCTCCCTCTCTCTCTCTCTCTTTCACACACACGCGCACACACACACACTCGCGCACACGCACACACACACACACACACACTCTCACACACACACACACACAGTTTAACATGTCAAACTCCGCTCTTTACTTCAGCCACTCAAAGTTACCAGATTGAATTTAGAAATTTTAATTCATTCAACGGAGAAACTTTTTCCCCTCTTTTATTAGAATTCATTTTTAGAAGTGGAGATTCAAAATTCAGTACGGATTCTATTAACCGCAATAACAGTATTTGTTAAACGTATGTATTTCGCTCATCAACGAAAATCCCTTTGAGAGTTAAAAGCGCTTTCAGCGGTTCCTCTCACAAAATCCCTTCCTGAGAGTTGGAAAACCCTTACACTGGCAACAACACTGTCTCCACTAATCACAGACAGAGCTTCTAATTTACTCTCTACCCAACCCACCTACACACACAAACACACCACAATAAAACACCGCATGAAACACAGAAACCACAACGCGAAAGAGAGTTCATCGGTTTCCGGTTTGTGTTCCCTATTGAATTCTACACTCTCACGTTTTTTGGTCCTTAATGAGTGTGTTTACTTTCTTGCTTTATTTTTTCGTTCTCTTTTCCTCATTATTTCGGTTTCTTCATTTATTTTGAGAGTTTTTTTCTTTATTCTCTACATTCCATTAAATTGTGTTGCACGGACTTTTGTTTGCTAATTTTTTGCAAAATTTTGGGACAAATTAACAATACATTTTTGCATTACGCCGATTAATACGCCGTCCCGCTCACCCTCCTCCTTCCACCCCCCCCCCCCCTCCCCCATTCAAACCATCGCTCACAATCATCCTTCTTAAATTTGTCCAGTTGACCGTCACCGCATCGAGTTACATTTTTTGATTGCTTTAATTTAGAGTTCAGCGCTGTTTTAGTGGTGCTGATAAGGAAAACTGGGTCACAATATTTATAGCGGTATTTTATGGACTACATTTTTTTCCGCACAAATTTCTATTGCTGTTATTGTTGTTCTTGTTTATTACATAATTTACGCCGGAAGTGGGAATAAGTTTCTAATGTATTTCAATTGTATGGCAACATTGAGGCTAAGGTTAGTTTTCTCCCTTTATTTCAATTAACAAGGTTAAATTACAAGTTCAATGAGGTCAACTCTTCTAATGAAGCCAACAAAATTAACCGAGACATTTTCGTATTATCATAAAATAAGTTGTATTTAGTACAACTTTAATACAATTTGATTTTAATGGCCTCGTTAGTTACTTAATTTGAGAATTTGTGGAGGAACCAGAAATCAATTTTGACATGAAATCGAAAAGGATGCCGATTACCGATTTCGATATGTTAATTTGACAACTTAGTTGACGTGAAAGGACTTTCTGGAGGGAAAATCTAAAATTAAAATAAATTTAAATAACAATAAAGTTAAAGAAAAGAAATTCTGATTTTTGTTCCTCCAACGTTACTTCATTCTTTTGCAAGTAGGAAATTTAGTAAGTTGGAAAGTAATTGTATTTGTTATTACATCACAATTAATTTAACAGATTTTTGGAATTTGAAATTTTCTTATTGAATTTTTATGAGAATTTTGAATTCTATGTCGTTGCCTGTTGTCGATGTTTCGTCAATTCTGATTTAATAATTGTTCCCAATAAATATTAATCAAGCTTTGATTTTAAATAAAGAATTTTAAATTACCGATTACTTCAATAATGAAATGTTGTCGGAATTTTAAGTTGCAAAGCCAAAATCGTGTTTCACTGTTTATTTTGTTCAGTGCACTTCAAATGTATTTACAAATTTATTTACACATTGAATATCTTCAAATTTGATGCAATTTCATTTCATTAATCGTCCTGTAAATAATTCACTTTTATAATGATTGATTTTTCTCTTCTTTTTTACAGTTTATAGTTACTAATTTTCATAAGTTGTTTCAGTAATGTTTTCTTTCTATTCAAACCAAGTTCTCTTTTTTAAAATTTTTAAATTTATACAATTAAATAGTTATTTTAAAAATAAAATTTAAACGCAACAACACCAGTTGATGTAGCAACTTCAACTGAATTGCTAATCTAAGCAGAAGTCAAAGAAAACCTTAAGAAAAACGTTAGCAGCGCATATTTAGCCAGTTTCTCGCCGATACCAGCCAGCCAACCACTTTTCTCCGCAGTGGCGGCCAACACTTAAAACTTGGAATCAATTAAAATTACAAACGGAGCGGCAAACCACCCAGCAGGAAATACGCAATAAATGAAGTTTGCATTCGAAAAGTTCTCAGGCGCTCTCCCTCTCTCCCTCTCTTTCTCTCTTTGTAGTTCTTCAATTTACGCGAGATTGAACGAGTTGATTTCAGCTTTTGCACTCCTTTTTTATAATTTATTTTATTATATGAGAAAAACCCAAAAAGTAATCTAAATTTTCTTATTTAAAAGAAAGTTATATAAAATGAAGTATTTTAGAATCATTTTTGGTTATTTTAAAAATTAAAAATTAAATAAATTAAAATTAATTATTAGAAAACAAGAAAAGACGGGAATTTCTTTTCTATTGTTTTTCGATAAACATGAAATAAACAAAATTAAACTAATCACATCGTCTTAATGGATTTTTATGTGTAATCAATCAAAGTAAATTACAATTGCTTGTAAGCAAAATGCAACTGTAATATAAATTTTATAGCTCCGATAAAAAAGTCCCGATTCTGAAGTGTGAAAAATAAAGAAACTCGCTTTCCTACTGGGCCACTTTACGTCTTTCTCGGGCCAACTTCTCTCCAACACAAATACACCAAAACACGCTCGCACGCACACGTACACACATTCAAACAGTGGCTATCAGACAGAAGCAGAGAAAATTGCAAAAATACCGCTACCGCCGCCGTATTTTCACCGCATTCACTCTCTCCTTCCTTTCTGGGTTGCGCTTTTTATTTTCTGCAACGTTGGGTGAAAACCTGTTGTTCACGTTATTCACACCGTTCAACACGCGATTCTGCTTTGCTTTTATTGTTGTTTTTACTACTGTTTGCTTGCCTCGCAGTGCGGAGTGTTGTAAATTGTAAACAATTCAGTGGCAGGAAGAAATTACGTTGCGTATTCGTAGTTCGTAGACGCTAGAAGATGGAAAGAAAAGATGTCGCGGCGAAAAGAGAAAGAAAACACATGTGTTCGCAGAAGCACGTGCGTGACTGACGTGAGCTGAAGAGATTCATCTACAAGTCTGCGAGTGAGTGACAGCTGTCAAAATAATTTGCAAAAATCTATTGAGCAAACTTTCGAGTCAAGTGTGCTGAAATAAAACAAGCTGAAGAAATATATTTGGAAATTTATTTTAAATGTGTTTAATCACGCAAATTAGAAGTGATTAAATTAATTATATTTCCTACTTCTCGTAGCTATTTTAATATTCAACTTTTGGCGAATTGAAGAATAGAAAATGGGTAAATTTTTATTATTTATCTCGCCAGCCTTTCAAAATCGAAATGAGAACCGAGAACGAAACAGTCTTTTTTTTTACTTAAACAAAGTACAACAGATTAAGCAATTACAAGTAAGCAATTACAAGTAAGCAATTACAAGTACTCGTACAAGTATTTAATGACAATTAAAAAGAAACTTTGGCTCTTCCTTAAGTTGCAACACACATGGAAAAAAACGGGAGAAATGAATGCGAGCGAATTACATGGAGAGAGTAAAATAATAAGAGAGCGTCAGAACGAACCTCAAAGTAGCGAGAGTGTAAAATTCCGCTCATAGTTGAAAAGTTAAGAGAAACGAAGCGTGAAAACTCAAGACAACGCAGGTGATTGTATTTCCTTGGCTTTGTAGGGTCAACGCGAAGCGAAGGAGAAAAAGGCGGACGAAGAAGGAGCGGAAAGAAAGACGAAGCAAAACAGAAAAGAAAACTTTTGAGCGGACGGCCTCAACAGTTTTGAGTGGACGGCCTAAGTTAACAAGCGTGAAATACCTTCTCACTACGCACACATCCATACAAAAGACACACATACACACTCGTCTACGCACACACAAACACAGGCACGCTTGATTATCCTTGGCGAATGTCGCGACATGACGTCGTGTCTTGGACGAGGACACCGTTAGCTGAGTTGAGTGCGCCACTTTTTTGGCTCTTGCTGTAATTTCTCCTTCTTCTCTTTCTTTTTCTTCTTCTTCTTCTTCTTCTCCTCGTCTTCTTCTCCTCCTCGTCTTCTTCTTCTTCTTCGGTTTCCCACTTGGCGAGAGTGGATGTTGTTGGCTTTTACGGTTGTTCTCTCGTTTGAAGTTGAAGTTATTAATTAACGGTGACTGAGTTTTTCGGTGTTGTATTTGTAGTCACTGCATTCTAGAAGAGCGGCGTTGCCACAAGTTGAAATTTTTACTGTAAGTCTGAGATGCGTTTTGTTTTTCGGTTCTCGTTTTTTTTTGTATGTTGCATACATGCAAATTAAATCATTTTTGCTCACGTTACGTTTTGTTTTTCTTTTACATGTGTGTGTGTAATTTAACTGTCAGAGTTAGTTGACCGATTTAATGAGTTTTTAAGCGAGAAGCTAATAAAAGAGCTTTAAAGAGGATTCAGATTTTTTTTTTGTTTTCAGAGTCTCTTAATTTTGTTATTGAGACAGGAAACTTGAATTAAATGCAATACATTAATGCATAAATTATTTGTAGAATGAAAAAATAAACAAACATTTAACTATTTAATTTATTTTACTCGTTTTTTCCATGAATCCCAAAGAAATATTTATTATTCAAATGAATTTAATTGGAAAATGAGCAAAGTTATTAAATAAAAATACGATTTCAACTGAGAAAAATTTTAATATTTTATTTTCGCATTGTGTCACTAAATATTGAAATTTCTTTTCAATTCCAGATCAATTCAATTCTTCAATTATTTACAAAAATCCCTTTTTATCACAAAACGAAAACCCAGTCGTCGCACATCTGACGCGAAACAAGCTTCTCAACATCTTTTTAACAATTTTTCTAATACTTTTCAAAGCCATACAACAGTTCAACGCTGTGATTTAGATTGAATTGTAATTTTAAAAGAAATTCTTCTTAAGTGGAAAATGTTATTTTGAATTTTATAATTCTCCTGTTAATTTTATTCTATGGAAAAAAATTTGTACACAATTTTTAACCAAATTCTTCACTTCACTTCCAAGTCAAATCGATCCGTTTGGTTCGCCGTTCGCGTAAAAACTGAAAATCACTTCCTTGCAATGTCCAGCCAGCTAGGAATTCTCAGACGTGCACGCGTGTGTGTGTGCGTCGCCCGTTTTATTTCTCGGCTTAGCCGTCTGCTTGCTTGAGGAAGAATTACTCGTACTTTGCATACGAGGAACTCGAGTGTGTGTGTGTGTGTGTGTGCGACGTGCAAGTGTGTTTGTGTCGGAGTAGCAGTGGGAAAACATGGGTCAGTAAACCTGCTTCCGGTTGACATAAATTCGCCTTGGACATGAAAACTTAAAAATGTGCTGCTGCTCCTTCCCTTCTTGCTGTTGTTGTTGTTGTTGCTGTTGTTGTTCTCTCCGATGTTATTGTTATTATTATTATTATTCAAATTATTATTATTATTATTGTTATTATTATTATTATTATTATTATTATTATTATTATTATTATTATTATTATTATTATTATTATTATTATTATTATTATTATTATTATTTCTATTATTATTATTATTATTATTATTATTATTATTATTATTATTATTATTAAAATTATTATTATTATTATTAAAACTATTATTTTTATTATTATTATTATTACTATTATTATTATTTTGTTATTGTTATTATTATTATTTTTATTATTATTATTCAAATTATTATTACTATTATTATTAATATTATTTTTAGTGTTGTTGTCGTTGTTGTTGTTGTTGTTGCAACCGAAAAATTTCAGTTATCTGAACTGAAGTGAAAATATTTAACTTTAATTGATTTCTAATAATTTAATTTAATTTAAATTACTTTATTCTATTTTATTTTCTTTTGCTTTATTTTATTTTGTTTAATTTTAGTTTATTTAGTTAATACTAAAATGCGAAATCAGGTCAAGGACTTGAAGAGCGAAAGATTGCTGCGTTTCTCGGTCTATAATTTTTTCTGCAATTATTTTGCGTGCACCTGAAATCATTCATTAAATTGACAATTACTTGCCAGAAGCAAATTTCTCCTCAAGTCAGCTAATGACACCTCGAGTTTCTATTTCTTTTTTGCTTCTTATATAGAGGGCGTGGCAGTTGGCCTTCGAACACACCTCGCAACGCCTATTTTTTCATCCATTATTACTTCAATTCATTATAAATTCAATTGCAATTCAAGTGACTTCATTCAGTTTAATGAAATTTATTTCTACTGGCATTTCAAATTAAAAACCGAGATACCGAGATTTTCGGTTGACCTAATTTTCCAGATGGTGATGATCTACTCAAAAGCCGAAAACCATTTTTGTAATGAGATTTTGAAACCAATTTCCTCGTTGACGCATCAGTTTATATTTTCTAATGAATTCTCGCAAGTTTTCTCGCCATGGAAATTTTTTATATAATGTGGGTTGGTCCTTGTATGACCCCGATTGGTCACAAATCGCCTTTTTGTAGTGCAGGGCGCCTGAGGTCGGAGCGCTTTTAAACCCACTCTGACTGGCCAAACCAAATCTTGGCCAATAATTACAAGCGTTCATTTATTAGCCTCACACCGCGACTGAACGCTTCAATTACTGAAATGGATTTCTTCATTGCATTCTTCTCGCAGCTGAAGACGGAGGAAAGGAATGCAAATGATTGCACTTGCATTTCTGCACTCCATCGTACTGCACGGCACGCGTGCTGATGCGACACGCTATCGAAGGCATTTCGTGGGATCCTCTTTTTGCAGTATTAAATGCGAGTGAAGGCACGTTAAACGATGATTGCAGCTGTCTTGACACTACGGTGCTCGCTGGGCGGATGTTTAAGCATTCAAATTCGATTTGGGTGCAGCTTCAGGGCGCTGCTTTTCACCCTTTTTCACCCCCTCGTCCTCTTGCGAAGAATGATGAGCCAGCAGTTTGATGCATGAAAGCGAGATGCACACGGCACACGAGTGCAACATTGTGAGCGACCATCGCATTTTTTAAGGTGCGGATTTATTAGTTCGCTGTTTGAAGAATTTGTGAGGAAATTCCTTCCTTTCTAGTTATTTTTCATTTATTAAAATGTTTTCTTGAGAAAAACCAGAGCAAAGGCGCACCTTAATGGTTGATTTAGATTTTTTTGAGCGATATTATAGCGAGAATATGCAATCTGGGTGGCGCAAGATACTCTGTTTACACTTTAGTAAAAACGTAGCACATTCTTCTAAATTAATTAAAAAAAACTGCTGAAGGAAAAACTTTTAAATGTTGTTTTCAATCGGAGCTGCGAAAGTAATCATAATTTTTGTGACCATGGCTTGCAAATTTCGATTACAGATAGTATAAAAAAAATAAATAAATTGTAATGATTGTAATGAAGACACATTTCGAATTTGTATGAATTAGTATCAACAATTTCTAAAAATTAGTGCAAATTAGTAACAAGTCGTACGAATTTCTACGAACTTGTAAAAATTAGTAGGAATTTTAGTGAGCATATTTCACGAATCTCAATTACAAATAGTATAGAAAACAAATAAATTGTAATGATTTTGAAAACAAGTTTCGCATTTGTACGAAGTGGTAGCAATTTGTAAAAATTTGTATAAATTAGTAACAATCCGAACGAAATTCTACGAACTTGTAACAATTAGTACGAGTTTTTGTATAAATTAGGTATAATTATTACTAATCTGTACTAATTAGTAACAATAATAAGAAATTGTACGAATTAGTAATAATTAGTACGAATTTGTTCGGGAAGTTCGTACTAAATTTTACTAATTCATTAAAATTAGTAGGAATTAGTACTAAAATGTAGTAATTATTACAAGCTGGTACCAACCAGTCCGAATTATTTAATAATTTTAGAAACAATTGATAAGAATTAGTAAAAATTCAAGGGAATATCTGCAAATTAGTACGAATTTCCGCACTATTTTCGTTACTTACGGTTAACTAAATTGTCAAAAAAAAAAACACAAAAACACTTCGCTAAGTGGAATTTATGTTAGGCTACAGGATGTCCTTGCTAATGTTTCAGAAGATGTTTCATTTACAGCTCTCTGTCTCTGTTCTCAGTATATTTACAGCTGACCAGACAGCAAAAATTACACCTTGTGAGAACAATTCCTCCATCGTTACTATCCTGGACAACCACCACAAACTAAAATCCCCAGTAAAAAATACCTTTTCAAAAAGGACTAAATTGCAACAAAAGTTTGGAGAGAAAATTTCACCATTATTATTTTTAAATTTTCAGACCAATCACAGTGTAGCACAGTTGAACACATCGGGGTTGCCTACAACGACTACAGAGCCGGAATTTTTCGATTTTAAACGGATGTAAACAATTACAACCTTTAAATTAAATTTCGCACATAAAAAGCACTGAAATACTGAGAATTCGTATGGAAAAATGTTCCTTTTTAATAAATTAAATGATTTAAACTGTTTATAATAAGAAAAAATTTAAAAAATCCCATATCTAATAAGAAATCTCAAGGAAATTCCTCACGAATTAAAAACAGTGAAGAGTTTTCTTGCACTCATTAGCACTAATTAATAAATTAATTAAAGAAATTCTTCTTTTCATGTTAAGCACGGGTGATTTTTTTAATTCCGAATGATTGTGAAAAAGATGGAGTAGCTTTTGACATCATCAATGCAATCATTAAAATAGAACAAAATCAATACAGCAAATTGAAGAACACAAACTCATTCACACATTTAAACGATTGATTAGAGCTTTACGCTTGAATGAATTTAGAAAATCCATATGAACAGGATATAAAGGACTCAAGGACTCCCCACACGAACACTGGTAAGCTCTCGCGCTTAGAAAAGCATTTCATATTCAGGCCAACGTATTTACAAAGGATTGATATCAGTATTTCTATTAATGAACGATGAGCATACGTTTGGTATTTGTACCACTTCAACGATATGGCAACACTGGCAACCCCGGCAATGGGGTTGCGACTTTTTTTCCGTTTGGTTTTCCGCCCAACAATGCGAGGCAAAAACCAAACACAATATTAACACATTTTTTGCTGTAAATCTAAACAAAAAAAAGAATCTGCGTGTGACTGGGAAATGACAACCGAGATCAATTGAGACAAAGCGAAATTATTTCGAATTTCAGAATCAGAAATAATGTTTCCACATGAAAAAAAAATCACATGAAACAAGTGAAAAAAAAAATAAAAAACAAATAAAAAAAATAAAAAAAAATAAAAATAAAAAAAATAAATAAATCAAAATAACGTAAAACATAACATAATGAATTAATTAAAATAAAAATGTTAAAATTAGCATTCAAAATTAAATACATTTTTCTCTCCGAATATTGACAGCTGATGATGACGACACTACAGCCATGGTTGCCAACTGTTGGTAGTTAATTTCCATATTCAGCTGCCATGTGAGTTGTGTTGCTGGTGATTTGTTGTGGTTGTTGTTGTTGTTGGCGTCGTTTTTATGGCTCAAACTGACCCTTTATTAAACTGACCTTTCTATCGTGTATTGCCATCCAAGAATTTAAATTGTGCCTTAAATATTTAAAAACGAAAACAAATTTATATACAAAAAAATGAAAAAAATCATATTTTACGCAAATCCTAACAGAGTGGCAACTTTGTTTTCCCATGCTTGTGTGCTTATTTATTTCTGTGTGCTTGTGTTTCAACTACAGATGTGGAAATACACACGCTGCGCTTGTATGTTTTGAGTTTATTGAGAAAATATTACACAATTTGTCTGTTTGCCACAACAATTCAAATATGTGCGCTCCGCATAAATTCTCTGCGTGATTTCCTGTAAGTATTTGAATATTTGAAGAGAAATAAAATAACCCAGATACCAGCAGTAAAACCCATCCAATCCCTTCGAACCTCCAATCGACTGACGCGGATTAATATTTCAATATTTTATTCGGAGCGGATTTTCGTCAGTTCTCCCGCACGTCCAGTATTTCGGAACTCATCATCCTTCTTGGCCATCATCAGCTTCCGCAATACTTGCTGGCAACCTTGCTGACACCCTGGACGATGGCAACCCTGAACGATGGCAACCCTTAACGTTACTTAGCGTTAAAGCCGAGTTATGGCTTTAAGCCAGCACATTTGTTGGTATTAAATTTCCGTCAGTTGCCATTCACTCGACTTCACTCGTACGCTGAAATTTTTCAATAGGGGAAAAAGACGCAGCAGAATAAACGAGATGTAACTTCCGCTTCCGCTTCTGCGTTCCAACGATTGATATCCAATTTTAGTTGATTTCCAAAATACACACGAACACACAGAGAAGCAGGCACACACACACACACTTATAGCGCGCAGCCGGCTGCAACACCCTCACGTGAGACACGAACTTCTTGACGTCTTCCGGCGGACGAAACCCAGTAGGAAAGAGAGAGAGAGAGAAGTTTTGGTATTAAAAAATGCTCTTTGCCATTGGAATTCGTAAATGGAACACAAAATCTTCCTGCCGGGTGCGACTCGTACAGTGGCGGCGACGTGTGTGTCTGTCTGTGTTTATGAGAAAATTCTCATTTAAAGATCATTGAAAAGCGATTTTAGATATTTCAGAAATACAAGACAAAAACAAGGATTTCGCCAAATTTTTTGTAAGGAAAAATTAAAACATTATAAAAAGTTACAGCATTTTCTAAAGGATTTTTTTTGAATTTGTGTAAAAGTTTAATTAAGGCATCACCAACAACAGCAGCAGCAGCAACAACAACAACAGCAACAAGTCACACCGCTGTTCATTAAGATCATCTTGCGCTTCTTACATTTTCTTGTATAATATAAAACAAAAGAAGTCATTTAATAAGTTTTAAGTACTCCAGACCAACACTGAGCTGCTTTGTCAGTTGAGTTGGCGCTGTGAAGGGTTGCCGCTGCCCTTTACGAGCAGCAGAAACTGCAAGCTTTCAGCTGCCTGCGATAAAACTGAGGAACGATATAAAGAGCAAAACCGTTACTTTACTCCGCTCTAAAGCTGCTCCGGTAGTTGTGATGGTAGTGTGCATGTTGGCAGAGAGAGAGAGAGAGAGAGGGTGGGGGGGGGGGGGGCTGGAAAGTGGGTCACCTGAACCTCCGAAATTACTCGCATAACTTGATAAAAATTTCATATTTTATACATTTATATTCAAAAAAAAAATAAATACTTCTTCCCTTGGGAAGAAGACTGGTGACGTTCTATCCCACTGAAGAAAAGGAGGTTAGAATGGGGAACTTAAATTTCACGAATGAAATACGTTGACAGACAAAAGCAAGAATCAAAATTAACATTGTTAGCAATGAAGGAGGGAAGGAAAGAAGGAGGAGGATTGACGGGGAGAAACCTAGCATTTCCAGGATTTAGAAAATTCCGGGGGGGAAATTACTATGGAAGAAGAACAAGCAACTTAAATATCCCACGCCTGGCTGGATGTGGTTAAGAGAAGAGTTGGTTAAGAGAAACAGGGGTGGGGGGTGGAGAGAGGAAGAGATATGGAAAGAGAGAGGGAGTGAAACTGGCAGAGAGGGAAACGGTGAAACGGTTACAGAGGGAGAGAGAGGAGGAGACAGTGGCAGGGGTGCAGAGAGAGAGAGAGAGAGAGAGAGACGTGGGGAAAGAGATGTAGAGAGAGAGAGAGAGAGAGAGAGAGAGAGAGAGAGAGAGAAAAATAAGTTGCAGCGGCATCATTAAAACCAAAAGTCGAAGGATGTGGCCTGGAGAAATGGGCCAAGTGGGGCAAAGCTGAGGGGCTGGTTGATGGGTTGGCCAAAAATGAGAAGTTCTACGAAGCCAAAAACCGCGACACAACCTTTTATTAACGAGGAGAAGAAGCAGGAGAAGAAGAAGAAGCAGAAGAAGAAGACGTACGTATTCACAGCTAGAGCTATTCTTCGACGGAGACATTCAGACCAGAGAGATGCTCGTACTCGTTAAAATGTTTTTGAGTTCGCCTCCCTTTCGCCAACTTCTGTTGCCTGAGAAACTGATTGACTAACCGGGTGTTGTTGTCTTGTTCTTGTTGTTGTGTTTACCCTTTTCGTGTACCGACCGCCGACCGACTGACTGACTGAGCCGAGCTTTTGTGTTCATTTGATTGCCTTGGCTATCATCTGAGAAAGTTGAGTGAAGGAGCGAAAGAGCTGCCGATTTAATAGAAGAGCGGATGGAATGTAACGAGTGATGAGAAACATCAACGGGCACTCGTTGCAGTAGTGGAAGCTGCATTTGATACCTCTTGAGGTTGTTTTGTGTTTGTTGTTCGTCTTGTTGCTGTTGTTGTTGTTGGCTTGTCCTTGCTTATAATTTTGTTAATGTTGCATTCCTTCACAAATATAAGGAAGTCCCATCCTAAACGTCATTAGTAGTCAAAGAAACCCACAAAGCAGAGAAATCGCTCTTTCAACTGGAAACCTGTCACGCAGCATCAGATCCCGATTCTCGTTCTCGTTCACACTTTCAAATCGTTTCCGCTTCACTCCTTATTAACTGCATAGAAACAACAAAACATTCACATAAAACAACTGCAACAAGAACAACAACAACAACAAAAGTGCAGAGACCTGTTTTAGTCTGAAGCATTCACTGCTTTGAATTCCCTCACTGAGAACATCAATTGGAAGCTATTTGAAAATTTGCTAATTAAACCTCAATACAAAACGAAAACAGCAACAACAAAGGAAACAGCAACACAACACCAAGAATAACAACAACAACAACTGCAATGTCATTCGCAAACACCAGCAACTCTCTCGTGAAGCAGTGAGCTGATTTCAAAGTTGCCAACGAGTAGCGAGTACAGACTGGTATCGCACTAAAGACTCTGTTGTCGGCGTGAAGGGATGGAACGAAGAAGGGTAGAACGAGGACGGGCGACGGTGGCTGACGGGCCATCACTGGAAGCCGTATCAACTCAATGTTAATTGACTTCTCTCTACCACAAGTTGTCAACCAACAATCAGCGATAAAGGTAATGAAAGGAAGCAAGAAATACGAGCAGTAAAGAAGCGAATGAATGAATCAACGAACTGACGATGGATCAACGAACCAATAACGGATTTAACGGAAGGATAAGTCGGCGAATGAATGAATGAATCAGACTGAATGAGTGAATGAACGCATTTACGAAGGAATTAATGAAGTAATTATAATGCAATGGAACTCTAGGGAATGTGGGATTCCCGAAAACAATGTAGGTGGATCCCGAAGTAAATTTTTTCCATCTCCATCCTGGATGCAACGCTCCTCCCTGGAGTCACACACACCTTGTTTCCCTATAAAGTTTAACTGAGCAGAAACTCAAGTTAATCATCGGTCGCCACACCCACATCCCTCTTGCCATTTCGTTACTTTGAAGTCCCCTTGCAAGAACCTGCTTCTCCCCCAACCCCCACCCCCGCTGTTGCTCTGACAGACATTTTATCACAATCCATTTTTGTTGACAAGTTGGCTTCCATCATTAGCAGTTGTGGTTCTGGGAAAACTAAGCGTTGTTTTTGCTGTTGCTGAAGCTGCAGCTATTTCGTCACTTTTGATGTTGCTGTTGCAACTGACGTGCTTTGAAATACTTTTGCCCCTCCTTGTTTTTCCTTGTGCGGTATTCACAAAACTTTCTAATTAAGCAGTGATATGTTGGTGTTAAAGCAGACGAAATTCAGGCAAAATTAAAAAACACTCCTATCAATGTTGCTCTCCATGGAACGAAGAAATAAATAAACGAAGATATGCATGAGAGAAGGAACGATGGAATAAATGAATAAATGAATTAATTAAAGGGGGAATTAATGAACAAAGGAGTGAAGAACCTAATAAGTTAATAAACTAATAAATGAATAAAGAATTTTCGATCGCGTGAATAGAAGGGAAAACGAAAAACAGGAAAGTCTGAAAGATGATATTGAAGTAACGATGAAAATATTCGTCACTAAAAATCCTCTAATTCAGCGAATATTACAAACATTTACTATCTTTCTAGAATTACATGCGAATCTCTTGCAAAAACGAAAAGGTTTCCTTAACCTAACTTTATAAACCCATCGAAGGACTCCACCTCTAAAATAAACTCGTAGAATCTTAAAAGATCCACATAAATTTCAACTACCCGACTCAATTTCCGAATTGCATGGATTCTCTGTTTAACCTCTCCATGTCTACAAGTGGGTGTGGAATTACACCCTCCAGATTAAGTAAAAAATCCACTTCAACCCACTTGTGTGCGTTTTCCCCACTGAAACCATTGAAAATCGAAACCTCATTAAATAAATATCCACATTTAAAGGAACGACTTCGGCTCCACTGAGGAAGAGGCATTCTCTTCCTCATGTGTGCCATGCAATGTGGAGTGTTTGTGTAGTCGGTGACTGGTGGCTTCCAGTGCCAACCACATCTGTGACACTCAAGAAACACTGAGCACTGAGCTCTAAGGGTGCTTCAGAGAGCTCATCTTTGATTCCCCTTCATGCACTTTGTAACCTTTAGATACTTCGACATCTCTACTCGGATCCGCTCATACCATCTTCTTGTTCATTCTACCCACCACTTCTTCGTCGTCCTCTTCATGTGGCAGAGTAATAATGAGATTATGTTTCAAATAAAGGTCAGCTCAAGCTAAAGTTATGGAAGTCGAGATACCTACACGTAGGTTGGCAGGAGATTCCTTTGGAATGCCTTCTTCACATCCCCCTTAACCTCAGTGGGGTATTTAATTCCGAAATGCTTTGTTCCCTGCCTTCGTAGACAACCATGCGGTTGTAATGGGATCGAGTGGGTTGACAGTAGTTGTTGACTCCTGATGTGGTATTCAAGGAAGCTCAATAATAGAAGTCATACCGTGCATGTTTGCTCGAAGCTCTAGTTTAAATGGTTCTTTATGACTTTTGTGTGGATGTCGTTGTTATTGGCGGATTTTCACTCCAATGTGTTTGTTATCAGTTACAGTTTTGTGCGAGATCTGCTTGAACATGTGAAAATCCACTGATGCTGAGACGGTCCATTTTGATTGCTGACCGAGAATGAGAAGAAATAGAACTTGAAAGCTTAGCAAAACTTTTCAGATATCCGTCGAATCGATGCTGAATGCGTTGAGTTGACAGGGAACGAGAAGAGTTGAAAGAAAACTTCTGTGCTTCACTGATTTTGAAATGCTTTCGATGCGGTAAATTGTGGCGTCAACTCGAATGGAAGTTTATCATTTCTACATTTTACAGCTTTAAGATTTGCTTTCTTTCCTTTTATATCCTCGTTTAGTCATCCTAGGAGAAGCTGTGAAAGTTACCTATTGTGACTTTCAAGCCGTAAAAATATCAAATTGTGACTTTGAAACTGTCAAAAATATCAAATTGTGACTTTCATACCGCCAAAAATGTCAAAGTGTGACTGTCAAGCATAAAAAAATATCAAATTGTGGCTTTCAAATTGTTTTAAAAGTCTTATTTTCCAAAACATGTATGACAGTTCATGGCTTGCCAACAAGTCACAACAAATAGTGCAAATGTGACAAAAATATTGTGACCATAAAGCAGTCAAAAGTCTTAACATCTGACTTTCAAACTGTCAAATATGTCGGATTGTAACTCTAGAACTGCAGAAAATGTCTATTTTTGACTTTAAATACCAAAGCTATCAAATTTTGATAGTTTTGGTATTTCAAACTGTCAAAAATATCCAATCGTGTCTTTCAAACCGTAGAAAAATCACATTTCATTGAGGAAAGGGTTATTTTACAAAATATGTGTGTCAACTCTTGAGTTGCCAAGTCGCTGTACATAACGAACAATCTTCCTGTTCGAAGGATCCCCAAGAGGATTCCGAGGAGGGTTTGAAAACCCAAAAATATTCCCTAGATGTGCCACTATGTACGATAATACAAAATAAATAGAGGACAAAATAGAAATGCATTAACCAAATCAGTTGTTTGTTCGAACTCGCCATTACATTGAATCCAGCTTGTGTTCGAAGGACTCAACGTCTAGTGCTTCCTTTCTTACATTTCCTTATACAAGTTCTGCATCCTGTAGCTTTTCTTATAAATTATTTCTTTAATTTCCTATTGCATTTTATCCTTATCTTATATTTTACCTTCTCAGCGCACAAGTACCTCTTGAATTTTGCGCTGACGCAATTTATTTCTTAAAGGACTTTAAAAAGCAAACTCCTCGCTCCTACTCACTCGTATTCGTCCAATAATTTAAGCAGTTCCTGCTGCATTTACTTGCAAGGAGTTGAATTAATTTCGGTCCTTCGTGCTGGAATGTCCTTACTACTCACTCGCTCTGGCCCTGTGAGCTGCGAGAATGCTGTTGCTTACCACTTCTATTATTTCGAGTGCTTCTTTTGCAGATTTTCTGGCATAACGAAGGCAGGCTGCTAAAAAACGCACTTCAGGAAAGAAGGAAGAGGGAAGAAAAGGAAGGCTTGAAGGATGCAACGAAGGATAAGACGAAGGATGATACGAAGGATGATACGAAGGATGGAACATTTATTTTACAAGTCAACAACAGGAATTTTTACGTAAATTTCATGACACGTCGTCATCGTCTGAGCTGAATGAGTACGCCGAAGAATTTTTTCTCTCTTATGAATCCTTGAGTTGTAAGAAACGAAATGAAAGAGAGACAGAGACACAGAGACACAGAGAGAGAGAGAGAGAGAGAGGGATAGAGAGAGAGAGATGCGGAAAAGGATGCAAAGCACGTTACCGGTGTTATCTTTCCTGGCGGTGAATTTGTGGCTCATCAGAAGCATGTTAGAAAAACATGAACGAAACGTTAATTTGAATCTCTTCATCTTTTTCGTTCTTCTTTTCTCTAGGCTGTGCCGAAATATTTTGTTATTTTTTAATACTTGCAACAGAAAAATTACAGTATTTTGGCACGTTATTACTGTTGTAGTTTTTTCCTAATTCCGAAGGAAGTTTCTTTTAGAATAAATTAGTAGTGTTAAATTCGAAAAGCTGAAAAGTAGTTGAGCAAAGCGTGCCGGCCAAGCGTTATCATCTCGGAAAAGGTCTATTATTTCCAGTTAATAGCAACAATTTGGCTTTCATCCAAATGGCAAGAATTAAAGCGAAAAATAACCCATTCTAAGCTGGGACTTAAATGAGCAAATGACTGGTTTACCAATTTCGAAGAAATTCCTGATTTCCATGCCTTCATTAAGAATTCCTATGTAAAATTCAAGATCTGAATGCAGAAATCGAAGCTTACACGAAATATATTGCAGTATGTGAAACTTATCTCACTATTTCATTAAATTTAACCGACAGAATTGCATTTTTAATTCAATTACATAAATTAAAATTAATCAGTGTGCTGATTTAATCTCTTCAATAAGCGCTTTAACACTGCGATTGAATGTTCGCTGTTGTTGATGGAATTTTTATTTATCCTCTTCGGTTTTCGTTTTTGTGTTTATTGTAATTTTTGTGAAGCTACAGATTTTCCGTGCAATTAACGCAGTTAATGCACGTCATGCACTGCGACAGGTAGCAGCGGAGGCAACACGACGAAATGTGTGCGATGTCCATTATTTGTCAATTACTTTAAATTAATTTTTACAGCCACGCCAGCGATGTCAATATTTATAGAAATTATTATCATTGAGTACATTAAATAATTATTGAAAAAAATGGCAAAGATGTACGTGTCAACTTTTACGAGTGGAGAAATATTTCATGGAGTTGAAGTTTACTATGCTGATTTTCGATCTCTTCTTGAGACGAACTCGGATTAGCATCTCGGCTCGAATTCAGAGCGATAATCGAGTTCGATACAGTCTTTTCGAGTGCGGGAGGGTCCACTCTTCGACAGGATGAAGATTTAGATGAAAATGGGGCTTTGCAGGAGTACAACGGGGCCCAGCATGACGACAATGGGACGATGCAAGATTTATGCTGGCACTTGAAGGCCATACAGGGTTGTCGACGGGTGTTCGCGAGAGATGCGGTGATGGCATCGTGGGGACCGCAAGTGTAGCAACTTGTGACCGATAAAAAGTGGAGTAAAACGTGTGATATAATAAGAGTGCCAGTGGAAATACCTACGTGTGTGTGAAGGCACATCAGTCGAGTGGGTGTGGATGTGACTGCGTATATGCAACCTGCATCGAGCAACGAACGACTTCAAGTCAAACAAACTCAAACTCGTGCGCACGCACACTGTGACGAGTGCCATTAGCGTCGGAGTGGCACGACGCTGGCACACTGCAACTTGTCTGCGACAGAGTGCATCACAGAGTTGCATGCATGCAGTTGAAGTCGTCATTATTTAAATTGAGAGACGAGCGCTACAACTGAGGAGTGTCAGGAAAATATAGAGATGTGGAAAGCTGCATCTCCTGCTAAGGGATCCTCTAGGTGGTGGGGAAGGAATGGCATGGCAGCTGATGAAGGTAGAGGACGAGGGGAATGTTTGCGTGACCGCTTGACATAATTTGTAGGTGTCATTAAAGTCTAAAAAACATTAGAGGCCGTTTTTTCAAAGTGTAAGTAAATCCGTTAAATTCTCCATAGAAATGAAGTCGTCCTCAAAAATGGGCTGCTCGGCCCGTGAAAAATCAGTGTGTGAGTCAACACAAATTGCCGTGAGCGTGTGTGAGTCGACAAAAATTACCGTGAGCGTGTGTGAGTCGATGAAAATAACGAAGTGGAAGTGAATTAAACATACTCAGGCCTCCATCTCATCGCAAACACAAAACTTTGCCAGCATTTAGTTTGGAAATAAACCAGAGGCACACACACACACACAGGCACACACACACACATTCATTTCACATATCTACAACACACCACACTTTGCCACCCATGTTTTGCACACCAGAGCAAGCAGCACAAAAGCCTCAGAAATGTTTTCCGCATGGCAACCACAGCTCAGCGTGCAGAGTGCTAATTGAGGTTTTTAACTGTGGCATTGTGTGCATGCATGGGTCTATCTGTGTGTGTGTGTGTGTGTGTGTGTGTGTAAGCTTGTGTGTGTAAGCTTGTGGGTGAAAGTGTGTGCATATAAATGGTTTCAAAACCCTAGTTTTTTATGCTACCGGATATTTCAGAACATGAGAAATTCCGAAAATTAGTCCCGATGGAAAGTTTAGACTGAAAATCAATCTGAGTCTGATCTACATGATTTGTCATGACAATCAAAATCCTCTCAATGTTCTTCTGTCAAGATAATTAATATCTAGACAAACTGTTTTGTTGTATCGAATTCGAACCCATAATCGAGATCAGAACGTCTTCTGTGGTCGAGGTGAAAACCGAGTGTGAGATCACTTTTAGTAGTCGACACGATAATCGCGATACACTTCTTCTGTCAAAAGCACTATCAAGAATTATATAAACTTCTCCTTGTTTTGAATTCCAGTCCATAATCCAGATTAAGACGAGACCTCTCTCACCTTCTCTACTCGAGGTGATAGTAAAGATTGTGATGGCCTTTTGCAGCCGAGACGACAATCGCAATTGAAATACTCTAAATATGGTTAAATCTCGTTCATACTTTTTTACAGATGTGATATAATAAATTATTTTGGGGATTTTATGAGGAGTAATCACGTTTGGGATTTCGGAATTACGAAATATTGGTACAGCGTACCCTAATGCGAAGAGTTGTGGCTTCATTTTAACGCTTTAACATGCCAACTCTGTAACCCGGTAACTGATTGCTCACCTCTTTCCCTTTTTCCCCACATCCTCACAGCTACAAATTCCAGGAAAAACATACGAACGTGAGAAATTTTCAAGTCCAACATGTTGTTAAAATGTTTTGATGTGTCTTTTTTTGGTATTAGTTTTTTTTTTTTTTTTTTTTTTTTGTTGTGAATAGCGAAATGTTTCGCAACCAATTAGGCGCATTTTTTTGGCTAGAAGGGTATTTTTTCTCCGTATTGGGCGGTTTGAAGTTTCTGTGTTTCATGTGTGGCCACAAGGAATGAGTCATCTAAAGTTGGACTTTGGTTTGTAGTTAGAATTGTTCGGTTAATTTGCGGTTTTTGAATGGAATCTCTTTGATAGAAGTTTCCTAAAATGGGCAGAGTATAGCTGGTGTAGTTTCACACATTCTATTTGTTTAAAGTGTTGTGAGATTTTGTTTTCTCTTTTCATTGTTACGATTTTCTCTAATTTCCACGATGTCTAACATTTCATTTAAATGAACTCAATGGTTCATTTTATTAGAGTTAAAAAGTGAACACTGTTGTTGCATGCTGGCTCATTTGTACACATGGAGTTCATTTGTTGGTAAAAATATTTGTGTATTTGAAAGTTCGCATACAAACGTGCACTTGGGTGTGTCTGTGTGGCACTTGGGTGTGCCTGTGTGGCACCATACTGAAGTTCTGCAGTTCATACTGAAGTTCCTACTAAAAGTTTAATAGAAAACATAATAAGAAACTTAGAGTAACTTAGTTGAGTTAAGAAATTTGCATGAAAAATTGAATTTCATTAAAAAGTTTCATTTTATGTGCTACTTATTCGAAGACAGCAACAGCATGGGAAAGGATAAACCAGTGCCAGCAAGGATAGCAGCGCACTACAAGTATATAAAGATGCGCTTGCTAAAACCAGGAATTTCGTCTCCCTCGATGCCCCTCTTCTGCCAAAATCTTTCATCAAATTTTCAGCGCACGTTATGTCGAGTGTGTTTGCGGTGCAGTTGAAATTCAAAGACTTTAGAAAGCGTCACACGAAATTCAAATGCCAATTATATTAGAATTAAGTTAAAAATTGCCTCTCTGTTCTTAATCTTCGTTTTAAAAAATTGAGCATTTGTTGCGCTTTCAATCAAAACTTTCCCATCAGAATTTACAAAATCAGCACAAAATGCGAATATAAACAAAAACCAAAGCGGAAAAGATGCAATGAAATGTCTAAAATTATTTTTGGGACTCAAAGCAACCCACAAAGTCAGGTTAAGCCTTCGTGACTGCCTTCCTGTGCCGGCGCTACGTGACTGCCGTCCTGTGCCCGTGATGTCTCTGCTGCTGCCTGCGTGCTTTGTTTCCTTTAACTTTGATGCGATGTACGCTCCTATCCTCCTCCTTCCTAACCTCTCTTCCTCATCATCCTTGCCAGCGTTCAGCCTTTCGCGCTTCGTAATTAAATTAAAACTGTAATTTTACTCAAAATTGCAGCGTAACTCAGTTAAGCAAACTCAGGATTTCGCAATTTCCACTCACGTGTGCGACACACAAAGTGTGGCAAAGTGTTGTGTTCTAAATAATTCTGTTAATTGGATTTGATGTTAAAAGGATTTTAGATTCCATTACTGAACACATTCTGTGAATATTTAAACTTGAAAACGTTGCAACAGGAATGAGCTGCTAGAAAATAGAAGATTTATAAGGAAGAAATGAACCAATGAGTTCAAAATTTCTAAGAATTTAAGATTTTTGAAAAGTTTTAGTAGAGAAATTGTCAATCTTGCCAAAAGATCTTCCAAAAGTGTTTCGTGAAAAAATACGGATCGTCAACGCCTATTTTAGTAGCCTTTTTATTTCACTACTCTCGCTTTATTTTCCTTTGACGAGATTGCTGTCCGTCGCTGCATATCCTTGGGAATAATTACAAAATATCCTTTGTTTCCTTCATCATTTATCTTGTTCCACAGCGTATTACGCTGGAAGCTTCTATGATACTCTACCACTTTTGTGTAGTCTACGAAAAAGTGATGATGATATTGTTGTTGATGGTGTTGATGATGCAAAAATGCTGCCGGGTATGATAATAATAGCAGTGATGTTCTTATTGTCATAATTCCTGTTGTTGCCGGTGTTCACTGTTGTTGTTGGTGGCGTTGTTGTCTTAGCCATTGTTGATTACTGTACAAATGAACAAAATGCTCTCTCATTTGTTACTTTCTGGCGCGCGCAACATGACTGCCGGATTTCGAATAGCAAAACGAAGTCCGTTTTCTGGCCGCCTTTCTTAGCCACTGGGTAGACTTTGTTTTAAGCTATTGTCCTTGTTGTTGTTGTTGTCCTTGTTATTGTTATTGCTATTGTTATTGTTGTTGTGATTTAGTGCAACACATTAATATTCTGGACTTACAAAATAGCAATTTCTTCTAGTTTTCGTTTTTAATTTAAGTTACATTTTCTGCTTGCATTTTCTATTCGAGTTTTGGCAAACGCTAACGTTGTCTATAACTGATGTTTTCTGTAATTTACGGTTGATAATATATATTTTAAACTATAATTTTATAGTTTACTTTATGATTTTATAGAAAAAATATAAATATAAATGAATTTTGGTAAAATTTCTAAATGTTTCTTTAAAAACGTAGAGGAAATTCTAACTATTAAAGATTTTACGGAGCATTCTCTACACGATCAGAGCGATAATTAAGCGATAATTTGAGGAAATTTATTTGAAATATCTATTTATCTGCATACATATTTGGCTCGAGTTACACAAAAGTTGGTTAAGTTAGTCTGAAATGCGATGCAATATCTCACATTTGAGAGATTTCTGGGATGCTTTCGAAATGGTTTCGGTATTCTTGATATGAATATCATGTATTTCTTATATAAAAAGTGAGCGTATCCTCCTGTCCCGACACCCATGACCAGCTGACAATCTCGAATGTGAGGTTTTCTTTTGCGGAACTGGCAACGCTGCCGTCAACCTTGTTGCTGCCACAAATGTTGCCACTAATGTTGCCATTGTCAGCTGTTTTATTATTTTTGTTGTTGGTTTTATTAGTTTTACTTTTGCCGCCTTGGCTTCCACAACCGACAAAGGTTTACAACCAACCGGCGACGCTGCATATTAATACGATATCAAATATCCTTCGGCAGGACATTTGTTGATATAAGCTGCAACGAACTAGTAGCGACATTAAAAACAAACATGTATCGCAAAACGAGCGAGAGAAGGTAACAAAGTAATTGCAGAAAATGGTGCGAATGGCGAGCACGGTACGATTGCGAGTTGGAGGAGTTTTCAGGGACGAGAGTTCCAGCTGCTGCCAGAGTTATTCGTCCGACGTGATTACGTTTTAACGAGTGCAGTGCAGCAGGTTATGAAAGTGAAAAGTGAGATTGCGAAGGAATAATGAAATTCAGGAGAAATAATGAAATTGAGGAGGAATAATGAAATTGAGGAGGAATAATGAAATTGTTACGTTTCTGCGGGGCTAAATGGAGGTGATAAATGACGGCAACACTTTTAAACGTCCTGAGAAAGGTGACTTAATCACTTCTAATGGGTTTACTTACTACTGTTTTCACCGATTTACTACTTTTTTTCAACGATTTACTAATTTTTGCAGTGTTCAGTACTTTTTTCGACGACTTTTGTTATTGCTTATATTTAATCCTTTTTGACGAATTACTATTTCTTCCAAGGATTTACTACTTTTTCACGATTCGGTACTTTTTCAACGATTTACTACTTTTTTTCAACGATTTACTACTTTTTTCAAAGATTTACTACTTTTTTCAAAGATTTACTAATTTTTGCAGTATTTAGCACTTTTATCGACGGTTTTTGTTATTTCTTATATTTAATCCTTTTTCACGATTTACTATTTCTTCCAAGGATTTTCTACTTTTTCACGATTCAGTACTTTTTTAGACGATTGACTACTTTTTTCAGGGATTTAGTAGTTTATTCAACGATTTACTACTTTTTTCAAAGATTTACTACTTTTTGCTGGATTCACTACTTTTACCGACGACTTTTGTTATTTCTTATCTTTAATCCTTTTTGACAATTTACTACGATATTTCTTCCAGGGATTTACTACTTTTTCACGATTCGTTTTTTTTTTGTGACGATGGACTCCTTTTTTCGATACTCTTTTTGCTCCCTGACAAACTTTTTCTGCATTATGATATTACGTGTATGTAGTTGTAGAATGAACTTGTGTGTGATGTCAGTGTGTTTGTAACTTTTAATGTTATTATAAATCCATTTATAGCTCGTTAAGCTGTTGGAAATATGTTGAGAAATTCAATTTCGCTCGCTGAACTCATATCGCGTTCGCACAAACATCAACCGTCATATATTGCGGTTATAATAATCTACGTTGCTGCAACCACGCAGCGATAACCACTGTATCAGTGACTTCATCGCTGGAAAGGACGAAGGGGATGTAAGATTACTTTTCAAGGATAAAGTTTTCCTTCACATAACTGAAGATACAAAAATGAAGATGGAATGAAGCTGGCAAATATAAACTCGCACAAACACTCGCATATTTCTACTCTGCTAGTGTGCGTGTAGAATATAAATGTTTATCTGGAGTGAGAAGAGATTTATAACTTTCATGAAAGTTCATTAAATTCAGATTCACGCGTTCGTTTTATTCACTTAAAGGATGAAGATAAAATTATGATGAGGGTATTTCAACAAATTTCAAAGCAAATACAACTTCCTAGGCTTAATTAATGAAATCGCTGATTAAATGAAAACTTCTTACATTAACTTCTCGTTAATCATTTTCAACTGTGTATTTTCAGACCAAAATTTATTCTATTTCGAGATCAATTTCGATGTTTTGGCATTTCTCCTCACTACAGAACGTTTCTCCTCACTACAGAAGACGAAATTCATTGAGTTGTTCTAAAATGCATTGATTATTTCATAACTTCTACTTAAATTTGAACAAAAGTATTAAATTGTTAACAGCAGCTTTGAATTTTCTCAATTTCTCTCTACTCTCCCGCCTATTTTAGTCTCCTCGCATTCCATTTGCGCAAAGTTTTTCTTCGCTGGCACTTTCGTCTGCGCTGCTGTTTATTTTTTAATGTCTTTAATGTTGTTACTAAAAGCAGAATAAATCACACTTGCAGCAGTTGCCGCGTGTGTTGGCAGCAACATATTTCTCACATCCTTCTGCTGATGCTGGCTGTTTTGTTGCCCGCTCGCACTGAAGTTGGCTGCTGCAGTTGAGTTTATTATTTTGAGTTGTGACGATGATGACGATGACGCTGGCGGAATAAGAGTTGGCGGCGATGAGGACGCGAACCCGAACCGTTTTCCCTGGTTGAATATTAAATGAAAAATTCGTAGTTGCATGTGGAAAACTTTTCGACAAATGCTACACTTTGGAGTGAACGCGGGAGTGGAGAGAAGAGGAGAGGAGTGGAATGCGAACTCAGTGAGATGAGTGAGAAGTCAGAGTGTATTGGTTGGTAGTGGATCATTTTCAGTCTGCTCTGCTTTTTCTCTCCTCAACTCTTTTCTCTTTTCTCTCTAAATTATTAAGAAAAATGAGTTTTTAAGACCAGCTTTTCCTGCAGCTCCGCCTGACTTCTGATGGCGAAGTTGGTGGAAAAGTCAAATCAATTGTCTGTGGATTTTCACATCAGAGCGAGCGAGAGAGAGAGTAAGAGAGTGACGGAGCAGACGATAGCGGTTGATGCTCGTGGAAAGAGTGCGCTGAAGTAGGTTGTGGTTCGTGTGTCTGAAGGCGCGTGTCAAGTTGATTAATGAGTCCTGAACGCTGGCAGAGAGGAGCAGAAACGTTGCAGTTGCTCTCGCTCGAGTTGCTTTAAATAAATGATATCTAATGAGATTTGCTAGAGTGAACGAGACAAGTTCACTTGACGACTCACTAAGTGGATCGACTGAGATGGTCGATTTCGTATTGATGGATTGAACTGTTATGCGTTTTATCAATTAGCAAACTTCACTCTCAATTAGAGAGAAGATAAAATAAAACAGCAGATTTCGAGATTCTCTCGGAAGTGTCAGCTTAATTTTCTAGAAATTCACATAAAGTTGAGCGTATAAAAGAAGGGAAAATAAAAAATCCTCGAAAATATTTAGAAAGGCTTGTGAAACTGTAGATCTCTCCTGTCTTTTATTGATCAAGAAGTTAAGTGTTAGAAGTCGATACAATCAAAAAAAAAAAAAAAAAAAAAAATAAAAAAAAAATTAAAAAAAAAAAAATTAAATTTAAAAAATCTAAAATTGACATCTGATTTGATTTTGCTGAATTCACATTAATCTCTCGTTTGGGAAAAAGTCTTGGTTTGATCTAAAGTATCCAGTGTATGGCATTACAATGAGTCGTTCTTGTTGCACTTTGTTGCACTTTGCACTTGGATGAGTTGTTATGTCTGCCTCAACTCTGTCTGCTCTCTACGTTAGTTTAGTTACCGTCACGTTAACGTTACCGAACGAAGTGTCAAACCACTCCGGCTGATTACACTCAGTGCTTCACAATCCTCATCCGCTCCGTCATCGTCGTTACTTCCTCTTCAAGCTCCTCGCTTTGTCATCGCCATCACCATCGCATTCCTTGTAACCGTTATCATCATCAACATCATCGTCATCATCATCATCGCCATCATTTCCATCATCCGCATCAGAATCGCTTCTGCTCGCTCAAATCCGCATTTGGCGTGTTTAATTTGGATTTCATTCTCGACTCGCACGACTTCCGAGGCAATCAGTGTGTTGGCATTCAGACTGATTGATTTGCGGCTTATCAGCTCTTTCGGCTCGTTGAGCTGTGAATTTGGGATGTTTTGCGAAAGAAGTGAGTTATGAGGCAGAAAAGATGAGAAAGAAAATGGCTAAAATTAGTATTAAAAATAAAATCAAAATTTAAAATTTCTTTATTCTTTTTATTTTTTTCTTTATGTTTTTATTTCTAATTTTAACATTCTAACGCTGAATTCAATATTTCCAATCCAGAGCACAATCAATCCATCAAGATAATGAGAAAGTTGTTGCAACATTTTTTCGTTTCGTGCAGCCTCTCCAAGTTTCCGCCCCCAGAATAAGAATTTTAACTGAAAATCTATCCATTTTGCTTCCATAGCAGACAACAATTTATGCTCGGCGACAAAAATGTCGCTATTGTTGTTCGGATTATCAAATAAACGACTCCTCCTCCAGAATACTGAATGAATATCTCGCAGTCCACAATCTCGCACGTCGACGTTGCTCTGCGGACAACAGAAGCAGCAACAACAACAACAACAACCGTCCAACGGCATCAGCAACATTAGAGAAACAACATCGAATAAATCACTTTGATTCCGTCGCTGTGCAGCGCCAACAAGGCTGGAGCTGGAGTAATGTCGCCACTTTTCAGTGACCAACACTGGCATTCGTCGCAACGCTTCACCGTCGCTCTGCGACACCCCGCTCCGCATCCGCAACCGCTCCACCTCGACGCGACTGATTGTCTCAAGCACTGACCGGCCAGTCACCGAATTCCAGTGCCAGTGATTTTCTATTTCCACAGTTTAGTCGCTCGCTTGCTTTTTTTTGTTCTAGTAGTGGAATCTTACTTCCCGCTTGCATCACCAACTACCAACTGTGGTAACATGGAACTGTGGAGTAGCATGGCAACGAGGTCGAAATTAAGGATCGTGATAGGGAGGCGGACGAACAGGACAACCGCTCCGAATATTCGTGATAAACATTTTCAGCGTAAAAATATTCCTTACCTTGGTCGCTTCGTCGCCGTTGTCGTTGTTTTTTTGTTGTTGTCGTTGTTGTTGTTGTTATTGTTGTTGTTGTTATTATTGTTGTTGTTGTTGTTGTTGTTGTTGTTGTTGTTGTTGTTGTATACTGGTCGCATCTATTATAGTCTGCTCTTCATTCGATTCCATTTTTCAGTTCCATTTTAACTTTTTTCGGGTTTTTGGAGGAGTTGCTGTGTTTTTGCTGCTGCTGGTGCTATCATTGTTACTCTTGTTGTTGTTATTGTCTGTTGGCGACAAAGTCGTCAATATCAAAGTGCAGAAAATTGATTTTGTACCATCCAACAGAGAAATTTCGATGGAAAACGTAATCAAAATTGAATATTTTTCTCGTCGTGTTTCTGTTGCAGCGAGAGTTGATTTGTCATGCCCGGATTAGAGGGCCGCAGATTTACAGGGTTTTTTTGGGCCTGCCAGACAAGATTTTGTAAGTTTACTGTGCAGGGAAGATCGGAGACATGTAATCATTTGAAATTTTTCACTTAGTCAATGAATCAGTGGCGCGAAATATAAAAGAACAAATTTTGGATTCTTGAAAGTCTTCCTAAACGAGGAATATTAATATCAGAGGCCCGTCTGAGTTTTTTTGGATCTGGGGACCTTCTTTTGCATATTAATACGCTGAATTCAGAGCTATTGCATTATTGACCATGAATATCTCGAATACTGTACTCGCTACAAAAATTCTATTAACAGTTTTGGATCCTGCTTGACAAAGTGCCAAAATATGTAATAAAAAACGTTGCACAGGACCATCCAGCAGGCCTGTGCATTTGATATAAGAGTGGTCAAGTTCCGTCCATCGAGAGCAGAGGATCCTCTATCTCTGTCTACTGCTGGTTCTCAAAATCGCACAGGCGTCGAGTGATAAGTGAGCAAAGGACGGAAACTGAATCCATTGAGGCGCGCAACATGATTGAATGAGCGAGTGAAGAATGAGTGAGTAAAAGAATGCAACGTTCATGGCGCGCCAGAGACAAAAACTATGGCAACCAGTGTTGGTGAGCAACGAATAATTGAATGCGCACCAATTTCACGCAGATTTCGTGTTCTATTTTCTAACTTTTCTTTTCATTCAATTCATCTTTGTCTACTTCTTTCTTTTCATTTGCGAAAAAAACAATTTGCAGCAAGAATCTTAGAGTTCCAATTTCAAGGAATGTGAATCCTTTTTTGTACAGAATTTTAATTGACTGCCAAGGAAGGAAAGTTAAATTGAAGAATTTTTTAATTGGAGAATTTTTAATCTGACTTTTTTGTTCCTTTTTGCTTTTTGATTGCATACGTAGTGGAAATGCAAAATTGGAAAGTGAGGGAAATCAACTTAGAAATTAAACAAAAGCTGCAAAATCTGAAATTTTCTGATTTTAAGGATGAAACTTATTGTTTCCACTTTTATTTCATTTAAAAATCTCAAGGCATGGAATTTTATTTCGGAACGAACACAAACTCAAGACGTCTTCACGAATCCTTGAAATGTTTTAATTTTTCTGTGTTTTCACCCATTTTAGTGCAATTTTCAACAACTGTCAATCGATCAAATGAAGATGACAAATAATACCGAACCAAGGAAAATGAAAATAACCCGACAAAACAATTTGTCACAATAACAACGTATATCCTTAAAAGTGTCCTGCAAAACAATATCAGCAACTTTTCAATTTTTTCTCCGCAAACTCTCTTTCTCGGAAAAATGCAACGAAGAAGAATGAAAGAATGGCTATCAAAAACCACTAAAAAGTATAAATCAGAAATATTTTCGTGGTTTTTAGCGATTTTTACAAGTTTCAGATTTGTGGATGCATAATGGTTGCTGTTGTCAGCGTTGTTGTTGCTCTTGCTACTGCTGTTGTTATTATTATTACGGGTGTTCTGTCATTGTTGTTGTTGTTGTTGTTGTTGGTGGTGGTGGTGGTGGTGGTGGTGTTGTTGTTGTTGTTGTTGTTGTTGTTGTTGTTGTCGTTCTATCTGTTGTTACTCTGTGAAATTTCCAGATGACTTGGCAGGGAGCTGTTAACCGTAACATCAGCCAAAATCAACAGTGAGCAACGGGAGAGAGCGAGAGTGAGCAAGAGGGAGAGAGGGGTTAGGGGAGAGAAAGAGAGAGAGAGAGGTGTGGGGAAGAGAAAGAGAGAGAGAGAGAGAGGCGGCGATAAGAGGTCATGCTGTAATGCAGACCCAGGAGGACAAACAGTTATTTCACAAGCATATTGGAAAAATATTGACACTACATCTTCCTCCCTCCCGTCCTTCCTCTCCCCCCTCACAGAAGAACCACAGCCTGCAGAGATACCCGAGTCGGGATACCAGAATCTATCGTTGCTGTTGGTGGGTTGATGGATGGCGGTGGGTCGTTTACAATGGGCTGGTAATGGGTCAGTTGGTTGGGATGATCACAAAAATTGCTGCAATATTTACGAGTTATGTTTGCACACATAGATACGATGTTGCGAGAAACAAGTGGGTGTGCAAGAAAATGGTGTGTTGAGTGAAGAAATAATTTATTCCATTATCGTTTCTTTACGTTGTTGAACTTGTCTGACCCTCAGCAACGATATTTTCGAAAATGGTATTCAAATGTTCAGCACGATGCATGCTATTTTTGTTTTAATCTCCATTTCGTTTCTGTAATTCGGAAAAATACCTAATATTTCGAAAAAATACTGATATGGTTGAAACGATACTGATAAATTCGAGACGGTAATCACAATTAGAACCCAGAAGCCAATTTTTCACTCTACTTTCTGTTGGCCTTCTCGCCAATATACGTCCATGAAATCCAAGTTCTGGATAAAAATGATAAAAGTTTAATAAAAGAACAAGAGATGCTCGATCTTTTAAAACAAAAATTAGAACCGAGAAGCCAATTTTTCACATTTGACCCAAAGGTGGGCAACAGTCTCAGAAGGCAGGAGTACTCATATCTGCTCATATAAGTACTTATAACACTCTACTTTCTGTTGGCTTTCTCGCCAATATACGTCCATGAAATCCAAGTTCTGGATGAAAATGATAAAAGTTTAATAAAAGAACAAGAGATGCTCGATCTTTTAAAACAAAAATTAGAATCGAGAAGCCAATTTTTCACATTTGACCCAGAGGTGGGCAACAGTCTCAGAAGGCAGGAGTACTCATATCTGCTCATATAAGTACTTGTAACACTCTACTTTCTGTTGGCTTTCTCGCCAATATACGTCCATGAAATCCAAGTTCTGGATGATAATGATAAAAGTTTAATAAAAGAACAAGAGATGCTCGATCTTTTAAAACAAAAATTAGAACCGAGAAGCCAATTTTTCACATTTGACCCAAAGGTGGGCAACAGTCTCAGAAGGCAGGAGTACTCATATCTGCTCATATCAGTACTTATAACACTCTACTTTCTGTTGGCTTTCTCGCCAATATACGTCCATGAAATCCAAGTTCTGGATGATAATGATAAAAGTTTAATAAAAGAACAAGAGATGCTCGATCTTTTAAAACAAAAATTAGAATCGAGAAGCCAATTTTTCACATTTGACCCAGAGGTGGGCAACAGTCTCAGAAGGCAGGAGTACTCATATCTGCTCATATAAGTACTTGTAACACTCTACTTTCTGTTGGCTTTCTCGCCAATATACGTCCATGAAATCCAAGTTCTGGATGATAATGATAAAAGTTTAATAAAAGAACAAGAGATGCTCGATCTTTTAAAACAAAAATTAGAACCGAGAAGCCAATTTTTCACATTTGACGCAGAGGTGGGCAACAGTCTCAGAAGGCAGGAGTACTCATATCTGCTCATATCAGTACTTATAACACTCTACTTTCTGTTGGCTTTCTAGCCAATATACTTCCATGAATTCCAAGTTCTGGATGAAAATGATAAAAGTTTAACAAAATATCCACTCGAGACGAGAAATTCATCCTCTCTACTGAAAATTTCTGTCTCGATCTCAGTTCTTATTTCAACTAAAAATATCTCATCTCTAGTTCGAAACGCATCAATATTTTAGAAGATAGTCAAGAGATAGAAATAGCTGTCAGGTCTAGATAATAGTAGAGATCAAGCTAAATTTTAGCTATGTAGAAAATCGAAATCCGTATTGCATTTTCCTCTTATCGAAATAGAAAAGAATTGTCACAAGCGCGCCTTTATTTCTAATTATCCCAATGGAACTCCGAGATATTCTTTTACTTCAGAGGTACATCCAATCTGAAGAGCATGCATTCATTGCACAGCTCAGTCAAGCGAATTCGAGAGTAATTCGGGGACCACATTTATTTGTAGTACGCTATAGGAATTAATGGGTGATGCATACCCCACGCACGCCATTATTTCAACCACTTGAACAGCAATTAAAACTTGAACCGTGTTTGCAAAGCTTCGTGCTTGAAATTTTAATGTGGCACATGCCGACTCCTCTCACTCCCCTATCACCTCTTGCTTCTCCGCCACTCCCGATCCCCTGCACTCCTCCGCACACCTCCTTTCTTCACACCCTCTACAATCCTCATCACATTCCTTCACTCACTCTCTCCTCGTCCAGTCGCACGACATATGGGAATTCGCCTGGCAGTGCAGAGAACTCGATCTTAATGGCCACTGATATATGTATGTAAGTACGGAGAGATTTTAAATGTCCCGGAAGAGGCATGTGGGAGAAAAAGAGGTGGACGAATAGCGCCAAAAGAGCGCTATACGAATTGCAGAAGAGTACAGCATACTCGCCCGGTATTCGCAGTAGACTCGCATATACAGCGTATAAAAAGGATACAAGGAATGATTGTTCTTGGCGTCGCCTTGCGTAGCGTTCAATTTCCTTAAAAATATAGCATTTCTGCTGGAACAATTATTGTAATTTTATTTATTTATTTTCACCTCTTTCGTTCTTTTATTTTTCCTTAAATCTTTTTAAATGCCTTTTGCGAAAAACGCTCAGGTATTCGACTTCGAGAGAAAAGTGAATGGAATACGGTACACGTAACGGTAATGGCACCGCCGTGCGGACGAAAACATGGTGATGGTGAGAGAGAGAGAGAGAGAGAGAGAGAGAGAGAGAGAGAGAGAGAGAGAGTGTAAGATGAGGTAGGGAGAGAGAAAGTTTGTGTAATTAAATTGAGTGTATTAGTCATCCGTTGAATATATTATTCCTTCGAACAGACATCGGAAAACTGTCTCTGCCTGCCAAAAATCCTTTGTTGCATGGTTGAAATCACATAAGCTTTACTTTTGCAAGAGACAGCTGATCATTTTAGTGGAAAATCGACTCTGGCCGGTAATTTAAACTGATTGAATTTGAGTTGGCGTGCTGCTCATTTCGAATTCACATCTGATGTGCGATTGTGTGTGCAGGCGATCAATGCTTGCATGAAACGCTTGGCAGTTTGGCGGTTAAGATACGCTTACGTTTACATGTACCGACGCGTATATAGCGAGAGGATACCATTACAAACTCATCGTCACGTGCATGGTAGTGATGAGGGAGAGCGAGACTGGAGTGACTTGACTGCTTATCTTTTAATTACGTTAAGTTAATTTCAGTCGAAACCATGTTGCTTCGCATCTGCAGGAAAGTGCATTCGTTACACTCTCAAGGCAACGGCGAACGCATCTATTATGCCACAGCACTACAATATGGCAATGAATATCTAATTAAGTTCGGTCTCAAGGAGCAGTAATTACTGCAAGAGGCTTGCTTGCCTGCAAACTACTCGCTACTGAATCCTTAATGGCGCTGTGGCATCGCAGGCAAGTATCGCAACAACAACAACAAATTAAATTAGACCGAAAATGTGCATGTCTACGTTGTGTTCCAGGAATCATCTAATTTGTGTGCACATGGAATGATTTGCAAGTATGTCAACCAACATGATAACCTCACTTATGATCACCACAATGCTAGCAACGGTTGCCAATGACCCGCTACTGGTCATCAAGCGTTAGGCTTCAATCACAAGATCTCAGGCACCAACTAATGGTCAATAGTCTCTATATGGAGACTATTATATCCGTATTATCCACGAAAAACAACCACCAACAACCAGCAAACCCCAAGTGCAAACTCACAACTCTAACTTCCAGTTATTTGACACACCACCACAAATAAAAATCACTCCCAAAAGCAATAGTTGGCCATGGATGCCTCCATGACCAACTACCGTCTCCAACCAACTTCGTCGAGTCCTCATACCCACGACCACCTTCGTCGACTCATCATCCCCACGACCACCTTCGTGAACTCATCATCCCCAACGCACCACCTTCTTAATATCCACCAGTAACGACATAGGACTCCCTCAATCTATATGGGACTCACCATTTACCTTTCTATCAAGGAAATCTCCCCCGTTAGAAATCTCACCGTGCACGACGTGGTGGTGAATGATCTGAAAGAACTATAAAACGTAATTCCTAAAAGGAAAGATAGGAAAGCATGAAAGTAATGCTTGAAAATTGATGTCATGTATGAAAATGTTGTTAATGCTCTTCATACACAAGGAAGACATTCCGGATCGACGGCGGTTGGTGGAACTTTCTTACTGGGTCGTTGTAGAAATGTAGCACCTAAAAGTATGCAAAGCATTTCAATGCAATGCGAAATGCGAACACGTAGTGATTGCTGCCGATGGTAATTGTAACGGTTCTTGTGTGTTTTGTGTGTGTGTGTGTGTGTGTGTGTGTGTGTGTAATTCGAGCCTACCATTGATGGTCTTCCTGCCACTTTGTTTAGTAAACGGCTTTCAATTAATGCTTTGCAATGTAGCGCAATTATTGCCACATTCAAATTCGCAATCATAGACAGGCATTCGTATAAAGTGACAAGCAGTCAGATATTGGAATTGAATTGCACGCGAGAAACGCATGGATTCCCATTACCATTCAAATAATTTAATCATTGCCACAGCTGGAAATAGCTGCGGCTTTCATGTTGCCAATTTGAAGTCAGTTTCGAGTTGGGATTTTGAATAAAACATAAATTTAAAATTAACTAAAATTTTGAAAAATCGATGCATGTCTTTTTTAAAGTTTTATGTAATCAAAAAATAGGTTTCATTAAATATTTAAAAATCCTTTTAAAATTTAATATTTATTACGTTTTTATAGAACTGCGAGGAAGCAATTTTCAATACAAATTTGCAATTGTTGACATAAAACGTCATGACCAGCTGCTTAAACTAAATTTAATAAATCATTTAAACACAGATGTAAATATGAACACATACATACACACACACACACAGATGCAGACACAAATTTAAATACAGCATGCGAGAGAAAATTAGTGTTTTATTTAATTGTTTCAGATATCTTGGCGCACACAAGAGGCGAGCATGAAGACGACAGCAGTTACCGTAGCCTCAGCCACAAGTAGCAGCATTAGCAACAATAACAGTAGCAACAACAGAGGACAGCAACAACAACAGCAACAACAACAACATTCGAATAATCATAATGAATTACTTGCAATATTAATTGCGATCCAATTATACGCTTTAATGTGTTCTGTCACATTAACAACAACACCAACAACAACAACAATGACGACGACGACACCAACAACAACAACAACAACATCAACAATGACGATGACGACAACAACAACAACAACAAAAACAGCAAGAACAACCGGGGTAGATAATAACAACAATAATCTAATATATGCGGATATCCTGGAAATCCTGGAGATGCAATGCATAACTGTACTTCACACATATAAAAGTAGACAAACGCACACACTGTCAACTCAACCCTGCGAGAAAACAAGACGTAATAAATTGACTAGTTAATTTAAAAACTAGTTTAAAAAGTAATAATTAGTAAGGAGTTTAGTAACTAATTACTAGACTACTTTTCTTTCTTATGTTTGTTTTGTTTTGTGTTTAGTGAACCGTAACCTTACAGGATCCGTATTATAATCCGATCCGGATTATAATATCTCGTACCGTGTATTAGATATTCATATCATATGAAAAGTAGGCGCGATGTTTAACCGATTCCGCCCATTTTCAATAACAAACTATGCCAGATTTTACTGCAATATCTCTATCAGTACTCCAGTAATTACGATTTCAAACGACAGACAGACAGGAAGACATACGGACGAAGAGGGATCAAACGACTCTGAAGGAGACACTGAACAAGAATATATACCTTTCTATATCTATCTTGTGTCCTTCTCTGCATTACAGATGGAAGAACAAAGTGAATTCACGCTCTCCCTTCTGGCGTAGAGTAGAATGAGTTAAATTTCCGAAAGGGCAGGAGGTGTGCAACAATTGCCAACTTGAACTAATACGCAAACACGCGCACACATACACACACACGCATAAATTCACACATACACGTCCGATTATTGCATTAGCAGGATACGCTTTTAGTCCTGTTGAAATTTTCCACTTTGTTGAATGTTAGTTAAACGCCTGAGGGCACCACAACTGTCTGCACTCAGCCAGCCGCACTTTAAAAACCAGCTATCATTCTCTCCCTCTCTCTCTCTCTCTCTCTCCCTCTCTCTCTCTCTCTCTCTCTCTCTCTCTCTCTCCCTCTCTCTCTCTCTCTCTCGTTCTCTTTGTTACTGAGCGGTACACCAAGTGGACTCCTTGAAATGAGGACGGCGAGGAAAAGAAAAACACAGGAAATTCAGGAAAGCAGTAAACTTTTTGTTCAACAACAATTACAACGAAAGCAAAACAAAACGGAACGAAACGAAACGGAACGGAACGAATTAAGGAGCTGTGAAAGGAATTGAAAAAGTAGTATAAAAAATAACTGTAAATTTCGAAAAAATAAATAAGGATAAAAACAAATCGTATAAAAAAATTCGAAATACATTAAAACTTAAAATTTTTTTGTGCTTTTATTTAGTGGCTGGTCATTAAAATGAACGAGAAACCCAAAGCGAAAACGTAATGCTGTGCAGTTGAAAAGGGTTACGGAGCGCACACAGTCACATAAGCACACACACACACACACACACACACACACACACACACACACACACACACAGACACCTCATACTACACAACCGCAGTGCATTAATGAACTTGTGGCTTTTTTTCGTTTCCTACTCTCAGTTCTGTTTAACTTTGTGTTTTTATATGTGTATACGATATAAAGGGTGTGTGTGTGTGTGTGTGTGTGTGTGTGTGTGTGTGTTTGGGCATGTGACGATGTGTGTGCGTATGTTCGTATTTGTATTTTATCTACTTGTGCGCGGATTGTAGTTTTTATAAATTTTGACTGGCAAAAAACTTTGAAAGTGAAATGAATGCTAACTCACGAACACAGTGACACACACACACACACACACAATTACACAAATTTTTAGATACGTTATTTTAGTTGTGGTCGTCGTTGTTCTTGTTGTAGTTATTGTTGTTGTCTTTGTCGTTGTTTCTAGACTGCTTCTCTAATTTTTAAGTGTATATACACTCAGAGAAATTAATAACTCCGATTTTAATTCTGGGAAACAATTTTTCCAAAACTTTTTCGTAGTAATTTTCTTAATAAAGAATTTCTTACCTTTCGTGTTTTCATATTATAAGATTTCGAAAATATTAAATAATAAAAGTAAGAAGTTAAAATATTAAGAGTTATATTTGAATATTCAAATCAAAATACAGCGCACTACAAATTGCGACAGGACATTTCCAAGGACAACATTCTCATCCTCATGCAGTCTAAAAAGCAATAATTTCACATTTTTTATCACAAATTGATAACTTTAAGACACAAAATAACAATTATCTCGGTGTTTTTAATTTATTATGATCGTAATCTGCCATTCGCATCCTTTTTATAATACAAATATCCTGCATGAGTGCATGAATGTAGTTTTATATGTGTGTTCGGACACTTTTAGGATTTATTTTTCTCTTTTTTCGCTTTTTTGTCGATTCAATCAACGTTTTTTTCACTGTATGTCGTAAATCAAACGAATTTCGGCTGCACAGAAAATTAACACTTTGTGAAAAAGTGCAAATAAATTGGTTAGCAGACAAAATCGGACCCGAGCCACCTTTGTGTCGCGTGCGATAAATAAACTCACAATGCAAGTGGAGTGGATGAAGTACACTGAGCCAAAAACGTACGCAATACGAATGAAAAATTTTGGTTAATTTAAATCCAAATAACTTTTTCGTTATAATTTTCACACTGGCAAAGAATTTATTCGTTGTATTAACGAAGTGGAAATAATCTGCGTTTATTGGCTTGTTTAAAATGGACTTTTGTTTCAGTGTAGTAAATGTTAAAATAAAAAATATTAGAACACGCATACATTTAATGAAAATATTACTCTAAATAGTATAAAAAAATGTGATTCGCTGTCAAAGCTCTTCTATTTATTTAATTTTCTAAAGCAAAACAATTTTGATGAACTAAATTTCAGTTCCCGATATTTTCCGTGAACCGCAATTTAGTCACATCGGAGTTCAAAATGGAAAAGATTTTATTTGGTACTCAGATTACACTGAAAACTAAATCAATTACGCGACTTCACTCCGCTGAAATGCAAATAAATGCGTTTAAATGCAAATTAATTGAACTGAAAGTCGCTCATACGCCGTGTTGCACAAAAATTTAAACGCTTACATAAATTATTACGTTTTTTGTATTACGAGAAGGATTTTGTTGATTTGCTTCTTTTATAATCGCTCATCGCTTTAGGTTAATTTTTAAAATTTAAACAAAATTTGTTTTTTTATTTTATTTGTATCAACAAAAATTTGTCATTTAATTTGTCAAATGGAATTTTTGTCTCGTCGCTAACAAACAGAAGGAAAAAACACACACAAAAGAGAGCAGAGTAAATATAAATGTATTGAGTTTATGTGGGTGTACGTGCGTGTGTGTGTGTGTGGGAGTGTGTGTGTGTGTACGTGCGTGTGTGTGTGAATAGAAAAATGCTGTTGAGCATAAGGGAGCCGCAAAAAGGTAGCAAATGAGATTTCCATTTAATCAAAATACAACTTTTTATTTAAATTCAAATATAAGTAGAAAAACAGAACAAAAGAGGAAAAAAGGTATGAAAAAAGGGGGACAAGAAAATCACAGATTGCAGAAAAAAAGTCAAATTAAAAGAAGTAAAAGCTTTAAAAATGCAAACGAAAACTGAAATCGGCAAAAAGCACACCGCAAAAAAATGCTTCGAAAACTGGGAAGCAAGTGTGACCAGCTACGCACAAAAAATTTGTTAACTGGAAAGTTTTTCAGACACACTCTCGTCGTTAAAATGAATTTTTGGGAGCAACAGCTTTAAGCACTCGAAAAATAAACTACTTTTACCATATTGAAGCTTTTAAAATTGTTTCCTTAGTTCGCGTCCTTTTTTTTACTCAAAAAAACTAACCGTAATAACAACGGACACCGAAAAGAGAAGCAAACCACCAACACACACTCGCTGATCCCAGCTAAAAGTGAACGAGAAGAAGGTGAGAGAGCAGAATGGCGAGAAGAGCAACTGAAAAAGGGAGGGAGAGCAGGGAGAAAAATAAAGCGGAGAAAGAGGCGATGCATTAAAAGCGAACGTGTTGAAAGATACTTGAGACGCCGTATAAAAGGCGGAATGGGCGCGCAATAAAGTGGATGCAACACTTAACAGTTTCGACGGATGCCGATGGTCATCCATTTCTCTCACTCCCTCCATCTCACACCACTTCGTCGAAAGCAGAAGATATTCTCGAACGAAAGTCGTGTGCAGAGTTCAGCCGGAGGAAAATAAAGTGCCAAAATAGTGTGGGGGAAAAGGACACAAAAGCGTGTAACGGGGGGAGAACGAAAGAGAAAGCGTTTCGGTGGAATATTAAAATGGTCTTAAAATATATAAAGTTTATTCGGCCTTTTTACCTAATTTTCTTAACCCTTTTTTAGAATCCTTTGCTGGTTTCAACAGTCCTGTGACTGCTTTCTCCGATTCGATTCGGGTCCACTTATTATATTCTCTTCTCTTCTCCTCCCTTCTCCTCTCTCATCACCTCTCCTCTCCACTCCTCTCCTCTCCTCTCCTCTTCTTTTCCTTCTCTTCTCTTCTCCTCTACTCTCTTTGGGTCGCTCTCTTCTTCTCTTTTTCCCTCTCTACAATTCCTTCTTCCTCTTTTTTCCTTTCATTATCTTTTTCTTTCTTTTCCTTTCTTTACTTTTCTTTCCTTTCTTTCAATTTCTGTCTTTCGTTATTCTCTCTCCTTTCCTTCCCTTCACGTGTTCTTTCTTTTATTCTCTTTTCTTTTCATTTTCTTTATCCTTTTTTGTACTTTCCTCTCTTCTTCTATCTGTCCTTTAATACTGATTTTGCTCTTTTATTTAAACTTGTTTGTCCTGAAAACGTTTAAACTCCGCTTAAAAGACGGTTTTCAGTTGAAAAGCGTAAAAAACTGAAAAGCGGAAGCCGTAAAAAACTGAAAGCATTTTTCCAGAGACAAAAGAAGAACTCAAGCTATTGTAATTGGATAATTACTGAAATGTCTTCTGTGTGAGTGTGCTGGAGAGCAGCACTCACTCGCACACACGCCCAAGCCGCACAGACAAAAGAGTTCGTCTCAACTCCGGCTACCGCAACTGCAACCGCAACGGGAGCGGAGCAGAGAAGAAAAGATTGGTGAGGAGAGCGGATTGCAGAGCTTCACTTAATTTCCCACAAAAGGCAGCCGAAGAAGAAGCACCGCTTGAGTCCTCGCTCACTTTAGTAGCCTCGTTAGCAATATGTTGGCTGTTTTAGCAGCCATTCAAAAATGGCGGACGATAGAGTGGCTGCTGTTGTTGTCGTTGTTGTTGTATCTGCAGCCCACTTATCTGGCGCAATTTTTCTTTGTTTGTGCGACGAAAAAGAGGAGATTTATTTGCAGATCCTTATTTCAGGACGGCAATAATTAAGAACTCAGCAAAAACAAGACATTTAAGCGAGGAGCAGATTCTGCTTTTCTTAATGAAAATTGCGATGCATTAATAACGACCTTCAGTCTGGAAGCAGAAACAAGGAAGTCTTCGACAAAAGAAATCAGAAGAATGACAAATTGAAAATAAATTTTAAGCTGCAAAATTAAAAACTCGAATAAATGATGCTGAATTATTTTTAATTAAAATCAAACATGTTTATTAGGCGGCGAGGAAAAGGAAAATTAAGACGCATTAATTAAAAAAAATAATAAAAAAAAAATAAAAAAAAATAAATAAATAAATAAAAAACATAAATTAGTAAAAGTTTAAAATTGCTGTAAACACTCGTAGAAAATTAAGCACGCTGAAGAAACAAAGGAAAACAAAGCTAAAAAGTAAGCAAACAAAAACAAATCAAATCAGCAACTATTCAGGGCAGACAGGGGAGTTTTCTGTCCGGTCCTGCTAATCCACGCCCCCACCCCCCTCTCCCGCCGGCGCTCTTCGTTTGGCAAATATTTATTCAGCCCTTTCCGTGTAGGGATTTCATTTGCTGCTGCTGTGTTAATTTCTGTTGCGTGCTACTCGCTTCCCAAACGCATGGAAAACAAATTGTTTGGTTTACTTTTAGAGTTTCCTGATTTTCTCGACCTGTCATTATCTCAGCTCTGGTTTTTCCTCTGTTGTTTCTACAGATTCCTGGTGTTTTTGTGCTTTTAATAAACCAGAAGGTACGTAAGAGGAGGAATAGTGCTAAAAAAAATAAACAATAAATTGTTTGTTCGAATTACTACTGGTAATTTTTACTTTTCACTTTTCAAAAAAAAAAATTGAAGAAACATTTCACGCAAAATTGCGCTGAAAAGACAAATAGAGATGAAAGCGAAAAGTATCTTGCTAATTTGTGTAGGGAAAAGAAAGAAAGAAAAAAAAAAAAAAAAAAAAAACTATTTTTCTCATAGTTTCAATGAAATGACAATATTTGTCTACCGCACGGAAAGCTTGTTTTTTAGGTATTTTTAACCCTCTAGTAACCACCTGACCAAGATGGACACTCTTAAACTGAATTTCAAGGACCTTCAAACTTTATCCTGTCTGCAAGCATTAAATGCCACCATTTAAATGGTTTCTGGTGATTGCAGTAGAGGTCTTTATATCCCACTCTCCACCCAAAACCACGCCACAGCAATTGAATGCAATGGAAACGTTTGAGCGGAAACAAAAGTTGCAATCACCAACTGTTCACTTAGTTCGAGTTGAAATTGCAGGATCGCCTGAAGGGGGTTGAGAGGCGGGAGGAGAAAGCAAGTGGAAGAAATTTTAGTGGTATAACTACGGCGGGGGAAGGTACCGGTGTATTGAGAAGCGAGTAAAGTAGAATTCAGTGTAACTTCTGACTTAATTTCAATGCGAGTTCGAAGCGAGCGGAGTACCTTGCCATTCTCGAGGATAACTACAAACCTCGTTGTTCTCCTTCTCCTGCTGCGCGTGTCTTTCGGTACAGTTGTGTCTGTTTATAGAGCTGCCAATTGGTGTCTTTGTTTTAAATTTATAAGCTTAATTCGCCAGTTTGAATCGCGCTACGGAGGAAGCGCGAAGAAAGGAAAGTCGTTTGCTCGATTGTGCTCGGATCGGGCTGCTATATTGGAAAAGTTTCAATTGAAATTGAATATTTATGTACGATGGAAAGACGGTGAGAAGTGGGGCGGGGGAGAGCAAATCGGTCGCAGGAAGTAACAAATGCAAAGCGATGAAGTGAGGATAAGTAAGAAGAATAGAGTTGGCGATGTGAATGCGAAACTGGAATACAAACTAATTGAAAACTGAATTCGTTAAAAGTATTTAGCGCGCTGAAAAGGGAGGAGGAAAGGATTTTGTAATGCACTTAAGGACGATTTGTGTCTACGAATTTAACTTAAATTTAAATTAACTTATTTGAAACTTCAGCAATTATAATGGGATCCTACTAGATTTTAGAACATTTATTTTTTGTTTCCCCTTTAACTAACTTTAAATTTTAAAATTTTAACTTCATTTAGTTCACTTTTTACCCCAGCGCTGTATTCTCTCTTGTTTCTGGATTTAAGTGCCGAAAAATGCCAGAATCATGTGGCCTCATTTGTTAGCAAAGCTCGCGGCCGTTACCAATAAATTGCACCGAAAGCCACCCTTAACGTGGCCTACTATTTTAATTAATGGAATTTGCTGTGTTGAGTAATTAACGATTTCCTGCTAAATCGCATGAAAAAAGCGAACTGCAGCAATTTTATTTGCATGTGATTCGATGCGGGGGGGAGGAGGAGGGAGGGCGACCAGCTACACCCCGAAACGTGATACAGGATGCGCCCGTTTCCCCGCACATGAGATGTGAAAATGGGACACTAAATTGTGTGATAAATCAGTGAAACAAGCTGTGTAGCTGTACCACTTTGCTCATTTTCTGGTTTGACTGGTAATGAGACGAGATGTGGATTAGAAATGGAAGGAGAATGGCGAGGAGGAGGAGGAGGAGGAGGGAACGGCTGACTTCTAGTCTAAGTGGTTTCCAATGAAGGACGATGTGTGCGTGTTTCTGGCATTTCATTTTATTTCAGCTAATTTGTGGTTGCCTTAGTAACACTCAGCGTTGCCACTTTACACTTTTAAGTGAAATATGCTGACTGAAAAATATCTGGGAGCAGCGGGCTGCACAAAATAAAATTAAATCCTTAAACATTCAATTCCAAATTTTTTTGAGCATTTGAATTTTTAGTGAATTTACAAAACGATTTTTGAAAGATTTCCTGTAATAAATGATCAAAAAAATAGTAAAAGAAAAAAGATATTAGAAATTTTTAGTACTAAAAGTAATAGTGTACTAAAAATTGTCCACCAGTAAAAGATGATTTTTTAGTATATGATTTAGTATATGATAATTTTTATGACAGATTTTAGCACAGGATTTTTAGGGTGATTATTTAGTACATGTTTACTATAAAAGGACATTCTAGTACATTATGATTTTTATTAATAATGATTTGGTACATAATTATTTTAAGAATAAATGAACGTTTTTAGTACATGTTTTTGATCACATGTTCATTTTTAATACATGAATGGGAATTTCGCAAGGAAATATAAAACATTCTATCTAATCGAACTTTTAGTACGACAATAAAATTTTGGAATAATTTATTGTTTATTCCTCAAAATAATATTTAAGGTCGTAAATTTCTTTTTATTTTCTCGATATCAATTATTATCCACATTAAAATTCAATTTTAATGGTATTTTTTAGTAGTATTCGTCTATTTGATTGTATTATTCCATGAAGGCCAATAAAAATTAATTAACAAAATGTTTCAAAAAAAGGACAATTCCAGTTAACCCTTTAACGCCAATTAAAGCTAATTAACATTTTTTTGCACGTTTGCTTTAATTGAAATTTTGTAATACAATTTCATTGCAAAAAATTAATCAACCAAATTGTTATTCTGTTAAAACGAAGTTTTTTTTTGAATACTCGATAATTTCTGTTTTGAGAACTCAGTTGAGAGTTCAGCGTGTTCGTGTGTCGCGTCAGTTGGATGAACATTTGGGGGGATTTAAGGATTTAATTATTTCACGCCAACAACAGCCAACTTGTGTGCAGTGCGTTGCACATTTCTGATTGCGGTTGGCCACATAAATACGCAGCGAATCCCGCCAACTAATTATGCAACATTTTTCGCACTCCAGCGTTGTTGCGTCGCTTCGCTTTGTGCGGCGTTGCGTATCCTCTTGTCAGCTCATTCGCTTGAATTAATGAAATTCCATTTAAAACGACTGCGGCCAATAATCTGGTGGTGGTAACACGGGAAACGGAAACCGCGTTTACCGCGTTTACGCTGCAAAATAGTAGGGGTTGCAACGAGCAGGTAATACGAGCAACAAACAGTTCGAAGCAACTAAATCCACTCTACTGATTTCGTTCTTCCCCCCCCCCCCCCAGTGAAGCGATTTGCTACGTGAGCTAATTTTGTGAGCTTCACACAAAACAGCAACCCATGAAACACTTTTATGAGTTCTTCTTAGACGTGTTGGCAGGTAATCAGCGATGGCGGCGCGATTGTTTCGCCACAGCGACCATCTGCCGGTCATCGCGATGGCGGAACAATCGAGCAGCAATCGCCAGCATCCGCCGATTGTCTGATTCCTGTTGGATCAACGATGTTTGGAACGCCCCGTCATCTGTTTTATTTGTTGTTTATTTAATTATATCGATATTTTGAGGAATTTTGAAGACTTCGGAGGAATATTCAGTACTCCACAGAAGTTTTTCTAAGAGCATCAAACAGTTTTTCGCGGTATTTGTTCGCTGGGAATCTGCAGAATTGCGTTTACATCATTTTAATTGCATGCAAAGTGTAAATCAAGCTGATATATATTTCTCCCCGTGTACCTATTGTCCCCAGAGCCGCTATAATTTACGCGATCTACATCAATTACTCAAATTATTCGAGTTATCATGTTTAGCTAAATCCGAAATTGAAATATTTCAGCTATCATTTATATTGTATTCGGTTTGAAGGACACTTAAAACGCTTACAAATTAACAGCTTCAACTAAAATTAGACTTTTTGATTAAACAGCGAAAAAAGAATTATAAAATAAAAATTTTTAGAAACAAAAAACACTAAAATTCGCTTTATCTCCAGAATACAACTCGCAAATTTAGATTTGGTTAGGTAAAGTTAAAGTTACACTGCGTGTAAAAAATACACAGATATTCTATTTTAGAGGAAACTTTTTGTGAATTATTAAAACGTTTCAACTTCTCTTTCAACAGTGAAATCGGTAATAATAACTTCGGAAACTCGGTGCACTTCCAGTTTATTCGCAAAGTTTGACAAAATGTTGGCCAAAATTTATTTTATTTGCTCTGCTACGCATACTACATTCTAACGGTTCTACGGACAGTAGAGGAGATGGAGTGAAGAAACGAGTTATAAAAACAAAACTAAAAAAACAACTCAGAAGTAAAAGTAACAAAAAGCAAAAACGACTATGAAGGATTTTCATTTTATTCAAAGTATAGATTTAACTTTTTTTTGTCTACGAAAATTCCACAAAAGAAGGGAAATAACAGACATAAAGAGAAATAATTTGCAGCAATGACAGGAAAAATTGAATAAATGTTATTGCTACAAATGACTGGATACGTGTCCACACATATATGGATGCCTATGTTCAGGTTAGAACGTCCTGTAGGAAAATCTGTGAACAGTTTTAACTTGGGTACGAAGGTGGTCCGGTATAACAGGTGCCGATATAACGAATGACTGATACAACCAAAGCTCGATAAAGTGACTTCTCGACATAACGAATGTTCGATATAACGAATGCTCAATATAACGAATGCACGATATAACGAATGCACGATATAACGAATGCACGATATAACGAATGCACGATATAACGAATCTTCGATATAGCGATTTCTCGATATAACCAATGTTCAATATAACGAATGTTCGATATAACGAATACTGGATATGACGAACACTTTTGTCAAGGCCATGCGTGTCTCTGAATAACGAACGTCTGAAAAAAATTATGTTTTCTAAATATAACGAATGATTTCTATCGTTTCATGGCTAATTTTGCATATTGTATATCTAATCTAGCTAAAACTGAATTTGCGCATGCTTGCAAAGCTTCTTATATGATTTACTTTAAGAGAAAAATTTACTACAATTCTTCACAGCTTCTTGACGGCTTTTCCCAGCTTTCCCTACTGGGTATCTGAATTCGGCAAGATTTCGTATTTATTGATGCATTCACAGTGTGTTGCTGTGTTCACAGTACTCTGTATGTATGTGTGTGTGTGTGTGTGTGTGTGTGTCTGCGTGCGTGTGTGCGCGCATTCAATTTTCCGATCACGTACAAGCTGTCAAAGTTTTCTCTTGCTTGCCAAAAACATCTCATTCCATTCGACTTCGTTCCATTTCGCTTCGTTTCACTTTTAGTTGCACAATTTTGAGTGTAAACCGAATCTGCTAAGTTTACAAGACTTAAATAATCGTCCGTGTCGCTTCACGTAATCCCACCCCCAACTTTACGCTCTGCTGGTAGCTAGCGACCTTGTAAAACTTTTACTACGAACTTCTTCACACCCTTTCGGGCGTTTCTAACAACTTGTGGACTCAACGCTCGACGAAATCTTCGTTGTTTGCCGTCTCTATTTTATTGTGATTCCGCGAGTTAGAGAGTTGCAACATTCGTCGGAATGGGGAAAACCGAGTTACGATTTTTTCGGAACTTTTAACAGGCGGTTTACGAACACTGATGTCGAACTATTGTTTCGTGACGTTTACGTTCGACTTTGTTGAACAACAATATCATGAAAAACGTAGTTCTGCGAGTCAAAACTATTCGAATTGTGGAAACACTTCAGGACACCGATACTGATTATCAGTTCGGAAAATATACCGGGTAACTAATTTTGATTCTGATTATCGTAACCATTTCGCTCCCACGTTCCTGTGGATTTAATTTTTATTGTCCTTTTTCCAGTCGTTATTCTGATGCTGATCTTTTCTATATTTTCTTGCTTCAAACGTAGTCTTCCAACATTACGTCGACGTCTGTAAAATTTTTTACATTAAAAAAGTTTCTTTCTATTTTTGCTAGCAGAGGAAAAAACTTGCAGAAGTTTGTATATAATTCTCCGCAAATGATAACTTTTTGGCTCAATCGTACAATATGATGGCTTACTGGGGGTCTCAAAGTGTGGCAGCGAATGGACCGAAATTGGCAACGCAAGGAAAGCGTAAAAACTGTCGTCCCGCACACGTAATGGAAAAAGTTTTGCGCCGGAAACGAGTGTCGACGTTGCAAGAAGAAAGCATTTTCCTCAATCTTAACTGTGACTTCATGTTCTTCCATTCCTAGTTTTTTTGCCAAATTTTTATCAATTTTTTTAAAAGACCGAAAGGGAAGAATGGAGCGCGAGAGAAATATCAGTTGTAATAAAAGAAATTTCTTGTAATGACTTTCTAATGTACAGATTTTATATTAGAAAAAATGATGTTGTATACCGAAACTAATAGTCAAATGAGGAAAATGTTCTTTATTTCGATGAAAGACTGTTAATTTGAGAATCACAAACGTCAATCCGATTAAAGTAAAACTGACTCAACTTAATAAGATTGCGAAATCAAATACAAATTAAAATATTGCATAGTGTTGCTATAATTGTAGATACCTGTGGCAACACTGCAAAAACACAATCGTCTAGGTCAACTTATGAAAAACCAGGCAAGAAGGTGTTTTTTGGGGAAATTATAACCCAAACAAATGAAGGGTAAAAAGAGTGAACTGCAAAAACATTTCAAGCAAAAAAGGGAGTCAAAAAGGAGTGGCAAAAAAGGAGAATCAAAAAAGGAGTGGCAAAAAACGGGGAGGCCAAAAACACCAACAATTAAAATACAGAAACTTTTGCTTTAAGAAATTCGCACCGACCTGATGAGAGCAGAGCAAACTGCAGCCCAACGACACCGAGGCAATTCTGTAGCAACAGCTGTTGCTTTTGTTCGCCTGAGTTTTACTACTTCTTGCGCTTCTTACTCATTCCCCTCACCTTTTTGTTCCACCAAATTCTAGTCTACTGAATTCTTGCATCTGTTTTTCTTATACTTGCCAATTTCCTTTATACGGAACCTCCTACCCGCCCAACCGGGCGTTTGAAAGAGTTTTTATCTCGAGAGTTGGTGATATATTTTCTAGAAAGAAATCAGGATCGGGAAAGGGAACGAGAGGGGATTAAGGTTTCAGAATCCTGTGTACCGATGTCGGGGCAGCCTTTCTCAGTCGACACGGTAATCCCAATCAAGGTGTCGAGACGATTACCGACATAACCAGGTTGTCATTTATGATTAGTGAATTTTGTGGGAGACGCGATAAACGAATCGAAGTCACGACCTTTTTATTCGGGGTGATAATCTAGAATCTAAATCAATACTAATGTAGATCAAAATGGTTTGGTCGAGATCTGTAACGAGATCGGGACAGTCTCAGCCGAGATGGTAGTCGAGACGATTATCAAATAGAAATTATGTTTTTTCATTCGGGTCGATAATTGTGAGCGAAACGATATTCCTGAGTTAAATGATATTCGAATTTGGGGCAGCTTTTCATAGTCGAGGCGAGAATACACATCGAGACCTCATAAGAGTCCTCAAGACGTTCTTGATTTAATTATTAATTATCTTTGGTTGAGGGTTGAGTATAAATTAAGGAATGTAATTACCATGGGCCAGGTGCCCCCTTTCCCTCCTCCGTAGGTTCCAATTTCCTCGCGCCATCTCATCCACGCCAGCTACAAATCTCACCACCCGCGGTGGTCACCAAACCAGAGCAATGAATTCACTCAATTTACACGCTACCGGCGCCCCAAACAAGCCAACGTGTTGTAAATTTACGACGACTGCTTTTCCTAAATCTTACTGTTGTTGTTGTAGCTTTTCTGTTTGCGGGCGAAATTTATTTGCAATAAATTTCCAAGTGTTCGCGTTGCGTGGGTCGAACAGGTTTACCTAGGTTGTTGTTGTTGTTGTTGTTGTTGTTGTTGTTGCTGTTGTTGTTGCTGTTGTTGTTATTGTTGCTGTTGTTGTTTTTGTTGTTGTTATTATTCCTAGTGTTTGTTGTAGTTGCTATATTTCTTTTGCTATTGTTGTTGCTGTTGTTGCATCTGTTTATTGTTGTTTCTTGTTTTTGTTACTGCTGTTGTTGTTGTTGTTGTTTCTTAGCGCTCCTCAAAGACATTTAAGTTTGCTAATTGCGGGTGCCGAGCGGAGCGGACGGTGCATGCGGGTCACATCGCGGGCAGGATTTGCTCTCCCCGTACGATTGCAATCGCGGCAAGGCGTTGCTTTCGAGTTCGTGGAGAGCAAAATCTTGTTGAGCCGCCGACAGCAAGGTGCAGAGTTGCCAACTTAAGTGCTGAATGAATGTGAACTGAGAGCGCGTTAAATTTATGCATTCTGAAGTTGGCAGAAGTTGGAGAAAAGTTATAAAAGTTGGAACTATTAAAAGTTTCGCCAGTGAGAAGGTAAATTTCAAGGTTTCGCTTTTAAACTAATATAGAGCTCAGATATATTTTGCAAAATTAAATTTATATTAAAAACAAACAAAATTAATTTTTAATACAAATCTAATTTTGCAATATTTTCATACAATTTTTTCACTCGATTTCTGGCAACAAAATCTAGTGAAATCGATGTTACAATAAACACCTAAAAATAGGCAATGACATTTTTGTAAAAATAATCTCGTCAACTTCTATGTTTCGTTTGAATTTCCGTTTAAACTATTTGTGAAATTTGACGAATCAGAGTTTGACAGAGAAACCAAAAATAAAGGCAAAGATTTCGATTTAAATCGAATTCATATGTAAAAACGGCTGTTTTGCCAACACAAAATTCTCAATCCAATTAAAATTTAATATGAACTGCACATTACATTACAACAACAACAGTAACAGCAACAACAGCAACAACAACACAGCAATAAACAAAAAACCGAAAAAACTTAATTAAGCCTTTTAAGCAAAGCAAAATTTCCTCATGAATAGTTTTTCGAAGTCTTTTGTTGGTGTTTGCGTGTCAGCAGAGCGAACGAACAAGAGGTCGTCCATCGTATGCTCGGTGGGGGTGGGGCGGGGGGGGTTGTTGGTGGAAGGGTGGGAAGGAGGGGGGGACGCGGGTGTTGTTTGAAACTAAACTTTTTTCTACCCCTCTCGACGACGATGCGCCGCAACGTAGAAACGCGTAACGTATCGACCGACAGAGAGTTTCTGGCTGCTAATAAAAAGGGTTTTTATCAGTATTTGTTGTCGTTGTTTTTTCAGTTGTTGGCTTCAGTGTGTGTGTTGGGGAGGGGGGGAAGAGGGGGTGCTGTAGCCCGTCTCTCCACTACAGTGGCTTCCTTCCGTTGGCTTGCTTTGATTTGGTCTCACTTGACTCGTTTGCATTGCTAGTTGGAGTTTAATGAAATTTTACGATGCTCTGCACAACCGTTATGCAAATTTTTTCTTACTACTTCTTCTTCTCCTTCTTCTTCTTCTTCTTCCCCTCATTTCTTATTGTCCCCATCTTCGTCTTCCTTTTCTTAATCTTCCGTTTTAGTCAAGGATGCGCGTATTTTCGACGTTACAACTTGCAACTTTATTTGATTTTGATGGCTGACATCTTGGTTGGTGTTGTGATTGTTATTGTTATTGTTGTTGTCCTCGACGTTGTTGTGATTATTTTTGCAGTTGTTGTTATTTGTTGTTTTCATCATCTGTTTTTGTTGCACAATTCTTATTATTGTTGCTGCTCTCCCTCTTTTTTTCTTACTCTTCTTCGTACCCTCTTCCTCCCTCTTGCTCTCCCCTCCTTTATTTCCTCCCTTCCCCTTAATTTTCATTCTTAAAATTTCCCTCATCAGTTAGCGCAACTAATTCACTCATATTAATCATCAACTTTTTACATTCTTTGCTGAAACAACAAAATCCGAGTTATTTTCGACAGCTTCAATCGCATCCGCTGGATCTTTTTAACGCAAATTTTTCGCATTTTATTACCAGCGCTTAAAGCTCAGATTTTCGCTTAAATCCCATAATATTTTCGCCAGCGAAATCCGCCCTCACATTAATTCTCCCCTCTACCAGCCTCGTGCTTCGTCTTTTCTTTTCTTTCCCCCCTTTTTTGTGTCCCTCATTTGAATGCAGTGCAAAACTGCATGAAGTTTTGTGAATGCAATTCTGGCCAGCTAACCTTCCTCTCCCGAATCCCCGGGGCCTTCAGTGTCGGATGCGATGCCTCTGTGCTGCCGGGTTTCTGTGGCGCGGCAAGTCTGTAATCCTTAATCCTGACCGAAAGAGTACAAAAGGAACAACAATGATGATCCTGGAGGGCATCGTTTCCTCGCCTCCCTCAACTCGGTCGTAAGCTCGTCTTTGAAGCGTTCCTGTCACGACTTCGATAAAAAACGTGAAGCCAACAAATCCTCTCCGTGAAGAATGAAACGCAAAATCCCGACAAACTCTTGACATTCTCAGGACAAACAGTTCCCGGATATGCGACGATTTTGTGTTGATGGACTGACCACCCGATGTGGAGCATCACTTCGAAACCATTTGGAGTTCATATCGAGTTCCATGTTGTTGGCACAGCGCGATGCGGTTTCTTCACGTTCCCGCAGCAATACAGTTGAATATTTTGGATAGTAAATTTTTTCTACGTAGCATTAGAAGTTCATTTGAATTTGAGGCCTTCTGAATATCCATGAATACCGCAGTTGCTGACAAAATTCTGTACTTGGCTGGACTCGGCAGTCCACAATCAGTTTTGAAGCCACAAATATTGAAACCACAACATTTCGGGACGCTCAGTTGCAGCCACACAAAGTGATGAACTACTGAGAGGGAAACCCGACACCAGTGTGGCCACACTACACAGCCACATGCAGGACAAAGTTATTCAATTAATCCCGAACCACAAAAGCGTCAGTGATAAATTTAATTAGAGTTTTCAAATGTATAAATTTTTTTATTTGATTTTATTTTTACACCTTGATAATTTTGTTAAAATTTTTTGTGGGCAGACGTGGGTGAATTGCTACCCCTCCAGCCAGCAGACAGAAATACAACCCGCCATTTGAGTGCGAAGGAAGCGGGAGACCTGACGCGCTTAAAGGATTCTGCAGCAACACGTCACGAAGCATGTCGAACTCGAAGGATGCCGCAGATGGAGTTGCAGACAGCCAGAAGCAAGTGAGCAAATCACTGCGTGCCCACCAAAACGTGTTTATAATGTTTGTATGGCGTTGCTGTTCTTGTTTCAGCTGCAACATTTTGTTGCCTCTGCTAGGATTCGAATGCACGCACACAATCACGGAGAACACGCACGCAGAAGCGAATTTCTGTCTATCTTTCGTCGAGTTTCGCGAGGTTGTCAGTCGCTTGGTTGGCCAAGAGGTATTCAACGTTTTAGAGTTGCAATGCCTGCAAGCGGATCGGCAGTAAGGAAAACAACAACAACAACAACAACAACGTCATTCATGCAAACATGGTTTGAAATCACGTTCCACACGGAATCCGTCTTGGCTGCATCCTCTCGCGGGACCTCAATATAATGATGACATCTTAACCGCCGTGAGCTGTAAAATGTTCTCGCTCACAGATTTGTTTTCGAAATTTGTGTTTCGAGGACGTCTCATTTTTTTCCCATATTTTTTTCACACTACTTTCTCTCTATTAATTTAATCACATTTCTTACCAGCTTCCTTCTTCACCTCCCCCCTTCAAGCTGCCGATTGCATTTACATCGGCTGGTTGCTTGCTGCCACCCACATTCGCTTTTTATGCTGCCAGGTCACGGTCAACCCTGGTATGTGAGGTTTAGTAATTCTTATCCTTCATTTTCGCTTCTCTTTCGTGCCACTTTTCGCACGTATGTGTTTGAGCGGCTGGTTATTAAAAATATCAGCAGAGCACACAGCTACAAATTTAGTTAATTGAGCAAATATTTCACGAAAGCCAAACGACGTCATTAATTACAAGTGAAGTTGGGCGAGAGCGAGTGTATTTTGCACCCCCACGTGTGAAAAGTAAGGGAAAACGTTACCCAAACAACATGAATAGAGGGGGACAAGAGAGAGAGAGAGAGAGAGAGAGAGAGAGAGAGAGATTTAAAATGGACCAAATCGGTTAATAATCACCCACAATTTTCATTCCATATGTAAAAAAATCTAAAGGTAAAAGTGGAAAAATAAAGGTTTTTAATCTTTACAATTCAGAGCCCACATCAAGATATCAAGATGATATATCATTTCGAAGGAAGCAGTGCGGAATCAGTACTTCCATAATTACCATAAAAATGGGTGTGGTGCGCCCACCCTAAAGAGGGCGTAGCAAAATAAGGTTTAAAATAGTAAATGTAGATTCGAATATATAAAATAAACGTTACATTTTATTTTATATTTTAAATTACTTTTAATAAAGTATTTATTTTGTCAGACTCTCTCACTAAACCCTCTCTCTCACTTTCTTTCTCTCTCTCACTAGCCCGTCTCTCTCACTAGCCCCCGATCTCTCTCTCACTCACTCATCCCTCTCACTCTCCTTCTCTCTCTCAACAGCCCCACTCTCTCTCTCTCTCATTTTACAATCTCAGGCTGTCAGTTACTCAGAGTCTCTTTTGAAAGCTTTCGTTTTGTTTACATTGAGAGCCTCTGCGATTCTGCGCCATACAGTGCAGTTCTAAGTTTCTCTCCGAAATATTCGCCCTTTTTACTGCAGATATTCGGCAAATGAAGCAGTTTCCCCTAGAATGCTCGTTTTACGGGATCCAGCTTGCATCCCGCAGAAACCTTTTTACAGATAATTTGCGAATACGAGTATAATAAGAAATATCGTGGTTCCATATATATGAAAGTACGATAGATAAATTAATATCTGAATTAATATCAGAAATTAATATATTAAAATAATTTCAGGTAGCCAGACATCTAGTTAGATTTAGTTATTCACAGGATTCAATTATATATCACTTCTTTTCCCACATTTTCAAACTAGAAAAGAGGAATCAAATTTCATTATAATAATTATAATACAACAAAATAATTCTAGTTATTGGGAGCGAAGTGTAAAAAGAAAAGACTGACTTTCTTAATTCGTTTCTTTGCGGAAAACTAAACTGCTATTGATTTCATCTCAACCATTTCAGTTAGAAACCAATTGAATTCGTTGCACTTGCTATCGATAATGAACGCGTTTCATTCAGAATATTAAGCTAGTCTAGTGGGGAAAATTAAGCATTGCAGAGTGAGTCTCCGAGACACTTGCTTGGAATAAAACTCAGCATCAGATATGGTGAGTTCAGCAGTAAATCCTGGGGAGTGACAGTGAATTCATAGCTATGGTGGAAAACAGAATTCACCGAAGAATTCACAGTTCAGAAACCATTTTTGTACATTTCACTGAAATAAGTAATGCGGGAAATTCTCGGATTTACCATCAATGATGACTGGTTAAAGCAACTTTCTGTTATTTCGTGCTTCTTGCAGGAAATCCTAACGACTGTAATGTTGCTGCTGTTGATGACTTTCGCCACAAAAATGTGCAGTGCCAACATTAAAGTCAACCAAAACACTCGCAACGCTCAACATGTCCAGTGGGTTCGGCCAGATTTAGTGGATCAAGGCAGTGCTGGACTCAGTCAACAACAAACGCTTCAGCATTATCTAGACAGTCAAATCAACATCAATCAACATCACAATAACAATCACATTAACAATCGAGTTAATAACGTTAAATCAAATCTGGTCAACCAATTCAACATCAACAAACAGCAAGCGAGCAATCAAATAAATAATATTGAATCAAATCTGAGTAATCAATTCAACATCAATCAACAGCAAGCAGATAATGAAATGAGTGGCATTCAGTCAAATCAAGCAAATCATCTCAGTATCAATCAACAGAGTAACTTAAATGAGATAAACAATCTTGGATCGAGTATCGGTAACCAAATCAACATCAACGAACAGAAAGCGTCGAACAAACTTACGAACATTCTCGGCCCATTCCTACAATTCTTAACCACACCACCATCGGTCCAGGCAGCACAGGTACCGGCGACGAACCCGTTTCCCCAAGCACCAGCTTCGTCATCGAATACACCAGCAATTAAAAAGTGTTGTAAGAATAAATTACGCAAACCTTGCAAGAAAAGAAATAAGAATAAAAGTTAAAAGCAAAAGCAATCGATGTTCTGGTGAAACTTAAAATGAGGAAGAGGAAGAGGAAGACCTATTGCATCCCAAAGCGAAACATACTTCATCGAATTATAAATGTTTTAGTACCACATTATAAAAATAAATTCTCTCTTATAATTGCATATTTTTTTAATTCTTGTCCACAACATAGAATGTGATTCAGTGTCTCATCTATCAATTGAAACCACAGAATTTCCTCTCCAACATTTTCTCTCTCTCTCTCTCCCTCTCTCTCTCTCTCTCTCTCTCTCTCTTTTGTGCGATCCTGCTGCCTCTGCTCACCATAACAGTCTCTGGGACTTCAACAATCAAAAATCCCCACATTTGACTCCCTTAAGCATTTCGACTTTCTATCACATTTCAATACAACGAATCCTTTCAACAACAACAACAACATTAACCCCAAACAAGGTGAACTCAGCAAGGGCCATCAACTACCAAACAAAATTAGAACCGAGAAGCCAATTTTTCACATTTGACCCAGAGGTGGGCAACAGTCTCAGAAGGCAGGAGTACTCATATCTGCTCATATAAGTACTTGTAACACCCTACTTTCTGTTGGCTTTCTCGCCAATATACGTCCATGAATTCCAAGTTCTGGATGAAAATGATAAAAGTTTAATAAAAGAACAAGAGATGCTCGATCTTTTAAAACAAAAATTAGAGCCGAGAAGCCAATTTTTCACATTTGACCCAGAGGTGGGCAACAGTCTCAGAAGGCAGGAGTACTCATATCTGCTCATATCAGTACTTATAACACTCTACTTTCTGTTGGCTTTCTCGCCAATAAACGTCCATGAATTCCAAGTTCTGGATGAAAATGATAAAAGTTTAATAAAAGAACAAAAGATGCTCGATCTTTTAAAACAAACATTAGAACCGAGAAGCCAATTTTTCACATTTGACCCAGAGGTGGGCAACAGTCTCAGAAGGCAGGAGTACTCATATCTGCTCATATAAGTACTTGTAACACCCTACTTTCTGTTGGCTTTCTCGCCAATATACGTCCATGAATTCCAAGTTCTGGATGAAAATGATAAAAGTTTAATAAAAGAACAAGAGATGCTCGATCTTTTAAAACAAAAATTAGAGCCGAGAAGCCAATTTTTCACATTTGACCCAGAGGTGGGCAACAGTCTCAGAAGGCAGGAGTACTCATATCTGCTCATATCAGTACTTATAACACTCTACTTTCTGTTGGCTTTCTCGCCAATATACGTCCATGAATTCCAAGTTCTGGATGAAAATGATAAAAGTTTAATAAAAGAACAAGATATGCTCGATCTTTTAAAACAAACATTAGAACCGAGAAGCCAATTTTTCACATTTGACCCAGAGGTGGGCAACAGTCTCAGAAGGCAGGAGTACTCATATCTGCTCATATCAGTACTTATAACACTCTACTTTCTGTTGGCTTTCTCGCCAATAAACGTCCATGAATTCCAAGTTCTGGATGAAAATGATAAAAGTTTAATAAAAGAACAAAAGATGCTCGATCTTTTAAAACAAACATTAGAACCGAGAAGCCAATTTTTCACATTTGACCCAGAGGTGGGCAACAGTCTCAGAAGGCAGGAGTACTCATATCTGCTCATATAAGTACTTGTAACACCCTACTTTCTGTTGGCTTTCTCGCCAATATACGTCCATGAATTCCAAGTTCTGGATGAAAATGATAAAAGTTTAATAAAAGAACAAGATATGCTCGATCTTTTAAAACAAACATTAGAACCGAGAAGCCAATTTTTCACATTTGACGCAGAGGTGGGCAACAGTCTCAGAAGGCAGGAGTACTCATATCTGCTCATATAAGTACTTATAACACTCTACTTTCTGTTGGCTTTCTCGCCAATATACGTCCATGAATTCCAAGTTCTGGATGAAAATGATAAAAGTTTAATAAAAGAACAAGATATGCTCGATCTTTTAAAACAAACATTAGAACCGAGAAGCCAATTTTTCACATTTGACCCAGAGGTGGGCAACAGTCTCAGAAGGCAGGAGTACTCATATCTGCTCATATCAGTACTTATAACACTCTACTTTCTGTTGGCTTTCTCGCCAATAAACGTCCATGAATTCCAAGTTCTGGATGAAAATGATAAAAGTTTAATAAAAGAACAAAAGATGCTCGATCTTTTAAAACAAACATTAGAACCGAGAAGCCAATTTTTCACATTTGACCCAGAGGTGGGCAACAGTCTCAGAAGGCAGGAGTACTCATATCTGCTCATATAAGTACTTGTAACACCCTACTTTCTGTTGGCTTTCTCGCCAATATACGTCCATGAATTCCAAGTTCTGGATGAAAATGATAAAAGTTTAATAAAAGAACAAGAGATGCTCGATCTTTTAAAACAAAAATTAGAGCCGAGAAGCCAATTTTTCACATTTGACCCAGAGGTGGGCAACAGTCTCAGAAGGCAGGAGTACTCATATCTGCTCATATAAGTACTTGTAACACCCTACTTTCTGTTGGCTTTCTCGCCAATATACGTCCATGAATTCCAAGTTCTGGATAAAAATGATAAAAGTTTAATAAAAGAACAAGAGATGCTCGATCTTTTAAAACAAACATTAGAACCGAGAAGCCAATTTTTCACATTTGACCCAGAGGTGGGCAACAGTCTCAGAAGGCAGGAGTACTCATATCTGCTCATATAAGTACTTATAACACTCTACTTTCTGTTGGCTTTCTCGCCAATATACGTCCATGAATTCCAAGTTCTGGATGAAAATGATAAAAGTTTAATAAAAGAACAAGATATGCTCGATCTTTTAAAACAAACATTAGAACCGAGAAGCCAATTTTTCACATTTGACCCAGAGGTGGGCAACAGTCTCAGAAGGCAGGAGTACTCATATCTGCTCATATAAGTACTTATAACACTCTACTTTCTGTTGGCTTTCTCGCCAATATACGTCCATGAATTCCAAGTTCTGGATGAAAATGATAAAAGTTTAATAAAAGAACAAGATATGCTCGATCTTTTAAAACAAACATTAGAACCGAGAAGCCAATTTTTCACATTTGACCCAGAGGTGGGCAACAGTCTCAGAAGGCAGGAGTACTCATATCTGCTCATATAAGTACTTGTAACACCCTACTTTCTGTTGGCTTTCTCGCCAATATACGTCCATGAATTCCAAGTTCTGGATGAAAATGATAAAAGTTTAATAAAAGAACAAGAGATGCTCGATCTTTTAAAACAAAAATTAGAGCCGAGAAGCCAATTTTTCACATTTGACCCAGAGGTGGGCAACAGTCTCAGAAGGCAGGAGTACTCATATCTGCTCATATAAGTACTTGTAACACCCTACTTTCTGTTGGCTTTCTTGCCAATATACGTCCATGAATTCCAAGTTCTGGATAAAAATGATAAAAGTTTAATAAAAGAACAAGAGATGCTCGATCTTTTAAAACAAACATTAGAACCGAGAAGCCAATTTTTCACATTTGACCCAGAGGTGGGCAACAGTCTCAGAAGGCAGGAGTACTCATATCTGCTCATATAAGTACTTATAACACTCTACTTTCTGTTGGCTTTCTCGCCAATATACGTCCATGAATTCCAAGTTCTGGATGAAAATGATAAAAGTTTAATAAAAGAACAAGAGATGCTCGATCTTTTAAAACAAACATTAGAACCGAGAAGCCAATTTTTCACATTTGACCCAGAGGTGGGCAACAGTCTCAGAAGGCAGGAGTACTCATATCTGCTCATATAAGTACTTGTAACACCCTACTTTCTGTTGGCTTTCTTGCCAATATACGTCCATGAATTCCAAGTTCTGGATGAAAATGATAAAAGTTTAATAAAAGAACAAGAGATGCTCGATCTTTTAAAACAAAAATTAGAACCGAGAAGCCAATTTTTCACATTTGACCCAGAGGTGGGCAACAGTCTCAGAAGGCAGGAGTACTCATATCTGCTCATATAAGTACTTGTAACACCCTACTTTCTGTTGGCTTTCTCGCCAATATACGTCCATGAATTCCAAGTTCTGGATGAAAATGATAAAAGTTTAATAAAAGAACAAGAGATGCTCGATCTTTTAAAACAAAAATTAGAACCGAGAAGCCAATTTTTCACATTTGACCCAGAGGTGGGCAACAGTCTCAGAAGGCAGGAGTACTCATATCTGCTCATATAAGTACTTGTAACACCCTACTTTCTGTTGGCTTTCTCGCCAATATACGTCCATGAATTCCAAGTTCTGGATGAAAATGATAAAAGTTTAATAAAAGAACAAGAGATGCTCGATCTTTTAAAACAAAAATTAGAACCGAGAAGCCAATTTTTCACATTTGACCCAGAGGTGGGCAACAGTCTCAGAAGGCAGGAGTACTCATATCTGCTCATATAAGTACTTGTAACACCCTACTTTCTGTTGGCTTTCTCGCCAATATACGTCCATGAATTCCAAGTTCTGGATGAAAATGATAAAAGTTTAATAAAAGAACAAGAGATGCTCGATCTTTTAAAACAAACATTAGAACCGAGAAGCCAATTTTTCACATTTGACACAGAGGGGGGCAACAGTCTCAGAAGGCAGGAGTACTCATATCTGCTCATATAAGTACTTGTAACACCCTACTTTCTGTTGGCTTTCTCGCCAATATACGTCCATGAATTCCAAGTTCTGGATGAAAATGATAAAAGTTTAATAAAAGATCAAGAGATGCTCGATCTTTTAAAACAAAAATTAGAACCGAGAAGCCAATTTTTCACATTTGACCCAGAGGTGGGCAACAGTCTCAGAAGGCAGGAGTACTCATATCTGCTCATATAAGTACTTGTAACACCCTAATTTCTGTTGGCTTTCTCGCCAATATACGTCCATGAATTCCAAGTTCTGGATGAAAATGATAAAAGTTTAATAAAAGAACAAGAGATGCTCGATCTTTTAAAACAAAAATTAGAACCGAGAAGCCAATTTTTCACATTTGACCCAGAGGTGGGCAACAGTCTCAGAAGGCAGGAGTACTCATATCTGCTCATATAAGTACTTGTAACACCCTACTTTCTGTTGGCTTTCTCGCCAATATACGTCCATGAATTCCAAGTTCTGGATGAAAATGATAAAAGTTTAATAAAAGAACAAGAGATGCTCGATCTTTTAAAACAAACATTAGAACCGAGAAGCCAATTTTTCACATTTGACCCAGAGGTGGGCAACAGTCTCAGAAGGCAGGAGTACTCATATCTGCTCATGTAAGTACTTATAACACTCTACTTTCTGTTGGCTTTCTCGCCAATATACGTCCATGAATTCCAAGTTCTGGATGAAAATGATAAAAGTTTAATAAAAGAACAAGAGATGCTCGATCTTTTAAAACAAAAATTAGAACCGAGAAGCCAATTTTTCACATTTGACCCAGAGGTGGGCAACAGTCTCAGAAGGCAGGAGTACTCATATCTGCTCATATAAGTACTTGTAACACCCTACTTTCTGTTGGCTTTCTCGCCAATATACGTCCATGAATTCCAAGTTCTGGATGAAAATGATAAAAGTTTAATAAAAGAACAAGAGATGCTCGATCTTTTAAAACAAACATTAGAACCGAGAAGCCAATTTTTCACATTTGACCCAGAGGTGGGCAACAGTCTCAGAAGGCAGGAGTACTCATATCTGCTCATATCAGTACTTGTAACACCCTACTTTCTGTTGGTTTTCTCGCCAATATACGTCCATGAATTCCAAGTTCTGGATGAAAATGATAAAAGTTTAATAAAAGAACAAGAGATGCTCGATCTTTTAAAACAAAAATTAGAACCGAGAAGCCAATTTTTCACATTTGACCCAGAGGTGGGCAACAGTCTCAGAAGGCAGGAGTACTCATATCTGCTCATATAAGTACTTGTAACACCCTACTTTCTGTTGGCTTTCTCGCCAATATACGTCCATGAATTCCAAGTTCTGGATGAAAATGATAAAAGTTTAATAAAAGAACAAGAGATGCTCGATCTTTTAAAACAAACATTAGAACCGAGAAGCCAATTTTTCACATTTGACCCAGAGGTGGGCAACAGTCTCAGAAGGCAGGAGTACTCATATCTGCTCATATAAGTACTTGTAACACCCTACTTTCTGTTGGCTTTCTCGCCAATATACGTCCATGAATTCCAAGTTCTGGATGAAAATGATAAAAGTTTAATTAAAGAACAAGAGATGCTCGATCTTTTAAAACAAAAATTAGAACCGAGAAGCCAATTTTTCACATTTGACCCAGAGGTGGGCAACAGTCTCAGAAGGCAGGAGTACTCATATCTGCTCATATAAGTACTTGTAACACCCTACTTTCTGTTGGCTTTCTCGCCAATATACGTCCATGAATTCCAAGTTCTGGATGAAAATGATAAAAGTTTAATAAAAGAACAAGATATGCTCGATCTTTTAAAACAAACATTAGAACCGAGAAGCCAATTTTTCACATTTGACCCAGAGGTGGGCAACAGTCTCAGAAGGCAGGAGTACTCATATCTGCTCATATAAGTACTTATAACACTCTACTTTCTGTTGGCTTTCTCGCCAATATACGTCCATGAATTCCAAGTTCTGGATGAAAATGATAAAAGTTTAATAAAAGAACAAGAGATGCTCGATCTTTTAAAACAAAAATTAGAACCGAGAAGCCAATTTTTCACATTTGACCCAGAGGTGGGCAACAGTCTCAGAAGGCAGGAGTACTCATATCTGCTCATATAAGTACTTATAACACTCTACTTTCTGTTGGCTTTCTCGCCAATATACGTCCATGAATTCCAAGTTCTGGATGAAAATGATAAAAGTTTAATAAAAGAACAAGATATGCTCGATCTTTTAAAACAAACATTAGAACCGAGAAGCCAATTTTTCACATTTGACCCAGAGGTGGGCAACAGTCTCAGAAGGCAGGAGTACTCATATCTGCTCATGTAAGTACTTATAACACTCTACTTTCTGTTGGCTTTCTCGCCAATATACGTCCATGAATTCCAAGTTCTGGATGAAAATGATAAAAGTTTAATAAAAGAACAAGATATGCTCGATCTTTTAAAACAAACATTAGAACCGAGAAGCCAATTTTTCACATTTGACCCAGAGGTGGGCAACAGTCTCAGAAGGCAGGAGTACTCATATCTGCTCATATAAGTACTTATAACACTCTACTTTCTGTTGGCTTTCTCGCCAATATACGTCCATGAATTCCAAGTTCTGGATGAAAATGATAAAAGTTTAATAAAAGAACAAGAGATGCTCGATCTTTTAAAACAAAAATTAGAACCGAGAAGCCAATTTTTCACATTTGACCCAGAGGTGGGCAACAGTCTCAGAAGGCAGGAGTACTCATATCTGCTCATATAAGTACTTGTAACACCCTACTTTCTGTTGGCTTTCTCGCCAATATACGTCCATGAATTCCAAGTTCTGGATGAAAATGATAAAAGTTTAATAAAAGAACAAGAGATGCTCGATCTTTTAAAACAAACATTAGAACCGAGAAGCCAATTTTTCACATTTGACCCAGAGGTGGGCAACAGTCTCAGAAGGCAGGAGTACTCATATCTGCTCATATAAGTACTTGTAACACCCTAATTTCTGTTTTCTTTCTCGCCAATATACGTCCATGAATTCCAAGTTCTGGATGAAAATGATAAAAGTTTAACAAAAGAACAAGAGATGCTCGATCTTTTAAAACAAAAATTAGAACCGAGAAGGCAATTTTTCACATTTGACAAAGAGGTGGGCAACAGTCTCAGAAGGCAGGAGTACTCATATCTGCTCATATAAGTACTTGTAACACTCTACTTTCTGTTGGCTTTCTCGCCAATATACGTCCATGAATTCCAAGTTCTGGATGAAAATGATAAAAGTTTAATAAAAGAACAAGAGATGCTCGATCTTTTAAAACAAAAATTAGAACCGAGAAGCCAATTTTTCACATTTGACCCAGAGGTGGGCAACAGTCTCAGAAGGCAGGAGTACTCATATCTGCTCATATAAGTACTTGTAACACCCTACTTTCTGTTGGCTTTCTCGCCAATATACGTCCATGAATTCCAAGTTCTGGATGAAAATGATAAAAGTTTAATAAAAGAACAAGAGATGCTCGATCTTTTAAAACAAAAATTAGAACCGAGAAGCCAATTTTTCACATTTGACCCAGAGGTGGGCAACAGTCTCAGAAGGCAGGAGTACTCATATCTGCTCATATAAGTACTTGTAACACCCTACTTTCTGTTGGCTTTCTCGCCAATATACGTCCATGAATTCCAAGTTCTGGATGAAAATGATAAAAGTTTAATAAAAGAACAAGAGATGCTCGATCTTTTAAAACAAACATTAGAACCGAGAAGCCAATTTTTCACATTTGACCCAGAGGTGGGCAACAGTCTCAGAAGGCAGGAGTACTCATATCTGCTCATATAAGTACTTGTAACACCCTAATTTCTGTTTTCTTTCTCGCCAATATACGTCCATGAATTCCAAGTTCTGGATGAAAATGATAAAAGTTTAACAAAAGAACAAGAGATGCTCGATCTTTTAAAACAAAAATTAGAACCGAGAAGGCAATTTTTCACATTTGACAAAGAGGTGGGCAACAGTCTCAGAAGGCAGGAGTACTCATATCTGCTCATATAAGTACTTGTAACACCCTAATTTCTGTTGGCTTTCTCGCCAATATACGTCCATGAATTCCAAGTTCTGGATGAAAATGATAAAAGTTTAATAAAAGAACAAGAGATGCTCGATCTTTTAAAACAAAAATTAGAACCGAGAAGCCAATTTTTCACATTTGACCCAGAGGTGGGCAACAGTCTCAGAAGGCAGGAGTACTCATATCTGCTCATATAAGTACTTGTAACACCCTACTTTCTGTTGGCTTTCTCGCCAATATACGTCCATGAATTCCAAGTTCTGGATGAAAATGATAAAAGTTTAATAAAAGAACAAGAGATGCTCGATCTTTTAAAACAAAAATTAGAACCGAGAAGCCAATTTTTCACATTTGACCCAGAGGTGGGCAACAGTCTCAGAAGGCAGGAGTACTCATATCTGCTCATATAAGTACTTGTAACACCCTACTTTCTGTTGGCTTTCTCGCCAATATACGTCCATGAATTCCAAGTTCTGGATGAAAATGATAAAAGTTTAATAAAAGAACAAGAGATGCTCGATCTTTTAAAACAAACATTAGAACCGAGAAGCCAATTTTTCACATTTGACCCAGAGGTGGGCAACAGTCTCAGAAGGCAGGAGTACTCATATCTGCTCATATCAGTACTTGTAACACCCTACTTTCTGTTGGTTTTCTCGCCAATATACGTCCATGAATTCCAAGTTCTGGATGAAAATGATAAAAGTTTAATAAAAGAACAAGAGATGCTCGATCTTTTAAAACAAACATTAGAACCGAGAAGCCAATTTTTCACATTTGACCCAGAGGTGGGCAACAGTCTCAGAAGGCAGGAGTACTCATATCTGCTCATATAAGTACTTATAACACTCTACTTTCTGTTGGCTTTCTCGCCAATATACGTCCATGAATTCCAAGTTCTGGATGAAAATGATAAAAGTTTAATAAAAGAACAAGATATGCTCGATCTTTTAAAACAACAATTAGAACCGAGAAGCCAATTTTTCACATTTGACCCAGAGGTGGGCAACAGTCTCAGAAGGCAGGAGTACTCATATCTGCTCATATCAGTACTTATAACACTCTACTTTCTGTTGGCTTTCTCGCCAATATACGTCCATGAATTCCAAGTTCTGGATGAAAATGATAAAAGTTTAATAAAAGAACAAGAGATGCTCGATCTTTTAAAACAACAATTAGAACCGAGAAGCCAATTTTTCACATTTGACCCAGAGGTGGGCAACAGTCTCAGAAGGCAGGAGTACTCATATCTGCTCATATCAGTACTTATAACACTCTACTTTCTGTTGGCTTTCTCGCCAATATACGTCCATGAATTCCAAGTTCTGGATGAAAATGATAAAAGTTTAATAAAAGAACAAGAGATGCTCGATCTTTTAAAACAACAATTAGAACCGAGAAGCCAATTTTTCACATTTGACCCAGAGGTGGGCAACAGTCTCAGAAGGCAGGAGTACTCATATCTGCTCATATCAGTACTTATAACACTCTACTTTCTGTTGGCTTTCTCGCCAATATACGTCCATGAATTCCAAGTTCTGGATGAAAATGATAAAAGTTTAACAAAAGAACAAGAGATGCTCGATCTTTTAAAACAAAAATTAGAACCGAGAAGGCAATTTTTCACATTTGACAAAGAGGTGGGCAACAGTCTCAGAAGGCAGGAGTACTCATATCTGCTCATATAAGTACTTGTAACACTCTACTTTCTGTTGGCTTTCTCGCCAATATACGTCCATGAATTCCAAGTTCTGGATGAAAATGATAAAAGTTTAATAAAAGAACAAGAGATGCTCGATCTTTTAAAACAAAAATTAGAACCGAGAAGCCAATTTTTCACATTTGACCCAGAGGTGGGCAACAGTCTCAGAAGGGAGGAGTACTCATATCTGCTCATATAAGTACTTGTAACACCCTACTTTCTGTTGGCTTTCTCGCCAATATACGTCCATGAATTCCAAGTTCTGGATGAAAATGATAAAAGTTTAATAAAAGAACAAGAGATGCTCGATCTTTTAAAACAAACATTAGAACCGAGAAGCCAATTTTTCACATTTGACCCAGAGGTGGGCAACAGTCTCAGAAGGCAGGAGTACTCATATCTGCTCATGTAAGTACTTATAACACTCTACTTTCTGTTGGCTTTCTCGCCAATATACGTCCATGAATTCCAAGTTCTGGATGAAAATGATAAAAGTTTAATAAAAGAACAAGAGATGCTCGATCTTTTAAAACAAAAATTAGAACCGAGAAGCCAATTTTTCACATTTGACCCAGAGGTGGGCAACAGTCTCAGAAGGCAGGAGTACTCATATCTGCTCATATAAGTACTTGTAACACCCTACTTTCTGTTGGCTTTCTCGCCAATATACGTCCATGAATTCCAAGTTCTGGATGAAAATGATAAAAGTTTAATAAAAGAACAAGAGATGCTCGATCTTTTAAAACAAACATTAGAACCGAGAAGCCAATTTTTCACATTTGACCCAGAGGTGGGCAACAGTCTCAGAAGGCAGGAGTACTCATATCTGCTCATATCAGTACTTGTAACACCCTACTTTCTGTTGGTTTTCTCGCCAATATACGTCCATGAATTCCAAGTTCTGGATGAAAATGATAAAAGTTTAATAAAAGAACAAGAGATGCTCGATCTTTTAAAACAAACATTAGAACCGAGAAGCCAATTTTTCACATTTGACCCAGAGGTGGGCAACAGTCTCAGAAGGCAGGAGTACTCATATCTGCTCATATAAGTACTTATAACACTCTACTTTCTGTTGGCTTTCTCGCCAATATACGTCCATGAATTCCAAGTTCTGGATGAAAATGATAAAAGTTTAATAAAAGAACAAGATATGCTCGATCTTTTAAAACAAACATTAGAACCGAGAAGCCAATTTTTCACATTTGACCCAGAGGTGGGCAACAGTCTCAGAAGGCAGGAGTACTCATATCTGCTCATGTAAGTACTTATAACACTCTACTTTCTGTTGGCTTTCTCGCCAATATACGTCCATGAATTCCAAGTTCTGGATGAAAATGATAAAAGTTTAATAAAAGAACAAGAGATGCTCGATCTTTTAAAACAAAAATTAGAACCGAGAAGCCAATTTTTCACATTTGACCCAGAGGTGGGCAACAGTCTCAGAAGGCAGGAGTACTCATATCTGCTCATATCAGTACTTATAACACTCTACTTTCTGTTGGCTTTCTCGCCAATATACCTCCATGAATTCCAAGTTCTGGATGAAAATGATAAAAGTTTAATAAAAGAACAAGAGATGCTCGATCTTTTAAAACAAAAATTAGAACCGAGAAGGCAATTTTTCACATTTGACCCAGAGGTGGGCAACAGTCTCAGAAGGCAGGAGTACTCATATCTGCTCATGTAAGTACTTATAACACTCTACTTTCTGTTGGCTTTCTCGCCAATATACGTCCATGAATTCCAAGTTCTGGATGAAAATGATAAAAGTTTAATAAAAGAACAAGAGATGCTCGATCTTTTAAAACAAACATTAGAACCGAGAAGCCAATTTTTCACATTTGACCCAGAGGTGGGCAACAGTCTCAGAAGGCAGGAGTACTCATATCTGCTCATATAAGTACTTGTAACACCCTACTTTCTGTTGGTTTTCTCGCCAATATACGTCCATGAATTCCAAGTTCTGGATGAAAATGATAAAAGTTTAATAAAAGAACAAGAGATGCTCGATCTTTTAAAACAAAAATTAGAACCGAGAAGGCAATTTTTCACATTTGACCCAGAGGTGGGCAACAGTCTCAGAAGGCAGGAGTACTCATATCTGCTCATATAAGTACTTGTAACACCCTACTTTCTGTTGGCTTTCTCGCCAATATACGTCCATGAATTCCAAGTTCTGGATGAAAATGATAAAAGTTTAATAAAAGAACAAGATATGCTCGATCTTTTAAAACAAACATTAGAACCGAGAAGCCAATTTTTCACATTTGACCCAGAGGTGGGCAACAGTCTCAGAAGGCAGGAGTACTCATATCTGCTCATATAAGTACTTATAACACTCTACTTTCTGTTGGCTTTCTCGCCAATATACGTCCATGAATTCCAAGTTCTGGATGAAAATGATAAAAGTTTAATAAAAGAACAAGATATGCTCGATCTTTTAAAACAAACATTAGAACCGAGAAGCCAATTTTTCACATTTGACCCAGAGGTGGGCAACAGTCTCAGAAGGCAGGAGTACTCATATCTGCTCATGTAAGTACTTATAACACTCTACTTTCTGTTGGCTTTCTCGCCAATATACGTCCATGAATTCCAAGTTCTGGATGAAAATGATAAAAGTTTAATAAAAGAACAAGATATGCTCGATCTTTTAAAACAAACATTAGAACCGAGAAGCCAATTTTTCACATTTGACCCAGAGGTGGGCAACAGTCTCAGAAGGCAGGAGTACTCATATCTGCTCATATAAGTACTTATAACACTCTACTTTCTGTTGGCTTTCTCGCCAATATACGTCCATGAATTCCAAGTTCTGGATGAAAATGATAAAAGTTTAATAAAAGAACAAGAGATGCTCGATCTTTTAAAACAAAAATTAGAACCGAGAAGCCAATTTTTCACATTTGACCCAGAGGTGGGCAACAGTCTCAGAAGGCAGGAGTACTCATATCTGCTCATATAAGTACTTATAACACTCTACTTTCTGTTGGCTTTCTCGCCAATATACGTCCATGAATTCCAAGTTCTGGATGAAAATGATAAAAGTTTAATAAAAGAACAAGATATGCTCGATCTTTTAAAACAAACATTAGAACCGAGAAGCCAATTTTTCACATTTGACCCAGAGGTGGGCAACAGTCTCAGAAGGCAGGAGTACTCATATCTGCTCATATAAGTACTTATAACACTCTACTTTCTGTTGGCTTTCTCGCCAATATACGTCCATGAATTCCAAGTTCTGGATGAAAATGATAAAAGTTTAATGAAAGAACAAGAGATGCTCGATCTTTTAAAACAAAAATTAGAGCCGAGAAGCCAATTTTTCACATTTGACCCAGAGGTGGGCAACAGTCTCAGAAGGCAGGAGTACTCATATCTGCTCATATAAGTACTTATAACACTCTACTTTCTGTTGGCTTTCTCGCCAATATACGTCCATGAATTCCAAGTTCTGGATGAAAATGATAAAAGTTTAATAAAAGAACAAGAGATGCTCGATCTTTTAAAACAAAAATTAGAACCGAGAAGCCAATTTTTCACATTTGACCGAGAGGTGGGCAACAGTCTCAGAAGGCAGGAGTACTCATATCTGCTCATATCAGTACTTATAACACTCTACTTTCTGTTGGCTTTCTCGCCAATATACGTCCATGAATTCCAAGTTCTGGATGCAAATGATAAAAGTTTAATAAAAGAACAAGAGATGCTCGATCTTTTAAAACAAAAATTAGAACCGAGAAGCCAATTTTTCACATTTGACCCAGAGGTGGGCCAATTAAAAGATCCAAATTCAACAACCAAGTATTAATCAGTCTAACAAGATTGTGTTCAATCAAATCGACCAGTTAGGTCACAATCAACAACTAACATCCAGGACAGAATCACTGATGGGTTCAAATAACGAAACTCAAATGGTCAAATATCAGCTAAAGTCGGTTCAAAAGAAACTAAGTTATAGATTTCCTCATATAAGTCCGCTAAACAATTATTTTTACTATACAAATATTTAGAAACGTTCAATTAGGGCGTAATTTTTGCCTCAAGTTAACTATGTTCCCAGAAGTATTAAAGAAAACCCTAGAAAGAATTTCAACTTTACAATATTAGTCATGAAATGATCAACTTAGTTACGCTCGACAATTAGTTCCACCGAATCGATGAACTTTGGAACCATTGTGACCAATAGAATTCGTTACACTTTAACGTGATATATAAAGACATTTAGAGACAGAATACTTGGAAATACGAAAAAACGAAATGGTCAGCATGGTAGGTTTCACGAAATATCTTTACAATTGAAAAATACTAAAAGCAAAAACTTGTAGAAATTCCTGACGATCATACTATTATTGGTGACGCCGCTGGTACTTTGTAAAGTGTTGGATAAAACTCACGGTACGAAAGTATCCATCGATCTTCCATCTCACAATAGCTCTGATTACAAGCAAGAGAGAAATAAACCCCCGCTCAGCAAACACAAACAAGAACAGGGGCAAATTGAGACTAATAAGCGTTTGTCAACAATTCCAAAGAAAAATCGAATAGTACAATCAAGCAAACATGAAGAACTAAAAAGCAGGACCAACCAATCCAAAGATAAACAGCTGGAAACCGAATCCAACAAAAGACGCCAAAAAGTTCAGTCCAGTAAAAATGAGCTACAGCATCAGCAAGCTCAGACGAAGAAACGTCAGAAAATCACATATAACACACATGGACTTCATCGATCGAGTGCTAATGACGTCAAACACGATCAAAAAAAGGTAAAAGCGAAGCCCAAAAAAACCAAAAACAAGAAAAACCAAAAGCACAAGAAGAAAAACAGCAATAAACATGGAAACAAACACAACGACTTCAAGAAGAGTAAAGTGAAAAAGCAAAAAACGAAATCCAAGAAAAAGAAAAACGACCGAAAGAAAACCCATTTGGACACGCAAAATAAGGTGAAATCGAAGGTCAGCGAAGGTTCGCAGAAAAGCCTTAACGACAAACGTGCAAGGAAGCTGGTTGAAAAAAACGGACTCCAGACAAAGTCCGTCCATAGTAAAAAAAACGAAAAAAAAATTGGAAGCAAGAAAAGAACGCAGACCAACCTTAGTCGCCAGAACGGCAAAGAGAACCCGAATAACGTCAACCACAAGAAAGTCACCAGCGTCAAAAACATCAAGATTGGAAGCAAGAAAAGAACGCAGACCAACCTTAATCGCCAGGACGGCAAAGAAAACCCGAATAACGTCAACCACAAGAAAGTCACCAGCGTCAAAAACATCGAGATTGGAAGCAAGAAAAAAACGAAGACCAACCTTAGTCGCCAGGACGGCAAAGAGAACCCGAATAACGTCAACCACAAGAAAGTCACCAGCGTCAAAAACATCGAGATTGGAAGCAAGAAAAAAACGAAGACCAACCTTAGTCGCCAGGACGCCAAAGAGAACCCGAATAAAGTCAACCACAAGAAAGTCACCAGCGTCAAAAACATCGAGCCCCAATCACACCAAAAGCAGGACCAAGACAACCTGAATAACCAAAACCACAAGCAGGCTATCCGAAGTAAGAACACGCCGACAAGTATAAACCGAAAAGACCAAAAAATAAGTCTAAACAACCACAAACAAGTCACCAGCAATCTGAATAATCCAAACCACCAACAAGTAATCGGCATTAAAAACACGATGACCAACATAGACCAAAAATATATGAAAGGAAACCTAAATAACCGCAAGCAAGTCATCAACATTAAGAAGGTCGAACCGCTTTCGAACCAAGAATACATCCAAGGCAACCTAAATAACCGAAACCACAAGCAAGTTAACAACAGCAAGAACACGTTGATGCGCGTTAACCAAAACCTCATCAAAGGGAACCTAAACAACAACAAGCAAGTCAATAGCGCCATAAATATCGAGCCCTATTCACGCCAGAAACACATCCAGGCCAACCTGAATAACCAAAACCACAAACAAATCAACGGCATTAAGAACATCCAGAGCGACCGCAACCCAAACTACGCCACAGGGAATTTGAACACCAACATACAAGTCACCACCACCAAAAGCACCGAAACTCAAGCCCAAAAACCCATCCAAGGCAACTTGAATCGCCACATCCACACAGAAATCACCAGCACCAAACGCATCGCGACCAACTTCAACCAAAATCACGTACAAGGCAACCACAGTAATCAACGCAGTGGAAAACCCATCATTAGCACAACTACGAAGTCCCTTGCCGACCAAAACCAAATCTTAGGCAACCGAAAGCCCAAGGAGAACATGGGCCACAAAAACATGGAGACCCTCAGGAAGCAGGACATCCTAGGCCACGGAAACAGTGGAAACAACCTGATTAACAAGCAAACGTCAACAACAAAGGCACTGAAAACAGACAAACTGTCGAAAACAGCAACACCATCAAACAAGATTTTAACGGTACAAAACAATCACTGAACAATCACTACGGGAGGAAAAAACTAGAGAAACCATTTTAATTAACAAAATGGTTGAAGTGACTTCAAGCCCAAGTAAAATCTGTATGCTTGCATATATTTTCTTTAATGAAACAATAAAACAAAACAACAAATATGTCTTTTTTATAAATATTTGCGGATGAAAAACATACCTTTAAGAGTTGGTTCGAAAAATTAGAACCAGAATACCTAGAATTTCGTAGAGTAGGAGGAAACTCAATCAAATGCACAGACACAATACAATTTACTTTAAAACACCGTCTAATTTTCTCACATAAAGTACCTTTTTCATAAAGCACATTTTTTATATTCGCGATACGTATCGAGAAAAATAAATTTTGCACTAAAGAAACTTTAAAGACACGCGATCTTGCGATGATGATGTAAAAGCTGTAGCACAAAGACAACAAGACTGGAAACTCATTTTTTGCTTTCACTGTGTTAGTGAAATCAGGCTGAAGTGTGTAAATTACACAAACAAAATGCATGCAATTTTGACAACTTGAAGAAAATTTTGACAACTTGGAAAAATATTGTTTACAAAATTTTGAGAGAGGATTTACATTTTTTGAGAGAGAATTGCAACTCTTGTTCTTCTTCACCGCACTAGCCTAGAAACATAATTTTTAAAATACGTAAAGAAGACAAGGAGATAGGCTTTAAACTAACTCATGCTTTTAGAAATGCACAAGAAATCTTTTCCAAGTCATGTTGCTGCATTATATCACATATTTTGCGAAGGAAACCAAGTCAAATTCCATAAAATTTGCTCGATTCGTAAATATAATCAGCTGTTTTTACCTACCACACGTACTTTTGGCCGTAAGAGATGCCAACATATTTACTTTTGATGGTAATTTTCGGGATGCCAATTGTCGAGCTTGATGAAGTTTTATATTTACAAAATGTTTATTTATAATTATTTTATCCAGTATACATCGGATTTTTTGGCGTAATATATAGTAGGCATATTTTTTGTATGTAATAAATGCCAATTACGAAAATATGTATGTTTTATGATAGGCATAAGCAGAATTTTCGAGAGCATTTCCCTAATACTTTTTAGAATATAAGAACAAGATGAGTTGAGATCTCTAACCGTAAACAAAAAACTCAACACAGCAAAAACCACGAGTTCTCTTGTGAAGCTACTGAAGATAAGTTTTCCTTTGTGTTTAATTGTGCCTGAATATATATATTATAATATAATTTCTCAGAATGACTCAAGTACCGAAGTGTGTGCTTAGATGCAACACTCCCAGGATGAAGAATCATCAATTTCCTGATGAGGTAAAGGAGCCTGGACGGTAAGTCGTTATAATCAGTTTAACCGTTATATACAAATTTTTCCCTTATGTAAGAAACCGTTATTGAAAAATGGATTTTGCCCAGCATTTGTCTTTTGGAAATACTACTGTGGGGCAGAATGCATTTCGTCGTGTGTTAAAATTTTTTCCTTTATGTAAATTTAATTTAAATTTTTTTCCTTTATGAATTTGCATAATTCATTTGATTTTAAGTAAAGGCCAATTTTTTTTTAGGAGGAAGGAATGGCTCCGGAGACTGGGGATAATAGGCCCCACTAATAAAATATTATTTGCCTGCGGTGGACATTTTTCTAGAAATATGTACTTAGGAAATCGTTTAAAAAGCAATGCTCTCCCAGATTCAAATTTAACGAAAAATTTGGAGGTTCATAAAACTTTAGTGCCCAGTAGTTCCCACGTCCCTTCAGGTAGTTCATTTTCATTGTTTTTCTCGGATAGGCAGGTCCAAACTTGTAAAAGTTTGTCTGAAGACACACCTAGGAAGAGAAAGCTAGTTGAGTGTAATTATGAATTAAGAAGCGTAATATCAGAACAGGAGGTAGAAATTAAGAAAATCAAATTAGAAAATGAAGCTCTTAGGTTAGAAAATAAAAAATTGTGTGCACAGGTTAATAGCAGTTCAGACGAGCAGGCTATATTAGATAGTGCTCTTCAAAGATTACCTCCGAATGTAGCTACGTGTGTAAAAAATAGCTTAGAAAATTCTTCCCGCCACCCTAAAGGTCGTAGATATGAGGACCAATTAAAAACGATTGCATTGAGCATTCACTTTCTGTCCCCCTTAGCTTACCGCTACCTCAAACCTATTTATAATTGGCCAGATGAGCGAACACTTCGTCAAATGGTAAGTGACTGGCCAAAATCTCCTGGATTGTCACTTTGCAATATTAGAGCATTAGAATTCCGTAGTCGCAGCTTTACTCCCGAACAAAGATTTGTTTCAATTTCATGCGACGAAATGTCACTTAAAGTTCATTTGCAATATGATAGGAGTCAGGATAAAATAATAGGATTAGAGGATTTCGGAGACGAAAATCGTACTTCAAGGGTCGTAAACTCCGTTATGGTTTTAATGGTCAAGGGTATTGGAGGAGATCGGTGGCAGCAACCGTTTGCTTATTTTCTGCTGCATAATTCCTGTAGGGGAGAAGTAGTTAAAAAATATGTTTTAGAAGCAATTTCACAACTCCAGCGAATTAATTTACATCCTTGCCATTTCGTTTGCGACCAGGGATCTAATTTTGTAAAATTTGCAAGTTTACTAGGAGTTTCAGAGGCCCATCCATATTTCGAAGTGGATAGTGAAGAAATTGTATTTTTTCACGACCCACCTCATCTGTTAAAAAGTACTCGCAACTGTATTGAGAATTCCAAAAATATTATAACATTTAATAATGGTCTAGTTAGCTGGAATGACGTAGTCCATTTTTATAATATTGACTCACAACTAGCAATAAGATGTGCCCCAAAATTAACAATCGCTCACATAAAACCAAAAACTTTTCAAAAAATGTCTGTCCCATTAGCTGCACAAGTTTTGAGCAATACGGTTGCATCAGGTATGAATAGTCTATACAGTTCAGGAGCTCTGGATGTTTCAAAAGCTCCTACAACACCAAATACAGTTCAGTTTATAATTTTCTTCGATGAATTATTTAATAATTTCAACAGTTATTCTACTGAAGTGGTTTGTTGTTCTAAGAAAGTTTTTTGCGGTTCACAGGAACAGAGAGGTTTCCTTAGTAAAGCAAAAGAACTTTTACATAGCATGAAAATAGAGAACAGGGCAGGAGTGGATATCAAGCAAACATTTTCCTTTATTAAGGGTTGGCTAGCTAATATAAATGCATTGCTACGTTTGTGGGATAATCTTTCGAGCAAGGGATTTAGGTATATTAAAACGAGGAAACTGTGCCAAGATAGCTTAGAGCATTTTTTTGGACAAATCAGGAAAGGTGGAGGAAACTCCAATAGAATATCTTCCGACATGTTCTGTCGACTATTTCGAAAACATTGGGGTTTCGATTACCTTGATGTTGTAGTTAGAGGCAATTGCGAAGCCTTGCCAAACAGTAACGATAGTCCTAGATTAGATTTCTTAAATGTTAGTGAGAATATTAGCCAGCAGGACCCTTTTTGGGAGGAGTTTCAGAGCCAACCCAGACCAGAAAACTCCTTCATCTCAAATATTCAGGTAGATTTTTCATCGGAGGAGTTAAATTTTTTGCAAAAAAGTGCCTTCAGCTATGTATGTGGATGGTTTTATTTAAAATTATACAAACTGCACACCTGCCTCAAACCCCTTCCCTATTTCGGTGATGAACCAGTTACTGAGGAGTTTTTTTTTACTGTGGAAAAACAATGTGAAAAAGTTAATCTTATAAAGCCTCCACAGAGTTTTATTTTGGCAGTTTCTAGGTTAGATGAAAAGTTTGTAGAGTTATTTGATAGAGCCTGTCACAGGGTAGGACTAGGTAAATACTTATTTGAAGAAATAAAATCTAGTTCTTTAGATCCTTTCCTTTGTTGTAGTAATTGCAGCAGTGAAACTTTTTTAGCCTTGTTTATTAGGGTTAGGATATATTTCATTATAAAATTTTTTAATAGAGACGCTTCAACACCCAATTTCAAAAATAAACTTCTGTGCATTACTCATTTGTAGTGTTGTCCTTCAAATATAGTCCGTGACGATTTCAATCTGGGTTTGCTGCTTTTTAAACTTATTAATGATCTCATATTTAAGCTATTTTGATCTCATTTTTTATATTATGTATAATGTATATATTTCCATATAATAAGTATTGAATATTATTCTGTGATTTAGTTTTAATTTTTACATAATTGTGATTTTTTTATTTTGAATTAATGAATTGATTTTATTTGCTTTTATCTTATTTTAATTTTAAGAATGAATATTGTAATGGGTGAAATAGGCCTATAGGGGAACCGACACCCAAAAAAAAAAACGGTAACGCGTCATTGTGCATACCTCAAAGGTGGCGTGGAAATGCACGAAAGTTTGGTAATTTAGTGAGGTTTTTTCTAGCTCGCTAATAGTTAAAAAGTAATTTAAAAATCATTGTTACAATTCCTTAAAAGAGAAACAAAAATTACAAAAACACGTAAATTTACATTGCTCTTTAATATTTCCAAACAGTTAAGAAGTCATCAAAACCGCAAAGGATCTTACATGCAATAAAGTTTTTCTATTAAAGCTTACTTAAAAATCTATATAAGTAATATTAAATAATTGTGTCTCGTTGGTATCCCTGTCATGAACTCACCCCATCATCTTGTGACGGTGTGGTAACAAACCGAAATGGTTTACTTTTCCACCTAACTTCCTTTGCAATAGCGAGTTTTAGCTTGTAATACGGAGACAATTTCACCATAAATCTCACGTACGCTGTACGTGAGTGCGCGGACGGACATGTTTTTGAGCTCGCTCACGAAATGAGAGGAGTTTCCAGTCTTGTTGTCTTTGCTGTAGCATCAGCCAAGTGACTGAAGAAATCAGTTGCTGGGGAAGGTAGGTGGAGTTTGACTTTGAGAGAACAAGTGTTTCTTTTTAAGAGATGGAAGTGCTTCAATTTTCTCAGCTGGCTAAATATAACAACAACAAAAATCGAGGAAGATACACCACGCGACAAGATCAAATGCATTTTAAAGGAAATGATGTGTTAAGTGTTGTTGTAAACGAAAAGTTATATCGAAATATATTAATTTTCTTAGTTTTTAATTTTGCTTTAATTTTCTTTATTTTGTTTATAGAAATTGAGGTGTAAAAAAAAAAGGCATGAAAACTGAGAAAGAGTCTCTGCAAAACTCCAAACATTCTCTGCAAAAACTCAATGTAGCGATGCAGTGTTGCTTTTTGCGGAAAAATTATACTTTTTTAGCGCACTTTTTTGCGTACGTTTCGGTGCAGTTGCGTTATTTTATTGTTAAATATTTCTTATAAGCAGAAGTGAAACGGGGAAAAATTCTCCGTTTTGTAATTGAAAGCTGGTACGGGTTGATAAAATCATTTCTGAATCAAGGACTCCCAAATTGATCCCTTTTTTGCATTAGACGGCTATTCGGCGTCCCATTTTCATGGCCGATCATATTCTCCCAATAATATTCTCTAGAGCAAAAGCAATTAGGGCAGCCGAATACCCAACTGCAAATATTATCAATGCCATGTTAAAATCCTCCATCGACAAGGGGCGCACATGGCTTCCCTCAGTTCGAAATACCCTCACGAGACCCTCTTTTTCGGCCTGATGATTATTGTGTCTTAGTATGGCCTCGTTCAATCCCGAGGCGTAAACATTAAGAAGGAACTTGTTGAATAGGTCTTCCAGCGGCCAAGTCTCCGCAATCGGGAACGAGGGAGCTGTTGAAATGAAATGCTCGTGGATCAATCTGAGTCGGGGGCGCGGCAACATCATCTGCTGGTGCATGTAGAAGAAAAACTCGTCGAACGTACCGGCGTAGGCGTGTCTCGCATTCAAGTCGCTTAGATGGCGAATGTAAACTCCTTCGTCGACTACGTCAAGTTGATCCATTAATCCCGGTGTTGTTTCGTATGCGAGCAGGATCTGCTTTAGATAATGATATGTCAGGATTGTGATGTTCCTGGCTTTTAAATCCTTCAGCGACCTGATCTGGCTTCTATATGCAACTGTGGCGAGGAAACTCGATAACTTGGCCAAGTAGAGGTTGGTGATGATAAAGCCGGTGACCACCATCACAACGTACAGCCAGAGCGCTATTCGAGACGGAGTTCCCCTTGCAAGTCTGAAATCTAAGTAGAGCGCGCTCTTGAAAGCCATCAGGAGGGATGCGCCGACATCCCAGGAGCCCTCGTGGCGCCAGCGCAACAATGCCACGCCCACGGATATGCAGCAGACGGCCAACATTGTAGCGAACCACACGTGCCCGCCGAACGGCAGCCCGAAGTACTCGTACCGCTCCAGAGGTTCCGCCAGCGGCACCAAGAGCCCTATGAACGTCAGCTGGGGCACGCATGCGGTAAACTCCTTCTTGCCACTGTTGTAATCGCCCAAGAGGGCGCATACGTCCACACGGCCCGTCTTCAAGTAGCGCCAGCAGTGATACGAAGCCGGAAGAGGTATCGTCCGCAAAGTGGCGTTGTGATGGGCGGCGAACAACTCGACCGTTTTGTAGCGATGTCCGCCATACACCGGCTTGTGTTCTGAAGAACCTCTCCTGTACACGATACCCCCCGGTGGGTGATGAGATGTGGCCGCGCGTACTTGGCTACCCTGTAGGTCGGTCCATTGCTGGCTGCGGTGCTTAATGAACGCTTCAAGCGTGGTTCTCAACACTTGTAGGTCTCGAGATCTGTAAAACGTGAGCTGGTGCTGCTGCGGTTGCTGCGCCGAGACCAACAAAACGTTGGAGAAGCCCTTGGACCAACACCACTCAAAAAGCCATTTCCAGTTATCTTCGGCCGCCAGTAGTTCCACGACAAAAACAACGTCAGTCTTGCGCCATCGCAAAAGCGACTGCGACAGTATTTTCCTCGCTTGTTCATCAAACTCCGCATCGATGAAAACAATGGAGAGCATTTGTGAATTAAAATTTCCCTTCAACTGGAACATGACATTTCTTCGTGCCACTATGCGTGGCACCTCACTGAGCAACCTTAGGCAATCCTCGACCAGGGGATTCCAGCCCTTTGAATCGTAATATGCGATGGTTTCCGCGTTTATAGCCTTCACTAGATCCCGCACGAGGAGCGGAAACTCATTTGCCTGCGCTAGAGTCAATAAATAAAAATGCACTACCAGTCCTGCTTGAGAGAACTTCATTCGGACGACGGCACCCCAGATACGCTGCGCGTTCAAGTTGAAAATATGAACTGCTCTAGTTCCACAAAGATGCATTCTTTCATTCCGTTAGTTTTGTCGTGTGCGATTTTGTCGCGTGCGATTTTGTGTGCCGCGATTGTATGGCATGCAATTTCATTGAACGGCGATAAGCAATGATTTGAAAAACCAATGAATTGCGTAATTGTTACTCAGAACACATTGATTGTCATATTAACAGCCGCGAATTGTCGGCGACCTTAACCTTCGTTTCATGAAAATACTGTAAAGTTACTGGAGACAGCAGATCCCCATGGACCTCAGAGTGAAGTAAATAATTTCCTTCACATTTTGAACTCATTTCAGCTGTTTGTGATTTATTGTAATAACAGCATTTTTTCTACTTTCATCCGCATGTAGCGGAATATTAAATCGGGTGATATCGACTTTCTCAGCAAGAAAATATATATTCTGTACATAAAATAGAAATAGACAGGGATAAAAATTGAGATAGGCATAGCGATCGAAATATGTGGTGAGGAGAGACGGGTATCTAGACAAAGGACGAGATGAAGATGGAGAGTAGAATAAAGATGGAGAGCAGGATAAAGACAGACTTAAATTATAAACTAAATTTTCCAACGATTTTCAATATGACGACTGATATTTCTTGAGTGTACCGGATCAGAGCACAAAATGTTGCTACCAAACACGCATGATTATAATTAGCTGGCTGGCTAAGTGAACTTTAACGCAGTTAATAATAAGTTGGCATCGTCTGGTGTTGCGTTGCTCTTGCAGGCAGAATCCAAAGAAACTCACAGGAGGCAAAAACGAGAGTAAAGCTCCCACCGCGGATAGTTTACAAGTTTGTCGTTACTTTTCTCCACATATTTATGGCTCTCATTGTTGTTGGCTAGTTATGCATGTGTGTGTGTGTCTCTACTCCTTCACTCTGCCACACCAACAAGCTCGACAGAAGATTCAAGCCGCAGGATGGCATCTCGTTGCAACCACAACAGAGGTTTCAACGGAAGTTGACTCCTGCAAGAGTTCGTTGCAGAGCTAATGAGTGGCGTGGGTTGTCGTCGAGGGAGCGGGCAATTTTAAATTGGCTTTGAAGATTGAAAAGAAGAAAATATATAATTTAATGATAGTTTAACACCATTTGAAAATGTCTGGTGTTATATATAAAAGTTTAGTAAACAATTTATTATATTATATTTATAAATAAATAATAAAAATAAATGAAAACTGTTTGAAAAACCTTGGCAAACCTAAAATAAAGGAATTCTTCAATTATTATTTAAAAAGTATTTATTTTTCCAAGTGATCTCAAGTAAGCCTTCACTTTACAACTTTATTTAATTTATATACTGTACTTTAAAATTAGCCAATCTTCTTAATATTATGCAACTGTAACTTATTTGAAATTAAAAATATGTTCTAAATTGGTAAAACTTTCATAAAACTAGCTAAAGTGCCAAATTCTACTTTCTACTTAGCAGTAGCTTAAGAATTTATTTAGACTAAATCTAATTTATTTGCTTGATTCACACAATTAGCTCTCTTCCATAGTTTTAGTCTTCCATAGTTTTAGTTCACAATTCTATAAAAACGATCCAACAAAAGCTTTAAACAGTAATATTTTAACTCAATAATTAGTTGAATTCAAAAATGTAGTCTAAAAAATATTACTACTTTTTATTTTAATGCTTTCAGCTAATTTTTTTTACTGTGATGCACCACAGTTTTTAAATATTATTATAGTAATTTTATAGATACTTACAAATATATATATGAAATATGTACATACATATATTTACTGGGATATATAAACAATGATGATGCATTTCAGCATTTTAGCAGAAAGAAAACCAGCAAAAGTCGGTGCAGCGAATATATTAATTTTTTTTCAAAGCACTTCCTTAATTAATCATATTTACAGAAATACATTCATTCTCAATAATTTTAGCTCGTATTCTTTTATACATTTTTGCATTTGATATTATTCTTTTTTTTAATGAGAACTTTTATAGTAACCAAAATTACATTACATTAAATTTTGCACTGGTTTTTTATATCAATTTTTCAGTTACTAAGATAAATATATTGAAAAAGCTAAGTAAATATGAACAATTTAGAGCTAAATAAGTGAATAAATGCATACTGATGAAATATTAGTACAAAATAATTTAGTAATTTAATTTATTACGGACTCACTAAAAAGTAGTAAACGCAATAAAAATTAAAATTTTTAGTACACTATAATGCACGTATTTTACACCGGATTTATCTATATAAAATGTTAGCTAAGTGGAAAAAGGCGTAAATAATTTCATGCTAGAATTATTCATTACTAAAATAATGCATTAAAATAGCTTCATGTTAAAATAAAAAATTTTCAGTGCGATTATCTAAATTATCTACATTTGAATATAACAACTGAATTGTGTGGCGCCAGAATTTTTAGTACTAAGATTTTCAATGATAAATAATTGCCAAAAACTGTTTAGTAACAACATTACAAAGTAAATTGTATTGGCCAAAATTATTCAGTAGCGAAATACGTAGAATTACATATTTAGTACTGGATATAATTACTGATGGAATTAATAAGCACAAAATTATTTAATACTAGGATATAGTACTAAACAGTTAAACATTTAGTACTAAATAAAGTAATCCAATTACTAAGAATTATATCTTATTATTTAGTAATAAATAATTTAATTCTTTATTGCGGGAGACTTACATGTGTTTATTTAGTAATAAATGTTTATTGTTTAGTATTCAATGCTCAAGAGGTAAATTAAGGTTATAAATATTTATTTAAATTTTCCTTCACATATATTGACAAAAATTCTTTTGTACTAAACATTAAATTTCAACTAGGTTAATACACTTATTCACTTATTATTAGTTGTAAGTTATATGAGATGCCTATTTCAGCACAATTATACATCATTCAACTCTCGTTTTGCGTTAATACCCAACAAGACCTGAAACAGTCCTGCCATTCCACTTTTTTAGTACTAATACTACGCAGAACAGCATTGCCATTGTACTCTGGAACTCGCAAAAGGCGTTCAACTGTTCCAGTATCTGTATTTCTGTTTCCTTATTACTAATATGTGAAGTAATGTAGCACTAAATACTATTTATAATTTTCTATTTTTCTTTTAGTACTCAGATAAACACCGATACAGCTGTAACACTGAATCAGATTTAGTACTGGAGTTTCCAAGCTGCAACTATTATCTTATAAAATACATTTAGTTTTTTCCAACTACGTAAGTTATTTGGTACTCTATTACAATTGGAATTTTTTGAAAAAGACAGTATTTCAGTACGGACAATTATTCTGTTCACTTAACTGTTTTCCCAACAACTGTAGCTTCAAGTAATATATTTACATATATGCATGTGTTTGCTATTGTTGCGGCCCCAAATTGCAATTTGCAGTACCAAATTATGCACTTAAGTATGTGGAAAAGCTAAGTTAGTACTATACAATTTTTATTTTTATATTTATAAGTAGAACGAGGGTTATTTGTTGTTGCATCCGTGTCAATAATAATCCTAAGCAACAACGAACTTTGTCCTACATTTTAGCACTTCGATAATACGCTACTCAATTTTAGTACAGACTTAGAAATTCTAACACTGGATGAGTTTTCGCTTACACGATTAGCGTGCTGGGAACAGAGAGGAATTTTAACACCGACTGATTATCACTACAAAAATCCGAAGAACAGCCGTAAGATTTTTGTTTTATGAAGTATTTAATTTTCTAGCAAGGGTTTCTCCCCACTTCTGAAGAAAGTTATGTACTAAAAACAGATTAGAATTGTAGTTGTTGTGAGCATTATTTAAACACACATGCACTGGTAAATGTTTGTATATCTTATACATGAAAGCAGTATAAATCGAAGTGTTTGTTGCTAGTTAACAAATAAAGTCTTTAAATTAAGTTTATCATTAAAACTAGAGATTAGTTAATTTTATATAATTTTTCACTTAAACCTCTTCTTAATTTTCTTTTCTCCTACTCTCTCCTCCTCCTCCTCCTCTTTCTTCCTCTGTTTACATCCTCCCTTTTCTGCTTCTTCATGTGTCTTTACACACACCTTCGTTACCACCACTCGTAAGCGGATTTTGATTTTTGTTGCACTGCGTGCAGTCATTTTCATGAGGCGTACATGCGGTTGATATCATGCTGGTATCTCTCCTGGATGTCCTTGCGCTTCAGTTTGAAGGCGGCCGTAACAAGACCCATGTCAGGAGACCACACCTCCTTGCACAGGGTAATGGCGGCGGGGACCTCATACTTTTGCAGTTTGCCTGCAAGAGAACAAAAACATTATAACAAAATCGAGCCATTGCGGCTAAATTGGCTTTATAGATGCCGCTTACATTTCCTTGCATGTTCCGCGATTTCCTTGATGACAGCCTTCTCTAGCACAGACGATGAACACATTTCCTCAAAACTGTGATTTGCGAATCCGTTTCGCTGCGCCAACTCTTCCAGATGCTTCTGATTTGGCACCACTAAGGCGACCATATACTGCTTCATGGGGTCACCGAACACGCAAATGTTCTCCACAACCGGGCAGGTTTTCAACTCGGACTCCACTTTACCCAAGGACACGTATTCGCCAGCTTGCAGTTTCACCAAATCCTTCTTGCGATCTGAAAGACACATTATAATGATTACAGGATATAATTATATTACATTATAAATATCACGATATAATTTATATTCACTCAATTATCAGCCTGTTATAATAGTTTATCAGGAGGAATTGAGCAAACACTAGAAATCAACACTCGCCAACTAACCAATAATTTTAAGTACACCATCAGGATGCATTTCGCCAATGTCGCCGGACTTGAACCAACGTTTACCATCTTCTTCAAAGAAGTCTTCAGCAGTTTTATTAGGCAGTTTGTAGTAACCGAGCGACACACAATCGCCACCAATAATAACCTCACCCTGAAACCGAGGGAATACATATTTCACTCATGAATTTAACACGAAAAGGACACAGAAGTGAAGCACAACCAGACACGGACCTGGGGATAGGGTTTGTTCGTAACGCGGTAGTTTCCCTCCTCCCAGTTCACCAGACGTATATCGCACACGGTCAGCGGGGCGCCAGTGCGACCATAACTCATATCACGATCTAAACAGTATAACAATGTCTGTCATTAGTTGGATTCAACACACAGTGTGACATTATTTGGTACGAAATACCAAATCTCTCTACTTACGATCCATTACAGCTGCACCCGAAGTGGTCTCTGTCAAGCCGTAGCCCTGTATCAGGTCCACACAAAGGCATACTTTAATTTGTTCATGGGTGTCAGGTGACAGAGGGGCGCCGCCAGACATTACTAAACGCACACGACCGCCCATTAATTTGGCAACTTTCTCGAACACAAGTCTGTAATTAGAGGAATAATAGGAAAACTTTAGTTGTTAGATGCCATGGGCCAAAGTGGAATTTAGATGGGAATGTTATTCTCCAAATTTGGTTTAACTAAATTTAGAGTCTCCATAATTTGGGTTCTAAATCTAACTGAGGATGCCCACCTGTCAATTAAGGGCGTCTGATAGCCTCTTTGCGTCCATTTAACTTTATACTGATAGAGAAACTTGAAAAGAGCCTTTTTGAAGGGGGAGCCAGAGTTAATCTTATCGTTGATTCCCTTCGATATACGATCAAGGATAAGCTGTAGAAGAGATATAGCAGAAACGATAGAATTGAGAAGCAGTGTTTAAACTCAAACGCTTTTCAAAACCCTACCGGCACCGAGGTCATGCATGTCGGTCTCAGCACGGTCGCATCACCCTTGCAGCCACGCATTATTTTACTACTGGTGTCGATCAGGGTGAGTGGAGTTGAGTAACCAATCGGCACACCCGTCATGAGACAAACACTCTCAGCCAACAATTCGAAAACATGCGCTAAAGGCAGAAAACTGCAATATATGAAGAGAATAAAGATCGAATTGAATATAACTTTTAGTATAAATCATCTAATCTATCGAGCTCTATGTAAAGCTCACCCTATTAAAAGATCATCCGGACAGATGCGCACCACATCGCAAAATCCTTTCATGGTGGAAATGCAATTTTTATGCGACAGCAGAACACCTTTAGGTGTACCAGTGGAGCCCGATGTATACATAATGATAGCGATGTCATCGCACTTGGGAGGAACATTCTCTGCAAGAGGAAAACTTCTTTGAATACCATCCGATAGCTTCGTTTTTCCTTTGATTCCACAAACCATGTTTGCTTTCGGCACCCATTCGCACCACTTGGGTGAAGGGAATTACTTTGACGCCCTCTTTGATGCCGCTGGTGTCGGTCTTGTGTAGCTGATCCTCCATATAAATGATGGTATCAACTTTCGGACACTGCCGCAGCAGGAGTTTGAATTTAGGCAGTAAATCGTGTGAAGTGATCACGGTGGTCACCTCGGTCTCAGTAATACCTGCAGAGATAAGCGAAAGAAAAGGGAAACATAAGCGAAAGATAAGCGAAAGATAAGGGATGTATGTCGTTCTAATCAAAATGCGATCGAACTTACAATGCGCCACGCCTTCGTCGCCCAGTGTAGCGTAGACGGTAACAATCGGCATCGATTGCTTAAAGCAACCGTGTGCTGCGATCATCCACTCAGCACGGGTTTCAGCAAACAGCACGATATTCTTCTGCGGCTGCTGACCACATTCACGCAAGCCTCGGCCAAACGATGCCGCCATACGTTCAGCTTCGATAAAATTCTTCCACTTGTACTCGCCCATGTTGTACTTTTTAAATATGCGGCCATTCGGCTGCACTTCGTCCTCTTCGCTGAGTATCTGACGCGTGCCCAGACAGCGTTTGGTCGAGTGCGTCTTGGCCACGTGGTTGAACATCTTTTCCAGCGTATCAATGTTGCCTTGCAGCATTTTTACGTGTACACCACGCGGCGGCTCGGTCGTACGATACGTGATCGAATTCTCATCCGAACTGATCACTTTTGCCTGTGAACGACAGCGGGGAAATGAAATAGATAATTTTCTTCATCTTGTGAAAATAAAAACTACACTGCGCGGTGTAAAATAAATTGTAACCAGTGCAAAAAAGTGTGGCAAAGGGGACTTTTGATAACCCAAAGAGGTTTCTATTGTGGCTGATTGGTTTTCTGGAGGAAGATGATTAGTTGTACCAGTATTGAACAAAAAGGGTGTAACATTAAAACCCAACACCACGATGTGTCCCTTCACAAGTCAGATGTGTGCCATCACATAAATAAACAAAAAATATTACAATTTTTGTGTAAAACATTTTCAATATAAAAATGTTAAGAACCTCTATATCATCCTTGGAATAAACGGGTTTTTCATTGAGTTTGTCAACAACTGGTACAGCCTGTTTAAAAATTAAAATAAATAGAAAAAACATCAATAATTATTTAGATTAACATTGGATCTCGAATGCTGACTCGTCTGAAAAAAACCCTATCATTTCCGATTATCTTTTTGAATAAAGTAAGATAATCATCTTCTCAATATCGATTATCACTTCGACTGTAAAGTCGCCTCAATCTTGATTATCGTTTTGGATTCGAGGCTGGAAAAGGCTGTCTCAATGTCGATTATCGTCTCGATAATATAAACTGAGAGCGAGGAAAGCTATTTCGATCTCGATTATCATCCTGACTAAAAGAATCACCTCGATTTTGATTATCGCCTTGAATCCGAGACTGGATAAAGAGATCAACTTCGGTTGTCGTTTGAACAGAGAAAAACTGCATCGATCTTGATTTGGTAAATCTGATTGCTGAAGTTAATTTTGTACTTCAATTTTGTACTTTTAATTATTTCGAAGTTGTTGTATTGTTATTATTATCATTATTACTCTAATCAGGTCAATAAGATTAAACTGTTTTATTTCTTAAGTAAGAAATAATAAAATATAAAAGTTATAAATAGACTTGATAAATTTTATTTTGCCTTCTATAACAACCTGAAAAAATTAAACACGAAACATTTAAAAATTTCAACTGCATCATTTTTTATACACGACTTTTACGACTTGGAAAATGTTCAGCTTTAAATGTTTAAACTTTGCTGTGAAAAAAAATGCTTATCTAGACCTAACTGATTTCAGAGTAAACTTTGAACACGGTTGTCGTACGATATTTTTTTTTTTTTTTTTTGCAACTCGAGAAGGTAACAAAAAGCAACAACAAGGCAATGTAATAACTAGTTATTTAGAGGAGAACACGTGAGACCTTTTTACGGAAGCGAATTACAACAAGTTGAAGCACAAAAAACAACGTAAATGAGAGAAACACAAGAAAAACACTAGAATCAGCAACAGAAGCGGGATGAACAAGTTTTTCATAATTAAGATTCTAACTATTATAGCACACCATTATTGCTAGCACTCACCTTCACCCGGCGTGCCTCCTGCCTTCGCTTCCAGGGCTTCTGCAGCACCAGATACACGGGCAGCGTGATTATATCACAGACAAAAGCGAACGCTTTGAAGGCACCGATGGCGCCCTGCACCCAGAAGCTCTCCATTCTGCAACGTAGAAGAATGCTTTAGTAGTTAGGGTTCAATTCTAAAGTTGAAAGACAGATATAGAATAAGAAAATAAAGTACAACCGACCAAATTTCAATAATTTCGCGAATTTAATTAACGCGGCAACAAGTATCACCTGCGCGAGGAAGTAACTCGTTCCTCTCGACGCTAAATGCCAACTAAATAGAAAATTTCAGCTTTTCATCGCTCAGCTTAGAAGTAATCAGCTAAAAATCGTAGACATTTTTTATAAAGTATTTTTTTCATTCTGCAGATAACAAACACGCTGGAAAATAATGAAAGTATTGAACAGTAAAGAAAGCGGCACCACATCGGAGGCACCGGATAAAGAAGTCTTCGACATTTTCATTAAAAAAATTATTTATTCGATTTATTCACTAAAAAACAACATCGTCGAGTTACCAGCTTAATTTTATTTGACAGAATAAAAGTCTGTATTAAAAACGGAACTCTAAAAACGAAATTAAAGAAAACAAAGTGAAATAAAGTAAAATATAGATTATATATAGAAAATTTATTAGCTTTAGAAACTGGCAAAAACTGCAGTTTGCCTTCTTAATTATTTTTTCCACTTACTTAGTAAATTTTATGGCCTTTTATAGCCTCGTTTTTCCATGTTATGTTTGCAGCACAAACGTTAAACTTTAAAAATGTACATTCCAGCTAAAACAAACACAATTGAAGTTGTTATATACGAGTGCCATCGGCTTGATTTCGTTCAAATGAACCCACTGAACTTTGTACTTCAGTCAAAGTTTGTTATCAGTGATGAAGTGTAGAGTGAACAAATTTTCGACAGAACGAGAAACCCGGGTCTCGATTTATTCGAATGCATAAGTCGAAAATTTCGAATAATACCGATTTCTGCGACCAACAGGTTACTCGTTTTATTTAACCTTTTTTTTAAATGTAGTTGTTTTATCTATTTTTTGAAACGATTAATCGATTTATTTTTAATAAAATTACATGTTGAAAACACTCAATTACAAAAAATCGAATTTGTTAATAACAGGAATTTTCTGAATTTCCAGATAACTGGTATCGAAGAAACCCGATTAACCGCAAACAGTTCTGACCGTGCTAGCGAAGGGTTATCATGTTGGCTTGATAACGTTCACTGTCTACCAATGATAATTTTGTAGATGGTTTTGATTATATAATGGGAAAAAAAAACGAGAGTTTCTGCGTTGAAAATAGTATAACATTTTCAAGCAGTCGTTGCTGCCTGCTGCTGATAACATTATAATGAATTCTTTGGTTATTTAAAAATTCGCCTTTTTCGTAAACTAATAAAAAAGCTGATGTAAATGCGAAGCGCAGAAAATCACGCAATGTTATTGAAAGATATGCAGTGAGAATTCAGTCGAGTGTAAAATATTGATTTATTGGTGTTTTAACATTGGCGTAAAATCAATTAATCAGTTGCGCGCAAGCTGATGTGAGTTTAGACCTCAAGTGAGCAGCAGAGTACCCGGGTACCCGTGTGTCTCTTTGAGTTTTGAGAACACGTTTGCAGTTTTGAGAGAGAACACGTTGCTCCCATTCTTTCACATCTCTTTACAGTTTTAAGATTTTACCAACAAAAAGAAGAACTTCAATATTAAATTAGAGAAATCAGTTCGAGAACTTTAACTGAGAAAACCAACCAAACTTACTGCGAATCATCTTCGATAAACATGTTGAAAATCAACCACAAGAAGTTGTTAAGTTGATGGTTGACTACTGCAGTGGTTGGAAATTCGGTTGAATACTTTGTTGGTCGATTATTTGCTTGGTTGACGAGTTGCTGGCAGTCTCACTTCAGCTTTCTAACCAAAATATGCGCAGGGTGATGTTGGTTTTAGCCCACTTGACGAGTTCCTGCTGAATATGACGGGTTTTGCAAGATGCACTGTTGTCGAACCACGTTGTCGGACCGTGTTGCTGACAAAATATTCCCCTTATTCACACATCAACTGCAAAGATAAAAACAAGAACAACACGTAACTTTAGAGTAAAATGAATTTATGATGTTTATAATATTTCCTGTATAGAAGATCACCAAAAAACTTTGTTCGTCAACAGAAGTTCCCAAAATAGAGCAGACAACAACAAAATCGAAAGGCGGAAACTTAAGCCAGCATGACCTACGGCAAGAATAAAAATACAAACACGCAAACTTAGAGATATAAATAGCTGCGCTTATATATTTGAAAAAAAAAAAATACGATTCTGAAATTATAAGAAAATAGTTCGAAATTGAATAGGATTTTTCTCTCTTTTCTCAGTTCACGAATTTGATTGCTTTGCCTCTCTCTTAAATTGTTTCCGAAAATATATCAGGAGAGAGAAACGAGAGAGAAAACGAGGGAAGAGCAGAGTCAAACAACAGATTCACAAGGCTGAGATGAAAATACTGATAGATAACAGTGGAACAACTAGTTGAAAAGTTATACAAAATCGGAAGTTGTGTAGATACTGCTAAATTGCTCGGAGGAGACTAGCAGAGATAACTACTATTTTTCCAGAGTTGTTTACTTTAAACGCTTCTGCTTTAAACCGAAATATAATCCTTACTAATTACGTTATTTTCACCTATAGAAGTTGCAGCTGTTACGATCTCTGGTCTCGATTCAATGTTTCCGCGAACTGAAACTTAAACTTAACTGAAAAAAAGTATCAATGGTCACATGTTTCTCATGAATTTTGCGCCCAATGACAACTTTAACTTGCGGACAATTTCTAAAGAAAAACTGTCTCATATAAATGTTTGCAGTCTCACATTTCTCACTTTAAAATTCATATGCAAAAATCATATCATTTTCACTTCCTTACAAGAAAAAAAAAATATTAAAATATCACAATAACCTTGGAAATGAAATTGTTTCATTGTTATCACACTTGGCAATGAATACCATCACCAATACCAACGATTCCAGCAGCGACAACGGAAGGATGATAACAGTAACAATAATAAAACCGTCCTTGCTTCCCAATTTTTATTTTAAACAAATTCTCGAATTGATAAGACAGAACGGAGCGACTGGACGCTGGACGCACGAGTTTTGCAGCAATGAAATGTTTGCAGTTTTCTTTAAATTGTATTTCAGAATTGTATTACACTGCCAGAGAAATCGCAATACGAACTAACAATATGATCACGATGAAACCAAGTATTTATTTATTATTATAATAAAAATACAATTGAATAGCGTGATACACAGAAGTTGAACTTTACTCGACGACGTAACGTAACGTTCTTTCTCTATTTTTGTTTCTTTCTTGGCTTTTTTGTTTGATGTATAATTAGAACAGAATGAGATTTTCTCGAGTTTTTGACACACGACTTCGCACAACTGAATTCTTCACTTTTCAATTGTGGGAAGTTATTAAGTAAACTAACTGCCACCAAGAAAACCCCACCACATAAAAGACAATTCGATCGAAGACGACAATTTAAGGTACAATTTGATCATAATACACTTTATCACTGGCAACTGCAGTTTAGAGTGCAACTATTGCAATTTGGAGTACAAAAATCCGAGTACAAAACTATTCAATGAGGAGGCAAAAGTTTAAATTCACTCGCTTATTTTCACAGTTGTGCAACACATTCGACTTTATCGCAACACATCGCACTACACTTCGCACCACACATCACACCATTTCAATTAGTTGAATAGTAGCGGTCAAAGTTCAGCTTGTTCTTCACTGTGTACAGGGGTAATAAAGCGGGTTAGTTGAGAGATTCTAATTTAAGTGAACATGTAACTGGAATAAAATTGCCTTTCTGATCACTGATCTTCTAATCATCATGTTACAGAATGCAAATATAGTAATTTTAGAGAAATTACAATTTACAAAATATTAATGTGTAAACCTTTAGAATGCAGAGAGAATCTGGTAAGTCAACAGACAGACTGGCTAGTAAATCATATGACGGCTGGTATACGGTATAGTAACCCAAAAATAAGGATATTCGTTCATATTTCACTCGTTACAGCCAAAACTGATAGTTTATTCGGTATAATAACCCGAAAATAAGGTTATTTGTCCATATTCCACTCGTAAGAGTTAAAAGTTTCGTAGTGTTTTATTTGGTGTAACAACCTGTAGTATTCGGTGCTCTATAAATTTCCCTATATTATTCGCCGCTCTATTAATCAATCCGATATTTCTTGTTCTACAGAAAGATACAGAATTCCTTGCATTTTAACATCGGTACTCTATTCATTGTACCCTCAAGTTTTTATCATCATTACAGTCGACATCGAAAATTAAAACTATATTGATTTCACTCACAAATAGTTCCATGATTTCTTTTATTCGACTCCATCGTCGATAATCTATTCGTAGTACAGTGCCAAATGATATATTTAGGCCCAAGTATCAATAGTTATTCGTCGTATTTCAACATCGATACTCTGTACAGAGTGTTGTATTCCAGATCTGATAGATAGTATACGCAATTTATTTAACCGGGTTTAGAATTTGATGGGGATGTGAACATCGTTACGAAATCCTTATATAACTTATATGTGGTTAACTTTACCCCTAACAACTCACTGATTATGAATTAGTTAATGAAACAATGAAAATAAACTCTAATTCGCTGATTTTGAATGCTTCAAAATTCTTGATAAAATTCTGTCGTTCCGGTTCAGTGGTTCAAAACCTGAATCATATTTTTTTCAGCCGTCGAGGCAAAGTGGGTCAATTTTTAAACTATTTAGAAAATATAATACTTTCCGCAACTGTATCAAAGATTTAAAATTTGAACCTCTTTTATTCGAAATATAAATGTTTACATTTTGGAGAAACACGGGCAATTCCATTTTTCTTAGCAATTTCCGTTCCGGTAAGAGTAAAAAGTTTTCTTTGAAATCTTGCACGAGTTTTTTTTTACTTCCTTTTATTCACTACAAAATCCAGATTAAATTACATTCTATTGTTCCTTGCAGTCATCATTAGCACTTTACTAGTTATTGCTTCATCTGTCAGTTGTTCGAGGTTATGTCTGGAAGCAAAGTTCATTCTGATTGCGAATAAACTAACATTATTTGAATGAGGAGAATTTTTCAATTGTCATATTTTAAGTGAAATTTAAGTCAAGCTAGAACTGATCTTTGAACTGCGTTAGCGCTGAAACATGTGTTATAATTTAATGAGTTTGAGAATGATATCGCGTGATTTGTTTATTCCTATAACACTCTGAGAAAAAACTATCCATCAATGGGTGAAGTAATTTTTATCAACTAGGAAATTGCGTTTCCTATTTATTGCTGAAATCGTTTGAAGTTTTTATTTTTTGGTCGAAATTAACTGAAGTCATTTAAGTTTTGACTTAAGTTAAAGTGGCTTAAAATGATTTCATTAAGTAAAACCGCTACCGTACGTATCGAAAAATATTAGCAATCAATATTTATATACCGATTAATTTAAAATATTATCTCGTATCAATTGCTATTAATTAAAATTTTGGAAGCGATCGAAAAGTAATTCTACAACTTGTAGTTTTGCAAGATTTTAATAGATTCTCAAGCTGTCACCTAGTAAAATTTCTAAAATGCAAATAGATTTTTAGACATCTACTGCTTTCATTCAGCAAGAGTGCTGGAAACAATCAATTAAAATTCTGCGCGAGTGCAATAAGTAGACGTCGTCAATTTTACACTATTTAATTTTCTAAAAACAGTAAGAAAAACGCAGGTATTAAAATTTTAATTGAGTAAATATTCAGCATCCATACCATTACTGCAATAATAAAGCAAAATTACTTATAAAATTAGAGCTGAACTTTAAAATTCAATCTGAAATGGTTAATTAAGACAAGCTTTAACTAATTAAAAACATTTAATTAGTTAAACACAACATTTAGCGTAATAAAGAGCGAACGAGTGTTTTGACCTTTGAATGAAAATCTATTTAGAATTTTACAAATATTGAAATGTATTTCGTAGATTTGCGCTACAGTTAAAATTTAACAAACAACAAAATAACAAGAAGGAAATAATTTTTCCCGCAAACATCGTAATTAAAATCGGCAGACTTGAGTCCTACAGAGAGAGAGAGAGAGAGGAAATAAATTATATCTGAGACGAGTGAAGGTGAGGACAAAGAGAAAAGGGGACAAGGACACCATCGTTTTAAATTCTTTTTTTTCCAGCGAAAACTTTGGACTTTGACAAAGTCATACGATTTCTCAACGCAACTCTTCTCACAGCGCTTCGCAAACAAGCAATCGGAGTCTGTTGAACTGAACTGAAGTGATCTGGTCTGATTTCACTGTTGCTGACAGTATATTCACCTCTCTCTCTATCTCTGTCTCTCTCTCTCTCTCTGTCTCTCTCTCTCCTGCTGCTGGGCTGTTTTATTATGGCTTTAATTATTTTTGTGGCTTTGCATTTACGAAATTGCAATTTATTTTAAGAAGTAATAAAAGTAAGAAAACACGAACAAAGTTCGAACGTTTTCACTTGGTTTGTGTATCAAAAATATAGCAGAGAATTAAAAAATTGTATACATTTTTTACGAATTGCATTTATATAAAATTTTGAAGTATTTTGAGGAGATTAAGAGTTTAAAAATAATAAAAACCTTCAGATTCAATTAAGCGTAACTTTGTGAACTGTTTTTTTCAGTTATTAATGTATAATAATGCCTTAAAATCAGCTGTGATGACTAGAATTGACGTCAGGAAACTTCGTAAACTCCTTTACTGTTTATACAACTAAAAGGTGAACTTTAAAAAACTGTTTCTTCAGCTTGAGCATGAAAGTCGTCATTGCGGGTGGATGGATGTTTTTTGTATGACGTAAATCGCTTTAATTAATAGCTGAGATGTGATGAGATTAACTTATCCCCCCTTCGTAATACAACACAATAAAATACCGTGACTTTCAAGAACTCTTGTCAGCAAATTTGTTCTCTACAATTAGAATTATAGACAGCATATCGATATTAAAGCGATCCTCATCTAACTACGAGACGAGTATATTGAAAAAACTGTCACTACGGGAAGACGGGATTCGAACGCACGCAACCATGCGTGCCACGGAAGCCGACATAAATCGTAATTCAACAAACTGACCCTCATATCTGTACATAATTAGATTATTTACATTTAAGTTCAAGTTAAGTATGGGGAAATTAAAATAATCTTCCATTAAAGGTCAGAGCAGACTTTAAACGTTGAAATATGAAAAAGCAAACAGAAGAAGAGAAAAATCTGATTCCATTTCAATGGAGAAACTTTTCTCCACTCTTGTTTTTACACCCTACACACGAGAGAAGGTATATTCACTTTGTTTTTCCGTTTGTAACGCGAAGAAGGAGACGAGACAGAAATCAGTTCTATTTCCGCGCGCCTACTTTTCATATCAAATGTAGACACTTTTTGAAAAATATGAATATCTCACAAACGGTACGAGATATTCAGGTGAAATTTTATTTCGGAATATATAGTGCCGTTACCCAAATATTTCCAAGAAATGGGCGTGGTCGAGCCACACATTCAAAAGTTTAGAGTTGGCGAAATTCTAATACGACATTTGATGCAATGTTTGATAACTCATGATGACTTTGAACTTTGCGAGTGTAGGGTATCAGACTTCGTTCTGGCCAAAGACAGCCAAGTTTAGTTTCTGTTGTCTCTTGTTTCCACTCATATAAAAAAAAATTGGCACAGAGCATGAAGTCGGACGGTATGTGGAAAACTAAATGCATGTATTACACTGAAATGCCAGCAAAGAAAAGTGAAATATAGAGAAATCTAGAAAATTCAATGACTTTTTTTAACATGCGACATAGCGGTGCAATATGGCCGGCCGGGTGAGGCGTAGATAACACAAAATCATCTGATGCGCGCGTTCATTTAGTAGCTGGTTGTACTTGTCTATCGCGGCGAATGCGTTAAAACAGGAGAGGGGAATCACATTGAGGGGGAGAAAAGCGCTAATAATAATAATTTCAGAAGAGGTAACGAGAAGCTTAATAGAAAGTATGAATGATTAAATTACAATAAAACCACATCATCAGTATTTTATGACGTTTATAATGTGATCGGCTATTTAAATTGAAGAATTGATATTCATTAATTAAGAGAAAAATAATGCGCAGCGAAGCAATGTAAACTTGCAAGTTTTACGTTAAGTTTGTAATTGTAATTGTAAATGCTATAATTTTAAAAAGTGAGAATAACTCAAAATTATTACTAAGTGAGCAAATTTGCGTTTCTGCGCCAATCTTTTCTTACCATTGTCACTCCATTGTCGTTCCACTGTGCATCGTGACGTGTCTACTTTATATTGCTGGAAAGCACTGAGCAAATGGAACGAACATGAATGAAACAAGAAAACAGCAGAAAAGAGAGAGAGGGAGAGAGAGAGAGAGTTGCAGTACATGGACTCGTGTGATCCCGGGAAAAACAAGGCAAATTTTTCCTGCAAATTTAGAGAATAGAAAGCCGTTGATGTTTATGGTTTGGAGAAAATTTATAATCACTCAATAACCTCAATCTCATCAACAACACCATCAGCATCGTCTTTCCCTACGCCAGCGTTATGCATGAAAGTCTGGTTGTTGCCGTTGTTGATGCACAAGATAAACAGCAGAGACCGGCTAGCGTATTATAAATGGCAACAACTTGCGTAAAAATAGATTGCGGACGGAGCAAAGAAGAAAAAACAATAACTAAGTAAATAGAAAAACCCCAACAGCAAGAATCCAGTTGTTTTCCCATGAAGAGGAATGAAGCTAAAGAAGAAGCAGAAGAAGAGCTTGGAATTGTTTGGCATCGCATGATTTTGTGTTGGTATAAAGAGGGAATTTTTATTTTTTTATTTTCCCTTTTAGTTGGCTTTATTGCTCTTGGAACTAAAAACTGTTTCTTGTTGTATTAACTTTCCATGCTGTGTTGTTGTTGTTGCCTTTCTTGTTCTCAAAAAAAAGAAGCTCTCAAATAAATGCACTGAACTGGAGAGAAATATTTGGGAAAGCAAATCGCAACGCTGAATGCAGGCACAGTGGAACAGATTCAAGTAACTTCACACCAGTTTGAATTTAAATTTTGAACTTTTAAGTATGCTTTCAGTTACACTGACTTTTTAATTCTTATATTTTCTGTCTGAATATCTGATTATTTGAATTATTTTTTTCTTTTTATATTAAAACAAAAAATTCACTTTAAAAAAGCGAGGAGAAAATGCTTTTCTAACTTGGCTTCACTCACAAATTTAGTTTTATATAAATATATTTCTTAATTTTTAATATAATTTTTAAGAAAGAGGTTAATTATGAAAAAAGTAGCAAGAACAATTATTACGAAAGTACAATGGAATGGCCACACGAAGTACATGAAGGTCGTTTCCATTAACTCTCTTCCTCTCACCGGTGTCATTGTGCTGCTTGTTGTTAGTGTTCCGAAATACATGTGTATGCATGCTTTTGCAGTCACGTGAAATTAGGGATGTTTTTTGCAGCTGTGAAGTTATTCCAGTTTATTGCTGTTTGTTTTCATCACAGTTTCTGGTTATCACTTTTGGGAAATAATTTAAAATCCTGTGATTTCTTTAACCAAATTTAAAGGACGAGTGGAAAATCAAGAAAATCGATAGCAACAACAAAGCTCTTTTATTATAGTTTTTTTGTTGTTGGTCGGCTCATTCTCTCCCACACACGGTTGCACATCAATGAGTTCAGAGTATTACAGAATAGAGAACGAGGAGACTTCGAAATAGAAAAACTTGCCGTATAAAATCAGATAAATTCAGAATTGTTGCTTCACTCATCTGCAAGAACTTTGGCAGAGAAAAGCAGGAGAGCGCCTTGGCACCTCTAGAAGTCACATTTTTCGGTTAAAAATAACTAAACAGAAGACAAAAGGCAAGAAAGATAAATTTGCCACAAATTGTAATTTGGCGCTCAGGCAAATAAGAGAACAACAGACAGCAACAAGGCAAAATTCCTACTGGGTTGTAAAAAGTTACATAGCAATTTATATACAACCGACTGAGAATAAATAACTGGTTTTGACAAAAAGAGCAGAATAAACAGGTGTTTCAGAGAGGATTGGGAGGGAATAAAAAGACGTCAGACGTCATTCCTGAGGAACGAAAGCCAAAGTATCAAGAATTCTTTTACTCAAGTTGGATTCCACTGAGTTTCGTTTTAGCAGCGAATTCTATTTTCGAACGCAAGGAGAAGCAAACGAATTGAATTGATTTTACCTTTAAATAAACGATAAACTTTACAAACTTACCTGTCAACGGTAGTCGAGTTGGATGATTTTCTTGTTTTATGAAGCTGCAGTTGCTGTAACACTGATGAAAGCAAAAAATGGAGAATTACAGTTCGGCTGGATTACACAAGTAAACAGAAATAGAAATGCTTGTAGAACGGAATTGAGGTTATGTTGTTCAGTTAGATTTGAGAGCTCTGCGCGTTTTATAATGCAGAATTTCTTTAGCCAGTAGAATGTTGATTTTTAAAATTTCTTCATTTAACCGCAACTCGAGTGGTCAGCATTCAGTGCAATCGATATTCGATACTCAGCGCACTTTATCAATGTCTTTCGACAATCGACTTTATAATTGCATCTTGATTTTTTCAATTATCCTTTTTAATTACTTCGTAGGACGTTTCTGCTGCAACAACTTTTCTGACTTCACCTTTCTCTCACACCACTTTCGGCAATAAAGATCTGACAGCACCTTTTTATGACGTTTTGTTTTTACATTTTCGTCAATAGAAAACGAAAAACTAAAGAAAAAAATTAGCCAACTTTCTTTTTTTCCCCCAATTTCAACTCCACTCATTCGCCTATTTATTTACCTTTTTTGTTGATGTTTTTAAAAACTTTGCACATTTAGCTGCATTTGTTTGCAATTAAATACAATCTTCGGATTTTTAATATCCGTTAACACTTTCTTTATTCTTAAAGCGACCGCAAAGCGACATTAAAAACTCTGCCACAGCGACGTGTTTCTTTATATGACGTTTGGGTTGCGCTCCGAGTACGCCTGGAAATGAATTGAGTAAATTGTGCTCAGCTTGGAATTGATTCTGCCGCCCATCCAATGCTGCCAGCTGGAATTCCCGCGTGAATTCCTGCATTCAGTTATTCCAAATAATCCCATGTCTCGCATACTGAGGAAGAAACTAACGTGAAAATACTGCCGTATAAATTTTATAAAAACATTATCGTTTTCTTCTTTCGCATAATTTTTTTTACAGTTTTATTTCGCTTTTCGAAATCAAATTTTTATTTTTAAAATATTGCAGAAAAATTACTAAACGGCAGCTCTGGTTGTGTGTTGTTAATATATTTTGTTTTGTTCGGTTTTTTCTGGAACAAAAAGAACGAATGCTGGAAAATCGTAATCAAGGGAGTGTGAAAATTTCAACTCTTGCTCTCTCTTATTCCACTGGTAATCCAAAAAAGTGGCGTGATGTTTTAAAAGAGACTCTTCTCTCTTCTTTGTCTTTTTTGCACTTTTTCCTTTTTTTGTTCTTGTTCTCACTCACTAAGTTTCAGAGTTTCTCTTGTAAAGCAATTCCACTCGGCTTTTAAAGCAACTGCAGTGTAGTTGGTAGCAGAAAAGATTGTTTTTTCTATTCAATTCCATCGTTTAAGACGATATGACGTTAAGACGGTATTAAGTTTAATTACATATGAACGAAATGTTTTCAACTAATTCAAATAAATAGAATGAAATGCTTTCTATAAAGAAGCTCTTCACTCGCTAATTGGCGCTGATAAAATTTTCTGTAGTTAAATATCTGTCAATTCTTTTACTTTTATTTTCAATAGAAATCTTAAATAATTATACTTCATTCAATACTCGTATATTGCACAGCAATTCTATATTATTCACAATTGGTTAATTAATGCTCACTGGATTTTAAGACCAGCTGCCATCTGCTTTGTTTTTATTTCCTCTGCGTTACCCTGTTGTTCCACAAGTATCAGTTGTTCCAGCAGTGTTGCCATACCTGTTTGTTTAGAGACATTTTTCCCATTGGCACACGTTGTAGATTTGCTGGCCGAACAGGAAATCTTTTGCGAAAGAGGAAGAAGCCGGCAACTAGTCGGAAAATAGTAGAAGACGTAACGAGCAGGAGAGAAAAGGAAAGATCAAGAAGTAATCTGTATAAACGGTAAATTATATATATTTGTAAATCTTACACTAATAAGTACACGTGAACATATCTAAATTTTCTGTTTTTTTAATGTTAGCGCTCCATCGGCATTTAGCCGAAAATATTATCATATACTTTGTGCCAAAATCCACTCCGGCGGAACATTTGACTTGCACTTGCGGCCTCCATGAAGTATTTGTACTCCTTCAGAGTTTTCGGCTCGAGCGGTCCCCAGTCCGGATGGGGCTTGAAAGCGCCCATTACTCGGTCCCACAACGAAGCACTCGACGGCTGCTGATGCACCGCATAAACCGCCCAGAGCAACAGCTGACCAATGCCGACGGCGGAAAGACACCAACCAAAAACTGAGACAATTGAAAGTTCAAAGTCAAAAGTCAATTATGAGTTGAAGGAAAAACTGGGCCACGTACCGTACACGCCCTCCTTGTACGTGTAGCCCTTGTACTGCAGAGGTTCGTATTCCACGAGCGTGTAGATCAGAATGGCTGCCATGAAGGCGGGCGTGACGACGCTCCAGCAAATGCGGTAGTAAATGGAGGTGTTGATGCCCAGCATGAACTGAATGTCCTTGCAGAACCGCTTGACACCTATGTGGACGGAAGAAGACGGGAGATGTAGTCATCATGCGGAGATGTAGACCAATAACTGCATCCAAACTCTCACCGTAGATCCAACCTACCGCTACCAGCTCGAAAATAGCCAACACCAAAGCCACAAATGAGGCGCCGTAGAAGTCCAGAAGGTTGAGCACGTACTGTCCGCCGGGCGTGATGTAGATCAAACCCAACAGGTAGCCCACCACAGCAATGCACACCACTACCAGCCAGTGCGGGATCTTGGTGAATTTGTCCTTGACGACGGTCATGATGCACGACGCCATGCCGACGTTACTGCCGACGCCCAGCACGAAGAGCATCAGGAAGAAGAGGACCGAGAAGATCTTGAACGAGCGACGAGCGACGAGCGACGAGGGACGAGGGAAGAGCCGAGGTCAAATGTCAAGCAGTGCAGATTAAAAAGTTCAAAATAGCCGTTTACCTGCGGAACAACCTTGAACTTTGCGATCGCGTCAGGATACGAGATGAATGCCAGCCCTGTGCCGCCTTTCACGACACTCGGTATGTCGGCCGTATGCGATTCATGGGCCAGATTTCCAAGTATACCGAATATTACCACTCCCGAGAGCAGCGACGTCATCGTGTCCAGTGTGGTGACGATGGTCACATCGCGGTAGATCTTGTGTTCGAAGCGGTTGTACGAGGCATACATGATGATGTTGCCGAAGCAGATGGCCAACGAGAAGAAAACCTGCGTGACGGCGGCATACCACACCTGCAATTGGAGAACACATGCTGATATAAATGAGAAAAGTCTTGAAAAACGATCATGGATCACACCTTGGGCTCCAGAAGTTTATCCCACTGAGGCTTTATGAAGTAGAGAACTCCATCGAAGGCACCTGGTAGGGTCAGCGAACGTATGAGCAGGACAAACAGCACGACGTAGGGGAAGAGAGCCAGGAAATAGGATGCCTTGCCGGTACTCTTTACACCTCTGATCATGATGAGAGCGATCACCAGCCACGAGAGAGCCAAGGCGATGGCGAGGGACCAGCTGGGATCGCCAATGCCGTCGTCAATGGATTCCTTCTCGCGTAGAATTACCTTGCTGTCGAGGTTGAGAGGAACATGACGGGCAGAAGTGTCACCCATTAATGGGAGAACGAATAATGGATGGATAAATTATGGATAATTAATGGATGAATAAATTAATGAGTCAATAAATGAATAATCAATGGGTGAGTAAATGAATTAATGAATTTAATTAACGGATGAATGAATGACAAGATAAATAGCAAAGTTGATGGAAAACTGAAGGGATGAATGAATAAATAAACAAATGGATGAATGGACGAATGAATGGATGAATAATCAAATTAATGAGAAAAAGCGCGCAGGAATTGGTTGGTGAATTGAATTGGAATGAATAAACGAATAGATAATTAGAACAAAATCATTAAAAGTGAAAGAATGAACGAATGAATGGACGAATAATTTAATAAGTGAATGGATGAATGAGTAAATAAATCAACAAATGGAAGAATGAATGAATGAATAATCAATCGATTGTGACAAGTGGATGGATGGATGGATGAATGAACCTACTTGAAATAAAACTCCGCCGATGTGGTCTTCACAGAGGTCCCGGTCGACAGCGGCGCGCTGGAATTCGAATTCCCCTTTGAATTCGAATCGATGCAGCGCTCCCCCCACTCCGGTCGGCAGTAACTCCAGGGCAGTGTGGGGAAAAATGAGTCCACGAAGTAGCGCAAAGTCAAGGCCATCAGAGTGGCGTAGTAGGTGGTGACGATGCCGGTGCCCAGGACTTGACCGTAACCAACACCTGCGGGGAAAAGAACGGCATGTCAAGCTTCCCCTTACGGATGGACCGCCCGACCGACCGGCCGCCCGCCTGCCCACCGGACCGCCCGCCCGCCTGCCCACCGGACCGCCCGCCTGACCGTCCGCCCACCCGCCTGACCGACCGCCCGCTTGACCGCCCGCCCGCCTGACCGCCCGCCCGCCTGACCGCCCGCCCGCCTGCTGCCCTCCGCACTCACCTCGCATGACGGGCGCAAAGTCGAAGACCTTCACGCTGCCCCTACTCGAGAACTGGCCCAGCAGCATCTCCATGTAGTAGACCGGCTTCCCCACCAGGAACAGCACCACCAGGTAGGGCACCACGAAGGCGCCGCCGCCGTTGTCGAGCGCCGTGAAGGGGAAGCGCCACACGTTGCCCAGGCCGACGGACAGCGCGATGCAGGACATGAGGAACTCGATGTCGTTGGTCCAGGTTTCGCGCGTCTTGGTGGTGGTGGTCTGCGCAGCTGGGGCGAGGGGAGGCGTGGCCGCTGGAGACGGGTATTTCGGTGAGTCGACCTTCCGCGTGCGGCTCTCATAGACGCCGTGGTGTGCGAAGAACGGGTCTCCGTTACGCTGGCTGCAGCTCTCCTCGGTCGTTCTGTACGCACCCGGGATGGAGCTGCACGTGGCATCGACGGGACCCAAGTAGGCTTCGTTCACGTGGCCGTCGTGGGCCATCTTTGGCTTTCTTTGGTGGCTGATTTTCCCGCCTTTGTTTTTTTAATAAGTAATGCGACGAAGTATAGAAATTAAAATAAATACTTTTTCTAAATATTTGTGGTGTTGTTTTTCTATTAAATTGGGCATTTAAAAATATCTCGAAAATTCTTTATAAATTATTTTAAATCTTGTTGTGATTTTACAAAATCGTTAATAAAATTTCTCAATGGTTTTCCAAAAATGTGTTACTTTCGTTTTATATAAATTTAGAATTTCTTGTTGACTACGTTGCATTTTAAAGTTAACAAATATTCGCAAGAAGAGAGCAACAAGAGTGGCGTGGATTGTGAGAGCAAGAAGACGCGCACTGAAACTGGTTTCTCTCTCTCTCTCTCTGGAACAGAGTTGGCCTTTGTTTGAACTCCAAAACGTCGTCTTCTCTTCTCTTCACCTTCACTTCCACACTTTCAATGATCGCTCTGAGATGTGTATATGTGTGTGTGTAGCAATCAGTGTACGTGTTTTTGTTAAGCTTGCAAAGCGGTTAAGCTGCATGTGTGTGTGTGTGCTGCGCGAAAAACATTACAAAACTTTGCAATACAAATGTTGCAATAGCAGTTGATTCTACTGTTGGCTTTGTTGTTGCTGTTATTTGAATTTAATTTGCGAAATTCCATGATTTAATTTTTTTAGATTTAATGATTCTGTTGTTGTCATTGTTGTTGTTGTTCTTGAAAACAATGACAACATCGGCGATCACTTGAAAAAAATAGCAACGATGAAAAAAAGCATTGAAAACTAAAAAAAAATGGACAAAATTTGCAAATGAGAAAAATACAGCATAAATACAATAACAACCATGAGAAAAATAATGACAACAATAATGACAAAAATAATAGTGATAATAAAAAATAATGACAATAAATAATGAGAATTTTAAAAAAAATTCAAAAGTAGAACAAAGAACAATAACAGCAGAAACAACAACAACAGCAACAATAACAATAACGGAAACATCAAAGACAATAGCAACAACAACGAAAACAACAAGATATATTTAAAAACATTCAATACAATCACACATCAGAAACAACAACTACAAACCAAACGGAGAAACAAGAGCATTCGAGCATTCAATCGCGACAACAACATCAACCGCCATCATAATTGCAGCAAATTTCCTCGTCTTCCACAACCAATTAAAGAAGAAGAATGATGGCAACAACAACAACAACAACAACAACGAACACACTTCCAATAGTACACATCTATCATTGAAACCAACAACAACTAATTGTCATCCATGATGGCATTCCAATGTTGTTACTGATCGATCAGTGAAGCGTAGTAAGGGTTTCGTAATGGTTTAGTAATGGTTTCTGTAGTGATTTCATTATACTGGTAAATAAAAATAACAATTAAACTCCCCTGACAAGATATCTGGAAAAATTTACACATTTTACAGATTATCAAAAAAAAACGATATATTTTTTGTTTATTTTTTAATGCTTCGGGAATTTTTTTCAATATCTTGTTATTAGTAAGAAAAGGAATCCTTCAATTTACGCGAAAACTTTTTAGTTTTATAATTTTATGCATTCCTTACCAAAATTACAACTCAGAAATAACGAATTCTTTCCATTTAATTTTTTTATTTTTCATTCTAAATGTTTTTTATATCTTTAGTGCTCGAGTTCGTGCTTCCAATCAAAAATTGACAGGCGTGTCACACGTCATTTATTTATTGTTTTTTTTCTTGTTTTTTTTTTGTTTTTATTTTTTTTTTTTTTTGTCATTACTGAAGATCCAATGAAATCGCTTTTCAAATGAATATCTTAAAAACAGACAGATTTGAACACTTTTTAGCACGTTTTTGAGTTGGATTTTAATCTAAAAATGTGTGAATGACACTCGGCATCATAAAGATAAAATACGCTGAGATACAAAACATTTACAATTGTTTACATAACTCTACATGAAATAATAATTAGAGTTGTCAATACACAAGAAATAAATGACAGGCATGACAATTTTAATTGGGAGAGATAAAGAAGAAGGAAAAGAAGACGCTGAAGAAGACAGAGAGAAGCGAGTCGTAGTTGCCCGCTAAAGTTCTTAATAGCAGTTTAAAAAACTCTAAAAAATTCCACTTAAGATTTTTAAATTAAGGGATTTTTAAATTAAGGGATTTCACAGTAATTAAACAAATCTCACACAAAATCTCATATAAACTACAAAATATAGCAGTAATTGGAACTCTCATGGCAAAATCTCACAGTAATTAGAAAATCTCATACAAAATCCCACAGCAATTGAAAAAATCCCACAACTGATATTCTTCTCGCAAAAATGATGGTTGCGAACGCAACTAAAATCGAATTCATATTTTCATATCGGGACGAGATTCTTTTTCAAATCAAAGCGTACAATTTAAATTGATGATAACGTGTTAATTTGCCAGCAACGCCACTTACGGAAATTTTCTTAATTGAAGAGAAATGTCAAATAAAATAAAAGAAAGTAAAATAAAAAAATAATCTTTTTTGTTGGTTTCCGAATTAGGATTCCATAAACTTCAGTCCGCAAACGAATTTGCGAATTTATGAATTTTAATTGGCGTCTGTATCTTCTTAGTCTGTGAAATATTTTATTACAGTCTTGAGTTATTCAGACATCAGCTGTGATATCTAAATGATGGTTGATTGTATCTAATGATTAAAATCAGAAAAAATGTGGTTCTTGAATCGAAAAACCCTCCCAAGGTTTTTTGAACACATAAAAAATTGTTCTGCATTTTGAAATCCTCGATTGCGAGTTGGTGATTTCAATCAAAGCGGCTTTCAATTACTCAACATGACGTATGAGCAACTTGGATTTTATTAGGATTTCTAACAGGATAACAAGGATTTCAATCTATAGTTTTTCCATATAATATTGATAACTTTCATTTGTGAACAAATTTATGAGCAGATGATGAGCTGATAACTAATTTCGTCGTTACTTTTAATGTTATTTATTGAAGAATCACTTCATTATCACTTCATTATTCCTTATTTTGTTAATAATAATTATCTAATTTTACGAAAAATTAACGCAACCGGTTGCTGCACAGCGAAGTTAATTAAAACTTGAATCTTTCACACACAAAACGAAACAAATCGCAAATTAATTACCTGTTTGAAGTAACAATTATTTTGTTTTTATTACTTTCTAGCATAAATTCAACGATTTAAATGAAATTGCACATCATTTTCCATACACATTTCAGAAATGAACTAATTAATTTGTACAAGTAAAACACAAAAAAGCGAAAAAAACTACTAAAATGTCAAGGCAGAAAATTGGATTCTTTCTTTTTGTCGTTTTGCTTTTTCGCGTCCTGCGCAAGCTCAGCCGACTGTTCGTTGTTGAATGCCGCGTCTCACTGACTGAGCCAAGTTTTGCCGAATCAGTTAACCTGGAGTCGCTTATGTTGGTTTTACGTTTTACGTTTTCCGTTTTACGTTTTCGTTTTCCTCTTCGTTTGCCTTTTGTGTTTTCCATTGTTTTCGCTGCTGTCTGTTGTATTTCTTTGTCTTCTGCTTCTGTCTGCAACTCACCTGTTGCAGTTCTTGTATTTGTTTTGTATCCTCACTGATTTGCATTTGTTGTTTGTTTGTTTATTTCTGTTGTTTAATTAAGCTTCAATTTTTACTCAGTTTGTTTTTATTAGAGTTTTGTACTACTGATTTTGTGTCTTTTTTTGCGTTAACTATTCTACTTTCGTCTTTTACTTTTAGTTTTCGCTACTAAATATTATTATAAATTTATATTCGTTTTTTATATTATTAATTTATGTTCGTGTTTTTAGAATTTAATATTTTCCTTTTTTTTAATTGTTAATTATAATAATAATTTATAACTTTCTTCTGGCTGTGAAAAATTGAACCATCGCCAAAATGAGATGCCGTTGGTCACCTCAAAATTGGAAGTCAAATTCCATTGCCTACTTTTAGGCGAGCATTAAAATCGATTCACATTCCCGTATGCTAGCGAAAATTGGCGAAATCGGGCGAAATTCAAATTTGGCGCACAAACCGAAAACTATTTTAATTTTGTTGTATCGATTGAATTCTTAAAAAGTTAATTTTTTTCAATTTTCCAATTTTTTTAACAACATTTTTGAAAGTGTTAACTTGAATTTCGTGGCCACATTTAATTTAAGCCTGGAAGTATGCAAGTTCGATACAGAAATTGTGAAAAATCGCAATCGAAGGCGATCGAGAAGTTTTTGTATGGAGTTGGCAAATATTTCGTTCGGTTTTTTAGAATGGATGAACGAAACAAAACAAAGTGAATGCAATGAAAATCACCAACTTTTCTGGAGGTCCATCGAGATTCACGTATAAATGGCGCTTGAAATTGATTGCGGTTCGGTTGCTGTGAATCTTTTCCGTGACAGGGTTTTCGATAGGAATTTCCATGAAAGTGTTGAGATACTATAAAGCCACGCCAAGCTACAAGAATAAATAAACTTTTGTATCTTAGAATTTCTGAAATATTTTGAATTATTACTGAATTCAGTGTCCTCTAAAAAGTTCCGAAAACAAATGGAAAACAGCCTCCAAATTGAAATAAAAACCCCAGCTGAGCATCTTCAAGGTGCTTTTCAAGGTTTTTCTTGCTGTTCTTATATTTCGTGCTCAGTATCTCGTGTGTTGACGCTACCAATTTAGTGAATCCTCGGGCTCTGCTGTGTAATTAAAGTATCTGCAGTGAATTATTTTATGACTTTGTTATGTCGAAATGTGTTTTATGTATAAAACGAGAATAAATACAGAAATCTTCTATTAAACTAACGAAGTTGATAGAAACTTGTTATTTGTTATTGTATTCCACGAAGTGACGCGAATACCATCTCCTCTCTGAGCTCAGAGTGTGTAAATACAGTTAAGATAAGAAGATCGTTTGTGGGATAACGAATGAGTTTCATAATAATCAAATATCTTCACACACAGCAAGTGATGACAGTTTGCTTGACGTTCCAACAATTCGAGTGGAAAAATTCGCAGCAGCAGCAGCAGCGTTTCGTTGCTGTCAACTGAACATGAACAGTCAACTCACATCGTGGCATGAAAAACATGAAGAATAGCGGCAAAAGCAACAAAAACAACCGCAACAGCAATAGCGACAGCAATAGCGACAGCAACAACAACAGCGACAGCAATAGCCACAGCAACAACAATACTATAGCGACAGCGACAGCAATAGCCACAGCAACAACAACACTTACCCACCTGGAAATGCATAAAAATCTCGTTTCTGCATAGAAAACTTATTAAATAAAATCATCGCAATAATAAATAAATAAGCTGAAGTTGAAACCGATTGATTATACGCTGTAATTATAAATTAGAATAGAAAATGCAGTCGAAATGTAAGAAATGAATGAAACTTTAATTTTTTTTTTGATATATTTGAAATATTTGTGTTTTCATCGTTTTTTTACTTTTTCCTTTTTCATCTCGTGGAAGTCGGTGCATGTTAAAGCATGAAAAGTGTACCGAATTTGAAACAACCGCTATAATTTCTTAAAGTTTTTCGTGCTAAACAGCAGAGTGGGTAAAAAGGGGTAAAAAGGGGCAAAAAGGGGGGAGAAAGGGTTAGAATAAACGATGATTTCATTTATTAAAGAAAAATGAACACGAAACAAGTAGCAGCGTCAGCGGCTTCTAGTGACAAAATCGCAATAATTTGAAATTCGTCGTTGAAGAAATGCATTTCAATATTCTTTCAAATACCTTCAGCAGGTTCAGCCAGCCCCCTTCTTACCACGCCTCTGTTCGCCGCAGGAAGTTATAACTTCCACTATAATTTCAGCTATCAGATCGGTTACACATTCGGTTACAAAATGCTTAGAATTTCTTGGCATTTTTCTCAAATTACGCATCTCAGTTTCGTGAAGATTTCATCAAAAGTTTTGCTAACACCGAAGTAAGAATCTCAAGTGTTTCCACATTCACGAAGTGTTTGTAATAACAATGATAATGATATTGAAATAGCAACACAAATAATTGTTATATTTACAAAATACTGTCCGAATTTTATAAAACAGCTGATAGCATCCAGCTTACAAAGCTGATCAATAAGAATCTCAGTTTTGTCTTGTTGGAAAGCGAGCAAGGAAGGAACTCCGAGAAATGACCAAAAATTGTTAATCTCTCATGTGGACACCGAGAACCGAGAACACATCAACACATGGGAGGCTCGCGAGTGAGTGGGTGTGAATGAGAGCGAGAGATAATTGATAAACTGAAGCGGCCAGCGGCCACTCCAACGAACGAATGAATACGAGCTTCGCACGGGGTTGTCATCAGCGAAGCGATTATAAAAGTCGTATGCGATCTCGCGCCGATTGTCAGTCTTCAGCAGACGCAGCGTAACGTGACGGACGGCAGCGCCATCTCATCTCAGCTCACTCGTCGAACCGCAACGAAGCCATAGAAAACTATTATCGTAATTATTTGAACTGCATTTTGAGATTTTCCGCAAAGTCGAAAGAAGCAAATCGAAGAGAAGGAAAAAAACTCAGTGGGAAAAAATCATCACAAAGCATTTTCTATGTTTTACTGGAAATTTTTAAACAAACGGAAATTTTGGCACACGACGGGCAGAAATGCCTGAAATTTAGCAAAAATCAGCTCTAGCAAAGGTAGCAAAAAAAGTAGCAACTTCACACATACGCGAGAAGGGAGTGAGAGTAGTGGGCTGTTTGAAAAAGTAGTGCGATTGTGAACTGTGCACGCCACACTCACTCACCACCCACTGTAGCACTTTTCACTGGATGTGTCCAGCCTGCATGGGTAGAGTTATGAGAGAGCATCGCAGTCAGCAACAACAGAAGCAGCAGCATCAGCAGCAGCAGCGTCCCACGAGCAACTCGAGCAGCAGCAACGACGGCAGTGCCAGCGATCATCGCACCCTCTACAAGTGCTTGAGCCACTTGGAACTGAACTTGAAACTGAAGAAGCTGGAAATCTATTTTATGTTCAACAATCTGTGCAAACGAAAAACTCTTTTAATACAAAATTTACCAGTGACAATCGTGAGTCAACCGAGAGTGTTGTAGAAAATTAGAAAAGGTGGTGTTGGTGGAAATAATTGCAGGAATTGCGTTCTTCCCCCCCCCCCCCCCCCCACACACATCAGCAAATTTGCGTTCAAATTCAATACAAGTGAAATTTGCAGATCACAAATCTTGAAATCTTGTGGATTTCAATCTCAAAGGTTGGTAACTTCCCCCCCCCCCTTGATGTTTGTGGTTTCTAAGACAGCAAATGACTGATTTTATTAATGAGTGATTAACTGATTAACTGATAGTTTTTTTTTTTTTTTTTTTTTTTTTTTTTTTTTTTTTTTTTTGAAATGGCTTTTTGTGAACTAAACTCTGTGCTTTTATTCTTAAAACATTGTTAAACCGATTGCAATGTCGTCTCAGTTGAAGTAACTTTATGTTGCGAAAAAATTTTGCTCTATTTGTGGTTGGAAAAATATATAGAGAAATTTATACAAAAATTTATACATGACTGATATCGATTTCAATCAGCCAATACGTTGCAAAGACAGGCTGAAAACGTGTGATTTTAAAGTTTTTCCTAAAAAACTATCAAGCAGATCTCGATATATCGACTTGGAAATATTAAGCGTTCTTTAAAATGGAATTTAAAATATGGCAATTAAAATATTTCCCATAAAATATTATTTATCCATTGAATGTTCGCGGAAATAACTGAAATAATAATCATCGTAATTCATATTCATGTATAAATTAACACCGCAAAATATCTCGATTAATCAGAATTACAAAAAAAAAACAACTAATTAACTTGAATTTTAATACCATAAAATCTTTGAAAGGATTATTATTGCAAAATAGTTTATATAATCACATTTACACATATAATGTGAGTATAGAATTATTAAATTTAAATAATTACGAACGTAACAATTTCACTTTTTCATCGCATGTAAGTGAAAAAAAAAATGCATCTCAAAGTACGAGTAATTACAGCAAAATTTTCTATATCGTTGCTAATGAAATCTAAACGAGAATCATTGTATTTTTCATACAGACCTTTTAAATTCACACATAGACTTTAAAATTCATTGAGGAAATCAATTAAAATTGCACACTGGTAAGCAAGAGGAGAGGAAAGAAACATCAAAACAATAATTAATTAAATGAAATTATCCGTTAGATAAAGCTGTGATATTATTTCACTTACGTGGTTACTCACTGTATTACTCACTGTATTAGAAGATTTTTACACGATTTAGCAACAATGCAAGCATTGTTATTCGTTTATTATATTCAAATTAACTATAATGAACTCTAGATTAGCGTTGAAAGCATAAAATTGCGCTTTATTGGCCGAAGAATGCGCTTTAAATTTCCCAATTAAACTGAAAGAGAAGCCTACAAATCATATTTATAATCGACAGTTGGGTGAATTGCATTCGATTATTTAGAAAAACTCAAAACGATAAGATTACTGACAAGATTAATGATAAGATCAAAACGATAAGATTGATGATCACATTTGAGTTGGAATTGTGTTGGAAATGACTAAAGTAATCTTTGAAATTAAGAGTGAAATCCCGAACTCCAGAGGAGAAGAGGAATTCCTGACTGGATCAGAATCGAGAGCGAGACGAGAGTCGAATCGATTGAAATTTAAATGATGAAAAGTACAAAATTCGGTTTTCGGAGTGAAGAAATCGATGAAATTTACAATTTTCGGTTGGTTAGCAAGGAATCAAAAGAGTCTCGAAAGAATGATCAAACTCTATAAAATTTCTTTGATTTTAGAGAAATTTCACAAAAGTAACTCATTTGATTGATCATTTGGAAAATATATTGTATAAAACATCAAATGTACAACATTTTTTACTCTTTCTATAATTTTACGATACTTTCGCAATTTGTAAAAACGGTTTTTCACCATTTTTAAAAAATACAATTTAGAATTCCGATAATTTTACTTTAGAATTGTAATCAATTTTATCATGTATTGTTTTAAATGGCGATAAATCGTGCTGTTTGCTGTGGAAACTTTTATTTAGTTAATTTCTGGCGACTTAAAATCGTTTCTACAAATCATGACTAATTAAATATTCAATATCAGTAGCATTTTGTAGCTATAAAATCTAATTTAAACTAATAAATAATTTCAAAAGTAACGTAAATTGTTCTTTAGAAGAATATTAAGTTTTAATTGATTTTAAATGTTTACACAGGAATATAAATTATTTTCATCATGAGTGTTTGAGAGAGTTTAACATCTATTGAAAATATAATTTCCTATCTTAAAATCGAGCATTTGCAATGATGAAATTATAAAAGAAATTTTGAACATTTAAATTTCCTTAATTTTTACAAATAAAACGTTGAAACAGCTCTGGTAGCCAACGGAGATGTCAACGATTTTTATTCTCCTTTTATGTGTTACAGAAATGAATTGGCTTTTATTAAACTTAAACATAATTTAAATACAATAATGAGCAAAATAACTAATACAGAAAGCCAAAAATATATACAAAAATTTACCCAATCAATTTAATAAGTTGTGTTTTTCCAAATTTTTAGTTCCAAAAGTTGATTTCACTTGATTATGATTTTGGCGAAACCCTTTGATGTTCGCAATTAGAATTAATGAAACTCAAAAAATGTTCAATTATTAAAGCCATGCAAACATTTCACTGAATTCGGATTACTATTTGAGCAAACATTGAAGTCAAGTTCTTTTATATATTTTTTAGCTATCTAAAATTTTGCCACGCTGCAAGTTCATTACTCTGACTGTACTGATGGTGCCAAAAATCGTATCGCAATAACAATGAATGAATTACAAGAAAATGCTTATAATACACGTATTTCACACACGATTTCAGTTATCAAGCTTAAACGAGGCTTACAAAAAGCAGCCAAAGGCACGGATTTTACATTTTGACGATTTTTGGGCCGCTAAGAAGTTTTCTTTTGATCGGCATTCGAGCAAATCTTCGCTTTTTTTTTGCATGTGCAGTTTGTTTTGCTGCAATTATGTTTTTTTTTTATTTAGTAAGTGTAACGAATTCTTATCAATGGCGAGTTTTAATCGGACTTACATAAGAGTAAATGAGTGCGTTTAATTCCCTTTTTTTCTTTAGTGTTTTGCGCGTATTTAATGTTCATACTTGTATTGTTGTTGTTGCGACTCATTTTGTTGTTATTTTATTTTTAACTGTTGCAATATTACAGATCTGCAATCAATTTTAACCCAGTTGACTAATTAGAAACAAAGCAGAGATTATATTTCTTCACATGTAAATGGGATTTTGTAGCCTAATTTTCATTCAATAAATTTGTCTTGAGCTTTGAAATTGAATCTAATTTCGACTCCTCATTGAAGGAGAAGCTTAAAGCAGAAATTGGTTTTATTTTCTTTAAAAAAAAGGCGAAAAATGGAAGAACTTGGATTTTTGTGAATTAAATAAAATTCGTATTTTATAAATAATCAGGACATTGAAGCAGAAAATAGCCGGACGTTTAAAATTATCATTTAAATTGTCAGTACTGTTTTGGTAATTTTAAATTGAAATACGTAGTTGGCCACTCTACCTCGCGAGAGCGAGTATAAAGAGATGAGGTTTGTCAGAGGATTTACAGGTTCCATTAATTTGATTTAAAGGCGGCTGATAAAAGAGAGAAGAAACAGTACGATAGAGAGAAAACAAGTACGATAAAAGTATCGTCTTCTTCCTCTCCTCTCTTCTTCGGAAGAGGAACTCTTTGCCGCGTACGGATTGACGTGAGATGCTCTTTCAAGATTGCCATTGTTAATCGATTAAATTAAGTAGATTGCCATTGTTAATCGATTAAATTAAATCGATTAAATTAAGTCGCAAAATTTTCCTACATTCAGCAAAATATTTGTGGGGGGAATAAATAAACAGAATCATTTTAAGCTCTTTGTTAGCCTATCAAAGTTAAGTTGAAGATAAAAATCGCTAAATTTTCATTGAACAAAAAGTTAAACATGTCTTTTCTCGCTTGTCTCACTTGTCTCTCTTTGCAGTTATAGTCCTGAGCGCTCTCATTCCGTCACACAGCCTCCAACTCGACCGCTCTCAACATGGTGGGTGTGGCGCACAAGGCAGGCCACGATGAGCTCTCATCTGCTAACAACCCGATGATTAAATATCTGCTGAAAGTGCGCGAAAATCATGCTCGCGAGCAAGGGAAGGACTACTCGCATGTCTTCCGCTCGAAAAGCCGACTCGAGTTGCTGCGCTTATCGGCGATCGCCATGGCCGTGGAGTTCGCCTACGCGGCCGAGACCTCCTTCGTGTCCCCGATCTTGCTGCAGATCGGCATCGATCACAAACACATGACCATGGCGTGGGGTCTCTCGCCACTGATCGGGTTCTTCGTGTCGCCCATATTGGGCTCGATTAGCGATCGCTGCAAGCTCAGCTGGGGTCGACGTAGACCGATCATCACTCTACTTTCGCTGGGTATCGTTATCGGTTTGATTCTGGTACCGTATGGCAAGGACTTGGGACTGCTATTGGGCGATCAAGGTTACAATGTGACGACTGCCAACGTTACCACCAACAATCACAGCACCGGCAGTGGACCGGCTGGTCTGCTGGGGCCCGCGGAAGGATCCTCGGTGACGACGGATTTCAAATTCGCCGTCATACTCACGATCATCGGGATGGTACTGCTGGACCTCGATGCGGACACCTGTCAGACGCCAGCTCGCACCTACTTGCTCGACATGTGCACGCCCGAGGATCAGCGGAAGGCGTTGACCACGTTCACGCTGATGGCGGGCTTCGGCGGTACCATAGGTTACGCGATGGGCGGCATTGACTGGGAGAAAACGCAGATCGGTAAGAAATGATTGTGAGAGAAGAGATTGCAAGATTGTTTGACATCCCCTTCCCCTTCCCCCTCCACTTCTCAGGCTCCTTCTTGGGTGGCAACATACCAACCGTGTTTGGCTTTGTCACCATCATTTTTGTTGTCTGCTATTTGGTGACGGTGACCACCTTCCGTGAGATCCCCTTGCAACTGATCGAGAAGGACGAAATGCTGAGACCCCTCTCGGCGGAGACCATTAAGCGCGAGTTGAACAAGAAGAACAACACGGTGTACTACATAAAAGAGGTGACACAACAACAATGGCATCAAGGGGTCAGCGCACTCAATTATCTTATCCTCTCTCTTCTCTGCAGACCACCACACTGGAGTTACAAATGGCTCAACACGAAGTCTCCGACGACCTTCAATTGAAAAGCTATCAAAATGATGAAAGTGTGCTAGCCACGCCGCCCAAAATGCCCCCCTCGAATGGCGCTGTAGAACTGGCTGAGTCCGAGAGCGATGGTCCCATCTCCCTCCGACATTATTTGAAGAGCATCTTCGTGATGCCGCACTCAATCCGTATGCTGGCTCTCACCAATCTGCTCTGCTGGATGGGACACGTGACGTACTGTCTGTACTTTACGGACTTCGTGGGCGAGGCGGTGTTCCATGGTGATCCCTCAGTATGTGGAATATTAAAATTCAAGAATGTAGTCTCAGCTATAATATATATAAATCTCGCCTCCAGGCCACGCCCAACTCAGAGGCTGCCAACCTGTATGAAGCTGGAGTACGATTCGGCTGCTGGGGACTGTCAATCTATGCCTTCTCCTGCTCCATCTACTCCATGGTGGTGACCAAGTTAATGAATCGTCTAGGGTAAGTTTGCGGGAGAGGAAACAAAGCGTTCCACATCTAGTTTTTCTTTTTTACAGCGCCAAGACGGTCTACATTTCGGGTATCGTCTACTATGGCGTCGGCATGCTGATCCTCGGCATCTGGCCTGCGAAATGGGGTGTTCTGTTCTTCAGCACTTCGGCGGGCATACTTTACGGTACCCTGTTCACCATGCCCTACATACTGGTGGCCAATTACCATGCCAAGAATTGCGTAAGTCTAAATGGGATCTTTTACAGAACACAAGTTTTAAATTACATTCCCTCCCTCGTCCTTTCTTTTTCCCCCTTTCTCTTCTCTTTCCCTCTCTCTCTCTCTCTCTCTCTCCCTCTCCCTCTCTCTCTCTCTGTCTCTACTTCGGTTTGTAGTTCCGCATGCGTGACGGCGAAACGGTACCGCTAAACCAAAAGCGTGGCCTGGGCACCGATATTGCGATCATCAGCAGCATGGTTTTCATTGCACAGCTGATCGTGGCGCTTTCTGTGGGCCCCCTGGTGTCTTGGATGGGCACCACGTGTGCCATTCTGTATGCATCCACTTTTCTCGCTTTTATGGCTGCGATATCCGCCATGTTTGTCTTGTATATTTAATGGTTAATTACAACTTTTTACAGGAATGAGCAAAATGTTTTCGATTTCTCGTAATCTTTTCTTATTTTTTGAGAATTATTTAAGTATCCATTTTGAGTATTAAATATATAATTAAATATTTTGCGTATTAAATTCGTAATAGATTAAAACATGAAAATCATTGAAATAATATGATATTAAAAAAACAAATAATCGGTGTTTCTCTTCACACGCCTTCCCGAACTTATTTGCTGTCAGAATACTGAAAAACCTGATTGAGCTTCACTGGAGCAGTAGTTGTAAAAGCACTGTGAACAGGTTTCCCTGTAATTTTCGTTCGGGATTTGAGAAGCCCTGGAATGAAAAGCTCCACAATGGAAACAGTGATGACAACCACTTCCACTTGGATTCCACAAATGAAACTCTACTTTATCCACAATCCAAATAAACAGATGAACTGTTTTCTGCTTTTTCGTTGAAGATCATTTAAAATATGAAGGCCCTTCAGTAATATTTAAAATGTTGTAGCTGACGTTGTGTTTAGTTACCAGCAATCGACATTGCCAACTTCAAACAATAAATACCGATCAAGCAAGCTGAAGCTGGCTGCAGAGTTTTAACTGCCACTTGATTGAAATTTCGTTATTTTTGGTTTTTGTTTTTGTGATTTTACAAAGAGAGTTTCATGAAGAGACCAAGCAAGGTTAATATAAGCAGTCCACTTATAACCAGAGCTCAGTTGAGTTCTGCACTTCGGTTAAGTTGGAACCAACTGTGGCGATGAGTCCTCGGCGTGTATTAAAAAAAAAATTACTAATTAATGCAAGACAACGGGGAATACAAAGCTAAATGAAGTCGATTTATTGCAATCAAAAGTGTTTATTTGCGTAAAGTGAAAAGTGATTTACCAATAATAAAAAAGAAACTGAAGAAGATGCAATAAGAAGTGCAGAAAGTGATTATATTAATAAACGTTTTAAACAGAACTTTAAGTTTTATCATACAAAAACACACTTGAAAAGTGCATAAAAACCGCAGATTTCTTGCATCCTCACAACAATAACAATAACAATCCTCAAAAACAACCGTCATCACAGTCATCGCAGAAGATCTTCTTGCATTTTTGCATTTATTTTGAGTTTTTGGCATTCAACGGAAGATTTTATTTTATTGGTTAAAAGTGGTTCCTACTAGTTTGGACCAGGCTGTTACCGCTTCTCTCCAGCATTGTTGTTGGTGTTGTTTGTTACCAACTCTCAACTCCGTTGTTGCTGCAGTGCCGCTGCGTTGTTGCTGCGTACCACTTGCAGCAATTGAAAGCAATTCTTGCTCAGAAGGTGAGATTTGCATAATTTAGACTTTTTTCGAATTTGTTGTTGAGCTGGAAATCATTAAAGCTGACATAATTAAAGGTTAATCGTTGAATATAACGTTACAAATATCGGTATAAAATTGGATCGCGAAATAATTCAGCTTTGAAAACTTTTGCTTACTATTAACTCGTGAAAACTGCTTTACCGGCTTTTTAAGAAATAATTTTGTTCTTTATGATTTTTCGCTTGAAATGATAGAAAACATAAAAATTTACTTCGATTATTGAATTTTATTATTGTATTTAAAGTGTTTTATTAATTAATTATCATAAGTTGAAATCGAATTAGAAGTTTACGATAATTATTTAACTTTACCTTGAATTGTTCTTCAATTAAAGTTTTCTGCTTTACTGTTTTTTTATTGCTAGACTTCTATTGAGGTTGTTAAAAAGCATTTGGTTATTTTTTTAAATAACAGTTTAAATTTAGTAAATTTTGGTCTAATTAATTAAAATAGAAACGATTTAATTAACCAAAACTTTCTGTTGGAAAATTATGAAAAAACATATAAAAATCTGCTATTTTAACCACAAAAATTAAAACCAGAAAATAACTTTTATTTAAATATAATAAAATAACTGTTATCTTCAATGTTGAATTTGATGGAATTTAGAAACTTTAACGTTTCCAATTATCTTTGTTTCTATTTCAGACTTTAATATCCTGTGAAGATCCTTCCTGGACGCAATTTATTCGTTTAAAAATTAAATTACTATTTTTTTCTGATCCATATAATTGTTGCTTCTTCTTTTTATAAATTCGAATGATGAATTTGTGATGAAATTAAATTATTAGCTTTTAAATTAAATGAACAGCCTTTGAAATTCAATTAACAGATTTTTTTTTGTTTTTCTCTTGAATTGTAATTTTACTTGTTGATTTTAACAATCAGTGTGATTTATTTATATTTATTTTTTTAATTAGAAATATTTATTTCCTTGTTTTGTGTAACACTGTATTTTGAATAAACATTGCAAATATTTTCCATTTACGTGGAGTTGCTGCGCATGCGCAGCATTTTAACATGCATCAGAATTTAATTAGATTTTCCAACGCTATTAAAGTGTTCCACATGCATTCCTCAAGGTTGTTAAGTGGTTAAAATTAACACGTTGCTTAACCTTTCTGCGGTTGCGGGAGCACATTACGAGTTCGATCACTTTTAATTAACAAGATTGATTTTCAAACAGGTATTTCAAGGAATTTAAGGTCACAAGAGAAAGAGTCAAACATCGGGTTTCTACAGCTGAATTAAGTTTTAATTTTGGCTAATATTGCATAATCAAAAAAAAGGATTTTTAGATAGCTTATGTAATTCCGAATACTTCTCTGAAAGAAGAAGAAGAAGAGAATAAATTTTATTAAACAAAATTAAAATCTGCAGTTAAGATAAAAGCACAAATTTTATCTTCTTATTATTCAACCCTATAAAAATGTTTTTCAGCGAAAGTCTGTAACGAGGTTGCAATTATTCACTTTTATATCCTCTCATAAAAGCGTTCAAATACTAATAAAAATAAAACACGATGATGTCTTCCATTCCGACGTGTAATAAAATGACATTCTCATTTCTCACCTCCGTCCATTCCGTCCTGGTTGAGTTTTTGAAGAACTTTGAAACAAAAGTAAGTAAATCTCTAAATAAGCAAAGCAATCGATGGCAAATGTTCACCTTGGTTTCACTTGGCAGACCCTTAACGATTCATATGAAGAAACCAATTAAAGTAATTTCGATGATAGCGCTGTTATGGCGAGTTTTAACCCAATGGCATCGTTAACACCATCATGGCGAGGAGCCTTTCGTCGCCGTTAACTTGGTGCGTTGACGGTGATGAAAGCGTTTGTGACGAATGGAGAGCTGATGATGCTGTTAATGGCGCTGTGCATTGATGGTCAATCATTACCTAACTCACAGATGAAGACTGACTGACTGACTGATTGATTGTTTTGCTGTTTTTATTGAGCTTTATTACGCAATTCAATAGCATTTTCTTCAGGCGTCCACACTGGCCTGTTATTGAGATAATCATCCACATAAAGGTTAAATGAAGCACGGAATAATTACACATTTCTACAGTTAATGCAGGTGTTTTAGTAATTTCCATTTATTTCAACTTTTTCTCATTCCTCGAACTGCTTTTCGTTTAAAAATCGTTGTTGTGATCTCAGTATTTTGTAGAACAATAATTCTCCGACGAATAATCCCTTCTGTTGTCACTGAAAACAGCTGTTTATTAGATTATTGCAGCAATATTTGTTTGGTACTTCCATGCAAAACCCTAAAAAGGTGAAAACTGCACTTCTTTCCCCTCCCGCCGTTTCGAATCACCACCCAGCGTTTCGAATCCCCTCGGCGTTGAAAATTATTTGACCATAAAAATTTCAACAAACCAGACTAATGACGGATCTGAGGTTTGGACGGATTTTACGAAGTGTTGACATGAAATAAAATTTAGCTAGCAATTATATTTACTCGAGTGAACAGATAAGTTCTCGCAGATAAAAAAATTCCATCAGATACATGAAAACTTATGGAATTCAGGTTAATTTAAAGACGATCTACTTTCATCTAATTTAAATTAATTTAATAATGTTCTAGCTTTAATTTTAATCACGCTTTTGCTTGATTTCACTTAATACGATTGCAATTTATTTTCTTTAGTTTGATTTTATGTATTCTGACGTTTTAATTCGATGTACATTTGGGCCAGAGGTGGGCAACAGTCTCAGAAGGCAGGAGTACTCAAGTACTCAACATTGTGCTGGCTTCCTCGCTCATAAACTTCCATGAATTCCAAGTTCTGAATGAAAATGATAAAAACTTAACAAAAGAACAAGAGACGCTCGATCTTTTAAAACAAAAATTAGAACCGAGAAGCCAATTTTTTACATTTGGCCCATATGTCAGTCTCAGAAGGCAGGAGTACTCGTGTTCTCAACTTTGTGCTGGCTTCCTCGCTCATAAACTTCCATGAATTCCGAGTTCTGGGTGAAAATGATAAAAGTTTAACAAAAGAACAAGAGACGCTCGATCTTTTAAAACAAAAATTAGAACCGAGAAGCCATTTTTTTACATTTGGCCCATATGTCAGTCTCAGAAGGCAGGAGTACTCGTGTTCTCAACTTTGTGCTGGCTTCCTCGCTCATAAACTTCCATGAATTCCGAGTTCTGGATGAAAATGATAAAAGTTTAACAAAAGAACAAGAGACGCTCGATCTTTTAAAACAAAAATTAGAACCGAGAAGCCAATTTTTTACATTTGGCCCATATGTCAGTCTCAGAAGGCAGGAGTACTCGTGTTCTCAACTTTGTGCTGGCTTCCTCGCTCATAAACTTCCATGAATTCTTGAAAACTTCCATGAAGGATGAAAATGATAAAAGTTTAACAAAAGAACAAGAGACGCTCGATCTTTTAAAACAAAAATTAGAACCGAGAAGCCAATTTTTTACATTTGGCCCATATGTCAGTCTCAGAAGGCAGGAGTACTCGTGTTCTCAACTTTGTGCTGGCTTCCTCGCTCATAAACTTCCATGAATTCCGAGTTCTGGATGAAAATGATAAAAGTTTAACAAAAGAACAAGAGACGCTCGATCTTTTAAAACAAAAATTAGAACCGAGAAGCCAATTTTTTACATTTCACCCATATGTCAGTCTCAGAAGGCAGGAGTACTCGTGTCCTCAACTTTGTGCTGGCTTCCTCGCTCATAAACTTCCATGAATTCCGAGTTCTGGATGAAAATGATAAAAGTTTAACAAAAGAACAAGAGACGCTCGATCTTTTAAAACAAAAATTAGAACCGAGAAGCCAATTTTTTACATTTCACCCATATGTCAGTCTCAGAAGGCAGGAGTACTCGTGTCCTCAACTTTGTGCTGGCTTCCTCGCTCATAAACTTCCATGAATTCCGAGTTCTGGATGAAAATGATAAAAGTTTAACAAAAGAACAAGAGACGCTCGATCTTTTAAAACAAAAATTAGAACCGAGAAGCCAATTTTTTACATTTGACCCATATGTCAGTCTCAGAAGGCAGGAGTACTCGTGTTCTCAACTTTGTGCTGGCTTTCTCGCTCATAAACTTCCATGAATTCCGAGTTCTGGATGAAAATGATAAAAGTTTAACAAAAGAACAAGAGACGCTCGATCTTTTAAAACAAAAATTAGAACCGAGAAGCCAATTTTTTACATTTCACCCATATGTCAGTCTCAGAAGGCAGGAGTACTCGTGTCCTCAACTTTGTGCTGGCTTCCTCGCTCATAAACTTCCATGAATTCCGAGTTCTGGATGAAAATGATAAAAACTTAACAAAAGAACAAGAGACGCTCGATCTTTTAAAACAAAAATTAGAACCGAGAAGCCAATTTTTTACATTTGACCCATATGTCAGTCTCAGAAGGCAGGAGTACTCGTGTCCTCACCTTTGTGCTGGCTTCCTCGCTCATAAACTTCTATGAATTCCGAGTTCTGGATGAAAATGATAAAAGTTTAACAAAAGAACAAGAGACGCTCGATCTTTTAAAACAAAAATTAGAACCGAGAAGCCAATTTTTTACATTTGACCCATATGTCAGTCTCAGAAGGCAGGAGTACTCGTGTCCTCACCTTTGTGCTGGCTTCCTCGCTCATAAACTGCCATGAATTCCGAGTTCTGGATGAAAATGATAAAAGTTTAACAAAAGAACAAGAGACGCTCGATCTTTTAAAACAAAAATCAGACTTGAGAAGCCAGTTTTTTACATTTGGCCCATATGTCAGTCTCAGAAGGCAGGAGTACTCGTGTTCTCAACTTTGTGCTGGCTTCCTCGCTCATAAACTTCCATAATTCCGAGTTCTGGATGAAAATGATAAAAGTTTAACAAAAGAACAAGAGACGCTCGATCTTTTAAAACAAAAATTAGAACCGAGAAGCCAATTTTTTACATTTGACCCATATGTCAGTCTCAGAAGGCAGGAGTACTCGTGTTCTCAACTTTGTGCTGGCTTTCTCGCTCATAAACTTCCATGAATTCCGAGTTCTGGATGAAAATGATAAAAGTTTAACAAAAGAACAAGAGACGCTCGATCTTTTAAAACAAAAATTAGAACCGAGAAGCCAATTTTTTACATTTCACCCATATGTCAGTCTCAGAAGGCAGGAGTACTCGTGTCCTCAACTTTGTGCTGGCTTCCTCGCTCATAAACTTCCATGAATTCCGAGTTCTGGATGAAAATGATAAAAACTTAACAAAAGAACAAGAGACGCTCGATCTTTTAAAACAAAAATTAGAACCGAGAAGCCAATTTTTTACATTTGACCCATATGTCAGTCTCAGAAGGCAGGAGTACTCGTGTCCTCACCTTTGTGCTGGCTTCCTCGCTCATAAACTTCCATGAATTCCGAGTTCTGGATGAAAATGATAAAAGTTTAACAAAAGAACAAGAGACGCTCGATCTTTTAAAACAAAAATTAGAACCGAGAAGCCAATTTTTTACATTTGACCCATATGTCAGTCTCAGAAGGCAGGAGTACTCGTGTCCTCACCTTTGTGCTGGCTTCCTCGCTCATAAACTGCCATGAATTCCGAGTTCTGGATGAAAATGATAAAAGTTTAACAAAAGAACAAGAGACGCTCGATCTTTTAAAACAAAAATCAGAATTGAGAAGCCAGTTTTTTACATTTGGCCCATATGTCAGTCTCAGAAGGCAGGAGTACTCGTGTTCTCAACTTTGTGCTGGCTTTCTCGCTCATAAACTTCCATGAATTCCGAGTTCTGGATGAAAATGATAAAAGTTTAACAAAAGAACAAGAGACGCTCGATCTTTTAAAACAAAAATTAGAACCGAGAAGCCAATTTTTTACATTTGACCCATATGTCAGTCTCAGAAGGCAGGAGTACTCGTGTTCTCAACTTTGTGCTGGCTTTCTCGCTCATAAACTTCCATGAATTCCGAGTTCTGGATGAAAATGATAAAAGTTTAACAAAAGAACAAGAGACGCTCGATCTTTTAAAACAAAAATTAGAACCGAGAAGCCAATTTTTTACATTTGGCCCATATGTCAGTCTCAGAAGGCAGGAGTACTCGTGTTCTCAACTTTGTGCTGGCTTCCTCGCTCATAAACTTCCATGAATTCCGAGTTCTGGATGAAAATGATAAAAGTTTAACAAAAGAACAAGAGACGCTCGATCTTTTAAAACAAAAATTAGAACCGAGAAGCCAATTTTTTACATTTGACCCATATGTCAGTCTCAGAAGGCAGGAGTACTCGTGTCCTCAACTTTGTGCTGGCTTCCTCGCTCATAAACTTCCATGAATTCCGAGTTCTGGATGAAAATGATAAAAGTTTAACAAAAGAACAAGAGACGCTCGATCTTTTAAAACAAAAATTAGAACCGAGAAGCCAATTTTTTACATTTGGCCCATATGTCAGTCTCAGAAGGCAGGAGTACTCGTGTTCTCAACTTTGTGCTGGCTTCCTCGCTCATAAACTTCCATGAATTCCGAGTTCTGGATGAAAATGATAAAAGTTTAACAAAAGAACAAGAGACGCTCGATCTTTTAAAACAAAAATTAGAACCGAGAAGCCAATTTTTTACATTTGGCCCATATGTCAGTCTCAGAAGGCAGGAGTACTCGTGTTCTCAACTTTGTGCTGGCTTTCTCGCTCATAAACTTCCATGAATTCCGAGTTCTGGATGAAAATGATAAAAACTTAACAAAAGAACAAGAGACGCTCGATCTTTTAAAACAAAAATTAGAACCGAGAAGCCAATTTTTTACATTTGACCCATATGTCAGTCTCAGAAGGCAGGAGTACTCGTGTTCTCAACTTTGTGCTGGCTTCCTAGCTCATAAACTTCCATGAATTCCGAGTTCTGGATGAAAATGATAAAAGTTTAACAAAAGAACAAGAGACGCTCGATCTTTTAAAACAAAAATTAGAACCGAGAAGCCAATTTTTTACATTTGACCCATATGTCAGTCTCAGAAGGCAGGAGTACTCGTGTTCTCAACTTTGTGCTGGCTTCCTAGCTCATAAACTTCCATGAATTCCGAGTTCTGGATGAAAATGATAAAAGTTTAACAAAAGAACAAGAGACGCTCGATCTTTTAAAACAAAAATTAGAACCGAGAAGCCAATTTTTTACATTTGGCCCATATGTCAGTCTCAGAAGGCAGGAGTACTCGTGTTCTCAACTTTGTGCTGGCTTCCTCGCTCATAAACTTCCATGAATTCCGAGTTCTGGATGAAAATGATAAAAGTTTAACAAAAGAACAAGAGACGCTCGATCTTTTAAAACAAAAATTAGAACCGAGAAGCCAATTTTTTACATTTGACCCATATGTCAGTCTCAGAAGGCAGGAGTACTCGTGTTCTCAACTTTGTGCTGGCTTTCTCGCTCATAGACTTCCATGAATTCCGAGTTCTGGATGAAAATGATAAAAGTTTAACAAAAGAACAAGAGACGCTCGATCTTTTAAAACAAAAATTAGAACCGAGAAGCCAATTTTTTACATTTGACCCATATGTCAGTCTCAGAAGGCAGGAGTACTCGTGTTCTCAACTTTGTGCTGTCTTCCTAGCTCATAAACTTCCATGAATTCCGAGTTCTGGATGAAAATGATAAAAGTTTAACAAAAGAACAAGAGACGCTCGATCTTTTAAAACAAAAATTAGAACCGAGAAGCCAATTTTTTACATTTGACCCATATGTCAGTCTCAGAAGGCAGGAGTACTCGTGTTCTCAACTTTGTGCTGGCTTCCTAGCTCATAAACTTCCATGAATTCCGAGTTCTGGATGAAAATGATAAAAGTTTAACAAAAGAACAAGAGACGCTCGATCTTTTAAAACAAAAATTAGAACCGAGAAGCCAATTTTTTACATTTGGCCCATATGTCAGTCTCAGAAGGCAGGAGTACTCGTGTTCTCAACTTTGTGCTGGCTTTCTCGCTCATAAACTTCCATGAATTCCGAGTTCTGGATGAAAATGATAAAAACTTAACAAAAGAACAAGAGACGCTCGATCTTTTAAAACAAAAATTAGAACCGAGAAGCCAATTTTTTACATTTGACCCATATGTCAGTCTCAGAAGGCAGGAGTACTCGTGTTCTCAACTTTGTGCTGGCTTCCTAGCTCATAAACTTCCATGAATTCCGAGTTCTGGATGAAAATGATAAAAGTTTAACAAAAGAACAAGAGACGCTCGATCTTTTAAAACAAAAATTAGAACCGAGAAGCCAATTTTTTACATTTGGCCCATATGTCAGTCTCAGAAGGCAGGAGTACTCGTGTTCTCAACTTTGTGCTGGCTTCCTCGCTCATAAACTTCCATGAATTCCGAGTTCTGGATGAAAATGATAAAAGTTTAACAAAAGAACAAGAGACGCTCGATCTTTTAAAACAAAAATTAGAACCGAGAAGCCAATTTTTTACATTTGACCCATATGTCAGTCTCAGAAGGCAGGAGTACTCGTGTTCTCAACTTTGTGCTGGCTTCCTCGCTCATAAACTTCCATGAATTCCGAGTTCTGGATGAAAATGATAAAAGTTTAACAAAAGAACAAGAGACGCTCGATCTTTTAAAACAAAAATTAGAACCGAGAAGCCAATTTTTTACATTTGACCCATATGTCAGTCTCAGAAGGCAGGAGTACTCGTGTTCTCAACTTTGTGCTGGCTTCCTAGCTCATAAACTTCCATGAATTCCGAGTTCTGGATGAAAATGATAAAAGTTTAACAAAAGAACAAGAGACGCTCGATCTTTTAAAACAAAAATTAGAACCGAGAAGCCAATTTTTTACATTTGGCCCATATGTCAGTCTCAGAAGGCAGGAGTACTCGTGTTCTCAACTTTGTGCTGGCTTTCTCGCTCATAAACTTCCATGAATTCCGAGTTCTGGATGAAAATGATAAAAACTTAACAAAAGAACAAGAGACGCTCGATCTTTTAAAACAAAAATTAGAACCGAGAAGCCAATTTTTTACATTTGACCCATATGTCAGTCTCAGAAGGCAGGAGTACTCGTGTTCTCAACTTTGTGCTGGCTTCCTAGCTCATAAACTTCCATGAATTCCGAGTTCTGGATGAAAATGATAAAAGTTTAACAAAAGAACAAGAGACGCTCGATCTTTTAAAACAAAAATTAGAACCGAGAAGCCAATTTTTTACATTTGGCCCATATGTCAGTCTCAGAAGGCAGGAGTACTCGTGTTCTCAACTTTGTGCTGGCTTCCTCGCTCATAAACTTCCATGAATTCCGAGTTCTGGATGAAAATGATAAAAGTTTAACAAAAGAACAAGAGACGCTCGATCTTTTAAAACAAAAATTAGAACCGAGAAGCCAATTTTTTACATTTGACCCATATGTCAGTCTCAGAAGGCAGGAGTACTCGTGTTCTCAACTTTGTGCTGGCTTCCTAGCTCATAAACTTCCATGAATTCCGAGTTCTGGATGAAAATGATAAAAGTTTAACAAAAGAACAAGAGACGCTCGATCTTTTAAAACAAAAATTAGAACCGAGAAGCCAATTTTTTACATTTGGCCCATATGTCAGTCTCAGAAGGCAGGAGTACTCGTGTTCTCAACTTTGTGCTGGCTTTCTCGCTCATAAACTTCCATGAATTCCGAGTTCTGGATGAAAATGATAAAAACTTAACAAAAGAACAAGAGACGCTCGATCTTTTAAAACAAAAATTAGAACCGAGAAGCCAATTTTTTACATTTGACCCATATGTCAGTCTCAGAAGGCAGGAGTACTCGTGTTCTCAACTTTGTGCTGGCTTCCTAGCTCATAAACTTCCATGAATTCCGAGTTCTGGATGAAAATGATAAAAGTTTAACAAAAGAACAAGAGACGCTCGATCTTTTAAAACAAAAATTAGAACCGAGAAGCCAATTTTTTACATTTGGCCCATATGTCAGTCTCAGAAGGCAGGAGTACTCGTGTTCTCAACTTTGTGCTGGCTTCCTCGCTCATAAACTTCCATGAATTCCGAGTTCTGGATGAAAATGATAAAAGTTTAACAAAAGAACAAGAGACGCTCGATCTTTTAAAACAAAAATTAGAACCGAGAAGCCAATTTTTTACATTTGACCCATATGTCAGTCTCAGAAGGCAGGAGTACTCGTGTTCTCAACTTTGTGCTGGCTTCCTAGCTCATAAACTTCCATGAATTCCGAGTTCTGGATGAAAATGATAAAAGTTTAACAAAAGAACAAGAGACGCTCGATCTTTTAAAACAAAAATTAGAACCGAGAAGCCAATTTTTTACATTTGGCCCATATGTCAGTCTCAGAAGGCAGGAGTACTCGTGTTCTCAACTTTGTGCTGGCTTTCTCGCTCATAAACTTCCATGAATTCCGAGTTCTGGATGAAAATGATAAAAACTTAACAAAAGAACAAGAGACGCTCGATCTTTTAAAACAAAAATTAGAACCGAGAAGCCAATTTTTTACATTTGGCCCATATGTCAGTCTCAGAAGGCAGGAGTACTCGTGTTCTCAACTTTGTGCTGGCTTTCTCGCTCATAAACTTCCATGAATTCCGAGTTCTGGATGAAAATGATAAAAACTTAACAAAAGAACAAGAGACGCTCGATCTTTTAAAACAAAAATTAGAACCGAGAAGCCAATTTTTTACATTTGACCCATATGTCAGTCTCAGAAGGCAGGAGTACTCGTGTTCTCAACTTTGTGCTGGCTTCCTAGCTCATAAACTTCCATGAATTCCGAGTTCTGGATGAAAATGATAAAAGTTTAACAAAAGAACAAGAGACGCTCGATCTTTTAAAACAAAAATTAGAACCGAGAAGCCAATTTTTTACATTTGGCCCATATGTCAGTCTCAGAAGGCAGGAGTACTCGTGTTCTCAACTTTGTGCTGGCTTCCTCGCTCATAAACTTCCATGAATTCCGAGTTCTGGATGAAAATGATAAAAGTTTAACAAAAGAACAAGAGACGCTCGATCTTTTAAAACAAAAATTAGAACCGAGAAGCCAATTTTTTACATTTGACCCATATGTCAGTCTCAGAAGGCAGGAGTACTCGTGTTCTCAACTTTGTGCTGGCTTCCTCGCTCATAAACTTCCATGAATTCCGAGTTCTGGATGAAAATGATAAAAGTTTAACAAAAGAACAAGAGACGCTCGATCTTTTAAAACAAAAATTAGAACCGAGAAGCCAATTTTTTACATTTGACCCATATGTCAGTCTCAGAAGGCAGGAGTACTCGTGTTCTCAACTTTGTGCTGGCTTCCTCGCTCATAAACTTCCATTAATTCCGAGTTCTGGATGAAAATGATAAAAACTTAACAAAAGAACAAGAGACGCTCGATCTTTTAAAACAAAAATTAGAACCGAGAAGCCAATTTTTTACATTTGGCCCATATGTCAGTCTCAGAAGGCAGGAGTACTCGTGTTCTCAACTTTGTGCTGGCTTTCTCGCTCATAAACTTCCATGAATTCCGAGTTCTGGATGAAAATGATAAAAACTTAACAAAAGAACAAGAGACGCTCGATCTTTTAAAACAAAAATTAGAACCGAGAAGCCAATTTTTTACATTTGGCCCATATGTCAGTCTCAGAAGGCAGGAGTACTCGTGTTCTCAACTTTGTGCTGGCTTTCTCGCTCATAAACTTCCATGAATTCCGAGTTCTGGATGAAAATGATAAAAACTTAACAAAAGAACAAGAGACGCTCGATCTTTTAAAACAAAAATTAGAACCGAGAAGCCAATTTTTTACATTTGACCCATATGTCAGTCCCAGAAGGCAGGAGTACTCGTGTTCTCAACTTTGTGCTGGCTTCCTCGCTCATAAACTTCCATGAATTCCGAGTTCTGGATGAAAATGATAAAAGTTTAACAAAAGAACAAGAGACGCTCGATCTTTTAAAACAAAAATTAGAACCGAGAAGCCAATTTTTTACATTTGACCCATATGTCAGTCTCAGAAGGCAGGAGTACTCGTGTTCTCAACTTTGTGCTGGCTTCCTCGCTCATAAACTTCCATGAATTCCGAGTTCTGGATGAAAATGATAAAAGTTTAACAAAAGAACAAGAGACGCTCGATCTTTTAAAACAAAAATTAGAACCGAGAAGCCAATTTTTTACATTTGACCCATATGTCAGTCTCAGAAGGCAGGAGTACTCGTGTTCTCAACTTTGTGCTGGCTTCCTCGCTCATAAACTTCCATGAATTCCGAGTTCTGGATGAAAATGATAAAAGTTTAACAAAAGAACAAGAGACGCTCGATCTTTTAAAACAAAAATCAGAACCGAGAAGCCAATTTTTTACATTTGACCCATATGTCAGTCTCAGAAGGCAGGAATACTCATATCTACTCATATCTACTCATATCTACTCATATCAGTACTCGTTGATTTTCGACAGAAAAAACTTTTCTTGTTTTCAAATGATTTTCTATCTTGCATAAATAATGAGGCAAAAAACCAGTTCTGAAAATTATTAAAATGTATCTGTAAATAGAATAATTTTTGGACTTCCGTTAGACGTTATTAATTTTTCAAATATTTTTCGTTCGTTTTTTTTCGCTCAGTTAATAATTTTCATCTTCTATTTAACGACTTACAAACGCGTGCACGACAGCTCTCAGCTGTGAATTTGAATTCATTACCAAGGAACACCTTGACTTCGTTGTGCTTCGGACGAGAGACGTTGGCTCGAATTAACTACGGATAGCCTTTTGTTAGGAAGTTCGCTGTGTGGTTTTTATGCGCTCGTTTTAGCGCGTCTCAATAACGAAATGCAACAAAATGCTTTACATGCTGATGTTTGAGCGGACGAAATCATTACGTTGTCTTGATTCGATGGCTTTGAAGTCGTACACTGGCTTCTTAGCTGGCTGATGGTATGTTGGTGTCAGTTAAGTCAAGAAAATCACGAAAAAGCTCGAAACGTGAACAGCATAAATTAAGAGCCGAAAAAATTTAGATTTCTGTTTAGTTTATTGAAGAAATAAAAGAAAAAAAAATGTATAATGACATTAAGTTTGCTCTAAAAAAGTTAAAAAATTCTTTAAAATTTATCAAAAGTTTTTTATAAAAATTCTAAGAGATTTGAAATTTTCCTAGCGAAAGGAAAAACTGACGCATACTTCAATTTCCAATACCAATTTATATCAATAAGTGGATTTTAAACTTCAATTATTTGGATTTGAAAATAAAATGGACTGTCTTGATAAACTGCAAATAACTATGAGATATTTTTTTTCTATAAATGAATTCCTGTCTAATTAGAGAGGAAAAAGGTCGAAATAAATTTAATTTAATTTAGTTTGCCTTTTATACGAGATAATCACGTTTTTATATCGAGGGAGTTTTAATGCTCGTATGTGAAAAGAATTTAATTAGGCTGAAATAAATCGTAATGCAAATTGTTTCCACGCTTATTTCATACGAAGTTAAGAGCACTCAAACCAAACCAAAAACTTATAATTAAATTGAAGTATCTGTATCTGTCAGTTTCTAAGAAGTTGTTCGCTTGAAATGACTCAAAACTGCTTTTCCATTCGTATTCATATTCCTCACTCTTTCGCTAACCTTGACAGTCAAACTCAAGCCTTTCATTGTCATTCAACAGGTTATTTGGTGATTGTAAAGTGGGGAAAAATACCTAAAAAGTGAGAAAAGTGGGGAACTAGAAATGAAGGAATTACATTTTATTAACTTTGTTAACAAAAAAAAACATCATCTGACACATGGCAATACTCTGAGCACACTTAATTGAATGATGAAGTTCTAGCTTAAATCGTTTAATTTCCTTTAAATAACCTGCAAGATATTTTAAGAGCGAACTTTACTTTCATCACTGGGCCATCGGTTAGTTGCTTTTTGATCTATTGTTTCTTTATAGAGAACTATTGCTTCTTTTTGATATCATTATCACGAACACATCTGAAGAATTAATAAAAATCCAGTTGTCATATCTACGCGGTACCTAATGAATAAATTAACGCTTGAACAACGCGGGAACCTTTTAAAATTTGAGTTCTATGTAACTTTTAAACAAAGTTAACGATAGAAAATCGCTGAAATCATTTCAGCTATCATGTGAAATCATTTTAGAAACAATATCATTGTTTTTATCTAAATCTATTTGTGAAAATGTAAAACACTTTTAAACCTTTTTCAGATATGGCAACAGCACACGAAAATCCCGCCTTTATAGGCGATAATGGTTGTAATGGGAACGTTAGTCGAACAGCTATATCGCAGGCCAGGCAAAGCATGACAGAAGAGATGGTAGCGGTTGTCCTCTTCATCACTTTTCACCCCTTTTCTCATCCTCCCTTTTTTATATAGCCTTCTGCAGAGTCTTCAGATAAGCAATCGTCTTCCGCAGAGCGTGAAACTTGGGGTAATGGCATTGAATTCCTATTCTCCTGCATCGCCATGTCTGTGGGGCTCGGTAATGTTTGGCGCTTTCCCTTCACCGCTCTGGACAACGGAGGAGGCGCATTCCTCATACCCTACTTGATAGTTTTATTTCTGATTGGTAAGCCGATTTACTATCTGGAAATGATCGTCGGCCAGTTTTCATCACGGGGCTCTGTGAAGGTTTATGATTTGTGTCCAGCTATGAGGGGTAAGTTTGGATTTTTGTTTTAATTTTTAGTTGATCGTTGAATTCTCAAATTGTTATTGTTGCTTGATTTTGAGATATTAATTAAATGTTGCCCATTTCTCATTAAAATGTCACATTACTTCATTTCCGTGTCTTTCACCTTTCCCTCTCTCTCTCTCTGTCTCTCCACGTCTCTCTCTCCATGGTCATTATTATTTAGGCGTCGGTATTGGCCAAGTTTTGTCCATATCTTTCGTTACCACCTACTACGTGGCCATTATGGGTCTGACCTTGAATTACCTTCTGGACTCGTTCAAGTCGCCTTTGCCCTGGACGCAGTGCAGAGACTCGTGGCAGGCGGTCTGCGTTGCCTCCAGTGAGAGGAAGGTAGCTGCATCGCCAGACAACACTACTGTCAGCATTGTAGACGGTGAGAAGCCGGTCGCTTCGGCTGAGTTGTATTACATGTAAGTTTGATGTTGTTCGCTGGTGTAGGTTTTATTTTGTTTTCTGCTTTTATTATTTACTTATTTAAAACTAAAAAATGGTTATGGTAAAAAATGTTTTTCAAAGCGTTTACAATTAACGAAAAATTATAATTATAGAAAAATTAACTTGAAATACCTGCAGTGAAAACATTTAAACAACAAACAATTAGTAAATTAATCTTTCTTCCTTATTTATCATAGTTTATGTTATTTTCATTTGTTAGCCTCTCTTAAATATCTTATCTGTCTCACCACTTTACAGATAAAATCTTTACCTTTATTTCTCTGTGACTAAGCACATTTAGCCACTATTTTTAGCCTATAGAAAAAAAGATACAAAATAATGACTTCATTTTTAAATGCATCGCAGTGAATATTTTAACGATACGACATTACGATGCGCAACGAAATGAAATTGATAAGCGACGTAAATTGCCACACGTTAACAGTTAATTTTCCAAGGGTTTCTACAACAATAACAACAATTTAATAAATCACACACTTCAATTGAAATTTAATTTAAACATTTCGATTAACGAATGAAAAGAATTCACTGAACTTCTATCGTTAGCGATCTCTATTGCAACGTATGATACATTCTAACATTGTGAGATCACAAGAGTAGGAACATCTAATGTCAAATAATATTGATGGGTAACGACAGCAGTAATTCTCGTCGTTATATCGAATTCGAGATGAGAATGGGAATGCGGGCAGCCGAAATTAACTGGAACGTCGAGATTGAAATAGTTATTTAGTTCTTTGCAGCCGAATCGAGAAACTTTGTGTAAACTGCATTGACTGGGAATTGTATGGACCTGGATCTGTATATACTGGGACCCATACAGTCTTTGATATGTATAGAGTGGGATCTGTTCAGACTGGGGTCTCCATAGATTGAGTCTTTAGAGACTGGGATTTATACAAACTTGGATGTGTACAAACTTGGGTCTGTACAAACTTGAGTCTGTACAAACTTGGGTCTGTACAAACTTGAGTCTGTACAAGCTTGGGTCTGTACAAACTTGGGTCTGTACAAACTTGGGTCTTTACAAACTGAGAACTACATACACTAGAATTAGTATGGACTGGGGACTCTACAGATTGGTTTTGGATAGACTAGGTTCTGTATAGAATAATATCTGTGTAGATTTGGATCATACTGGGACCCCAGACCAGTTAACTGCGCAAGCCATTCGTTGTTGCGTTACTTTCAAACTTTTTCATTTGTTTCTATCAGAATATTTGTCGCATCCAGCTTAAATTCGTCAACCATCTTAATTTCACTCCTCATTTTACTTCATCGGGTTTGTAGTTAAAATTACCGCAGTGTGAATAAATGTTCCTACCACATGATAAGCATGAATGACATACACAATTTTCATCCTACTAATATCAGTATCATCATCATCATCATCATCATCATTCATCGCATATGCTGCATGGGGAAACACGATCGGAATAGAAAGACTAAAGCTCGGCACACTCGCAATTTCAAGGTATCGGAGCGGGACAAGCTATAATGATTTTTCTGCTGGCCACGTACTATGAATCCATCTGCGCCATCATCGCCTACTTTCTGGTCGAGTCTTTTCGTGATCCTCTACCCTGGTCGCATTGCCGAGTCGAGTGGGGCTCGAACTGCTTCGACTCTGCACCGCGCGCAGATGAGGACCATGCACGTGGGCCGGCACCGAGCAACGTAAGCATCGCCACGCATGTCGCAGACGAAGAACGGCAGCGGTTGGTTTCAAGCTCGGAGTTGTTTTTCGTGTAAGTGCGGGTTGCATGTGGTGGGTGTTGGGAAGAGATATTGGTCTCCGGCTTTTACCGCATGCTTTGCGGACGATCGCTTCTATAACTCCTTCCTTTCAACCTTCAACAGCAAGGAGGTTTTGCGTGAAAAGCAGAACATCGATGATGGCATCGGAGCCCCCAACTGGGATCTAGCGGCGGGCTTGTTTGTCGCGTGGTTGAGCATTTTCTTGATCATCATTCGTGGTGTGAAAAGTTCCGGGAAGGCCTCCTACTTTCTGGCTATCTTTCCGTACGTCATCATGGGCGTGTTGCTAGTACGCGCCGTAACTCTCCCCGGTTCCAGTGATGGGATCATCTACTTCATTAATCCCGACTGGAGCAAAATTTTGGATCCCAAGGCAGGTGTGGAAGGGATGTGTGGATATGGATAACTGGTATTTTTTGCGTTCAGGTCTGGTACGCGGCTGTCACTCAGTGTTTCTACTCGCTGTCTGTGTGCTTCGGTAACATCATCATGTATGCTTCGTACAACAAATTCGGCCACAATGTGCACCGCGACGTGACCATCGTAACGCTGCTGGATACCGGTACCTCGCTGCTGGCCGGCTTCACTATCTTCGGGATACTGGGACACCTGGCCCACGAAATCGGCACGGACGATATTGGCAGTGTAGTCAAGGGTGGGGCCGGTCTGGCGTTCATCTCGTACCCCGATGCTATAGCGAAGTTTAAGCAGTTGCCGCAGATCTTCTCCGTGCTCTTCTTCCTCATGCTGTTTATTCTGGGAATTGGATCGAACATAGCGATGACCTCGTGCACAGTGACCGCGATCAGGGACAACTTTCCCCAAGTCAAGCAGTGGCAATGTTCGTTGGCCATTGCGGTCTTTAGCTTCTGCATTGGACTTGCGTATGTCACCCCGGTAAGTGATTGAATGAGGTGGGTATTTTGGCAGAATCGTTGGTTTCATCGTAGCCTTCGTATTTCAGGGCGGTCAGTTTATTCTAACTCTCGTGGACTACTTTGGCGCCTCCATGATTGCCTTGGTCTTGGGTATCGCGGAGCTGTACGTACTCGGTTGGGTTTATGGAGTCGATCGTCTGTGCCGGGACGCTGAATTTATGATGGGCCGCAAGATAGGCCTCTACTGGCGACTCTGCTGGGCGGTCATCACGCCGCTGATAATGACCGCCATTCTGATCTACTTTCTGTCGACTTACACACCGTTGACGTATAACAATGTGACGTATCCCAGTTGGGCTTACGGTAAGTTAAAGAGTTGTTTACCCAAAAACAGTCATATGGTCAGAGTGAGTCCTCACAGGAATTCAAAGGATTCTTAATTGTCTGGTCTTCGTATGAAAATTTGAACACTTTTTGATACAAATAATCTTATCTTTCCTCCCTCGCTCAGCTCTCGGCTGGACCATTACCGCCATCGGCGTCCTCCAACCACCCATTTGGCTGTGCGTTGCCATCATACGGCAACCAGCGCCCACACTGGGTGAGAAAATACGGGCTGCCTTTCGTCCAAAACACGATTGGGGTCCTCGGGATCCACTGTTGCGCGAACAGTACAACAAAGAGATCGAGAACGATGCAATTGCAAGGAGAGGAATGGGCTGCTGGGCCAGCTTCAAGAAAAACATTTTTGGTTAGGTAGGTCGGCTGGAGGGGATTGGGGGGGTGGGGGTTGACCAGAGAGGCCAGGAAGGAGACCACCAGTGCTTGCCCTGCTTACCAAATCTTAAGTGCCGCACTTTTGCTCCCTAAAATCGATTTTAGTGTATTTAGATGTCCTTCTTCTAGCTCAAGATTTTGCCTGTAAGAACTTAGCGGTATTTTGTTACTTAGCTATTAATTAAAGCTTAAAAAGCATACAATTTTTAAAGTAATAAATAAAATAAATAAAAATAAAAATCATGCAAAGTTGACTTTTTAGTTAAACATGTAAAAAATGGAAATCTTTATTGACTTCTATGGATTGCAGAACAAGTTTCAACAGTCTTTTAAAAATTTCCCCGCAGCTTCATCGAAGATACAAATGAGCTCACCATTTCGAGGGGCTACCTTACCCGCCGGAAGGTCCTGTTTGTCTACAAAGACATTCTAAAAAGGCAAGACAAGAAATTGGAAAAAAGAAAGTTAGAGAAAATGTGTTGTAAGAGGTTAAAAATAAGAGAACTCTAATTCCAATAATTAATTTAATGGAAAAGGAAGACCAATTTCGCACGATTAGTCGGTCATCTGAATTAAAAATCGGCCAAGTCAGCACCCTAAAATTACCTTAACCATTTCGGCCTTCGCTGCGCCGCACATGGCGAAAATGCAACATTTCGCCGCATTGATCAGCGGCAACGTCATCGTCACACGCTGCGGCGGTGGCTTCGGCGAATCCGAGACGGCAGCCACGAGGCGTTCGCATTCCGCCAGCAGCGGATGCCCGGGAAACAGTGAGCAGGTGTGTCCGTCGGCTCCCATTCCCAGCAGCAGCAGATCGAACTGTGGCACTGCGTCACTTCCGTACTCCAGCTCGAATGCCTTCACTATTTTCTCCTCATAATCTCGTGCGCACTCGGCCAGCGAGACGTCGGTGTTGATGCGCACGAACTGCTCGGGCTGCAGCGCCGCACAGCACGGCAACAGCGTTCGTTTGTAGGCGCCGTACGTTGAATCGGCGTCGGACTCCGCCACAAAGCGCTCATCGCAGAAGAAGAACTTCCACTTCGGCAGCTGCAGCTGCGTGTCGATTTTCGGTATCGCCTGGCAGAGATAATTAAGCACGGAGCCGCCTGCAGATATGTAAATGCGAACACTCGAGGTTCGAGGTCAAGATCACTCGAAAGCCACTCAATCGCTCACCTGACAAACCCACGCGGAAGACATCGCGTTCGTTGAGTGCTCGGTGGGCACATCTTTCGATTTCCACTCTAAGACGTTCGATGACCGCTTCTTCGTTGCTTACAATTATTTTTTGCAGCATTTTTCGTTTGCATTCAACTAAATATTCGATTTTCTAGTAAAATGTTCACCGTGCTGCGTTTTGCAAGCTTCTGCCGCATCAGCTGTTTTTGCTCCAAGTAGACATTTCTTCCCCAGAGTTGTTGTTGTTGCAATTGATGGAGCAACTTGTGGATTGTCAGCGACGGGCTTTCAATTGCCTTCACTTGGAATCTCTGAAAGAGAAAAGAGAGCTTTTGCGCGGTTGTTCATAAAGTTGCCGTTAGAGTTCGCGTGTGGATTGAAGAGAAGATATTCAGTGCTTTTCAAACTTTTCTTTAATTTTTTGTTAGCGATAGACAAATCAGGAAAGAAGCCACCGTTGATGGTTGCAACAAGGAAATGAATTCCGAACAAAATTACCAAGCTGATTTTGCAGTGCAAAAGACAACAACAACAACAAATTGCATGATACCGTAAAAATGCTGAAAGAAACGTTGTGCGTTGTGTGTGGAAGTGAGGAGAAGAGATAAATAAAAATGGTGAGAACCCAACAAGTTGTGCGCTCGCATGCGAATGAGAAAAACTGAGCCACCAACATTAAATCGCGCCAATTCCACCCATCCACACCAACAAAGTAAACAAACTTATCGCTGAGAACAGAACATCTCTGTGTGTGTGTGATTCTCTCTGGGATGTGAGAAGCACACATCTTGTCACATGCAAGCAGCGTTAATCGGCTGCAACGTTTTTGTTTTGTTTACCTAGTTGGCCAAATCTGTGCAAACGAGAGAGAGAGAGAGAGAGAGAGTGTGTGTGTGTTTGCGGGATGTGAACTGGTGAAATCCGTGAGTGTTTGATTGTTTGTATGTTTGGGAAAATAAACACGTGCACCCAATACATTCCAACACCACCTCAAAAGCTCGCTCCACACACACACTGTTCACTGTTTAGATGTGAGGGACCAGCAGAGTGTTGCCAGAGTTCTTTCTACGGTTTTTTCTTTTTTCTTAGTTGTCAGCCATCATCAACAAACGACCCGGCATTTTCAGTTCGTTCGTTCGTTCAGCTTGAAAAAGGGATTCGCGATGAAGGTTGTGAACGTTGTTTGCTGCACCCTACAACAACAAAGGGCATCGTGTGCGTCATAATCAGAATTTCATTGGAAACACTTGCGGGGAAGCGAAGAGATTTTATGAAATCCACAGCGCAGCGCAGTTTGCAGTCGTCGTTGCCGCTCGCGATTCACTTTGTCACTCGTTGACGAGAGTTTTTTTTACTCCTTCCTTCGCATGGAACGCAATTTCAAGAGAGTTTTAGTGGCTTTGTTATCATTGTTCTTGTTTAATTGTGTGCATGCGGCAAAAAAATGTGAATGTGTGTGTGTGTGTGTGTAGAGAGAGTGTAGATTAGTGTACGCGCGTGTGTGTGTATTTGTGTGTGTGAGCCTTTCTATTGTTCGGCACGTTTTCAATAATTGAAACGAATTTGCATTCATATTTTTTCCGTTATCAGCTACAAGGTGGACACACACACACACACACACACGCACACACACATGCACGCCGGCAGGCGGATGTAGACACGAATGTAAACGGAAGTAAAAAGTTGTCTTATCTGGTGGGAAACACGGAGACTGACTGACTGACTGACACTTCCGCTCGTGAAGCGGCGACCTGCAGCTTTTTTCAGAAACGTTTGTGAAAGATTTCTGCTAAAAATTGGTAAGCTGAAACTTATAATTACATTGAAGTACACAATTAAAAGAGGGCGGAGCGACTTAAACGGGTGGAGGGGGTTGGTTAGGAAGGGGGCGGGGCTAGGAAGGGCGTGTGGCAAGGAAGGGTTGTGAAGTTTGCCGGCGTAAAGAGAAAAAAGACGGAGGTCACGATTTCGAAAGCTTTGAAAAAGGGAAACAACAACACAAACAACAGCACGAATAACCAGGGCGATGAGCGGCAACAACAACTAAAACAATCAAAACAACAACAACAACGACAACTAAAACAATCGAACGACAGAGCGAACAACGCACGCGACTATTAATCTTCATAAATGTTGACCGCGAAAACATTTTTGCGGTTGTCATCGTCATGTTTTGCAGCGACGACGTTGTACGACGCGCTACGACGCGTTACGACGCGTTACGACGCAACGCGTCGCCAGTTGGCGTGTTGAAGGCGAAGGCAGCGTAAATTAAAACAGCAGAGTTTTGATTTCACCAAAACAACAGCAACAACAACAACAACAACAACAACGACTACATATGCAAGCTGCTTTAGTCGGTAGTTGGTGAGCAAAAAAACAAAATTTGGAGCTACAAAACAAGAGAGAAAGAGAAGAAAGAAGCGTGACCGGCAGAGCGAGACGGACGGAGAAACTGACGGCGAAACTGATGGCGAAACTGAAGACGAAACTGATGGCGAAACTGACAAACAGGCTGACCAACAGACAGACAAACAGACAGACAAACAGACAGACAAACTGACAGGCAAACAGACAGACAGGCAAACAGACAGACAGACAAACAGACAGACAGTTGTGAGGACATCCAACCGAAAGATCGCAGGGATGGATGAACAAACAAAAGATAAACAGAACGCAATATTCCAGCTAAGCAGCCAATTTATGACATCCGAAATCCAGTGAGGTGAGCTGTGGTGGTGGTGGGTGGTGAGTTTGTTTGCCACGTTCATGTGGTGGAGTGAAGATGACTGAGAGGAGTGGGGGGCAGAGAGAGAGAGAGAGAGAGAGAGAGAGAGAGAGAGAGATGTGGTTTGCCACGCTCTAGTTTCAGCATGAAATACAAGTGAGTCGGTCGCAGCTGCGAAACGGGACACCGATGCAGTTTTATGGTCATCTTTTTTAACGAGCACAACAACAAAATATATTTCTCCGGGCTGGAGAGAGGGAGAGAGGGAGAGAAGCGTACTTGTGTAGGGTGAATTTTTTCTCATCTCATCTCTTTCGTTTTACTTTAAAATTCACATTTGACAAAATTAAGTTGGTTGAAGTTGGTTTACAGCAAAAATAGAGATAAATTAGAGGTGAAATTTAGAAATTTGTGAATTTAAATTAAAATTTGATAATTAGATGTAAATTAAAGCTCAAATGAGAGCTAAATTTTTGTTTAATTAGAGATTAATGGGGGATTAATTAGGGATTAACTAGGGATTAATTAGATCTAAATTGGAAACTAACTAGAAATAAATTAGAGACAAATTATAAAAAAATCTGAGATAAATTAGAGCTAAATTATGGATAAATTCGGGATAATTAGAGATTAATTAGAGCGAAATTAGGAATAAATTAGAGCGAAATTAGGAATAAATTAGAGGTAAATTAGAGTTAAATTTTTAGGCTAAATTAGAGTTAAACTGAAGCTAAAAATTAAAGTTGTAATTGTTGCTTAACTTAACATTTTCTTTTTATAGTTCTTGACTTTTTTTCAACTTTTCCTTTCTGATTAATAAAAAGTTTCAACGAAACTCTAGTTTCCCCCCTTTTAACGTCATCAACAGGTGGCGCTGATCGCTTTATTTCCTCTTTTTATTTTTAATGCAGACTTTTTACGTTATTCAAAATGTGAACTTTTGTTTTTTGTTTTTTTTTTCGACGACGTTTATTTAGCTTCGCTTTCGTTCGCCGTGTTGACGCTAATTAGACGGTAAACGTGAAAAATCGCAATAAAATGGAATGGGAAACGTAAAGGAAAACTTGAATCCTTGGAAAAACTTTGACAAACAAAGACGAGAACACAACTCCGCACAACTTGATACTCCCTGCAAAAACTCACCCTTCGAATCCGCAGCGCGAGCGGGTTGAAGAAAGCGAGCGCGAGTCGCCCCGCTGATGTTGCACGAGTCGCCCCGCTGATGTTGGCGGGGGGGGGGGGAGGATTTTTGACTAATTGGATTTCCCTGCAAGCAGCTGAAGGCGCCCGCATCTGCGCCCAACTGAATAATCATCGAGTTAATTATAAATTTCACTCGGCTTGACAGATTTATCTGGCAGAAATCGCTTCCAAGTTGCTGTGAGGACTGTTTTTCGATAAATTAAAATAAAAATTAAGCGTGCGTCGATAATTTCGAAGTTACAACTTCGATTTCTTTAAATTTGTTAACCCGGCTGCCGGCGAAACCCGTCACCGTGTGACTCGAGAGTCGCCTTCCAAACTCCCTCCACTGAAATGACGCTCACTTCAACTTCTCTCAACTTTTCCTCGAACTCTGCGCGCGCCGTTTGACCGTTCAACGCGACCGTTCAACGCGACCGTTCAACGCGACCATTCAACGCGACCATTCAACGCGACCATTCAACGCGACCCTTCAACGCGACCGTTCAACGCGACCGTTCAACGCGACCCTTCAACGCGACCCTTCAACGCGACAACTGCAGCGCATTTTTATGGCAGCCAATAATTTTCTAGTATTTTCATCACGCGCACTTCGCCGACCGCGCTTCCCTCCGTCGCTTGCTCACCCCACTTCCCCTACCCCCTCCCCACCCTCCCCCTCTCGACTGTTAACTGATTCATTAGCATATTTAATTTTCTTCGATTTGCAATCGTTGCCGAAAACTGGCTGGCAGTCGTCGTCCGTCGTCGTCGTCCGTCGTCGTCGTCCGTCGTCGTCGGCCAGCCAGTGCACGTCATGTCGAACACATGTTTCGCCGGGAGAGGGAGAGCAACAGCGGCAGCGGCGAGGAACAAACAGAATTTTACTGGGGAAACTTTTCGCTTGCCGAACAAACGAACTTTCCGTGCAATTTACGATCCCCCGGTGGCAAATAAAAAGCGAGCACGGGACTTCAAGCCACGGAACTTCAAGCCGGGGGACTTCAAGCCACTCGTTCGTTCCTTCACTTCAGCGGGAGGGGGTGGGGGAGGGCAGTTGGGAGGGCAGTTGGGGTCAAACCAGCGAGTGTACGCATTCACACGGCAGCCGGAGTTGGTGTCGCCGCCGATGCCGAAGCCGAAGCCGAAGTCCTCGCTGTGGCACTCTGTCGCCGTTTGGCAGAAATCCATTTGCATTTTTGGTACCCCATCATCATTCATTCGCATTATGAGGCGACATTCGAGGAGGAGGAGGAGTTGGCCGCTCGCTCGCCGGGTGGGAGTGGCAACTGCTTGCGCTGACAGTGTGAAGTTGGGAGTTGAAGAATTTAGCAGCGACAACGACGCGCACCCCTCGCAACCCCAGACGGAAACGCAACCAGCAGACGCAACGCTCGACTAAGTGAGTCCAGCTGACACCCATCGCCTCCCTCCCCCCAACCCCGTGTGACCCCACCTGACCCGTCAATCAGCATCGATGGCGCTCGCGTTCGTCGTGAGCAGGCGGCAGGATGGGCTTGTGAATGCCGCGCCACGTTGTCGACGTCGACAGTGGGCCGCCTCGTAAAGTGGCATCATTTTGGCACAAGTGACGGCTTACACTTCGTCGCCGTCGCAACAGTCGTCGTCGTCGTTGTCGTCGTCGTCGTCGTTGTCGTCGTTGCCGTCCTCGTCGTCGTCGTTGTCGTTGTCGTCGTCGTCATCCTCGTCGTCGCCGTCCTCGTCATCCTCGTCGTCGCCGTCCTCGTCATCCTCGTCGTTGTCGTCCTCGTCGTTGTCGTGGAAGTTGTAGTCGTCGTTGCTGTTGCTGCTGCTGTTGCGAGCGCGTTGCGGCATCGTTTGTGCGAACTGTTGCAGCTGTTCAAACTTTGAATTGCCAGAAGAAGGTTTCTGCTTCCGCTGCTCTTCTGCTGCTTCTTCTGCTCCCTCCTGCCAGCTTCTGCTGTCGACAAGAACGATGAACGGGTGGGTCAACGTCAGCTGTTTGCTCTCGCTGCAACTCAGAACACACAGAGAACGTCAAGTGGAGCGGCACGCGGCACGACTTCGCAGTGGGCTGCCTGCCTGCCATCACCGGGCTGTCGAGAGAGTTTTGTGCTGCTGGGCAACAAGCGCTCCACCACCACGATGATGCCAGAGCTACAAAAAGCAGCAGCAGCAGCAGCAGCAGCAGCGTTCACGATTATTGTTTACACAGGAATTCCATGCTAGCAGCAGCAACAACAACGACAGGAGGCAACAACTACGACACGAGGCAACAACGACGACAGGAGGCAACAACGACGACACGAGGCAACAACAACGACACGAGGCAACAACGACGACACGAGGCAACGAAGCAGCAGCAGCCAGCGAACGCGAAGGATTTTCTTTCCTTTGATGTTATTATTCGCAGCTGTGACCTTCGCATGGATGGCGTGGAAGAATGGGAATTCTGTTGCACTCATTTCGTCGTTCGTGGCGTCGCCGACTCGCCGACGTTGTTGTTGCTGCTGTTGCGGCGCGAACAGTTCGGCCGGCCGGACGGTGGGACGGTGGGACGGTGGGACTTTTCTTCGTCTCGCAGCGTGTTGTCGTGCGACTGTCGTTGGCGCGGCAGGCAGCGGGGACGCCGTGCCGCGTGCTGCTTTGCATTGCTGGCGACTTAAGGAAGCGTGAATGCGCGGGGATTCGAATTGTCTCGCTGCAGGATCGGCTTCACATCTGCGTCGGTGGCATCAGCAGTGGGAATCCGCACAAGTGTGCCGAATCGGCAACTTAATTGGACCTCCAAGCAGCTGAAGTGCGTGCGGAAGATGAACTCAGTGAATTCAGGCTTTCGAAAGGTTCAAATTTATCGATTCTTATAGTAAAATTCTTCAATAGAGAAGTTTTTTATTTATCGATAAATTTTTAATTTTTTATTTCGATTTATCGATAATTTTCTGTTTAATTTTCCAGTCTTTTTCGCTATATTTTGGCTTTAAAATATCCATCGATTGTTGTCAAAACATCGATAAATGTTTGTTTAATCGATTTATTTTTGTATTCTTTAGTTTTTGCTGTGTCGATTCTTATGTATTGAATTCTCACCATATTTTTTTTATCGATTGCCGATTATTTGAAATTTTTAAAATTTATAATTTATAAAAATCAAAATTTACAAGTCTTATTTACAAATTTTTTATCGATAAATTTTTGGTTTTGGTTTGGTTGAATTTTTTGGACAAAAATTTTGAGTTGAATTTTTCATTTTAATCTCTTCCGACTTAAAATTTAATGAAAACCTTTCAAAAAAATTGCAAAAATTTCCCACGAACACCAAAGATGGACGAAAAAGCGAGGCAAAAATCGTTTTTTCCGCTCACGCTCACTCTGCTGACGCTCACTCCGCTCACGCTCACTCCGCTGACGCTCACTCCGCTCACGCTCACTCCGCTCACGCTCACTCCGCTCACGCTCACTCCGCTCACGCTCACTCCGCTGACGCTCACTCCGCTCACGCTCACGCTCACGCTCACGCTCACGCTCACGCTCACGCTCACGCTCACGCTCACGCTCACTCATTAGTGGCGCGCGTGTGCGTGCTACGCGTGTGAATGAGCGCACTTCACGCGCGATGTCGCTTGTTGTTGCTGTGTTCAGTTGTCTTTTTCTCAAGGGGTTAATGAATCATAATGAATTGTGGCGTTGTTGGGGAGGGGGTGTGGTGGGGGGTGAGAAGGGTGGGTGGATGGCAGGGCTCGCCGGCAAGCAGGGGTCTGCGTAACAAGTGCAGCTGCGATAAGCGTGCGAACGTCTCACCGTCGCTCGAAGCATCGACACCGCTGGCCGTGACGAGTGTTTGCGGATGATGGATGACGAAGTCTGCTGGTTGGTGGTGGTGAACGAGACAACTTGAGGGGTGCGTTTTCGGTGGATGGGGTGAGAGCGGGTGGATGGCGGCCGGAAAATGAGACCGAAGAGGGTGGATGATAAGATTTACGAATGAAGATTCATTGACTGGATGATAATTTAGCGCGTTTGTAATGTTAATTGTGCGTCCTACAAATTACACCTCGATTATTCCGATATTAATCGGTAGAAACCGATAGATTACATCAAACAGTTTCTTAGATTAAACTTAGATTAAACTAAAGCATTTCATAAAAATGCCTAAAATAATCTAAATTTTTATAAGTTCATTTTTTCGATAAACTTCGTTAAATTTGAGTAAATCAATCAAAAATCAATTTAAATTAAGATGGCGAAAGAAGAAAAATATATAACAATTACAACTCAACGCAAGAAGTCGGTAAAAACGATAAGATAAATAATAATAAATCGATAATAAATCGATAACAAATCGATAAATAATCGTCCAAACCTAGAAATAATCGATAACTAAAAATAAAATAAATCTGTAAGTAATGCAATAGTTATGAAATTTTAAATCGATTAGGCAGCAAAATCACTCAAGAGTCTTTTTAAATCGATAACATCTTCAAATTCTTGTTCCTCCGATAAATTTTCGACAGAATATAAATAACAACTCGGTAAATCAGATTTATTTTAAAATATTAAATAATAAATAATAATCGATTAATAATATCTAGGAAGATACTTGATAAAAAACAACAAATAAAATCGATAACTAATTTTAAAATCAAGAAATTCCTACAATTTACGGCAAGAATTTTATTATTACATTTTTAAATAAAATTGTGGACCTAATCAAGTCGATGATAATCGTTGAAGAAAATCGATAAATAAAATCGATAAATTTGCGAAAGATACAAAAACCATACAAATTTTCGAAAAATTTCGAAACTCTTAAAATTTTAAAATAAAAATTATTTACGAAAATTTACTTGGTGAAATGGATAATTTTTTCGTTAATTCCTCTAAACTGCCACAATTTCTGCGAGCCATGCAAAACTTTAATAGCATCGCTGCACCGCTTTTTCATTGGGTCCACAAATTTGGTAGCAACATCATTTTGCGCCAACATGTTGTCGTCGCATCAGCTCACTTTTCAGGTCGAGGGAAGCCATGCGACGGACGACGGACGGGCGGACGACGGACGGGCGGACGGGCGGACGATTTTCATGTACGCATCCGTGTTTTCGGTTTCGTGGTTTCGATGCGACCAGAAATTGTGGGGGGAAAACGAGGGAAAAAACCGGCAAACGGCCGGCAAGTGTTGGCGTTGCAATTTATGCTGCTGTTGTTAGCGCGGTCGGACGACGCTGCCGGACGACGTTGCCGGACGACGAGTTCAAACGCGTTGCCAACAGATGCGACAACAATGACGAGGTGTTTCAAAATACCAATAGAAATCTCGGTGGAGTGAGGCGACGGTGATCCTCAGACCTCCTCCGGCTGAGGCCGCCTGAGGCCGCCTGGGACCGCCTGTGATCGCCTGGAACCGCCTGAGGCCGCCTGAGACCGCTTGTGACCGCCTGAGGCCGCCTGTGACCGCCTGGAACCGCCTGAGGCTGCCTGTGACCGCCTGAGACCGCCTGTGACCGCCTGTGACCGCCTGAGACCGCCTGTGACCGCCTGAGGCCGCCTGTGACCGCCTGTGAGCGCCTGTGACCGCCTGAGGCCGCCTGAGACCGCCTGAGACCGCCTGAGGCCGCCTGGGACCGCCCGGAACCCACTGAGACCGCCTGTGACCACCTGAGACCGCCTGTGACCGCCTGAGGCCGCCTGAGACCGCCTGGAACCGCCTGTGACCGCCTGAGACCGCCTGTGACCGCCTGGAACCGCCAGCTGCTGCCTTCTCACCGCCTTCGCTTCCAGCAATTAATTTTCCATGCTCTCCGCACAACATTTTCACTCGCAGCAACTGAGCGGAAATTCGAATTGAATGACATGAAATGGATTTTCAGTTGCTGCTCTTCATCGTTCATCGTTGCCACGCCGGCGATGTTGGTGCCGGCGGCGTGCGGCGTCGTTCAACTCCGTTGGATGCGATCAACGTGCGGCGTCAACAACAGCAAAGCGCGCGACGACGGAGAGGCGGAGGCGGCGACGAAGAGGCGAAGGCATCAGCAACAGAAGAGCAGCTCAACCTGGCTGAGCAGCAGGCTCAGTCACAGCAGCAACAACAACAGCAACAACAACAGCAGCAGCAGCAGCAGCAGCAGCAGCACATCAACATTTCAGTTTGCAGAAATGAATGCTTCGAAACAACAACAACAACAACGACAAGAGTGACTACCAACAACAACCACAGCAACCAGCAACAACAACTCTACTCGTCCTCGTTCGCAATGATTTTGCTTTTCGGTTCGACCGAAAAAGATTTTGCAACTGACAGATTCATAATTAGGAATTCAAAATCTTTAATAACGAATTTAGTTGGTATTTTCCATCTCGCTCGCACAGTGGCTGTCGTTGCCACTCGTTGCATTGCGCTGCCACGGCCGCTGCTGCTGCTGCTTCTCCTGCTGCTGCCTCTGCTGCTTCTGCTGCTTCTGCTGCTGCCTCTGCTGCTGCCTCTGCTGTTGTTGGTTTTCCCGACAACCAACTCGGCTGGATATGAATTCCAGTGGCTGAGGGGAGCGGCAGGGTGGCGGTGGCTCTCCCGTCGCCGCTGCAGCTCCCGTTACTCGACGGCTGCCACTCGCAGATCCCGCTGCTCCCGTTGGCTGCGTCGTTGTTTCCGTTTTCAGCGAGAACTCGTTTGTTGTGATTTTCTGACAAAATTCGCTTTCTTTACTTTCCATTTAATTTCAGCGTAACTTTTATTTTTTCTTATTTATATTATTTAATTTTATTTATTAGTTCTTCCATTATATTAAATTCTATTTATTATTTAAATTCTATTTATTATTTATATAAAAAGTAGAGAAATTCGATAAATAAAAACGCGAGAATTTTCACGCGCAAGTCGTTCGTGACTCCGGATTCACATTTTGGATGAAATTTGAGCGCCGCGTCCATCTGCTTAATTTTTAAGAGTTTGTTTCTCAGACTTCATTTAATGTTTTTCGTTTCCTTTTTCTGTCGTTTCTCCCCGCGGAACTTTTAACGCGTCAGCGGGCGGCGGCGCGCTCACAACCGTTTTTCCGCCGACATCTTTATCGCGAACGCCAAACTTTCGTGGCAGCTGCGAGAGCTGCGAGTCATCATCACGCTCAACACACACACACACACACACAAGCGCGTCACTCAGCATGACAGGCGCCATTTTTCTCACTGACTGTCCTTCCAGTCAGAGTCCGTCGTCGATGGGAAAGAAAAGAATTCTCAGCTGCGTCTGCACGCCTGCTGTGAACTCGCTGGCGAGGACGCTGTTTTTTTTTTTAATTAAAAATAAATAAATAAATAAAAACCCAACTAGCTAAGTAATTAAATAATTAAGAAAATAAATAAATAAATAAATAAATAATAGTAACGAAATATATTAAATTCGCATTTTTAGAGATTTCCTCAAGAATTCCTCAATTGAATTCGGGAAGCCGAAAACATCCTCTGAAAAAAAGTCCCTCAATTTAAACACCTGCGTCTCGCTTGCTTGTTGTTGTTGTTGTTGCCATGTAATGACTGCCACTGATGAGCGCATTTTATTTTTACGCATTCCGGCGTCAGCAGTCGCAGCCGCAGTCGCAGTCGCAGTCGCAACCGTAACCCACATTCTTGGCGAGCGCGACGCGACGTGTCACGTGTGCTGCAGCTGCAAGCGCACACTAGAGCAGCAACGCGACGGCGGCCTCTCGCCTCTCGCAACACCTGCAGCATTCAACATTAAATTCAACGAGAGGCCGCAGTTGCTGGCGGCTGCGTTGACAGACAACCCCAAGAATTTAATTAAGGAAAAAATTGCTGTTTTCTTCTTCCCCTTCCTCTCTTACTTCCCAATCCGCTCTTACTTCCCCTTCCTCTCTTTCTCTCCTGCTTCTTGATGAGCATCCACTTTTCCTCTTCTTTTGCATACCGTTTCCGCTCCGTTCCGTTCATACGCGACTTTTTCCGCGTTGCCGTTCTCGTGGAGAGAAACAGCAGCAGCAGCAGCAGCGACTTCATAGACGACGACGGTCGTGTTCGCGACGACCACCTGCCGAGCGGGTCAGCTGCGCACCGTTGCGCTGCCTGCCGTTAACACCTGTTGTTGTTGTTGTTGTTGTTGTTGCTATTGTTTTGTATGCTGCTGCTGTTGTTTTGTTGTTTTTGCTGCAAGTAGATGTGTATCACAAAATGTATTTCTTGTAATTGTTGTTGCTGCAGTTGTTGCTCTCCCATTTGCAGGGAGTTTTTTTTGCTTCCTAAGTGAAGCAGCAGCTGTTGACAGCTGTTGTTGTTGCTGCTGTTGTTGTTGTTGTTTTTAACCCATTAACTGCTGTATTCGCAATAGCTGAAAATTTGCTTTTTTCATCACCAATATTTACAAGAGCAAGAAAACGAAGGCCAACAGAAAACCCAACAAATTTCATACTGATGGAGCGGACAAATGTTGTTGTTGTTGTTGTAGATGTCATGCTGGCCAGCGCAGTCATTGTGGCGCCACTCAGCGAACAGCGCGTGAATAACGTTGTCAGCAGCCACTCGCTGCTGCGTTGAGTGTTGAAGCCGGCTTCTCATTTATTTCACTTTCCTCCTCACAGACGCACCAACACACCGCCACACAACAACACCGCCGCTCACCTTCACACAACAACACCGCCGCTCACCAGGAATCAACAAGAATTTTTAATTAAAATTTTAGGAGATGCAGAGGCGGATTTAAAATCACCGAAAGAAGGAGAGAAAGTTGTTGAACTTTTCTCACAAAATTTCGCCTCACCTCTGCGATGAGAAAGAAGATGGTGTGAGTGAGTACAGTTAATCATTGTGTGCACCGGTGAGAGGGGAAATCCTCTCTATTTTTTATACACAATACAATGCAATAAATCAGCTGGAATAATTTTTGCATACGAAATTAGTTGTCGATCTACAATTCCCCACCCACTCACACTTTTCCAGCCACTCCAACACCACACACACACACACTACCTCCTCATTGTCGCTCTCTTTTGATTGCCTGGCGTAAATTGGATTTCGCCACAACCTCAAAAATCTCAACGCACACACTGTTGACGCGTCCGAAATTAACGCTGACTACACAAGCAACGCAAACAACATCTTTATCGCCGCGAAACACACCGCAGAGAGGAAGGAATCTGGAATCCGTTTGGCGAGAGTGAGTCCAGCGTGCTGCAGAGCGGGGATGACAAGCAGCAGCAGCAGCAGGAATCAGTGGCGTCTGGCGGCGAGCTGCGCTGGTGATAAGCAAGCGAAGCGGACAAAAAACTTGCACTTGCGTGAATTGTTAGCTTTGCTGATCCTGACAGCGGGGTGGGCAACGCCGTCTGCAGCGCCGATGCTGCCAGCAGAGACACTCGCAGCACGATTACTCGGCACTTTAAAGGCTGAAGAAGTTTCTCGCTCGCGACTTTTCTTATCACTTCAACGCGCATAAAATGTTTGCCATCCACGAACTGTCATCACAGCGCACAGACGCGCGATAAACGGAATAAACTTCCGCGAGTGTTTTCGTTATTTCCGCTGCCAATTATCGACGTCACTGCCGCTCTCCTGCGTCCTGCAGCTTGACAAAAAATATCGCCACCCCTCGCATCGGCAGCGCGACAGCGACACCCGCACGACACAACGACGAAATTCCCACTCAACGTCGAAATTCCCACTTAACGGCGAAATTCCCACGCAATTTGTGCGATTCAGCAGTAACGATAACAGCAACAACAACAGCGACAACACCACCACCGAAATTGCCATGATTTGAATTCTTTTTCTCCTTCATTTGCCACATCAGCATTTTCAATGTTGCCCGCTGGTTTTGTTGTTGCCCGACTCAGCATGTTTTGTTGTACGTTATGTGTTGGTGTTGGGGTGGCGTTGTTGTTGTCGAGGCAACTCTCGATGTGCCTAATTTGACTTCTGCTCCCCAACATCTAAGCATGGCGTCTCTTTTTTAACTCCTTTTTTACCTCTCACCCGACTCAACGTTTTCTCTCACCCGCACTCATCGACACATGTCTCCACACACACACCCAATTATAGTGTGCACTGTGTGCGGTGTGCGTGCGCTCTCAATCCTCACCGCACACACCTCACCAAATAGTATTCTTCAGCATTTGTTGTCAGCTGTCACAGCTGCTGCCTCCTCTTCCATCAATGGTTGGGTCTGTGGCACTCGAAGTTCGTTAAAGTCTTCAAAATTTGGCGTTGGAAGTTTCTCTCTTCTCTATTTAGAGAGCGCAAACTTAATTTAATTTTTCCTTTTAAGCCCAAATGTCGCTCCACTTTAAATTTTCTCGAATGTGCTACTAATGCAACCCTAACTTTCCTGATACCAACAACAACAGCTGGTGTGTCATCTGTCATAACAACAAAGACTCTGCTAGACGCAGAGAGACGGAAAACTCGGTACGGTGACTGCTGTTGCTGCTGCTGCTGCTGCTGCTGCTGCAGGCCGCACGCACATGTGGTGGCCACAGCAAGGCGCTCTCACGTAAACGCTATGAAGAGAGGAAGAATAAATGGATGGCAGAGTGAGAGACTACTTTGCGTTGGTTGAGAAGTGGCACCGGAATCGCTGACGCGAGTACCGTTGTTTGTTGGAAACAAGAAAACAGCTGTTTCTGACGACTGCCTTCAAGAGCGCAAGCGTTCCAAATGCTGAGAACGATGAGTTTTTGGTTTTCCAAACTTAGCACGGGAGCTGCTAAACTAGTAAACGTTTAAATGCACAGCAGACACCGAGTGGTGAACACGTAGTTGCGGACGAACTCCTCAGAAACACTTTGGAAACGATGAGCGATGAGGAAACATTTGGTTGAGGAAACTTTAATTTAACGGAACCGATTGCCAGCGGAGAGTTCGGATGAGATGAGCGAATCATCATTGCGGGAAGAGAGAGAGAGAGAAAGAGAAGAACGGGTTATTTCCCACTTGCGGCTGAATGCAATAATTTTGTTTTGACTTTGGCGAGCCGCCGCTCTACGCTCTGCGCTCTGCTTGTGCAATGAAATTCCAACGCGCGAAAATCCAGTCGAACGGTTGGCGTGGAGTTGAATGGTTGTGTGTGTGAGTGCGGCGGAGCGTTAGAAATGTGAAAATCGCCGGTTTTTTAAGATTTAATTCTTAAAAAGTGAAGAACTTAATAAATCAATGCAATAAAATTGATTAAGATAGGCTTTCTTAATAAATGGACAACAGTGAAGAACATTTAATTGCTAAACTTTAAAAATAAAATCGTATAAAATTTCAAGTAAACTTTTTCACATCCAAACATTTTTGCATTTAATAAATAAAAGGAAAGTGAAAAAATTAAAATATACAACAGATAACTGAACTTAAAAGCAACTTTAAACTTTGAAAAAGTTGAAAAACACGTTTTAGAAAAGCCGGCAGAAAACAACTGAAATCCATTCTCGGAATCCTCTCAGTAAAACGTTGATGTAACGGTGCGAGCGGAAATGAGAGGAGAAGCCAGTCTATTTTTGCACGTGTTTCTCCGCAACCTCAAAAGTAAAGCAAGCAAATACACAGCTAACGGTAATCTTTTGCCGGTGTAAAATAAATTTTCACAGATTTGTAAACGCGGAAACATTAAAAGAATTCCAAAAAAAAGCTCTAAACACGCCATTTTGAAAGAAATTCTCCAAATGAAGCGAATAAAAATGTCCTGAAAAAATAGAAAATACAAATTACAAAAACAACAATCCAGACCGACTCGCCTGACGTGTTAAAACTGGTTTTGCTCAGCTGCACATCGTGCTCTCATCTCTCAGGCGTCGCTGCTCTCTTGATTATCATCGAACACATCGTAGTCGGTTTCATTATCACCGTCGTCATCATCACTTTCGTCAGCCTCCATCATCATCATCATCTTGGAGATCGTAGTCATCGTCGTCGTCCTCTCTTCAGTGTTTGCATCCGCTCTCACCGCACCGTGGACTCAAGCAGTTCTGCGGTGTAATAAAAACGTCTGCGCTCAACTGTAGTCTGCAGTATGGTAAGTTGTTGGTGTAAAAATAGAGAAACAAATAGAGTTTGGAAAGAACTGATTTTCCATTTTGTTTTACTTCATATAAATAATTGCAGCTTAAAAAACAGGAAAAATACCTGTAAAATACCTGTAAATACCTCTTATTTTTGCTTTCTTCAATCACAGTAAGCTAAATTTTTCAATTAATCAGCTCGTATTTCGTAAGCATTTTCTAGATTTTTACTAACAACAAATGAAACTGTTTTTCGCTGAAAAAAACACACAACAGCCGCGACAACTGATCTTCATTTTTCTCCCCATTTTGTTGCTCATACGGCACAAATTATTCCCCTCTTCCCCCTTTTTTTTTTTTTTTTTGCTTTCCCGCGTACTAGCAAATGTTTTGCAAACATTTGTTGTTCTGTTTTAGTGAGGAAAAATTCGATACAGCTTTTTCTTCAGTTTGATGAACAGATGGTTTTTGTTGCTATTTTGTGTGCTGATTCGGGCAACACATTTTTGCCACTCCATTGAATTCCAGCAATTGTATCTGTTGTTCCATTCCTGAGATACAAAAACGAGCAAAAATAATGTAAATATTGAATTCATTCCCGTTAAAACATATTTTTTGCCATATACATCTCAAATTTCTAGATGACAAATAGTTTTCTGATCATTGAGGAACTTAGAAAACTTCAATTTATTAGTGTAATTCAATGATGAGCCTTGATATCGTTGACTGGTAATTTTAGCTGATTTGAAGGGAGTGTTTTAGAAATTTATAGGGAGACTCAAAATTGAACATGTGAGGGTCGTAAATTTAGCGGAAATAATTGCGTTAAATAATAATGAAGATAATTCCGCGTAATTCCGTGCGGAAGTAATTTTGTAGCGGAATTCTGTACGGAATTTAGTTACTCAAGCTGAAAAATCGCTCTCAACGAAACACCTTCCGTGTTATTTAGCGGTGAATTCGTTTTACGATGCACGACTGGTATGCAACTACAATTTTTCAATATTAACGACACTCAAACAGGAAAAAAGAAGAAATTCAATAAATGATGAGAAAACACGAAACATATTGAAAACCATTAAACTTTTTAAGCACCTCTTTTCAGAACCGTCTGTCGATTACGAACCGGCAAAGACACCGAAAAAATTGGCCGACACACATGCCAAAATTAATCGCTTCTCCCCTCAACAATTTATTTTCAGTATTTAATTTTTTTCAGATCTCCTTCTTTGTCTAGTCTTCGTCACACCGTCTCCGTGCAAGCTGAGAAAATATTTATGCAGGTGTTTCTCTCACAAGCCCAATATAGGGCAATCGAAAAAAAAATTATTCATCAGTACGACAGCCAGCGGGGACAGTCAGCGGTTAATATAAAACAAAAGGCCAGCAGAGCACGCAAAATATGTACACACAGCAATTCAGCAAAAGTGCGAAATATCTGCAGAGCAACACCAGATAAACGAATAGACAGACAGACAAACGAACAGACAGACAAACGAACGAACAGATGAACCAACGGACGAACAGATGAACGAACAGACAGTCTGCCGAATTCTTGCTTGACTCCTCGAAAAACGCCAGCAATTACGAACAGACGAACAGACGCACAGACGAACAGACGAACAGACGCACAACAGCCAGCCGGCAGCCCATAACAAACAGACGCCAGCAGACGTCATCAGTGTCGGCAACAACCGTCGACAACTAATTTGGCTGCGTTTTTTGTGCGCGCCTCGTTACACTCTACAGTCGAACGGAGCGGCGTGCATGGAATTCCTTCTGCCGTTTGTAATGTAGAAACCTTCTCGAGGCTGTTTAGGTTAGCATGAGTTGAGGTAGTTTAATCTAAACACAATTTTATAAGCTTAAACTAATTTTAATTGAAAAGAAAGACGAAAAAAAGTTGAAGGAATTGAAGGAATGATGAAAATATTCCTCTTTTCTAATTATAGAGTGATTCTGGTGTCGACCAGACCGACAACCGAAACTACTTGTTCGTTTTTTTGCTTTTGTTCTTAAAATGGTTAAATATGATTGTTGATTTTGTTATTGTTGCAAAAGAAAAAAAAAGCAGTTGTCAGTTTTTTTCAGCTTTTTGTTACTTTATCATCTGTTTTTAAAATTTAAATAGAACCACAAATATCGTCTTCATGCATGAAAACACTTGAAAGAATAATTATTTAAAATAATTATATAATTGGTAGAATAATATTTAGAGAATAATGACGAGAAGAGCGACGAAGAGGGAGAGAAAGAGACTTCGAGATCCAGTGATGTTTAAAAAAGCGGAAAGCCATCGATAGACCTTGAGAGGAAGAGAGTGATCGAGAGTGAGAGATAGAGTGAGAGAACGAAAGAGATAGAGCGAGAGCGAGAGAGTAAGGCAGAGAGGAAGTGATAAGGGTGGCGGGGAGAGGGAGTGGAGAAGGAAGAGAGTGGAAGAGGGGAAGATGGGGAGAGGAATAGCGGAGAGATACGGGTAAAGGAGGCGAGGGAGAAAGTAGAGAAAAGAAAGAAAGGAGAGAGAGAGAGGAGAGATAGGAATGAGTGTGAAAGAGGTGAGGGAGAGTAAGAAAAGAAGAGTAGGAAAACGTAGAGAGGGAAAGAAAGAAAAGACAGAGATAGAGAAGTAGAAAGAAAGTGAGAGAAAGGAAGGAGAGCGAGAAAGGAGGGAAAGAGAGAGGAAGGAGAGAGAGAGAGAGAGAGGGAAAGAAAGTAGGGAGAGAGTTAGGAAAAGAGAAAAGAGGGAGAGAGAGAAGGAGAGAAAGATGAAGGGGAGAGAGAGAGACAATTCTTTCACTTGTTTTGGCTTTAATCAGTCGCCATTCTCTGCTCGATTACTCGCAATTCTACAGCTCTGTAATTTCGTAGCCAAATTAATGAAATTACAGAGTAGTCAAGTCAATTTATTTCCCAACTAATTTGGTTGTCATATCAAAACAAACTCGCATAATGCGATAATTTAAATCAAAATCGGTAATCAGGGAATAGTAATTTGCAAGCACATGTGGTCATGGCAGCGGAATTCCCTCGAAAGGCAGGCAAACCCCGAGAACTCCTCTCCTGATCGGGAGGCAGAAACGCTGACATTCCTGAGTGGTTGAAGTTGACCCCCCACTAGCTGGGATATCAACGCAGCTCAAGCAATTCTCACAGCTGAGATAGCAATTGTGACGACGAAACGATACTCGAAAATCAATTTTCAGAATACTGTAATACGTGTTTCCTTCAAAGTTCAGTTTAATTGTTCTTTATTTTCATTAGTCGGTGCTTTTCAGCGATTCCATTCTTTGGCTGCACCTGAATCAGCCAACGATTGGAGAAGAAAATTTTCAGGTTCAGACAGCACGGATCGGATTTCCAGCTCAAGTATTTCTGCGTGTATGTGAGAATTAATTACGAAAATTAATGGCGCACGTGATGCTTCAGCTTTGTTCGCGTTGGTAATTGAAAACAAAGCAAGCGAGCTGCCGCAAGTCAAAATATGACAAAAACACCTGCTTCCTGCCAAAAGCCATTCGGTGTCTCTTTCTCGCTCTTCGAACACCTCTCTCTCTCTCTCTCCTCCTTCCCCCTGCAGCCATTCAGTGAGTTCAGTGAGCACCAATTACTGGGTGTCGCCGCAAATGCGCGCCACACGGCGGCGATGGTAGTTGCCACCGTATTGTGTTATTTAAAAAAAAGGGTTTCGCGTGACTTTTAATGAGTGCAACTCAGCTTCATGTTCATTAAATGCAGTAATTCCGAGAAATATCGAATTTCAAAAAAATCTCCCTTTTCCTTTAATTTCTTTAAATAAATGTTTTGATTAAAAAAAATTTATTATTTCTTTATGCACTCGAGAAATTTCGATGAATTATCATAAAAGTGAAGCGCGAAAAACGGAGGAAATTTGAAATTCCTTAAATTTGTGCGGTGATTGATTCAGTATCCCATTTTTCTCAATGCGGCATTCCAAAAAAATCTCGTGCTGCCACCACATTAATGTTAGCAAGAAAGAAAAAAATGAAATTAGGGTAACTCAACTCACTCAACCATCAATCAATCAAATGTTCACGTCTCGTTGCTGCTCTGGCTTGCTTGGCCCACGAAATTCCCACAAAAACGCCCACAAAACAAATACTAATTTCTCATTCCCCACCCCTCTCACCCCTTTTTCCGCAAGAAGCTGAATGAAACACACCCTCTTCGAACCCACCGCGTTCATGCCCCCCCCCCCCCCCAACACTCCTTCGACACCCTCTCGATTAGCTGTGGCAACACTTGCTACTCCTCGCTTGGCTGACGATTAACGACGCAGACTAATGATGCGACTTTCGCACGAGAGTCACAGGTGAGCAACGCGTTGCACATGCGACGGAGCGCGCAACCACATGACGAGACGAGAGGGAGGACGACGAGACGAGACGGAGGACGACGAGAGGGAGGACGACGACAACTACGATGACACGGATGTCAAGGAACATCAATGGCGTCGCTTTCCACAAACTGTGGGCGCTACGAAAAGTGGGTGAGATTGTTGAGTACTCTCGCTTTTGTTGCTGTTGTGTTTTTCGCACACAGCTGTGCCGAGATGAAGGAACTCCTCACGGTTGGGTTTTTCCTTACGTTTTGCTGTTTTTACGGTTATTAGCCGGAGCTGGAAGACGTGAGAAGTGCTAAAATGGCGCTAACAGCGGAGATGTAGTAAAATTTTGTGAAAATCGGTTCCTTAGATGTGGGAACCACTAAAACTTGACGACTTGTTAATGAGTTTCTTGAGTATTTCTTTTTCCTGTGAGTCCTCCCTGCAATAACGACGCAGTGGTTACTTTGTAAAAGTCGATTACTTTCGTCAAATCTATTAAATTTCTCAAGTTCCTTGATGTTTTATAAACAATTTCTTGAAAATCGCTTACTTTTTTCATACAACTGAAATAGGAAAGTTTTACATTTTTAAAAATTACGTCAAATAATTTTAATTGTAATTGCTAACCGATTACATTTCCAAAATATAAAGTTGTTTCCAATAGTTTTTCTCAATTTGCTTGTATTACGCTTGCTAATTAAACAAATAATGACAAAACTTTCAGGAAATCTTGAATAACTTTCCAAATCTTATATTATTATAAATAAAAATGGTTATTTTGAAGTTTTTTTTTAACTTTAGAGTAAGATAATTTATTTTTGCTTAAAAAATCGAATAATTTTCGAATTAATTTTGTTTTCCCAACTTTGACAGCTCGTTATTGACAGTCCGCAACTGACTGACAGCCAGCCGTGTAACGAACACACGAGAACAGATAGTTAATGTGATTCCATTGACGAGGACGCATTTTCGAGTAATTGACGAGGATAATGAGTTCTGTGTATATCAAGGTGAAACAACGTTTTTCCTATTCCGATGAATGATAGATGAAGATTTAATGATGCATTGAAATTTGTTGAAATTAATGAACAAATTTCAGGGAAGAAGACGTTTTAGGTTCATTAAAGGAGTTTTAAATTCTTCTATTCTCGTTATTTTGCTGTTGATTTTTCCAATTCATTTAATGCTGGCGAAAAATGTCCCCACTGTTTATTTTCAATTTTCGTAATCCTTTAATAAATTAAAATTCTGCCACTCATTTCAAAGCTAAACGAGGTTTTTTTTTTACTTCCAAAAATAATATAATAGAAAATCTGTGGTCGTAAATTGAGTGGTTGGTGGACTGCTGTTGCCACATTTTATGGCTCACTTCAGGCTGTCGTCAGTGGTGGTGATGGTGGTGGTGGTGATGGTGGTGGTGGTGATGGTGGTGGTGGTGGTGATGATGGTGGTGATGGTGTTGACTGGTTGATGGAAAAACGGGTTTTTTATCTCCCCTCTGTCGCAAACACAATCCAAATGGTATAAAAAATTTTCTCACAGCTCAAATGAGAAAAGAAAACAACGAATAAGTCAAAACTAAACACGAAAATTCTTATCTGCTGCTGTCAGCTGACATTTTTCGCTAGAAATTGTGGGGGTTGGCAGCACGGGGTGGCAGCACTGGTTGCCAGGCAAGCGCCAAAGTGCGAAAACCATTCGGCGGCGGCTGTGGCAAAAATATTTTCAAACAAAACAGTGAACGAAATTTTTGAACGAAAATTATGCCAAAGACAGCAAAATATTTGAAAAAAATATTGTCAGGGTTTGGATGCCCCAGCTGTGGGAAGAAAATGCCAGAAGAGGAGGAAAGATGAGGACAAATACAGGATGGCTACGGGAAGAGAAACAAGAAAACCAGTGTTTGTGGTCCCCGTGGTCCACAGTGAAGTGGAAAAGTGGAAAGCAGGTGGCAACACCGTTCTTTTGGTTTGTTTATGTTGTCTTTGGAAATTCGGGAAGAGGAAAAATTTCCTCGCTCTCCAGTTAAAGGGAAAAAAAATGAAATCACACTGGAGATTGAAATCACTTCACTTCACGTGAAGTTAAAGAAAAACGCTGAAAATCTACCATTTCGAGGAGGGAGAACCCCCCCCCCCCCAATTTCCCTGTTGTTACGCTCCTGTGACACCTCAACACCCCGCTACGTTCGCACGCCCTAGAATTCTGGGGGGGGGGGCTAAAATTATCATGCTGAATGCATATCTATCGTGATTTTCTCACGCTTTTTTCTCTGTCGCTCCCCCTTTTTCGGTGGCTCATTTTTGGGCGCCATTAAGTGGGGTTAAATTGCGGAAAGTTAAATTGAACACACGGCCACACAAGGGTTTTATTGTCGACAACAACAACAACAACAACAACAACAACAATAAAAAGGTGACCAGATGAACACCTTTGACGATTGACACTCGTACACCGGAGACACGTGAAGTGGGAGAGGCCATGCAAGGAGAATCAGAGTTCTCTCTCAATAAGCAACCACAAAAATAGAAATCTTCTAATTTTTGGAAAATTTTTCACTGGTCTGTTGCTTGCTGTCGCCTACACCTGCATGGAATTCAAGGTCAGTTTCGAATTTTCTTTTCTTTGTAGTTTTGTGTGGCATTCAATCAGTGACCTGAAACTTGTCCGTCGCTGGCACCCCAAACATCACGTCATTTGAAATCTCACGTTACAATTCATCATGCGGTCATCATGGGATTCATCATGAGGTGGGTTGTGGACACCGAGGTGTGGAGGTCAATAATAGACAGACAGCTGGTCAATCCGTTTCATGGGCTTGTTGTTGGTCGTTCTCATGTATGAAGTGTTGGAATTTCTTTTGGGATTTTTAGTGAAAATTCCCCTTTTCCTTTTCCTTTACTGTTCATTTCAAGTCAACCGCCTTCAACACCGCCGTCATCTCCCCCTCTTTTTCCTAGTTGTCTGGCACTGATTTTCCTCCGATGCAGCGGTGGCAGCTGCGGCTAAAACGTCTACGGAATTTTTTCTTCTTCGCTTACTTCGTGTAGCTGCCAGAGTTGCCCACACTTGACTCCCACAGAAATACCTTCTTTCCGGTCGCGAAAAATATATTGTAAGCTAAAATTCCGCGATTTTTTAAGCTACTCGAATTTATATAAAAAATATTATTATTTCGTTCTCAAATCTGAAAAGAAAAAAATATATTTTGATATAAAAAATCCCATGAGAATTCCTCATTCGCGAATCCACAAATTTGGCAATCATGTTGCTGCTACAAACTGCTGCTGCTGCTACGTTTGTTGCTGATAGCGTTTTGTGCTCATATTGTTGCTGTTGCTGCTGCTGCTGGGTTCAATAATTCTTTTTTGCCCACGCCAAGCTGCCAGATGAACCACAGCTGCTGGAAGAATTGTTGCAGGGGCACAGAAGAAACTTAAGTGGACGAGTGTCTGCAACAGATTCGGGTAGCGAGCGAGAAAAACAATTCTGGCTGGCAAGCCAGAAGCGACAGCTGAGAGAAAACACCACGAGTAGAGGATGGAAGATTGGATGCTGCGCACACATGCAGCAAATACTTGAAACGACCGAGAGCAGCAGCAGCAGCAGCAGCGGCAGCAGCAGCGGCAGCAACAGACGGCCAACTTGACTGAACAGCAATTGAAATGGGAGCAGAAAGCGAGGAAAATTAAAATAAAAACCCTCGAGATGAAGTGTCGCATATGTTGCTGCCAACTGAAGAGGTCTCTCGGCTGAATGCGACGCAGCCAGTGTGCTTAATGTGCACCAAATGATGCTGGCGTCACGGGGCGTTGGAGCGGAAACGAGGAGTTTCAATCTCGCACTTTTACAATCCCCGAATTTCTGACACCCCGGTATTTATGAAATCCCGAGATTGTAAAAGTTTAACAACCAGCAATCGTTTCTCGTTAGAAAATGAAAAAAATAAATGCAAATCTTATTTTAATCTTAATATTGTTAATATTTCTGTTGTGAAGTCATTTAAATTCCCAAATTTTTCGAAGCTAACTTTCGGACTGAAGTGGTTTTTGCGGGATTCCGGGAACCCCCTGAGATTCTCACCACCCAGAGTGCAGCTTTCCTGCTGTCGGTAGCTGGTGTTCTATAAACGGCGAACAAGTGTTGGCATTGCAGGCAAATTAAAGTCAAACAAAAGAGGATTTTTGTGGGCGTCGGTGGACGGTGGTGCGGGTGAGAGGATAACACGGATGAGGGCAAAGTAATACTTGCTGCTGGCTACAGTGGCAACATCTAAAATATTGCATTTGTTGCATTTGCTTCGTAGAAATTCGGTTTCCGATTCGAAGTCGCAGCAGTTGGGTTTGAAAGCCTCAGCTGCGATCGGCGTCAATAAAGAGTCGGAGGCCCGGAATGGAAAGAATTGCTCGGTGATGGTGGCCGTTGCGAGTTACGTGTTGCCGGAGGGAGGGAAGGCGAGGAAGGGGAAGAACTGAGTGCGACATATGCTGCCTCATGATGTATGACTTTTCCGAATATAACTGCAGTTCGGGAAATCATGTAATCGAAGGCTGACTGCAATCTTGAATGAAGTGTCTTGCGTGGATCCTTTTTTCTGTGGAATTTCGGCATTCATGATGCATTTGGCGGATCTGAAGGTGTGAATGGGTTGGAAATCGGTTTTTCTTCGCAAATAAGTATTCGTAAATAATTAAATAGAATAGAATGTTAAAGAAAATGTTGAGAAAAACTTGGACAAAACTGAAATTATATCACACGAATTAGAAGTTTCAATACAAAATTGAAAACTCCCGCACAGAATTAGTAAATCCCATGGCAACCCCACATCACGCCGACCCCGACTGTGAGGAAATTCTCACAGTATTGACAACTGTGAGCCCTGCGATGACGCCCGAGGTTGCAAAGTGGAGACGTCAGTCACAGGAATTCTTCTTCGGTCTCTCGTAATTTCAGCTGCAATTCGTCAGTTTGTCGACAACAGCAAGCAAGCGTCGTCAGCTACACCTGCTGTCAGACGCAGTTTCAATTGAATACAACAAAAAGCAGACGCCGCAACCCCCGTTGAGTGGTACCAGCAGCCGGCTGGTCGCACGTGCCAACATGTGCCGCCAACACGGACAAAAGCAGCAGCAGCAGCAACGGCAACACATCGATGAGAACAACGAAGTGGAAGCAGGCAACAACAGCCACCGCACCACGGCCACCAACTTCTCACTTCCTTCTCTGCACGAACGGCAGCATGGGGAAAAAGTAAAAAACCAAAAAATAGTGGCAACCTCGTCGCTTTACGTCGCTGCGAGTTGCAAGCAGCGTGCGCGGTGTCATTAAATGCGATTTACGAAGCTTACAACAGCCGGCATCACGCAACCACAAAACGAACCAGAGCAGAATCAGATTTAAAAACTGCAATTAAGCAGCAGCTACCACTGTGCAAGGGAGAGGGAGGGGTGAGGGTGAGTGGGATGGGGAGGGAGGCTGCGGTGTGCGCGTCAGACGGCGGTGGGAGGTAAAGCGAATCCCTTGCAATTTGCCGTCGCGCAGCAACCAGGCTGACCTTCCCGGGAAGCCAGCCGCACCCTCCCCAAACTTTAACCCATTACTGCCCACTGTGCCCCTTCTTCCCCCCCCCCACCCGCGTCCCCCTTCGCCATCCCTACGTTCGGCATGTGTTTGCGTTTTGCGAAAAATTTCCTTGGCTGCAACATTTAAAGAGTCATTTTTTGGCACACATGTTCCTCCGCACGAAGGCGCATTTTTACTTCCCGCTCCCTTTTTGTTCTCCAATTTGCCAGCAGTCTGGCAAGTTAAACGTGACTTGGGCGCAATTTTTTGGCCGCTTTACCTCTACCTTGTTGGCCCGGCCGCAGCTGTCAACTGCACCGCATGGCCGCCTCAGCCTCGCTGGGGTTGGTGTGCGGGTGCGGCTTTGCTTTTGCATTTAAATGGCGTTTGTTTTCGAAGTTAATTTGTTGGCAGCGGCAACAGCAGCAGCAGCAGCAGACGCAGCAGCTCGCCGGGAAGTTAAGCGAAAAGAAGGGCAGGAGGGGGTGGCAGGGAGATCCTCCCGCCTTGTGGGGGTGACGGTGCTACTTTGGGTGACGACGCCCACCTGGTGGCAGACTGGTTCCGCAATTAAATTCCGTTTTGCAGGATTTACGGAAATTCTGTGCCTGGCACTCCGGCACTCTGGCGGTACACATGCGAGGCGGCCGCCACCGCCACCGTCAGCGAGCGAAAACTTTTGCAAGGTTTTCCTAATTGGCGCTGTTTGTTGTTGTAGTTGTTGTTGCTAGTATTTTGCAGCAACACATGTGAGGCTGAGCATGGAGTGAATTCGAAAATTGTTAGGATTGGCGAACGAAATTCTATTAAACGATTTCGTTCATTTTAACAGGTCCATGCTTTTCAAATGACTTTTCAATGAAGTTTTAAAAGAAGAAAATGTCGATTTAAAAGAAAATTGTTAATTGTAGTGACAAACTTTGCAAAATTCAATAGAAAAAACGTGCATGCAAAGCAGCCTTTCATGGCTTCCCCAGCTTTGAAATTCCCCATCGGGAACGCAAAGATTGCATGTTACATCAACCGAAATTCGTCTTTTCCGAGTAAAATTAAAAATTCGTCTTTTTCGACAGTCCTCCCTACAGCATCCGCATCCGCATCCACCTCCGCATTCACATTCACATCCACATCCCTTCATTCCTTGCGTATGATGGCAACATCATTATCAGTGCTCTGCACATGCTTAAACTTCACCATTTGGTGTGTTCCACTGATTGTCTGCTGCAGCGCTGTGTGTGGGCGCATCTGTTATCCTCTCGGACCATTCAGTCAAACGCACTCCCCTCTCCACTCTGCACTCGAAGGATCTTCGCACAGAAAATCGCCCTTCCACTGCAAGATACACGAAGTGTTTGACTTTGGCTTGCTCTGAAGAAGTGAAAATGAACTCGTTTCTGACCAAATCTTTGTTTAGCGACTGATTATAGTGATTTTTTTTTGTTTTCTTTCACTAAAAAGGGAAGCGAATGAAATAATAAGTTTGCGCTACGAACAATCAACAGTGAAATGCTGTCTCTCGATATTCGAGTTCGAGTTGGCGGCCTCTGAGTCGGTCGAGATGGGTTTTGGAAATAAATTTCAAATGAAACATTTGATCTCTATGAAAATTATAACGAGAATTTCAATGTGAAACTATCTAGATCACTCCTGATTTTGTATATTTTTGGATGCAAAAATACCACTGTAACGTGTGCTGCTTCTCTCCCGCTCTCGACTCGCGCCCGCTCTCGACTCGCGCCTGCTCTCGAGCCACAGCAAGCAGCTGTTGTCTGCAGCTGATATTCAACAGCTGTGGCCTCTATTTTTGTGCTTCTCATTATTTCTTCACCTCCATCGCACGACATTCATTGCTTTTCTTTTAATTAATGCTGATATTTTTTAATATTTTTATTATTTAAATGATGTGATATGAAACTCTTGCACTTGTTGTTTTTTTTTTCTTTCTTTTCGTTTTCCTTTGTTTTACAATACAATTAAAATGATTTTGGCATCAATTTCATTTCTAAATTTCCACGAAATGTGTTAACAGACTGAGAAGCTTGACAGCCGTTTCACAAATTTAACAATAAAAAACACAAAACAGAAAAAAGTTGTCAAAGAACAAGCGAAATGTCAACTGAGATGATGTTTTGATGTCATCCACCAAATAATGTTTCCGAATCATTTTCTTCACTATTTTCCAAGTTTTTTGGTTTTTTAATGCAACGCGTCAAACGCATTGGAAGCCAACAAACGAAACGAATTAATGAAATAAGCGAAAAATATTGGTGGGAAATTGCCGGTGCGGGTGGTGGGGGATGGCGGTGCGGGCGGTTGATGGAGGGAGGTGCGGGCGGTGGTAGCAAGAGAAGGAAGTTTAGTGAAGGACGTCGCAGTATGAAGAGACGGCTAAAATAATTTCTCGACTGTTGACTGCAGACAAAAACGGAAAACAAACAAACGAGAAAGAGAAAAACCACAAAAAAAAAATTAAATGGTGACAACAAAGACGACAGCGAAAGGAAGAAGAAGAAAAAGAAAAAGAGGAAGAAGAAGAAAAAGAGGAAGAAGAAGAAGAGGAAGAGGAAGAAGAGGAAAATTAGAGTGCAATAGTCGTTGACAGTTGAAATGACAGTTGGCAGCACTGTCGTCGTGTTGTTGACAGACGCACGAACGAACAAGCGAACGAACAAGCGAACAAATTCCAGCAAATGCAATTTCATGAAGACAACAACAATTAAAAGAACAACAACTACAACTACTACCGACAAAAACAAGCAACGGCGGCGGCTGACATTCCTCGACTGGCGCACACAGGCGCGCCTGCTGGTGGAGCAACTTGTGGCGCCGCACAGTGGCAACCGACAGCACAGCAGTCATCCCAGCAGCAGTAGCGGCGGCGGCAACAACAACAACGACAACAACAACGACAACAACAACGACAACAACAACAACAGCAGCAGCATCGCCATCAACAGCAGCAGCAGCAGCAGCATTTTTTGTTGACGACATTTTCCATTACAGTTTGAAGGACGCACGCAGCACAAAACGGATTTCTCTTTGTGTGTGTGCGTGTGTGTGCGTGCGTGTGTGTGTGTGCGTGCGTGTGCGTGTGCGTGTGTGTGTGTGCGTGCGTGTGGGATGGATGTCGTCATTGTAATGAGTTGCTGGTGAGGATTCTGTGTTGTTCTTGAGGTGGTAGGGGCGCGCAAGAAGCAGGGAGGGAGCGGGGGAGGAAAATTCTTCTGTGTTGCTCAAGGCAAAGTTAATTTTTTTCGCTTTTATTTTCAAGCAGAAAATCAAATGTATGCGCTCGCTGCTCGTGACATGTGCTTCATTCGTCATATTTTGCAGCTGCAACGTGAACAACAGCAGCAGCAACAGCAGTGGCAGCAGCGGCAGCAGCAGCAGCTTGTTGTTCACGCTGTGTCGCTTACAGAAAAGTTGCTGCTTTATGCTGTCTCAGCAGGCTGCAGCAGGGGATGAAATTATGGCGCTGCAGTGATGTCAACAACAGCTGACACTCGTACAATCGCTCAGCGGTTCGCTCAACTTGTAAAAGCGATTGAGAGAAATTATAAGTTTATATTGAAAGTCAAGGGGAAAGTGAGGAACTCCATCCTCTGAACGCGTTGGCCTGACTGTCTTCAGTTCGTCATGAGGTCCGTCCGTCTTGATTAGCTGGGAGCCACTTGAATTTGAAAACGAATTTTATTCTATTTTTCTCAAATTATGTTTAAATTACTGACTCAACAGAAGAGAGCTCTGAACTCACTTGAGCGTCTCCGTTGAAGTTCACCTGAGCGTCTCTCGAAGCTCACTTGAGCGTCTCTCGAAGCTCACTTGAGCGTCTCTCGAAGTTCATTTAAGCGTCTCTCGAAGCTCACACGAGTGTCTGCCTTCAACTGAAATAAACAAAATAAAATTCAGAGCGAACTAAATTGGAAATGAAAATATTTTGTTGGTTTGAATTAAATGAAATTGTAGATTGTATCGTGGGGCAGCCTGATTGTGGCAACAGCTGCAGACACGCAGATGAGTAGCAGCGGCCAGGCGCGCAGAAACAGTTGCCGCCAGCGGCAGCCGCGGTTTCATTCACGACACCTGAGCAGTCGTTGGAATGAAGAGCGCAACGTAATCACGTGTGGCCTCGGCTGACTGACACTCACGTGTTCTCTTCGTTTGCTGGACTCGTTTGCAGCTGGTTTGTTTGTTTACAACTTGAGCGTGTATTTCTCGTTGTTGCTGCTGTTGTTGCCTTGCAGGTGAATGAATGCCAGAGAAAACACCACCATCTCAACATATTTACACACCTCTTGCTTCTTTCTTTATCTCTTTGCCATTCGGCGACCGACTGCAGCAACAACAATTCGTCCCTCATTTCAAACCTCGTTGCTTTGCATCAATTGTTGGCAGGTGTTGGTTTTCCATGTGATTCCTGCTCTCCCACTGATGCGCTACCGAAGTTCCGACTCATCAAATTCTCCAGCAGCAAATGTGTTTTCGCAAGTTGTTGTTGTTGTTGTTGTTGTTGTTGTTGTTCTTGTTGTTGTTGTTGTTGTTGCTTTTGTTACAAGAAGCCCAGCGGTTGTTGCTGCAGTCGAAACTTCGCTGAAGTGTGGCAACGGTAGCAAGAATCGTCAGTGGAGGTTGAATTCAAGCAGGAACCACATCGTCAGAGAGAGAGAGAGAGAGAGAGGGCTGTCGAGAAGGCGAACTGCCGAGGAGAAAATTTTTGCCTGCTAATTTAAGTTTTAATTTAATCTTAATTTTATTTTCCCTAATTCTAAAATACTTAATTTTTTTTATAAATTTTTTTTCTTCCAGATGGCTTTAGACGGCAAAACGATTATAAAAGAAGAAATCAGTGATAAAGACGCTTGCGAAACAACAACAACATCCTCCCATCGGCGTAATAAAGGTGGGTTAATTTGAAGAAAACAGACAATATTTTCAAAAAGTTCTCTTGACGTCGTAATTTGTTTATATTCACAAATGATGGCTATAACAAAAAATGTAGGGTGGAAAATTCCGTAAACTTTAAACGTAACACAACGTAAACTAACGTAATCTAAACTCACGTTTTAGAAACGAACGGGGAAAAATGTCAAATATGTCAAAAACAAACCGTTATGCTAATATTCTCGCGAAATTTGTCTCATAAGATCCATGACATGCGTCACTAACAACAATTCAAAAATAGAATGCCATGAAAAGTACTTCAGTACTTTAGAATGTCTTAAAAACAACAACAAAATAACCCACGTTACCCGGTTACCCACGTTTATTTTAATAGGTTTGGTGTAAATGTTCGGGAAAATCACGGTCTACGAATACCATCTACTCTTGTCTATCGATTCGGCGGTTAGACTTTCCTATTTTCTGAGTCTGATTGGAGAATTTTGTGCTTGATATTCACCACAATCACTTGTTGTATATTTATTCCCTATCATTTACTCCATTATGCAACTAATTAAATTGCCAATTACCTGCGATATTTTACTATTTGCCGTAATAGTTCTACAATTCGCCGTAATAGTTCTACTATTTGCCGTAATAGTTCTACTATTTGCCGTAATAGTTCTACTATTTGCCGTAATAGTTCTATCATATCTATCATGTTTGCTGTCCTTCTGTTATTATTATTGTTGTTGTTGTGTTTATAGTTCTAATTCTTCGGGATGAAAATCAGGAATAGCTTTATTACAGATTCGCATTCCACGAAGACGACTTTTTCATTCTTCTTCTGAAATCTGGTGTGTCCACCCACACTTCCAGTCATGACAACAATCGGTTTTCCTGATGACCGTCATCAATTTAAGCGCCGTTTGTTCTTCAGACCACTTTTGCTGAACGGTAAGCAACATGATGTGGTTCGATTACTCCTCGTTTTATATTTTGTGTTGCTGTAGCATGTCCTTGTAATCCTTAATATGAAACCCTTTATAAACTGTTGCGTCATCCCAGTCCGTTGCAAGTGGGTTACTTGTTGCTGCTTTTAGTATTCCTGTTGATTATGCCATTGAAAGGGTTTTTCTGTCTCCTTCGTTGTCGGTCAAGTCAGTAATGAAAAGGTGGAGAAGGGAGAAAATTTCTACGTTTTCGCTTTACTAAGCTTTTCCCCACTTTAAAATCAAAAATTTGCCACTTTTTTGCTTTTAGAACTATTAAATTCGTTATATTCTCTTTTTCGTGGGATTTTTGGGATTTCCCGACCAATTTTTGTCGGGATCTCAGAGTCTCCCCATTGATTGGACATTTAACTTGCACCAACACAAACAACAACAACCACAGTAGCAACAAAAAACACCAAGATTATCTTCGAGGTGAACACAGCTGTTTAAATGCGATGGAATAACCTTTAATCAATAAATATACACAAATATATCCAGCCATACAGCAGATTTGTGTTGTTTTTCCTTGTTTTTTGCATGAAGATTCAAGCGGCTTAAATGGGTGATGAAGTGGGTCGAGATGTTGCTGCTGCTGCTGCTGCTGCTGGTGTTGCTCCGATTAACGAACGATGACCAGCTGAACGGAGAAACAGCGTAAACCGATTTAACATTTTCAAGTATGGCTGTGAGTGGTCAGTATATTTGAATCCGAGTTGAAAATTCAAAACGAAAATAAGGATGCATGGCGATGGTGGGGGAAGTAGGAGTGGCAGTGTGATATAGTAAAGCAATGAAAGCTTTTATTTCGAAATAGTCGGGTCAAATGGAGATGGATTAGTACAGGGAATCGGAAATAAAAGCATTCAGTTGAGTCCACTACTGAGTGGAGTTCAGTGGGGAGCAATAGAGCGAAATTCGGTGGAGGGAAACACGCAGCAGGTGTATGCGGTTGCTCTGGGGACAGTTGTGGCTACAATACCGCAAAATTTTACCCGATGCAAATAAATTGCGCTTTGGCAACACAAAACCAACGAAACCAACAGAAATACAACGTCTGTGTACGAGACACAGACGTGTATGAGGGATATAAACGTGTATCTCATATCGTATCTCGTATCTTTCCTGTGAAACGCCAACGTGTTTTCTTACGCTAGAGAGAGAGAGAGAGGGAGAGAGAGAGAGAGAGAGAGAGAGAGAGGGAGAGAGAGAGAGAGAGACGTATTGTATGTCTATCGAAAAGTATTGATGAATGTAAACAAATATCGGAAGAAAGAACACGAAAAACCTGTAACTTTTGGCAATCAAGAACTGCCGGCTGACATTTGAAGATAGCAAAGTTGCAGCTTCACCAACTCTTGGCCAAGAGGATTGAACTGCATCTGCTCTACTCCGCTTGTAGTTTTTGTTTTCTATTCTTTTCCTCTTGTTTTTGTCCAGCCGTCTGTAGATTTGTTTTTTGTGCAAAAAAGTTAAACGTGTAGGATATTTTTTGTGGCTGGGAGAAACTTTTCTCCAATAACGCGAGAGTAAGATTTTCTTCTCATTAGCAATCCTTCTATCACAAGGATCCGTACATTTGTCGTTTATCTGATACCTACAACTTGTGCAAATCTACTTGAAAGTAATTTTTTCCTACGAAATCCATTAAAACACAATTAAATCGATCATCGGCTTTAATCTCTTTCATCATCTTGTGCATCATCAAGAGAAATAGAGAGAGAGAGAGAGAGAGAGAGAGGGAGAGAGAGAGAGATAGTTCCTCCCACTTGTTTCAACGCTCAACTTTATTTCACATGAACAATTAAGCTTCTGCTGCTTCTTCTTCGCCACTTTCTCATCCACCCGCCCCTTCCCCTCTCCCCCTGCTGTATTGCTACACCTCGCATTGTTTGAATAAGCTAATGGAAACTCTGAGCTTCTCCCATGATATCTGAACCCTGTCGGAAAATCTAGAATGGATTCCGACTCTCTTATAAAAATTGTCGCCCGAACAGTGACAATAAAAGTGTACAACAGAATTAGAGTCCCGATCTAGAAACTCCTTAGATTGTATTGAGACCTTAGAATTTAAAACTTAAAACAACAACCCAAAAATCATCTGGCGAATTAACTTGAAAATTAACTTTTATCCTTGCTCGAGCGCCTCTTAAATCTGACGGCTGCTCCCCAATTTGCAAAATCCTTCCTTTCTCAAGCGCCTCCTCAGGCTGACGGCTATTTTCACACCGTGACACCTCCAAAGCCACTGGACAATGAAAACAACACCGACATTAGAATAAGAATTTGTATATTTTGTCAATTACATGGTAATGATTTTATAAATAATTAAATAATTTTATTTAAACTGTGTATCGTGTAAAGATGTTTTAAAGATCCTCTAATGTATAGCTTTTCTCACTGGGAAAGCTTCAAATATTGCTGTCTCTATGTGGGTTTGTGTGTGTGCGTGGGTGGTGTGTGTTTGTGTGTGTGTGTGTATTTGTTTATCTTCCCAAGCATTCGGCTTTCAGCTTGCTTGTCCTCTCGTGGGATTGCTCTTCACTGATATGAATGTGGATTCAGCTGCAGCTGCAGCGACTGTTTTTCTATTCATTCTCGTTTTCATGTTGCCATCACCTCGTTTATCATTTTTGTTTTGTTTGCTCAGGAGGAGATTGTGTTTTGAGCATCAGAGCTTACATAGGCACGCACGCACACACGCACACACGCCCCCCACACACAAACACCCAAACACAAACGTAAAATCCACCACAAAGTATACTTGAACACATTTATTGTGCCCACCAATTTGCTAACAGATGATGGATCATATTTGAGGTTGGTTCTTCATTACTATCATCATCATCGTCACGAACGCGGTAATCAATATCATCATCATCATCATCACAATCGTAGCGCTATTCATTATTGCAATCATCGTTCTAATCATCACGTTCTTCCTTATTATCTTAACCATCATCTCGATAGCATTGTAATTTCCACCATTTTCACAAACATTATCACCATCATCACCATTGCCATCATCATCGTCGTCATCATCACCAACATCATCATTATCGTCTTCGTATCATCCGCTTAACAACGGTGTTTACATTTCTAGGGGGTGTCGGTTCCCCTTCAGCCGCACTTCACTCTCCCGCACTCCTCACTGTCTCTTCATCCCTCCTCTCTGTCTCTTCCTCCCTCCTCTCTGTCTCTTCCTCCCTCCCCTCTGTCTCTTCCTCCCTCCCCTCTGTCTCTTCCTCCCTCCTCTCTGTCTCTTCCTCCCTCAGTTGCGCTCTCTTCCCTGCTATCTATCCAGTCTCAGCTGTTTTCCGTTCGAATCGAAATTGCTTTACAACATTGTTTAGATTCTACATCGGCTTCTCGGATCATCGGCTTCGTGCCTCCCGACGATTGCTTGCTTTTTATTGAGGTTGCTTCATATTTTCATTTGACACCAATTGCAACGAGGACATCCGGTTTAAGTGTGCAAGACTGTGTGTGTGTATGGGTGTGTGTAGCGGTGTGTGTGTGTGCCTTTCTGTGGTCCATTTGGCAGTTTTGAAAATAATAACATCTACGATTTGCGTTAGAATTTATAGTCATGTTAAAGATATTTGTTTACAAATTGAATTTAACAGAAAAACGGGCGGCTTACATTTCTTCGAATGTATTTTCATTTGTGGTCGAAATTTTTGATAGTAAATCAAAGCAGAAGGATCAAATAAGATAAAACGAACTGCTAAAAATTAAATAAAATAGGAAAAGTGTAAAATACGAAAGCATAACAGAAGATGAAAAATAAAATAAAATTGCAGACCACATGAAAAGTTCAGTGTGACCTGAGGAAGAACGATCAATAAAGAAAAAAGAGGAGAAGGAGTTGATGGAAGGTAGAGAAAGACAAGTTTTTTCTTATTATTAAACTGAGAAATGTTAATGCAAAGAATAACGAAACTAATGGTTAAAAAAATTTTGGCATTTTAAAATTTATCCGTTAAATCAAAAATGAGAAGTTTAGTGTTTTCTATAAAATTCTTTAAAATTTTGGGGGTTGTGTACCTTAATTATGGTCGCCCTTAATGTGGTCACTGTACTGATATCGTTACTCTATGATAAAAATTATAAAAAAATGCGATTGACGCTTCTGAGCTTCCAACGCTTCTGAGCTTCACTCAGCCTGACCAAAAATAGGAAACATCAAACTTCCGATCAACATCCATCCATTCCACTCAGTCGTCGTCTCCTCTGCGAAAATCACCCTGAGAGGGACAGGCAACGAGTGGCCCTTCAACCAACTGACCTGACCTGTCTGCACCCGACCCGACCGGACCCGAATGACACAATCAAATCTGGTCTAGCAAATGCATTCAAGCAACTGCAACACTGACAAGCAAAAGGAGAATACAACTACAACGACAACAACGACAACGACAACAACGACAACGACAACGACAACAACAACAAGTGAAAAGCACGAGCGACGGAGAGGGAGAAATACTGACCTCTCACTCCAAAACATGTCCTCTCCACGACCACCACTACATTCGACAAACGTGTTTTAACACATGTTTGCACTTCAATTCCTAGCTGACAACATTAAGAGCACAAGAACAGCAACAACAACAACAACAACAACAGCAGCATGAGTACAGTTTGGTCGAATTGTTGCTAATTTATTAGCTGTGTTGGGGGACTTGAAAACCAAGTTGTGCATGCGGCTGACCAACTCCACCCAGGTTCGTCCCGGTCGGTCAATGGTCAATCTGGCCAGCGCTCGGCTGAGTGCAGCGGGCAGCAGCTTCGTGCACCGTTAATGCGTTTACGATGTGTCAGCTGCTGGCTGGCGCATCCTTCGAACAAGAGCGCCGAGTATCCTTCTGGCCGAGAGTCCACATTAAATCGCTCCGAGCAGAGTGGCTGGCGGTGGTGGTTCGTGGTGGGGGATGCCCTCCACCCACTCGTGGATAGCGAAGCGTGTGCGTGTCGTGTGTTTCTGCTCGTGGTCGGTGCTGCTGTCATCAGCATTCTGTTTGGCGGCCGAACCAGATGCCGAAACAAGTTGCTCGCATGTTTTACTCAAGCATCGGCCGCATCCATCGTGCATCCTGCCTGCAGCATCCATTTAGTTAATTTAATTACACTCTTTAATGCCTCCCTTCCTCTCTCTCTCTCTCTCTCTCTCTTGCTACCCGCAGGCGGCTCCACTACAACATCAACGGCATCCGGCAAGGAATCGTCTTCCAGTTCATCCAGCAGCAGCAGCAGCAGCAGCAGCACCGGCAACCCGGTGTCCAGCGTCAATCTGAACAGCGGCAGCAGCTCCTGTCGCACGCCCGACTCGCCCGAGAGCGCACGCGCCGTCGCTCCTCGCTCGCCCATGTCGCCGCAGATGCATCCCAGCAGCAGTCTGGCTCCGCCGCCACAGCGACCCACACGCAATGCCAGTGCATCGCCCGTGGTGAACGGAGCCACAACTTCGCCTCCACCTGCGCCCGCGCCAGCGCCAGCGCCAGCTCACCAGCAGCAGCAGCACGCAACACAGGCGGCCGCTGTCGCTGCTGCTGCTGCCGCTGCCGCTGCGGCTCACGTCGAGACCGCACGCCTGCTCGGCAAAATACGCAAGTTCCTCGGCTCGCTGGTGCAGTTGGCGCAGGAGATGCACCCGCCCGAGGTGAGCGAGCGTGTGCGCGCCATGGTGCTCTCGCTGGCCAGCGGAGGCATCAGCATCGACGAGTTCCGCATCGCACTGCAGGAGTCCATCAATTTGCCGCTGCGACCGTACGTCGTCCCGCTGCTGAAGAATCACATGCCGCTGTTGCAGCGCGAGATCGCCGCTCTGTCGCGTGCCACCAATCAGGTGAGAAGGGGGGGGGGGGGGAGAGAGGAGTGTGCGCGTCCTCCGATTTATTCGCTGCTTCTGTTTTGTTCGCACAGACCGCTCTGCAGTACGTCACCAGCAATGAAAACTCCGTGATGGAGTTCACACCGCACGGACCGCCGCCCGAGTACAGCGACATTTTCGTGCAAATCGAGACCACGACTCAGGCGACTTCGAACGGCGGAGCTACAAGTCTGGTTTTCAAACGGCGCCCCTCCGAGACGCACATGGAGCCGCATCACAGCAGCAACGGAGCGCAGGACTGGAGCGATTATATGGCCGCCTATCCGCCGGCCAAGCGGCTGATGACTCACAGTGCGCTCAACGGCGGGCAGCCGCCAGACGCACGCGTCGGCTTCGGTGGACAACCGGCGTTGTTCGACTATTCGAGCGGCGCGCAAGCGGAGGCGAATTTCGGCGGCATCATGGAAAAGGTAAGCGAAACCTTTGGTCCGCTCGATTGTGTCCTCCCCTCCATCCCCTCCGCTCTCTTCTCTGCAGAGTAATCATCGAGAGGAGCGCGATTTACGCACCACAGCAGCTGTTGTCTCGGACTCGCAGCGCTTGAGCCGCGCTGGCATGCCGCCCAGCGTAGCTCCAGCCAGCGGGGGCGCTGCAGTAGGCGGCATTGGTGGCGAGGAGGAGTGGAAGAACATACACACCATGCTGAACTGCATCTCGGCCATGGTGGACAAAACGAAGCGCGCCATCACCATACTGCAGCAACGCGGCATCGAGCCGCAGCAGTCGGCATACGGCGAGGTAACGCCGGCAGCGCTGGCCGAGATACGGCGGCAGACGGAGGAGAAGGTGGTCGAGTTCAAGCGAAACGCGGAAGAGGCCGTCAATCAAGTGGGCGCGATTAATGTTCGCTTATAACTCAACCTTAACTTGCCCCCCCCCCCCTCCCCCTCCCTTCCAGGTCAAGCGACAAGCTGTCATCGAGATACAACGCGCCGTTGTTTCCGCCGAAAGCCGGGCCGCCGAAGTCATGGCTCAGGAGCGGCTGCGCATGGAGAAGTTCTTCGTTGAGATGAGTCGTCATTCGGGCAGCGAGCGCGAGATCGACAACAAGTCGCCCTCTATAACGGCGGGACAGAATGTAAGTGAATCGTGAATCCGGCTGTGAATCCGGCTGTGAATCCGGCTGCGAATCCTTCTGCGTGTCTCTGGATTCGCTCGCGTTCGAAATGGAAGATCCTTTCTATGATTTTGTTTGCAGGCCTGCTGGAACTGCGGACGCAAGGCGACCGAAACTTGTTCGGGCTGCAATCTGGCGCGTTACTGTGGCGCTTTCTGCCAACACAAGGACTGGGAACACCATCACCAGGTAAGCTTTCTCTCTCTCTCTCTCTCTCTTACACTTTCTTCTCTTCCCCCTCTCACTCTCTCTCTCTCTCTCGCTCTCTCTCGCACACACACACACGCATAAACATAGATTTGCGGTACTACTCGCTCCACTGATCTCTCCACCAAGCATCCCTCACAAGTGATTCCACTCGCAGCTAACATACGCGGCTCTCTGGCTCGCTCACCACCGGCTCCCTCACAGCAGCAGCAGCCAGCCAGTGCGCAATCCGCGCAAGCGCAACAGCAGCAGCAGCAGCAGCAGCAGAGCAGCGCGCAGCCGAGCTCTCTGGTGCAGAATGGCGTTGCTTCCAAATGACGGATTCGCATGATGAAACCGAAGAAGAAATATTTATGCTAGTCAATCTCAGCCCTGAAAGGGAGTCAAATCTGCACACTTAGAGGAACCTTCAATCTAATTAACTCGATCCACAGCTACGTACTAAAGAGCAAAGCAGGAGTCTCGCTTCACTACCGCTTTCTCGCTTTCTCTCTCGCACGAGAGCAAGGAGAATTCCTTGGGGGACTCTGCGTTCAATTATTGTATTTATTAATGAATGGGAAAAAAAACATTTGCAGCTAACTAAATGAAATCGAAGAAGCAGAAGAAGCGCTGTAGTTTATTATTAATTTATTTATTGCATTGCATATTAAATGTAACGATTTACGTTATTTCCTAATAAAAAGTCAACTGAAATGAACGCAAGAAGTGAATAAATTAATTTGAAGTGAAAATGTGTTTTATTTCTTAGAGGTTTCAAAGCTCTGGAGTTGACTGAGCAGCGTGTGAGGACAAAATTTGTCACCGAACATACGTTCCGCGCCTCACCGAAAATGAGGGGGAGGCGCACGGGGTAGAAAAGTTGAGCATTCGCAATCTCGAGAAGGCGAGAAGTAGAAGCCTCGCTCCGCAAGGCGATCGAGGAGAGCAGTTCGAGAGCGCACTTCATTCAGTGCAGTGAGGACAGTGCAAGAGCGCAATTCAGCGAGTTCCAGTCAGTACAGTTGAGTTCGTGAAGCTGCCAGACAGGAACACCTCGTCAGAGGTCGGCGTGTTTACTTTCTTCTGGTGGAAATCCGTCGCTAGACGACTTGGCGACGACATTCTGTCAGATCTCATTATAAACTAATATAAAGGAAAGTATTTACCGGCTCTATTCAATGTTTGGTACTACATAATTGTGCGAAAAACTTTCTCGTATCTCAAATTAATTCAAACGAAATACAGAAACAAATTGTCTGATTCACACCTTCAAAAAAATCCCTGCTTTGTGTTTCAGCGCATCTATTTTTCTCGCTGCTGAGTGACAAAAATTTCCAACACACTCTCAAATTGTGATAGTATGTGTTGGGACACCACTGGTTTAGGAGAGCCAGAGAGAAGACAATTGAGCGTATTCGTGAATTCTGCTCTTGATTGCCCAGCAGGAAGCAATACCCAGTAGGAAATCATGAATATGTTGAGTTTTCCCCTTTATTCGGTAGTGAAAATTTATGAATTTCGAGTCGGCTTAGCAGCGCCGCCGATATAAATGCGCTCTTACCGCCGCCGAAGGATTAACTTGAGCTCAGTGCTCTCTGTCTTCGTATTTCTAGCGGGTGTTATGCATTGAATATCGACCGTATATCTACAACAACAATAATAGCAGCTACTACAACAACAAGGGACAGTTTGCACTGGTGATGTCCTGCCCTGCAGCCGATAACGAACAGTAAATTCATGTAAAATCGCGGCAGACTACCAGAGCACACAAGCACAAGCAGCAGCAACAACAACTACAAACCACAAACAGTAACAACAATAACAGAAACAACTACAACTATTGCTGCCCGAGGTTATGAAGGGCGAAGAAACGACCGCCGAACACGTTAACTTCGCTCAGAATGTGACGCGATCCACGTGACGATGCCGCCGACATAAGGAATGAAAAACGAAAGGACGAGATGCTGAAATGATAGGAAAGCTTTTGAATCTACAGTGAAGAGTTGAAAGAGAATGTTGGAATGCGCTCAGGTAGCAACACACAATGCTGTCAGCAGCATGTCAGGAGCAGCACCGGCAACGGGATCGCAGCAGCAGCAGCAGCAGCGTCAACGAATTCCCTCACATGGCCTGCGGGCTGCGAGGATGCTGAAGCAGTTGGCAACGCGAACTTGGAGGTGGGCAACGTGAACTTGGAGGTGGGCAACGCGAACTTGAGGGTGGGCAATTGAGAACAAAAAGGGAAACACGAAACACGAGGTTGCTGGAGCGAAGACAGAAGTGGAGGATGCCGAGCTCACCTCTCACAGTAACGGGGCTTCATAGAAACGCGGTTACTGTTAATTTTCTCGTTTTTCTCTTTCTTGCTGGCTTTGCCATACCGGTTGTTGTTGTTGTTGTTGTTGGTGTTGTTGCAGCCGCTTTAAATTCAAACAATGAGTTCATTCCAATCAGCACCTGCTTCTGATTTCAAAGAAACTTTGACGACAGGAAACACAAATAAATTTTAATACAAACAACACACACACACACACACACACACATAGCATCACACAAGCTCACGTGACAGATTGGAAAAGCTCCGGATGAGCCCTTCCATTCCCACCCCCTTCAGCTTCCAACCCCCTTTTTGCCACTGAAGTGCAAAACTCAGCAGCAACAACAGCGGCAGCAGCATCCGCAGTAGCAGTTGCTGCAGTTGAAGCTATAAAATGTGGACAGGTTGTGTGTGTGTGTGTGAGAGAGAGAGAGAGAAAGAGTGGGCAGATGAAAACCGCCACAGAAGCACACAAAAATCCACACATACATCCACAAGCACACACACGTACGCAACGAGACGTAATCAGTAGCCGCCAGCAGCAGCAGCAGCAGCAGCAGCAGCGGCGGCAACACCAGTTTCGGACGCCTTTGTGTGCCCCTCGCTCGCGTAACATGTGTCAATTACACTCGTCCAACAACAACAGCGCCAACAACACAAAACGTTTTCCACAGCAAATGCGACATCTTATTGTTTTTATTGTTGTTGCTGGATTTTCCTGTGCTGGATTTTCCTTTGCATTTGGCAGCACTGATGCGAGGCATTCAGCGTAACAAAAACAGCAACAAAAAAAGAAGAACAAAAATTCCACGTGAAAGAGAAACAACATGAGAAGCAACAACACAACGTGTAACCATTCAATTTTTTTTTTTTTTTTTTTGGTACGGTCACGGGGCTCAATAAGAGACACGAATGGCTGATGCGGTGTTAAAACTGCCAAAACGAGGCCAACAGAGACGCCAACAAAAACAATTCGCGTTGGTCGTATTTTTTTTTTTTGCGTTATTTGAAAAAGCCAAAAAATTTGCAGCAGCAGGTTTTGTGTTGGCGTAGGTTGGAAATTCAATTTCAACACAGGAGCACGCACACTCACACACCTCCGCACAACGCAACGCGTGTGTATGTGCGTGTGCGTGTGCATCTGTTAATTCAGCAACCATTATTTTCATCATATTTTAACCGCAAGCTGATGCTTGAACAACAAGAATCGAAAGCCCAACATGATTGACAGAACTAATTTTCAATGTGAGCAAAATTTTTGAACACAACCGAACAATCGAATTCCTTCACAACAAACTGCAATTAATTGTTGGCCACATCAAAGGACTCAAAAACAGATGCGCGTGCGTGTGTGCGTTTTGCAAAAATAACGTTATATAGAAGTAATAAAAGGCAAAATAATTCTGAACGTATTATTACAGGAAATACAGCGCGCGCCTAAAACTAGGCAATGGAATTTCGGTGAAAAGTGCGTTCGTTGGCGGAACGGAAAATCTGAAAACTGATGACGATCGCTCTTCTACTTTCTCTGCGATAGCGTGTAAGAAAGAGAAACGAGAGAGGAGAGACAATTTTTGTATTCATAGGAATAAATCCTAGAAACTTCGCTCATTTTACTTCGTTTGAGAGAGAGAAAGAGAGAGAGAGAGAGAGAGAGCGGGAAGTAAATAATATTTTCGTACCAGATTAGCTTTAGATTAATTTTATCAAGTTGATTGATCAATCAGTAATCAAGAGTTCACCGTAATTTGTCGTAGAATTCAGTTCGTTTCCCGCAGTTGGCAAACAATTTTCATTTAAATTTTTGTTTACTTTGTTTGTGTGAAATTTTTGTTTTGCAGGTAAAACGAAGAATTTTTAATCAGTCACTGCAATTGAATTCACCCGCTGCTTCTGTTGAGTGCGCTGATTTCTTTGTTGGTTTGTTGCACTTGCTCACGTGAATTGCAATTGCATACTTGTTTTGTTTTCAACTTGAATGGCGATGCAGCATTTAAAATGCAATCTGCAGTATTAAAATTTGTAAAATGTGAATAAAGAGATTTGCGGGGCGGGACAGTCATGCAGTTTTCGTAAAATGTTTCTCATTTTTAGACGTAAAGTTGAATTTGTAATCAGATTCTCACGATTAGTGTTTCTCCGCTTTTCCTCGATCTGTTTTTGTTTCTCTTCGATTGCCATCTAGAGCGGAATTTCACACAAATTAGCTACGAAATCCCATAAATACAGAAACCTTACACTGATTCTTCCTAAATTATAAGTTGCAGTTCTGTTTATTTGCATTATTTCAGTAAAAAGTTTAAAATAATTTTTTCTTTTCCTATTTTTATTTTCTCTTTTCATATTTTGACTTAAATTATTTTGTAGAAAAAAGAGTATTTTTAAAACGAGAGTATTTTTAAAAACTTAATTTTTCAGCATAATTTTTTTTTGTTTTTTCCAAATGGAAGTTGGCAACCACAACATTTTCCTCACATTGTTTGAGATATAAAAACAACGTGTTCTTCTCTCTTACAGTTCAGTACATCGAAGAGAGTCGCTCGACTCGATCGGTGGTGTTTCGCGGCTCTCTGTGTTTTTCCTACAATCAAGTTTCTGGCATTCAATTGAGTACAATAGATTCTTTCCAGTTATAATAGACAGCCAGACTTCTCCTCATCCATTACAAGGTGAAAACTCTTGAAAACAATTATTTTTAATAAACTGCTTCAAACGATCTTTGAAATCAATGAACAACTAAAAACTGAAGGAAATCAATTGAGTGCAAAGTCAGTGAAGAAATAAAAACAGATTTTTCTTTCAGATGTGCAGTGCTAAACCACATTTTCATTTACTTAAGCTGTCAACCGGTCATTACAGATTATGTAATCAATAAAATAAAATGAAATCGCGGGTTAGAAGCCAAGTTTCGAGTTATAAAATTCTTTCAAAAATTAAACAACAAGAAAATATTGCAAATAAAAGTAATGAAAAGGAAGTAATAAAAAAGTAGTAATAAGTAATAAAAAATATATGGGAATGAAAATATAAAATTATTAAGTATGAAATAAAAAAATTTTTATTTGATTTCTGCTATCAAATAAAAATCTAAAAAATGCGAATAAGATAAAAATACAAATGCAAATAAAAACAAACGTTGAAATTTAAATTAAAAGTAATAAATAATAGAAATTTAATTAAAGATAAAGATATAAAATAGAATAGAAGAACTAGAGATACGATAATAAATATATAAATAAATAAATAAAGAAATATAAAATCGAAAGAAACACAAAACAGTACGGAAATATAAATGCAAGATGAAATAGAAGTTAAAATTTGAGTAAACTATAAAAACTGAAAATCGTTACCGAAATTTCTGACCTTGATTAAGCTTGACTTATATTAAATTTTTATTTTGTTATCTGTTTCGGTGTCAAGAATTTCCTAAATGAATTGTGAAGAATTGTAATCAAATCCAAATCCAACATTTTATTATTTTAAAATCTCATTGTACGGGTTTTTTATGTTGATTTTTACATTAACATGCTGGTTTCTTGACGACGCATTGTTTTGGCTGCCGTCCCAAAATTTGTATTCTCTATTCTCTTCTTCTGCTCCTTCTTTGTAACCAACTTTCGATATTCTTACGATGCCAAGCAGACAGTTGAAATTGTGTTTTCTGTGAGTTACTGTGACGAATACCTCCTCAACGAACACTCAGTCCACCACCAAACCTTCCGAAAACACAACCGCTCCCCCTCCGCACTCTCCGCGATCATTCCGTTACTTCACCCCTCGCTCACCCCGCCAGAAATACAAACTGAATGCCGGTAGGTATTCGTGTCGTGGGCTACATAAAAACTCGTTAACTGCTTGAAGGTCTTCTACTTTAATTCTTACAATTATTTGTTAGCACAAGAACGCCAAATTGTTGCGAGTTGATTGGACTCGCAGAGTTAGTTGAGGTATTTTTTGCGAAAAAGCTGCTTCAGTGGGAAAATTTAATTGTAAATAATTTTATAGACTTTTATTTGCAAAATAGTTTTTTAATTGTAAAATAAACAAGCTCAAAGTTCAAATATATTACTTTTAAATATCATTAAAATAACTATTACGTGGAATCTTAATAAATATAAATTTGTTTGTAGTTATAATTAACAAATAAAATATAATTTTCATTTACTCGTACATATCAAAAAATCTCACACTAAATTTCATTGTAATTAAAAGATCTCAAATAGAAAATAAAATAAAATAAAATAAAATAAAATAATTCAGAATAAAATATTGAAAAACCAGTTAAAAAAAATATTCGTTCTTTCTTTTTCGCTATATTTTGAAGTTATTTTGGTCTAGTTGAACGACTGATTCGTTCATCAATCGATTCATCGCTTCAACTGAATTTCGATTGTAATGCCAGCCACACGAGCGGCTTTTCGGTGCACTTCAGCGCGTTAGTGTAAATCAGTTCATTGCAACCAACAAAATATAAGAAGCTCTTTTATTGCATTAAAAATAGCGTTTAAATGATAAGATTTCGTAGAGCGGACAAATACAGTCGTTCGAGTGAAATTATCATGAAATTGTATCGGAGAATTCATTATCAACTGACTGAAGAATCGCAGATTGTTGCTATTAACAAAGTTTATAAATTTAAGAATTATTTTTTTAACAAAATTTATTTATTTTTTTAACAAAAAAATTTTTTTAACAAAAGTTAATTTTTCAGACTACTGCAGGAGGGACCTGATAACCGAACCCATAAGTAATCCTAACTTTAGGGTTAGTAAACTTTAACCCTATTTAGGTCTCCGGCTCCTGAGAAACCAGACCTGACCACAGGGACCTGACAACCGAACCCCGAAGTAGCCCTTCAATCCTAAATAGGTCGAAGTTCCTCGGAAACCAGCTGCTCACACACAAAATGGATCTTCTGCTTGAACTCGACTACAGACAGAGGAACTGCAGCCGCCTGCTGATCGGCGTCTTCGGTGCGGTGTCCTTCTTGCTGGTCAAGGAGCACCCGAAATCCTGCTTGGCTCTGGGAGGCCTGCTGGCGGTGATGCTCAGGAATCCCACACACGTTTATGCCCTCGCGGTCACCATCAGACGAGATATTCTGTAAGTTTCAAAGTTGAAAACTCCCAGCTAAACTGTGGTCGCTCTCTCTCTCTCTCTCTCTCTCTCTCTCTCTCTGTCTCTCTCTGTCTCTCCTCTTTGTCTCTCCTAATGCTCGCATTTGATTGTTGTTCCTCCTCCCCATAACTAGAACGTTATATCGCTTCCTGCGTCTCAACCTCTTCATTTCGTACATTGAATGGAAGCGTTGGACAGTCGCTCGCATCTTTCAGGAGCAGGTGAGGCGCCACCGCGGCAAGGCTGCTCTCGTTATGGACGATCGCGCGCTCTCCTTTCAATACATCGAGGAGTACAGCGACAGGATCGGTGCCTACTTCAAGGCGCGCGGCTTGCACCGCGGTGACTGCGTGGCTTTGTTGATGGAAACGCGGCCCGAGTATCCCTGCCTGTGGTTGGGTCTCTCCAAGATCGGCGTGATCACTGCACTGATCAACTCGAATCTGCGTCGCGATTCCCTGCTGCATTCAATCAAGGTGGCCAAAGCCAAGGCGATCGTGGTGGGCACCGAGTTGACGGCAGCACTGCAGGATGTCCGGCATGACGAGGTGGTGCGGCGATTGCCAATCTATCAGTTCAGCGATGAGGCTCAGCGTGCAGAGGAGACATTTAAGCTCATGGCAGGTGAGAGGTGAATAGAAGTTCGCGAGAATGGTTGGTGTATTTAGTAGTCGATTATCGCCCACTTTTCGATCTCTTGAAACAGCTGCAGTCGATCTCAGCGTGGATCTACAGCGTCAGGAAGCCAAGGATCTCGGCGCTGACATTGCCGCTGGCGCGCCACAGGACAAACTGCTCTACGTTTACACCTCGGGCACAACGGGTTTGCCGAAAGCGGCTGTGATCACCAACTTAAGGTGAGGTCCTGTTTTTTTTTTTTTTTTTTTTTTTTTTTTTTTTTTTTGATTAGCGCCTCAGATTCAATACGAGAAGCGGGCTCCACCGCACTAATGAATCCTTTTGCGCTTTCAGATATCTATTCATGGGCAGCGGCACGCATACGCTGTTAGCGCTCAACTCGCAGGATGTCATCTACGATCCGCTGCCGCTCTACCACTCGGCAGGCGGCATTGTAGGCGTGGGCAACGCTTTGCTGCACGGCTGCACGATAGTGCTGCGCAAGAAATTCTCTGCATCCAACTTCTGGAGGGACTGCATCAAGCACAATTGCACCGCGGCTCAGTACATCGGCGAACTGTGCCGCTATCTACTGGCCACGCCCTCCAAGCCGGAGGACACCCAGCACCGGCTGCGCCTTATGTTCGGCAACGGACTGCGACCGCAGATCTGGTCACAGTTTGCATCGCGCTTCAACATTCCACACATCGGCGAGATTTACGGCTCGACGGAGGGCAACTCTAACTTGGGTGAGTTTCTGGGGGAGGAAAGGTGAAGACGGGAGAGGAATGGTGGAATGGGTAGGGGAGGGGGAGGGGTAGGGGGAGTGGTTGAGTTTACAGTGAAGTGTTCCGAATGCTCAAATTCAATCTGCGTTCCGCCCAGTAAACGTCACCAACCACGTGGGTGCCATCGGCTTCGTGCCGATCCTGGCTCAACGCGTGTACCCGGTGCAGATCATACGCTGCGACGAGGAGTCGGGGGAGCCTCTGCGCAATGCGGCCGGCCTGTGCATGCGCTGCAAACCCGGCCAAACGGGCCTCTTTGTGGGACGCGTGAATTCCAAGCGTGCCGTGACCGCCTTCAATGGTTACGCCGACAAGGTGGCATCGGAGAAGAAGCTCCTCCACGATGTCTTCCGCAAGGGCGACTGCTACTTCAACTCCGGCGACATGGTTGTGGGCGACATCCTCGGCTACTTCTACTTCAAGGACCGTCTCGGTGACACGTTTCGCTGGCGCGGCGAAAACGTGGCAACGCAAGAGGTCGAGGCTATAATAACGAATGTGATCGGCCTGCAGGACTGCGTGGTCTACGGCGTGGATGTGAGTGCCAGCCAGGAGTGAAGAAGTCCATCCGTAATGTCCTCCGTAACGCGCATTCTTGCAGATTCCTCATGTCGAGGGCAAGGCGGGCATGGCAGCCATTGAGGATCCGGAGCGCAAGGTGGATCTGGACCATTTGTCGGCCGGCATACGTGGCAGCCTGCCGGGCTACGCGCAGCCGCTCTTCATTCGGCTGATGGATCAGATTCCGCGCACCGCCACTTTCAAGATGAAGAAGCGCGACCTCATGCAGGAGGGCTTCGATATACGCAAAGTGCGCGACCCAATCTTTTATCTGCACAAAGACGGCATCTATCGGCTTTTGGAGGAGAAGCAGTTTGAGCATCTGATGGAGGGCAGAGCGGGGCTGTAGTTTTTACCTTCTCTTCTTGTTTGTTTCTTTAATTTAGTAGGACTATTTTGTAGTTATCATTCAGCGTTCGATTGATTAGTCGATTTAAGGGTGAGTCGATTCATAATCAATGGATGCCATTGATGGATAAATCGGTAGGTTTATCAAGTAATTAATTGACGCAGATTCAGATTCCTTTAAGAATTAAGATAGTTTTCAAATAAGTTTTCAAATACCAGTTCTTCACTTGTTTTTAATGTCAAAATCCTATTAATTTCGGTTGTTATTTTAAATCTAATAGATTTCCTGGCTAATAAATTACCCGGTTATTTGGGAATAAGTTACGCAAACTAAAACAATCGTTCAGTTGTTATTTAATTTAAGAGAAGAGTTATTACGATATCCGGATTTTCAGGAGAATAAGATATTCAGACCACGATAAAATAGCCTCAACTTCCAGTTTTATCTACCGAAAAGTAGTTGAAGATGGATCGCTATAAATTTTCGCAAACTTTTAAGTAGCAAATAAGTTTGTTGAGTCCGTAAAAAGGAAAAACTCTGTCCTCCGCGAGATCGGAAAAAATGAGCCCGAAAAACCATCACATTTATTAGCCGTCCTTCGGCTTCCCTTCTTCACAGCCAACGTCTTTCGAAGTCTTATTAATGAGCGCCATTATTCGGATGCAAAAAATGTTGCCTCTCGCCCCAGGAATGGCTTCTCGAATTGCAATAAATGTAGAGGAATTTTTAAGAAACCTCCTGCAGCCGCCTTCGCGTCCGTTTTTTACCACACCAACTCGGTCGGTTCAGCTGGAAGCGAGTGCAACGCGTGCTAAACGCATCCGTAAGAACGAAGCAACGTAAGAACGAAGCAACGAAATATTGGAAGGCGTTAAAATCCTTAAGTTTTATTCATTGGCAGCGTGGTGGTGGTGTTGGCGACGATGAAGGAGCGGCAGCATCGACGAGTCGCCGATAAAGCAACCGAATCGCCATTTCCGAGAAATGCAGCAGCTGAACGGATTCCCAAGTAATTCGAGGATAAAATATCAAACAGCAACAAGAACAACAACAAAAAACAACAACAACAAAAACAACAACAACACCAACAACAACACCACCACCAACAACAGCAATAAGAAGAAAACCAACGACAGCAGCAACAATGATGGCAAAATTAGCAGCAAAATCATGGAGAACAACAGCAACAACAGCAACAACAACAGCACCAGGAACTATAACAACAAGTGCAACAACAGCAGAAACAACAACAACAACTACAACATTTGATATAAACTACAACAAAAAATAGCTGAGTGCGATATACTAAACAAATACAACAATAATAAAACAAGAAATTCATCATCATCATCATTATCAGCAGGAAAACAACAAAAACGACAGCGATGACAAAGAAAAAAAGAAGAGAAAAACAAAAACAAAAATTAGAGTGTGTAAATATGAAGTATAAAACAACAACAACAACAACAAGAGCAACATTGACGACCGCGTGAGAGGAAAGAAGAAAACGAGGCAGGAAAAGTGGCAACCATAATTTGCAAGGATTGCCAACACACACACACACACATACACACACAATACAGCTAAAGCACACACACACACATCTACACTAAAATACAATACCAAGGCACCGTCACTCGCTCTCCCTCTCAAGCAACACACGTTTGTTGTGAGAGAGTTCTGGCGCTCCAACGAAGGATGGCGTCTCTGGCGTCTCCCTCGCAACGCCGAGCTTCCGGCGGCGTGTTTGCCGAGCACCGGAAACGGAACTTCGGCGCACGAGTGGTTCAGCTCGCTGATGAATAGATTATTTTTGTCGTTGTTTTTGTTCAAAACTTTAGGAGTTCCATTTTTTTCTGTTTACTTGCAGACATTTCTAGTCATTCATTCCCAGTTTCTAGTTCTCTACGACCTCCTCATCATCCTCCTCCACCTCCTCCACCTCCTCCTCCTCCTCCTCCACCTCCTCCTACAGCTCCACCTCCTCCTCCTGCTCCTCCTCCTCCTCCTCCAGCTCCACCTCCTCCTCCTGCTCCTCCTCCTCCTCCTCCTCGACCTCCTCCTCACTTGCTGACCGACTTCGCTGCCTCTTTCGTCTCCTTCGCCACCCTCCCTCCCTCCCTCCGGCCAACTTTGCGCGCTGTTTTCAGCAAAACACGCATGGGAAAAATTAAATTTTCCAATAATTCGAGAGCTTTGCAGGCGCAGCTGCTGCGCGCATTCCAATGAGATTAAATCGCTCCAAAGTGGCCGCAAGCCATCGGTGCGAAATGGATGAGTGGACGACTCGCCGTCGTCCTTGTTGGTGGCCGGCTGCTGCTGAGGGTGAGGGTTGCCCGTGGACGAGGGGGTGCGGGGTGCGGTGCGGTGAGCCAGGGGACCGGAGGGCGTTAAAGAGTTGAAGAGTCGTTTTGGTTCGCGCTGCTCGCGTGCTTCACAAACTGTAGGCGCCTCGCATGCATGCCGTGCGCCACAAAATATCCTTGCAGCTGCTGCTGCTGCTGCTGCGTGTTGTTGTTGTTGTTGTTATTACTGTTGTTGTTGTTGTTGTTCTCCTTTTTCCGCATTTTTCAAAACACAGCTGTAGTTTTTCTATGCTTCGCTTTTTCGTGTTGCATCGTATTTTGAATTTTTATCGCCAACATTTTGCACGCCATGCCAGCATTTGCGGTGTTGTTAGCATTTCTGCTGAACTCTGTGTGTGTGTGTGTGTGTGTGTGTGTGTGTGTGTGTGTGTGTGTGTGTGTGTGTGTGTGTGTGTGTGTGTGTGTGTGTGTGTGTGTGTGTGTGCGACTAATAAATGTGTAGCGTGGCAAAGCGAAGCGAAATCGGGACGCGAGGGCCGGATGCGTGCGCTGAAGCCCAACTAAGAGGTCACGAAAATGTCGTAATTTGTTGCTAATGATTCGAGCGGTCGGCGGTCGGCGGTCGGTCGGCGCTCCCTCTCTCGCGGTCGTTTTATTGAACGTGTATTGTAGTAGTTGTTGTTGTTGTTGTTATTGTTATTAGCGCATTTGTTGCTTTAACGAGTGAAGCGTTCCTCCCTCCCTAGAAACGAGGGCAGTCTGAAAAGTTCTCGTCCTAGCAATGAAAGCAAATTTTTTTGTGACTTGAAAAAAACACGTAAAAAAATGTTCTTTAATTTTCATGCCGAGAACTCCCCAGACTGCCCTCGTACATCCCTACAAATGATCTAAAAATTGCATATTTTATTTCTCACAGAATCCTTTAATTGCGATCCTTCCTTCCTTCCTTCCTTCCTTCCTCCCTCCCTTCCTTCCTTCCTTCCTTCCTTCCTTCCTTCCTTCCTTCGACTTCTTCAATTCAAGTAAAAACGGAGAAGCGCTTCAATTTGCCACCATTTAATAGAAACGACAACAGCAGCACAGCAACAACAACTACAACTACAACAACAACAACAACAACCACATAATAGCAGCGCAGCCACAGCACGGCCACCGCGACACTTTGACATTCTCAACTTGTCGCTGCAAGTGTTCGATAAAATGAGCTGTCAGAAAAACGCGTCCCTGTGAACACCTGACAGGTGGCGCTGCTGCTGCTGCTGCTGCTGCTGCTGCCGAAGCTGCTGCTGCTGTCGGTTAAGCAACAACAATAATTGATAAGCGAGAGGAGAACAACATCTTCAATCCACCACCTCGAATCGAAAGAAATTAAAGAAAACACATTTTCTACCTGCAAATTGAAGAAATACGATAAATAAAAAAAATGCGACAAGAAAAAAATCAGCCACGGAAACACGTGAGGAAGGATTGAAGTCTGTGTGGGTGGATTGTCACGCAGGAACAGAAGCGGCGGGGTGTGTGTGGGGAAGACGAAGAGGGGAAGACGAAGAGGAAGAGGAAGACGAGTTCGCCTTGGCTGTGTTGCCAGCATAAATGTGAACCAACAACAACAACAGAAGCGGCAGCGAGGCTACAAACGTCAAAACACCAACAATAACGCAGACTATTAATCAGCAACAAAAACAATAACAACAGCGACAGCAGCAGCAGCAGCAACAATAACAACAACAGAAACAACATCACCATCAAACACAAAGCCAACAACAACAACAACAACAGCAACAACAACAACAGCAGCAGCTGCACCTACACATTCAATAATTGGCTTCAACATTCCATTCGCTTATTTTTTGGCTGCGACTGCTTTGGCTGCCGCTGCCGCTGCCGCTGCTGCTGCTGCTTCTCAGTGGTGGCGCTGCTGCTCGTTGGTGGCGCTGCTGCTGCTCAGTGGTGCCCTCTGTCGGCGGTAAAGCGTACTAAACGGAATGCTGTAGTTAATTACAAAACTGTCAAGCGCATTCGGCTGCCTGCTTCGTTTGCTCGTTTGTTTCTTCATTTCAGCGTTTGCTGCTAACGTCCACCAATACACATGCATACAAGCAATCACGCACACACACACACACACTCTCTGATCTACACCTACATCTGTACTTAAATATTCAGCTCTGAAAGCGCGCACAAAACTTATTTCTGCTGGCACACAATATTTCGACCTGAATTGAATTCTTTTAACCTGAACACGAACAATTTTTCTTCCACCCACTCGGCCGCCGCCCCCGCAATCTTTGTGGTCGACAGTGCAGCCTTGTGTTCTACACACACACACACACACACACACACCCACACACACACTTCATGTGGCTCGCATGAAAAATATTATTAAATGTTGTCAGCGGCAGGAGTTGCCAGTAACAAACAACAGCAGCAGCAGCAGCAGCAGCGGCGCAACTGCTGCAAAATAGGAAGCAACAACTGCGAGCCAAAGAGAGCCACTCACACACTCACACACTCTCCCACTCTCCCACTCTCACAAATCGAATTCAATTGTACTGCGATGAAAACAAATTTCAAAGAAACAGCAATTACAACACCAACACCAACAACAACAAGAACAACACCAACAACAACAACACAAAACAGTACGAACACACGAGAATTAAGCAATTTTTGGATTTTAATTAATTATTTGAATAACTAAGAAATCAAAAGCAGCGAAAACAACGACAAGAAGCACAACAAACTGGAGAAGTCAGCCGACTGCACTCCACAAACACAAACCGATCGAAAAGCAATTAAAGGCTGACCTGGAATCCTTATCGAGTCCTGCCACCTCATTAATTTCTCCTGTGTAAAATGAATTTTAGTAAATTATAAAATTAGTCTCTCCTCTGTTTCTCTCGCGAGTACCAGTGGCAGTCCCACTCTCAGCTGATGTGTTTGAAGTCATTTGAAGCGCATTTAAAACGGCCGAAGTCAAACGACGCGGTTTTGTCGCGCGCGACTCTGCAGAGATTTTGTTTGCATTTTAGAAAACGATAATTTTTTTTACACAGGTGTTTAAATTTATGGCGTCATAAATACTCGCGATTAAAAATACGCAAACCTTTTCTTCTTCTCTAGGGCCGCCATTTCGTTTCGTTGTTGTTGGGTTGCCATTTTGTGCGGCGAGTCCAATAAATTCAACTACGAGAAATTAGCATACGCAGCACAATAAATCGCAGCGCTGACGCAGGAAGGGGTGACTCAGGAGACCAGCTGCCAACCGGAAAAGTTTTCGACAGCCACAGCTGTGACCCTCTGTGAAGAAACCTCCCGCCGCCCACCGCTCCCCCGCCCACCCCCCACCGCCCCCTTTCGCTGAAGAAAGCTATTAAAATGGAGGCCGCAAGATTCACGCTTGAAATCATCCTTCGGATGGCCTAATAAATTTTTTTCATTGTTCTCAATCGATTTGTAGTAAAAAATGCGAATCTCATTTGACAACAACCAACACCAAGAACAACCAACACCCACAACAACAACAACACCAACAACAACTTAACCTCAATTTGAGCCAACTGGACAACAACAACAACAACAACAACAACAACACCATTAAGTGTGAGCGGTGCAAAAAATGCGAGGCGATTTGGAGGCGACAGCGGAGTGGTCGTTGGTCGTTGTTCGCAGTGCTGCCAAATTAGTTGTTTAGTTGTCTCACAAAAAATTCTTAACGTAATCTCGAGTTTTCCTTATCGTTTCTTATATTGATGACGGAGAAGAAAGTGAGAAGTGAGAATTTTATTTGATGGTGTGATAAGTGAGGCGTGACACCTGCTACTCCTCTTCTTCACATTTTGTAATAAAATTGCATCAAAAATTGAATGTCTGCATTGAACTTCTCAGTAGATAATCAAATTATATTTCAATTCATAAATTGCGTATCAATTGTGAACGATTGCATAGCAATTGTGAATAGCTTCACATGCACAACGGAAAGGAATTAAAATTTGTAAGAAATAAGTTACGTTTTGACATTTCGAACGAAGCCACTTACTGCGACATTATTTGAACTCTTTTATTTTACACTTTTACCAAAGCCAAATGAATGTGAAATATTTTTTTGATATGTCGGCTTATACCTGGTTAAATTCTTAAGAGATTTGTGGTTGGTTGAATATGGCAACAAATGCAGCCAACCAATGGGTTAGAGGGGAAAGTGTATGAAGGAATTGTTCCACAGACAACAAGTTCGAAGTTCGTAACAAACGTGTTTTCCATTTTTCAGGAGGGGTTTTAAACTATAACCCACCAATATGGATACCTGTATTTATATAACCCACCAATATAGATACCGGTATTTATATAACCCACCAACATTGAAACCTGTATTTATACATAACCCACCAAAATATTGATATGTATTCACCGCATTGCCTACTTTAGGAGGGGGTTTTAAATAGAAAATTACCCAACTCAACTTTACCAATTCTTTACTCAACTTTACCTATATTCCACCATCATTGGAATTATTAAAACTCGTTGCTCATTTTCCAGTCAGTGAAGTGACTGATGGCTGATGGATTAACTGATTTCTGTGTAGACTCGAAGATGATCTCGCTGGAAAACACGTTCAAAGTTTTTGTGGTACCGCATAATGATTCGGGATGATGAAGCAGCTTCCTAAGCTGGAGGATGGATCCACGTTTATACACAAACTCATCTCGGAAGTTGTCAAGATTTGTTCCAAGAGTCCAGCAAGTAGAAGTGGAAGTTGTGGGGTGCGAATTCATGCTTATTTTAAGTGTTGGTCCAAATTAAATATAAAAGCCCAATTTAATAAATAATATAAATGAGTCAACAACTTTTTATTCATCTGAGGTGAAAATTAAATGTAAAAAAAATTGATAATTTTTGTTTTAATTGCTTTTTTTTTTACTCTGTTAGTGAAATCGGGCTGAAGTGTGTAAATTACACAAACAAAATGCATGCAATTTTGACAACTTGAAACTTTTGACAACTTGGAAAAATATTGTTTACAAAATTCTCTTGTTCTTCTTCACCGCACTAGCCTAGAAACATAATTTTTAAAATACGTAAAGAAGACAAGGAGATAGGCTTTAAACTAACTTATGCTTTTAGAAATGCACAAGAAATCTTTTCCAAGTCATGTTGCTGCATTATATCACATATTTTGCGAAGGAAACCAAGTCAAATTCCATAAAATTTGCTCGATTCGTAAATATAATCAGCTGTTTTTACCTACCACACGTACTTTTGGCCGTAAGAGATGCCAACATATTTTACTTTGGATGGTAATTTTTGGGATGCCAACTGTCGATCTTGATGAAGTTTTATATTTATAAAATGTTTATTTATAATTATTTTATTCAGTATACAGCGGCCAAAATCTCCTGGATTGTCACTTTGCAATATTAGAGCATTAGAATTCCGTAGTCGCAGCTTTACGAAAATTCTATGCATTACTCATTTGTAGTGTTGTCCTTCAAATATAGTCCGTGACGATTTCAATCTGGGTTTGCTGCTTTTTAAACTTATCAATGATCTCATATTTAAGCTATTTTGATCTCATTTTTTATATTATGTATAATGTATATATTTCCATATAATAAGTATTGAATATTATTCTGTGATTTAGTTTTAATTTTGTGATTTTTTTATTTTGAATTAATGAATTGATTTTATTTGCTTTTATCTTATTTTAATTTTAAGAATGAATATTGTAATGGGTGAAATAGGCCAATAGGTGGCGTGGAAATGCACGAAAGTTTGGTAATTTAGTGAGGTTTTTTCTAAATCCCTAATAGTTAAAAAGTAATTTAAAAATCATTGTGTTACAATTCCTTAAAAGAAAAACAAAAATTACAAAAACACGTAAATTTACATAGCTCTTTAATATTTCCAAACAGTTAAGAAGTCATCAAAACCGCAAAGGCTCTTACATGTAATGAAGTTTTTCTATTAAAGCTTACTTAAAAATCTATATAAGTAATATTTAATAATTGTGTCTCGTTGGTATCCCTGTCATGAACTCACCACCGCAAGGATTTCCAAAGCTTTCCATTTACTTTCCCCTCTCTTGCTCATACACACAATTTAGTTTCCACACATTTTTTCTCCCACTCACAATTTTTCTCGCACACACAATTTTTCTCCCACGCACCATTTTTCTCGCACACACAATTTTTCTCTCACACACTTGCTGCGCTTTCAGCTTTCTGGTCTCCTGGTATTTCGCAGTATTTTGCTGTGCTTAAAATTAAAAACCATTTGGAAAAAACTGTCTTGTCCGTCCGATAGATTATTTTATTTTTAAGCTCGTTGGACGCGGAGAGGAGGAAGTGGAGGAAGAGGATTTAATTTTAAGCAAAGCAAGACACAACGAACTACCAGGCGATCAGAAAGCTAAACTCAGCTGAACTCAGCCGAAAGCGCGCCATAATTGTGTGTGGGAGAAAAATTGCGTGTGGCAGAAAAATTCTGTGTGTGAGAAAAATTGTGTGAGAGCAAAATTGCCTTAAATCAGTTTCCCCTCCTCATGCTCTCTCACACACAATTTTATTCTGCTTTCAGCTGAGTTCAGCTTTCTGATCGCCTGGTATTTCGTAGTGTTTGCAAAATATCAAGCGGTGTGTTGTTGTTGGTGTTGCTGTTCTTTCCGACAGCAGCTTTTACGCATATACACGTATGTGTGTGTGTGTGCTTCGCGATTTTCCATAACATTCCCTGAATGTAGTAACAGCAAACACTGCTAGCTGAGTTCAGGTTTCTGAACGCCTGGTACTTCAGTCGCTTCACGAAATCTTGGTTCGCGTCGACTGCTTTCGATATCCCTAAAAGTATGCAATGGTATTTGAAGCTAATTTTACTGCTTTGACAGGTTTGGAATCACTGGACTGATTTCTAGCTGCCTAAAAGTATGCAATTGTGTTTCGAAGGAAAAACGCAGGATTAGATTTTAGTTGAAATTTTATTTTCTTCAACGGTTTTCTGTCTTTCAAGAAACACCAAATTTTCTTCTTTTAAAATTAAAAGCAATATTAAATGAAATCATCAGTTGCGTGAATATATGATGTGATCTGAGTTAGCTTAATTTTGGCTGACGACGCAGCTGCCGATTAGTAAAACAACAGCAGCCAGCAATCTTCTCCACAATCAAAGCGACTCACTAAAGTGTCTTCTAATCCGTGGAGCGCAGTTCAATCCATGCATCGACGATGGCAAACTCTTTGCCCGAGAGTTGAAAGGACGTGGAAGCGTTTGGCGCGAGAAAAGGACGAACCAGGAAAACCATGGAAAGGGAAAAGAGGAAGAAAGGAAAACGAAGGGATGCAGCAGAATGTGTTTTGTCGATGGCAAGAGCGTGCAGAACAGGGTTGGCAGAGCTTTGTAAGAGAAATCCCACGTGTGGAAATCCCTCGCCTGTGTGGGAGTTCGAGTCCCTCGCGAGTGTCCTCGTCGTTCGTGTCTCTCGCATGTGTGGGACTTCGTGTCCCTCGCCAGTGTCCTCGTTCGTGTGCCTCGCATGTGCGGGCTTAAGTTGGCATTTGCCAGGTAATCCTATCGGGTTAATTTTCAGTTATTCACTCGTTCATTCCTTCATTCCCAGCGAATATTTGACGCTTCATTTAGCAAACGTTGAAGCGCGTGTGTGTGTGTGTGTGTGTGCGGGTGTTTGAAAGTGAGTAAACATGCGAGTAGTGAGTGTATTTGTATTTCTCCACAATTAGTTTTGCCGTTGTTGTTGCCGCCACACTTGTGCGAATTCACAGGCAGGTTTTGCTCGAGCATTTTGAACATGCAAAAAAACCAAAAACGTTTTTAATCCTTGTCGATTTTAGCACAGCACTTTGCGGACATGTGGAGGTGTGTACAGGTGTGTGTGTGTGTGTGTGTGTGCATGTGTGTGAAAATTAACAGTGGCGCTGGATGGCGTTGAAAGGGTGGCCAACAAGTTTTCGGTGGCTGGAAAATTTCCGTTCCCTTTGAAATTCACATAAGAAGCACTAAAATAAAACAGAGAAAAGAATGTTAATAGTTTAATAATCTTCAATAAATAAACGCTGTATTAATTATATTTCCAAAAAATTATTGATATCGCGTTAAAATCGCGTGAAGTTGGCAACTCTAGTTGACTGCTCATCGCATTCCAGCTCTTCATTCAGCTGGATTTGAAATAAACAAATACAGTGTCGTGCGTGGTGCGTGTGTGTGTGTGTGTGTGTGTGTGTTGGCAAAAATACTACTAAAGTTCTGCCAGCGAAGTGAGCGCGCCAAACCACTGCAACGAGTTGAATGGCTGCTCTTTTCTCGCACGAGCTGCACTTCAATCGTTTCCGAGTTTTTGGTTTTATAGCTCGCTGCAGGAACAATAAAATTTAGAGACTTTTGTTGTCATTTTAGAATCATTTACTGTGTTTGTGGGTGTGTGTGTGTGAGTGGGTGTGTGTGTGTGTGAGTGTGTGTGTGTGTGTGTGTTTGTATGAAAGCAAAAACATACGTAGGCATTTGCATTTTGGGAATTCGTGCACTTGTGCAAATGTTATCTGTAACCACAGGACAGGAGAAGCAACAACAACAACAACACCAGCAACAACAACACCAGCAACAACAACAACAACGGAAATATCATTGGCAATAATAACGAAAAACTAATATTAAATGAGTTGTGGGAAAATATTTGCGGACTTCGCCTAAATGTATGCAACGCCAACAAAGGCGATCGCTTCACCTCATCCATCCGCATTCATTCCGCCTTCACTGTCGGCAATCGCTGGATCGCTGGATCGCTGCTCCCCCGCACACCACTTCAATTCGCTCTTGGTCTTCATTCACTCGTAACCATGCTGGTTTCTTACTCATTTTACCCATCAACTCACATCTACATATATATTTAAATTCTTTCATCCATCCTCTCTTCCAGTCTGACAACTGACAACCACTCGCTAAATCGCACTCCCACTCAATCTGCTCATCACTCGTCGCCTCACGAACTTTGCCAACCACTTACTCTCACCACCCACTCGTGCGGCTTCCCTCTCCCACGAGGGGATCCTCTTCCCGTCCGTCCCTCTCTTTTTCTCTCTTCCACCTACACACCTTCGCTAATTATGCTTGCACGTACGTCGTACGTTTGCATCTGCTGTCGATGCGTTTGACGTGGTTGAGTTGCATTTGTTTGCAAATCAGCGAGGATGCGTGCAGCTATTTAGCTGCTGGTGGTGTTGTTGTTGTTGTTGTTGTTGTTGTTGTTGTTTTTATTAATGTTGATTTTTGTACGATTGATGTAGTAAAAATTGCAGTGTGTGCGGCTTTTTTGTGGTTTAAAACTAATTAAAAGCTATAATTTTGTTTGGTTTGAAATTTAAAATCATTTCTCTCTCTCTCTCTCTCTTTTATGATAATTATAACGTCATTTAATTGAAATAATTCAAAACTTTTAATTAATAATTTATGCAAATATTGTTTTCTGTTTTTTTTTAGTTCAATTAGCCTGGATTTTGGATTTAAGTGCCTCTCATTATTTTAAATTAAAAATAATATTGAAAACCTTCAAGAACTTCATTGCGGGGAAAAGATATTTTTATCAAATGCTGATGATTATTTTAATCATTTTTGTTGCGGATTCTGCCATTAAAAATTAATATTAATATCCGAATGGGATTCTGTATTTCTTATATTCGAAATCTTTGCTGTATTCGTTGTACGCGCATTCGTTGTACTCGCATTCGTCGTACTCGCATTCGTTGTACTCGCATTCGTTGTACTCGCATTCGTTATACTCGCTATCAATTCGTTGTATTCGTTGTACTCGCTATCCAAGCTGTACTCGTTGTGTTCGGCATCGATACTTCATTCGTGGTACTCGGAATCGATGCTGTATTGCATTACTTCTTGTATTTCGAGTACTTTTCTGTGGATTCGAGTACCACGAGTACTTGGAGTACTTTTAGAAACCGAGTGCAGCCCATCACTGGTTGCAACTATTGGAATCCGCCATCTATACAAATTTCTACAGGTATCAATAATTCTCCGAAAACAGAAAAAGGTGAATTAATGAATGTATCTGTAAAATGCATTTCTTCAAATAAATTAACGGATGGTATTACAAAAGTCGAAGAGTGTTGAAGCTTCATTTTGCCGATCTTTAGTCTGATAATTCCACAACTTAAACTTTTCATGCTGACTCTTCAACTTTTCTAGAAGAAAATCAACGGCTTGGTACGCATTTCGAAAGTGCAAAGAACTCTCGAGTGCCTATTAATACCCCACCAGAGTGTTGTGTGTTTTAAAATTAGAAACCGTGATGCCTCACGTTTGACTTAACCAACAACGCATGACTGAACCTCGCTTTGCCACTCAGCGATGCAGCCACGAACTTGGAATCAATTCTCCAAATTTGATGCATCACTTGAAATTTCGACAGTTTAATGGATACATAAATGGAAATCAAAGCACAGCTGACGATCATGCAAGAAGTTGGGGGGGGGGGGGAAACAACGTTGAGATACAGAGAAAAGAAGACTTAAAATTAGAATGAGGTGGCTAAAACTTCCTGTGTTCTAATAATACTTTCAAATTTGTAATTTCGAAGTGTTCTAATTACATTTGTATGCTTGAGACACAAGCAACACATGCAACTCACGCGGAAGCGAGTGTATCGAGATACAAATGAGCCACGAGATACCTCATCGCACACGCACACAATTCTTAAAATAAGTTTTCCTTAACGCAGCAATGAGGACACCGAAGAAATGCAGCTTCTTTAAATCGCTTTCAAAAATCTTCAAAGTGAACATTTTCTTCGGTTTCGTATCGTATTTTCGTGCATTTAATGGTTTAGGCGGATACTTTTTTGCGTACATAGTGGAGGATGTTACGCGTTTCTGAAAACTGCAGCTTATTTTAGACGCGTACAATTGTCACTCGTCACAATAATGCCGGCCGGAGCCTGTAGCTGCCCTCCCAGCTACGCATTCTGGCCCGTGTGTGCCAGAAAATGTGGGCAAGCGAGAAAAATTAAAGCCAGAAAAATTAAAGCAAGAAAATTAAGTTCAGACCATCGCAAGGAGGTCTGAAGTGTAATTTTTCGAAAACTCTGTATAGCGTATGAATAGAAATTCCCCCACAACTTCATCTATTTCGCTGGGGTTTTTTGCTCTTCCTCAACAGGACGAGATATTCATTGATTTCGATTCAGCATCGTGTAACTTTTTTAACCGGTGCCGATGCTGGTTTTTGTCAGTGGAAGACGCAGCGCTTCACCGAGAGCGTGGGTCGCCCGTTGGCTTGATCGAGTTTCAGCCAAGTCAGGAGAAACGAACATCTACAAGGCAGCAACAAAGAATTGATGACGGTTTTTAAGCGAACTTTAGTGCATCAAATAAGAACAAAAACAGCCGGGAACAGGCAAGAACATGCAGCTGCACCTCCAGCTCATCAGTTTCTTGCCACAAGCAGCCGCTCGCGTCCACGTTGTCAAGACCATCCACGCAATTTTTCGGGGGATCCTTGATTGGCTGCGTGTTGCCTGTGTTGGCAGGCGACAACATAATAGCGGTGGACACGTAAGCACTCGGATCGGCATCGGAGGTTGCGTACCTCCTGCTTACGGAGCGCCAAACTTGCTCGACAAGCTATCGTCGTCATAACTGTTTTGCTGCCTTCATTAGTTGCATCTTAAAACGGAGCATTTGTATCACCGCGACGATATGGATGCCCGTATGTAGTGTGTGTGTGTGTGTGTGTGTGTGTGTGTGTGTGTGTGTGTGAGTGTGAGTGTGTGTGTGTGTAGATGCTGGAGGCTTGACATACATCATTTATCCTGGTCCACTGTAGAGAAAGTTGCTTCGAATTTCGGAGAAAAATAAAAATAAAATCCGAGGCAACCACAATTTTTGTGTGTTTGCGCTTACAAAAGCCATTCCCAAGTCATTGCCAATATAAGGCTTTAAAAAAAACGATTTGAATTAGGGGAAAAAGGACTTCCCGCTGGCTGAGTTCATGCTATGAAACAAAAGAAGGCGTCACCAACCACACGATGAGGTGTTAATTTTCACCCTTTTTTCCCCATTTCTTCCGCGACTCTCTTCTCTAACGAGGTGCCACAATTTTGTCAACGAGGGCATTCATTTCTTTTATTTACTCTTCTTATTTGTTTTTCCTTGTTTTAATATCTCCCTCAATTCAATAAATCATCCCTTGTTAATTTTCGTTGCATTTAAAAGAAATGCAGTCACTTCTCTTCAGCATTTCAAAGCTTTCCAGGGTTGCCGTGCATGAATTTCTTTTAATACCGACGCACTGTCCGCTCTGAAATCAGTTCCATCAAATTTCTTACTTTTTCATTGCAGTTGCTGTCGATCGGATCGCCTGGCTGCCTCTGCTCTGCCGTGAAACCAGGTGGTGGTGGGGCTCCCTGTGCGAGCCGGCATGGATGTTGCCACCGTGAGCAGTGCTGTGGCTGCTGTTGTTGCTGTTGTAGTTGCTGCTGTAGTTGCTGACAAATACTTATTTTCCCTCTTCATCTTATTTTTAATCAGTGAGAAATGTATTTTTCTTTTTGGTCTTTTCTGTGCTCTGGCACGAGGGTTGCCATTTGAAGACCTCAATTTGTTCCCAAATTAGTAAAAATGGTAATTAGGAAAAGATTTCAAGAATTTTTTTTTGGAAAAAAGGTGTAGTTTAATTAAAATTTAAAAAGTTAAAGTTAATTAAAGTTTAATCTTAATTGTAGTTTTTTAGTTAAACTTAATTTCCTTAATTTTTTGACTAAACAATTATAATTTAATCAATAATGTAGACAGCAATATTTTTACATACAATTTCCCCGAAGATAAAAAAAAATCCAGTCTACAAAAAAAGTACTTAAGTACCATACCTTTTTGAAAATGCATAAAGTACCACTTTCACTACAATTGTACGCAAATGGCAACGCAGACCGTTACACTTCTTGCTGAGCGCAGCGATTCTCTGACGATCAGTTCAGCTTTGGTCGCTGTGTGGTTATCAAGTGAGTTTCTGGTCGCTCAGCATTGATTTGGAAGTGAAGAGATTTCTGCTGTTGTTGTTGCTGTAACGATCCTGTACTACAACATCCTGTGAAATTGAATTTCTCTACTGGAAAATATACACGTATTTTTCAGAGATAAATTAAAAAAAAAGTCTTTAATTCTTCTCGTAAAACTTTGAATCCAAAAACTTCTTCCAAACAAAATGAGGGAAATCGTACACTTGCAAGCCGGCCAATGTGGCAATCAAATCGGTGCTAAGGTAAGAATTTTCAGTCATTCCAAATCCTGCTCCCCTCCTCGCATTTCATACAGGCCTCGCATTTCTTTCTGTTGCTTCGTCAGCTTCGATTGATGGTAATAAATTAAAATTCGCGAATGCCGGCGAATTCTTAAGTTTACATTTGTGCCCAAAATCGCAATTCCAGTTTTTAGGCTACTTTTTTACTGACAGAAAAAAAGCAAAAAGAAGGCAGAAAATTGAGAATTAATCAAAGTCAAGGAAAAACTTTGGCTTCGATTTTTGGAATTCGCTGAAGGCTCAGAATTCAGAAAGTTTTTGCTTGAAAGAAAGCGATTTAAAAAATAAATTATTAAGGTAATCATATTATAAATTATTTTTGAAGAGTATTTAAATACTAATATACAAATTACGAGTATTTCTATATTTCTTAAAAATTGGTGCAAAAAAATAAAGTTTTCCAAATTAAAAATAAAAAAATTACACATAAAAAACCTCTGTTTCCTCATTTAATCCTAAAAGTGGATAAGTTTTGTTTGAGTACGATATATCTGGATTTATATTTTCTAAAATAAACCAAAAAACCCGGGATTACAGTCTACTGTTGTAAGGTTCTCAGAAAACATAAAACGTTGTCACTGACCTTCTGCGATACCCTTGCAGACCTTTCGTGATATCAGCATATTGTTGCCCAGATTTCCGTATCAAACGTTATGAGAATTCTGCGAATTTCTGTACTCTTGCAACTTAAAACCATGAGAAATAAAGAATAAAGTCATGATTTTGAGTTTTCATAATAATAATTGTTATCTTCCACGTTTATTATGAGAAAAATGGATTTTCGCAAAGAAATGTATATTTTCTACTATTAGAAAAACTTTCTAGTATTAAAAATACCCTGGAAAAATTTCTCATAAATAAGAATTCATATAAAGATATTCTATTTATCAAATTAAAATTAAAAGTTCCCGCTGATTTCAACTGCGAGTAAGACTTTCTCTCCCAAAACTTATCTTAATTTTGACTGAAATTCGTAAATAGATCTCAATACAGTTATTTTTGTTATATTATATGAGAAAAATAAGGTAAAAGAAAGTTTCTTTCAATTTATTTTGAATTGTTCATTTAAGCAATTAAGATATATCAAGCTGTTAAATTTCTATGGAAGACTAATTTAGAAGACTAATGAAAGGTTTGAGTTTATATAATTAGAAAAAGTAGTTTGAAAAAAACTGAAATAGAACTCAAAATGTAACCCAATCACAGATTTTAACTAAAACCCGCTCTTTCTTCAGCTTCAATCGCCTTTCCCTTCCTTCAATGCTCGTTCATCGGTCTCCTTCATTTCTATTCCCAAGAAGCTCAGCTGTATTGAGATAACCTCATTTAAGTTACTCATTAAAATTATCAATAATGCAGAATGCCTTCACAAAGTGATTAAGACAAAAGCTGTGATAAGAAGTTCCGGCGAAATCACTATGTATGTCTTCTCTTTTGTGATAAGCAGTATCACAAAAAAGTAGAGATATAAACGAAAATAGTAAACAGAAAATATGAGTATGAGTACGATTTCCAGGGAAGGAGAATTGCAAGCATTTCCTTTTCAAGTGGAGGATGTCATTCACTTTCTCGAGTAGATAATGGAAAGGATTATAATAGAAGATACACTCGAATATGTAGGAATACCTGGTGTGTAATAGTCTCTGATTACTCCATTTGGAATTCAATGAAAGAGGAAAGATGGATAAGGAAATATAGATACCCGTATTTAGGAAGATTTGCAAGGAGTCGAGGGGTTCGAAGTTCTTTATTGGTATATTTTAGACGTCTAACTACTGTCTAAAAACTTCAGTGAAAGCAGATAAACTCTCACGGCCCTGCTGCCTGACGTATTTTCTTTGTAGTCCACTGCCAATAATCGATTTTTAATACTTCCTTCCCTTTTTCCTTCCTTCGAAAAAATTTCCGAGTGGTATACATTTCCGAGGAATGTCCTGGTACTGCTTTTTCATTCCTCTTGCTTTAACATCCGGCTTGGTTACTGAAACCTTTTAAAGCCTAACTTAAATCCACCAGCCCTCAATTACCATAAGTTGCCGCCACCGTCATCGCCGCCTGTCTGACTCATCGATACTCGTCTCGGCAATGACGTGACATGCGGTAAACTGAGACTTTTTGAATTGACTTTGTTTTTTCAGGACCTGTATGGTTCTACATAAATATTCAGAAAAAAAAGGCAGTTGGTTGCGGTTTCAGATTTCCGAAGATCGAAAGTAAAGTAAAAAGTCATACGTTTTATTTGAGAACCATTTCAACAACACCAAGTGGTCAGCAGCAGGCAATTCTAGCGAGAACGCGAGAGGCACACTCAACTAAAAATGTATCTTGTGGTAACAAGGGTATCTTGAGTCAACAAGGATCCCAAGTAGAATGCTTAATGAGGAGTTTCAATTTACTCGTTTGGATTTTTAACAGGACAAGCATATTTAAAGTTGAAAGACAGGAAAACTCTTTGGGAAAAAAAATATAGTAAAAATAATCATAAAGGTTTGCTTATCGGTGGCTAAGGAGTCTGAAAGTTTGAGGATATTTGAATTATTTATAAGTGATGTTAGAAGTCTCGGAAATCTAAAAGGAATAACAGATTTTATTTTATTTTAGATTCCGTCGATTTTAGAATGGTTTTAGTTTACGAAACTTCATTATAATTGAAGATAAAAATACACAAACTAAAATCAACAACTGAAGCATTTTTAAACGTTTACAGCCACCACTCATTACTTCTATTTAAATTGGCAGTGAAAAGTTTTAGTTGGTGCTTCATATTCGCCTCTGAACTTGAAAGTGGTGAAGGTACGCTTTTGTTAGCGTGTGAAAAAGGGGGAAAAACAGCAATAAATTTCATTTTGTTCTGCTTTTTCTTGAATTTTCACACACGTGCACCTCGCTGCGAATGTCGGCAAACACTTTAAATCACAGCAGTGATGAACCGACTGCCTCCCGACCGCCTCTTCCCCCACCCCCCTCACCCTTCTTCAGCTATTCACAGTTGTTTCCATTTAATTACCAGGTGCTGCTTTTACTCCACACATTTTCTTTTCTCGACCCAACTCAACTCTTTCAATTCGACTCACATTCACCGCTCGGCTCACCTGGGTTTCGGCCAGCGCGCGGCGGCGGTACCTGTGTACCTCTGCTATTGTTGCATTTGTGTCTTCAAAATGTTTAAGCCTCTTTATTTTCTCCACATAAAGACGTACTATTTGCCGCTGTGCGCTAAATTAGTAGTTAGTAGTGGCTGCGGACGGCGCGCGGCGCGGCGCGAGCGTGAATCGGCTCAGTAAGTAGCGCACCTGAAAGAAGAGGAGTTGGTAGGGAGGTAGGTACAGCTCAGAAACCATGCACGGATGAGTTTGCTAATTAATGTCTGCTTTAATAAATGAGAAGATAATGAAGAGAAAGAATGTTTTATGACTGCAAGCGGCAAGCCGCGGCAACACCCTCTTCTCTCCGCAGTCGCGATACTCGGGAAGCCGTGAACGGAGGGGCATCGCAATATGCACAAAAATAACAATTGTTGTATGCATTCATGACTGTTTAAAAGAGTGAATGCAATAAAATAGAAAACAAAGCGTTATTAAATGAAAACTCAAAATGGTAAGCAAATAAAAAGTAGTAGAAAGTCTTTATATCTACAAAAATCATGGAAAACATGATAGCAGAGCTATTATAAATGAAAATAGTAATAGCAATTGGAAATGGTAAGAAGATGAGGAGCTTTTTAGGTACAAAATTCACTCGTAAATATTTTACACTTACTTATAAAGTTTTCGAATTAGTAAAGCAATACTATCTGTAAAATATCGCGAAACATACCACGCACCCTACTTATATAGGGAGGAATTGCAAATCTGTCTTAAAAACTACCGAACTTTTACTTAATTTTATAACTTAAATGAATGCGGGAAAATTAATTTAGAAAATGTACTGCGACAATAGATACACAAAACCTGACCCACTTAATTTGTTAGCAGTTCCCCGATTGTTCTAATTAGATTCTTCTTTTTCGATTATTTATCGCGTACGATTATTCTTAGTTTTCGATTGGCGAGTAGATATATCTGGAGTAATTCTTTTTATAGTTACGTTCTAATTGCGCAATATATAAAGTTGCTTTTATCAGGCGAACCTCTTTAATGGCTTACCATTTATTTTGTAAAGTTACTGAAATCCGCACAGTTTTCTCTTTGCGATCCATTCAAAACTGACGTCTGAGAAGAACAAATGGAAAGAATGAGTTATTAAAGCGCACGACAAGGCAGACAAAGTAAAAAAAAAAAGTATTATATCAGACAGAGGAACTCATATAGCTTTGTTGTTGCCCAGTGCACTTCATAATCTTATATTCCTTCCTTTCTCTTCATCAGTATGTCTGCACTGATGGCAGATAACTTATGAGATACTTTAAGACAAGAGAGAGAATTTAAGCTGGATGCGATCTAAGAGGAGAAACTCGGGTCCAGAGTGATCGCGCACGAATATCAGATGCAAGGAAAACAACACGTTCTTGCTGCTCCACACACAAGCAATTATTTTAATAAACCGCAATTTAAAGTAGGAATGATTCATCGGTACCACCACTGAGGCGGTGGATTTTATATAATGATTTTATATGGATCGTCGTTGATGTACTGAAGATTGTACAAGTTGTAGAGGAATGAGATGTTTTGTAGAATTCTTAGTTAATCAGCTGGAGTTCAATTAATTGAAATCGCAGACATTTCTGACAGTTTATAAGATGTTTTCTTATATTTCAGTCCTCTCAAATGGCTGAATTCATATCCTCCGGCGATCTTTTCATTGCCAGAGTCAAAAAACTCATTTCGTTTCATGACACAAGATGTTTCCAGCTCACTGCTTAGCTAACGAGATCACTAAAATCGGTGATGGTTGTGCAAGCGCAAGTACAATTTGTGTTTAAAACATTTAATTGGCCTCAAAAATTCTTCAGCTGGAAACTGTTGCTAACAAGCTACAAATAAAAAAAGCCCCACTTCAGCAAAACCATAGGAAAATGCTAAAAAAAGTATCTCGGAAGCATCTTTCTGCCTACCTGTGCTGTTTTTATGTGATTTATAATTACTTTTCCCCTCTACATTTTATGACAGCAACTACAGCTTTTTAAGTACCCACTTCTTCTCCTTCTTCACGTATCGGCATCGGCAAGCTACCGCAACTTGTTCGAGCCTAAAGAGCCGAATGGCTAAAACAGCAAACGCCGAACGAAATTCGAAATTTCACGAAAGAAGAGTTGAGAAGCTTCACGCTTGTATAGCAAATTTAGAGAATATAACTAGATAAATTGTTACAAAGAAGTGCTTAAAGTAACGGTAAAAACTGTAAAGAAAATATCTTTATTGCTAAATTCGACACCCTAAAATGATTTCTCACATTCCGCGCTTCCCCTCTTTGACGATAAGAAAAACTGGCGAAGTGAAAAGGGTTTGAGATACAAACTCTCGTTCTTTTGTTAAACTTTTATCATCTTCAACCAGAACTTGGAATTCATGGACGTATATGAGCGAGGAAGCCAACACAAAGTTGAGCATATGAGTATTCCTGCCTTCTGAGACTGACATATGGGTCAAATGTAAAAAATTGGCTTCTCGGTTCAGATTTTTGTTTTAAAAGATCGAGCGTCTCTTGTTCTTTTGTTAAACTTTTATCATTTTCATCCAGAACTTGGAATTCATGGACGTATATGAGCGAGGAAGCCAACACAAAGTAGAGTATATGAGTACTCCTGGCTTCTGAGACTGACATATGGGTCAAATGTAAAAAATTGGCTTCTCGGTTCAGATTTTTGTTTTAAAAGATCGAGCGTTTCTTGTTCTTTTGTTAAACTTTTATCATTTTCATCCAGAACTTGGAATTCATTGACGTATATGAGCGAGGAAGCCAACACAAAGTAGAGTATATGAGTACTCCTGGCTTCTGAGACTGACATATGGGTCAAATGTAAAAAATTGGCTTCTCGGTTCTGATTTTTGTTTTAAAAGATCGAGCGTCTCTTGTTCTTTTGTTAAACTTTTATCATTTTCATCCAGAACTTGGAATTCATGGACGTATATGAGCGAGGAAGCCAACACAAAGTAGAGTATATGAGTACTCCTGGCTTCTGAGACTGACATATGGGTCAAATGTAAAAAATTGGCTTCTCGGTTCTGATTTTTGTTTTAAAAGATCGAGCGTCTCTTGTTCTTTTGTTAAACTTTTCTCATTTTCATCCAGAACTTGGAATTCATGGACGTATATGAGCGAGGAAGCCAACACAAAGTTGAGCATATGAGTACTCCTGCCTTCTGAGACTGACATATGGGTCAAATGTAAAAAATTGGCTTCTCGGTTCTGATTTTTGTTTTAAAAGATCGAGCGTCTCTTGTTCTTTTGTTAAACTTTTCTCATTTTCATCCAGAACTTGGAATTCATGGACGTATATGAGCGAGGAAGCCAACACAAAGTTGAGCATATGAGTATTCCTGCCTTCTGAGACTGACATATGGGTCAAATGTAAAAAATTGGCTTCTCGGTTCTGATTTTTGTTTTAAAAGATCGAGCGTCTCTTGTTCTTTTGTTAAACTTTTCTCATTTTCATCCAGAACTTGGAATTCATGGACGTATATGAGCGAGGAAGCCAACACAAAGTTGAGCATATGAGTATTCCTGCCTTCTGAGACTGACATATGGGTCAAATGTAAAAAATTGGCTTCTCGGTTCTGATTTTTGTTTTAAAAGATCGAGCGTCTCTTGTTCTTTTGTTAAACTTTTCTCATTTTCATCCAGAACTTGGAATTCATGGACGTATATGAGCGAGGAAGCCAACACAAAGTTGAGCATATGAGTATTCCTGCCTTCTGAGACTGACATATGGGTCAAATGTAAAAAATTGGCTTCTCGGTTCTGATTTTTGTTTTAAAAGATCGAGCGTCTCTTGTTCTTTTGTTAAACTTTTCTCATTTTCATCCAGAACTTGGAATTCATGGACGTATATGAGCGAGGAAGCCAACACAAAGTTGAGCATATGAGTATTCCTGGCTTCTGAGACTGACATATGGGTCAAATGTAAAAAATTGGCTTCTCGGTTCTGATTTTTGTTTTAAAAGATCGAGCGTCTCTTGTTCTTTTGTTAAACTTTTCTCATTTTCATCCAGAACTTGGAATTCATGGACGTATATGAGCGAGGAAGCCAACACAAAGTAGAGTATATGAGTACTCCTGGCTTCTGAGACTGACATATGGGTCAAATGTAAAAAATTGGCTTCTCGGTTCTGATTTTTGTTTTAAAAGATCGAGCGTCTCTTGTTCTTTTGTTAAACTTTTCTCATTTTCATCCAGAACTTGGAATTCATGGACGTATATGAGCGAGGAAGCCAACACAAAGTTGAGCATATGAGTATTCCTGCCTTCTGAGACTGACATATGGGTCAAATGTAAAAAATTGGCTTCTCGGTTCTGATTTTTGTTTTAAAAGATCGAGCGTCTCTTGTTCTTTTGTTAAACTTTTCTCATTTTCATCCAGAACTTGGAATTCATGGACGTATATGAGCGAGGAAGCCAACACAAAGTTGAGCATATGAGTATTCCTGCCTTCTGAGACTGACATATGGGTCAAATGTAAAAAATTGGCTTCTCGGTTCTGATTTTTGTTTTAAAAGATCGAGCGTCTCTTGTTCTTTTATTAAACTTTTATCATTTTCATCCAGAACTTGGAATTCATGGACGTATATGAGCGAGGAAACCAACACAAAGTTGAGCATATGAGTATTCCTGCCTTCTGAGACTGACATATGGGTCAAATGTAAAAAATTGGCTTCTCGGTTCTGATTTTTGTTTTAAAAGATCGAGCGTCTCTTGTTCTTTTGTTAAACTTTTCTCATTTTCGTCCAGAACTTGGAATTCATGGACGTATATGAGCGAGGAAGCCAACACAAAGTTGAGCATATGAGTACTCCTGCCTTCTGAGACTGACATATGGGTCAAATGTAAAAAATTGGCTTCTCGGTTCTAATTTTTGTTTTAAAAGATCGAGCGTCTCTTGTTCTTTTGTTAAACTTTTCTCATTTTCGTCCAGAACTTGGAATTCATGGACGTATATGAGCGAGGAAGCCAACACAAAGTTGAGCATATGAGTACTCCTGCCTTCTGAGACTGACATATGGGTCAAATGTAAAAAATTGGCTTCTCGGTTCTGATTTTTGTTTTAAAAGATCGAGCGTCTCTTGTTCTTTTGTTAAACTTTTCTCATTTTCGTCCAGAACTTGGAATTCATGGACGTATATGAGCGAGGAAGCCAACACAAAGTTGAGCATATGAGTACTCCTGCCTTCTGAGACTGACATATGGGTCAAATGTAAAAAATTGGCTTCTCGGTTCTAATTTTTGTTTTAAAAGATCGAGCGTCTCTTGTTCTTTTGTTAAACTTTTCTCATTTTCGTCCAGAACTTGGAATTCATGGACGTATATGAGCGAGGAAGCCAACACAAAGTTGAGCATATGAGTACTCCTGCCTTCTGAGACTGACATATGGGTCAAATGTAAAAAATTGGCTTCTCGGTTCTGATTTTTGTTTTAAAAGATCGAGCGTCTCTTGTTCTTTTGTTAAACTTTTCTCATTTTCGTCCAGAACTTGGAATTCATGGACGTATATGAGCGAGGAAGCCAACACAAAGTTGAGCATATGAGTACTCCTGCCTTCTGAGACTGACATATGGGTCAAATGTAAAAAATTGGCTTCTCGGTTCTAATTTTTGTTTTAAAAGATCGAGCGTCTCTTGTTCTTTTGTTAAACTTTTCTCATTTTCGTCCAGAACTTGGAATTCATGGACGTATATGAGCGAGGAAGCCAACACAAAGTTGAGCATATGAGTACTCCTGCCTTCTGAGACTGACATATGGGTCAAATGTAAAAAATTGGCTTCTCGGTTCTAATTTTTGTTTTAAAAGATCGAGCGTCTCTTGTTCTTTTGTTAAACTTTTATCATTTTCATCCAGAACTTGGAAAACATGGAAGTATAGGAGCGAGGAAGCCAACACAAAGTTGAGTACATGAGTACTCCAGCCAAAATATTTTTTCTAAAAAATCTTCACTATTTCTTTGAGAACCCTTTTAATTCAGAGCAATCATCTGTAATCCAAAGTAATCATTTGCAATTCATAATTCGTCATTTGTAGTTCCTAAAACAATATTTGGAATTCTGCATAGAAATTTGTATTCCAGAAAACGTAATTTCTTATTCAGAAACGTACTTTCAGTGCAGTCATTTCAGAGTAATCACTTGTAATTCGGAGTAATGACTTGTAATTCAGAACAATCGCTTCTAATTCAGAATAATCATTTGTAATTAGATTTCCTTGTGAAATGGAAACGTTTTCATAAAAAATTTAGTCGTACTTTTTCATTAATTGAAATCCTTCTTCCAAAACAACTCAACGAATTGAAATTCGTAATCAAGTGAATTCGCATAGAATTAAAATTTAATTATAATCTCAAATTTAATAAGGATTAAAATTTCTATTTAAATAGAAGGCAAGAAGGCATTAATTTCGTTAAATAATTCTGAAAAATTTCAAAAATAGAATGCTAAAATCATAAAATTTTTTTGAATACAATTTTTGCAAACAACGTTCAACTCCTCATTATCATAACTATTTAGCAGATATAAAATCTGTTTGGCAATCTTCAATATGCAGATCTTGATTCTCTCTATTCTACACACAAATGTATCTACTGATTTTATATCTCGCCGGTATCTGAACGTTTTTATTGCCTACGAAATCAGTAAAAAACTTTTGAATAATTTCTGAATTCTTAATAGAATAGCATATTTAAAAAACGTTATTTACTATTATTGCTACTGCTATTTCTATGAAAATAGAAAGGCATACTTCAATTTAGTCAGCTTTCTTAAAAACAGTTTTTTTTAATGTTTTATGCTTGTTAGATTTTAAATGACTGGAATTCTAAACCTATTTTGAAAGTGGATCTTTTAAAGTAAAATTACCAGCAAGAACAGTGAAAACAAAAGATACATTAACAATAGAACACAACAACAATAATAGCAGCAGTGGCAACACCATCAACACAAGAATTAAAAGATTCCAAACACAGAAATGCATTATTCAGTGTTGCTGTGGCCAGTAACAAAAGATCAATTGAAATTGTTGCTCTTCATTAAGCGCGATGTTTTCCCCTCTTCATTTATTTGTTTGTTGTTGTTGTCGCTGTTGTTGCTGTAACTTTTGTTGAACTTCAATAAAAAGATTTCAATGCAATGCGTTTCGAATGCATTTCCATCATCGAAGAAGATCACTGGAGCGATGATATTTCTGTCGTTGTTTGTTATTTTGTCGGTGTTGTATCTGCTTTTTGTAGCATTTGTTTAAACCGAAATCATCATAATTAAGTGTTAGAACAGGGAAAACGTCTAATGTTTATCCTATCAGCGGTGAAGAATTTATAGACTCGCAAGAATTGAATACACTTTCGTTCTACGCGATCACTTGAGAATTTTCCACTTTGTAGCGGAGTGGTAGGCATTTATTTTGGTATTCCAATTCGAAGTGCAGACGCGATCGTCATCATGAAGTTTGTGCGCGCAAACACACCCTTCGAGTTACAGTGAAAAGCGATCGCATCCGACTTCAGTTTTATTTCTCAGCCTTGAATTCTTCCTCTGGAGTTCCTCTTCTTCTCGATATCTACGAGTTCAAGCATTAAGAAAACATCCATTATTTCCGATCAATTAAGTTTTAGTATCGATTTATTTGTTTAGAATCACTAAAATCGGAGATGGAGAAGAGTTTCGGCTGGCAAGATCGTTGAAATGAGTTTAATTTTAGCTGCAATTGAAGTTTATTTTGACAACAAAAGAATTCGTTGTGCTTTCATTTGTTTATTAGAGTTTTTTTACGGAAAATAAGCTCATTCTACGCTTGAATGATTTTTACTCTGTGTTCTGCTTGCAATGATCATTTGATCAAAAGCCACAACAACAACAACAGCCAATATTTGTTCCATCAAAAAATCCAGACAGCCGCAGACATTAAAAACAAAACCAGCGATTTGCAGGTTTATTTTTCTTATTGTTGGCAACGACGACCCAACCCAACACAAACCCACAACAGATCACAGAAACTCAACAATAACAACAGCAACAACAACGACAATAGCAACAACGACAACAGCAACAACGTCAACAGCAACAACAACAACAACAACAACGACGAGGACAATATCGTGATAAAATATGTGTTGCCGGGCGCACGATTGCAATTTTCTCATTCCCGCAATTTTTTCAACTCTATTTTAGAACTCTGCTTTCCACTTTTATTTATATTTACTTGTTTCTTCCACTTTTTTACTCTTATCGAACGGGAATTTTCAGTATCTGCTGGTGCGCTTTCTTCCTGATCTTAAAAATAGCTTCAGTTTGTTAGCTCGCTTCTTGCATTCTAATTTATTTTGACTTCCTTTACGATTGCGGTGGCCGGCCGGCCGGGCCGGGGACGCTCTTGCGAAAGTCGTCTGCGTGGCGTTGCACGCTTCGTTGCAAGCGCCTGCCTGAGATCGCTGCGGCTCGAGGAAGCCGCCGCCGCCGCCGCGCCACCGTGCCGCCAGCTGCCGGTAGATCAGCGCGGATCTGCCGATGCAGCAAGTGCAGCGTGAAACTGCAAGACATGAAAAAGCAGCACTCGACACATTGGAAGAAGAAGAGCGCAGAAATTAAAAATCAGTTTTAGTTTTTTTATTCTTCCCCGCGGTGGGTCGTTGGCCGCGCTACCAAGTAGTGATCGTGTCGGCCAGATACGCTAGTTTCTTGAAATGCATTCGTGTTCTGGTGCATAAAATGCATTGGTGTTCTGGGCGGGGAGAGGGAAGCGGTAATCCGGAAAAACTTAATTGATTTAGTTGTGCAGCAGTGGAGAGAAAAGGAAGGATTTTTTCCAACTGAGGAGGGGAACGAAGTGATCTTCAGCAGCTTCGTTCGAAGTGTCAGTTGCTGCAGTATCGAATTATTTCAGCTGCCAGTTGCAATTTCAATTAACTGCATTTAAAATGAACACACAAACGCCAGACCGAAGTATCGCCGGTGATCCTCAATTGATCTTCAGTCATATTCAATATTTAAATTTATCTCTCCACAAAAGTCGCCGTATGTAGAAATTAATTGAACTCGATAAATGAAAACATGCTGGCATTTTGAATGAGAAGATCAGCAGTATGAATAAATTGAATCACTGATCGTGGTTGATCCTCCCATTGATCGCGCATCAAATCTCTATTAATCAAGCAAAATGATTGAATCGATAACAGCCAAAATGCATTTCCAGAAAAACGAAATTCAAATTAATTCCAGCTTCTTCTACAAGCCAGAGTTCGGTTTAACCATAAATTTGTTTGACTGTGGGGCGAATAAAGCAAAAAATTCCCTCACAAATCACGCTGCTGACACATTGCACGTCAGCGGCGGCGGCCGTGGCGGCGGTGCGAAGGAGGCGGCGGTGGCGGTGGCGGCGGCGACCCGCAGCCGTGCGGCCAGAAGTCAGCAAGTTTGACAGCAGTCGTGGCGGCGTCGAGATGGTCTAGTGAAAGCTGGCAATTCAAGAATATTTTATTGCACTCGAACATGCTGCGGAAAAAATGCTGTACGCTGCTAGAAATACACATTTTTTTATCCACAGTAGCTTTGAAGTGCAGGAAAGCTGTATTTCTGAACCACGGTGCAACTAAATACAACAACATCCTGTCCTGATTTAGTGCTAAATTAAAAAGTGTGCATGTGTGAGTGAGCCAAACACCTTCCTACTTCACAGCTCAGTGCCACACCACCGCCCCCGTCGCTCATCGTTCCCACCACTTCAGTGAGGCGCTCAAAATTTTGTTATTGCCGATCAAGAACACGCGGGGCGGCGGCGAGGAATAGTGAAGTCATATTTCACTTTGCACCACTTTAAAAATACCGACGCCTGCGTTTTTTGTCAACGCATTCCGCTACCAAATCTAGTCAGCCAGGCTGCTGCCTGCATACTCGGCCGCAGACTCCCTCCCACCGGGGTCGCCAACGGCGCTCCTGGAGATCATCAGTCGAGTCGCAGCCAGCCAGCCGCTCATGCGACGCGCTTAAAATAACCAACCCAGCGAAGGATGGAATGGTGAGGAGCGCCTGTCAGCGCAGGAGGGAACGGGGGAGGTCGAAATATAAAATTAAAACTCTGGCAATGCAGTTGCCACTGCGTGCTGCGGCTGATGCGGCAGGAGTGTCTTCGGTGTGACGCATGTGTGCGAGGACAGGAATGAGTGCACGCTGCAGGCGTCAACGTGTGCATGAGTCATCAGTAGGCGACAAAATGTACGCAGCAGTTCATAAAATTTGAATTTAGTTTAAAAATATAGAATTTGCAACTTGAAGTCGGTGTAGTCAAGACTGATACAGAGGGGGGTGCAGTGCGGGGAGGGAGGCCCTCAAATGCAAAAAGTGCGGAGGAAGTATTGGGTAACGAGGGCTACAAATTATGTTTGAGCATCCACACGAGGCTAAAAGTGTAAATTTCGTTTCAAATACACTCTTCGCTTACCTTTCGCCGGCTTTGTAATTAAAAAAGGCGAAAAATATGTCGATCACAGAAATTCCCCGCACCAGTTACTGAATTCTTAACCCATTTAAATGAAAGCAAGAAGAGGGAAAATCGAAAAACGAAACCAAGCATAATTTAACCTCAAATCAGCGTCAATAAAGCGTCCCAAAATGGCTCGCCGCCGACTGACACGCTTCACTACAAACTGCTGACCACCTTGCAACTCATAAATCTTGTGTTGAGTATCGCATTTTATCGAAAAAAATCGACAAATTTGTTCTCTCGAAAAGTTTTTTCTGTTCGTATAGAAGTTTCATTTTTGGTAAAAAAGCCTTAAAACAGCTTGAATGCAAACCCGACTGCGTCTGTTTGCTTGTCTGTCTGAAACGTCACTTACAATTAAGCTGAAATAAAAACTAATATGAAAGCAATTCAATTTATTTAGTATCTTCAAACGTTTTAAAAACGATCAGATCGAATAATTCAAAGTCAAAGTCATTGAAGAGTCAAAATGTATTGCAAATAATTTTCGTTAAAGAAAATTGCCAGCTAAGAGAGAAAATTGCCAGCTAACTGCTTGTAAAACGCTTAACCGACCTGATAGTTTGAATGAAGCCCTGGCAACACAACTTGATAGTCTGCGCGCAAATCAGTCTTCCTGCTTGCAAACCAGCTGGTTTGACTGAAATCTTGTTTTCTGTCTGCTCTTCAACCAGCTTGTTTGTCTGCTGGTCAACCAGCTTGCTTGTCTGCTTGCAAACCACCGGCCTGACTGTCTGCTTCTAGCCAACCTGGCTAACTGCTTCTTACCCAGCCTGGCTGTCTTCTTCATCTGCCCGTCTGTTTTCAGCTAAAGTCGGCCGCCGATCAGCTGTCAATTTGATTTAAGTTGCATTCTAAAAGATGCAGAGATTGTTCATTGCAATTGTTGCTGGTGTTTGTCTGAATTCATCCTCATATTTGACGTTAATTGTTATTTGTTTAAATAGAAAGTTGCTTTGGTGGCTGTTTTTTTAAATGAAAGCCGAGTTTATGCTTGGAAATTAAATGTGAAATGTTTTAAAGCAGCTTGCAATTGCTAATATCAGTCGAAGCCAAAAAAGAACTCATCAGGGGAAAATTGTAAAATCTTACTTTCATATTTATTCCTTTTTTAATATGCGATCTCATTCTAATATTCTTTCAATTGCCTTTCTTTCAGTTTTGGGAAATTATTTCCGAGGAACACGGTATTGATAGCAACGGCATCTACAAGGGCGAGAGCGATCTACAACTGGAGCGTGTCAGCGTCTACTACAACGAGGCATCAGGTAGGAATCACTAGAAAGCGAGCTCATAAAAGATTTCTCAAGATCATAAAGGACTTGCGAAGATGGGAAAGGTGTGCGCTGGTGAAAGAAGACTATAAAAGCTGGTAGGAGCTGGCAGACGACATGAAAGATACCGCGTGAAATCGTCATTAGTCATTGTAAAGAGTAACTTAACCTGACATGAAGGCGGTTTTATTAACTCAAATATAATGCCGATGAAGACTTCGTAGTCAGCCAGGCCAGCCGAGTACGGGGCAGGACACCGACCTGTTGGTGTTGCTTTCGTGACGGTCACTCGAGAAACCAGTTTTGCATGAAAACCCGTTTCAAGAGCAATCAACTCCGTGATTCAATTGATAAAATCCAAGTTCAATGCAATTGGAACATCTGAGATCCACCAGTTGATTTTCTTTATCCAACGCCAACTTGTGCTCGCATCAGATCCAGCTTGCATTTCTTCACGCGCCTCGAACTGCTTTCGGCCAATTTTCTGGTGAATCACCTGCAAGCCGGCTGCCATTTAAATATCAATTAGTTGCCCGACGTCCGCTTGGCGAAAGGGGATCCAATCGTCCGTCCAGTGGGCAAAAAATGGTCACGTAGAATGGCTACCATTTGCTGCCGCAGCGCTATTGTCGGAGCGCTGGTGCCGCGTTGCAATCTGCACTCGCAACACCTGATCGCTCATCCTACCAACGGCGATCCGACGACGCTTCGGACGGACGACGCGAGCGTCAGAAATTTAAATCAGCTTTAAAAATCAAAATCGAGGCGTGCATTTTCCCCCCATTTCTTGCAACTTCCTTTGACGACTTTGTTGCCCGCGCATGCTGTGCGGCGGCATGAGTTGGATGCGCGCACGTGCTCCGCATGTCAAATCTGACAGACAAGAATTGTCAGCGGCACGGCAGCGGAGAAGCGATTAAGAGGGAATTTTAAAAATCTGATTTATGATGATTGTTTTAATAAATAAATATTGAATTTTTAAGGCTTTATTTGGTGTCAACGGCGGGTTGTATGTAACAGCGACGATTTCTGAATGCGTTAACAATTCCTAGTGATTTATTTCCTAAGGAATCTTAATTTATGTATTAATTGTTCCCTTCGATTTTGTGTTTCTAGCTGTTACTCGCTCGTCGGGAGGCAAATATGTGCCGCGTGCCATTTTACTGGATTTGGAACCGGGCACCATGGAGGCCGTGCGCTCGGGCGCTTACGGGCAGCTCTTCCGTCCCGACAACTTCGTGTTCGGCCAGTCGGGGGCGGGCAACAACTGGGCCAAGGGCCACTACACCGAAGGCGCCGAGCTGGTCGACAACGTGCTGGATGTGGTGCGCAAGGAATGCGAGAACTGCGACTGTCTGCAGGTTCGTCGGCTCTCTTCTTCTTTTTTACCACAGTATCCTTGAATCACCCTACCTTGAAACACTCTTCTTCTCGCAGGGATTCCAACTGACGCATTCGCTGGGCGGTGGCACCGGCTCCGGCATGGGTACCTTGCTTATCTCCAAGATCCGCGAGGAGTATCCCGACCGTATTATGAACACCTATTCGGTGGTGCCCTCGCCGAAGGTCTCCGACACTGTCGTCGAGCCCTACAACGCCACACTTTCGATCCATCAGCTGGTGGAGAACACCGACGAAACGTACTGCATCGACAACGAAGCTCTCTACGACATCTGCTTCCGCACCTTGAAGGTGGCCAACCCCAGCTATGGCGACCTCAACCATCTCGTATCGCTGACGATGTCCGGCGTCACCACGTGCCTGCGTTTCCCGGGCCAGCTGAACGCCGATCTGCGTAAGCTGGCGGTCAATATGGTTCCCTTCCCCCGTCTGCACTTCTTTATGCCCGGCTTTGCTCCGCTCACTTCGCGGGGATCGCAGCAGTACCGCGCTCTCACCGTGCCCGAGCTGACGCAGCAGATGTTCGATGCCAAGAATATGATGGCCGCTTGCGATCCGCGCCACGGACGATACTTGACCGTCGCGGCGGTGTTCCGCGGACGCATGTCCATGAAGGAGGTGGACGAACAGATGCTGGCGGTGCAGAATAAAAACAGCTCGTACTTCGTGGAATGGATTCCGAATAATGTGAAGACTGCCGTGTGCGACATCCCGCCCAAAGGCCTGAAGATGTCGTCGACGTTTATTGGCAACACGACCGCCATCCAAGAGCTGTTCAAGCGCATCTCCGAGCAGTTCTCGGCCATGTTCCGACGAAAGGCCTTCTTGCACTGGTACACCGGCGAGGGCATGGACGAGATGGAGTTCACCGAGGCGGAGAGCAACATGAACGATCTGGTGTCGGAGTATCAGCAGTACCAGGAGGCCACCGCCGACGATGAATTCGACCAGGAGGTGCACCAGGAAGAGGTCGAAGGGGACTGCATCTAAGGCGACGGACAACGTTGAAATGGAAAAGAAGACACCAGAGAAACGGCAAGCCAACTGACACCAGAGGAAGAGAAGCAGGAAAGCACAGGGAGAACATCAAATTCTTCGGGATTTCACAAATTATAAATTCCTTTGGGTGGAAAGGGACATTTAGGCATTAAAATTAACCCTCACTTTGTATTTAATTAAGTGGCAACGCCCTCAATTCTGCAATCAGTGCAAGTCACTGAATTTTCAACTCTTAAACTTAATACAGGAAAAAGTGTCGTCGATTTAGTTCAGACACAAACCTAACATCTCATCACAATCATCCACATACATGATTGCTCTTTAATCACTCGTAAACATCATCACTCAAAATCATCATCACTGAAATCACCCAACTCAAGAAGAACAGTAATAATTTTCATCATTTGTTTCTCTCTCATCATTCATCACTAATATCACTCATGCGTTATCATCATACATGACGACACAACTTTCATAATTATAATCATCACCACCACCATCATCATCGTCATCATTATGAGCATTTCAATCTCATTCATATCTTCTTAATGAAAAACCTTGAAATCTCTAAAGTTTATTGTTTTTAACAGAATAAACATCTAATTTTAAACACTTAAGTATTAAATATAAACAATCATGTTTACTTAAAAATTACTTACTCAGCAAATCCTAAACGATCAAAAATTATTCTAATTCCTGTTAGATGACGTTAGATTTCCTAAGTGAAATAATCTAAAACGCATTTTTCACTCGAGACTGAAAAGCGAATTTATGAGAGAACAAAAAATGTATTCTTCAATTTTAAATCTTATTAAACGCAGCCTTTTTAAAAAAAAAAAAAAGAAGTAATAATTGTAAATTTAGACAACATATGGCAATCAGCTGACCCAAAGATAATGAAATTTTCATCAAAAAAGATAATGTATACGTTTTTCGGGATAATATTTTGATTTAAAGAATTATAAACTTTTCTTAAATTCGACTTGTTTTTTTTTACTTTTCCGCATATAATAAAATTAGTTTATATTTGTATTCCTTATAGCATTTTGTAATAATTTTATATGCTTAAAATTTAGTTTTGTTAATTGAATAAAAACACGTAGTTAAAATTAAACTAATTCTTTTTATTATTTCAATATGAAAATATTAAAAAACTATTAGAAGTAAAAATTAAAAAAGAAATCAAAAAGGTGAGTAAAAAAGAACTACAGGGAAACGGAGTTAAAATAATTAATTGAGTTCCTCCGTGACGCCAAAATCTTTCATATATTTAGACTCGGCAGAGCAGCGCAGGGTTAAGTGAAATAGTAACTTAGGCAGGACACAAACCGCAATAACTTGTAGCAGAGACTCAATCCTATTCCAGCCATAAAACAATCCAACAAACCAAAAAGATAACAAAAAGCGTTCCATATCTTCAGGCTGACGGAAGATAAATTTCAGTGACTGCCAACGTAAAAGTTTCCCCTAGCGTTGCATATTTTCAGGCTGACCCAAGATAAATTCCAGTGACTGACAACGTAAAAGTCTCACCTAGTCCAGTGCTTTCTCAAACTCCCATATTTTATTTTTTATATTTCATCATTTCATATATTGTATTTTATTTCATTTTATTTTACTTTACTTGACTATATTTATTTTATATTATTTTATTTTATTTCTTTTGAATTGATTTGCTTTTATTTTAAATTATTTAATTTTACTTTATTTTATTTTATTTGATTTCACTTTATATTATTTTATTTTAATTTATATTATTTTAATTCATTTTGTTTTATTTATATAGTTTTATTTTATTTTGTTGTATTTGATTTTATTTTATGTAATTTTATTTAATTTTATTTCATTTTCTATTATTTTAAATTATTTTATATAATTTTATTTTAATTTATTTTATTTTATTTTACTTTGTTTTAATTTATTTAATTTTACTTTATTTTATTTTAGTGTATTTTATTTTATTTTATTTTGTTTCATTTTATTTTATTTTATTCTGAAGTATAAAAGTAAATTATTTATTATATATATTTTTTATTGTATTGTATTTAACTTGATTTGATCTTGTTTTATTTTTTTTTTATTTCATTATATTATATTTTATTCTTTTTTATTATTATTTGAATGAAAACAAAATTCGATGAAGAAGAAGAATATGCGACCGTTTTTGCATTAATAAAAGCAACAGCTAACGTATGAAACAAACCACAACAACAACAACAGTAATAAAAAGGCAACAACAAAAACAACAAACAACAAAAAACAACAACAACCACATCTCCACTAACATAACTTTATATTATGTATGCGATTCGCGAATGGAAAATGTGGGTCAGTGCGATGAAGTGCAGATTTTATAATCGCAAACACAGCAACAACAACAACAACAACATCAATAGTAACTAAAGAAATAAGCCAAACCAAGCAAGCCAGCAAGCAACAACAACAACAACAACTACAGCAACAACCATCATAGACAGCAACTGGTGGTTGAATAGTTGAACGAACGTACGAGTGGACAGACGGCGGCAGGCAACCGCATCCAGCGAAGATTAACTGAAGTAAGAAAGAAGTTGCAGCAGGCAAGCAAGCCAACCGCAGCCGAGCGAGAGGCCGATCCGGCAACAGCAGCACCAGAGAATCAAAGGCAAGCAGCAGCAGCAACAACGAGGAACCAACAGCAATCAAAGCCGCACAACGCAGGCTACTCAAGTCGGCGGAACTCGGCTTCTCAACACGCTTTCGTGCAACAGTAACAGCGGCAGCAACAGCAACAGCAACAACAACAGTAGCAGCAACAACAGAGACTGCGTGCAAACCATCGAGTGCAGTGGCGGAGCGTGGGGAGGTAATTGTGGGGTTTGAGACCCCTGGCGTGGGTTTAAATCTCTTCTACTGATTCCTGGAGGACATCTTTACGTTTTTCCAGGTGTGAACTCTCAAGTCCGTCCCCCTCTACAACTTCCTGTGTCCGCCACTGTGCGGATGTTTGACGATGTTGAACAAACCAGAAGCTGCTGCAGCATCACCAGCGGACGGGCAGACAGACAGTCAAGAAAGGGAAATCATAATCGAAACCTAAATGAAAAACGAAATCCTAGAAAAAATATGACTGAAGAAACAAAATTAAGTAAATTAAAACAAAAATTAAGTGCAAAATAAAAGCTAATAACTGAAAATAGAAAATACGACTTCGACTTAACAACTTGAGAAATAAGAAGACGAAATGTTGGGGGGTTGAGGGGGCGCGTTACTAGTTGAGTCGCCGGCTTGCTGGATCTTATCTTGAAAAGCATGAATAATAGAATAATTCGCCTCACAAGCATTTGATACTAAGAAACCAGATGAAATTTTAGGTCAAAAGCGATATTTTAGAACTCAGCAGCTTTGAGAAGCTGAAACATCCAGAGCAGGGTCAAAACTTATCATGAATTGTAAAGCTGAGAAGTGGAAAAGACGAGAGGAAAATGTGATCGAAGAGACGCTGGCACGCTGGAAACGAAGAGTTCCTGAGTGAAGAATTTATGCGTCGGAGAGAGTTGTAATAAAGAATAGGAAGAAGTTATAGCAATACTTACGAATTCTCCAGGAAGGAAATCTGTGGCAACGTTGTTTTTCCCTTTCACTTAATACCGCGATGTAAATAAATTCGTCTATTTCAAGATCCCATTCTATATCGCGAAATACTTCTCTCTATAAAACTGCGATTCTTACTAAAATCGTTGCTGGTTCCAGTTTATATACGAGCCACACGAGTCTCTCTCGAAATAGTAAGAAACTTTGTTAAAGTCTCTCTCGAGTGCATGCCTGGAATTCTTAACGAATTCGTTAGAACAGATAAAAACTCGTACCAGCAAGCGGTAGCTAAACGTTCTAGCCAAGTTGCCGCCAATTCTTACTTGAATTGTTGTTGCCTTCATTGTTGTTCGTTCTGTTGTACGTCACAAACGTGATGACCAACAGCAATGCGAACAGCAACAACAACTTGACATCGTTTATACTCGTATGTATTCGTCAGAGTAAGAGGAAAAAATCTGATCAATGACTGGCAGTCCGAGCTGATAGGCAAACAGAATGTGAATGAATCAGTTACTAGCAGAACCCAGATAAACACACTTGAGAACGACACACCCTTCTCACCCGTACCTCGCTTCCAAAAGAACTCGAACGATGCGAACGTATTTTGGCGTTGTGAGCATGTAACAAATGATTTTTGAGAGAATCGTAAAAGTTTAAACGAGATTTCGGCTTAAAGTAGACGTATGAGATCTTGTAAGGAACAACGGGTCAGAGAGATGAATTGACGGAGATTTACAAAGCGGTAGATCTCGAAGAAGCGCCGTCTCAGGTTGGGCAGACACAAAGACTTGTGGATGTAAATATCGATAGAAACATGGATCGGGTCATACAGATAGTTGTAGGTACCCAGATTAATGCAGCACAAAGAAATATGTTGATACAGTTGAGAAACACTCTGGAAGATGCACTGAAAGGAGGAACACTACAAGTTACAGAAATTCACACAAGTCGGGGAAAAACCCATCCCCAGACATACATACCGGCGGAAATACAGATCGATTGAAATAGACGCATGAATTTGTAGGCAAATAGTAAGTTCAAAGGTTCATCGTAATCAAAATCGAAGAAAACCCGAACATAAAGCACGCACCCTCCTTGGTGAAATACTGGCAAAAGATGATTTTATTTTATATTGGGAAATTTAGACTGCCGCTTGAAATCTAACAGGGGATCAACGGATCGATAGATCGGTGGAGTTCGGTGAACATAGAGATGTACTAAATAATCTACCTTACATTAAAAATCCCAGAGGAGGTCCGCATAAACCAGCATCGCTCACCGGTTGCTACGACCGATAACAGATGAATGCATACGTGAGGATTTATCTGAGCAGGTTCGATAGTGCTATAATTATTTACCATAAGATATTGATTACTATATCTACATCCCGTCAAAAACACATGCATACACCATTGGAATGCTTGCCCACCTCAACCCGTCAACTCCCAATCATTATTCAATTAAATTCTGCTTGAAGCTGTCGATCCGTTCGTCATTCCAACGAAAACTCAGCGAGACTGACACTAAAATAGCTTCTGTGTGAGCGGTGGCGCCGGCGCACAAAAAATCCGAACCGTAAGAACCATTTCGGCGAGGAATGAGAAAAAACTGTTTCAGCCACCGGCAAACATGCTTGAAGTGGATAAACTTGTTTCGAACAAAACCACAACGAAAACAAGCCGCGAAAACCCACTGAAAATAAACAAATTTCGCGGAACTCTACCGCATACCGGCGCATAACGACGCATAGCGACGCTACCGGTAACTCATAAAGTGCCCGAATTAATAATTGGAACAACGTTCACCGTTGACATCGCATGTGTTGCAGACGTGTTACTCTGGTCGTTTTATGCACTAGAAAATTACGATATACTAAATGATTCCCAAAATGTTTTTATTGCGGGCATACGGAGAATAACGGTTTTGAGATGACGATCTACTTTGCAGGAAGGCCGACTGTTGTTGTCGTTGGTTGTTGCTTTGATCTTGTTGTCAGCCACGTTTAGCGGTTGGCCAGCCACTGAAAGAGTTCCTTCCTGGAGGTCATTAAGTTGACATGAAAGTTAAGTGTGTGTGAATTTTTGGATCGCGTCGACGACCTGCAAGATTTAGGATTTCCTTAGAATTCATTGACTGAAAATAGAAACCTGCCATCCACACAGCTGGCTGAAACGCGTGAGTCCAGATAATGCTAAAATTGTTCATGTTCTACTGTAAAAACTCGGCGTTCTTGTCATCTGTCGTCATAAAAAAGGGGAAACAAATACATCTCGAGTATTATTAAGATGTCATAGATGACAGATTACGGCGAGATATGGTGATCGACATGATATTTTCATCGATATTTTGATTTAGATGAGTATAATCATATTAAGAAGTTTCCAAATTATCATAAAAGCGCTTTTGACTTTAGAAGAAATTTTCTTCATTGTCCCACTTTTCCAAAGCGATTTATATAATCCAGTAAAATCTTATTTTATCTCAATCTAATTTTATCTTATGTAATTGTGAAAAACGAAAATTGTGAGAGAACAATTTCCAAATCTTACGCAATAATATTAAGGAATCCGTCCGATTTATTGATGGTGGTTCGTTTGTCGTTCAATTGTTGGTCTTCGAGTGGGTTGACTTGGTTGCCTATCAAATTCGCTCGCTTATCTGTTCGATGCAAATCGGTTCGCGAAATATTCCGCTTCTTTCTGCATTAAAAAGTGGCAAGAACGATTCTATTCTGCATAAATTTGAATCGGCCTACGTGATGCATGCCAGGTTTTATTTCGGAATCAGTTAAGATGAAGTCAAGGAAAGTGTGGTCCCTGTCACTGGGTTACTATTGGTTTACTGGGGTTGTTGTTGTTAGCAACAACAACAACATAAGGGTTTATTCACATAATATTGACTTAAGACGAAGTGAAGCTAACATTTTTCAATGTGAGGTTATGTTTTCCAATTGCAATTAAAATTATAATGTTCGAGGGTGAATACACGGGGAATTTTTGGGGAGTTCAAGCTCCGCTACCTTCCGCCGCAAACTTCCCTTTCCACATTTCCTCACCCCTCGTGTAATAGGTATTTAAGAATCTTATATCTTGGGATGTAATTATCGTCGTAATTTCTGAAAAAATGTCTTTTTTAACGTTAAGTTTCCCAGCTATTCTAGCTTCGGTTTTCCCTCCCTTGTTAGTGTTGCTCGCGTAGATTGCAATAGTAGGCACATTTTATCAATCAGCAACAAGTCATTCTTAAAATAACTTCCGAGACTTCAGGGAGTTCTTGAAAAGATTTAATAAAATTAAAAGCTGGAAAAAGGAGAAAAAATGGCAACATGAAGCATAAAAGGAGCTAAAAATAGATAAGAAAAAGTACGGAAAAGGATGAGAAGAGGAACAAAAGTAGAAGCGGTGTTCGGACAGCCTTTTCCGTAATCCTTGAATTGTAGTGAAGGGAGAAGAAGGGAGTGGCAACGTCACCGCATCGCAACAGGAAGAACAAGCATCCGCAACATGACTGGAAAAATGCAATCAATTTCTTTCCTTTTCCTTAAAAATTAAACTGAAATTTACACCTTTAAATTGGCCAAAAGCGAGGAAACGCGCACTGAAAGAAAAAAGAATGATACGATACAACAACAACAACTTGCTGCAGCCTCACTTGTCGCCTCGAGAGTTGAATGAAAATGCAACACAGCTCTCGAGAGGCGCTGCAACAACAACAGCAACACTTGGACGACATGACCACGTTATTCATGTTAGTTGCTACAGTTGTTGTTGCTGTTGTTGTTGTTGTTGTTGTTGTTATTGCTTTTGCTGTCCTTAATTTATATTTCATTGCATTTGTTATGTTGTTTTTTTGTTGTATATGTTGTTGTGGCCACTGCTGCCGTTGTTGTTACTGTTATTGTTGCTGCTTACCACGCTTTATGAGACAAATTGCTTCAGTGCACAAATGGAACTCGTAAACTCTCCTGAAATCAGTGTTGTTGTTGTTGTTGTTAATGTTGCTGTGGTTGTACTTGTTTTATAAAATGTTTTCTTGTGACAAGAGAACGAAATGAAAAACAGCCGAGAGATACAAGTTGTGAAGACTGACTTGGCTTTAAAATACGAATCAGGAGACTTTTTATGGACCACAAATGGAATGCCAGTGGCAAAAATATACAAAGCGAGTGAAGTGACTGCAGATCACATTAGCAATAATTATTCAGGCCACTAATAACGTCACGTTTAAAGCTGGGTATGGATGGTACGGGTTTTTTTTTTCGAAAAATGTGCAGTTTCAAAAACTTTTATTTGGGGAAACTGAGTGGGAAAATTATAAATTATTATTAATATTGTCAGACAATTTAATTGTCTGAAAAGTGAAAAACTCATGCAAAAAAAATCATATAGAAATTAAATTTAATTAATTAAAAAATCAATTTAAATTTAAATTAATACGAAGCACCAGTCGGGCTGCAAAGCCGCGCATGCGCACAACGCCGAGTCGCAGAGACACTCGTTGAGAGACCTCCGCACCTCGCTTCCGCCTCCCCGCAGCAATAAAACTTCCTGTGCTCTGACGACTGCGGCTCAAAGAACTGCATTGAAACTGAGAGTGAGCACAGCAGACGGCAGCACGAGCAACAACAACACAGCCACTCTTGCTGAAGCGTTGTCGTTGTTGGTGTTCTTATTTTCAAATAACTGCACGTATAGTGGTCGACAGTTGTTGTTATTGATGGTTTTAATTGTTGTTGTTGGTGGTGGTGTTGTTGTTGCTATGGTTGTTGTTGTTTTCGTTATTGTTGTTGTTGTTGTTGCTGTTAAGCTTGTGATCCACTCGTCGTCATCGCCTACCGCGATAGCAGTGAGTTTTCGCTGCTCGTTTTGGTGTTCCTCTGAGTTCAGAGCACCCCACTGCAACAACAACAACAATAACAACAACAACAACATCAACAACATCAACCATGATCTGCAAACACGTCTCTAGTATTGCGGCAGAAACCCCTTTTTCACCCTCCTTCGCGAACCACAACTAAAATTATTACATTTCCTTTCCTACTTTTTCTCTCCCTCCTCAGCAGCTTCTCACTCTCTCTCTCTCTCTCCCTCTCTCTCTCCCTCTCTCTCTCTCTCTCTCTCTCCCTCTCTCTATCTCTTTATCTATCTATTCAGCAAGCAATTCTCTCGACCCGTTTCTGGTGCCCATACGCAAAAAACAAGATTTCGTGATGAAGCTTCTTGGTCTGCGCCGTCATCTGCCGGTTTGGTGAGGTTCGTTGGACGCTCACCGGCCCGGCAGAGTACGTTGGCTCGACGTCTCCCGGCGTCGTTCTGCGCTCTGGTCTGCTGGTGTGTCAGTTTGTCCGTCTGTCAAGCTGTCTGTCTGTCCATCAGTTTGTATGTTTGTTGTCGTCGCCGACAACTCAAGATGAAACTAGGTCAGCAGAAGTTGTTGTAGTTGTTGTTGTTGTTGTCCTACCAGCGTGACTGCTTTACGATCCGAGCTTACAGCCAAGTTAATAGTTTTTGGTCGTTGTTAGTTACTATTTTTACAACTCTTTGTAAGTTAAAGCGGAGAAATAAAAAGTGGATTCGAAGTAGACGAGGCGTAGAGAAACATGTTTGAGGAAAAAAAGTCCGTAGAGGAACAACGATCCTCCGGTCTAAAATAGTTCCCCAAAAATAGTCCGAAATAGTTTAAAGAAAGGGAAGACGGATTTCGCAGAAGTCTGAGGAAATCTATGAAAGTCGAACGAAGTCTACGGAAGTCTAACGAAGTCTACGGAAATCTCCCTGCTCCCTCCATCCTCTCCCCACACCCCGCTATACTCCTCCCACTCCCCGGACCCCCACATCATTTAGCGTTCACTCACATTTGATCAACATTTTGTTCTTGCCGCGCAGTTTCAATTGAGTTATCTATCTCCAGCCATTCCGCCCACTACAGTCTTCCCTCGTATTCTTGAACCCAATTGCTGTACGCTTGCGCAATACGATTTTCGTTTTCCACTCGTCAGTTTTGCCGCATGCAGCCGCGCGGCACGTTTTTCGCTTCACTTTTGCTTTCAAAACTTTTCTTTCGGTTGTTGCGCGGCGAATGTTGTTGGTGTTCTGCTTTTAACCAAAATGGGTACATCATTTATTATTTGCTTTAATATTTCATTTTTATTTTGATTCTCTTGAGTTGCTGCATACGACGGCTGGACGGACGGACGGCTGGATGGATGGATGGATGCGAGGCATGAGGGTTCAACGTTCAGTGAGGAGCGAGCAGCCACGATGGAGCGTAACGAATGCAAACCAAAAGCTGCCACTCAGCCAGACAACGAATCGACTAACCAACCACCAATTCCTCTAAGCCATTGTTTAGATGGAGAAACAACAACAGCAACAACAACACCAACAACAACAACAAAGGCAACAACAGAGGCAACAACAACGGCAACGACTGCAAGACAAACATTAAGAATCGCAAAAGTCGTAACCAAAACAAAAACAATGAATGTTGAAAAAATTTAAATTGCAAAAATAAAAATAATAAAGACGTGTTTTTGCTTCTTCTGCAGTTTTTCTAAGCTTCACTCGAGAACTAGCAGCGCGCTCCAGAAAAGACGCCGTCGTTGCGCATGCGCAACAACGAAGACGCGGACAGTCAGCGAACGGAGCGATGAAAACGACAGTTTGTTGCCTTCCGTGGCTTCTGCTGTGGACTGCCAATCATTGTTGTTGTGGTTGTTGTTGTTGTTGTTCTAATGGTGCATTCAACTTGTGGTTGGTAGGCGTTGCAACGGATACGGAATCGCGGAACACAACACGAACGAAGCTTTACAGATGCCAGATAGAGGCTCACTTAGGTGGCTCCATATTAATTGTAATGCGATAATAATTCACATAAATCAGAGTTAAGGGATCGGTCGATAATATAGTTCAACAAGGTCGGCAAGGAAGCCCCGACCTAACCACGAAGGAACCGATAGGAACTTAATGAAGTCATACCACCCGGATCATGATAAAGTTCGATCCCCTCAAGTCAAAATGAATGGATCTGCCGGTAGGGAAAAAGGAAGGTCCAGCCTTCCCAAAAGAGAAGAATCGGATTGACTTCTTACTCATCTTAACGTCCTTTCCAAGAGAAAAGCTGTAAGCATTGTGTTAATTCAACTTAAAGTTCCATTGAGCGGGAGAGAAGATCAAGAAACAGTTGGTTAGTTGGTTGATCTAAGCAGCCAACCAACCAACCGTTTCGGTTAGCAATCGCCTGATAAACCAAATCAAATCTACTCGTAATTAAAAAAATTCCGATTAAAGAATTCCGAAATTATTGCAGTCACCAAACGGATTAAGAAACTATAATTAAGAAAAGAGTACGCGCGCGCAACACCATGGATGCACGTCAGATCGGAGCTTCTCATCCCCAGCGAATTGAGTGAAAAACGCCGCGGTGGGTACAGAGAGGGGATCGATCTAGTGCACCGCCGCACTGGAGGTGGAATGAAATCGAGAAATCATTGTTCAAAACTAATTAACACATAATGAACACGTCGTACGTTCGTCGGTCGCTTCGTTGGTAGGCCGGCACGGAAAACCAGCAGCAAGAGCGGCGAAAAAACTCCGAACAGATTTCAGATGCAGTCGCCAACACGAAGAGGGATCGAAAGCTGAAGAAGCTGAGAGTTCGCAATCGCTGGCAGCGCGCATTTGAAACAGAAGATGATGGACTCGATTTCAAATCGTTCGTTATCCGAGTTACATCATTCCTTTGCATGTGAACCAATTTTCGGTTTTAATCTCAAGCAGTGGCGTGCAGGGGTTTTACATACACACTCAGTCACTCAGGCATGTTCGCTCATGGTTGGACTGTGAGACAGCAGCTGCCAGTCGTTGACGGACGACAAACAAGTGCATACGACGCCGTTGAAATTCGGTCACATGGATTCAAGCCAATTTGATGTGGTTGGCCAGCGGCCGTTTAAGCACTGAAATGATACTCGCCGAAAGGGAAGGAATGCAACGTCCAATGCAGTGTGTTTGAGTGCTAAGAGGCCTCTCGGTCCAAAGAGTTTCAATGGATCAAAAGCTATGTCGATCTTTGCTAGTCACCCTTCAGATCTTAAGTTAAGGCAAGGTTGCAAAAACTTCTGATCTTACTTCCCCTCCCGACTTTGGAAAACCTCGGGATGTTAACCTCCTAGCTTTGCAAAACCTCTTCAACCATGATTATCACCTTGCATAAACACAACCTTCCCTATCTCTATGTACCGAAAAAAAGGATCGCGATTTAGATTTTCGCCTCGTATACGGGATGTGAAAAGGGTTGCCTTGATCTCAATTATCGGTCTCGTTATTACCGCGATGATATCGAGACGGTTCTTCTGGATTGGTCCGATTGAGTTTGGTACGATAACCGACATCGTTAATTTTTAAAAACCGGAGTATCATGTATTACAGATACCGATAATGAAGAATATATAATCGGTATCCGATATATGACATTTCTCGTAAAGATGATAATCGATATAGAGATGATCCTCTTTAGGAGAGACGATCTCCATGATCGAGACAGCTCTTTGCAGACGAGTAGGTCTCGATATCTTAGACTCAGCCTATTTCAGTCGATATTGTTCCACCTTTGACTTTCGTTTAGAAATGCTCTATAAGCTCTTTAAACCTGCTGAGAAAACTACTCGTTATTAGTTCCGCAGTTTAAGCGTAACTTTGTGAGAAATTTATGAAAACGATTCGACGTAATATCGACAGTAGATAATGACAGAAACCTTATTTGATTAGTTGATAAATCCGTAATGAAGGTAATCGGTAATGGAGGCCGTAGCATTAGTAAAAATATAAACGCGTTCAAAATGTGTGGCCAAACTTCATCAAGCTCCGCCATTTTTCGGAGTTACTTTCGCTTTCAGCTCACTATTCGACGTATTCAGAAAGCAAAAGCTTGCGTTTAATAGATATTAACGTGCACTCAGATACTTAGGTGCAAAATTATTAGAGTAGAACCGCTAAAAAAGACACTTGTCTAGAAAAGCAAACCGTTTTGGCCACATACGCCAAAAACTCCACTACTATAACTTTCAGTTTCAGTTTACCGATCATGTTTTGCTCTACTAAAAGCTTCGAGTCACAATAGGAATTCTTAGCGTGAGAAGAAATTTTCCGCCACGTCATCCGGTCCTTCTTCGAATCGCCGTTGCACCCGCTACTGAAGACTTCAAAACGGGACAGCTGCAAAGAGGTTCAGTGACTTCTTTAGTCTGTCCCGCCGTCTATCTGTCTATCTGCTCGCCTGCCTGTCTATCCTGCCTGCTTCGTTTGCCCCTCGGTATTTCGTTAACTGCTATTAGCTACTCAACTCCATCGGCTGATTCTTAGATGACGTTAAGAGTTTCGTTGCTTTTTGTGTCGCCGCTATTTTTTCGTAATTGTTCAGTCACGCTTTTCGCGTTCGCCTTCGTCGCAGCAAATGCAACAGCAGCAGCCTTAAGTTAGTCATTCGCCGCTCGGTTGCCATTGTTTCGCCTTCTTAGCCATTTTATGCGCCATTATAATTCTTGATCGCAGCCGGGTCATACGGCGCTCCGGCTCGGATTTCCTGCTCTCCTTGCTAATCGTTCGCCGTACACGTTCGAGGATTTTTATTACTTTGATATTTCTGTGGTAGACCGCCATCTTTAGCGAATAAATCACTTCAAAATCAGGGATTTTATTTATGCCTGGCCTTAACAGAAAAAAGTAGCAAGCATGTCTTTGTACAGATTTCGTGATCTGTCAGGTTACCGGGCCTCAAGTTTTATGTCAGCTACGTATTCGCACACTCAAATTCGTTGCCGATCTTAGGGTTCGGGAGCGACTTAATGGCTCTTACGATTGGTAGATCTTTGGCTGTTCTGTGTCTTTCGGTCCGTCTTTCTTCAGCGTTGTTGACTTGATAATAAGATGTTGTGATCCATTTTACTTTTCTTTATAACTATTTTTCAGAGAGACATTCCAGATAGTAACTGAAATCGAGGAATTGTTCAGTCAAGACGAGATTAAGATCCAAGAAATCCAAAATTTAGCTAAAATTCAGGATTTCCGGAATTCCTCGTACATTCATCTGGAAACATTCTTAGCATTAAGAAATTATAATATATACAAGATGATAAGTATTCTCTCAATATGAAAAAGTTATTTATTGCTTTAGTAGAGCAATTGTAGCTTGGGGAATATGTACTCGTACATACATTTACCTCAATTCTAGGAAACGCAAATTTCGGGACTTTAAACTCATTTAAGTTCAAAGTTTGACAAAACGTTAATAGCACTGTAGGTCGAATAATATCCGTAGACCGTTATTTTCACGGAATAACAATTAAAACTAAACTAAGTTGAGACAAATTTTTAATTATACATAAAAACCAGAAGAGAAGAAAGAACGTTAACACGCTTGACCAAAGCAAAACCAGCTGTAAGATCGCAAGAACAGGTAATTCTGAAGAATTAATTAAAGTCCAAATATTTTCGGCTTCAACTACATTTATGCCAACCTGCTCGTGTAACCGGTACCACGACATGAAGCCGGTAATAACAGTGTTGTGATTTTATTTTTAGCTAAATACTTTTATGGCCTGAACACGATGTGTGGAGCATGAGGAATACGAGTTCATTGCTTGCTTTTCATAAGATTGAAGTGATAATTTGTTCAGGAAAGAAGAAATAATAAAAATATGTATTTAAACAGTTCTGTGGAGGGAAGAGAAGGCTTAAAATTCTGGTAACCATAAATTGCACTCGTATGATGGTTAAAACAGGAATGGAACTGGGAATTCCTGGGAAGTGCGAGATATTAAGTGTGATTGTGTGTTTTAATTGTTGGTCTTATTTTTATAAACACATATAATTTCTTTTTATACCTAATTCAGCAGAATTTGTTAAGTAGAAAGTCATATATCAGTCGCGAAAATCATCATCACGACTGTAAGGAGTTTTTTTTCGGGGATACAACCATTCTTCACATTTACATGTTTTGCCTTTATGTTTCTCAAATAAATGTTCTTTTTACAGTACTTTTTCTTGACATATGAACCCGACTCAATTTAGTTACTGCCAAAGTGGTCAACAGCAAGATCAGTACGACAACTAGCATACCAGCAACTAAAATAACCGCACAAGCCAAATTAACAGGTCAAAAATTTATCGTAAAATTTTTTCTGCTGACAGCAGTGAGGAAACAACCGCTAACCACGCCTTTGAGGTCACATATTTCCCCCTGTGTTGTTATTATTATTGTTGCTGTTGATGTCATTTATTATCTGATATCTAATGACAGCGACAAATTGTTGCGTGATCCTTTTTTTGACCCGCCAAGCCTGGCTCAAACATCGATTCCAAGTGTGATCTACTTAGTCCCCTTCATCCATTCTACGATTCAAGAATAGCCACCAAAATAACACCTCATTCCAACAGCATGTATGAATTTCAGTTGTGTGTGATCGCGTGGTGTGATCATAAACCGCCTGTAATTTTCCCATGCGAGCGTATCCCACGCGACGAAGAACTTGACACGATGTCCGAAATGAATTGGCAGCTAATTCGGAAGATACGACTACATAAGCTTTTGTTCGCCGGCTGTGAAAATCCGCTAGTGGTTTCTTTGTGTGAACATTTTTCATATTTTATTTGAATTTTTATCAATTTGCACGATCCAACAATGGTTAACCCTTAACAGAATACGATACCGTCCTAGTTTGGTGAGAAGGTGTTGCTTTGATTGAAGATCCTTATTATAGAAATCTAAGATTTACTCAGCATGTCTTCAGTCTACTCATGATCCATCTACTCAACAGTTGCTGGGTATCTTTGTCTGCTTTAGTATGAACGATATGATATGATATACGATACGAATTATCGCACGACTTTACAGGTTTGGCCGAAAAGTCGTATCGTACATTAGTTGCTTTTCTCAAACACTTAATCGGATGACAAATTCGTATGGCATGCAAGTCGTTATTGATTACTTCTCGCCTCGAATATACGCTATAAATTCCATTTCTTCCCTCTCACTTTTCTTTCATTAAGAATCTTTCTGACTGCCCCGTTTTAGTTTTTATAAATGTACCAAGAAGTGTCTGAGTTATAGGATACTGAGCTTCCTTCCAATGAACGCCTTTCAATCCATCTCTCTCTACGAATCTCTCTAGCTTGACCACCGTATAACAACATCGAAGGCACGCTTACTTATTTGAACGGGCTTCATTTTAGCTAACTTTTGTTAAGGTGGCTAAGCAAAAATTTAGGTCAAAACGTTATTTAAATGGACAAACGGAATGGCTTCGCTGCAGTTGTTCGCGGGTCTGCTTGGCGTTTGCGATCTTAAGCTGGACGCTTGGATACCGACGCTCGTCGTTGTCGGTGCACAAGAGCTACGTGTGCTCGAGTATCGTACTACACACTAGTTAGTTGGAGCGCTGTGATATAATCGCACGACGACGACGACGTTGTCGAGCTACAAATAAGCGAGCGTCTTCGCCGGCTAGCTTAGAGTTCGTCCGTCGTCAGCGCCAAGTCCAAAACGTCTCTTACGCAAGCTCATTTGCAGCGCTTCAGCGGTCGAGCTGGCGATCGCACATATTTTTAGTGTGCCAGACTGGCAAGTGCAGAGTCTTCACAGCGGGATTTGGGCCAAAACCGAAAGATGGGCTGCCTTTTTCACGATGGCCTAGCCGGCCGGCCGGACTGTCGACCAACTGGAAGTAAGGATGTCTTTAAACGTCTAAAGTGGCAACGACGTCTTCTTTGAGAGCCGTTGTGTGGGTGCAGAAGGGGCAATGGGTGGAGTAAAAGTTGAGTGGGCCTTCTTTAGGTTTCCTAAAGTATTTTCAGCCGTGTTTGTTTACAAAAATCAGACAAAAAGACTGAAATTAACTAGGCAAACAATCGATCAGGCAAGCCACGAGGGATCAGAGGGGCAGCTGATCATACACTGAACCAAAAGTTCATCGTATCAATGGACGTGGATGTTCTGTTTAAAAAACTCACTAATGCCTCAGAAAAATGGACACACGTGGACTGTATGAGTTATACAGTGTGATGAATGACGATTTCATGTTACTGAAAATCGTCATTCATCATACTGACACAACGTTCATCAACCAAATCAACGAAATTTTCGGATTTGGTTTCAAAACATCGTTGCTTTTGGTTGTATTTGGATGAAAAATTTCAATCTTGTTGGGAATTTTGCACGTTAATACAAAAAGTTTCGACAAAAATTGCCGGTTCTCGGTTGCCAGCAACCAAAATTTTTTCCAGTGTATAAACAAGCGAATTCTTTTAACTATTAATTTAAGTTTTTTTTCTTGGTTAAGCATGCAAGTTTAGATTGGAAACTTTTGCGCTGAGATATTAAATTTTTTAGTTGCGTCTAATGATAGTTGTTTATCCGCAATTTTTCCAACGATTTCGGGTGTGGCAACAACTAGTAAGCTGTCAGGCATTGCCAACCGTAATGAGAATCAGTCAGTTGAAGATTTTATTAAAGTCAATTAAATTGTGCACTAGAGGGTTAATAAATAATTTTATTACAAACGATGGATTTGAGAAAAAAGCGAAAGGACCGAGAGAAAAGGAAAGGGAGAGAGCGTGAGAGAGAGGCAGGAAGAGAAAGAGAAAGCTAAGTAGAGTTCGGTGGCAGAGTGAAGTTATGGGAAAAAGAGGAAGACAGAGGGAACAGAGAGAGAAAGAAAACAAAAAGAGGGAAGAAGGAGCAGAGAGTGAGAGAAGGACACAGAGAGAGAGAGAGAGAGAGAGAGAGAGAGAGAGAGAGAGGAGGGAGAAGATATGGCGAGAGATAGGAATGGAGATATTAACATAAAATTTTTATCTTTTCATATTTATATTGTAGTTTTAATTTGTGTTACCAGATACTATCATTATAATCACTTAATCCTGATCTACAATATATGTGAAAAAATAAAGAGAAAAAATTGAAAATAATTTTTGAAAATTTTTGAAAAACATCGTCTAAGAAGTCAAACTACTTTTTAGACTACCCAAAATTTACTATCATTTCTCATATTTTGGTATGATGTAACGAAATTATATATGATCGCAAATACCCGGAATGATGATCGATGATTTTCTTTCTATCCAAAATATTAAATTGAAAAATTTTTCATCATCCTGAGGGGCCGAGGAGTAAAACCTGAAAATCTTGCATGCACTCCTATCCGAAGTATCATTACCCCTTCCCAAATCTGTAATACTCGTAAAACTTAGCTAATTAAAAGCTCTTAACCCACTAATGCCCTATTGATCCCAGAGCAATGATACCTCAAGATATCGTAAACTTCGTTGAGGAATTCTCTTCAGATGTCATAAAAATACGCTTAACATACCGCACGATAGTTACCGTTACCTACACATTCGCTATTTCCAACGCTTTGCAACAGGAAAAACACACTCATGTTGGAGACTCTGTGCGGCAGATCTCGGTACCAGATAAAGAGTTAAAGAAACTTGTTCCAGCAATGAGCTGACATATAACTACATACAAATGAAAAACTCTTCGTATCTCGTGTGTAACAAGTAACAAATAGCACAGATTGGCGTTTGACTAAAAACAACAACAACAACGAGGAGAAAAAATAATCCTTTATTATATAAAAAATAGTACGAGAAGAATTTTTTGCGAGCGGTGGGCGGTGCAGACAAACGCCTAACTAGCCATGAGGCTGCCAGGAAAGATTTACGATGTACCAAACGGGTTCAAACAAGCAAAGCAAAAATTAAGTAATAGAGAAATATATAAAAATAGATAAATATGCTAAAGTCTTAACCTCGGTTGCATGCGGTCTGTTTTGCCGTTTTGCCGTGAAGAAGTTGGTTTTTTATAGTCGTAGCAGAGTTAGAGGATAAAATTGAAAGTGTTGTAAAGATTATTGGACACCTACGATACAGAGATAGGGAATCAAATAACCCTCTGAATTAATAGAGTTTTTCTTTTAAAAGAATTTGTTATTTTATTTGTGATTCACAAGCATTCTTTTCGAGTGCTTTTAATGGGAAGAAGTAATGAAAAAGTTGGAAATAATCCTACATCTAGAGATCTTACTAATTATTGTCATATTAAATTTGTGAAGTCGTAATCTTAATCACGATGGATCACTTTTTTGCTGAGTAATCGAGGAAATTGTCCTATTGAGTAGGACAATTGAACCCGCAAATTGTTAAAAGTTCTACTTTCGATAAACGAAACCATCAGATTATCGTTATTATCGCCAGAATCGGTGATATTACAAAGCTAAAATTCATCATGTTTTCCAACAACATACATATTTCTCGAAAAAATCTTAAAATGCCGATTTCTAGCAATTGTCCAATATCTTTGTTTTAGTATCCATTCCTTTCGTTTGCGGTTTTCCTTTCAATTTCATTGGCGCGTGAAGCCACTTAACTAAATTGTTACAAAACAACAACAGCAACAACAACAACAACAACAGCAACCACAACAACAATGGTTTGTTGTGATCAGCGGAGCAGCAACTTCGAAACTTTTGATTCCATTGATCGAAACTGACTGATTCCTACTTCGAAACTGATTCCACTTTTGATTGCATTTAAAAAGAATGGTTTTCTTTACAAAGCAGAACAATTTAAAGAAGAAGAAAATCTAAGCTGATAAAAGAAGAAAATCTAAGCTGATAACACCTTTAATATGTGATTTAAAATTAAATTACAGAAAATAGATTTTTAGTAGAGTAAAAAATTTTTACCCTAAGAAATATATTTTGAATAATAGTAAAAAATTGGCTTCTCGGTTCTGATTTTTGTTTTAAAAGATCGAGCGTCTCTTATTCTTTTGTTAAACTTTTATCATTTTCATCCAGAACTTGGAATTCATGGACGTATATGAGCGAGGAGGCCAACACAAAGTTCAGCATATGAGTACTCCTGCCTTCTGAGACTGACATATGGGTCAAATGTAAAAAATTGGCTTCTCGGTTCTGATTTTTGTTTTAAAAGATCGAGCGTCTCTTATTCTTTTGTTAAACTTTTATCATTTTCATCCAGAACTTGGAATTCATGGACGTATATGAGCGAGGAGGCCAACACAAAGTTCAGCATATGAGTACTCCTGCCTTCTGAGACTGACATATGGGTCAAATGTAAAAAATTGGCTTCTCGGTTCTGATTTTTGTTTTAAAAGATCGAGCGTCTCTTGTTCTTTTGTTAAACTTTTATCATTTTCATCCAGAACTTGGAATTCATGGACGTATATGAGCGAGGAAGCCAACACAAAGTTCAGCATATGAGTATTCCTGCCTTGTGAGACTGACATATGGGTCAAATGTAAAAAATTGGCTTCTCTGTTCTGATTTTTGTTTTAAAAGATCGAGCGTCTCTTGTTCTTTTGTTAAACTTTTATCATTTTCATCCAGAACTTGGAATTCATGGACGTATATGAGCGAGGAAGCCAACACAAAGTTCAGCATATGAGTACTCCTGCCTTCTGAGACTGACATATGGACGTCATGGACGTAAATGTAAAAAATTGGCTTCTCGGTTCTGATTTTTGTTTTAAAAGATCGAGCGTCTCTTATTCTTTTGTTAAACTTTTATCATTTTCATCCAGAACTTGGAATTCATGGACGTATATGAGCGAGGAGGCCAACACAAAGTTCAGCATATGAGTACTCCTGCCTTCTGAGACTGACATATGGGTCAAATGTAAAAAATTGGCTTCTCGGTTCTGATTTTTGTTTTAAAAGATCGAGCGTCTCTTATTCTTTTGTTAAACTTTTATCATTTTCATCCAGAACTTGGAATTCATGGACGTATATGAGCGAGGAGGCCAACACAAAGTTCAGCATATGAGTATTCCTGCCTTGTGAGACTGACATATGGGTCAAATGTAAAAAATTGGCTTCTCGGTTCTAATTTTTGTTTTAAAAGATCGAGCGTCTCTTGTTCTTTTGTTAAACTTTTATCATTTTCATCCAGAACTTGGAATTCATGGACGTATATGAGCGAGGAAGCCAACACAAAGTTCAGCATATGAGTACTCCTGCCTTCTGAGACTGACATATGGGTCAAATGTAAAAAATTGGCTTCTCGGTTCTGATTTTTGTTTTAAAAGATCGAGCGTCTCTTGTTCTTTTGTTAAACTTTTATCATTTTCATCCAGAACTTGGAATTCATGGACGTATATGAGCGAGGAAGCCAACACAAAGTTCAGCATATGAGTATTCCTGCCTTGTGAGACTGACATATGGGTCAAATGTAAAAAATTGGCTTCTCTGTTCTGATTTTTGTTTTAAAAGATCGAGCGTCTCTTGTTCTTTTGTTAAACTTTTATCATTTTCATCCAGAACTTGGAATTCATGGACGTATATGAGCGAGGAAGCCAACACAAAGTTCAGCATATGAGTACTCCTGCCTTCTGAGACTGACATATGGGTCAAATGTAAAAAATTGGCTTCTCGGTTCTGATTTTTGTTTTAAAAGATCGAGCGTCTCTTATTCTTTTGTTAAACTTTTATCATTTTCATCCAGAACTTGGAATTCATGGACGTATCTGAGCGAGGAGGCCAACACAAAGTTCAGCATATGAGTACTCCTGCCTTCTGAGACTGACATATGGGTCAAATGTAAAAAATTGGCTTCTCGGTTCTGATTTTTGTTTTAAAAGATCGAGCGTCTCTTATTCTTTTGTTAAACTTTTATCATTTTCATCCAGAACTTGGAATTCATGGACGTATATGAGCGAGGAGGCCAACACAAAGTTCAGCATATGAGTACTCCTGCCTTCTGAGACTGACATATGGGTCAAATGTAAAAAATTGGCTTCTCGGTTCTGATTTTTGTTTTAAAAGATCGAGCGTCTCTTGTTCTTTTGTTAAACTTTTATCATTTTCATCCAGAACTTGGAATTCATGGACGTATATGAGCGAGGAAGCCAACACAAAGTTCAGCATATGAGTATTCCTGCCTTGTGAGACTGACATATGGGTCAAATGTAAAAAATTGGCTTCTCGGTTCTAATTTTTGTTTTAAAAGATCGAGCGTCTCTTGTTATTTTGTTAAACTTTTATCATTTTCATCCAGAACTTGGAATTCATGGACGTATATGAGCGAGGAAGCCAACACAAAGTTCAGCATATGAGTACTCCTGCCTTCTGAGACTGACATATGGGTCAAATGTAAAAAATTGGCTTCTCGGTTCTGATTTTTGTTTTAAAAGATCGAGCGTCTCTTATTCTTTTGTTAAACTTTTATCATTTTCATCCAGAACTTGGAATTCATGGACGTATATGAGCGAGGAAGCCAACACAAAGTTCAGCATATGAGTACTCCTGCCTTCTGAGACTGACATATGGGTCAAATGTAAAAAATTGGCTTCTCGGTTCTGATTTTTGTTTTAAAAGATCGAGCGTCTCTTATTCTTTTGTTAAACTTTTATCATTTTCATCCAGAACTTGGAATTCATGGACGTATATGAGCGAGGAGGCCAACACAAAGTTCAGCATATGAGTACTCCTGCCTTCTGAGACTGACATATGGGTCAAATGTAAAAAATTGGCTTCTCGGTTCTGATTTTTGTTTTAAAAGATCGAGCGTCTCTTATTCTTTTGTTAAACTTTTATCATTTTCATCCAGAACTTGGAATTCATGGACGTATATGAGCGAGGAGGCCAACACAAAGTTCAGCATATGAGTACTCCTGCCTTCTGAGACTGACATATGGGTCAAATGTAAAAAATTGGCTTCTCGGTTCTGATTTTTGTTTTAAAAGATCGAGCGTCTCTTATTCTTTTGTTAAACTTTTATCATTTTCATCCAGAACTTGGAATTCATGGACGTATATGAGCGAGGAGGCCAACACAAAGTTCAGCATATGAGTACTCCTGCCTTCTGAGACTGACATATGGGTCAAATGTAAAAAATTGGCTTCTCGGTTCTGATTTTTGTTTTAAAAGATCGAGCGTCTCTTATTCTTTTGTTAAACTTTTATCATTTTCATCCAGAACTTGGAATTCATGGACGTATATGAGCGAGGAGGCCAACACAAAGTTCAGCATATGAGTACTCCTGCCTTCTGAGACTGACATATGGGTCAAATGTAAAAAATTGGCTTCTCGGTTCTGATTTTTGTTTTAAAAGATCGAGCGTCTCTTATTCTTTTGTTAAACTTTTATCATTTTCATCCAGAACTTGGAATTCATGGACGTATATGAGCGAGGAGGCCAACACAAAGTTCAGCATATGAGTACTCCTGCCTTCTGAGACTGACATATGGGTCAAATGTAAAAAATTGGCTTCTCGGTTCTGATTTTTGTTTTAAAAGATCGAGCGTCTCTTATTCTTTTGTTAAACTTTTATCATTTTCATCCAGAACTTGGAATTCATGGACGTATATGAGCGAGGAGGCCAACACAAAGTTCAGCATATGAGTACTCCTGCCTTCTGAGACTGACATATGGGTCAAATGTAAAAAATTGGCTTCTCGGTTCTGATTTTTGTTTTAAAAGATCGACCGTCTCTTATTCTTTTGTTAAACTTTTATCATTTTCATCCAGAACTTGGAATTCATGGACGTATATGAGCGAGGAAGCCAACACAAAGTTGAGCATATGAGTATTCCTGCCTTGTGAGACTGACATATGGGTCAAATGTAAAAAATTGGCTTCTCGGTTCTAATTTTTGTTTTAAAAGATCGAGCGTCTCTTGTTCTTTTGTTAAACTTTTATCATTTTCATCCAGAACTTGGAATTCATGGACATATATGAGCGAGGAAGCCAACACAAAGTTCTGCATATGAGTACTCCTGCCTTCTGAGACTGACATATGGGTCAAATGTAAAAAATTGGCTTCTCGGTTCTGATTTTTGTTTTAAAAGATCGAGCGTCTCTTGTTCTTTTGTTAAACTTTTATCATTTTCATCCAGAACTTGGAATTCTTGGACGTATATGAGCGAGGAAGCCAACACAAAGTTCAGCATATGAGTACTCCTGCCTTCTGAGACTGACATATGGGTCAAATGCAAAAAATTGGCTTCTCGGTTCTGATTTTTGTTTTAAAAGATCGAGCATCTCTTGTTCTTTTGTTAAACTTTTATCATTTTCATCCAGAACTTGGAATTCATGGACGTATATGAGCGAGGAAGCCAACACAAAGTTCAGCATATGAGTACTCCTGCCTTCTGAGACTGACATATGGGTCAAATGTAAAAAATTGGCTTCTCGGTTCTGATTTTTGTTTTAAAAGATCGAGCGTCTCTTGTTCTTTTGTTAAACTTTTATCATTTTCATCCAGAACTTGGAATTCATGGACGTATATGAGCGAGGAAGCCAACACAAAGTTCAGCATATGAGTACTCCTGCCTTCTGAGACTGACATATGGGTCAAATGTAAAAAATTGGCTTCTCGGTTCTGATTTTTGTTTTAAAAGATCGAGCGTCTCTTGTTCTTTTGTTAAACTTTTATCATTTTCATCCAGAACTTGGAATTCGTGGACGTATATGAGCGAGGAAGCCAACACAAAGTTGAGCATATGAGTACTCCTGCCTTCTGAGACTGTTGCTTCCCTCTGTATCAAATGTAAAGAATTGACTTCTCGGTTCTGATTTTTGTTTTAAAAGATCGAGCATCTCTTGGTCTTTTAATAAACTTTTATCATTTTCATCCAGAACTTGGAATTCATGGAAATTACATAAAATAGAATTTTTAGTAGAGTAAAAAATTTTTACCCTAAGAAATATATTTTGGAATAATTTTTTAAAGCAAAAAAAGAAGATAGAATGTTTCTGCATCAGTTTTTCGAACTGTCAAGGTATCTGTAAAAATGTCAAGATTGTTTGTTACAAAATAAGATATCGTAGTTGTCAGATTTTTCAATCTCACAGAAGCTTTGAAATTGGATTGATAATCAGTAAAAAATGTTTAATAATACAATTGAAATTGTTCAAAAGTATAGCATAAAATATTCATATGATTGTCTGATCACCAGAAAATCTACAAATTATCATCAAGCTGTCATATTATCTGTCACATATCTGTCAACTGTCAAAGTGACATTTAAGTAGACTGTTGTGTTGACTCATTCCGAAATTTTCTCAAAAAACTCATCACGCAAACTGGAAAAATATAAAAAAGCTAAAAAAAGAAAATTAAAGAGATTGATCGTCTCCCAAATGCTCGAACGCAGCTACGAAAATCCCAAAAGGCACGAATTTATAATACCAGAAAAAATTCCAGTCAGAGCCAACAGAAAACTGGGTCAGCATGTCGTTTGTGCGATGTGGTTTCTTTATGTTCGCTTCGTTTTCTTCGTCGCCTTCTTCGCTCGTTTCGTTTCCGTTTTCAGCGTTTTCGTTAAAGAAAGTGAAAACGAAAACAAACTCGATCGTTTTAACACAACGCGATCGACGATCGTGTTGGGAGCCGCGCAACGAATCACATAACATTCGAGAGCTCACAGAAGAAAACGCATCTAATTGTAGACTTTACAGCGGAGACTCCAAACGATATAAAAATAAGTCCACAAAAAACAAGAGGGGGGGGGGGGGGGGGGGAATGTTAAATTTGAAAAATACACCTCTTCACAAGAAAAAAAAAAGAAAAAGAAAAAACCTGAAAAAATGAAAAATCATGGAATGTTTTTAAAGGGAAAAGTAAAAAAACTTTTTTCTATTTTTTCGTTACGTGAATAATATGTTGTTAAATATTTTTTCGAACTATATCTCTACACACATGATTCTCCTTGCTTTTTCCTCTCTGCCCAACAACTATCGCCGAGAGCGATCGATAAAGATTAGTTTGGAGTTTATAAAGTTAAGCGTAACATAGGTTAGTGAAGTGTTTCGGGTCAACATCATGTTTAGGAGATAAAGAAAAACTCACTGAATCCAGAGTGGAGAGCTGGAAAAGAGACTTTTAATTCTCCTTCAAATATTTAGTAATTAAAGCGAAGAAATATATTTTTTGTGAGTTTTGAACTTCCTTTGCTGGCGACAAGGAAAAAAAAGACTTCAGTTTCTGATCTCATATTAAAATTGTATAAAATAGACATACATAAGTTAGATGGAGATGGAAGTACAGTTGACACCATAGTAAGTAGTAAAGTAACGAAAGTACTCAGTAAATTAAGATTGCTTCAGATATTTAGTAATTGACTTCAGATATTTAGCAACTAAAGCGAAGAAATATATTTTTTCTGAGTTTTGAACTTCCTTTGCTCGCGACAAAGAAAAAAAAAGACTTCAGTTTTTGATCTCATATTAAAATTGTATAAAATAGACATACATAAGTTAGATGGAGATGGAAGTACAGTTGACACCATAGTTAGTAGTAAAGTAACGAAAGTACTCAGTAAATTAAGATTGCCAGGCTTAAAATTTGATATTTGAGCTTTACACATTTTTAAGTCTTAAAATTAGTATATGGATCCTAATTCTCATAATAACTGATGAGAACTTTTAATAATCATATTAAAGAACTCTAATAATCAGGTGTTAATAAACAAATAGACGTATTTTACAAATATAAATATAAATGCTTCAATTTTAAAAAACAGTCGATTATAAATCATTCTATTATAATTTGATGTGTTTTTCTCTAAAAGCATTTTGACAGCTTAACAACTTTATTAAGAAACAATAAACTCTGCTGATTTGCATTAAGACTTTGTATCTGTAAAGCTTTTAATTACTTTTAACACTTCATTTTTTCCAACACTATCAACTAGCTACACTTTCGATTTCATTTTTTGCCCTTTTGGTGATCCTAAAGCCACCTGATGGATTAAACGTAACAAACAATAAACCGAAAAAATAGGGCTTACAATTTTAAAATTCACTACCAAAAACCATTACGTGATCTGCTTAATTTTAAGCTCAGATTTTCAAATAAAAAAGGGAGGACTAAAAGTGCAGTCATAAAAAACGACAACGATCGAAGTAGTTTTATGTGAGTTATTAATGTAAGAAATAAAAAAAAAAAACAAAGAGATTTTCAGCTAACAGTTTAAACAAAATTAATTAGTCACGTTTTTCATATGTAAAATCAACTGAAATTTAGTATTTACAATAGCAAAACCTACGGCTTAAAAAAGCCAACCATTTTAAAGCCGGGAGAGACTGGCAAACGTCAGATTGAACACTGAATCAATCAAACATGCATGACATGAAAGCATAAAATTTGTTGGTTTCCTTTTTTCTAACCTAAAAATGTTTGGCACGCCATGCGGGTACTTTTTTCTAATATTTTGGAAGTCGTTTTGTTCGAAGCACGTTTTTCACATCGCGAATTGACCACAAAATATGTCTGCTAGAAATTTTTGATGATATATCGTCGTGCAGACGTGCAGTAACTTCCTGTTTTAAAACAAGACACGATAAAAGTTAGAAACGGTGCCTCCAAATCTTATTTGCGACAAATAGAAAGAAAACAATTTCACTTCTTTCAGTAGAAAAATAAAAATCGGATTGTCGTAGGTAAAGAATTCGGTGCACCTACGAGGCAGCCAACACGATTGCATGATCGAAGATGGTATCATCAAAATCATAACAAAATAAAAGACAAAAATCAGGGAATACATAAGTAAAAATCAAGTAAAAACGCCCAAATTTTTTAAACTTGTCAATAAGTTCAATCTGAACGGTGAGCGCTGAGTCAAGCGATCGATAAAAGTTTGTTATGATCTCCACATCCAAGTGCAGACAATAAACAATTTTGTCGTCCAACAAACAACAGGCTACGCAGCGGGCTTTGGTGTTGCAAATCTGTAGATCAGCGAACCAATTTGTGAACAAGTTTTTCGCATTACCGGCCACAACAACAACTAGAGGGCAAACGCACCGTGAACAAGGTCGCGAATGTCAAACTCAATTCTGACTCAAAATTATACGGACGCATGGTGGTTGTGTGGTGGGCGTTAAAAATAGATAAACTTGATCGACATGTAACTGATTTGTTTGTTGAAGTCAGCATGTGGGACGGGGGAACCCATGTGTTGACATGCATGTTTAAAACAGAAAACAAAGGAAATCATAGACAAAATTAAAAACAAATTGAGAAATCGAAAAACAAAGAAAAAGGACTCGCCGTTCTTACATAAATAAGGTTAACAATTTTTGAAAATCACCCTTCTGTTGATAAATCCATCTCGTCTCGATTTACCGATACGATGTGCGAAATCGAAATGACTTTTTTCAGTGAAATCTATAATTCGAGAATCTAAATCTCGAATTGAAGACGATAATTGAAATGAAGAGGAAATTTAAGACCGAGAAAGCTTTCTTCGGCCTGCACGATGATCATACTGGGCGGTGTTTTTCTGTCTTGAATTTGAAGTAATAATCGAGACCGAGACGAAAAACCGCTACCGATTATAGAGTTCTCAGTATCTAAAATTTGTAAATGATTTTTTATTGCAACGATTTCAGTTTTAGTTTGGTAAGAGTCAAAAGTCGAAGCAACCTACGACCGCCGGCTTTTGCAAATAAAAAATTAGTTCATGTCGCTGAAGACTTGGGAAAAATGGACTTCCACAAAATTTTCTAACCAAAAATGAGAACAAAAAATTAAAATGAAAACCGAATTACGATCAGGGCACGCTGATCTCGGAAAAGGACCACCACTACCAACAACAACGACAAAGTTCAAGTATTACGACAGAGCAACAACGATCACCACGATCTTCACATCGAAAAGATGACTTGAGTTCACAAAGAATAGATGATCAATGTTGAAATGATTGCCGAAAAAAGAACAACCAACCAGCAATAATAAGAAACTGCAATATTTTGATGTCTTTTTGTAGTTTATAAGTATTTTAAACCGTTTTTCTATCTTCCTTCACGTCATCATCAACTCACGATCAATTAAATCAAGTTAAGTCACTTCTTGCCGATGTCTCTCATTTTAATTAAGACTTATAAGGAATTTAAACTTGTTTGGCATCTCGATTTTGAGGTGCTGGGTCAACAGCGAAGGTTCTGATAGATCTGAAGACTCCTCTGAACGAGACATTCAAGAGGAGAAGAATGCCGGATTGATCACTTCCAAGTGATCAGCGTGCAGACATCTAGAGGGTCTGCTAAGCTTCCTTTCACTTTTCAGGTGGCAGCCTCGAAAGCCAATCTAGCTACCAACTAAACGCTGATTTAAACTTCAACTTTGCAAAGTTAAGCAACACTTAAAATCGGAAACTGATGCTGATTTTGATCTTATCGACTAAACGATCGACTACAGTTACATTGAAGTTGAAATTTCAGATTTAAACTAAATCAAAATTGGAAAAGCGGAAGGGAGAGGGAGAGGTAGGGAAAGCAAGGTGGTTGGACCGAAAAATTCGTCCAGAGAAATAGGCGGACATATCGGTTCACAGAATGGCAACCAGACTCTTAAATAGACCAACAGGCAGAGTTACAGACTAAAAAGCCGGCAAGTTGACAAATAATTAGTCAGAAAAGAGGCAGTTAATCAGTCCAACGATCAGTTAGCAATTTTTGAAACCATTTCCAAGGGCTGTTGAGCTAATTTGGGAAAATGCAGACCTCCCATGACAGTTTTGTGCCCAATGCGATTGCTGTCATTGATTTTGACATTTGATAGTGGCTGTCAAATTTAACACTGTCAAAATTGTTTAATTGTCAATTTATTTACGAGTTTAAATTTAATGCTATTTCGTGGTAATTAATTTGGCTTTTTGCAGGTTCGAGTTATCAGATTTTCAATCTTGAAATTGTTAAAGGTGTTGCTGTAAAGAACTGTCATGCTGACAGCAGCTGTCATAGCTGGCTGATGTTCTTTGCAGACATTGAAACCAACAGCGATGGACGGAGATAGAGAGCGCGAGAGAGAGGGAGGGAGAGAGGGAGGGAGAGGGAGTTGGAAAATGTAAGCACCCACGCTTTAACAACACGATCAGTTCTCTTGCCCTGCGGCTCAACGATTTGAGCAGAATAATCAAGAAAATAGAAGAAAGAGAAGGAAAACCAAAAAAGATAAAAATACGAAACACCAAAGAATTGTGAATGAAATGAAAGTAGAAGTGGTTGGGCTGCCTTCTCTTCTTCTCCTGCACCCCATTTCGTCTCTCTAACGCGGCATAAAACTATCGTGTTGGATTTGAAGTCTTTTAAATGTATGCGACCCACTTTTTCCTCTCTTCCATGATTCTCTTGGTGCTGCTGGAAACTTGTGGTTAGAGAACACATCTCACGGATACGATTTCTACAGCGAAGAGAGGAGTTAAGAGAGCAACCGGCTGACTGACTGACTGGCTGACTGGCTGATCCGGGACAGATCGACTGGCCGTGTGAATAACCAAACAGATTGCATATTTTAATGGTCGATCGTAACCGATGAGATGGCGATCGCCAACCGGATTGCCAGAGAGAGGGGAAAAGTTACAAGAGAGCAGAACGAGGAAAACTCTGAATTTGAAAGTTGGAAGAAAGAAGGGACAGATAACTCACTTTTCTCACTTTTTCTTCAACTTTTCGACTAACTTTAATTCCTATTTGGAACCTTTGGAATGCCTAAACTGTAGGGATTCTTAACCCGTAGAAGAAGTTGACAACAAGGACCCATAAGACGTAAAAAAAAACTCCACAACCATCACTTAATTTTCTAATTTTCAGTTTAATTCAAACAGTTAACTTTATAAAATCCATTTAATGATTTGTTAAATAGCTGGTTTTTTAAGCATTTTAGTTTACAATTCAAATTAGTGTCATCCACATAACGGTATAAACTTGCTAATCATTTGATACTCATGACGTAACTTGACAGCCAAAGAAAAATGGCGAACAACAAATGAAGGGAAACTAATGCATTTTTTACACAAAAATTATCATCCGAGTAAAAGAAAAGAAAAAACACAATAAAAACAAGAATGGATAACGATATCCAGTTGAACGTTATTATTAACTTTTATATTAATCGTGACACTCACTAACAACCTACAGAAAACTTTAATCCTTATACGACCACTTGGTTCTTTTTGCCCCTCAGTATGAATTTCCGATTTTAGAAAAGCTAAAACTTAATTTGTCCTGTAAGGATTGGCGAAATTCGCCAAAATTTCGGTATAAATAAAAATCAATTAATAATTCTCGACCTAATTGAAATATATTTACATAAATTTTACCATTAACAAATCATCCTTATGAGGGTTAATATGGTGGAAGACGGAAATGAGTCGTGGAATTGCACGCCTTTTCGCTTTTTACCTTCTTTTTTATTCCACGTTTATTTTATTTTTTAACTTGAAGCCACCCATCGAAATTTCCACTTTTTTTACTTCCGTGGCTTTTACTCAAGACTTTGCGATCCCCGATCGATCCCTGCACCCCGTCTGCCCCTTCTACGCGAGCGATTTGCTCGTTTTTAGCTCGCTGCGGCCTTGAAAGTGAAAAGATGTCACACTTTCGCTTTTTTCTTTACTCTGGGAACTGGAATTGGAATAAACTGTGAATAACGATCGCGCCTCGATCGGTCCGACTGACGTGCTACGCATGCGCACGTCGGCCGAATGAAGATGATGATGATGGCGGAAAAGAAGCCGTCTGATTTTTTATTCAGCTCACACGAGGAGCGTAGGCGGCGGGGAAATCGAGTTGTGGTTGCTCATCGTGGAGAAGCGGGCCTCGTGATGAGACCAACCGAGCAACGTGACTGTTTGTGACCGATATTTTCTGATTTTCTGATTTTCTGATTTTTCGATTTTTTTTTGTATTATCAAGTTGTGAAATTTTTCTTTTTATTTCTTAGAATGGAAATCTACGAGACTCTAGAGTTCCACACGACAAACTATACGAGGAACGATGCAGAGAATCCGCATTAAGAGCTCCTTGGTTTTCATCAGTTTAGAATAAAATGGATAAAATGATTTATAGCGTGTAGTTGGGATCAACGAAATATAATATATAATAGATGACGGTCTGATACTCAGCACTCCACTAAATCTCGATCTTGGTTATCGCCTCGAATCGGAGGAGAGAAGAAGAAGGCTGCCCTCTACTCGATTATCGTTTCGATTTGGACGACAATAGTTTCCTTTCACGAACAGTTTCTTTCTCTGCTACTGTTACCGCATTTCAGTTGTTACCTCTTCTTCTTCGCAGATTTGCAACGAGTTTCGCGCGCGCGCGCTCATAAAATTGGCAACAGCGCAAACTGGCTTCACTAATTGGCTAATTCGAAATGAAAGTAAAAGTGGTTGTCGTGCTGCTGCTTTCACGCTTTCTGCGGCACACCTGGCTGGTTACCCGGTTACCCCATTGTGTGCACCGTGTCTTCCAAGTGAGACGCTGTCGTCAATGCCTCGCTTTGGCGTTCGCATTTCTCGTTCACCAGTGGCAAGGTCAAGTGGAAGACTTTGAAACGACGAAATCGAAAAGAAAGACCGACTTAGAAAATCGCATCGAAAGTGAAAGATGCGCGAGAGAAAAAGAGGGGAGAATGAAGCTGTTGGTGGGGGGGGGGGGGCGGGGGGGTAGAGGGGGAAGTACTCTCCTCTTTCTTTCCATCTCGGGTGTGATCCTCTCGATCGAGATGGCGTACGAGTACAAAGATGGTCTCTGTTGTTGCCGGCTGGCAAGCTAACTGGTTCCGGATTTGACGGCAGACGATACAAGTGGCTTGGGCACCGATATGTTTACACACACATACACACACAACACACACACACACACACACACACACACACACACACAGACACACACGTACGCTGTGGTACAGGGAACAACTTCGATTACGCGATGGTTGGCTGCTTATGATCGAATGACGATGATACGCGTTGAGTTGGTGGCGGTTGTTTATTTTGTTTGATGACTTTTCGACGACGTTGCTGTTGTTTTCCTTGTTGTTGTTGTTATTATAGTGAATAAATTATATTTTAACGTTAGTTTTTAATGCGGTCTTTCATTAGCTTTGCGTAGGTATGCGTTGGTGACAAGTTGTTTCTGGTTTTTAAGGAAAAGTTTAAACGGTACGAAAATCGCACGAAATGGGGTCACAGATAAAAGATTGCTGATGAGAGAAGACTTCATGAGTACGAAATATCTTTGTACGCCTCATAGTATCGTATATTGAAAGTTACTATAAGGAAACTGAGGAGTCTTCAGATTTTGTATCATTTATAGACTTCATCATACCTCAACATGTACGGAAACCTTCAATAAGTTAGTTGCTTTCTCATTTATATGGTAAAAAGACATTTAATTAACACTCGTTTAACACAAAATCGGTATCTAAAATATAATTAAGAAGTCCCTTCTTCAGTCTTTTGAAGGTAATGGAATTTGAATTGAAAATACCTCAAATCTTTTAAAATTATGTAGCAAATTTCTCAAAATGTATTCCAAATTTGTTATTATTTAGCGAGAAAGCGAAGAGACTAAAACTAAACATTTAGAGTTGCTCTAGAAAATGTCGGATGAAGTTTCTACATATCAACTTATCACAGACTCGGAGGAAGTAATTAAAGTTGAAGATACTTTGAATGATGGACCGCTGGTAGGATCAACTGTCTCCACTTGCGATATCATCTCAATGAGCGGGTAAGATCACGAAATTCGAATGTATTAAACGATAACTCAGGATGGCTTTTACGGAGTAGAGGTTTTTCTTCCTGAAGATTTGTTACTTCCGCTGGAAAAAGTGACTGTTAGTGTCTCTCCACGCATTTGTACCTCGTTTCCGTCGCTGCAGATACACAGATACCTCAGTGAGTTCGTAGCGCACCGCACCCGTAGACCTCACAGAGCAGTAGCAATTTAATTTTTTTTTGGATTTGTACAGACAGTAATTTAGTTTTTTTTTTTTTTTTTTTTTTTTTTTTTTTTTTTTTTTTTTTTTTTGTATGTGTACAGATATGTGAGTGTATGCATGTATTTATAAGTACCTTCATAGTGAGGCGGAGAAGTACAGATTATGTTGTTGGCCATAAACCTACTTTTCAACCGTAAAGTTAGAGCAACCTTTCAAACCTGGATTATGTAAAAAGTTATTAAAAACTTTTTATTAAAATTGTGTTGTTTTAATTTCGGGTTTTTCGGAGATTGAATTTTTTTCTCTTGTTCGCGCTTACCAAAATAATTACAAACTGCAAATAGCCGAGCCACTAAGTTGTGGCATAATTTTGCGTAATTAAAATGATTAAATAAGACGTGTAAAATCAGAGCAGACGCATTTTTCTCACTCGTCAAAACTAGATTTTCATTTCCACAAATGCGAGCGAGTTACGCACTCATTACGGAACACGTAATTTTTAAATTTTTTTCTAAATTAAGGCCTGAGCCCGCAATTAAGTGATATTTAAACTACATAATTATTGAGGTTTGAAAGTGAAAGAAAAGTGGAAAAAGTAAAAGTGGTTGAAAACACGATTAAAAGCTTTTTTTCTAAATGTCAGTCTCGGGGTTACAGAGTGTTGCCTCACCCGGGGAGGACTGGAAGGCCCTTCGCTCTAATCACAAAAATCCATTCGATAAAAACAGCAGTGAGTATCTTTTAATCGAAAAAACTAGAAGTGTTAAGAGACTTCAAAAAAAAGTATCGAGCCTCAAGAGCCAGGCAACCATCCGGCATCCGGTGGCCATTAAAAGCTGCAAGAAATGCAACCGCATGGTAACCAGCCGCGCTTCAGAGGCTCCACGAGCGAGGGAGCGGAGGGAGTTGGTAGTTGTCAGTATTTAATGGTTTTCCTTTACACGTGGGAACAGCAGCTCGCATCGAGAGCAAAGAAAATCCGGAAAAGGCAGTAAAGAAGCAGTAGATTTTAATAACAAGATACACACGCAATTAAAAAGCTTTAAATGCTGTTAAATGCGGACAATTTAACAGTGAAATCAAGCCGATTTTTTCTCTTCCAATTTGAAAGCTTCAAACCACTCAACAGCTCGTCATTCAGCTCGTCTCTCGCTGTGTCTTCAGTGAAGTGGCGGCACCCTGAGATGCCAGCATCTGGAGATGCATCATCGGCGCTCAGATGCCTACATTTCCGACGCCCATTCGAAGTCAGAAATTGGACTCAAGGCGACGATTGTCATTAACGGCAATGCATCGATCGTAAAAATCAACCAAAATGAAGCGAAGAAGTGCATCGGCAGCGAATAAGCTTGGCTTCAGTCCACCAGCACGAACCACTGAGGTTGAGATACTAACAACAATTGTTAGCAGTTTTCAAACCGATGTTCACTTTCGTCGCATGGCAGCCAAAGTATAACTTTTACTAATTCTATCTCTTCAGCTGTATCTTGTAGATGCAGACTCATACAAAAAGGCTTGAGATGCCGAATCTATTTGTATCCAATACACCGCGATAACTTCAAGAAAATCCAACTGCATGTGTGCTGTAAAATCATCTCACGCACCTTTATTTGTACAAAAATACCAGTAAAACAGCAAGATACAAACTTCAGATACACGTAACCGTTGTTAATTCGCGTGTAAACAAAAACTTCTGGCAAACATTCGCGTGAAACAAGCTGACCGATTTGAGAAACGTGAGCAGTAGGACGATCAGTGTGATGATCACTCAGATCTGCATTGAAGGCAGACACAATCTCAACACGGAATCCCCTCTTCCATCCTACGGATACAAAATCAGGTGTCTGCAGGTCGATCTTCTTGCGATCGAGTGTCTTGTTTGTTGTTGTTGTTGTGTATGTGGGTTAAATCGAATTAAAAATAAACCCTCACTCACTTGATCGTGAATCGCGATCGTGAATGTGAGCATTCTTATATTTTTCATTTTATTTTTGATTTAATTTTTTCATTTTATTTTTTCATGACAGAACGGATGTCACGCTTATGAATCACTTAATCAGTCTTAATAAGAATCAACGGCATGATCGGCCCTGCTGAGCAAACCGACTGACTCGTCTCGGCGGCACCCGTCACCCTCGCGCTTCTCGCACAGTCAGCGGTGTTAATACTCGATTAATTGCCAAAAGATGCTAAAATTATGCAAAATTGATTTGCTGCGCTTCGATTCCCGTGGAAAGAAAAACACACGAGTGATGACGCGCAAAAATGTGCGCGTTGTCGGCAATCTGCGTGTTTTTTCTTTGCATCATGATAATTTTTTTAGCATTCTTTACTTGTGGTCAATTAAACGCTTCGCAAATCCCGGGGGTGGGGGGATTATTTATCCTCTCTACTTTTACAGTATCATTCTTGGCATTTTGTGCGGCCAAATTGTCTGGCCAGAAAATTAATTTTTACATTTGAATGGAGGAGCGAGGAAACGTGAAAAAATTCAGCATTTTTTGGATGGACAAAGTTTGTGAAGATTGCAATGCGCAACTAACACTCAAGTTCACCATCACCACCACCATTCTTCTCTTTCCTCTCTCTCTCACTCTCTCGCGCGCTCTCTCTCTCTGTCTTCTTCCCTCTTTCTCTATCGCTCCTGAACCACCCACGTTAAAGCGTAAAATATTCATTGTGAATGAATTATTATTCAGCCACAATATTATTATTAATTTATTATGTAATGGAAAGCTTTTTTTAATGTGAAGATTTTTTGCTTTAGTAAATAGTTTCACAATAAAAATATAACTAAAAATGTGTTTATTAAAAATGCATTTATGTAGCGAAATTGGAGAATAATGAATTCATGCATTCATCCGAAGATGTTATAAATTCGTGTTAATGATATTTAAACGAATTCGTTTGAATGAGCTGTGAGATGAGTTTGTTGTATAAGATGCATTTAATGAGTTTTTAATAAAAGAAGTAAATTTATGCTTTATTATGCAGCGAAGTTGAAGGCTTATGCAATAACTGAAGTTATTTGAAATAAAATATTTAATGTAAATCTCGGACTCGAAATCTCGAAAAGCTTTCTCGATAATCTCGATAATCAATTTTTGGAGTGGAGTTTGCATATTTTTAGCAACATCTAGCAGTTTTGAAATGATTTTAGTTGCATAAAGCAAAATCGTAAAGCAAAATCATAACTATCTGTAAAATACTATTTGGGTTTTTATATGAAAAATAGCGGGCACAAGCAGTTTCCAAAATTCGGTGCTTATCGGCGATGAAAAGTTATCTTTACAAAAGACTTCAACAGCGAAAATCAAAGAAGTTGTGAGTAAAAAAAGTGAGTAAAAATCAAACAGATAAGGAAATTTTTGAAAAGTCGTATTGTCTGTGACCTCATTTCAGGCTCGTCGCGCCTCCTCACGTGAAGCACTAGAGAGGGAAAGTGAAAATAAATAATTGTTGAGGGTATTTTAAAGGTTTTTTGGGTTTGTGTTTATCAAAAATTATGCAGAAGATGAAGTGCGTGAAGCGAAGGAAGGCGAGAAGTGAAAATAAGGAAGTGTAGAAAATGAGAAATACAATATTTACGCATTGTCAGAGGTGTGTTTTTGCTTTCCACGTTTTCTTTTCGTTTGAAGTGCTTCGCTGGTATGATGTGACGTGAGGCAGAACGCAGATATTTACTCAGAGAGGAGTTATTGTTGCTTTTGTTGGGTGCAACAGGTGGCAACTCTAAAGGCTGTTTTGGAATTGTTTGGAAAAACTTGGGTTCCTCAGGTAGTAAATGAGAATTTCAGCTGATTTCATGAAATCCAAGAAATCCCTAATTTTAACTTAATTCACTTAATAATAAAAGTCGCTTCAAACTCGCTAAAATATCTCGGAAATTGTGCATTTCTATGTTTTTATAATTTAATTTATGTGTTCTTCTAACAACAGCAACACGACGACCAACGAAAACAAATGAATACAAAGACTTCAACGCCTTGCATTTCATTTGCAACATCAATCAAATGTGAATTTAATTAAAATCCTTATATTTTGCATAAAAATTTAGTGAATGATTTGTCGCCCGACACAGCGTGCCAGACGTGCCTCCTGCTGATATTTCGGATTTCATGAAATGTTGCAAATACTTTTAAATTGAAAACTAAAAAAAGATTCAGCTATTCAAGTGCAGGCATGAGCTGCAAAGTTATTATAAATGCTGTCTGCCTGAGAGATGAGGAAGTCGTGTCTGCCGTTGCGGCTTCCTTCTCCACTTAAATGGCGGTCATCACTGTAAAGTTAAATGATTCTGACCCCCAACACTTTCAGAATTTCGAACTTTCTCCTTAAGTGACCCATGTCAAGACAGAATTAAACTGTTTCAGCCTTTTTTCTAGTTCTAGTAAGGCTGCCCGTTCAAGCCGCAGACTTCTGTGACGATCGAGCCTCGCCGTAGACCGACGAAATCGTGACACAGGCATGACACATGAGACGAGACCAATTGCTCCCGGCCTATCTGAGCCACAACAATGGAAATCACTTAACTTAAAATGTCAAAGCGAATGAACGAGTGAGTGGATGAGTGAGTGAGACGCCCAAATTTGAAGCGTGGCTCTGCTCACGTGTACGCCATTCTTAAGCTCTGGTGAGGGGGTTCCTCACTTTTATGGGCCACATTAACACCCGGAGGTCGAAGAAAATCAAGTAGTACTCATGTAACTCGCAGATAAGAGGAAAACAAAGCGTGCTGCGTGGATAAACAAACTTTCTTTCTAAGCTGAAACTGTGTTTACTTGTAAGTAAATCTGTTATTTTCTCTTTGACGGAAGAGTTGGCATTTGTGATTTAAGCGGTCCGATTCGGCGGTACATCCGCGGAGAAACCGAACAAAACAAAGCCACAGATGTGAAGATGATTGATGAAAATCCAGCGAAGATGTCAAAAATGACGTCGACTTCATTATTACAATTTTGAAGAGCGTTTAAAATAGATGTAAAAGGTATCTTTGAGACCCATTCCGGGTGGATTGGGGGCAGGAAATTGAAGATAACCAGGAACACATTTTAATAAATCTATCAAAACCTGTAAAACTTTCAAAGTTCATTGTTGTTCTTTCATTTTATATAAGTTTCACAGTATTTTTTTATTTCAACGCTTTCTTGTGATATAATAATGATAAAAATATATTAATAATAAAAAAAAATAATTCGAATTATTTCACGAAAATCCAAAACTGTCAATTTTATATTCGTATTCAAATTGGTGCATCTTTAGTATGAAATTCGAAACTTTAGATTTAAATTCAACTCGAGAAGTCAATAATTCTCGTACCCGTAATTTTTCGCAATTTTTCAGGTTACGATTTTAACATTTTAATTTCAAAAATTAATTACTTTTCTCTTCCAAACTGCTTTTCTTTTTCTTTCTTGAAGATTTCTTCCTTCGAGAGCTGAAAATTCATCTGACATGTGAAATACTGACTTAAATTTACCCTAAAAAAAACGATGAAACTCGAGAAATGCCAACCTTTTAATTTGCTACTAAAACGAGATTTTTGTTGAAAGTGAAAGTTTCTGTTTGACGCTACGAAATCCGAAATTTTTTTCTTGTGGAATCATAATTTACACCTCTCGCGATATAACTTCGATCAGCCGATCGCTACCCCTCCTCACTTCTCTTCCTCACTTCTCTTCCTCACTTCTCTTCCGCAAAGAGAGACTTAAACACCTCCTCCCCTCTGCACTCTCTCTCTCTCGCTCTATCTCTCTCTCCTCCTCATCGCGATCACTGCCAGTTCACTCTGCGTCAACACCGTCGGTCCTCTCCTCACCCTCACTTCAAAGTTTCTTCTAATTTACGCATGACGCGTCTCAAGCTGCTGCTGCTGCTGCTGCTGCACCTCAACGCCATCTGCGTCCAGTGGCGGGCGGGCATTCGGTTCAACTTTAAACTTTTGCTAGTTTTTCGACGTTTTTATTTATCGATCTGCTGTGGCGTTTAAAATTTGTAGTGTAGGTGTGGCGACAACCGTGTAGTTGTTGTTGTTGGTATATGTTTGGGTAAAAAAAAAACTCGCAGGAATTATAAATTTTTATATCTGGTGGACAGTTTTTGTTTTTTGTGGAAAAGCTGAAAAATTATGTGCGGTTTGTTTGCTTTAATTTTTAAGCTAACAAAATTTAAGGTTTCGGTTTGTGTGTGTGTGAGCGAGAGAGACAGATAGAGAGAGAGAGAGAGAGAGACGTTGGAGAGAGGAATGGGGGGACAGAGCGAAATGGAACGCAGGAAAGCGAGAGACAAAAAGAGAAAACGAGTCAATTTTAATGTCCAAGACTGAAAACATCCTCAACTTCAACTGCGGCGCTAACAATTTAAATAATTTGCCAGTCTGGTTGTCCGAACTGTCTGTCCGAACTGTCTGTCCGAACTGTCTGTCCGAAATGTCTGTCCAAAACGTCTGCGTCGAACTGTTGGGTCCGTTCGTCCGTCCGTCCACCGACAGCCGGGAACAACGTGGAGACGAAAACAAATTGCGATCAGTTCAGTTGCAAGACAGAATTTTATTTATTTCACGACACACGACAAAATAAATCCTGAAGAAGAATGATTTTTCTCAGCAGAAGCAGCGCAACAGCGTCGTCGTGCTGTTTTGCCGGCGATAATTAGAATTGCCAAGCGGCGGCGGCGGCCAGCAAACGATGGCGATCAACGTGATCGCGCATTCGCGTGAACAGCATTTTCACTGCTGATCTCGCAGATGAAGCAGATGCGCGAATTCAGATGCAGATGCGAATAGTGTTGTTGGAGATGGTGTTACAGTTGTTGTTGTTGCTGCTGGTGTTGCTGCTGGTACCGCTGCAACAGCAAACAAGAAGATGAAAACAAAAGAAAAAAGGAATTTCAGATTTTATGCATCACGATCGCTGAGGATCGCTGAGGATCGCTGAAGTTACAGCGGTCGTCGGCGAATATTTAGACGACTCGTCGTCCGTCGCGTTCTGAAGAAAACAGAAATTTTAAAAGGTGTCGCTGTGATTTTATTAATTTAATGAGCGTCTGTGAGTTGTGACTGATGTTTGTTGGATGATATAAACTATTTTAATATTTGAGTTTTTTTTAAGTTTTCGTTTGCTGTATTACAAAATTTCACTTTGTCTTAATATAAATGAAGAGAGCGATTTTGAAGCCTGCTAATTTTCACATTTTCCATGCGCCTGAAATTTGGACTAGGAAAACTGCAAAATCTAGAAAACTCAAAAGTTTAACTAGAATATTAGAAATTCATCCAAAAAAAGAAAAAAACACTCTAAAACTGAATAGTCTTGGAATCCAAAATCTTGAGAAATTTCTCCCCCACGGATTCTCGGGGGGGGGGGGGGGGGAAATATAAATTAAACAGCCATCAGAGTGCATCACGGTCTCCCCATCGCGTGGCTGGGTGACGTTGGGCGACACGACATCAAGTGGCTGCTCATCTCGCCGCCAGCGATCGTCTTCTGTGCGCCTCGTGTATTCACATCTCTGTCGCGCACATTCGTTTCGCTCACACGTCCCTGCCGATTCTTCTTCAAGGGTCGCCAAGCTACAGCAACAACATTAGAATGACCCAGTTTTCTTGTAAAGAAAAAAACCAAAAAAAAAAAAATAATCTGTGTTTGGTTCTCTGCATTCTCCACGCGCTACTTGATTAAAGAGAAAAACAACAAAACAAGGAGACCGTTGCAGGGCCGCCTATTGAACTTATTTCGTCGATTTCTCCTCTTCTTCTCCCACCCCCCACCCCCACCCTTCCAACATTCCTAACCCTGACCAACCACAGCACACACACACACACACACTTTTCAAATAATAAGAACAAAATTAGAACTTCTTTTTTCTTACTGAGAGAACGATTTTTTATGCTTTCCAAAAATTAGGTCAAAACTATTTTTTCTTCAATTTTTTCTTCAATTTTTTCTCTATTCATCCCACATGCAGTCGCCCTATGCGATCATTGCTATCTGCTCGTGCTCTCTCGCCCCGCTCCCCCGCTCCTGTAGCTGTGTTAACAGAAGGGCTGGAAAAGATAAGCCTAACAAGACATGATTGCCAGCACAATAAACGGAGAAAAGTATCAAGAGAGAGAGAGGACAGCGAGAGGGGACAGCGAGAGAGGACAGCGAGAGGGGAATCAGTATGATGGAATTTTTCTTCGGTGAGCGAGGTGCGGTGAGCAGAAGGTTGTGTGAAAAAAGCTGGGCATCCAAAACTTTCAATTAATTTTTCTTCACTTTTGCTGGGTGTTTGTTTTTCCTTAAGTTTTTTTCTTCTTATCAATTATTTTCAAATGTTTATAGCTCTCTCTCTCTCTCTCTCTCACTTTCTCTCCCTCTCTCTTTTACTCTCTTCATGCTGTCTTCGCTCTCCATACCATCATCCATCGCTGTACAGTGTAACTGGTGGCCAAAATTTAAAGAATACTTTTGGCTTGCATAATCATGGTCTAGTTGAACTCTTTCAGTCGAGACGACAGCCGAGAGCCGAGATCGAGACAGTAATTCCCAGTGGAAACAAGAACATCGATCGGAGTGTCCTTTCTCTCGATTACCAACTCGACGATTCATCCCGATTATCAGCCACTAGAAATTACCATCGATTTAGAAGATGTATTCCTGGCAAAAGAGTCTCTGGATCTCGGTGATCCTTCCAACTGAAAACGCTGTCTTAATCTTTTTTATCGACTGTTCTGGAAACGTCTGCCTCGGTTTCGTTGATTATCGTCTCCAGTCTAGAAGACAATTCGCTTCCCATTATTATTGGCTCTACTTTACAAGCCATCTCGAGATGAGATCGAAGGACGAAGGGTGGGAAAGCAACTCGAAACCTTATCAAAAACGAGATCTCATCTCGTCGTGTAGCACTAATTGACTCCAAAATTCTTATTTGGTTATACAAAATTGGGTTTCTGTGCGATGGTTGTAAATATTTTTAACCGCAGCTGATATGAAATCGTCACACTGTGCAGTGCTCTTGTAGACTCTGTTGGTGAGAGCGCCAGAAGAGCGCAAGAAGAGCGCAAGAAGAGCGCCAGAAGAGTAGACATCCGCCGCAGCGTGTAGATTTCACACTCGTGCGCTCACGCACAAGTTTGAGGAAACATTTTGAGGAAAGGGCTGGTGGATTCCGTCTGTTGTTGTTTTTGTAATATTTAGATAAAAGGGAATTCTTGATAGTTCTTCCTCAAGTAGTTGTTATTGTTCTTGTTATTGTTCTTGTTGTTGTTCTTGTTATTGTTCTTGTTATTGTTCTTGTTTCACTGTTTATTGGTGCTGATTAATGAGTTGTGTTGTTGTTGTTGTTGTTGTTGTTGTAGGTTGTTGTTGTTGTTGTTGTTGTAGCATACGTTGTTTGTTTGGACAGAAGTAAAAAGTAGGCCACGAGGTATCTGGGTGCCTGAATTTTAGATTAAAAATTTTTCAAGATTTCGCACTTTTTTCGTTGGTTTTTTCAGGCCCAGGAGAAGTTTATTCTCTGGTTTATTTTTCTCCCCACGCAGACGATCGCTGGTGGTTGTCTATTTTCGTGGTGATCCTGTTGTTGTTGTTGCAACTCCACCTGCTGCTCTCGAACTACGAGATGCAAGACACTCTACGGCGGCGGCGGCAGCGGCGGCGGCGGCTTCAGCGGGCGTCTGTGGAAGCTCGGCACGCTGCACACAACGCTTCAGTTTTGAGTGTATTTAAGCAGAATTTATAGATTTTTAATTGTTAATTTTCTGTTTGTTTTATTTTGCCTTTCAAGCTGCCCTACAAGATTTGCCATTAGAAGAGTTGATGTTGCACCTCGGCTTGCGCAAGGAAGGCGGCGCAGACACCGACTGTACCGCCAAAAAAGATACCGAGAAGCACTCGTGTGTCCGAGCAGCAAGTTGAATTTTTTGAAGTACTTTTTTAGTACTGCAGCTCAAGTGGAAAGGAAAAACTTGTGAAATTCAGTTTTGAAACACATTTCTGCAGCTCGTCCGTGTGTCTGTCTGCCTCTCGGTCGGTCTCCCCTGTCTATCTGTCTATCTGTCTCGCTGCATGAGTAAATGGATAAATGTTTCAGCTGAAATTTCTGCAACAAGACATTTAATAAGTTTCACATAAACCCAGTTTTTGCTCACATAAAAACTTACAATTCTCAGTGTAATAAATTTCTCAAATAGAGTTTGTATTTCACTTTAAAGTGATTTTTATGATTATTTGAAATTACGCAAACCGAACACTTTGGAGACTTCAAAAACTCAAAAGTTACAAATTTACAAATTTATTAAATTCATTAAATTCAATTCTATAATAGAAAAATAGAGTTTAATTCATTTATCAACTCTTATTTAGTTTTCACTTGTTTAGAAACTTCTTTAGAAACTTTTCGTTCGGTTTTTCTTTCATGCAACTGAAAAGTCTAAAAAGTTTTCCTCAATTTTTTGTATTGCCAAATCTGTGCCGACCAGACGAGTGAGCGTCCATATATTGATAATTTATAGAGATAACTTTCCGTCATTTATATCTGTTTGTCTATTATTCACGTCTTTCTTGGCTCCATGTTTTCTTTCTCAGCTTTTTCCCTGCAAGCATATCAAATCTTGATTGATTTTCTCAACACTTCGCAACCAGAGAACGAGCTGCAAAAAAAGAAGACATAATAAGCGGCTGCCGATTTGTTCCAATATTAATATTGCCTCAGAAGGCGACGAAACAACACGGTAAGCAACGCTTGCTGCACCGAATAGCGCGATCGATGCCGTGTTACGCTTGACAAATTTTACAAACTTAAAGGCAAAAACAGTGGCAACTGTCGGCGAATCCAGCTGCTGATGAGTGCATGAAGAGTGCGATTTCCAGTGAAAGTGAAAGGATGGAGTTGTTGTTCGGCCAAGTGCTGCTCTCGAGATGGTTAGGTAATCCCAGACACTCGAGGAGTCTTCACTTCAGTAGGCTTCTCGACTTTCAGATGCCCACTCAGGATGTTCTTATCATATCATGTTAGGATTTTATATCTCAGTTGTTTTCCAGCTCAAGAATCCCTCTTGAATACCTTAATTCTCAAAATTTCAGTCGCATTCTTAATGCCGAATTTCTACGTTGCTCTGAAAATATCGAGCAATCAGTGCTGGTGACCTACTTTTCTCTCTTATGCTCACCATATCGTGCATATCAGCACTTGAGTTGTATATATGCCCCAGTTCTCTCTCTCTCTCTCTCTCCCTCTCTCTCTCTCTCTCTCTCTCTCTCCCTTGCCTGATTTTAATAGAGAAATCTTGTAGCGCCATTTAAGATCACCGCCAGCCCTACGGTTGTCAGCGTAATTAAGTTCTTTTCCAGCAATTCTTTTCTTTCACTTTATGTAGGAATTACAAATTATTCCCCCGAGTGAAAAGATTTTGAATATATAGATGCGATGGTTAGTCCTGTTCAGTCTGTCAGTCAGTTCCCGAGTCATACGCAGGCCAGATCGTCTTTGAAATACCGCGTTCGTGGGCCGCTTTTCATCTACAAGTCCGCAAGTTGTTTGTAGTGAAGAGAATTACCAGTCGTGACTCTATTCAAGAGGGTCACCGACCGACAGAGCATCACGATCCTCCAGCCAGTTCATTCCCAGGAGTTTTCGTGTAACCAGAGACTTCGTCAACTTAATGCTTCCCTACACTTCTACACAAGACTTCAGGACACGAGCATCGACCCTTTTGCATCGATAGCTGCTTGGCTGTCCGAGAAAGTAACCAACTTTCTAGGACGAGTGATGGTAGAGCCAGATAACCTACCATCTTCCAAAATAACGTATATCTTTACTTGGAAATCAGTTGCTGTATTCGGAGGTCTTATTGATGTGGATATTCTGAGACACTGGGAAAAATAGGCCGCTCCCACACCGCACTCCATCCTAGGTCGCCGTCTATGTTGATAGCAGTTCCTGGACCCGGAGTAGGATTGCCAGCTTCCCAATCCTTTCTGGACGGAAGGATTGTAGCGAAGCCTCCAGTATAATCTCGGCGTTATGCTCTTGGTCTGCGCACCGACTGTGTGGTTGGAGGATTCATTTCAGAGCATGCTGAGAATATTACTGTGCCCTCCACTCCTAAATCTCTCCTCTCGCTCCTTTCTCCCTCTCTAACTCTCCTGTCGCGCTCTCTTCCCTCTTCTGTCAACCTCTCTCCCACCTCGAACTTTCTTTCTCCCCTTCTGCTCTCCCTATATCCATCTCTCTCCCCTCCACCATGTCCACTCCCTTTCCCGCCCCTACCCCTCCCTCTCCCACTCCCTCTATCAAAACTCACTCTCTGTCTCTCTCTCTCTCTCCATACGTTTTTGGGAATACCTTCACTGACTGCTATTTTCTTGAGGATCAAACTGAGGAAATTCTTGAAGATTTCTATGACTTAATTCTAAGTCAACATTTATTTCCTCACCGTTTCATCATAAGAAGTCGCTTCTGTCATAATTTTTGTTGCCTCCAACTCAGCATACAAATGGCGTACCATAAATGTGCATGAATAGCGAATAAATCATTGGCAGCTGGCAACCCTGGCCAATTTACAACTCCTGACAGAGAGAATTTCAGCTCAATTACTGCCTAACCAGGCGCCCTGAAATGTGGCGCGGATGATATTAATTTGGCTCTACCGCGAAAGTGGCTCCCATTAAATCAAACGAGTATATATGAGCGCATAATAAATATAGACGACGACGACAACCGCCCCAGCGAGGAGGTAACACTGGCACTCTGGTGCGCGGCGATCGCGAGCTACATGACGTTTAACAATTATTTTGGCGTTAATTGCAACATCGTTGGATTAGCAATTTTTTCTCTCTATTCAGAACTTTTATATTAAGTGTTGATGGGCTGGGATGGTCGAGGGACTTTTTTACGAGGAAGGATAGGCCTTGGTTGTGATTGGTGAGTTCTGTGGTGGTTCACATTGTGGTGAATTTAAATTATTGCGCCCCGTCGCGAAGGGATTCCGGTGCCAAGTCCGTCTCCGGCTTGAAGGCGTGGCGACAACGAACGACTGCGTCCGACTCTTCCGCCGCGAAGAATGCGTCAAAAAATGCTGAGATTGTTACGTTGAAATTTTAATTTGATTCTGCCAAACATCAACAACAACAGCGACAACTACAACTTGGTACCGCCAAATATTTACTTTTTTTCCCTCTTCTAATTGGAATGTGAAGAAAAAATGCAGGTTGTTTTTTTGGTTTTAATTACAGCATATAATTTGTTGCTTTCTAGAATGTAGATGTGGTACGAGAATCGCGCTAAAAGTAAGAATAAAGCAAAAAGGACTGTATAAAAAATATACACTGAAAGAAAGCGTCGTCAACACGACGTTTTACGACCTTTTTTAGAAAGAATCTGCCAGCTTAACCAGTTAAATACAATCGATAGAGAGTGATAAAGCCTGTTACACGGTGTTGCCTTAATTTCTAGGTAATTAGAATAGAAAACTTCAACCTTTTTACACTTAAAGCCTAAACTAGCTGAGAACATTGCAGACGAGTACATGATTTGTATACAGAGTGAAATAGCATTTTGTTTACAAGCTAAAAATATTCGCTTAATTTATTGTGCTAAAACCATGAAACGAGTAAAGATGAAGACAACAATTTGTGGATTTGATATGAAGGCCGCGAAAATAATTACAAGATTTGCGGCAACAAATAAAACAGAATTCAGTTGTTCTTGTGTTGATATTTCAGATTTTTTCGCTTTCCTGTTTTCTGCACTCTTGTATTTTTATTAGTTTTTTTTTTTTTTAAATTTTAGTTTTGCTTCTTTGTTTTTCGCCATATTTATTGTCTCATTTTACATACACATTACGTAACAAACAACTTAGAAGATTGTTATTTGCTTCGATCTATAAACTGCTCTGAGCTTCAACTTGTGTTATTTTCACATTTATTTAAATGTAATTTGTATAAATATAATTTAATTATTCTCTTTGGCTTATCTTACATTCTTTTATTTTTTTACATATAAAACTTAAGATGTAAATATTTTAGTTTTATCAATTTTAGTTTTTAAAATTTTAACCTTACAGAATTACATTTTAAAGTTGAGAATGATTTTTTTAATGTGATTTTTAAGTACAAGATTTCACATCAAATCTACTTTTCAACATTTTCGAGTAAAGGCTGAGAAGAAGAAGAAGTTTTTGTCAGGTTTTAATAAATTATGATTTCAAGATATGCATAAAAACGAAACTTAACGAAAGTTTAGGGAGGGAAATACTGTGGGAAAAATTATTTTGCAAAACACGAATCGTTTTCTGTTAACCTTCTGAAATTCTAATTTTACAACTTTTAAAATTTGTATCCGAAATTTAGAACTTAACGGGAATTGAGAGTACTTAACGGAACTTAACGAAACTTAACGAAATTTAACGAAACTTAACGAAACTTAACGAAACTTTTTGTAAACTTTTTTTAACTGACAAAAGTGGAGTAAAACTCGTTGAAACCTAATCATTTAAAAGTTTTTCACTTTTAGCGAAAAATTAATCATTTATACTGGGCGAATATTTTTCGGAAAATTTTCTAATAATAAATGTAATTTCTGAGAAACGCGTAAGTTTCTTCCTAATGAAAGAAATGCAATAAGTTAACTTTTAGTGATCGAATTCACAAAGTTTTCTGTTATAGGGAAAAGTTTCGTTAAATTTCTAAAATGCTTTTATTTTACAAGTTTTCTCCTTTAAATGTTAGACTCGTAATAGTTTCGTTAAGTTTCTTAAAGCAGCTGAAATAGTGAAAAAGACTTGCCAAGTCCTTCACAAAGCACGTTAATAGTTTCGTTAAGTCTCGTTAAGTTCGAATAACCTTAACTGGACCGCTATCTAAATTTTCCTAACTGGACGAAGGTATTTTTAATGGTTTTTTTTTTTGATATCTCACACTTTTATTATCAAATGCAAGAAGATTCTAAAAAGTTTCGAGTAGTTTACGAGTTTCGTTAAGTTTTTTCTTAATCTTTTCAAAGAATTGACACGACAATTTCTTCTCCAACTTTACCGAACTCGGCTTTCCGAACAAACTTAACGTCGTCACGCGTTACGTAAGCAAATTGAACGCCTAGCGGATGATTGATTGAATGAATGATTTTCCGAATATGAATGATTAATAATCGTTAAGAGATAATCTATCACGCTCGATCCCCTCGCGCCGCACTGGTCGCGCTCGCATCCTGCATCCCCTCGCGGCGCTTACAAGCCGTGCTCGTTCATGTTGAGGAAGCTGCGGCAGACGCGACTCACCTCCGGATTCGTGTGGTTCATGAGCTGCATGTAGATCTGCTTGTGCAGCTGGATCTCGTTGGTCATCTCCTCGAGGCGCCGCAGCAGCGCGTCCTTCTCCTTCAGCAGCGTCTTGACGCGCTCCTCCACCTCGCGCGAGCGCACCTTCGCCTTCTCGCGCGACTTGCGCACCGCGATGTTGTTGCGCTCGCGCCGCCGCCGGTACTCCTCGGTGCCCTTGTCCACGTGCTTGAGCGAGGCCTTGCGCTGCTGCTGCAGCTGCTTGTTGTGGTGCTTGAGCAGGTGAGCGCCGGCCGCCAGATGCGGCAGGTTGACCGGATGGTGCGCCAGCACGTTGGCCGACGTGAGCTGCGTGAAGTTGTTGGCGGCGCCCACGCCGTTGCCCACGCCATTTGCGGCGCCATTCGTTGCCGGCCCACCGTTGGCCGCCTGGTAGGGGTTGTACAAGCCGTTGCCGCCGACGCCGCCGTTGCTGATGAAAGCGGCGGCGGCGGCCGCGTTGTTGGCCGCATTCGTTTCCTGCAAATGCCGCCGGTACTCGGGGTCGATCGGCTCCTCCTTGATGGTGGACGAGGTGTCCGAGCCCACCGATGAGTTCTCGTCGCTGGAGTTGTTGTTGTAGGTGGCGCCCGAGTGCACCGCCTGCGGCATGTAAGCGAGCGCGCCGCGTCCGTAGCCGTGCTGCTGCTGCTGCTGGTGGTGTTGCTGCTGCTGCTGCTGCTGCGAGCGCAAAGTGTGCTGCTGCAACTGGTGCTGCTGCAGCACCTTGGCGGCCGCGGCGGCGCTCACCATCCCATTGGGCGGCAGCGTGGCCGAGAGGCCGCCGGGACTCGCCACCATGTCGCTGAAGATGCCCAGCGCCTCCTGCTCGCGGAACTGGTCGTCGATGAGGTGCTGCAGGTCCAGCGTGATCTCCTGCGCGGTCAGCTCGTCCAGGTCGCTCTGCGAGTACTGCTGCAGCATCTGCTTCTGCAGCAGGTTGTTCACGTTGTTCAGGTTGACGTTGTTGGCGTTCAGCGCGCCCGCCGAGTTGTTGTTGTTGAGGGCGGCGGCAGCGTGCTGCATTTGATGGACGGCGTGCTGCTTGACGATGAGGCCGCCGCCGCTAACGCCGCCGCCGCCGCCACCGCCAACGCCGTTCGCTTGCAGTTGTTGCTGCGCCGAGGAGTTGTTGTTGTTGTTGTTGTTGTTGTTGATGTCGGCGGACGGATTGGCTGGGTTGACGCTGCTGCTGTTGCTGTGTTGGCCGCCGCCGCCGCCGCCGCCGCCACCGCCGACGCCGTTCGCCATCGCGGTCAGCGTGATCTGGCCGATGATGGCCTGCTGCGGCGCCGACTGCTTCTTGAGGTCCAGCTGGGCCAGCGTGTGCACGGTGTCGTACATCTGCGGCGACTCCATGTTCAGCATGTTGACGGCGTGGAAGTGTCGGTGAATCCTGCGGTTGTTCTTGCGTGAATTTTGGCGAGTTTTGTCGAAATTCCTCAGACCATTTTGAGGAACCTTTCGCGCTGGAGGGCCAGGAAATCGTCACTTAAATAGTTGCTTGGATTTTGGGTGCGAACACTTAATGAGAATTTGGATTTTTTTCCAAAATAAAGTTTTTAAATTGATGAATTATTTGATATGAATTTTTTTTTTTTGAAATTTTTTTTTGTTTTTCTTTCCTATTAAAAACGACGTTTTTTTGTTCAGCTTTAAAAGTTTTTATTTAGAAATTTTAAATCTTAATTGTAGTTTTTGTTTTCAACTTTATAATTTGGCTTTTATTAAAATTTCCTTAACTTTTTCTCAATTTTATAAATTCCGTTTCTAATTTTTTTTAACTTTCAAAGTTTATATATTGAATTTGTCAATATTTTGGAATTTCTTTGGGGTTTTTAATCAGTTATTTTTAATCCTTGCAATTTTAATTGTTTTCAATTTTAATTTATTTAAATTTGAGCTTTAATTTAATTTTTTTCGCTTGGGTTGAATTTTATTATCCTTTTTTTTCCCTTCTTGAGTCCGATTTTTCTATTTCGTTGCTTTGCATTTAAACAGTTTTTCACTTTTTTATCGTTTTTCTTTTTTCCGTTTCCTTGTTTTTTAATTATTTTTATAGTGTTTAACTTCTAACGGTTTTTATCACAAACTTTTATTGCACAAATTTTTAATTATTCCCGCTAAACATTTTTCACAGTCAAGAAAATTGCATCCGTTTCCGTTTTAACAAAAGCTTGCATTTCCGTTTCCTTCTGATTTAAAATTTCAAGTTTTTTTAAATTTCAGGTTTTTTAAAATTTCAGGTTTTTTAAAAGTTTCTTTATTAAAACTCGATTCAATTGAAAAACGTTTTCAAATTTTAACTTCGCACAGCTCTGAAAATTCTTCCGCTGAGAAATCTCAAAACTTTTTTCTTTCGCTCGCTTCAGTTTCTCTTCGCGATCGCGCACCGCGCTCTGCTCAACAACCTTCGGCGGACTGAAGTGTTTCACGAGTGATGCAACTGATTATAAATATTTTCCATTTACAAGAAGTGCGAGTCGGCGTCCGCGTCCGCGTCCGCGTCCGCATCCGTTCTTCGCCGCCGCCGATGTCTTCGTGGTCGCCAGCGCGTTACACGAGTACCGTCCGCAGACGACTTTGGTGCGCCGTCAACGACGACGTCTTGCCGGACGACGTCGTCTCTCCGACGCTAGCGCTGGCTTTCCGAGTCTCTGCAGGGTGTGCAGCTTTTCTCTCTCGCGAGCTCTTGCAGTCAATCAGCTGTTCGTCGGAATTCCCTCCATAGACAGAAAACTGAACCAGATTTTCCCGCGCAGCGTTTTCATTCGACGCTTCCAGTGATCGCGTCGTGCCGCAGTCGCGTCCTACCACTGCAGCTGATGTATCGTAACTGAAATAACAACGCGTCGTCGTCGCTGTCTTAGCGCGTTGCTGCCGCTTGTAATTCGAAGAAGAAAATGAATACAACAACAAAACAGCGCCAGCAAAAAGAGCCGCTAAGACTCGGTGGAGCTGCAGCTCCTCGTTCCCTCCACGTTCGAGGAAAATGCTGTGGAGTTGAGTAGCCGCGACAGCAGCAGCAGCAACAACACAAAATTACGCTTCTAACACGCGACTCAGACTACCTGTATGAATGCGGCCTGGAGAGCACTGAGTGCGTAAGAAGCGGGGGGGGGGGGGGTTCGAGCCCCAAAATGTGATCAACTAGCACGGTGAACAGCAACAACATCTGGCTTTTCACTCGCCATTTACTCTCTAATAAAGAATGTGTGGGGTTTCCGTCGTTCTACGTCATCCTACCGTGGAGAGCTGAAGCGAAACAAAGTCAAATTGCTGAACAGTTTCAGCGCTGATAAGATACAACAAAAAAAATTATAGAAGGAGAATTTTTCCATGCAAATTTTATAAATCAAATTTCTAACTTCATACAAAACAACAGTTAAAGATTTCATTGTTTTTGAATAAATTCATTATATAAGAGAAGTAATAATTTCTTATTTCTTTTGCTTTTTAGTTAAATTATTAATTTACACATCACTTTGGCTTCGATATTTTCTCCAGCACTCATGGAAGCAGCTTTTTGACTAACCGAAATGAGAGCCTCACTAAATGAGAGAGTAAGAGAGAGAGTTTTACTGCACTGATCACACAGCAACAACCAACTTTCGCTTTCGATTTCATGGCAAGTTTCTGTTGTTTCTTTTTTAGATTTGCTTAACTTATCAGCTGACTGCGCGTCTGGCTTTTTCTCATGCTTGTGTGGTTAGCGTTGTTATTGTTATTGTTGTTGTTGTTGTTGTTGTACTTTTAATGCCTTCGATGCGTATTTCCTTTCCATGAAGTCTTTTTTTTTTGTAATTTCTGGTTTCCCTGTTTCTTTTTTTTTCTTTAACAAACGTTTATTTTGTAGTCAAGTATTTTCATCGTTTAATTTTCTACGCAAGTGATTCACTTAAATGGTGTGTTAAACTTAGTTTACAACTGGAACCGCTTTTTGATACCGGTTCTCAATGCGAAGCTCTCACGTAACATTTTCCTCTCCCTCTCTCTCACTCTCTCTCTTCAACTATGTGTTTTTTTTTATTAAATGGTTTCTTTTTTTCCATTTCCAATTGTTATGAAATAGAAAAAAATTAGCACGACTTTGTTTCTTTTCTCGCTATCGTTGGCTGTTTTTAGTTAATCACTGCTGCTAAATTAAAAAACATAAAGAAAGCTGAAAACTTTTAAGCCAAAATAGAAAATAAAAAATTTGTTAAAGCTAGATTAAAAAAAAAATTAAAAAAAAAAATTTAAAAAAAAAATAAAAAAAAAATTTAAAAAAAAAAAATTTTAATTTAACACGTTTTCACTTTTAGGTCAACCGCGTGTAGCTTTCGTAGATGAAGAGAGGAAATTCATCTGACTGGAGAGGATGCTGACAACAATCATGTTGTTGTTTTCGTTTCTCCCCGTGAGAGGCAGAGAAGTATTTGAGAGAAGAGAGTTGAATGGGAATTCAGCGCTCAGTCTTACATTTGCAGGTCAATCATACGATCCGTTGCACCGAAGGAGAGTCAGGAATTCTCATCACCCGACCTGAAGATCGGAATCTCAGCACTCTTGAGTTCAGAGGAAGAGCGAAGGGAACTCATCGGTCTTTTCTCATCCTCGGAGGATTCTATTTCCAGATTCTCAATACGAAGTCAACATCTGAACCGTGCGATCCATCCATTTCAGCCCAGTTTGCACGAACTTCGGTTTGGTTGCCCGATATCGCTCGCATCAATAAATCAATCATAAATTAAGTGGATGCAAACTCGTATAAAAACCGTGAGGCGAACACCTTCGCTTATCAGTCATAATTAGTACTGCCCGCCCCTCCAAAACCTTCGTTTCACCTGGCGTGAACCAGGAAGCACAGCTGTGCCTCGTCGATTCGTCATGCGATTCGTCAATCGAAGTTGCGAAAATCCTTTTGCTGATATCGGTTGCGTTGTTCTTGGTTTCTCCAATAATGAGGATGGCATTGCAGCAAAATCCTCTTATCACTCTGATTGTTGATTAGTTGCAATTGCTTCGTAGTGTGATTTTGCAAGGATTGTGAGAATTTTGCAACTGTGAGAATTTTGCAATTGTGAGAATTTTGCAATTGTAAGAGTTTTGCAATAGATTGGCAAATTATTTCAATACAACTTTTGTTTCATTTTTTCTATAAGCATTTCCTTGTTTCGGTTATCGCATTTGATTGATTTAAGAAGAGATTGCATGCGTTACTCACGATGAGACACTGAGAACATTCTGTGAACTTACTTCGTGAGCAAGAGACTCCTCCGAATGCTTGATCCGAATACTTGATCCGAATACTTGATCCGAATACTTGATCCGAGTACTTGATCCGAATACTTGATCCGAATAATTGATCCGAATACTTGATCCGAATATTTGATCCCAATACCCGGTACCAGAGTTGCTGTTACTTTGCAACACACGACCGGTTCGTCATTCAAAAGCGAGTTCTTCCGGTAGCAGCATCCTAATCTTTTTTCAAATGGCAAATCATCGCGAAGATTCGGGAAGCTTAAGGAAACCGCAAGCACTTCAACGATAAAGCGAAGGCGCAATTTTCGAAGATGATTTAAAATAGAACTCGACCATCGCCAGCCTTTTCATCATTTTTCATCATTTTTAACGAGTTCGTAAAAAACATCATAAATTTAATGAGGGGGAAGAGAATCGGTTAAACAAGCGGTTCACACCGTTTATAATCATCGTGTACACAACAACAACGTGTGTGTGCGGATGCACGTCAGAATGCACGGCAAGCAACAACAACAACAACACGGAATGCTATTCAACAATCAGCGAAATGCTTCACTTTTTGGCAAAAATGACTGATAAGGTGAGGGAAACGAGCGACTTGGCGACATTTTGCGGGAACGCTGAAGTTGGAGTTAATGAATCTGTCGGTCTGTCTGTCTGTCTGTCTGTCTGTCTGTCTGTCTGTCTGTGTGGCGGTACCACGATCCAAGTTGAGTAAGTGGAAACAGACAAGTTGGCGAAAAACACACGAGAAGAATCAACCGACAAGTTAAAGTAAAAAATCAAAGATTCCCTTCAGAATATCTAATTCCATTTAAATTAATAATATTTTCACATAATGTAGATAACTCTTTCTCGAGTTTAACGAACTCTTTACCGGAATATCGCCATCTACAAAATTAGATAATAAGAAATAAAAACATTTGGCAAAAATAATCGTCACCAGCCGCCATCGGACGTTCAACTGATGAACGTATCGTATCGTTCAGCGGAAAACAATTTTGTGCACAAAAAAAAAAAAAAAAAAAAAAAAACCCAGAATAAAGAAAGAGAAACAGGAACCTTTTAATGCCAATAAATTTTCAACAGCTTACATTATCGAGAATTCCTTAGAATATTTGATGATGAAGTTCTATTTTATGTAACGAAAATATTGACATGAGGAAAAAACAGATTTCAAATTTCTTTCCGCAGAAATTATTGATCCACCCTGAGAAACAAAATGAGAAATGAACTTCAATAGACTTTTCCACGAAGCTGGTTAATTTTTTAAAAAAAGGATTCCAATTAATTTTTAATCCAATTGATTTTATGATCGCAAACTGTAAAATTTTGTATGGAAAGTTGAAATTCTTCACATTCGTTGTAAATTAATAACTACCATTTACAGTTTTAATTGTTTCTATCCGAAAATTTTCCGATTTATTGCTTTCGTTGGCTCTTATTAAATTTTAGCATATTTTTTTTATTTTTTTTTATTTCATTTTTATTGCTTACTTATTTTTTAGCTTTCCTGGCTTTGTTGTCGCAGTAAGCCGTCCACACCTCCTTTTTTAAGCAGCCAAAAACTTGGTCTTTACTAGGGTTCATTAAAGTTCTATGACCCCATTTTGTTTACTTCTGGTACACTGAGAGAAAAGCGTATTTTCTTATTCTTAACTTATAATGGAATCTTTATAATTTGTGAAATCAAATATTTGAATAACAGTTTTAGAAAGACAAAAGATTGTCTCAAATTATCTTTAGAAGGAGAATATAGAAAGTTTTCAAATCTTCAGCAAAATTAAAAACTAACAAAATTCATTTAAAAATGCAAACAAAAAATTTTTTTTTTGTTTTTGTAAAACTAACAAACTTTTTCGAACTGACAACCATTTTCTCTCAGTTTGCAATCATCATAGCAAGTTTAAATAAGTTCCCAGATTATTTGTCCCCTCGACAGCAGAGTGAACAACAAACTTGCTGACTGCTGTAGAAAATTTCTTAGCAAAAAAATTCAATACTAAGTACCAAATATAATAAAAAAAAAACAATAAAAACAAGTAACAAAAATAAAAAAAGCAACCAAAACGCGATCAACTGCAAAGGCAAAATTTTTTGTCCTTTGATGTCAATTAAAACGTGTAAAATTTTTTATTTCCATTTTCATCTTCTCTCGTTTCGTTCTACCACAATTTTTGTATTTCCTCAGCAACTTTGAGGAGTAGAATTTCTGTTCCACTTTATCAGGTTCTACCAATTCTTAATTTAAGCCAAGTCTATGAAGTATTTGATTTCTTCGAAAAACCAGAAAAAAGGGCACGATTTGGCAATAAGAAGAAATTAGAACTCGTTTATATTTTGTAATTTGAAAGTCTAAAGACAACAATTGGCTTCAAATTCGTCATTAATATATTTTAAGGCCTTTAGAAAAGTTGAATGGAACTCAATAAAGAAACCCGAAGATTTAGGATTGAGTGAAGTTTTTCACAATGAAACTGAGATCGACTTCATTAATTGATAATTAACAACGTTTCGTATTAATATGGGTTGCGCTTGATTTGTGAGTTAATTTTGCTGTTTTGGTGAATGTAATCATTAGCTAGTAATAATTCAATTTAACATTAGAACACCAAATGAAAATTACATTATTTACTTTTCTTTTTTACACATGATTAGAATATTCTAAAAATATTATTAGTTTTATTTATATTTAAATTTAATCGAAATAAATGTACTAAAAGAATACTAAAATTGTGGAATAGAAAGCTTTATTAACAGCATCCCTGCTCAAGTACACAACTAGGGAATTTTACAACACTGGTTTGGATCTCAGCTGTGCATCACTCAGAAGTTTTCGCCACTTCTAGCTGATGCACAAACCACACGTATGAGATGATGGTAAAACCAGCATTGCCAGATGAAAAGTTTACTTATATATTTGTCTGAATAACGTAAACAACAACGAATTGAATTATGTTTAGCGTTTAATTGAAAAATATAACTTTTAGTTAAATAAAACTGATATTTTAGTTAACTATATCTTCAAAATCTGTACAAATCGAGGATTACAGCTCTCGACTTCTTTTGTGGTTAAATAAAATTCCGCCTTGTCAGCTAAATGTTCGGGCAGTTTTATTGTAGGCTTTATCTACTGTATAAGTTATTTAATAAAATTAAAAATTATTCTATCTTACATAAGAATTATTATTGCATTAACATTGCTTAATTATATTTCTAATGACTCTTGCTTTACGAACTAATTGTAAGTTGATCTTCATTGCGTTCAATTTTATTGTAACTATTTATATACGTGAAATTTAACTTGTATTAAATTTAACTTGCATTGCAAATTTTACGCATACCGTTAACTATAAACTGAATTTAAACATGAGATTTAAAATTTATAGCATGTGATTCTTTAATTAAAATAAAAAAAAAGATTTCTATAACTAAATTAGTTTAATTATATACTTTTAAAATTATATTTAAGGAAATTTCATATACAAAAAACTAGTTTAACTGAAAAAAAAAACAAGTTTAACTGAAACTTGAAGTAAAGAAATAAATAATCAGTGTAATTTACAATAATTTTAAGTTATTACTTTAAAATAATAAGAAATTATTAATAATAAGTTATTGCTTTAAAAATTGTAGTTATTGCACTATTTAAAGGAAAGTTGAGTTTGAAATTTAGATTATTTCTAACTAATAAAAACTTAAGTAACCACAAAACATTAATAAAAATCAAATTGTAGTAGATCTTGAAGAGATCCTTCCTTGCGTACAGAATGATTTTATATTATCACAAAAGCTTATTAATTTTAAATTTAAGGTTAATCATTACTGGGTTTAGATTTTTACTTTTAATCCATCTTCTATCTGAAGATCTTCTGTTGGGAATTCCTTAATTGTTTTCCACTGTGCTGCTTTCTAGATTTGACTTTGTAAAGTCACTCCTCCGAATTCGCAATTTGTGTTTCTCTTTCAGCTGGTAGTGAAGTGACTTAAAAGCTCTGACGCGACTGTACGTGCATCATCATCCCAAGCTTATGATGTACTTGGGCAGATGTGTGATGGAGGTGATAATGCTGTAACTATTTTGCAAAGAAGAGGAATGAAAGAACTTTTACTTTTAAACAAAGTTTATTTTCCTAAAATTTCAAAAGTTTATCTATTTACAAGTTCAAAATTATTATAACCAACACCAATGTCCACGTGTGAAGTGTACGAAAGTAAAAATTCAAAGCTTAAAGTTTCGGAACCATTTTTAAATTTTATTTTTCCTTCGAAGCTGGCAATACCCGTCGATTGCATTCGTTGCAATTTCTGCATCACCTCCATTTCCACCGAAACTCCAAGATATATTGCAGAACTATAACTTGTGTAGTTGCAGGCGTGGTTGGGGGCGTGGTTAGTCACTGTTAGCGTAATTGTGGATGCGTGTTGTGATAATTTAAATGTTTGAGCATTTATTTAAAGCCAATTTAGAGTTACCATCACCGTGAGATTAAACGAATTTTTGGGTAATACGAAATTTTCTTTTTACTTAACGTAGTCGTATCTGCCACAAATTAACAAATTAAAAGAAAAACTTATTTTTTTCACACTAAAAATTTTGCACTATGCTATAACATTTACTCGTTATCCACCACAGTAATGCTGAAAAAGAATACGTGATTTAAAAGCGTAACGTATGAGTGGTTTTCTCAAGATTTTAATTTTTTTTTTTAATTTTTATTTTTTTTTATCTGCCACGAAATATGTCTGCAACGTTAAAATAGGTAATGATTATTTAGATTAGAAGAGTCCGTGATTTTGAATCTGTGTACAGTTACGTAATAACTTAATAATACAGAGTTTACAAAGGTGTGACGTAACAACTTAATGTTAAATGAGTTAATATTATGTTCCCCCCATCACCTCCCGCTCCACCGGATAATTGAAACTTTCAACAAAAAACGTACGAACTCTGAACTATTAGGAAACACATAATACAACGTAACTCACTGATAAGATCTTATTTCGACGTGAATGCGTAACGGAGCCATGGCGTAACTATACGTAACGTTAAAGCAAACTTTACCGCGATTTCAAAGAACAGAATGGCCGACACCTTACATGGTAGACAGACGTACGTAACGTAACGTAACTACATATTTATCGGTATGCCAGGATTGAATATATTAACTTTATAATCGAACTTTTCTTCGACTTCAGAAAATAAAGTGGAAATGATACCCTACCTTGTATACAGACGTGACGTACCGTAACACACCGTATGAATCGCGTATATTAACGCAAGGCTAACGTATATAAAATGACGCAATGTAATTAAATGTAATGGTGCGTATCGTGATGTAACGTAATGGCGTGCGTTGCGTTACCTAATGTAATTTAGCTATATAACGTAATGTTACAGAAAATCTGGTTAATCACTACAAAACCACCATTAAACCAAACCAATCTACAAAAACGTGATATTCTACGAAAAATATTCTACATACGAGCTTGATAATCCGCGATAAAACCACGAAGACCAAGATTTTGAAGAGCCATCATCAATCTTCGACTCAACATCGTGACAGAAGTGCTTACGATCATGACTGCGCCCACTCTTGCAATCGCACAGCAGTCGCTTACGACACTCAGCGTCGCAAACAGGACGCACCGGTGAGTTTTTCCAATAATTTCTGCAAAAAGACAAGTTTCACGGTAGAGATAGCATTCGGTAACTCGTTGTACTCACTTGTAATAGAGGTTGAATAATTCCTCATTGTTGGCCATCTCATTGATAAGGTTGTCCCAGTCGACGGGACGCAAAGCTTTCATGTTATACGTTGCACGCGTTGTGTACAGTTTATACCAGATGGGGAAGTCGTACAGGTTCGCCTCCTTCAGATTCATAATCCACGACTCGTGGTCGACTACAAGCCGCGTCGTTGTGTCGTGATCGCCATCCACATAATAAACCCGGTAGCCTGGGTTGAGATCGTAATACGGAGAAACAGAAGGCCCGATATATGCTATACCACTGGGATGACCTGTGAGAAACGAGTTTATAATTGAATAACATCACACTTCATCCGTCTCACTCAAATCCTGCGGGTCATAGAACATCTCGAACTCGTCATAATGCGTGTGACCGTAGAACTGCGCCATGATCGTGCTCTCGTAACGCGAGATGATCTTGTAAAAGTTGCGCGACCACACCTTCAGACAGTCGGAGTGGCCGGGCGGTATGTGACCGATCACGTGCACCTTCTCGTTGGAAAACTCGGCACTCTGCAGTTCGTAGATGAACCACTGTAGCTCAGTAGCTGGATCGGTGGAGTTGAGGAGAAGCCACCAGTTCTTGTTGTTGCAGTAATTCATGTTGAGCGAGATAATGCGAAAACCGGGACGCACCAACACCGAATAGAAGGCACCACGACGCACCGTGTGGGAAACACTTTGCGGTAACCAGCGCCGCCACTGCACATCCAACTCATCGTAGAGCCAGGAAATCGAATTATCCACCTGATTTACATAGGGCGGTGGAAAGCTGTTGACTGGAGCGCTCTCGTGGTTGCCCAAAGCGGGGAAGATGGGCACCCCGGGGAACTTTTCGGTCATCTGACGCACTGTTTCTTTGATGATCTCCAGGTTTTCCAGCTTGGTTTGATTCCAGACATCGTGGGGCGGCAGATCGCCTGTCCACAATATGTAGTCGATGTCTTTGTGGGTGTCCGCAATGTGTTCCAGCATATGATCAACGGTGCGTTTTGGCGAGTCGCACTTACGATAGTCTCCCCATTTACCCGCTGCGGCATTCGGGTTGGATGGACGCCCGCTGCTGAGACGACAGCAAAGAGGCTCATTACACTCAGCATTTGAACCTTCCACATAATGTGGATCGTAATGGGTGTCCGAGATATGAAGCACCTTGAAGAAGGGCGCACCCTCTTTGGGAATGGGAACCTCCGCAGCAGGCGGCTTAGGAACCGGCGGGAAGATTACTTCCCACTCGTGATACGGATTGTATACATCGCCGCAAGCGTCGCCGATGACAAAACTACAGATCTCATCGGGACCGAGGTTTACGCGTTGCAACACGTAGATGACTTCACTGCCGAAGAGTGTGGAGACACCTTCGCAGACGCGTGGACTTTGTATATTCAGATTTACACAGAACTGGAAGATCAACTTGATGATTTCCGTGTCAGTTTTTCCCGAATTGATATAGTGCTGGAGGAGACCGGCTCCAGCTTTGCAGGCGGTGCACGAGACCTTCGACATGACGCTGTTCTCGATCTCGAAGGCAACCTGTTTGAGGTTGAACAACTTGAGAGCCTTGTCCACGAAAGGCGGGTAGGTGAGTCCATCGGAGCTGGTGTCGTACCACAGCATACGCGGCATCGAGCTGTTTTTCTTGATCTGCAGCAAGCGAATCAGGAATGCTTCGTCGCTGTCTGCGGGGGCGAGATTCGTGCGATTCGGGAATTGCTTGAGATCAATGTGAGGCGTAATGCTACGCGGCGCCGATTCGATCTCCCAGTGGTCCACGGGCACGGTATAGTTTATCACTTTGCGTGGGCGGGCAAAAATGAAGGGAAAGGCTGCAGTCGGAGGGAAGTAACCGTCCATTAGAAGGTATTTAAGCGTCACAAGAGTACTACAAACCATCTGCTGGAATCATCAGCATCGCGACATACACACAACACGTCCAGACTGTGGTGCTGGTCAGGAATGGTCTGCCCATAATGGTGTCCTTTCGTCTTCAGTAAAGGATTCTGCTTCGTACCGTAAAGTAGCCACTTGTACTGGAAGAGAAACCAAAAGTTAGGAGTCATCATTCATTATCAGTGAGTGGATTAGTTTGCGGGGAGGAGTGGGGCGAGGCGGGTGGGATGAGCGAATGGGTTGACTGTGAGTGGAGTGAGTGGCAAACTCAAAGTCCTGAAGTAGCTCAAGAAACCAGCTCGAACTTAATTAGAAAACTTTAATTAAAACCATTGAAAATCGTCGAGGTCGTTGGAATCCTGAGAAAACTACTTCAGCAGCCAGAAAGTGCGGTTAGACTGACGTTGCATTTCCGAATTTCTCGCAACAACGAGTTTAGTAAATGCGAGTTTAATGCAGTGTCATCGGTTTTGTACGGCGGAGGAAGAGCTTCTTCTCGAACTTTTGGGTGCAGTGAAGTTTGCAACTTTTGCTAACTGGTTCAAATTGGTTCTTGCGATTCTCCCACCAATGAATGATTTTATATAAATTATAATCGAAAAATAGAGTTTTTTGCGCTAAATCGAATCGATAACCTAACGAATCATCCAACCGGTTTTTCTGTTTAAAATTGTATCAAAGTCGACTCGAAAGAGAAAAGAAAAAAGCTGCCAGCAGAATTGTAAAATCAGTTGCAAACAGAGAGCCATGAAAAAAAGCTACAAAGCCGACCAGCAACAATTCAATCAAATTTGCAACATATGTGGTGGCTGCTGTTTTTGTTACTTCGGTTGTCGCTGTTGTTGCTGTTCGGTACTGGCTATCGGTGAAGCGATATCCATGACTGGAAATCAATGTCACTTACATAGGATGCTCTCGCTTCGAATCCCGAACCCGGTCCGCAGTCACAACTTCCCGTGCGGTCATCCATGCGACAAAAGTTGCCATAGTTCGACATGAAAATCAATGTACGAATGAACAGCATTTGTGGGAAAGGGGCGGGGGGAAAGGCCAACATACTGTTATCAATGCTATTGTTGACACATCGATTCGGCTTCTGCCACACAATGATGTGATTGTATTTTTTGCGAAATCGAAATAACGATGCTTTAGAATGGGACTGGCTGAAGGGAGGGTGTTCGGCACTCGAATAGGCATTCGAATTTGAGTTAACAGGAAAGTAAAATTTTTATGAATAGATAAAATTTTTATGAAAGAATTTTCTTTTATGCGATGTATAATTCAATATTTTTAAAAATTTAATTTAATCCAATAAGCTGCAAAAGAATTAAAAAGTATTATACAGAATTTTTTTCTGTCGTTCATTCATTTATTTTCTGTCTTCGTCTTCTCTATTTTTGTCGTTCCAAAAAGTTCATCGCAATCTCTTGATTCTCTTCCCGACTGAAAAAGGCTATTTCGATCTCGACGGTCAGCTCCCAAAGGATTAAAAGACGATAACGATTATCGCCTTAACTGAAAAGTCCATCACAGTTTCAATTATCAAAACCAAAATAGCTGACTTGGTTCTCGAATCGAGTGAATAGTTTTGAAATCGATGACTGAATTATTTCCAGTAAAAAAGCGTCTCGTTCTTGATATCGCTTCGAATTTTAGATGATAACCAGAATTGTTCTATTTTGTCTCTTTTCTCATAACTAATTCTATTTGCAAACTTCTCGTATTTATTTCTCGTAAAATTCTTGTCAACACCCTGTTAAAATTTTATTAGGTGATCTTTTGTGTAAAAGTTCGCGCCCGACTTTGTTCACAAAACAAGTTTACAACTCAGTGAATCAGCTTGTTTTCACACGAGAAAAAAAACTATCTGTCTCTCTACTTTTCCACGTGTCTGTCTGTGCCTGAATATCTTTTTCATTTCACATTTGTTCCTTTACTCGAAAATGTGAGCTGAGTTTTAATTGAATTGTCCGTCATGATATACATGGGCTGCGGTACATCCATTATAAATGTGATCAGATATTAAATTTATGTTGTTTGCATGCGATGGTACGAAAAAGTGCGAAAAACTTTTTGCCTTTTGCGTAATCTTGTTGCCTTCAGCGTAAGCATTTTATGGTTTGCCTTGAACAACTTTTAACAAGTCTTTCTGTGTTTTTGTTGCACTTTCAAGCTTGTCTGCAGATTAACTACCATGTTGAAGTTGTTTGTTTGAAATATTTAGGACGAAGTAGACTTTTATCGGATAGAGGTATTTTGAGTCACAATAAAGTGGTTTGATGTGTAATTCAATCGTTTTAAATATGTCTTAATTTAATGAAAACACCATTTAAGAGAAACAATTTATTTCTGTTACTTCAGAAAGTGGTAAAATTAAATTGTCTCTACACGACGATATGGGTCTCCATGATATCTCCATAATGTTACCCATAATAGCGCCAAATAGTCGTAAATTTCAGTACTCCTATCACTCTACTTTGTGTTGGCTTCCCCGCTCATATACTTACATGAATTCCAAGTTCTGGATGAAAATGATAAAAGTTTAATAAAAGAACAAGAGACGCTCGATCTTTTAAAACAAAAATCAGAACCGAGAAGCCAATTTTTTACATTTGACCCATATGTCAGTCTCAGAAGGCAGGAGTACTCATATGCTCAACTTTGTGTTGGCTTCCTCGCTCATATACGTCCATGAATTCCAAGTTCTGGATGAAAATGATAAAAGTTTAACAAGAGAACAAGAGACGCTCGATCTTTTAAAACAAAAATCAGAACCGAGAAGCCATTTTTTTACATTTGACCCATATGTCAGTCTCAGAAGGCAGGAGTACTCATATGCTCAACTTTGTGTTGGCTTCCTCGCTCATATACGTCCATGAATTCCAAGTTCTGGATGAAAATGATAAAAGTTTAACAAAAGAACAAGAGACGCTCGATCTTTTAAAGCAAAAATCAGAACCGAGAAGCCAATTTTTTACATTTGACCCATATGTCAGTCTCAGAAGGCAGGAGTACTCATATGCTCAACTTTGTGTTGGCTTCCTCGCTCATATACGTCCATGAATTCCAAGTTCTGGATGAAAATGATAAAAGTTTAACAAAAGAACAAGAGATGCTCGATCTTTTAAAGCAAAAATCAGAACCGAGAAGCCAATTTTTTACATTTGACCCATATGTCAGTCTCAGAAGGCAGGAGTACTCATATGCTCAACTCTGTGTTGGCTTCCTCGCTCATATACGTCCATGAATTCCAAGTTCTGGATGAAAATGATAAAAGTTTAACAAAAGAACAAGAGACGCTCGATCTTTTAAAACAAAAATCAGAACCGAGAAGCCATTTTTTTACATTTGACCCATATGTCAGTCTCAGAAGGCAGGAGTACTCATATACTCTATTCTGTGTTGGCTTCCTCGCTCATATACGTCCATGAATTCCAAGTTCTGGATGAAAATGATAAAAGTTTAACAAAAGAACAAGAGACGCTCGATCTTTTAAAGCAAAAATCAGAACCGAGAAGCCAATTTTTTACATTTGACCCATATGTCAGTCTCAGAAGGCAGGAGTACTCATATACTCTATTCTGTGTTGGCTTCCTCGCTCATATACGTCCATGAATTCCAAGTTCTGGATGAAAATGATAAAAGTTTAACAAAAGAACAAGAGACGCTCGATCTTTTAAAGCAAAAATCAGAACCGAGAAGCCAATTTTTTACATTTGACCCATATGTCAGTCTCAGAAGGCAGGAGTACTCATATGCTCAACTTTGTGTTGGCTTCCTCGCTCATATACGTCCATGAATTCCAAGTTCTGGATGAAAATGATAAAAGTTTAACAAAAGAACAAGAGACGCTCGATCTTTTAAAGCAAAAATCAGAACCGAGAAGCCAATTTTTTACATTTGACCCATATGTCAGTCTCAGAAGGCAGGAGTACTCATATGCTCTACTTTGTGTTGGCTTCCTCGCTCATATACGTCCATGAATTCCAAGTTCTGGATGAAAATGATAAAAGTTTAACAAAAGAACATGAGACGCTCGATCTTTTAAAACAAAAATCAGAACCGAGAAGCCAATTTTTTACATTTGACCCATATGTCAGTCTCAGAAGGCAGGAGTACTCATATGCTGAACTTTGTGTTGGCTTCCTCGCTCATATACGTCCATGAATTCCAAGTTCTGGATGAAAATGATAAAAGTTTAACAAAAGAACAAGAGACGCTCGATCTTTTAAAACAAAAATCAGAACCGAGAAGCCAATTTTTTACATTTGACCCATATGCCAGTCTCAGAAGGCAGGAATACTCTAATGCTCTACTTTGTGTTGGCTTCCTCGCTCATATACGTCCATGAATTCTAAGTTCTGGATGAAAATGATAAAAGTTTAACAAAAGAACAAGAGACGCTCGATCTTTTAAAACAAAAATTAGAACCGAGAAGCCAATTTTTTACATTTGACCCATATGTCAGTCTCAGAAGGCAGGAGTACTCATATACTCTACTTTCTGTTGGCTTCCTCGCTCATATACGTCCATGAATTCCAAGTTCTGGATGAAAATGATAAAAGTTTAACAAAAGAACATGAGACGCTCGATCTTTTAAAACAAAAATCAGAACCGAGAAGCCAATTTTTTACATTTGACCCATATGTCAGTCTCAGAAGGCAGGAGTACTCATATGCTGAACTTTGTGTTGGCTTCCTCGCTCATATACGTCCATGAATTCCAAGTTCTGGATGAAAATGATAAAAGTTTAACAAAAGAACAAGAGACGCTCGATCTTTTAAAACAAAAATCAGAACCGAGAAGCCAATTTTTTACATTTGACCCATATGCCAGTCTCAGAAGGCAGGAATACTCTAATGCTCTACTTTGTGTTGGCTTCCTCGCTCATATACGTCCATGAATTCTAAGTTCTGGATGAAAATGATAAAAGTTTAACAAAAGAACAAGAGACGCTCGATCTTTTAAAACAAAAATTAGAACCGAGAAGCCAATTTTTTACATTTGACCCATATGTCAGTCTCAGAAGGCAGGAGTACTCATATGCTCAACTTTGTGTTGGCTTCCTCGCTCATATACGTCCATGAATTCCAAGTTCTGGATGAAAATGATAAAAGTTTAACAAAAGAACAAGAGATGCTCGATCTTTTAAAGCAAAAATCAGAACCGAGAAGCCAATTTTTTACATTTGACCCATATGTCAGTCTCAGAAGGCAGGAGTACTCATATGCTCAACTCTGTGTTGGCTTCCTCGCTCATATACGTCCATGAATTCCAAGTTCTGGATGAAAATGATAAAAGTTTAACAAAAGAACAAGAGACGCTCGATCTTTTAAAGCAAAAATCAGAACCGAGAAGCCAATTTTTTACATTTGACCCATATGTCAGTCTCAGAAGGCAGGAGTACTCATATGCTCTACTTTGTGTTGGCTTCCTCGCTCATATACGTCCATGAATTCTAAGTTCTGGATGAAAATGATAAAAGTTTAACAAAAGAACAAGAGACGCTCGATCTTTTAAAACAAAAATTAGAACCGAGAAGCCAATTTTTTACATTTGACCCATATGTCAGTCTCAGAAGGCAGGAGTACTCATATGCTCAACTTTGTGTTGGCTTCCTCGCTCATATACGTCCATGAATTCCAAGTTCTGGATGAAAATGATAAAAGTTTAACAAAAGAACATGAGACGCTCGATCTTTTAAAACAAAAATTAGAACCGAGAAGTCAATTTTTTACATTTGACCCATATGTCAGTCTCAGAAGGCAGGAGTACTCGTGTTCTCAACTTTGTGCTGGCTTCCTCGCTCATAAACATCCATGAATTCGGAGTTCTGGATGAAAATGATAAAAACTTAACAAAAGAACAAGAGACGCTCGATCTTTTAAAACAAAAATTAGAACCGAGAAGCCAATTTTTTACATTTGACCCATATGTCAGTCTCAGAAGGCAGGAATACTCTAATGCTCAACTTTGTGTTGGCTTCCTCGCTCATATACGTCCATGAATTCTAAGTTCTGGATGAAAATGATAAAAGTTTAACAAAAGAACAAGAGACGCTCGATCTTTTAAAACAAAAATCAGAACCGAGAAGCCAATTTTTTACATTTGACCCATATGTCAGTCTCAGAAGGCAGGAGTACTCATATGCTCAACTTTGTGTTGGCTTCCTCGCTCATATACGTCCATGAATTCCAAGTTCTGGATGAAAATGATAAAAGTTTAACAAAAGAACAAGAGACGCTCGATCTTTTAAAGCAAAAATCAGAACCGAGAAGCCAATTTTTTACATTTGACCCATATGTCAGTCTCAGAAGGCAGGAGTACTCATATGCTCAACTTTGTGTTGGCTTCCTCGCTCATATACGTCCATGAATTCCAAGTTCTGGATGAAAATGATAAAAGTTTAACAAAAGAACAAGAGACGCTCGATCTTTTAAAACAAAAATTAGAACCGAGAAGCCAATTTTTTACATTTGGCCCAGAGGTGGGCAACAGTCTCAGAAGACAGGAGTACTCATATCTACTCATATCTACTCATATCAGTACTCAAGTGTACGACAGTTTTCTGATGTCATTATGGAAAAAAACAAAAAAGAAAAGTGCGCTCAGGCATGATTTTCCCCACATATTTAAAAGGTTTATTCAGAGTGAATGTCGTCGGACAGAACGCGTTCTGTGAGGTAATTTATGTTCTAATGATTATTATAAATGTGTACCCACTTTCCACAAGAGACTTTAGATGCAATGTAAGTTTTTTCTTATCTGTTACATGTTAGATGCAATTAAAAGATTTATTAACTCATATGAAACTTATCTAATAAGGTGTACAGCCGACATATATTGTATATGACATATTTCAATAGACATGGAAGACCTTCGTAAATAATTTCGACTACAAAGAAAAAGTAGGCGAAGAAGTAGAACCATTAAATACTTTCTCTTTCACCGAACACGAAAAGATAACATGCAACAGGTAACCACATTCCCAAATCAGTCGTTAACGTTGAAAGTTAATCGACAAGTTAAAAATCCATGAAATATTAACTATGTGTGTCTTACGTCTGCTCGAAATCTGAATAATAATGAAAAGAAAAGTGCTAAACGATGATGGAGAACAGAAGAAACCCGATAGCTGGCGAAGGTAGACAGCTAAATGGATAGCTTATGATGTGTGAAATGGAATCAGCAGCGTTTGCATGTTAAAAATACATATTCAAAGTGAAAATGAAAGTTTTCAAAACATTTAGCTTAATACGCAGACAGCCGATGAAAGAGCAATGCAACAATTGAAAATCTAGTATTTTTATTGATTTGTAAGAAGAATTAGGGAATTATATTGAAAATATCGTATTTGTCGATCGAAAAATAGTTCGGAAAATAGGTTTCTAGTCGAAGACTAGAAGACTTTTTATTACAAAGTATCTCCAGAATACAATTAAGTATCACGAGCGAGAGAAAACAAGAGAGAACAAGAACAAATGAGAAAGAAAGAAATAGATAAAGAGAGATAGAGAGAGGAAATAGCTCTATAATCAGAGGGAGATAAATCCAAACCCTATTGTGTGTCTTTTATCAATGAGCCATTAATGCAAAAGACTGTAAACAAATAAATGAGAATGATGAATGAAATAAACGAGAATGATGTGAGAATGCTGATGAATGTATACAGATAATTAAATATACAGATATCCGGAAGTGTAACTGTAGCTAAAATATAACAATCCATTGCATTTAGTTAATGCAGATATGTGCAAACAGATACCCCTATCAGTGGCAAATCTGTGAGGTTATTTTTGGATTTGATCCCTCTTCACAGATTTAAGTCCTATAAATAAAGTTCTATTAAAATTCATCTACCCTTCCGTTGAATTCTGAGATCGTTACCGAACTTCAACAAGCATCAGCATTCATGAGTGAATAGTTATTTCAAACAAAGATTAATTGACAGAAAAATCGTTTGGATAGAATTATTCATCGTTAGAGCTGGAAGATGGAGGGACAGTGAGTGGGGCATAAAAGCAGACTACCAAACAGAGGAGGGAGGAACACATAACATAATGGTAGGTTTTAAATTATACGGGCTTGTTTAGCATTACTATATAAACGAGACGTCTAACAAATAAATAAGCAATCTAAGTAAAGTACACGGATTTCCCCCCTTTTAATTTATATTAAAATTACAATTATTAAAATCAGATATGGAGATACATAAATATTTCAGAGTTTCCAACTCACTGATTATGGAGTTGCCAAGTTACTGAAGAATATAAATATAATCAAGGAAAGCAGGATTTTTATTATCAGAGTCTAAGTTTCAGATAGTGATGGACGGATAACATACAAAATATATATATTAAAAAAAATTCTTCTTCTGTTTTCTACTCTGAAAAGAGTATTCACAATATTATAACAATATTGTTACAAATTCTATAAAAACAAACTCATTTCACTTTTCTTGGGCAACAAATTTTTGTAGACCAGAAATAAAACTTGAAATTTAGTAAACCGCCGCATGAAATTAAGGAAAACCTGAAAAATAAATTTTTATCTTTTAAAGTTAGCGAATAAGATGTTAATTAAAAAAGTTTTTTTTTATTTCAACAAGTTTACTGATCGCTATTAAGTGCAACGACGTTTAAAAATGAGATTGAAGAAAACAAGACAACTGAGCAAAAATTAAAACTGGTTGCTGCAACAACAATGCCAGTTGTATATTAGGAAATTTTCAAATTTTTTTTTTTTTGTTTTATTAGTTTTCACTGCTCTTCAATGCGCATTCGTGCAGCATTGAAGGAGGAAAAACGCAACTGAAGGAGGAAAAACAAGTTGAAACCACGAAACCGCAAAATGTCACCAAAAAGCAGGCAGTGAATGCGAAGTAGAGAAAAATAACGTGGCAACAACAATGGAATACGCAATGCTAAGTAATTTTTTTACTACCTGTATTACTGACATTAATATTTGGACGAATTTCGCCCAATGAGTCACTCAATTTAAGGCAGATTTTTTCTAACATTTTACGAAACTCGGTAGCTTGAAAACCTAGTGAGATATTAAGGTCAAAGGTCATCAGCCAATAATAGAGTGCAAAATTAACTTTGCAGTTAAGTTAGTTCAAGATAAAAGTTTTATATACTTGAGAAAAAATTCAGGGAAATGTCACAAAATTTTAATTAACGTTACAGAATTAAAAAAAAAAATAGTAAAATTCCAAATTTCACATCTTTTTTCTTCCCAAAATGTGGGTAAGATAAGCCATTTATTTTTGATGGTAGGGATTTTTATTGATCTATACTTTTATTTTCATTTCTCGCAACAGGTAAACAGGTTTTTCTTTTCTCGTTAATATTAAGGTTGGTTCCTTCATGTTGTTGGGGAATTCAAAGCTGGCTTATATGTACAGACATACATACAGACATACAGCCATACATACAGCCATACATATGTATTTCGTCTGCCCAGAGAAAGTGAAATTTTTGTTGATACCATCATAATTTTGATTTCGAGCGTTTGCGTTGTAAAGGGTTCAGTTTTACATTTCAGGAATTTTAATCTGATTGATGGATTCACTTCAAATTTTAATCAAAGTGAAATTATTAAATGGTTTTCGAATATAAAATTCATCTATTTACATGTATAAATTTAAATAACTAAGAAAATAGTAAGAGTTGATGGACTGTTTGTGGTTCGAATTGAAGAAGACTGAGAAGCAAATTTTATGAAATGAAATAATACGAGTATAATAGAGATTATTAATGATACGTATTAAATTTTTAGGTATTTCTTTTCATTTTCACCTTTTTTTCATTTAGAAATTATAAAACTGATATTAAAAATAAGTCGTTAATCCAAAATTTAATTAATAACCGAATTGGTTAAAAAAAATTAAGGTGAAAATTTGTGAGATTTTTTAGTCACTGTGAGATTAGGTGTGATTTTTTTTTTTTTTTTTGGTTACCGTGAGATTTATAATGTGAGATTTTTCAGTGACTGTGAGATTGTGTGCGAGACTTTTTAATAATTTTACAAACGTCACGAAGTTATTGAAAGCTTTTGGCAAAAATACTTCGCAACAATTTAAAGCTCGTTAATTGAGTCCGCTGCGAAGTCGCGCTTAATATCATTTTTACTCCAACAGATGTCAACGGCCACAACTTTTTAATTTTTTTTTCTTTTCCAAAGAGAGAGAGAGAGAGAGAGGGAAGAAATATATCAAGAGAGCGAAAACAATATAATTTTGTTACGGATTAACTTTACTTTTATTAGCCTTTTTGTTTTGTTCACGTTTTTGTTTTCCTTTTCTTTGAAACAAATAAAAAACACGCAACGAAAGCTTCAACGAAAGTTGCAGATTTTTTCGCTCATGAATGAATTGATTTCATGCTTCATTATGTGGTTTTCTGCGTGTTTTTTAATTGTCAAGAGTTTATTTTCACCATTCAAGTTAATCACTACTGATTATCTGGCTTTCGTGGATTCAAAAGTGAAGCAATTAAACTGCGAGTAGTGATGCAGTCTGCAGCTTAGAACGAACTAAAACGATCGTGAATTAAAAATACCTGCTGAATAAATTCAATAAATTGACTGATGAAGGCGCCAGAAAACTATTTTCGATCGTGGAATCCAACAATCTGAACTCGTCGCTAAACTCAGTCGGTCGGTAAAAAGCAAACTGCATCGTCAAGACGCTACTGACGCCTGATTACTGAAGTCAGAAGCTTATCAGCAATAAAATTAAATTATAACTGATCAACATCACAGTGCGATAAATGAGTTTAATGAGTTACAAGTGGCAGCGAAAAAAAAGGAATTAGAAAACTATAGCAATGAACTAAATAACTAAAAGTAAACTAAAAAAGTGATAAGTAAGACAGACATTTGCAGCGCGAAAAATGACACGAGATGAGACGAGGATCTGAAATAATAAAGTAAAAAAATAGAAGCGAAACTAAGAAGAAGCTACAGCAACTTCTTGGATGTTTCGCTGTCACGAATGACAACAGAAAATATGATTACTGAGTCAGCGAAAAAACTGCCCAGTTGACTATTAAAACTAAAAAGTGAAGAACTTTTAAACGTCAGAAAAGAATGTCAGAGCGGAGTATCTGGAGTATTAATATTTACTCTACTCAAGCGTTGTAATGAGAAGGAAACAGAGATAAAATTGAAGAGTCTTAATAAAATTTAGTTGATTAGCTACGAAAGTAAATTAAAAAAAAAAAAATAAAAATAAAAAAATAAAAAAAAATAAAAAAAAAATAAAAAAAAATAAAAATAAAATTTTAAAAAAAATTTAAAAAAAATAAAAAAATAAATAAAAAAAAATTTGATTACCACTAGAAAGTACTATAATCAGAGAAACTGCTTTATCTCCATTTAGACGTATTAAAATCTTTAATAAAGTTTAAGAATTGCGAACGAAAAAGTTGAAACTTGGATTTTATCTATAGTGGAATTGCATTGGAAGTTCTCTCGCAGCGTCAACAACACTTTAATTTGAATGCTACTGACCACACATTCGACGAAAACACTCGAATACCCGTCACGGACGAAGAGAGGAAGCAAAAGTCAAGCGAGGCACCACCGATTTTGAAAGCCTTTTGATGGAATGTCAACAACAGCGGAACTCGTCACGCGGTGAAAGCAAAAAAATAAACAAGTTCGCGGAATGCTTTCGATTTTGTAATTGATTTTGACAATTTTCGACGGCTGTGATGCGCGGGTAACAAAACACAAACTACAGTGGTAAAACAAATAAAAGTTTCTATATTTATATTTAATATTTAAAAGTGTCTAAAACTGTCTAAAAACCTGACTGAATGACTCACTAAGAAATACTTAAAATTCGTCATTTTATCGCATAAAAAAAACACTTTAAATTTTTATTCTACTTTTTTTTATTCTAATTCCATTTATTTATTCCTAAATTATTTTCAGACGGCGAACAGAAAAACCACAAAAAAGGCTTTTAAAGTCAAAACTTGTTAGTTAAAAATGCTTTTTACATTTTTAAACAAAGAAACAAGTTTTGGATGGAACCCAAATCGCTTAAAATAACGGGTAGAACGAGTCAAAACTTATTAAGTGGGCCAATAACAGACTTGCAGTAACCAAAGGCACGACTGGAGAAGCACCGACACACGTCGAATGTTGCTTCTTGTAATCATCAAAGATTTCAAGCACGTAGTTTTGAAATAAAAGTATAAAATAACAACAGCAAAAACTACAATCAAAAAAGAAATCGGTTGTCACGATTTTGTGGTTGTCAAAAATTTCCAACTAACTTTTCAGGGCTTAACGACGACCTGCCTAAAAAAAAAATGTGGCAACGCTGCGTTGTTTGCACTATCGTGCCACTCAAGCGCGAATTTACGATACAAGAGACGTTAACCTCGTTGCAATAAATTGTAACGGTAAGAAAGTGAATTAGCAGCGACGATAAAGCAGTTCGCTGAAGAACTCCTCTCTACGCCATTCGAATTTGTTTATGCAAATTGAGAGCACGCATTTCTCACAGCTGCGTAGAGAACGCTTGGTTTAGCTTGAAAAGCAAGAACAAAAAGTTAAACATATTGAGAGACTTCGACCGGAGAGAAGTTGCGTGTGGGAAATGGAAAGAAAAAAAAAGTATGGACTGGAAACACATTTTTTTTACTTTCTTTCTTCGTGCAGTAGCAAGCTGGCTGAGTTTCTCCACGAGCTTCACGTTTTACGTACCTGTTGTTGTAGAAATCCAGAGCTGTTTTGTCAAAATATGTTGCAGAAGCCACAACAACAGTTTTCTACATTAAAAATTTCTATATTATGATTTCATTCTTGATTTTGGTTGTTTTATTCCTACTGCTTTTCAAGTTTTAAACGAATAAAAACTGATTTCTTCTTTGGATTGATTTCTGCTTTTTTTGTTTCTTTTATGCGATTTTGTTTCTCTGCTAATCTTTTATGTAATCTTTTTATGCCTTATCATGGCGATCTTTTTATTTTTGCTTTTCCTATTAATGCAGATTTCCCATTTCATGCTTCTTAAATGCTTTAAATTTGCGCGTATTTCTTTATCGCTTTTACATCCGCGCACTCGAAATAATTTCTCTTATGAAAGAAGAATCCGACCTCGCCTACCAACCAATCGCAAACACAACTCAACCCAAAACACCACCGCCAACGAGGAGCACCGCGGATCAACTGATTCGTTTCTCAAAAACGAGCTGATCAGCATAGCTTAGCTCAGCCGCTCTTTCAATGCCATCAAAAATGAGAGCTGGGCAACGGTTGTTGTAGCTTTTCGAGCCCAGCTTTGTGAGCTTAAACGGCTCTCGCGAGTTTTTTGAATTGTTTGAAGGTTTCATTACAACTCCTCCCAGACCCAGTGGGAAAAATGTACTCTCAAAATTGCTTATGAGAGAAGTGGAGCTTTTTTTTGTAATGAAAAATTCAGTTCAGTTTCGTTGAATGTGTTGCCGTCGATTTTACATTTACTCGCTCTCAGAGAACTTCAGCGACATAATCGATTTGTTCTCCAATAACCGAAAAAAAAAATCTCTTTTAAACTTTGACTTTTTCCATATAATTTAACAACTTTCGCTAAACTTTCACAGACTTCCTTTCTTCGTACGACGGATTCAACGACCAACTCAGCACGCCAGGGATGGTGGAGCAGCCAGCCAGCAGCCGGGCGACGAAAGTCGTAAAAAAGAATTCGCCAAACTCTTCAGCGCGGATGATTTGGCGAAGACTCTCCGAGTTGTGAAGAATTTGGCAGCACTTCCAGATACTGGCAGTTGAAAATAGTTGCGCATCGTTGTCGAAGTTACATCGTTGGAAATTTTGACAAATTCTTCTTGCACTTGCCAACACTGGCTGGCTGGACACGCTTGACGAGGAAACTAAAACTCTCACTTAAAATTCATAAGCGAAGGAGTTCAGATATAAATTAGTTATGATTTGGAGGAAAGTTTGCAATTCAACTGATTCACTTCAAATTCAAGCCGTCAGCGGTTGTGCTTGAAATCAATTAACTGAAATGTGAGCGTGGAATTAATTGAAATTCCTTCAGGGTTTCTACTCTCATGCGTGAACTGCTTTATCGACTCTACTAAAATCTCTCTGAGTGACTGAATGTTATATTTGCCTGCATACTTTTAGGCTCGACTTAAATTTGTTAATCATTACTGTAATTTAGCTAGCTTTGTTGTTGCAAATTTTTTTTGGTTTTTTGGTTAAGATGTATTTGTGTGTGTGTATGTAATTTTTTGATGGTGGTTTTGCGAGTTGGAATTTCATTGTGTTCACCACGACGTATGAGCGACTGTAGTTCGATTTAAAGGTTTTCCTGCGAATGTTTTGTGTTAAAAGTGTGGAAATGTGAATTTATAGAGATAAAGAAGTGAAAATAATTGTTCAACTAATTTTATTAAATAATAACTTTTTTTCAAGAAAACGTATTTCATCATTGAAATTTTTATTTCGAGTAAAAATGCATTTTATTAGATTTCATGAGATCAAACAATTTTATTTCTCTGATGTTAATGAAATTTTAATTCAACTTGAAACACTGAAATCCCTGCTCAGCTGAAACTCATTTTCCCCACCAGTTATTAATGCGTATTTAAATATTTCGATTATCGTTTATTCATTCATAAATACAATTTAAGCCTTGAGAAAACGTAAATTTAATATGGAACTTTTTATTGTCATTGATTTATTTCAGTTTTCGCTCTCTTTGTACGCTTAAACGCTAATAAATTTTTGGCTAAACGAAGCTTAGAATGTCAAAAAGCTTCCCTAAATAAAAGCCAAGTTAACGTTTAAATAAATTTACGCACCCTTTTTTAGTTAATCGTTGACTTGAAGAGGTGGTCGACTTAAAAAAGAAGTTAAAAACTAATTAAAAATTACAACAGAAAGCCAAACAAACAACATAATAAATGTTCACGCACACAACTACAAACAAACACGAGATTACAAATACACTTCACACTTAACTTGACGTAACTTAGGTAATTAAATAGTTAATTCGAAGGTAATTGCGTTAATTCAATTAGTTTGAAGTAGTTTAAGCTTAAATTTAAGCTTTTTTAAGCTCATTATTAAGCTCGCATAAACTTGTGGACGCTCTGAAGCTTAAAGCTGCTTTGAAAATTAACTTAAACTTAATTGAAGCTTTGAGTTGAGGCTTGAAATGCTTTTGCTGGTTGTTTGCGACTGGCATTTTCTTGGTTTACTTTAAATTTATGAAGTCTTTTAAACGCTTTGAGTGAATTCGCTCTCTTTTTCTCCCAATAACTTGTTTCGTTTTACTTTTCTTTAATATTTTTTCCTTCTCTTTCTTTCTCTTTCGCCTCTAATTTCGCCTGACTTTTCCTTTCTTGTCGCTTCTAACTGAACTTTCACCAGTCCTTAATTTTTTACACAACTTTTAACTCTCTCTCTCCCTCTCTCTCTCTCTCTCCCTCTCTCTCTCACTCCCTCCCTCTCTCTCACCCTCTCTCTCTCTCCCTCTCTCTCTCACTCCCTCCCTCTCTCTCACCATCTCTCTCTCTCTCCCTCCCTCTCTCTCTCCCTCCCTCTCTCTCTCTCTCCCTCTCTCTCTCCCTCTCTCTCTCTCCCTCCCTCTCTCTCTCCCTCACTCTCTCTCTCTGCCTCTCTCTCTCTGCCTCCCTCTCTCTCTCTCTCTCCCTCCCTCTCTCTCTCTCTGCCTCCCTCTCTCTCTCTCTCTGCCTCCCTCTCTCTCTCTCTCTCTCTCTCTCTCTCTCTCTCTGCCTCCCTCTCTCCCTCTCCCTCTCTCCCTCTCCCTCTCTCTCTCTCTCTCTCTGCCTCCCTCTCTCTCTCTCTCTCTCTCTCTGCCTCCCTCTCTCCCTCTCCCTCTCCCTCTCCCTCTCTCTCTCTCTCTCTCACCCTCTCTCTCTCTCTCACCCTCCCTCTCTCTCTCCCTCCCTCTCTCTCTCCCTCCCTCTCTCCCTCTCTCTCTCTCCCTACCTCTCTCTCTCTCCCTCCCTCTCTCTCTCCCTCCTTCACTCTCTCTCTCTGCCTCCCTCTCTCGCTCTCTCTCTCTCTCTCCCTCTCTCTCTCCCTCTCTCTCTCCCTCTCCCTCTCTCTCTCTCTCTCTCTCTTTCCCATTCCCGCCCTCCTGTTTTTCAGTAATACGAAGTCTGCTCTCGCGAGTCGTACAGCTCGTTGTAGCAGTTTTGACTCATCTGCACTCGGAGCGTCTGGTAGGGCAGCACTCGACCCTCGCTCAGGTTGGCCGTGACGTAGATGAGGTAACCCTCTCCGGGCGAGAGATTCAGGATGGTGTGCGTTTCAATGGCGGCAGAGCTGCAGCGAAGAGAAAACGAAGAGCAGGATGAAGAGCAGGATGAAAAGTAGAGATGTGTGAAAATAATTACACTTTTTTTAGGATTTCAAATTAAAAAAAAAACCAAATTAAATTTAATTGTAGGGGGAAAATAAAAGTGGGGAAATTATCAAGAATAAATTGAAAGAGATTGAGAAAAACTCTCCTAAACTTGAACTTAAACTTGGACTCACCCGTCGCTCCTCTCCATGCAGTCGATCGAGTAGAAGAGCGGATTCCGCATGAACTGCTTGACGAAGAGCATGCAGTAGTTGGTGTAATCGGTGAAGCCGCGACTGCGGTGCGGCAGACTGAACACAATGACGCAGTAGCTGCAGCCGCGCACGCACACAAATCACAAATTGCGGCGCAGAGAGAACCGCAAAAACCCAGGGAAGCAAAGAGAGAGGAGAGATTTTGCAATTGTTGTTGCAACAGTGACACGGTGCGACGTGGAATTCATGACATCGCACTCAATTAAATTGGCTGCCTACCTCGTGGTGCGCTCATCCGGCGAGCGGTGCCAGGCTATCGTCGTCGACTTGCAGCGCGAGCGCACCTCGAACACCGTTATGTTCTCGGGCAGCTCCGGCAGATGAGCGAAGCGCTTGTCGGTGGTCACGGCCAGCTGTGAGAGGAGACGAGACGGAGCGAAGTTTGAAGAGTTTGAGAACGAAGTTTAAGGTGATTTTCATTTCACTCACGCCCACTTTGTTGGCTCGCAACACCTCGTCCTCGTTGCTCGGCGAGACGCGCATGATGTAGCGCTCGCCCGCTGCGACCGCCGGCAGCCGAATGTACGTCGGCCGGTAGATGTTGCTCACGCTGCCCACGGCCTTGCGTCGCTTCAGGACCTTGATGTCGACTTCGCTGCCGCCGCACGGCAGCACCAGATAGCGCAGTTGAAGCGGCTGCGACGGCTGCTGCTCTTGCTGTTGCTGCTGCTGTTGTGGTGGTCGTTGGTGGTCGTCGGCGGCGGCGGCGACTGCAGTGGGAATCTGTGTGGATTGAAGAAATGTTGAGGCAACATGTGTGTGTGTAGCGCTAGGCTCCCCACACGCACACACGCACGCACACCCACATACGCACCTTGAAGCTGAACACCTGCACGCCACTCAAGCCCGTCAGCTTCTCCACCCTCAGCGAGTTCTCGCGCAGCGCCACCGGGTGCGTGCGGTCGAAGGGCACCCGCGTCGACGCGAGGTGGAAGGTGAGGTTCTGGCGCTGCGTGTGCACGCCGAACACGTCCAGGAAGTAGGTGGCGTTCGCAGCCACGCCCTTGAGCAGCTGCTGGGTGCGCCGTCCGGTGCAGACGACGTTCGTGATGCGGGGATCTGCGGTGAGAAGCGGGGGGGGTGGGGGTGGAGACTTCAATAGACTTCAATTGTACTCAATACGAGCTTCCTTGTGGCTCACCAATTTTCTTCGCTCTCTCCGGCGGCTTGAGCCACACGAAGTCCGCCACCGAGGCAGACAGGCAGCTGCCGCCCCTTCGTGTGGCGCCCACGATGTAGTCGTCGACGGCGGCGCAGAAGTCGCCGTGTGGCCGCTTCGCATCGACGACGAGGCAGTAGTGGACGGCGTGGATGTCGAATTTACTGAGGAAAACGTGGAAATTAGTCAATTGCACAAAGTGATTAGAAAAAAACAAAAAAAAATTTTAAAAAAAATTTCAAAAAAAAAATTAAAAAAAAAATTAAAAAAAAAAATTTCAAAAAAAAAAATTTTAAAAAAAATTAAAAAAAAAATTAAAAAAAAAATTACAAAAAAATTTAAAAAAAAAAATTCAAAAAAAAAATTCAAAAAAAAAATTCAAAAAAAAAATTTCAAAAAATTAAAAGTTAAGTTAATTAATCTCCCCCCCCACTCTCGCCATAAACGCTCACCTTTTGTCCCACTTCACAATCATCTGCCGCCTCCTCACGCGATTCTGCGTTCGCACGGTGCTGCGGCTCGTGCGGTTCAGGAGCGGCCAACCGGCTCGCGGGTGGCCCGCGTGCGCCTCCACCTTCATCGAGCCGCGCCGCTTGGCCTGCAGGAAGACGTCGTACTGGCCGCGCAGGGCACACGGGAACAGCACTTCACGCTGATCCGACCTCAGGGCGCGCGATAGATTGGCTGTCATGGCGTGTCGGCCAGCGGCAGCGCAAAGGCGAGTTGGAGAGGAAGAGAGATGGAAGAGAGGAGAACATTCAAGCGAAAATGGAGGCCGCCAGAAAACACCGTTAGACTCACTGGTTTCGTTGAAGTAAATTTTGCGCACAGCATTTTGCGAAAAATTTATACTCAGCGGCGTCGAGTAGTTGAGGAACAACAGGAATCTGCAAAGAGGAAAACAGAACAGAAAGCGAAATAATTAATAGATGAGGAGGAGCTAAAGATTAATGGGGGGAAAAAGAGGGAATGAATGAATTAATGAATAAATTGTAAAGGTTTTGTTTTAATTTAATGAGACTTCCTTCATTGAGAACGGCAGCTCATTCTTTTCACCATTCATTTTGTGAATAAAAGATGAACTCGACTTTTAGTTGTTGAAAGATTTGATATTCAGACAAAAAATTGTGGATAAAGAATCGTAATTCGTTGTTTTTAATTTAATATTTCTTATTAAAATGTGAGCAAATAATAAAGATAAAAGATTTATTAATAAAATTGCAAAAAACTTTATGAAACATTTAATTCGAACTCATCTCCCCAGCAACAAAACCTCCTCAGCAACATCATCAACCCCGGCAACATCACCTCCTCAGCAACATCATCTACTCAGCAACATCACCTCCTCAGCAACATCATCTACTCAGCAACATCACCTCCTCAGCAACATCATCTCCTCAGCAACATCATCTCCTCAGCAACATCACCTCCTCAGCAACATCATCTCCCCAGCAACATCATCTACTCAGCAACATTGTTGCATTTTTATGAAAATATTCAATATAAATGCAAACTTCTAAATTCATGCATATGTAAATTTAATAAATTCCAACATTGATGAAAATCACAGAGGAAATTACAAAAAACTTAAACAACCACAACAACCACAACAACTACAACAACTACAACAAAAAAATGAAAAAAATAACAATATACGGGCGGCACATAAAAAACCTGAGCGGCACTTGAAACATCTTTCAACATCAACGTCGTCACTCCTCACACTCATCTTTTGTTTCAGCTACATCTTCATCTCGCTCGCTGAAAGGAACGAAATAGTAATGAGTGTGTACGTTGTTGTTGTTGTTGTCGTTGTCGTTTTCTTTTTTGTTGCTGCTTTCATGCTGTCATTTAAATCTGATTGACTGATTTTCCGAGGCTGAATTTTAAGCAAAATAGCAGGGAATTGCAATTCAGTAATCACAATTCCAAGAACATGCTAACAACAACAACAACAACAACAACAACAACAACAACAACAACAAAAGAAACACATCTAATAAATAAGACAACAAAAAAATAAAAACAAAACCCGCAAAATAATAATGTAAAAGAACAACAACACACAACACAACATTGACTGCTTATTAATTCGTCCACTTTGCAAGGACTTCCGTTTCCTGGCGCCGGCCTCTCAAATCCAGGCAGCACCGATTAATGAACCAAAAGAAATGCGTAATTTTCAAAAACAGCAACAGAAACAGAGACAAAAATCAAGATAAAAATGAATCGCGAATTTCATCTCTGCAAAACGCGCGCTGACGACACTTTCCTCTCCTCGCGCTCCCGCTCCCCAGCGCACCCCGTCCCCCCTCATCATTCGTGTCCGCGATGGCCAGCAGAACCCTGGCAGCCAAACCTGCAGCCAACCCTGCAGCCACCATTTCCGCATACTTAAGAGGACTCGAAATGTAAACTTTCTGCACTCTCATTGTTTTCATTCCTTTTTTGTTTGTCTAACGAAGTAATAATTTAAGCCAAACAAGGATTAAAGGATAAAAGGAGAGCGAGGAAGGGAGGAAGAAGAGGAGAAAAGAAGGGCTGTACAGAATTACAGAATTAGAGAGAAAGGACTCTCTTACAAAACAAAAAAAAAAAAAAAAACCGACATATATATGAAAATATGAATGCCATTTAAAATATGAAAGCATTTCGGCATTTTTATGTACAACAAAATGTTGGCTGGAGTGGCCGCACTGGAAAATAATGTAAACGAACAGAAAAAGGACATCAACAACAACAACATCGGGGAAACACAGCCAACTAAAGTCTGCAATACGAGCAAAATACAAGTTTAGATGTGAAAAAATTATTCAACTTGCGAGTTGCCTTTCCGTTTTTCAAGTGAAACGTAATTTAATGGCTTCCAAATAGGCGTCGGCGGTTTGTTTTTCAAAGAACCTGAAAACATTTAATGAGTTTCAACTCCAAATCAAAATCAATTGAAGGCATTGAAATGTTTTCGGTGCTTTTTTATCGAGGAGAAGAGAAGCTTTTCACTTCTGTGCGTACAAAGCGCGTCAACAACTCCTCAAAAAGCTTTCGTGTCAACAAAACGCATCAAAAAATGCTGAAACTAAAGAAATTTATTAATATTTAAATCTAAATCTCGTGTTGTTTCTTGTCGTCTCTAGAAGCTTCATAATGCCTGAAGAATTCCTAGAAATATTAATTTCCCCCAATTCTAAGCGCTCGTAATTTTAGCCGCACCGGAAATCTCCTCACCCGCGCCCACTTGACCTCGTCGTTAGTTTTAATCTTCACTACGCCAGTTACCGCCTGCTGTGATTTAACGGCCGGAGCTCTACGTTTGTGTTTCGTCGCTACAATTTAATTGGAATAAACAAGCGAGCAAGCAAACAAACAAACGTGGCGGCCAGGAAATAAAAGCCTTTTAATTTCCTTTGACAAAATTTGGCGCTCTACTATTCCGCCTAAGGGTGACGGGGGAAGGTGGTGGGGGGGTGGGTGCTGAAGGGTTTACGTAGAACTTAAATCTCTATATCTTCTTGGTTAAAAAAACGTGAACGAATTCAATAAATAAATTAGCAGCAGCCAAGCGTACGAAATGTGGCGCTTCTCGATATTATCGTGATATTGTTCGTATTCCAAAAGAATATCGACATCGAGGTGGAGCATTGGCACCTCCTTTCATAGTTCAAAATGGCACGTTGGTTCCTTTCCGAGGAAAGAATCAGCTTACATCATCGCTTGGTTTGTGTAGTGGAACGATATTCCGCCAAAGAAAATCGCAGAGGCAACATAATCTAATTTCAACTCCAACCATCCGCCATCATGGCTGTGAAGACGGAAATCAAAGTGTAGAAACGTTTTTTTCGTCCTTTTTTTTTGCAAGAAAATGACATCGCCATCACTGCGTGGGTTTTCTATCTCGACTTTGGAATCAAACAATCTTGCAACAAAATGTGAACGACTTACCATGCGTTGAGGTTGACTGTACTTCGGCAACTTCAAATTAGCTGAGAAAGGAAGAGCTGAGAGACGAGGATGTTGGCAGCACTTCCGCGATAAAGGCGACTGCGGATGTCAGAGGTCGTCGCTCTAGTAAATCAAAGCGTGGATGGTGGTGAAGATGGCGATCGCATGAACAACACAAAACAGTTACAGCTGCGACAGTGCGGACAACGCATATGTCTCGACGAAATTTCATTCCTTACAATCTGCCAAAATTTATGCTCGCTTCTTCGCTTACTTGTTCCCCGAAGATGACGGCGAAACTGGTGACGGAGTCCTTAAAAATTCAGACCTCGGGCGAGATAGGATTGTCGTTAAAATGGGAATTCAGTTTTGGATTTTCCGCAGCAGCGAAGAGAGAGAGAGGGAGGGGGGGGAGAGAGCGAACGAAATGTCCAAGAAACAGAAGTAATAAAGACACCGACACACTAACTGTCAACATTAGCAACGAAGACACATTAAAAGGCGATTGTTGATGCTCTGGAAAGTCGTGTCATCCAACAAGGACTCACTCCACACCAGAAATGACGCGAAGTGAGTTTAAGTAGAGCGCATAAATATGCTGCCGACGTTGATAAAAATAGTATTCAACAAATGATACACACACACGTATGCATAACAACCCCCCAGCCCCTCTTTGCAAAGTGTCCGCTGCTTGCATTAAAAAGGATACTAAAATTTTTATTACTCCGCGCTGCTACTTATGTAGCTGTGAAGTTCCTGCCTTTTGTTTTCCCCATGATTCCCCACAAGAAGGACTCGGAATCACATAAAAATTAACTTCAGAACTGGCGTCAGCATCGGTGGCGGCATTAAAAAAACAACCGAGCATGTGATGCCGCACGTCTGTCTGCGTGTTTATTCCGCCCTTTATTCGTCTCTCCATCCAACACTCCACCCGCCCCTCCATCCCCTTCTTCACCCGCCTCGTCATCCGCTTCTCTATCCGCCTCTCTATCCGCCTCTCCATCCGCCTCTTCATCCTCCTCTTCATTCATCTCTCTCTCACCATCCGTTCATCCATCTGTTCCTGCGTGTTTATGTGCTTGTGTGTTGCGCTTTTGTGTGTATGTGTGCTTGCGTGTGTGTGTGTGTGCGTCAGCGTATATGTGTGCACATCCTTACAGCTTTTATCCGTGCTCGTAACACTTGCCGCCGGCCATTGTTGCTGTTGTAAAGCCATCCTGACATAATTTTATTGCCAGTGCTGGCAAACATTAAAAAACACTTTTGTGAGCCAAAGAATTTCCATGGCGCTACTGTACATTTTTGTGGTAGTTTTTGATGGTTTCGTTCTTCCAACGAAGGACTTCTTTCAGTTGATCGAGTTGGTTTTTCTTCTGATTACTTTTGCATTGATGGTGGTTTTTGGAAAAAGTGCATTAAAACACAGAAAAGAGAAGAAATTTAATTACCACACTCAAGATGGCGGCGACAATTTGATGACCGCCACTGCAGTTAAGACGAAATATATCAAGTGCTAAAGCATGGAGCAATTTCGGAGAGAAGATATAAATTGATTCTTGGAAACATAAATCATGGGAACTTAAATATTGATACAATAAAAATTCACTACTTCAGAGTGCAGAGCGGGAGCGAGGAGAACTTTTATACCAAACTTTCTGGCTGACTGTACGAAAACACTTGAGAATTATATTTCCGTGACGTTTTAACGTCAAGCCTTGCATGTCTATTGGCCAGTTTTTTGCTGATTTTCAATCCTTTTTTAATTTCCAGCCTTCTGCGTCCGGTTCATGCTGACCTTGTTGCATCCTCAGATTGCTAAAGCAAACAAAGACGGTCACCGCTCACGAACATACCAACCAACCAACCAACCAACCAACCAACCAGACAGCAATGTAAACAGCAACACATGCAATCACGTGCCCGCAGCGCTGTCGCCGCACTATAAAAACCCATCGCACCGTTCAAACTCGGACGTATTTCATCGGTGTACCACGCTTACCGTTTGCAAACGCTCCGAAAAATGTCAACGCCAACTATAACGCGACTGAAGCTGACGATACCGAAGCTAACGCTACTAACGCTTCTACTCCTGCCTGAGGAAACGTACGGCATCGTGAATCCGTACCAACAGACCGCCAACTCCGTGATCTACAAGAGGAGACGGAACGATCTCGGACCGACTGCCTGGCGCGCAGGTGTTCAGTGTCTGGACACATTCAGCGAACTCTTTCTGCAGAGCCACTTTCGGTACACTCGGGCGTACAACATGGTGCTCAGCAGCGCCGCCAACATGTCCACACCGGCCGCTCAGATCCAAGACGGCTTCCTGAAGCTCGTTAATGAAGCTGTCGGCGAACCGAATGTGCCGCGCCGCCTCTTTCAGCTGCGAGTTGTGTCGGACTCCCACGAATACTTCGCCTACAGAATGGAGAACGCCGAATTGTTGCTGGCCGATTGCTACATTATCGTCGTTGACAGTGTGTTGCGGTTCCGTAACCTAATGCGTGACTATGTAAGCCACATGCGTTCCTGGAATCCCGATGCCCGGTTCCTGGTGCTGTTTAATCACGCAGAACAACGCGATAGAGGTCAGCAAATCGCCGAGATAATATTCGCTGAGATGCAAAATGAATATTTCGTCAGCCGCGTTGCCGTCCTCTTTGCCACCGCGATGACGACCTACTCGTTTTGGATCGTCGACTACTTTAATAGCAAAGCGTGCCGCACGATTGCCGCGCGCCTCATGGGCGAATGCCGTGACGGCCTAGCCTACCCCGACTTGAGGACGGTCAACTACTCCTTGATATCGCACTTCTGGAAATTCAAACCCCAGAACTGCACGTTCAACATGTGCACCACGATATCAGCGCCATTCGTGGAGGCGGATTGCGACACCGGCATCGAGATGCTTATGGTGAACGTCATCAAGAACCGACTGCGATTCTCCGTATGAACTCCAGTTCGAGGGTAGTCAATGACAGTTCAAAAACCCACCCACAATTTGCAGGTCAACCATAGCTGCAGCGGAGAGGCCCGTGGCATCCTGGACGAGAACGGCACGTGGACCGGCCTCTTGGGTCGCCTCAATGACCGTTACTGTGACTTCATACTGGGCGGTTTCTTTCCGGACAATGACGTTTTGGAGGACTTCTGGGGCAGCGAATGCTACTTGGCGAACAGCTACACCTGGTACGTGAAGTTGGCCGACCCGCGGCCGCCCTGGATGGCCTTGTACTCGATATTCGACAATCAAACGTGGTTATGCTTCGTGGTCATGCTATTGATTACCTGGATCTTCTGGTTCTTCGTCATGAACGTAGTTCCCGAGCCGGAGGATTTCAAGGAGTTCTCGCTGGCTGGCATTAATGCTCTCGCGGTGACTCTCTGCGGCTCGATCAACGAGCGTCCTCTCTGCAACGCATCGCGTGTCTTCTTTCTGGCACTGACCCTCTACGGCATGAATGCGTACACCATTTACACATCCAACCTGATATCGGTGTTTACGAATCCCGGCTACCAGCATCAGATCAGTAGCCTTGAGGAGGTGGCGGCAGCCGGTATACCTTTCGGTGAGTTTGGGGAAGGTTTGGTTATGTGAACATGGTTGCTGCATCTCGCACGGAATCCATTTTAGGTGGTAGCGCGGAATACCGTGATTGGTTCCAAAACGACGACGACAAGTGGATTTGGCAACAATATAACGATTCGTCTCTCTTCGAACCAAGTTGGATAAACCTCGCAGCGGTAAAGAGAGGCAAGCGCGCTATACTCAGCAGTCGCATGTACTGTCTGCAGAATAGCATCTCCGATGACATTTTTGCCTTTAGCGGCAACACTTTCGCCAGCCCGCTGCAGATGATTGTGAAGCCAGGATTTCCGTTTCTGAAAGAAATCAATCGAGAGGTCCGCTGGATGCGCGAATCCGGATTTTTCAGTAAAATTTTGAGGGATTTCGAATTCAATTACACTGTATTGAATCGCATTGCTAAAATGCGACCGAACTTGCAAGGTAAGGAATGGCACTATTATGGTCTCGCTATAAATAAAACCGCCGAATATATACCTCTTGACCTATAGACAGTTCCTCGACCTTAACATTATCTGATCTTATTCTTAACAAGAGCTCGGGATCTTAGTATTTTACCAACATCGCCCTCATCTTAACAACGTAATCTCGTAGTTAATCTAATCTCGTAGATACCATAAGCCCGATCTTAATATTGTCTCGATCCTATTTATGATCGGTCCTGTCTATGATCGTCCTTTCTCGATCTTAACAAGAGTTTGTCATAAATAACACATTCTCTACATGATTTCATCTTTGCTGACTTTTCCCCGATTATCATGATCTCGAGAACCTTGCGGTTAACACAACTTCTATATTTTGCCTCAGTCTTGACACGACCTCAATCTTTACACGATTTTCTGACTTCGTCCCTAACATAATATTTGATATTTCATCCCGTAGAGGACGTCGTTGTTCTGACTACGGCGCATTTGGAGGGCTCGTTTGCCATTCTAATGGTTGGTACCTTGTGTAGTACGGCATCTTTTATTGGGGAACTGATGTTGTTCTGGTGTTTGGCACCCTTGGTCAAGTATTATTCCGGCCTTAATTTGGATACCAATAGAGAATTTAGAGATGAAAACAAAATCAAAAGATCTGACATAACATCGAAGAGATCAAATGAAAGGTTTTTAAATGGAAAGAGAGAAAATATGAAGCAGTTCGGCAATAAACCGAATGAAGGCGACGTTGTACCCACTTATAAAGTCAATGCAATGCAGAGTGTACGATTCACACCTGTTAAGCGAAGGATAGTTTTCAGCAAGAAGATTCATTAAATTTTCGCAGGTTCAAGATGTACCGATTTGAGCGTTCTCAGCATCCAGCTAAAGAGCAGGATAATAACTTGCAAGGACCTTAAGGAATGATGTACCATCCAGTGTTAACAATTCAGTGTTGAACTCAATTATATATATTTTGTGAATTATATATGCACGGTTCAAAATAAAAGCAATTTTTGTTTATATAGAGCCATAAAAGCTTTATAATTTCTATTTAAATTTTCCAGTTAAACATTAAACGTTTAAAAAAAAAGAATAAAAATAAAATTACTACTATCGCAGTTTTAATTCTTCTTATTTCAAATGTTTTTATTAATTTCGTCTTGTGTTTTTAATTTTTTCCTTCATCTCTACTCGTAGTAAAGTTTACGTAAAATTTTAATATAAATCATTGGGGGGGAAAACAAAGGGTTTCTCAAATAATTTACATTTAAATTGATAAAATTTACTTAATACATCAAAAACTTGGATCGGATCCAAAAACATGATGAAGATATAAATTTACATAAATATTGTAAATGGTGTTGTAATTCTCTCAAACCCTAGAAAATTTCCGGATATGTCGTCATACTTCGCTAAACTAGCTGCCAAGAAGAGTTCGATGATGGAGATGGAATTTGTTTGGTAATAATAAAAAATAAAACGAAAACTTTCGCAACAAGAATTAGAAATCTGAAAAGTTTTACAGCATATCTCAAAAATCTCTCGAGTAATTTTAAAATCTTACAAGGATCCCATGAAGAATTTCACAATCTCGCAAAAATCCCACGAGATCGATTCTCGTATCGTATAAAAAATGCTCTCGCAACTACGATTATCGTTTCAATTGAAAACACCAATTTTCTCAGTTTCGGTTATCGCCTCGACTGAAAGAGTAAGAATTTCGATTATAGTCTCGTATTCGAAATTAGAGGAAAGCTTTCTGGATTTTCATCATCGTCTTGATTAAAATTGCTGTCACGGTTCGCAGTCTCGATTCGACTGTCTCGACGAAAATACCATCTCGATTTCGTTACGAATTCAATACGAAGACAAGATGATAAATAGTCTCGTGCCCATTTTTGAGAAATATTTCCCAAAAATTTTCCGAACACTATTTCCTCGTGAAAAACCTCATTTCGATGAAATTTTGCAATATTTATGGTTTACAATGAATTCCATTAGATAAATTTGTGACGCGTGAAAAAGTCGATTTGAAATCAAATTTTAAAAATTCATCATTACAACAACAACAACAAAAACAACAACACAAATTATAAAATTTGTAGAAAATATACTCATTCAGTAAAAATGTAAAAATACTTTCTATTTTGGTTTGGCTAAAAGAAGAAAGAAGAAACACGCAAATAAAATTGTCATCACAACAAGCAAACGAGGTAGTTTTTTTCGCCAGAAGAAGAACAAGCAGCAGCTGCTAGAAATCAATGCAGTCAGTCAGGAATGGAATACGACAATAAACGAAAATAGCTCTCGTTGCAAGCCAAGACGAAATGTACTTTTTAATGCACGAAATGCTTTCCTAAGACGACTTTTGGATTTTTGTTTTCGCTTCTTTGTTTGTCTGTATTTCACGACTAAATTTCTCATGGACTAAATTGAAAGGTTGGTTAGGAGAGGAGCGGGGTGGAGCGGAGAGGAGCGGAGGAGCGGAGGAGCGGAGGAGCGGAGGAGCGAAGCGGAGCGGAGGAGCGAAGTGGAGCGGGAGGAGCGGAGAGGAGAGGAGAGGGAGAGGAGTGCAGCTCTGTCTTACGAAGAGGAAAACATCAACAACTGATTAGAAAAGATGTTGTAAGGAGTACGAAAATAATTCTGAACCATTTTGAAGACGCCGAAGTGTCTGCGGTGAATTCTAAAATAGTTGAGTGCTTGATTTTCGGAGTGAAAACAAGCGAGCGTCGAGATGATTCAGATGAACTGAATTGAGTACGATCATTAATTACAGTATTAGACGCAGAATTCGATGCATTCATCGAGTGAGAGGAGAGAAAATTCGGCAATTTGTGGAACATCTAAATGAAATTACGAATTTTGAACAAGACGAAAATTATTAATAATTTTTGGCAATTCTGTAATTCTGTAAAACAACAATTATATGTCCATTAGTCAGCCTACTCAATCCATTTTAATGGGTCGCAAATCAGTTTATTGGAGGCAAAAAAAAAGTTCTTCGTACTTCGTATGTTCTCCCAATATTTTGGCCCATAGGATTTCTGATTCGTAAGCGCTTTTCAATGACGAACTGTCCTCTGCTTCCCCCTTCCAGCCTCCTTAACCCTTTCAATCCCATTTCAAGTACTTTTCAAGTCGTTTCACTTCGTTGGCGCCCGACTAGTCGCGGTTTTATTAATAGCAGCACCCAACATAAATCGCTCCACTAAAAATAAACTCAAAACATATTGAATTTCGACTCGAATAACAACTGATTTTCAACCAGATGTTGTTGTCGTCGCCGCTGACGACTTCAATGACGTGTGATGGCTAAACGACAGCGTGTTCAAGATCATTAAGCGGCTTCTCGCGCAAAACAACACGAATTTTTGCCATTAAGTCTCTCCGAGAAAGCCAAGCGGCAGCCAGCGTATGAAACGGTGTTGCCGACTTCACGCGTTTTTCCCCCTTTTTCCATAAAGTATCGGAAAATCCGTGAAGGTTCGATGAACGATCGATCGTGGATTGGATCGATAATTCGATTTTTTTGCTATAAAAGTGGCACTGTGTGGAATAGAGAGAGAGAGAGAGAGAGAGAGAGAGAGAGGGAGAGGAGGAGAGAGAGATAGAGGGAGTGGAGGAGTGAGAGAGAGATAGAGAGAGCGTGAGGGAGAGGAGAAGAGAGAGAGAGGGAGAGGAGAAGAGAGAGAGAGGGAGAGATAGAGAGAGTAGAGGAGTGAGAGAGAGAGAGAGTGTGAGAGAGAGAGGTAGTAGTAGTTAGAGAGGGAGGAAGAGAGAGACAGATATATTAGGAGAGAGAGAGAGAGAGAGAGTACGAGAGAGAGTACGAGAGAGAGTAGGAGAGCGAGTAGGAGAGCGAGTAGGAGAAAAAGAGCGAGACGGTGAGAGGGAAGGAATGGGCTCGAGAAGAAGACAGACAGGGAGAGAGAGAGAGAGAGAGGATGGTATACCCGATACTCGATACGATACTTAATACGACCAACTCTACCCAAAAATTCCCTTTTTTCCTTTATTTCCTGATCTCGTCTTCACAGTTGAAGATTAGCGCGTCGAGATTGAGATGACGTCTTTCTTGATTTCGCTCTCTACTGAAGAAGCCATCTCTCGATCTTAACTCGTCCCGAAATTGACATTCTCGCAAATCCTAGATTCAAATCTTCAACCTCCGCAAATCGGTCCCGCGCACTTCGGTCCCATTGATTCCAGACTGCTGAACCAATTAACCACATCATTTGCGTAAAATTGCGAGCCCTCATTTCGTTCATCCGACACCGATGACTGCAAATGAGGTTTCGACGCGATGGACGGACGCTTCAACAAGCGCCGATTTGATGTTGTTGTTCTCGGTGTTTTAGCTGTTGTTGTCGCTGTTGTTGTTGTTGCTGTTGCTATTATTGTTTTTGCGCGATTTCCTTATTGCGTTCCGAATATTGTGAGAAGTCACGTTCGCTCATATTTACGACGGCTCCGCGTCCACGTTGAACGCAACGAAATCGGAAACGAAATATGTTGTCGTCGAAATGTTTCCGAGAATTTCTCAAAATCAATTAAAGTCGTAGATTTTGTTCACTTAGTGATACAATTTTTTTATATTTTTTTTAATTTTTAAGAAACTTGTTAAAATTCTTTGTTTTTAATTTCCATAACTTTTCACACGAGATTCTTATCTTGATTTGAATTTCAGCGCAAATTCTTGTTGTGGTTAACATTTGACCCCCGGTGCGCCGAACACGCTAAGAATTGGGGGCATGCAAGGTGAGCCATGCGGTCACTGGATGCCATTAAAATGCGAGGTGAAGGACTGCAAAGGACGCCGCCACGCAACAACCGTCGCCTCATCGTGTGCGAGCGAAACACGAAATTACGAAGCGCACGAGATTACGTAGCGGCGTGCAAATGCAGACCGAGTTGCCGTATGATAAAAACGTCGATGTTGTGGAAGTAGTTTGGCAAATTCTCAGTCTCCGTCGATGCGGCAACTCTGCAGTGGGGGGGGGGGGGGGGGGCGGCGGCGCGTGGCTGTCACTCTGCGTGGCTGTCACTCTGCGTCTGTGAGAAACATCATTTCTCGCTGAGCACATCCGCTGCTGCTCAATATGGCGTCAGCACGTGTTTCCGGCTGGCGTTGGACGGCGACGTTGAACGAGGCTGCTTATTAGAATTTCAGCTTACGGACGGAATCTTGAGTGCCTTCCGTGGTGTTCTGGTGTGACGAGAAAGAATGACAGCAGTGACAACAGCGAAAATAATAACCACAACAACAGTAACGACAACAACAAAAGCGACAACAACAAGGACAACAACAACAACAACAACTGCCAGAAGGCATACACGTCACGTTCAAATGTTTCAAAGTGGCAACAACTGTGGCCGACAGTAATTAAATGAGTTGCAGGATGTCGGAACTGAAAGCCGTCATTTTTCTTTAGACGGCAAAAATTCCTTCATCGATCTTTTGTTTTATAATAAAGTTGGATGTAAGGAATCCGCGCTCCCTCAACGAACGAGCGCAACAAAGATTCCAAATGTTGCGCGCATGATTTTTTTATGCCGGCTCGCAAAATATAAAAAAAATTACTTGAGATTGTAAAAGTTTTTACAGCACGCAGCGAGTGCTTCGAAGTGGCAGACGAATGGGGAAAAGTGCTGCCAAGTCAGTTAACCAGTGCGGCCAATAAAAGCGGCGCAGGAGAGCCGCCGAGAAACAATGGCGAACTTTTTCTCTCTTCTCTTCGTTGCCTCCCGTCATTCATAACTTCGAAAGCAATAAATTATAAAAGAGCAACATAAAGCCAGGATAGGAAAGCGATTACATACACATGCACACACACACACACACACACACACACGCACACACGTGCACACACACACTCACACATACAAGCCAGCAGCACGGATTACAGGGATCACGGATGAGGCAAACGAGAATCGTGTGAGTTGGTGTCTTGCAAGAGGCTCACACACGCTCCCCACTGTGTTTGTGTGCACGTGCGAGTGTGTGGCGTGTGTGTAGCGAGGAGAACAACGTGCGCAAGAACAGAACTTCAAAAAAAAAACGGTGTTTAAGGATAAAATTTAAGCCATATCAGCAGAAAAAGGAGGATGAGTAGGAGGGACATTAAGAAACCCGATGGAAAAAATTTGGGGGGGGGGGGCGATATTAAGAAAAACCCTTTTCACCCCTACAAAAAAAACACAAATTTTGCTAAGTGACAATTTAGACAGGATGCCTGACAGCCTAGCAGGCCGCCGCCGCCTGCTCGAAATAAATTAGAAAAGTTTTTATATTTGCGTCCAAATGTCTCACATTTGTTTTTGTTTTCCCACTGGCAAAGCAGCAGAGTTGCCAACTGTGAGAGGAAAATAAAAGTATGAAAGTTTTCTTCTTTAAAAATCCTTGTTTTTGAGGTCAGACATGAGCAACAAAAAGCGAGACCAACAAATACAAGCTTTCATAACACTTTCGCCGCCCAACAATTTGTAACTTGGCAACTTTTTTCTGCTTGCTTTTTGGGGTTTTTTTTTGTGGGTGCAAAAGTTTTCCAATTGTATTTTGCTGTTTTTCGCTATCAAATTAGTGCGATATTTTAGCAAACTTTAATTGAGAAAATTTATGTCTACTGCAGTGTAATTTATGTAATGGTTTTATTTTTTTTTTCATTTTTTTTTTCAATTTTTTTTTGATCTCTTGTCATTTTTGGAGCAGCAAACGTTAGTTACGTTAAGTCGTTCTTCGTAAGTTTACACTAAAATACATTAAATTGCTACCAGTTTAAAAGAAAATTAAAGCCGTTTTAATTGTATTTCCCCCTCAAATGCCACCCGCTCCCCCTCTCCCCTCCCGCATTCCTCTTCGCTTCGCTTCGCTAAACAACAAAATCCAATTTTAGCAACTAAAAATCCGATATGTTGCGAAATCTCGCTTGAAATCAATTTGAACGGCTGTCATCCACCACCTTCGAGAGACCTTCGCATCCCTCTTGCTCACAGGTCAACCCTCAGCCTCACCCTCACCTTCTCCACCCTCACCTCAGCCGCCACCCTCTTCAAATACCTTCACTCACCTCTTCCGCTGACGGTTATCCAGCGCAATGTTTACCGGCACATCCAGCTCCAGGTCCTCGATGTCGTCGTTTGAGCTCGATATTGCCATGAATTTACGCACCGAGCAACGACTATTCGGCGCCAAATTGTTTCTCAAAGGATCGACCGCGTCCGCCGAGGATATTTCGGCGTGAGTGGGGTGCAACTTGAACAACAGCAACACGAACGCGCCGAACAAAGCTAAACAGCCGAGAGGGCGCGGAGCGGAGGGCACGCAATGGTAACGAGGCATTTTTTGAATTGTCTGACTTTATTTCTGTCTCTACCTTGCGTGGTTGTAACACGTTGGCAACCCTGCAGAAGTATTTCACTTTAATTTACAACTCTTCAAAGAGAGAATTCAGTAATTTCGTATCTTTTCAATTTCAGAATTTTGTAACTTTTCATTTTCACAGAAGAATACCCATGCCCGCCCCATGACTGCTCTCTCTCTCTCTCTCTCCCCCTCTCCCTCTCTCTCTCCCTCTTTCCTGCTCTTTTATTTTTTCATTCCTTCTTTCTCTTCCTTCCTTCTGTCAAAGTTCCTCAATCGTTCGAGTGTCAATCGTTTAATTGTCAGCAATTAATTGAGTCTGTCAAAGTTGCTTCGCTGCTAGAGTTGATCTCAGACTTCGGAGAGCCATGAGGGCGAATTTTTGGCAATTCCTGGAATTACTTTGGCGAGATTAATAAATTGCTTTCCCGGTCAAGTTGAACGTAACTCGAATCCAGCAGCATTTCTTTGCATGTCAAGCAGGGAAATGTTAAGGATGCTCGAGACGGAACGGAAAAAACGGAACTCTCGTTAAAGAGTTCTTTAATTCTTCGACGGCAACCTTAATTAATTGCGATTCGGAGCAATTAAAAGTGTGCGCAGAGAGTTTCTACGAAATCGGAGAGATTTTATGAAAGAAAAAAATGAACCGATTCGCAATTAATGGACCGGTTTTGCTATAATGAATGAATTCGAGTCTAAATAATGAACCGAATTCATAAATAATGAACCGAATTCATCAATAATAAACAGATTCTGGTGCCAATCAATTCCTTAAAAAATTTGGTTGCCAAAGTTTTCAAAATGAAAAGCATTCGTCGAAATCGCGCGAGTAAGGAAAAACCAAACTTTGAGTTACTTTGTTGGAAAGCCATCAGTGGTGCGACTGAATTTCCAACTGTCTGTCTGTCTGTCTGCCTGCCTGTCTGTCTGTCTGCCTGCCTGTCTGTCTGTCTGCCTGCCTGTCTGTCTGCCTGTCTGTCTGAGCAAAAAGTTTCTTCATCAAATATTTGCGAAAAAACGAAGTGGATGGAGGAATTCGTCTGCTAAAACCAACAAATAAAACAGACATGTGTGTGTGTGTGTGTAATTGAAGTATATGTGCGTGTGCGTGCGTACAGCATCCACTCAGTATGCGTAATTGTAACTGTAATAGAGGACTAAAAAAACAGCGAAAGGATTTAACATCCAATACCGAGTTTCGTTTCAATTGTTTTCATGAAGTCTGCTGCTGGACGAAGTTTCACAATCTCTGCGATTTTTTTAAATCCTTTTATCTGCAAAACTATATTCGCACACAAATACTCATTAAAAGCAAAAAAAAAAAAAAAAAAACCAAATGTTCAAATCGGAGTTCACGGCTGCTGTTTGATGTCTGACTCTCCTGTTACGCGTGTGCCTGTGTGTTTGTGTGTGTGTGTATTTGTGTGTGTGTGTGTATTTGTGTGTGTATTTGTGTGTGTGTATGTGTGTGTCCATCGGTTTTTAACTTTGATGCTTGTAATTGATAATGGACGCCGCTTTTTAATGCTGATTTCCCGCATGGCAGCCGGAAATGGCTGCTCAACTTTTATTGATGCGTTAAATTTGAGTTTTAATTTGTTGGAATGCATTTTTTTGCTTAAGTTTGAAGTTGCGGAAGCTGCTTGGCTACTTTAAATCACGTTAGAGGATTGAAAAAAAGAGTAAATCAAGAAAAATGTTAAACTTAAACTTTACAAAACAATTTTACCGAATATTAAGAAACGAAGAATTATTTACATCGAGCTGAGATGAGGAAAAGAATAAAAAAAATTAAGAAAGGTTTGTTTTATGCAAAATAAATGGAAACTCCAGCTTAATTGCAAAATTTTTATAGAAAACACGGAGAAAATTGTGTAAAAATTCAGAGAGATTCACCAACTATGCGAAAAACATTACCAAAATATCAAAAATATTTTACTAACAGATTTTTCGATAATTTTTAGTTTTTTGGATGATTTTTCGGACGATTTTTCGGTTTTCTCCGTTTTAAAAATTCAATAAATTTATTTTCCTTGCATTTCAACGTATTTCACTTTTAACGAGGAGCTTCTCGCTGCTCTTCTCACTCTCAATCAAGGCAGTCGGGAAAAAATCCACCTGTGGAGCGCGCAAATTAACCTCAATTAAAGTGTCGAGTTTGCCACACGACAAGAGCAGCAGGAGCAGCAGGAGCAGCAGCACTGAGCACAACAACAAAAAGACAACAACAATTTTCACGGTTAGGTGGCAGAAATGCAAATAAATAACCGCAACCTGAGCAAGTAACGGGAAGAGTTGAGTTAAAATGAGAGAGCGAGAGGAAGGTAACTGCAAATTTATTTAATTAAAACTTTTAAAATACAAAATAACCTTCTAGAAACTTGAAAAAGAGGAATTTAAGGCATCAAAATAATCGATTTTTTGTTCAATAATAAATTGACAGCGATTTCTCTTCACTTCCGTTTGATTTGTAGTAGAAGATGAAGTTTGTTACTCGTGAGCGTCACTTGAAGTCATGTCACTCCACGTATCTCGTGCTCGCGAGACCTCACGTGCGTGACACACCTGTAAGCAGATGTGGATTGTTAGCACGCACACCAGCACACGCTCACAGAAACCTCAACGCGGTGACACTCGCGTTCTAAGGTGATGCGAACACACCGACGAGGAGACACACTTGTGGACCACGTAAAAAACTTCGTACCGCACACAACGAAGGCAGCGCGCGACGACACTTCCTGCCGCAAGTCGTCGTAGTCACACTCAGCCAACGAATGAACGAATGAACGACCGACCGAGCAAACAAACGCGAAAAACGGAAATGGACGGAAGTGAAAATGAAAATCTTTCGCACGACGACGACGAACTCCAGCCAACGACGAGCGAAGAACAAACGACGACCAGTTGCTGCGAGTAGCACGTTGCATCTGTCTCGCCTTGGAATCTTTTTGACTTTTATTCCTCCTCAACAAACAACAACGACGACGACGCCGGCAATCACGATGACGAAGAAGATGCCGAAAACGACGACGACGACGACGACGACGATGATGTCTACGAAGCGCGATGACGAGGTCTCTACGATGACGATTCTTCTTCACATCGACGACTGCGGCTGGCTTCTCTGCAACGCCGACGACAACGACGACGACGACGACAACGACGACGACAACGACGACAACGACGACGACGACGACGACGACAACGACGACGACGATAATGATGTGGATGACAATGCCGATGATGTTGCCGCTGACGACGAAGACGATAATCATGATGATGATGACGACGTAGAAGATGTTGCTGATGAGAAAGACGACAGTGATGAGATAACGCGTCGTGTGAGCGAAGAGTGTCAGGAATGAGTTTCTTGTTGAGCGTGAGAGAGCGCAAAAACCGAGTGAGGATTTCTCCGGCGACGATGAAGAAGAAGACACGAGTGAGAAATATAAAAAAGTCATATTAGACATGGAAAGAGATTGCAAATTCTCTCAGTGTAAAAGCTTTTCAGTGTTATTTTCCCGTATGTTGCCACAAACGAATGGAAAGCTTGTTTCACCCCACAATTTTTTTCACCCCACCGAAACTAAATGACAAAATTATACACAAGCAAAAAAAGGGCTGCCATGCAAACGCATTGCCAACCTCGCAACATCCCCTCGTACTTCACAGAAAACCGCACAAATGTTTGATGTTGACTTCGCAGAGAATGGCAAACCATTTGAAAGGACGAGCGGAAAGTTTCAAGTTGGCAGACAACACGTGTGAAGCGAACTCTTTTCTGTGTGAGAAGAACAGGAAAAAAAATGTGAAAGGAAAGAAATTAGGAGAGAAAATAGGAGAAAAGAAGAGAGAGAAATAATTATTCCAAAAGATGTGAAGGACCGTTTTTTCTCGTCGCGTCGAGGGCGAGACCTTTATCAGTGCAAACCTTTTCTAATCGGGACGATAATTGGGACAGCATTTGCAGTGAAGACCGCGAATCGGGAGCGGGATCGACGCGCTCAATTTGTTGGCTGAGAACTACGATCGCAACAATCTGTCCCTCGTTTCGAATTTAAGGTGGTAGTGAAACCGAAAGGGGTTTTCAGTCGAGACAATATTGAGAATGGTGGCGCTATTTTGCAATATTATATTTTTATCTTCAACATAATCTTTTCATGCAAAGACTTAATTAATTCGCAAGGTCAGGTAGAAAAGATCCAATTCGGCAACTAGACAGTTATAAAATTATTGGGTGGGCCATCGGTTAGTTTCTTGAATTTTTTTTTTTTTTTTTTTTTTTTTTTTTTTTTTTTTTGTAATCACATTTTAGATCAGATTTTTCGATACCGTCAAGAGGAACACGCTTGGAAATCAAGCCAGCACCAGGAAAGCTGCTTTAGTTTAGTTTAGCTTTAGTTTTCTCTCTCTAAATAATAACTTTTTGTGTTTCATATTTTGTTTTTTTGTTACTCAACTTTTTTCACCGATTTTATTTGCAGACAGGTAGAAAATACTTTTGTAGGGATTTCCCGGAATTCAAACCAAACTAAAGTCTTCGTATTACGTACAAAATTTCTGCAAACCCATCAGATCGCTTTTGTTGTTTAATTCTTTTAATGGCTCCACTTTTATCGCTTTTTTCTTTTTATTATATTAACGTGTATTTCGCTTCGAACCAACTATAAATTGCAACAATTGCATTTTTTGCAATGTGATTGAGAATTCCTAAAAATTCGTGCCATAAATTCTGGCTTCAGTTTTTACATGTTAGTTGTCATTTTGTCTTTTTTTTTTGTTTATTTGTTTACTATTCTTGTGCTCTAAATTTGCTCTTGTTTTTTGTATGCTTCGATTTTTATTTACATTTGTATTTTGCATTTCAGGCGAAACCCTGCGGTCATTCATTTGGCGGTGTCAATTGAATGTCCGATATCGGCTTGATTAGCAAATTCTATATGTGTGCGGTGTTGCCAGACCATAAACGAAATGTATTCCATCAGCTTTTGTGCTCAATCAAAAGTTTTAGGGGTTTTTGAAGAGCATGGAATGGAATTGAATGGGATTGGCGTGGGTGAGGAGGACTGGAGTGGGTGAGGAGGATTGGAGTGGGTGAGAAGGACTGGAGTGGGTGAGGAGGACTGGAGTGGGTGAGGAGGACTGGAGTGGATGAGGAGGACTGGAGTGGGTGAGGAGGACTGGAGTGGGTGAGGAGGACTGGAGTGGGTGAGGAGGACTAGAGTGGGTGAGGAGGACTGGAGTGGGTGAGGAGGACTGGAGTGGGTGAGGAGGACTGGAGTTGCCACACATACCTTGTAAGTGGTTCAGAAATCAATCAGTCAGTCAGCAGATGGATGTTGTGTTGGCGCTGCGGTTACCTTTGCGGATGGCGTATAATTTGCTTAAAAGCTCCGAAATTGCAAAGCGTGTTGATTGAGGTTGACAGATTGGATGGCAGATTGTTTTACGTTGGTTTGCGTGGAGGACGAAATTATCAATCTGAATTGAAATAGAAAATAAAATCAATAAAAATAAAGTAATACAAAATTCCAAGTAAAAATAGGAAAATACATAAATACAATAACAACTTTGGAAGGTCATAGATTTTCAACTTCAACCTCTTCCTTCAAAAACCTTTGAAGGCCTAATGTTTCCCCACTCTCTCTCTCTCTCTCTCTCTCTTTTTTTCTCTCTCACACACTCTCTCCCTCACTCTCTTTCTCCCTCTCTTTCTTTCTTTGGTTTGCATGACATCATTTATGAATTTCAAGGATAACAAACTGAATTTGATCAAAGAAGACCGCATAACTGAAACACAAACGAAAATGCAAACAGAAAAAAGTTGCTCTCCCTCTCTCTTCCTCTCAAATGATCCCGTTAATCGCAGAAGAGCGTTAACACTCAACACTATAATTAGAGCTTCTTTCGAGCATAATTTCAGTCTGCGATTTTTTTGGTCTCTTAATTAAATAAATACTTAATTAAATGCTAAACAGCGCAAGGCACGGAGCGCCATCACCAGCAGCCGACTGAATTAAATTCCCTCTCGCGGCGACGTGAGGTGGAGGCGCGCATGTCGGAGCGGCTTTTTTGGCGCTGCGCATAATTTGAAGGTTGCGGCCGAGGCACCCAAGAGGATTCACGCTCTCCTTCGCTCCCGAGAGAGCGATTGCTGAGAGCCACGACAACCTGTTGTACACGCGTGCGTGTAAATGAGGCGCCTTCGTGAGGAAGCGCAGAGGGGGGGAAAAACAGGAGAGGAACACGACAGGGCAAAGTGGATGGAGGGGGAGTCTCGGCTGGTGGAGGGGTTGGTGTGCTTAAAGGAAGGTGAGAGTGTTAACGAATGTGTGTGTGTGTGTGTGTGTGTGTGTAACCAGCCGCTCGTAGTTCTTCTCTTTTATCGTGTTTTTGTTTTTATTGTTGTCGTTCCAGTTGCTTGTGCTGTTCTCAGTTTGTTGTTGTTGATGCTGTGGACGCTGCTGTTATTGTTATTATTGGGGTTATTTTTATTGTTGCTGCTGTTGTTTGTGTTGCTTCTGCTGCTTGTTGCTGGCCATTGACATGCTTGACATTCCACACTGATTACCAAGGAATGAACACGCAAGTGCGTGCGCGGTACGCGGCATCGACGCACGGAAATCCTTCTGCGGTGCGGCAGGCAAACAGAAACAATTTAAATAAATGACAAACTTACACCGGGTGCAACAGCAGCAGCAGCAGCAACAGCAGCAGGTTGGCGATGGCTGGCCGCATGATCATCGCACACGATCATTATAATTATAAAAACATGAAAACACGTCACATCTCAACCGATCTGATCGAGTCGATCAGTCGCACGATCGGATCGCTGAACGGATGGATGGACGGACAGTCGCGGATGGAGTTGAAGTGCCAATTCGGTGCACTGAATCAGGTAAGAATTTTAAATTTTTATCGCACGCATGTGACGTCTGCATCTTCGGCGGTAGCGTTGAGGTGGCCATGCCGGCAACAACAACGACAACAACAACGGCAACAACAACAACAGCAGGCCTCTCCAACAAGAGCACAAAGAAAAACTCCTTCGATTCTCCAGAGAGTCGGACAACCACGAACAGCCATCATCAACATCTCGTGAGTGTCAATCGATTCAGTGAGAGTGATCGTGGAACGTGTTGGTCATGCTGTTGTTCTTGTTGTTCTTCTTGTTGTCATTCTTGTCGTCGTCGTTTTTGTTGTTGTTGTTGTCGTCGTCGTTTTTGTTGTTGTTGTGTTTATTTGTTTACCGACATGTAGAGCGCGCTTATTTGCCGACTTCTGCTCATGTTGATGTCGCTCGCTGCTCATGTTGATGTTTACGCTCTCCGCATTATTGTTGTTGCTGTTGTTGGCGCTCTTTTGGTTACACATTCGCGTTACTCCTGCAATTTGTTGTTGGTGCCGTTGTTGTTGTTGCTGCTGTTAGGTTCTCTCGTTCGTCATTCTTATTGTTCGTCGTTTTTATTACTTGTCGTTTCTTTTTTTTTCACTCTTGTTGATGGGTTTTCGCTCTTGTTGATCTAATTGATTTCTTTTGTTGTTGTCCCCGCTGATGATGACGATGTTGTCGATGATAATCGCCGTGTTTCAGTGTTGATGATCTCAACCGATGATGATGATGATGACAATGATAATGATTGTGTACTTCGGTTGCTGTTATTTTTAATGTCGCTGGTAGTTTTTTAATTGTTGTTGCTGATATTATCATTATCATTTGTTATATTGTTGCTTTTGATGTTACTTTTGTTATTATTTTTTTTTTTTTTTATTTTTTTTTTATTTTTTTTTTAGTCACTAGTTATTGTGGTTGGCTTTGTTATTGTTGCTGACGACACAGATGATGATAACGACGGTGTGACGCTGTTGTCGTCTTTGTTGTTATTGTTGTTCTGCCGTAAGCTTTGTTGTTGTTGCGGCGATTGTAGTTGCCTCTGGTTTCGTTAATCACTGTAATCCTGCTTTAGTTCGTGTTGTTGTTGCTTCGAATGCTAGTTCATCCACTTCTGCTTTTCTTGCTATAAATGACATTACAACAAAAACAACAAAAACAACAACAACAACAACAACACCGCCGCCGCCGCCTACCGAGCCGATTCATCATTTCGCAGTCGTATCAACTTCAGCAGCTCCGTCCACCGACTCATCATCGCGCGTCTCGATTAGACTTCGGGGCACGCGTGAGTCCACGGAGCCGCAAACAACAACAACAACAACAACAACACCATCAGCAACAACAACAACAACATCTATAGCAACTGTCAAGGTTGAAAAATGTGTGTTTCCAGCATGCAGAGGGTGGAACTACGAAGACTCCCGTGCGCTGATGATGATGATGATGATGATGATGAAGGCAGGTTGAGTTGATGATGCGAAGAAGTTGCCAACTCGAGAAGTTTTGTGAATGCCTTGCAATTTTTGTCGGGTTCTTCCTTTCTTTTCAAGTGTACACTCGCATTAATTTGTGTTTATGTATTTCTAAACTATTTAATTTAATTTAATTGAATTGAATTCATGCTTTCATTTATCCTACTTTCATTCATCGCTCAAAATACCCCAGCATTTTTGTTTGGGAATCCACTTGTGTGTTGCTGTTGTTGTTGTTATCGTCCTCTTGTCCTTCGTTCTCCTTGTTTTTGAAAATTACCTTCAACTCATATTAAGCAATCACGTGAAGCTGTAACTGTAACGAAGAAGTTTTCCGATTTCAGAGGCGGGAGGACTCAAGAGAGGATGTTGAACTAACAAGACGCAACAACACGGAACGAACAACAACACGGAACGAACGAACGAACGAGCAACAACAACAGTCATTTGTAGCTGAGCTTTGAAAACACCGTTAAAAGGATTACAGAGTATAAAGCAGAAGAAGAAGAGGAAGAAAGTAGAGAGGCAGCAGGAGTAAAAGTTGCAGGAGCAGAATGAGCATCTGCAGGCAGCAGCAGCTACAAGGAGCGGCAACATCTTCTGCTGTGTTTGTTGTTGTTGGTTGTTGTTGTTGGTGGTTGTTGTTATTGTTGTCTGTTTGCCTGCATTAAATTAAGCGTGGGAAGTGGAAGGGGAATCAGAGGACGTCTGCTGGGAATACGATATCGTTGTTGTTGTTACCCGTCAAAGTTTCCACCAGCTACTTTTGTAGGTTTTTTGTTTTACTTGTATTTGTGATTCTGGGGTGGTTGTTGTTGTTGTTGTAATAACGTTTATTACATCAACACAGCAAAATAAATAGCGAAAATCGAAATAAAAGAATATTAAATTCCCACCAAACGGAACTCCATGGAAATCCACACAGAAATCCACACCGAAATCCCTTAACATTTCGTACAAAATGAAGCAAAAAGTTTCGCTTCTTGGTGAGACGATATCGTGCTGTAGGAAGAAATCTGAGGAAACTCGTCCCTTCATCCCCTCCGCCCTTAACTTACCCCTCTCCCCACTTCACTGACACACAAGCATCAGTGACTTCTTAACAAGGCCAGCAAACTTAATCTGTTCGTCAAGGGATTTCGTACGAACGAACATGGCAATCAAAATCTGTAGCATCAACGAATTGTGTTTCGTTCCGTTGCGTTGGCGTTGTCGTTTGTTGCCGTTACATTGCATTGCGTTGCAGTAGAGTTAAGAATCCGAACTACGTAACATTTTCTCCCAAAAGTGTCTCGGTTTCCTCTCTCTCTCTCTCTCTCTCTCTCTCTTCACTCGCGCTTGCTCGTATATGCACGCGTATGCAAGTTGAATGTCGGCAAGTGTGTCCGAGATGCCCGCGGGGAGAAGAATCAGTTTGCCAGGCAGTGAGAGCGGAGTGAATTTCCAGTGCTTCTAAAACGGGTGGCAACCCTCAACTCACAATTGCGTGCGCCACCGAGACTGGGGAGTCATAAACTGAAGTGTGAAATGGCGCGTAGATAATTTCAAAGCTCCATGAATAGTTGGAGTTGTGGTTGCTGTTGTTGTTATTGCTCAGATTATCATTTTATCACTTCGATATTCACTTGAGAGCAGTAGAAATGAGAGTTAAAGTAATCGGGTTTCGGTTTGAGAGAAGTTCGACGGAGTTTAACATTTTTCTTCAATCGCGTTTCTCGCGAATCGAGACTGAAGTCATTGGTAATCGGATCATTTAATAGTAAAGTAGTTGCAACGCTTTGCTAAGCTGGTACCGACTAGAATATCAACCGGTTTTTCTTTTCAGTTCCTTCGACACCTAAAACTTCAACGCAAAACACAACCACACGCAAACTATGCAACCGCAATATAAATGAAACTTCCTTCCCTCTGAGGACTCTCAGGAATGCCGTAGAAAACAGAAGAGATGAGGATGAGAGACCGTTAGAAAGGCGGGAGGAGAGGCACTGGAGGCGATACTCTCACACTCTCACACGCACAATTGGCAGGCGGCAACCGAACACAAAGAAAATTGACAGGGTTGACTCGCGATGCCGCGGGACAAAGCGGCCATTTTTAATTGCTCCGATGGTGTCTGTGTGTGTGTGTGTGTGTGTGTGTGTGTGTGTGTGTGTCTTCACTGGTGTGTTCTAGTCTACCAGGGTTGCCAATGCGGCAAAACGTTATGGCGTAACTTTATTTTATTGCCTCCGCTTTTGTAGTCGAATTTTTCTCTTGTTCGCTCGCTTAACAACCCCTAAAAGCAGTGGAATCACGCGGAACGTGGAAGAACAGCACTCGGGGTCACCCGAATGATGGCCATCAAGATATAAAGACAAGAGATATCGAGGAAAATAAAAAGCAAATAGGAAAAATTACCAACTAAAATGCGCGAAATTTGGCAAACTCTACAAACTGCGGTAGTTAAGAAGGTCAGAGGGCGCTGGTAGTTGTTGTTGTTGTTGTTGTTGTTGTTTTGGTCGTTTGGTAAAATTTATGCAACCGTTATTCTCGCATGACACACGTGTACACAAACAACAACGCACACATGGACGAGGACAGCGATATCTTGCGTAATCATTCGAGGCTGCGGAAAAGTATCGCGTATTTCTCGAGGATTCAAACGAATTTCTCGAGGATTCACACGAATTTCTCGAGGATTAGCGATCAATGAATAACAATGAGAAGCTCCGAGTGACACAAGAACGTGATGTGAAGACAAACACAATTGAATAACATTTGCATTGAGGATAATTAGAGTGAAAAGAAGGAAATCTAAGCATCCAAGGTTATCAAGGAACAGAGCGTCGTATTCCGCGTTTATATTGGTGATTATGTTTGTGTGTGTGTAAACCGTTACCTGCCTTGATTAGCAGTTATGAGAAGAATTACGAGAAGCCAGAAATTGCGGCACAAACGAAGAAGCGTTCGTTTCCTCTCATCAATCGAAGGTTGTTCATCGAACGAAACCGTGATAATGCCATGCAAACCACGGAATACGTCTAGAATCATCAAAGAAAATGACTTATTTTTGTAGTTAATTCCGCGAAATATCCATTCGGCACAAAACAACATCATCAAATCCAAATTTCAGAAAAACAACCGAACGCACAACTTTAAGGTTGCAACAATCAAGTCAAGCGAATTCATAGCGCTTTCGTATTTCGATTAAATCTTTCGCGTGCTGCGATCTTTCGAGATAAGAATGCTGATGGACTTTGAAAAGGTTACGGAAAATCAATAAAAATGCACACCAACCTGAGGTTGTTGGCAGTGATGGCGTCTCGCTATTAACGCATTTTAACAAGAACAGAAAATTGACTTGCAGATAAAATACTCGCATATAAAAAACCCAAACATTGACCACCGAAACAGTGTATCAAAATGGAACGTAACAACAACAAGAACAACAGCAGCACGAAGGATCCTCTCGACCTCCATCACGATTCATGCCGCCAATTACGGGATTTTTATATTATGATTGATTTCTTAATGCTGGTAATGATAGGACCGAGTTATGGCGAGCTTTGCCGAACGGAGGGCGAGCAACGAATTCCTGAAACCACCGAAATTCAAAAACGAAACCGAAGAACTACAAGACGCTGCGTGGTCTTCATTAGTTTTCGCATATCTTGAGACCGCCAACATTTAGCAATTCTGTGGTTTTTGCTTTCGCCGGCTTTCGGTGATTGTTGTTGTTGCTGCTGCTGTTGTTGTTGTTGTTGCTGTTGTTGTTGTTGCTGCTGCTGTTGTTGCGCTTTCTTGTATCGCTCCTGTTTTTATTTTGGTCCCGGTCGTCATAACGTTATTTATTGGATGGTCAACGTACGCCGGATTGATGATCGAACGACTCAAGATCAGTGGCAAGAAGAGGCAGGATGTGTTGTTGTTGTTGTTGTTGTTGCTGTTGTTGTTGCTGTTAGTGGTGTTGTTGTTGTTGTTATGATCATTAATGATGTTCTTATTCCACTCGAAAATACTGCCAAATTTTCGAACCAACCAACCGACCAACCAACCAACCAACCAACCAACCAACACAATTGCCGCTCCTGCCGTTCCATCGCGCCAACGTCGATGTTATCAGCGGTTCCCCCAACTCCATGGACCGCGAAGCCCTTAAACGTTGCGCTGATTCTTTTAATGAGTCGCTATTTTAGACGATCCAGCGAAGCCCATCAGCAAACAGCAGCCACTTCTGGGTGGCGATGGGTTCACATCGCACTTTGACAGGCTGCGAAGAGAGAGAATGGGAGGCAAGAAGAGAAATAAAGCAGCAACAACAGAATTTATTACTTCACCGCACAACGAAAATTATTTTCCACTACACAACTTCAGGATATTCTTGAAAAGGTTTTCCTTTTAAGGCGTTGAAGGAAACAGGAGTGAAGAGGGGGAGGGGGGAGGAAAAGAGAGTGAAGACTACTTAATTATACTCGTAATAATGAAGTACAGCAATAAAACGGCTAATTAAAACCCACTTTATAACTCACAAAGCAACCACGAAGCAGTTTTCAAGTCGTAAAGCAACCTGCAGTCACTTCAGTGCGAGTGAAGTCACCAATGACTTCATCGCTGTTACTGCAGTAATTTTACAAGAAATTGTTAAAAGAATTGAATCGAAGTAAGTTTGAACAGCAAATGTGTGAAGGTTATTAATATTGATTTAATTACGATATTTTCTGCAATAATTCACGATTAAAAGCTTTCTGCTTGAGATAACAACTTCAAATTGAAACTAAAACGAGTGGTTTTGATTCCCGTGTGATTTCATTGTCATCTACAATTTTGACATTTATTTTGACAGCTCTTTTGTAACGATCGTCCTTTCAACATTCATGTCTCTCGTCCTCTTGTCCTCCCCCCGGGTTTCCCAAGTTGCACGACAGCCTTCTGCCTGAAGCTATTTTGTCTCAAAGTTGTGATCAATTCCTTCAGGATCTAAATTTCTTGTGCGTAGCAAGGATAACGTAATTCAATTGCGCGTTCGGTTGTGCGTGGTCGCGTGTGTGGTCTGAGTGTCCCAGTTTCGTAGCTATTGATGAACTGGAACAGCTATACTCACTCGCAGATTTGTATGTTTGTATATACAAAATTTTAATTTTAAAATACCCAGTAAACATTTCTTTGAGATCGAAATTTGTTTATAAGAAAATATCAATTCCATATCAAGTCCATATCAAGTCAAAGTCAAGCCAAAGTCAAGTTAAAGTCCTTCAAATATTAGGAAAATATAAATTCACTATCAAGTTAATATCAAGTCAATATTAATTAAATAGCAAGCCAATATTACGTCAATATCAATACAAAGTCCATATTAAGTGAGAGTCAAAAACAAGTCAATATTAAGTAAATATGAAGTCAATATCAAGTCAATTTCAAGTCAATTTCAAGTCAATTTCAAGTCAACACCAAGTCAGTATTAGGAAAATAACAAGTCAATATCAAGTTTATATCCGATCGTCAGTTCAATACTAAGTCAATGTGGAGTCAGTGAGAAGTCAATATGAAGTCAATATCCAGTCATTATAAAGTCAATATTAAGTCAACATGAAGTCAATATTAAATTAAAAACCATTCAATATCAAGTCAGTACTGATTCAATAAAATTCAATAGCATTTCAATATCAAGTCGATAATAAGTCAAAAACGGATTATCACGAAGTCAATAATAAGTAAAATTTAAGTCATTCTCATGTCAATTTCTGGTCATTTTTTAGCAAAAGAAAAATACTTTTGAAGAAAAATCAAAAATCCTGCTTTAGAAAATTCGCACAAAATTTGGAAATTTTTTTTCCTTTTTCTAAATTGAAATTCGTTGGTAATTTTATTGAATAAAAGGAGTTTTTGGGGTTTCAAAATCTTGCAGTTTTTATCATTTCTCACGCGACGGTTCACTGGGACGGATGGATGGATGGATTGTTGCGCTGGCACACCGTGTCGGCCTTCGTATGTCGGCCTCCATATTTTGGTCCCAAATGAGTCTTCGGTTTGAGCGGCCGCATCAGCAACAGCAATGGCAACCTATTTTGCCATCCTTCACTTGGAATCTGTTGTCAGTGATTGAATTAGAAGACTCGAAAGAGAGCTCATTAAAAATTAATTTGCTGATTTGGCCAGCTGATTTGGTTTGCTTCCGTTGAAAGGATGCTGCGGGGAAGACAAATGGACGTGGTAAAGGAAGAGAAATGTGAAGTGAGGGAAGAAAGATTTGAGAAGAAAAATTTGCAGTAAAAGAAGAAAAATGTGAAAAGAAGATCAACCGGAAACTAAATAAGAAGTGGGGGGGGGGGGAAATACGGAGGAGGAGAAGAAGAAAGGAAGCACGAAGTAGAATAGAAAGCAAAGAAGGAGAAGGAGAAGGAGAAGGAGGAGCAGGAGGAGCAGGAGGAGCAGGATTCGAGCAAAAAATCGGGCAAAAGCTAGAGAAGTTTTTAATTCAATTTGGTTTCAATTCAATGCGGGTTGCTATTCAACTTGTTTTCATCATAAATAAAATAAACTTCACCATTTAGTTTTCATTTCTCCAACTGTACTTAAATATTTAGTTTGAATTTTCCACTTGAACGAGCTGAAAAATCAAATTATCTGTACACGAGATCATCAACGACATCCAGAGGCATCCGAAGATTTTTTATCGCATTTTATTACCGGAAAATTCGGTGCACTACACCGCAGGACACAATGTAATCTACAGAATGGGTTTTAAACGCACACACAAACACGAACACACACACACACACACGCACACTCATGTAATGTATTCGTATGACCTCCATCACCAAAAGCTTCCTCTCACACTTCAAATCGAGCTTCACGTCGAGCTCATCAGTTCTTAATTTTGTTCATTTTAATCCATGACGTTTAATAAATTGACACAAAATGCATCGTTAAACTTCACAACAGTAACGGTGGCGGCAACAGCAACAACAACACCAACAACAACAACACCAACAACAACAACGTTAGCAACTACAACATCAGTTACTGCATGTCTAGCTGTAGAACATCGAAATTGACAAGCTCAATTAAATCTCAAACACACTCACACTCTCTCACTCTCTCTCTCTCTCTCTCTCTCTGTCTCTCAAACAAATACACACATACGCACACACACACACGTACAAGTTCACACAGATACTCCGACTAATACAATTAAAACAACATCAATGCAACAGCAAAAAAGGCCGCAGAGAGAAACTCGTTGCAATCCAGTGCTGCCAAATTGCTTCCAATTAAATTCTAGCAACAACACGAACAGTTTGAGTGCAGAATGTGTGTGTGTGTGTGTGTGTTGGAGTGTAAAGTGGGTGGGGTTTCACAAGGATTAGTGTGTGTGCGTGTGTGTGTGTGTGTGTGTGTGTGTGTGTGTGTGTGCTCACTTTGACACACAGAAGAACCGAACTACTTTTTGCTGGATTAACTTTGATTGAAATTATCAGCTTTTCGGAAAGCTGCAGCTGTGTGTTGCAGTATTTTGTGGGCGTGTCAGAATGCACAAAACTTGTCGCCTCCACACCCCGGCTGGATGAGAGTGTGTGCGTTCCTCTACTTCCGCGAATTTTGATGTAATTTTCTTGTTGTATCTACAAAATAACTAAAATTAGAGTAATCTAACAAAAAAAAAAAAGAAGAAGAAGGAAACAGAATTATTAGACAAAAATCACACAAAAAAAATTAAACCAAACAACAACCACGACGGCTATTAAAACAACAAAATAAAAAAACAAAACGGGAAAACAAAAAAGTGAAAAATCTACAAAATAAAATAGAGTGAAAATATTGAAATTCAGCTCACAACATTAAATTAAAACCGCAGCACTTCGTTGGTTCAACGTTGGTGAGTCAGCGGATGGTGAAGAATATTGGAAAATAATTTAGTTGCAGCATTAACAGCAGCGCCAACAACAATAAAAACAACAACAACCACAAACAGCTACAACAACCAGCTAAACCGATGTATCGAGTGGCTGCTTTGCGGCCAAAATTTGCGAGTTTCAGCAGATTTCGATGCATAAAAAATACATTCGAGATGCATTTCATGGTGAAAACTCGAGAAATATAAAGACGAGAGGAGGCAGCGAGGGAGCCGCTTGGCGTGGAGGGGACGAGGGAGGAAATTCTGGTGGTTTGTGGAAAGTTGAAAAAATTTTGAAAATTCGTTGATAAATAAAATGAACGAATGACATGAATAGAGGAGAAAATTTACGAGAATTTAAGAAACGAAGCAACTCTAAACTAGTTTCCCCTCTAAAATTCAATAAACTGCAGGAAGGCAAAAGGATAATCCGACGAGTTTCCATTAAAAACACGTAAAACTTTCATGAGTTCCCATTAAAAACACGTAAAACTTTCATGAGGACGACCACTCACACTGAGAGTTTCACGTCTAACTGCAATCTAACCAGCGAACTAATTAAAATGCATTTAATACCGAATTTCGAAACTTGTAACTCATCGCTAAAATTTGTCGCTCGTAGTTTTCAGCAGAAGTTTGCATGAAGCCTCGAGCTACAAATAATCAGCTCCGCTCAGCTCAACTCAGCTCAACTCAACTCAACTCTACTCTGCTCTGCTTTGCTTTGCCCTGCTCTGCTCTGCTCTGCTTTGCCCTGCTCTGCTCTGCTTTGCCCTGCTCTGCTCTGCTCTCCTCTGCTGTACTCTACTCTGATCAACTCTACTCGCGTAACTGTTGTGGCCACAAAATTCGCCATAATTGCGAAAGTAACTTCAGTGATTACCAACAACGTGGTGCAGCTGCGTTCAAGTTTAACCCGTTAAGGCAAACCAAAAATCTTCAAATACATTAAATAAGACGAAAAAAGCTTAAAAAAAAACTAAATAAGAAAAACCGAGAACTAAAAAGGATTGAAAAAAGTCCACTTAAAGCTGAAGAAGACGCTTGGCAAACGCGAAAAATACGCAAAAAAAACGCGAAAACTTTTCGTGCGGGCGTCGAAATGTAATTCGAGTGCGGCCGTGCGAGTGCATTGTAAGCCAGAGGGCGCTGTTAACGAAACTGCTTCCGGTTCGGCGTAAGTACGAAATTTATGAAAATTCCGTTTTTATTCTCCTTTAGTTCTCCTTCAGTTCGTTACTGATAATTTGCATAAAATTTGCATGTAAAGTTGTTGTTGTTGTTGTTGTTGTGGTTGCTGTTGCCGCTGCAGATGTTGTTGTTGTATTTATCCTTTGTACTGCTGCTGTTGTTGTTGTTATTGTCGCTTATAAAACTTTTACCGTGTAGAACAAAGAAAGAAATTAGAAACTTTTTTGCTCTCAAATTTAATACGTTTTTTCCTGTTTACATGTTTCGCTTCGATGCCTTTGAATGTGGATGAGAGAGAGAGAGAGCGACAACAGCAGCAACAACAACAACAACAACGACATCAGATATAAAAAGCACGAACATCAAATGTGCATCACGATGACTCGAGGATCGAGGATTGAGGAGCCCGAGGACACAAAAAGGCTGCGAAACTTTTCACTTTGACGTCCTCTCACTCACCGTTAACTGTCTTACTTCGTCTTTGCTTTCCGTGGGTCTTTGAAAAAATTTGAAAGAAAAAACAAATTAAAAGAGAATTAGAAAATTTGTGATCTCTTATTTTCTTCTTCAAAGATTTAAATTTAATACTCAAGAAATGAAAGTTGAAGTTATTTCAACGCAGAAAACGTAATTTTACAAACAAATTGTAAACAATAAATAATAAAAAATGTTTTCCTTAAAAAACAAGACTTAAAAATAAAGAGAAAACTCAAAAAACTTGAAAATTGAAAATTTAATTTGTATTTAATTAGAGAAGAAAAGTTGTGAGAATCGCGGGAATTAAAAAACTCGGGGGAAAAAACGCAGCAATTCAATTACAGCGCCTTGCAAAACCCTGCATCGGAAGTGACATCCGGCTGAAGTGGTGTCGAGCAGCAGAAGTTTTGCTGTGTTGTGCAAGATGGCGCGAGCGTGTTTCCGTTGCCAACAGCGACCTCTGGTCTCTGCTGGCTGAACTCGAAGTTCTGTGGTCGCGCGTTTAGCTGGCGTTTTTTATGCAAATCAAGTGTCTGGCGTTGTAATGCGACAGCAGACTACGACGGAAAACAACAACAGCGGCAATTACGACAACAACTACAAGAGCAATTACAACAGCAACTAAAACAGCAACATTAGCGGTAACTAAAGCAACAACAGCGTAGACTGCGAGTGACTCCCCGACGGTATGCGAGAAGTTTGAAATGTTGAGCGGTAAACGAAAACTAAGGACGAGATGGTCGTCACGAATACTTGCGTGAGAAGTACTGACAGCCGCAAGCAGATGGAAAGCAAGGCTTTCGTGCAACTCGTAGAGGACGAGGACGAGGACGAGGACGAAAAGGACGAAGAGAAGAACGCCGCGGCAGGAAGGACTATCATGAGTTTTGACGGGTAAACCAAAAACCGCAAAACTTATACACGTCTTGTGTTTTTTTTTCCTTTTTATGATGTGTGGAGGACATGTTGCGGTGTAGGGAAGAAATGGGGGCACAGAGATGAAAGATGCAAGCGAGTTGAGGAAGAATCATCCTTAGAATGTTTCTGTGTCAGTAATTCCACATTCCAAGCAGAACAAAATGCAAACAGAAGTCGGAAATGCTGAGAAGGCTGTAAATTTTTGTATTTTACTATATAAAGTTACTTGTAGAAACTGTTCCCACTTGTAATGGGTAACTTTGGTGGTCCCTGCTGTTCTGTTATTTGTTTCTAGACAACTCTTCTCAGAGCGATTTTTGATGAATTGATATTCCACCGTTTCAAATTTGGCCAATATAACTCTTCCCACTTGTCGAATGAATGTACATTGATATTCTTTTCATTTCCCCTTTATTATTATAATTAATTAAAATTTCCCTATTTGCAAGTTGTGTCAAAAACTATTTATTCGTAAAAATTGAGCTAATACAGAGTGAGAACACTTTGCAATTTTACTGTTCCCACTAGGAATTTTTCTAGAAAAATTATTATTAGAGAATTATGGGGAAAACTTCCCGTTTAAATGGAAAATTTAAACTCTTCCCATCAACCACTGAAATTAAAAAGCTGTTCCCACTCCCAATTGTTACTCACACGATGAGTTCGTAAAACTTGTAAGCTTGTAGCAAAACTTGTAATTTCAACAATTGCTGCCAACCGATGAGTCACCACTGTCACTGCCACTCTTCTCACTTCGCGTAGGATTGCAGGATTATTTCATTGCCGTTCACTGCGAACGCACTAAATCACTTTATGGCCATTAAAAAGTTACGCGATAACTCGTCGCACACTCGTAGTATTTTACACTGGAAATTGGTCTCGTTTCTTCATTGCGTTGGCGTTTTAATAACTGTTCTCACCCATTTTTATAGAGTTTTTGTCCGTACTTTTGCCATAAATTTTGTGCCCACGTTCAGTTGTGTACAGTTGAAGTTTTATTTGAATTTTTGGCAAACGTTTCTGTTTTTTTTAATGCTTTTTTCAATACTTTTTTCAGCACTTTTGCAATTTCTGCATTTTCCCCCCTTTTTTTGTTGACGTTTTCATATTTTTTGTTTTAATTGAAATACTGGCGACGAGAATGGCATTTAAAATATGCTGAGTTAGTAGTTGCTTTTATTTTTCCTGGTGCCACTTTTGTTGTTGTTGGATTGTTGTTGTTGTTGTTTTTGACAGAGGTTAAAATTGTGTCGCTGCATGAATTGATGTCGTCATTGGTTTTTCTACGCTACATTTATGCGGAGTGGAAGTGGTACTGGCATCAGTTGTTGTTGTTATTATTGTTGTTAGCGTTGTTGTTGTTGTTGTGTTGTTGTTGTTCTTGTGTTTTCTATTGTTATTATTACGAGTTATATCAGCATGACGTCTTGTTGCACTGCCGATGTAATTTAAATGAATTTTGAAATTTGGTACAGTTGAGCAAAAAGTCAGAGAGTGAAATAAAAGAAACTTCAGAGAAAGAAAAAAAAATAGAAAATCTGTAAATTGTTCTTCATTTATTCTGATGAAGTCTTTTCTTTAGACCAAAAAATTGCCATTATTTATAATTATTATAAAAATAATTTAAAAAAAAAAATAATAATAAAAATAAAAAATATAATTATTATAAATTTAACTTAACTTTTATTCAAATGAAAATTTTTCAAAGCCAGAATCGCGTTTAACTCAATTATTAATAAAATATATTTTCGTATTTTTTAAATTTTTTTTTATTTTTTATTTTTGTTTTTTTTTGCTCTTCACAAGCATCATTCTGCGTTTTTTCTCCGTCCTTCTCGTCACTGATGAGTCAATTTAGCTGAAGGATTATTTGAGCTCTCAGCGTAAAGTGAAGCGAATCCGCAAATAAATTTGAACAAAAGGTGGGCGCTTAAAATTGCTGATCCCTTGTTGGCAACACAAACGCACACAAAAAAGGGGCAAACATACATCTCAACTCATTAAGAGTGCTTACGTGTGTGTGTGTGTGTGTGTGTGTGTGTGTGTGTGTGGAGTGTTTTTTGCGCTCAAGCATGCATGAGTGACTTTTCAGCTCTTGTCTTCTCACTCCGGCCTCTTCAACCGAAAGCGCTTCCCACAGCGCGTTTGGTTCAAATTAACAACTGAAACGTGCTGCCTACACACGAATGCAATTAAAATCACTCTTGCGCACACCAGCACACATACATACACACACCCATACACACGCACACACGTCCAACACACAGCCGCACCCATTCAACATTCAACCGCAAGTCAGTCATTTAACTCAGGTGGGTGATGCGGCGACGTCAAGCCTGCGTTTTCATTGTCTGCCTCGATTAAGCTGTCGTACGTCAGCTGCAACAGCAGCAGCAACAGCAGCAGCAGCAGCAGCGCAGCATCCACTGCACGGCCAACCAGAGGACGACGACTTCAAGGATGTGCAGCGCCGAGCAGCTTCGAGCGCTTCAATTGCAATCGCAGGAGTTTCCGCACTGAATGGCTTTCGTCTTCAATAAAGTTGGTGTTGCTGTTATTGTTGTTCTTATTGCTAGTGTTTGTGTTGTTGTCGTTGTTGTCGTTGTTGTCGTTGTTGTCGTTGTTGTCTTGTTGTTTCTGTTTTGTTAGTATCCACGTTGTTTTCGTTGTTGTTGCTATTCTATGTTTTATCAGCTATTCTACGTAATGCATGAATTCACGTCGTCGCTGTCGAAATTATCGTCATCATTTTCGCTATCACTCTCGCGCACATCGTTTTCGATATCGATATCAATACGGTTTCCATCTTCCTCAGCATCTTAATCATCATCGTCATCGCCATCGTCATCGCCATCGTCATCGCCATCGTCATCGTCATCGCCATCGTCATCGTCATCGTCATCGTCATCGTCATCGCCATTGTCATCGTCATCGCCATCGTCATCGCCATCGCCATCGTCATCGCCATCGTCATCGCCATCGTCATCGTCATCGTCATCGCCATCGTTATCTTCTCAACTATCATCGTCATCAGCATCCTCGACGGACCTCCTTCGGATTTATTTTCCAGTTCAACCAATAACGAAAATTGCCTCTTCTGCGTCAAGATTACCGAAAATTGAGCAATAAAATTAAAGTTCGCCCAATCTGCTCAATTTGTGGACACAGAATGGCTTCCCCCACAAAAGCTTCTCGAATAAAGAGCACGAAATGTTCTGCGACAACTTGAGAGAATTTATTTACGCAGCATTTCACTTCAATGATTTTCACCTTTACACCTCATACACAAATGCACAAATACGTACACACAGACACACACACACACACACAGAGCCACACATATTCACGCTACGCCGTTATGTGTGCAGATAAGGCAAAAAACGACGAGAAAGTTTGTTTGAATAGCAGACGAAATAGAAGTCACAACAAGGAGCGATTAAGTGTGGCGCACAGCACACACACACACACACAAACACAAACACACATACACACATACACACCCATACACATCCAACTCTAATCGAGATGTAGGAAAGCAGCAAATAAGCTGAAAAACACACACAGAGAAGTTTATCTGAGCAAATAAACAGCAAAAAGGAAAAAGAAAAGAGAAACACAAAAACAAGCATATTAATACGTAAAATATATCAAACAACAACACCAACAACAACACCAACACCAACAGCAACACCAACAACAACACCAACAGCAACACCAACAACAACACCAACAGCAACACCAACAACAACACCAACAACAACACCGCTAGACACCACAATCATCTGTTCTTCTCGCAGAGAGAAAAATCAGGCTCGGATGGAGGGAGAGAGAGCGAGTTTTGAAGACCTCCGTCGGACCTCCATTAGAAAATAATAAAAATTACCACGTTTTTAATGAATTTTCGATCTTATGATTTTCAATAATTTTAACTTAATGATTTTCTCTCTTCTTTACTCATTAAACTAATTCGAATTTCATTTTTTAAACCACAAAAACAATAAATCATAAAATAAATTTTGTTAAAATAGGAGTTAATTTTGTCTAGTAGTAGTAAAAGTAGTAGTAATAGTAGTAGTAGAAGTAGTAGTAGAAGTAGTAGTAGTAGTAGTATTTATTATTTATTATTTATTGTTTTATTTTTATTATTTATTTATTATTTATTTTTATTATTTATTTTTTATTATCCATTTATTAATTAGTAGTAGTAGTAGTAGTAGTAGTTTTTTTTTTTAATTATTATTTTATTATTATTATTTATTCATAAATTTTATATGAATATTTTATTTTAGTGGCAGTAGTAGTGGTGGTAGTGGTAGTAGTAGTGGTAGTAGTAGTAGTGGTAGTAGTAATTGTTGTTGCTTTTGCTGCCATAGTTTCAGTTTGTGTTATTGTTGCTGTCGTTGTTGTAGTTCTCCCGTTCGCATTTCTAACTGCGAGTTTATTTATGCGGACAGATGCACTCGCACATTTGATCTCGCATGAAATGAATGTCACAGCGAGTCTCTGATTTCGTGTACGTGACTCTTTGAATTGTGTATGTGACCGAATATGTGTTTACATGGGGGAGTGTGTGTGTGTGTTTAGATGTGTGCTCATGGATTAAACGCGACAGTGTTTACGAAACTCAACGAACCTTGATGAAGTTTAACGCTCGAAAACATGTTTTTAACGGGTTTCATATTTGTTAACTCAGAATATGAAAAAATACGAACAGAATATGAAAAACGTATGAATAACTCACGAGTTAAAATCCCCTAAAATCTCACTGAAGGCGTTTTCAGGGAAATATTTTGATGAGATTATTTTTGTTAAAAGTAAAACGCGGATTAATTTTATAATAACTTTTATGCACTTAAAAAAAGTGGAAAAATTGATTCCATTTTAGTGAAATTAAAATTTCCATTTTAGTAACATTAACTTTGAACGATTTTAACGTAGTCGTTGACCGTCAAACCGTCAATTGAACCACCTGCGTGGAAACAGAAAGTCATTTCGTCCCGGTCTGAGTCTGACTTTTCTTTATCTTCCCTTTTTTCTCGAAACTCTCTTCTCCAGCTTATTGACAATATTACAGCCGCTCACATTTATATTCCCCCCGTTAGAGAAACACAACATGTTCGGCCTCGAAAGTTCGCTTATCGAAGACGCGCTCGTATATCATGCAACAAAGTTTTCGCTCTTATCATAATAAACGCAAAACAAGACGTGACACCGACCGACGGCAGCAATAAATTACTTCATAATCTTCTCGACAAAATTGTGGTGCGCGGAAAACAACCCCGAGGAAGTACTAATAAGGATTCCTGCGATGTAAATGGTCCCTCGATGCAAACATACGTTCGGGAGAAGCATGAACTCGCCCAGGAACTGCCGAGGTTCGCTCAGGAAATCCCGCACATACGTGGTGCGTATTTATTCAGTAATGACATCCTGCGGCTGACGAGACACCCTCACGCAACATCCTTCCAACATCCTGCCATCACCTCCCTCTCGTTCTGTTCGCCGTCTCGTGCGTTGCTCGTAATCTAATCAAAAATTATTACCTTCAATCGTAAGCAACAAAACTTTCAACAAATAAATTCTTGTGCAGCTCGCTATAACACCCTGTAAACCGATTCGGGGGATGGAGGTGGGCGTGTATTCAAGCCGCTTAAGTTATTTTGGCAAAATGATCTGCTATCTGCGAATATTTAACTCTGAACATTAAACTGAAGGAAGCGAGAACGGATGAAAATCTATCGATTAAAACTGTCAAGCAGAACGAAACGCGTTAAATCGTTAGAATTGAGACGAGTTTTCACTTATAGCAACGATATCGAAATCGAGACTAAGACAGCCAATCCAACCGACAATCGAGTTAATTAAATTGTTTCTAAATGTCGTAATTTCACTGAAAACTACAACCCTGATCTCGATTCCCTTCTCGACTTGGTATCATCTCGAAAAAAAAAAAAAATTTCTGTCGCCATTAACATCTCGGCTGGAAAATGCATTTCGATCTCCATTATCGTCCCGCATATATGCCACTTGGCCAGAAAATTTTTCTAAAATTACGAAAAAAGGCACTGAAAACGCGCATTTTTAGTTAGCCTACACTGGCATGATGAAGTGGCCACTGCCCACTCCATTAAGTGGCCACTGCCCACTCCATGGTCCGAGTGCGTTGATGAAACTTACCATTTTGGAAAGCTAATGGCAGCACCTTTCCAGCGATATATGCCACTTGGCCAGAAAATTTTTCTAAAGTTACGAAAAAAGGAACTGAAAACGCGCATTTTTAGTTAGCCTACACTGGCATGATGAAGTGGCCACTGCCCACTCCATGGTCCGAGTGCGTTGATGAAACTTACCATTTTGGAAAGCTAATGGCAGCACCTTTCCAGCGATATATGCCACTTGGCCAGAATATTTTTCTAAAGTTACGAAAAAAGGCACTGAAAACGAGCATTTTTAGTTAGCCTACACTGGCATGATGAAGTGGCCACTGCCCACTCCATTAAGTGGCCACTGCCCACTCCATTAAGTGGCCACTGCCCACTCCATGGTCCGAGTGCGTTGATGAAACTTACCATTTTGGAAAGCTAATGGCAGCACCTTTCCAGCGATATATGCCACTTGGCCAGAATATTTTTCTAAAGTTACGAAAAAAGGCACTGAAAACGCGCATTTTTAGTTAGCCTACACTGGCATGATGAAGTGGCCACTGCCCACTCCATGGTCCGAGTGCGTTGATGAAACTTACCATTTTGGAAAGCTAATAGCAGCACCTTTCCAGCGATATATGCCACTTGGCCAGAATATTTTTCTAAAGTTACGAAAAAAGGCACTGAAAACGAGCATTTTTAGTTAGCCTACACTGGCATGATGAAGTGGCCACTGCCCACTCCATTAAGTGGCCACTGCCCACTCCATGGTCCGAGTGCGTTGATGAAACTTACCATTTTGGAAAGCTAATGGCAGCACCTTTCCAGCGATATATGCCACTTGGCCAGAAAATTTTTCTAAAGTTACGAAAAAAGGAACTGAAAACGCGCATTTTTAGTTAGCCTACACTGGCATGATGAAGTGGCCACTGCCCACTCCATGGTCCGAGTGCGTTGATGAAACTTACCATTTTGGAAAGCTAATGGCAGCACCTTTCCAGCGATATATGCCACTTGGCCAGAATATTTTTCTAAAGTTACGAAAAAAGGCACTGAAAACGAGCATTTTTAGTTAGCCTACACTGGCATGATCAAGTGGCCACTGCCCACTCCATTAAGTGGCCACTGCCCACTCCATGATCCGAGTGCGTTGATGAAACTTACCATTTTGGAAAGCTAATGGCAGTACCTTTCCAGCGATATATACCACTTGGCCAGAATATTTTTCTAAAGTTACGAAAAAAGGCACTGAAAACGCGCATTTTTAGTTAGCCTACACTGGCATGATGAAGTGGCCACTGCCCACTCCATGGTCCGAGTGCGTTGATGAAACTTACCATTTTGGAAAGCTAATGGCAGCACCTTTCTAGCGATATATGCCTCTTGGCCAGAATATTTTTCTAAAGTTACGAAAAAAGGCACTGAAAACGCGCATTTTTAGTTAGCCTACACTGGCATGATAAAGTGGCCACTGCCCACTCCATTAAGTGGCCACTGCCCACTCCATGGTCCGAGTGCGTTGATGAAACTTACCATTTTGGAAAGCTAATGGCAGCACCTTTCCAGCAATATATGCCACTTGGCCAGAATATTTTTCTAAAGTTACGAAAAAAGGCACTGAAAACGCGCATTTTTAGTTAGCCTACACTGGCATGATCAAGTGGCCACTGCCCACCCCACGGTGGGCACTGCCCACTCCATGGTCCGAGTGCGTTGATGAAACGTACCATTTTGGAAAGCTAATGGCAGCACCTTTCCAGCAATATATGCCACTTGGCCAGAATATTTTTCTAAAGTTACGAAAAATGACACTGAAAACGCGCATCTTTAGTTAGCCTACTATACACTGGCATGATGAAATGGCCACTGCCCACTCGATGGTCCGAGTGCGTTGATGAAACTTACCATTTTGGAAAGCTAATGGCAGCACCTTTGCAGCAATATATGCCACTTGGCCAGAATATTTTTCTAAAGTTACGAAAAATGACACTGAAAACGCGCATCTTTAGTTAGCCTACTATACACTGGCATGATGAAGTGGCCACTGCCCACTCGATGGTCCGAGTGCGTTGATGAAACTTACCATTTTGGAAAGCTAATGGCAGCACCTTTCCAGCGATATATGCCACTTGGCCAGAATATTTTTCTAAAGTTACGAAAAAAGGCACTGAAAACGCGCATTTTTAGTTAGCCTACACTGGCATGATCAAGTGGCCACTGCCCACTCCATGGTGGGCACTGCCCACTCCATGGTCCGAGTGCGTTGATGAAACTTACCATTTTGGAAAGCTAATGGCAGCACCTTTCCAGCGATATATGCCACTTGGCCAGAATATTTTTCTAAAGTTACGAAAAATGGCACTGAAAAAGCGCATTTTTAGTTAGCCTACTATACACTGGCATGATGAAGTGGCCACTGCCCACTCGATGGTCCGAGTGCGTTGATGAAACTTACCATTTTGGAAAGCTAATGGCAGCACCTTTGCAGCAATATATGCCACTTGGCCAGAATATTTTTCTAAAGTTACGAAAAATGACACTGAAAACGCGCATCTTTAGTTAGCCTACTATACACTGGCATGATGAAGTGGCCACTGCCCACTCGATGGTCCGAGTGCGTTGATGAAACTTACCATTTTGGAAAGCTAATGGCAGCACCTTTCCAGCGATATATGCCACTTGGCCAGAATATTTTTCTAAAGTTACGAAAAATGGCACTGAAAACGCGCATTTTTAGTTAGCCTACACTGGCATGATCAAGTGGCCACTGCCCACTCCATGGTGGGCACTGCCCACTCCATGGTCCGAGTGCGTTGATGAAACTTACCATTTTGGAAAGCTAATGGCAGCACCTTTCCAGCGATATATGCCACTTGGCCAGAATATGTTTCTAAAGTTACGAAAAATGGCATTGAAAACGCGCATTTTTAGTTAGCCTACACTGGCATGATCAAGTGGCCACTGCCCACTCCACGGTGGGCACTGCCCACTCCATGGTCCGAGTGCGTTGATGAAACGTACCATTTTGGAAAGCTAATGGCAGCACCTTTCCAGCGATATATGCCACTTGGCCAGAATATTTTTCTAAAGTTACGAAAAATGGCACTGAAGAAGCGCATTTTTAGTTAGCCTACACTGGCATGATCAAGTGGCCACTGCCCACTCCATGGTGGGCACTGCCCACTCCATGGTCCGAGTGCGTTGATAAAACGTACCATTTTGGAAAGCTAATGGCAGCACCTTTGCAGCAATATATGCCACTTGGCCAGAATATTTTTCTAAAGTTACGAAAAATGACACTGAAAACGCGCATCTTTAGTTAGCCTACTATACACTGGCATGATGAAGTGGCCACTGCCCACTCGATGGTCCGAGTGCGTTGATGAAACTTACCATTTTGGAAAGCTAATGGCAGCACCTTTCCAGCGATATATGCCACTTGGCCAGAATATTTTTCTAAAGTTACGAAAAAAGGCACTGAAAACGCGCATTTTTAGTTAGCCTACACTGGCATGATGAAGTGGCCACTGCCCACTCCATGGTCCGAGTGCGTTGATGAAACTTACCATTTTGGAAAGCTAATGGCAGCACCTTTCTAGCGATATATGCCTCTTGGCCAGAATATTTTTCTAAAGTTACGAAAAAAGGCACTGAAAACGCGCATTTTTAGTTAGCCTACACTGGCATGATAAAGTGGCCACTGCCCACTCCATTAAGTGGCCACTGCCCACTCCATGGTCCGAGTGCGTTGATGAAACTTACCATTTTGGAAAGCTAATGGCAGCACCTTTCCAGCAATATATGCCACTTGGCCAGAATATTTTTCTAAAGTTACGAAAAAAGGCACTGAAAACGCGCATTTTTAGTTAGCCTACACTGGCATGATCAAGTGGCCACTGCCCACCCCACGGTGGGCACTGCCCACTCCATGGTCCGAGTGCGTTGATGAAACGTACCATTTTGGAAAGCTAATGGCAGCACCTTTCCAGCAATATATGCCACTTGGCCAGAATATTTTTCTAAAGTTACGAAAAATGACACTGAAAACGCGCATCTTTAGTTAGCCTACTATACACTGGCATGATGAAATGGCCACTGCCCACTCGATGGTCCGAGTGCGTTGATGAAACTTACCATTTTGGAAAGCTAATGGCAGCACCTTTGCAGCAATATATGCCACTTGGCCAGAATATTTTTCTAAAGTTACGAAAAATGACACTGAAAACGCGCATCTTTAGTTAGCCTACTATACACTGGCATGATGAAGTGGCCACTGCCCACTCGATGGTCCGAGTGCGTTGATGAAACTTACCATTTTGGAAAGCTAATGGCAGCACCTTTCCAGCGATATATGCCACTTGGCCAGAATATTTTTCTAAAGTTACGAAAAAAGGCACTGAAAACGCGCATTTTTAGTTAGCCTACACTGGCATGATCAAGTGGCCACTGCCCACTCCATGGTGGGCACTGCCCACTCCATGGTCCGAGTGCGTTGATGAAACTTACCATTTTGGAAAGCTAATGGCAGCACCTTTCCAGCGATATATGCCACTTGGCCAGAATATTTTTCTAAAGTTACGAAAAATGGCACTGAAAAAGCGCATTTTTAGTTAGCCTACTATACACTGGCATGATGAAATGGCCACTGCCCACTCGATGGTCCGAGTGCGTTGATGAAACTTACCATTTTGGAAAGCTAATGGCAGCACCTTTGCAGCAATATATGCCACTTGGCCAGAATATTTTTCTAAAGTTACGAAAAATGACACTGAAAACGCGCATCTTTAGTTAGCCTACTATACACTGGCATGATGAAGTGGCCACTGCCCACTCGATGGTCCGAGTGCGTTGATGAAACTTACCATTTTGGAAAGCTAATGGCAGCACCTTTCCAGCGATATATGCCACTTGGCCAGAATATTTTTCTAAAGTTACGAAAAATGGCACTGAAAACGCGCATTTTTAGTTAGCCTACACTGGCATGATCAAGTGGCCACTGCCCACTCCATGGTGGGCACTGCCCACTCCATGGTCCGAGTGCGTTGATGAAACTTACCATTTTGGAAAGCTAATGGCAGCACCTTTCCAGCGATATATGCCACTTGGCCAGAATATGTTTCTAAAGTTACGAAAAATGGCATTGAAAACGCGCATTTTTAGTTAGCCTACACTGGCATGATCAAGTGGCCACTGCCCACTCCACGGTGGGCACTGCCCACTCCATGGTCCGAGTGCGTTGATGAAACGTACCATTTTGGAAAGCTAATGGCAGCACCTTTCCAGCGATATATGCCACTTGGCCAGAATATTTTTCTAAAGTTACGAAAAATGGCACTGAAGAAGCGCATTTTTAGTTAGCCTACACTGGCATGATCAAGTGGCCACTGCCCACTCCATGGTGGGCACTGCCCACTCCATGGTCCGAGTGCGTTGATAAAACGTACCATTTTGGAAAGCTAATGGCAGCACCTTTGCAGCAATATATGCCACTTGGCCAGAATATTTTTCTAAAGTTACGAAAAATGACACTGAAAACGCGCATCTTTAGTTAGCCTACTATACACTGGCATGATGAAGTGGCCACTGCCCACTCGATGGTCCGAGTGCGTTGATGAAACTTACCATTTTGGAAAGCTAATGGCAGCACCTTTCCAGCGATATATGCCACTTGGCCAGAATATTTTTCTAAAGTTACGAAAAATGGCACTGAAAACGCGCATTTTTAGTTAGCCTACACTGGCATGATCAAGTGGCCACTGCCCACTCCATGGTGGGCACTGCCCACTCCATGGTCCGAGTGCGTTGATGAAACGTACCATTTTGGAAAGCTAATGGCAGCGCCTTTCCAGAAATATACGCCACTTGGCCAGAGTATTTTTCTAAAGTTACGAAAAATGACACTGAAAACGCGCATTTTTAGTTAGCCTACACTGGCATGATGAAATGGCCACTGCCCACTCGATGGTCCGAGTGCGTTGATGAAACTTACCATTTTGGAAAGCTAATGGCAGCACCTTTGCAGCGATATATGCCACTTGGCCAGAATATTTTTCTAAAGTTACGAAAAATGGCACTGAAAAAGCGCATTTTTAGTTAGCCTACACTGGCATGATCAAGTGGCCACTGCCCACTCCATGGTGGGCACTGCCCACTCCATGGTCCGAGTGCGTTGATGAAACGTACCATTTTGGAAAGCTAATGGCAGCACCTTTGCAGCGATATATGCCACTTGGCCAGAATATTTTTCTAAAGTTACGAAAACTGGCACTGAAAACGCGCATTTTTAGTTAGCCTACACTGGCATGATCAAGTGGCCACTGCCCACTCCATGGTCCGAGTGCGTTGATGAAACTTACCGTTTTGGAAAGCTAATGGCAGCACCTTTCCAGCGATATATGCCACTTGGCCAGAATATTTTTCTAAAGTTACGAAAAATGGCACTGAAAACGCGCATTTTTAGTTAGCCTACACTGGCATGATCAAGTGGCCACTGCCCACCCCACGGTGGGCACTGCCCACTCCATGGTCCGAGTGCGTTGATGAAACGTACCATTTTGGAAAGCTAATGGCAGCACCTTTTCAGCAATATATGCCACTTGGCCAGAATATTTTTCTAAAGTTACGAAAAATGACACTGAAAACGCGCATCTTTAGTTAGCCTACTATACACTGGCATGATGAAATGGCCACTGCCCACTCGATGGTCCGAGTGCGTTGATGAAACTTACCATTTTGGAAAGCTAATGGCAGCACCTTTGCAGCAATATATGCCACTTGGCCAGAATATTTTTCTAAAGTTACGAAAAATGACACTGAAAACGCGCATCTTTAGTTAGCCTACTATACACTGGCATGATGAAGTGGCCACTGCCCACTCGATGGTCCGAGTGCGTTGATGAAACTTACCATTTTGGAAAGCTAATGGCAGCACCTTTCCAGCGATATATGCCACTTGGCCAGAATATTTTTCTAAAGTTACGAAAAATGGCACTGAAAACGCGCATTTTTAGTTAGCCTACACTGGCATGATCAAGTGGCCACTGCCCACTCCATGGTGGGCACTGCCCACTCCATGGTCCGAGTGCGTTGATGAAACGTACCATTTTGGAAAGCTAATGGCAGCGCCTCTCCAGAAATATACGCCACTTGGCCAGAGTATTTTTCTAAAGTTACGAAAAATGACACTGAAAACGCGCATCTTTAGTTAGCCTACTATACACTGGCATGATGAAATGGCCACTGCCCACTCGATGGTCCGAGTGCGTTGATGAAACTTACCATTTTGGAAAGCTAATGGCAGCACCTTTCCAGCGATATATGCCACTTGCCCAGAATATTTTTCTAAAGTTACGAAAAATGGCACTGAAAAAGCGCATTTTTAGTTAGCCTACACTGGCATGATCAAGTGGCCACTGCCCACTCCATGGTGGGCACTGCCCACTCCATGGTCCGAGTGCGTTGATGAAACGTACCATTTTGGAAAGCTAATGGCAGCACCTTTCCAGCGATATATGCCACTTGGCCAGAATATTTTTCTAAAGTTACGAAAAATGGCACTGAAAACGCGTATTTTTAGTTAGCCTACACTGGCATGATCAAGTGGCCACTGCCCACTCGATGGTCCGAGTGCGTTGATGAAACTTACCATTTTGGAAAGCTAATGGCAGCACCTTTCCAGCGATATATGCCACTTGGCCAGAATATTTTTCTAAAGTTACGAAAAATGGCACTGAAAAAGCGCATTTTTAGTTAGCCTACACTGGCATGATCAAGTGGCCACTGCCCACTCCATGGTGGGCACTGCCCACTCCATGGTCCGAGTGCGTTGATGAAACGTACCATTTTGGAAAGCTAATGGCAGCACCTTTCCAGCGATATATGCCACTTGGCCAGAATATTTTTCTAAAGTTACGAAAAATGGCACTGAAAACGCGCATTTTTAGTTAGCCTACACTGGCATGATCAAGTGGCCACTGCCCACTCCATGGTCCGAGTGCGTTGATGAAACTTACTATTTTGGAAAGCTAATGGCAGCACCTTTCCAGCGATATATGCCACTTGGCCAGAATATTTTTCTAAAGTTACGAAAAATGGCACTGAAAAAGCGCATTTTTAGTTAGCCTACACTGGCATGATCAAGTGGCCACTGCCCACTCCATGGTGGGCACTGCCCACTCCATGGTCTGAGTGCGTTGATGAAACGTACCATTTTGGAAAGCTAATGGCAGCACCTTTCCAGCGATATATACCACTCGGCCAGAATATTTTTCTAAAGTTACGAAAAATGGCACTGAAAACGCGCATTTTTAGTTAGCCTACACTGGCATGATCAAGTGGCCACTGCCCACTCCATGGTCCGAGTGCGTTGATGAAACTTATCATTTTGGAAAGCTAATGGCAGCACCTTTCCAGCGATATATGCCACTTGGCCAGAATATTTTTCTAAAGTTACGAAAAATGGCACTGAAAACGCGCATTTTTAGTTAGCCTACACTGGCATGATCAAGTGGCCACTGCCCACTCCATGGTGGGCACTGCCCACTCCATGGTCTGAGTGCGTTGATGAGACGTACCATTTTGGAAAGCTAATGGCAGCACCTTTCCAGCGATATATGCCAGTTGGCCAGAATATTTTTCTAAAGTTACGAAAAATGGCACTGAAAACGCGCATTTTTAGTTAGCCTACACTGGCATGATGAAGTGGCCACTGCCCACTCCATGGTCCGAGTGCGTTGATGAAACTTACTATTTTGGAAAGCTAATGGCAGCACCTTTCCAGCGATATATGCCACTTGGCCAGAATATTTTTCTAAAGTTACGAAAAATGGCACTGAAAACGCGCATTTTTAGTTAGCCTACACTGGCATGATCAAGTGGCCACTGCCCACTCCATGGTGGACACTGCCCACTCCATGGTCCGAGTGCGTTGATGAAACGTACCATTTTGGAAAGCTAATGGCAGCACCTTTGCAGCGATATATGCCACTTGGCCAGAATATTTTTCTAAAGTTACGAAAAATGGCACTGAAAACGCGCATTTTTAGTTAGCCTACACTGGCATGATGAAGTGGCCACTGCCCACTCCACGGTCCGAGTGCGTTGATGAAACGTACCATTTTGGAAAGCTAATGGCAGCACCTTTCCAGCGATATATGCCACTTGGCCAGAATATTTTTCTAAAGTTACGAAAAATGGCACTGAAAAAGCGCATTTTTAGTTAGCCTACACTGGCATGATCAAGTGGCCACTGCCCACTCCACGGTGGGCACTGCCCACTCCATGGTCCGAGTGCGTTGATGAAACGTACCATTTTGGAAAGCTAATGGCAGCGCCTTTCCAGAAATATACGCCACTTGGCCAGAGTATTTTTCTAAAGTTACGAAAAATGACACTGAAAACGCGCATTTTTAGTTAGCCTACACTGGCATGATGAAATGGCCACTGCCCACTCGATGGTCCGAGTGCGTTGATGAAACTTACCATTTTGGAAAGCTAATGGCAGCACCTTTCCAGCGATATATGCCACTTGGCCAGAATATTTTTCTAAAGTTACGAAAAATGGCACTGAAAAAGCGCATTTTTAGTTAGCCTACACTGGCATGATCAAGTGGCCACTGCCCACTCCATGGTGGGCACTGCCCACTCCATGGTCCGAGTGCGTTGATGAAACGTACCATTTTGGAAAGCTAATGGCAGCACCTTTGCAGCGATATATGCCACTTGGCCAGAATATTTTTCTAAAGTTACGAAAACTGGCACTGAAAACGCGCATTTTTAGTTAGCCTACACTGGCATGATCAAGTGGCCACTGCCCACTCCATGGTCCGAGTGCGTTGATGAAACTTACCGTTTTGGAAAGCTAATGGCAGCACCTTTCCAGCGATATATGCCACTTGGCCAGAATATTTTTCTAAAGTTACGAAAAATGGCACTGAAAAAGCGCATTTTTAGTTAGCCTACACTGGCATGATCAAGTGGCCACTGCCCACTCCATGGTCCGAGTGCGTTGATGAAACTTACTATTTTGGAAAGCTAATGGCAGCACCTTTCCAGCGATATATGCCACTTGGCCAGAATATTTTTCTAAAGTTACGAAAAATGGCACTGAAAACGCGCATTTTTAGTTAGCCTACACTGGCATGATCAAGTGGCCACTGCCCACTCCATGGTCCGAGTGCGTTGATGAAACTTACTATTTTGGAAAGCTAATGGCAGCACCTTTCCAGCGATATATGCCACTTGGCCAGAATATTTTTCTAAAGTTACGAAAAATGGCACTGAAAAAGCGCATTTTTAGTTAGCCTACACTGGCATGATCAAGTGGCCACTGCCCACTCCATGGTGGGCACTGCCCACTCCATGGTCCGAGTGCGTTGATGAAACGTACCATTTTGGAAAGCTAATGGCAGCACCTTTCCAGCGATATATGCCACTTGGCCAGAATATTTTTCTAAAGTTACGAAAAATGGCACTGAAAAAGCGCATTTTTAGTTAGCCTACACTGGCATGATCAAGTGGCCACTGCCCACTCCATGGTCCGAGTGCGTTGATGAAACGTACCATTTTGGAAAGCTAATGGCAGCACCTTTCCAGCGATATATGCCACTTGGCCAGAATATTTTTCTAAAGTTACGAAAAATGGCACTGAAAACGCGCATTTTTAGTTAGCCTACACTGGCATGATCAAGTGGCCACTGCCCACTCCATGGTCCGAGTGCGTTGATGAAACTTACTATTTTGGAAAGCTAATGGCAGCACCTTTCCAGCGATATATGCCACTTGGCCAGAATATTTTTCTAAAGTTACGAAAAATGGCACTGAAAAAGCGCATTTTTAGTTAGCCTACACTGGCATGATCAAGTGGCCACTGCCCACTCCATGGTGGGCACTGCCCACTCCATGGTCTGAGTGCGTTGATGAAACGTACCATTTTGGAAAGCTAATGGCAGCACCTTTCCAGCGATATATACCACTCGGCCAGAATATTTTTCTAAAGTTACGAAAAATGGCACTGAAAACGCGTATTTTTAGTTAGCCTACACTGGCATGATCAAGTGGCCACTGCCCACTCCATGGTCCGAGTGCGTTGATGAAACTTATCATTTTGGAAAGCTAATGGCAGCACCTTTCCAGCGATATATGCCACTTGGCCAGAATATTTTTCTAAAGTTACGAAAAATGGCACTGAAAACGCGCATTTTTAGTTAGCCTACACTGGCATGATCAAGTGGCCACTGCCCACTCCATGGTGGGCACTGCCCACTCCATGGTCTGAGTGCGTTGATGAGACGTACCATTTTGGAAAGCTAATGGCAGCACCTTTCCAGCGATATATGCCACTTGGCCAGAATATTTTTCTAAAGTTACGAAAAATGGCACTGAAAAAGCGCATTTTTAGTTAGCCTACACTGGCATGATGAAGTGGCCACTGCCCACTCCATGGTCCGAGTGCGTTGATGAAACTTACTATTTTGGAAAGCTAATGGCAGCACCTTTCCAGCGATATATGCCACTTGGCCAGAATGTTTTTCTAAAGTTACGAAAAATGGCACTGAAAAAGCGCATTTTTAGTTAGCCTACACTGGCATGATCAAGTGGCCACTGCCCACTCCATGGTGGGCACTGCCCACTCCATGGTCTGAGTGCGTTGATGAAACGTACCATTTTGGAAAGCTAATGGCAGCACCTTTCCAGCGATATATACCACTCGGCCAGAATATTTTTCTAAAGTTACGAAAAATGGCACTGAAAACGCGTATTTTTAGTTAGCCTACACTGGCATGATCAAGTGGCCACTGCCCACTCCATGGTGGGCACTGCCCACTCCATGGTCCGAGTGCGTTGATGAAACGTACCATTTTGGAAAGCTAATGGCAGCACCTTTCCAGCGATATATGCCACTTGGCCAGAATATTTTTCTAAAGTTACGAAAAATGGCACTGAAAACGCGCATTTTTAGTTAGCCTACACTGGCATGATCAAGTGGCCACTGCCCACTCCATGGTCCGAGTGCGTTGATGAAACTTACTATTTTGGAAAGCTAATGGCAGCACCTTTCCAGCGATATATGCCACTTGGCCAGAATATTTTTCTAAAGTTACGAAAAATGGCACTGAAAAAGCGCATTTTTAGTTAGCCTACACTGGCATGATCAAGTGGCCACTGCCCACTCCATGGTGGGCACTGCCCACTCCATGGTCTGAGTGCGTTGATGAAACTTACCATTTTGGAAAGCTAATGGCAGCACCTTTCCAGCGATATATACCACTCGGCCAGAATATTTTTCTAAAGTTACGAAAAATGGCACTGAAAACGCGTATTTTTAGTTAGCCTACACTGGCATGATCAAGTGGCCACTGCCCACTCCATGGTCCGAGTGCGTTGATGAAACTTATCATTTTGGAAAGCTAATGGCAGCACCTTTCCAGCGATATATGCCACTTGGCCAGAATATTTTTCTAAAGTTACGAAAAATGGCACTGAAAACGCGCATTTTTAGTTAGCCTACACTGGCATGATCAAGTGGCCACTGCCCACTCCATGGTGGGCACTGCCCACTCCATGGTCTGAGTGCGTTGATGAGACGTACCATTTTGGAAAGCTAATGGCAGCACCTTTCCAGCGATATATGCCAGTTGGCCAGAATATTTTTCTAAAGTTACGAAAAATGGCACTGAAAAAGCGCATTTTTAGTTAGCCTACACTGGCATGATGAAGTGGCCACTGCCCACTCCATGGTCCGAGTGCGTTGATGAAACTTACTATTTTGGAAAGCTAATGGCAGCACCTTTCCAGCGATATATGCCACTTGGCCAGAATATTTTTCTAAAGTTACGAAAAATGGCACTGAAAAAGCGCATTTTTAGTTAGCCTACACTGGCATGATCAAGTGGCCACTGCCCACTCCATGGTGGACACTGCCCACTCCATGGTCTGAGTGCGTTGATGAAACGTACCATTTTGGAAAGCTAATGGCAGCACCTTTGCAGCGATATATGCCACTTGGCCAGAATATTTTTCTAAAGTTACGAAAAATGGCACTGAAAACGCGCATTTTTAGTTAGCCTACACTGGCATGATCAAGTGGCCACTGCCCACTCCACGGTGGGCACTGCCCACTCCATGGTCCGAGTGCGTTGATGAAACGTACCATTTTGGAAAGCTAATGGCAGCGCCTTTCCAGAAATATACGCCACTTGGCCAGAGTATTTTTCTAAAGTTACGAAAAATGACACTGAAAACGCGCATTTTTAGTTAGCCTACACTGGCATGATGAAATGGCCACTGCCCACTCGATGGTCCGAGTGCGTTGATGAAACTTACCATTTTGGAAAGCTAATGGCAGCACCTTTCCAGCGATATATGCCACTTGGCCAGAATATTTTTCTAAAGTTACGAAAAATGGCACTGAAAAAGCGCATTTTTAGTTAGCCTACACTGGCATGATCAAGTGGCCACTGCCCACTCCATGGTGGGCACTGCCCACTCCATGGTCCGAGTGCGTTGATGAAACGTACCATTTTGGAAAGCTAATGGCAGCACCTTTGCAGCGATATATGCCACTTGGCCAGAATATTTTTCTAAAGTTACGAAAACTGGCACTGAAAACGCGCATTTTTAGTTAGCCTACACTGGCATGATCAAGTGGCCACTGCCCACTCCATGGTCCGAGTGCGTTGATGAAACTTACCGTTTTGGAAAGCTAATGGCAGCACCTTTCCAGCGATATATGCCACTTGGCCAGAATATTTTTCTAAAGTTACGAAAAATGGCACTGAAAACGCGCATTTTTAGTTAGCCTACACTGGCATGATCAAGTGGCCACTGCCCACTCCATGGTGGGCACTGCCCACTCCATGGTCCGAGTGCGTTGATGAAACGTACCATTTTGGAAAGCTAATGGCAGCACCTTTGCAGCAATATATGCCACTTGGCCAGAATATTTTTCTAAAGTTACGAAAAATGACACTGAAAACGCGCATCTTTAGTTAGCCTACTATACACTGGCATGATGAAGTGGCCACTGCCCACTCGATGGTCCGAGTGCGTTGATGAAACTTACCATTTTGGAAAGCTAATGGCAGCACCTTTCCAGCGATATATGCCACTTGGCCAGAATATTTTTCTAAAGTTACGAAAAATGGCACTGAAAACGCGCATTTTTAGTTAGCCTACACTGGCATGATCAAGTGGCCACTGCCCACTCCATGGTGGGCACTGCCCACTCCATGGTCCGAGTGCGTTGATGAAACGTACCATTTTGGAAAGCTAATGGCAGCGCCTCTCCAGAAATATACGCCACTTGGCCAGAGTATTTTTCTAAAGTTACGAAAAATGACACTGAAAACGCGCATCTTTAGTTAGCCTACTATACACTGGCATGATGAAATGGCCACTGCCCACTCGATGGTCCGAGTGCGTTGATGAAACTTACCATTTTGGAAAGCTAATGGCAGCACCTTTCCAGCGATATATGCCACTTGGCCAGAATATTTTTCTAAAGTTACGAAAAATGGCACTGAAAAAGCGCATTTTTAGTTAGCCTACACTGGCATGATCAAGTGGCCACTGCCCACTCCATGGTGGGCACTGCCCACTCCATGGTCCGAGTGCGTTGATGAAACGTACTATTTTGGAAAGCTAATGGCAGCACCTTTCCAGCGATATATGCCACTTGGCCAGAATATTTTTCTAAAGTTACGAAAAATGGCACTGAAAACGCGTATTTTTAGTTAGCCTACACTGGCATGATCAAGTGGCCACTGCCCACTCGATGGTCCGAGTGCGTTGATGAAACTTACCATTTTGGAAAGCTAATGGCAGCACCTTTCCAGCGATATATGCCACTTGGCCAGAATATTTTTCTAAAGTTACGAAAAATGGCACTGAAAAAGCGCATTTTTAGTTAGCCTACACTGGCATGATCAAGTGGCCACTGCCCACTCCATGGTGGGCACTGCCCACTCCATGGTCCGAGTGCGTTGATGAAACGTACCATTTTGGAAAGCTAATGGCAGCACCTTTCCAGCGATATATGCCACTTGGCCAGAATATTTTTCTAAAGTTACGAAAAATGGCACTGAAAACGCGCATTTTTAGTTAGCCTACACTGGCATGATCAAGTGGCCACTGCCCACTCCATGGTCCGAGTGCGTTGATGAAACTTACTATTTTGGAAAGCTAATGGCAGCACCTTTCCAGCGATATATGCCACTTGGCCAGAATATTTTTCTAAAGTTACGAAAAATGGCACTGAAAAAGCGCATTTTTAGTTAGCCTACACTGGCATGATCAAGTGGCCACTGCCCACTCCATGGTGGGCACTGCCCACTCCATGGTCTGAGTGCGTTGATGAAACGTACCATTTTGGAAAGCTAATGGCAGCACCTTTCCAGCGATATATACCACTCGGCCAGAATATTTTTCTAAAGTTACGAAAAATGGCACTGAAAACGCGTATTTTTAGTTAGCCTACACTGGCATGATCAAGTGGCCACTGCCCACTCCATGGTCCGAGTGCGTTGATGAAACTTATCATTTTGGAAAGCTAATGGCAGCACCTTTCCAGCGATATATGCCACTTGGCCAGAATATTTTTCTAAAGTTACGAAAAATGGCACTGAAAACGCGCATTTTTAGTTAGCCTACACTGGCATGATCAAGTGGCCACTGCCCACTCCATGGTGGGCACTGCCCACTCCATGGTCTGAGTGCGTTGATGAGACGTACCATTTTGGAAAGCTAATGGCAGCACCTTTCCAGCGATATATGCCAGTTGGCCAGAATATTTTTCTAAAGTTACGAAAAATGGCACTGAAAAAGCGCATTTTTAGTTAGCCTACACTGGCATGATGAAGTGGCCACTGCCCACTCCATGGTCCGAGTGCGTTGATGAAACTTACTATTTTGGAAAGCTAATGGCAGCACCTTTCCAGCGATATATGCCACTTGGCCAGAATGTTTTTCTAAAGTTACGAAAAATGGCACTGAAAAAGCGCATTTTTAGTTAGCCTACACTGGCATGATCAAGTGGCCACTGCCCACTCCATGGTGGGCACTGCCCACTCCATGGTCTGAGTGCGTTGATGAAACGTACCATTTTGGAAAGCTAATGGCAGCACCTTTCCAGCGATATATACCACTCGGCCAGAATATTTTTCTAAAGTTACGAAAAATGGCACTGAAAACGCGTATTTTTAGTTAGCCTACACTGGCATGATCAAGTGGCCACTGCCCACTCCATGGTGGGCACTGCCCACTCCATGGTCCGAGTGCGTTGATGAAACGTACCATTTTGGAAAGCTAATGGCAGCACCTTTCCAGCGATATATGCCACTTGGCCAGAATATTTTTCTAAAGTTACGAAAAATGGCACTGAAAACGCGCATTTTTAGTTAGCCTACACTGGCATGATCAAGTGGCCACTGCCCCCTCCATGGTCCGAGTGCGTTGATGAAACTTACCATTTTGGAAAGCTAATGGCAGCACCTTTCCAGCGATATATGCCACTTGGCCAGAATATTTTTCTAAAGTTACGAAAAATGGCACTGAAAAAGCGCATTTTTAGTTAGCCTACACTGGCATGATCAAGTGGCCACTGCCCACTCCATGGTGGGCACTGCCCACTCCATGGTCTGAGTGCGTTGATGAAACGTACCATTTTGGAAAGCTAATGGCAGCACCTTTCCAGCGATATATACCACTCGGCCAGAATATTTTTCTAAAGTTACGAAAAATGGCACTGAAAACGCGTATTTTTAGTTAGCCTACACTGGCATGATCAAGTGGCCACTGCCCACTCCATGGTCCGAGTGCGTTGATGAAACTTATCATTTTGGAAAGCTAATGGCAGCACCTTTCCAGCGATATATGCCACTTGGCCAGAATATTTTTCTAAAGTTACGAAAAATGGCACTGAAAACGCGCATTTTTAGTTAGCCTACACTGGCATGATCAAGTGGCCACTGCCCACTCCATGGTGGGCACTGCCCACTCCATGGTCTGAGTGCGTTGATGAGACGTACCATTTTGGAAAGCTAATGGCAGCACCTTTCCAGCGATATATGCCAGTTGGCCAGAATATTTTTCTAAAGTTACGAAAAATGGCACTGAAAAAGCGCATTTTTAGTTAGCCTACACTGGCATGATGAAGTGGCCACTGCCCACTCCATGGTCCGAGTGCGTTGATGAAACTTACTATTTTGGAAAGCTAATGGCAGCACCTTTCCAGCGATATATGCCACTTGGCCAGAATATTTTTCTAAAGTTACGAAAAATGGCACTGAAAAAGCGCATTTTTAGTTAGCCTACACTGGCATGATCAAGTGGCCACTGCCCACTCCATGGTGGACACTGCCCACTCCATGGTCTGAGTGCGTTGATGAAACGTACCATTTTGGAAAGCTAATGGCAGCACCTTTGCAGCGATATATGCCACTTGGCCAGAGTATTTTTCTAAAGTTACGAAAAATGACACTGAAAACGCGCATCTTTTCAGTGCCATTTTTCGTTAGCCTACACTGGCATGATCAAGTGGCCACTGCCCACTCCACGGTGGGCACTGCCCACTCCATGGTCCGAGTGCGTTGATGAAACGTACCATTTTGGAAAGCTAATGGCAGCGCCTTTCCAGAAATATACGCCACTTGGCCAGAGTATTTTTCTAAAGTTACGAAAAATGACACTGAAAACGCGCATCTTTAGTTAGCCTACTATACACTGGCATGATGAAATGGCCACTGCCCACTCCACGGTCCGAGTGCGTTGATGAAACGTACCATTTTGGAAAGCTAATGGCAGCACCTTTCCAGCGATATATGCCACTTGGCCAGAATATTTTTCTAAAGTTACGAAAAATGGCACTGAAAACGCGCATTTTTAGTTAGCCTACACTGGCATGATCAAGTGGCCACTGCCCACTCCACGGTGGGCACTGCCCACTCCATGGTCCGAGTGCGTTGATGAAACGTACCATTTTGGAAAGCTAATGGCAGCGCCTTTCCAGAAATATACGCCACTTGGCCAGAGTATTTTTCTAAAGTTACGAAAAATGACACTGAAAACGCGCATTTTTAGTTAGCCTACACTGGCATGATGAAATGGCCACTGCCCACTCGATGGTCCGAGTGCGTTGATGAAACTTACCATTTTGGAAAGCTAATGGCAGCACCTTTCCAGCGATATATGCCACTTGGCCAGAATATTTTTCTAAAGTTACGAAAAATGGCACTGAAAAAGCGCATTTTTAGTTAGCCTACACTGGCATGATCAAGTGGCCACTGCCCACTCCATGGTGGGCACTGCCCACTCCATGGTCCGAGTGCGTTGATGAAACGTACTATTTTGGAAAGCTAATGGCAGCACCTTTGCAGCGATATATGCCACTTGGCCAGAATATTTTTCTAAAGTTACGAAAACTGGCACTGAAAACGCGCATTTTTAGTTAGCCTACACTGGCATGATCAAGTGGCCACTGCCCACTCCATGGTCCGAGTGCGTTGATGAAACTTACCGTTTTGGAAAGCTAATGGCAGCACCTTTCCAGCGATATATGCCACTTGGCCAGAATATTTTTCTAAAGTTACGAAAAATGGCACTGAAAACGCGCATTTTTAGTTAGCCTACACTGGCATGATCAAGTGGCCACTGCCCACCCCACGGTGGGCACTGCCCACTCCATGGTCCGAGTGCGTTGATGAAACGTACCATTTTGGAAAGCTAATGGCAGCACCTTTTCAGCAATATATGCCACTTGGCCAGAATATTTTTCTAAAGTTACGAAAAATGACACTGAAAACGCGCATCTTTAGTTAGCCTACTATACACTGGCATGATGAAATGGCCACTGCCCACTCGATGGTCCGAGTGCGTTGATGAAACTTACCATTTTGGAAAGCTAATGGCAGCACCTTTGCAGCAATATATGCCACTTGGCCAGAATATTTTTCTAAAGTTACGAAAAATGACACTGAAAACGCGCATCTTTAGTTAGCCTACTATACACTGGCATGATGAAGTGGCCACTGCCCACTCGATGGTCCGAGTGCGTTGATGAAACTTACCATTTTGGAAAGCTAATGGCAGCACCTTTCCAGCGATATATGCCACTTGGCCAGAATATTTTTCTAAAGTTACGAAAAATGGCACTGAAAACGCGCATTTTTAGTTAGCCTACACTGGCATGATCAAGTGGCCACTGCCCACTCCATGGTGGGCACTGCCCACTCCATGGTCCGAGTGCGTTGATGAAACGTACCATTTTGGAAAGCTAATGGCAGCGCCTCTCCAGAAATATACGCCACTTGGCCAGAGTATTTTTCTAAAGTTACGAAAAATGACACTGAAAACGCGCATCTTTAGTTAGCCTACTATACACTGGCATGATGAAATGGCCACTGCCCACTCGATGGTCCGAGTGCGTTGATGAAACGTACCATTTTGGAAAGCTAATGGCAGCACCTTTCCAGCGATATATGCCACTTGGCCAGAATATTTTTCTAAAGTTACGAAAAATGGCACTGAAAAAGCGCATTTTTAGTTAGCCTACACTGGCATGATCAAGTGGCCACTGCCCACTCCATGGTGGGCACTGCCCACTCCATGGTCCGAGTGCGTTGATGAAACGTACCATTTTGGAAAGCTAATGGCAGCACCTTTCCAGCGATATATGCCACTTGGCCAGAATATTTTTCTAAAGTTACGAAAAATGGCACTGAAAACGCGTATTTTTAGTTAGCCTACACTGGCATGATCAAGTGGGCAGTGGCCACTTGATGGTCCGAGTGCGTTGATGAAACTTACCATTTTGGAAAGCTAATGGCAGCACCTTTCCAGCGATATATGCCACTTGGCCAGAATATTTTTCTAAAGTTACGAAAAATGGCACTGAAAACGCGCATTTTTAGTTAGCCTACACTGGCATGATCAAGTGGCCACTGCCCACTCCATGGTCCGAGTGCGTTGATGAAACTTACTATTTTGGAAAGCTAATGGCAGCACCTTTCCAGCGATATATGCCACTTGGCCAGAATATTTTTCTAAAGTTACGAAAAATGGCACTGAAAAAGCGCATTTTTAGTTAGCCTACACTGGCATGATCAAGTGGCCACTGCCCACTCCATGGTGGGCACTGCCCACTCCATGGTCTGAGTGCGTTGATGAAACGTACCATTTTGGAAAGCTAATGGCAGCACCTTTCCAGCGATATATACCACTCGGCCAGAATATTTTTCTAAAGTTACGAAAAATGGCACTGAAAACGCGTATTTTTAGTTAGCCTACACTGGCATGATCAAGTGGCCACTGCCCACTCCATGGTCCGAGTGCGTTGATGAAACTTATCATTTTGGAAAGCTAATGGCAGCACCTTTCCAGCGATATATGCCACTTGGCCAGAATATTTTTCTAAAGTTACGAAAAATGGCACTGAAAACGCGCATTTTTAGTTAGCCTACACTGGCATGATCAAGTGGCCACTGCCCACTCCATGGTGGGCACTGCCCACTCCATGGTCTGAGTGCGTTGATGAGACGTACCATTTTGGAAAGCTAATGGCAGCACCTTTCCAGCGATATATGCCAGTTGGCCAGAATATTTTTCTAAAGTTACGAAAAATGGCACTGAAAAAGCGCATTTTTAGTTAGCCTACACTGGCATGATGAAGTGGCCACTGCCCACTCCATGGTCCGAGTGCGTTGATGAAACTTACTATTTTGGAAAGCTAATGGCAGCACCTTTCCAGCGATATATGCCACTTGGCCAGAATGTTTTTCTAAAGTTACGAAAAATGGCACTGAAAAAGCGCATTTTTAGTTAGCCTACACTGGCATGATCAAGTGGCCACTGCCCACTCCATGGTGGGCACTGCCCACTCCATGGTCTGAGTGCGTTGATGAAACGTACCATTTTGGAAAGCTAATGGCAGCACCTTTCCAGCGATATATACCACTCGGCCAGAATATTTTTCTAAAGTTACGAAAAATGGCACTGAAAACGCGTATTTTTAGTTAGCCTACACTGGCATGATCAAGTGGCCACTGCCCACTCCATGGTGGGCACTGCCCACTCCATGGTCCGAGTGCGTTGATGAAACGTACCATTTTGGAAAGCTAATGGCAGCACCTTTCCAGCGATATATGCCACTTGGCCAGAATATTTTTCTAAAGTTACGAAAAATGGCACTGAAAACGCGTATTTTTAGTTAGCCTACACTGGCATGATCAAGTGGCCACTGCCCACTCCATGGTCCGAGTGCGTTGATGAAACTTACTATTTTGGAAAGCTAATGGCAGCACCTTTCCAGCGATATATGCCACTTGGCCAGAATATTTTTCTAAAGTTACGAAAAATGGCACTGAAAAAGCGCATTTTTAGTTAGCCTACACTGGCATGATCAAGTGGCCACTGCCCACTCCATGGTGGGCACTGCCCACTCCATGGTCTGAGTGCGTTGATGAAACGTACCATTTTGGAAAGCTAATGGCAGCACCTTTCCAGCGATATATACCACTCGGCCAGAATATTTTTCTAAAGTTACGAAAAATGGCACTGAAAACGCGTATTTTTAGTTAGCCTACACTGGCATGATCAAGTGGCCACTGCCCACTCCATGGTCCGAGTGCGTTGATGAAACTTATCATTTTGGAAAGCTAATGGCAGCACCTTTCCAGCGATATATGCCACTTGGCCAGAATATTTTTCTAAAGTTACGAAAAATGGCACTGAAAACGCGCATTTTTAGTTAGCCTACACTGGCATGATCAAGTGGCCACTGCCCACTCCATGGTGGGCACTGCCCACTCCATGGTCTGAGTGCGTTGATGAGACGTACCATTTTGGAAAGCTAATGGCAGCACCTTTCCAGCGATATATGCCAGTTGGCCAGAATATTTTTCTAAAGTTACGAAAAATGGCACTGAAAAAGCGCATTTTTAGTTAGCCTACACTGGCATGATCAAGTGGCCACTGCCCACTCCATGGTCCGAGTGCGTTGATGAAACTTACTATTTTGGAAAGCTAATGGCAGCACCTTTCCAGCGATATATGCCACTTGGCCAGAATATTTTTCTAAAGTTACGAAAAATGGCACTGAAAAAGCGCATTTTTAGTTAGCCTACACTGGCATGATCAAGTGGCCACTGCCCACTCCATGGTGGACACTGCCCACTCCATGGTCTGAGTGCGTTGATGAAACGTACCATTTTGGAAAGCTAATGGCAGCACCTTTGCAGCGATATATGCCACTTGGCCAGAATATTTTTCTAAAGTTACGAAAAATGGCACTGAAAAAGCGCATTTTTAGTTAGCCTACACTGGCATGATCAAGTGGCCACTGCCCACTCCACGGTGGGCACTGCCCACTCCATGGTCCGAGTGCGTTGATGAAACGTACCATTTTGGAAAGCTAATGGCAGCGCCTTTCCAGAAATATACGCCACTTGGCCAGAGTATTTTTCTAAAGTTACGAAAAATGACACTGAAAACGCGCATTTTTAGTTAGCCTACACTGGCATGATGAAGTGGCCACTGCCCACTCCACGGTCCGAGTGCGTTGATGAAACGTACCATTTTGGAAAGCTAATGGCAGCACCTTTCCAGCGATATATGCCACTTGGCCAGAATATTTTTCTAAAGTTACGAAAAATGGCACTGAAAACGCGCATTTTTAGTTAGCCTACACTGGCATGATCAAGTGGCCACTGCCCACTCCATGGTGGGCACTGCCCACTCCATGGTCCGAGTGCGTTGATGAAACGTACCATTTTGGAAAGCTAATGGCAGCACCTTTGCAGCGATATATGCCACTTGGCCAGAATATTTTTCTAAAGTTACGAAAACTGGCACTGAAAACGCGCATTTTTAGTTAGCCTACACTGGCATGATCAAGTGGCCACTGCCCACTCCATGGTCCGAGTGCGTTGATGAAACTTACCGTTTTGGAAAGCTAATGGCAGCACCTTTCCAGCGATATATGCCACTTGGCCAGAATATTTTTCTAAAGTTACGAAAAATGGCACTGAAAACGCGCATTTTTAGTTAGCCTACACTGGCATGATCAAGTGGCCACTGCCCACCCCACGGTGGGCACTGCCCACTCCATGGTCCGAGTGCGTTGATGAAACGTACCATTTTGGAAAGCTAATGGCAGCACCTTTTCAGCAATATATGCCACTTGGCCAGAATATTTTTCTAAAGTTACGAAAAATGACACTGAAAACGCGCATCTTTAGTTAGCCTACTATACACTGGCATGATGAAATGGCCACTGCCCACTCGATGGTCCGAGTGCGTTGATGAAACTTACCATTTTGGAAAGCTAATGGCAGCACCTTTGCAGCAATATATGCCACTTGGCCAGAATATTTTTCTAAAGTTACGAAAAATGACACTGAAAACGCGCATCTTTAGTTAGCCTACTATACACTGGCATGATGAAGTGGCCACTGCCCACTCGATGGTCCGAGTGCGTTGATGAAACTTACCATTTTGGAAAGCTAATGGCAGCACCTTTCCAGCGATATATGCCACTTGGCCAGAATATTTTTCTAAAGTTACGAAAAATGGCACTGAAAACGCGCATTTTTAGTTAGCCTACACTGGCATGATCAAGTGGCCACTGCCCACTCCATGGTGGGCACTGCCCACTCCATGGTCCGAGTGCGTTGATGAAACGTACCATTTTGGAAAGCTAATGGCAGCGCCTCTCCAGAAATATACGCCACTTGGCCAGAGTATTTTTCTAAAGTTACGAAAAATGACACTGAAAACGCGCATCTTTAGTTAGCCTACTATACACTGGCATGATGAAATGGCCACTGCCCACTCGATGGTCCGAGTGCGTTGATGAAACTTACCATTTTGGAAAGCTAATGGCAGCACCTTTCCAGCGATATATGCCACTTGGCCAGAATATTTTTCTAAAGTTACGAAAAATGGCACTGAAAAAGCGCATTTTTAGTTAGCCTACACTGGCATGATCAAGTGGCCACTGCCCACTCCATGGTGGGCACTGCCCACTCCATGGTCCGAGTGCGTTGATGAAACGTACCATTTTGGAAAGCTAATGGCAGCACCTTTCCAGCGATATATGCCACTTGGCCAGAATATTTTTCTAAAGTTACGAAAAATGGCACTGAAAACGCGTATTTTTAGTTAGCCTACACTGGCATGATCAAGTGGCCACTGCCCACTCGATGGTCCGAGTGCGTTGATGAAACTTACCATTTTGGAAAGCTAATGGCAGCACCTTTCCAGCGATATATGCCACTTGGCCAGAATATTTTTCTAAAGTTACGAAAAATGGCACTGAAAAAGCGCATTTTTAGTTAGCCTACACTGGCATGATCAAGTGGCCACTGCCCACTCCATGGTGGGCACTGCCCACTCCATGGTCCGAGTGCGTTGATGAAACGTACCATTTTGGAAAGCTAATGGCAGCACCTTTCCAGCGATATATGCCACTTGGCCAGAATATTTTTCTAAAGTTACGAAAAATGGCACTGAAAACGCGCATTTTTAGTTAGCCTACACTGGCATGATCAAGTGGCCACTGCCCACTCCATGGTCCGAGTGCGTTGATGAAACTTACCATTTTGGAAAGCTAATGGCAGCACCTTTCCAGCGATATATGCCACTTGGCCAGAATATTTTTCTAAAGTTACGAAAAATGGCACTGAAAAAGCGCATTTTTAGTTAGCCTACACTGGCATGATCAAGTGGCCACTGCCCACTCCATGGTGGGCACTGCCCACTCCATGGTCTGAGTGCGTTGATGAAACGTACCATTTTGGAAAGCTAATGGCAGCACCTTTCCAGCGATATATACCACTCGGCCAGAATATTTTTCTAAAGTTACGAAAAATGGCACTGAAAACGCGTATTTTTAGTTAGCCTACACTGGCATGATCAAGTGGCCACTGCCCACTCCATGGTCCGAGTGCGTTGATGAAACTTATCATTTTGGAAAGCTAATGGCAGCACCTTTCCAGCGATATATGCCACTTGGCCAGAATATTTTTCTAAAGTTACGAAAAATGGCACTGAAAACGCGCATTTTTAGTTAGCCTACACTGGCATGATCAAGTGGCCACTGCCCACTCCATGGTGGGCACTGCCCACTCCATGGTCTGAGTGCGTTGATGAGACGTACCATTTTGGAAAGCTAATGGCAGCACCTTTCCAGCGATATATGCCAGTTGGCCAGAATATTTTTCTAAAGTTACGAAAAATGGCACTGAAAAAGCGCATTTTTAGTTAGCCTACACTGGCATGATGAAGTGGCCACTGCCCACTCCATGGTCCGAGTGCGTTGATGAAACTTACTATTTTGGAAAGCTAATGGCAGCACCTTTCCAGCGATATATGCCACTTGGCCAGAATGTTTTTCTAAAGTTACGAAAAATGGCACTGAAAAAGCGCATTTTTAGTTAGCCTACACTGGCATGATCAAGTGGCCACTGCCCACTCCATGGTGGGCACTGGCCACTCCATGGTCTGAGTGCGTTGATGAAACGTACCATTTTGGAAAGCTAATGGCAGCACCTTTCCAGCGATATATACCACTCGGCCAGAATATTTTTCTAAAGTTACGAAAAATGGCACTGAAAACGCGTATTTTTAGTTAGCCTACACTGGCATGATCAAGTGGCCACTGCCCACTCCATGGTGGGCACTGCCCACTCCATGGTCCGAGTGCGTTGATGAAACGTACCATTTTGGAAAGCTAATGGCAGCACCTTTCCAGCGATATATGCCACTTGGCCAGAATATTTTTCTAAAGTTACGAAAAATGGCACTGAAAACGCGCATTTTTAGTTAGCCTACACTGGCATGATCAAGTGGCCACTGCCCACTCCATGGTCCGAGTGCGTTGATGAAACTTACTATTTTGGAAAGCTAATGGCAGCACCTTTCCAGCGATATATGCCACTTGGCCAGAATATTTTTCTAAAGTTACGAAAAATGGCACTGAAAAAGCGCATTTTTAGTTAGCCTACACTGGCATGATCAAGTGGCCACTGCCCACTCCATGGTGGGCACTGCCCACTCCATGGTCTGAGTGCGTTGATGAAACGTACCATTTTGGAAAGCTAATGGCAGCACCTTTCCAGCGATATATACCACTCGGCCAGAATATTTTTCTAAAGTTACGAAAAATGGCACTGAAAACGCGTATTTTTAGTTAGCCTACACTGGCATGATCAAGTGGCCACTGCCCACTCCATGGTCCGAGTGCGTTGATGAAACTTATCATTTTGGAAAGCTAATGGCAGCACCTTTCCAGCGATATATGCCACTTGGCCAGAATATTTTTCTAAAGTTACGAAAAATGGCACTGAAAACGCGCATTTTTAGTTAGCCTACACTGGCATGATCAAGTGGCCACTGCCCACTCCATGGTGGGCACTGCCCACTCCATGGTCTGAGTGCGTTGATGAGACGTACCATTTTGGAAAGCTAATGGCAGCACCTTTCCAGCGATATATGCCAGTTGGCCAGAATATTTTTCTAAAGTTACGAAAAATGGCACTGAAAAAGCGCATTTTTAGTTAGCCTACACTGGCATGATCAAGTGGCCACTGCCCACTCCATGGTCCGAGTGCGTTGATGAAACTTACTATTTTGGAAAGCTAATGGCAGCACCTTTCCAGCGATATATGCCACTTGGCCAGAATATTTTTCTAAAGTTACGAAAAATGGCACTGAAAAAGCGCATTTTTAGTTAGCCTACACTGGCATGATCAAGTGGCCACTGCCCACTCCATGGTGGACACTGCCCACTCCATGGTCTGAGTGCGTTGATGAAACGTACCATTTTGGAAAGCTAATGGCAGCACCTTTGCAGCGATATATGCCACTTGGCCAGAATATTTTTCTAAAGTTACGAAAAATGGCACTGAAAACGCGCATTTTTAGTTAGCCTACACTGGCATGATCAAGTGGCCACTGCCCACTCCACGGTGGGCACTGCCCACTCCATGGTCCGAGTGCGTTGATGAAACGTACCATTTTGGAAAGCTAATGGCAGCGCCTTTCCAGAAATATACGCCACTTGGCCAGAGTATTTTTCTAAAGTTACGAAAAATGACACTGAAAACGCGCATTTTTAGTTAGCCTACACTGGCATGATCAAGTGGCCACTGCCCACTCCACGGTCCGAGTGCGTTGATGAAACGTACCATTTTGGAAAGCTAATGGCAGCACCTTTCCAGCGATATATGCCACTTGGCCAGAATATTTTTCTAAAGTTACGAAAAATGGCACTGAAAACGCGCATTTTTAGTTAGCCTACACTGGCATGATCAAGTGGCCACTGCCCACTCCACGGTGGGCACTGCCCACTCCATGGTCCGAGTGCGTTGATGAAACGTACCATTTTGGAAAGCTAATGGCAGCGCCTTTCCAGAAATATACGCCACTTGGCCAGAGTATTTTTCTAAAGTTACGAAAAATGACACTGAAAACGCGCATTTTTAGTTAGCCTACACTGGCATGATGAAATGGCCACTGCCCACTCGATGGTCCGAGTGCGTTGATGAAACTTACCATTTTGGAAAGCTAATGGCAGCACCTTTCCAGCGATATATGCCACTTGGCCAGAATATTTTTCTAAAGTTACGAAAAATGGCACTGAAAAAGCGCATTTTTAGTTAGCCTACACTGGCATGATCAAGTGGCCACTGCCCACTCCATGGTGGGCACTGCCCACTCCATGGTCCGAGTGCGTTGATGAAACGTACCATTTTGGAAAGCTAATGGCAGCACCTTTGCAGCGATATATGCCACTTGGCCAGAATATTTTTCTAAAGTTACGAAAACTGGCACTGAAAACGCGCATTTTTAGTTAGCCTACACTGGCATGATCAAGTGGCCACTGCCCACTCCATGGTCCGAGTGCGTTGATGAAACTTACCGTTTTGGAAAGCTAATGGCAGCACCTTTCCAGCGATATATGCCACTTGGCCAGAATATTTTTCTAAAGTTACGAAAAATGGCACTGAAAACGCGCATTTTTAGTTAGCCTACTATACACTGGCATGATGAAATGGCCACTGCCCACTCGATGGTCCGAGTGCGTTGATGAAACTTACCATTTTGGAAAGCTAATGGCAGCACCTTTGCAGCAATATATGCCACTTGGCCAGAATATTTTTCTAAAGTTACGAAAAATGACACTGAAAACGCGCATTTTTAGTTAGCCTACTATACACTGGCATGATGAAGTGGCCACTGCCCACTCGATGGTCCGAGTGCGTTGATGAAACTTACCATTTTGGAAAGCTAATGGCAGCACCTTTCCAGCGATATATGCCACTTGGCCAGAATATTTTTCTAAAGTTACGAAAAATGGCACTGAAAACGCGCATTTTTAGTTAGCCTACACTGGCATGATCAAGTGGCCACTGCCCACTCCATGGTGGGCACTGCCCACTCCATGGTCCGAGTGCGTTGATGAAACGTACCATTTTGGAAAGCTAATGGCAGCGCCTCTCCAGAAATATACGCCACTTGGCCAGAGTATTTTTCTAAAGTTACGAAAAATGACACTGAAAACGCGCATCTTTAGTTAGCCTACTATACACTGGCATGATGAAATGGCCACTGCCCACTCGATGGTCCGAGTGCGTTGATGAAACTTACCATTTTGGAAAGCTAATGGCAGCACCTTTCCAGCGATATATGCCACTTGGCCAGAATATTTTTCTAAAGTTACGAAAAATGGCACTGAAAAAGCGCATTTTTAGTTAGCCTACACTGGCATGATCAAGTGGCCACTGCCCACTCCATGGTGGGCACTGCCCACTCCATGGTCCGAGTGCGTTGATGAAACGTACCATTTTGGAAAGCTAATGGCAGCACCTTTCCAGCGATATATGCCACTTGGCCAGAATATTTTTCTAAAGTTACGAAAAATGGCACTGAAAACGCGCATTTTTAGTTAGCCTACACTGGCATGATCAAGTGGCCACTGCCCACTCCATGGTCCGAGTGCGTTGATGAAACTTACTATTTTGGAAAGCTAATGGCAGCACCTTTCCAGCGATATATGCCACTTGGCCAGAATATTTTTCTAAAGTTACGAAAAATGGCACTGAAAAAGCGCATTTTTAGTTAGCCTACACTGGCATGATCAAGTGGCCACTGCCCACTCCATGGTGGGCACTGCCCACTCCATGGTCTGAGTGCGTTGATGAAACGTACCATTTTGGAAAGCTAATGGCAGCACCTTTCCAGCGATATATACCACTCGGCCAGAATATTTTTCTAAAGTTACGAAAAATGGCACTGAAAACGCGTATTTTTAGTTAGCCTACACTGGCATGATCAAGTGGCCACTGCCCACTCCATGGTCCGAGTGCGTTGATGAAACTTATCATTTTGGAAAGCTAATGGCAGCACCTTTCCAGCGATATATGCCACTTGGCCAGAATATTTTTCTAAAGTTACGAAAAATGGCACTGAAAAAGCGTATTTTTAGTTAGCCTACACTGGCATGATCAAGTGGCCACTGCCCACTCCATGGTCCGAGTGCGTTGATGAAACTTATCATTTTGGAAAGCTAATGGCAGCACCTTTCCAGCGATATATGCCACTTGGCCAGAATATTTTTCTAAAGTTACGAAAAATGGCACTGAAAACGCGCATTTTTAGTTAGCCTACACTGGCATGATCAAGTGGCCACTGCCCACTCCATGGTGGGCACTGCCCACTCCATGGTCTGAGTGCGTTGATGAGACGTACCATTTTGGAAAGCTAATGGCAGCACCTTTCCAGCGATATATGCCAGTTGGCCAGAATATTTTTCTAAAGTTACGAAAAATGGCACTGAAAAAGCGCATTTTTAGTTAGCCTACACTGGCATGATGAAGTGGCCACTGCCCACTCCATGGTCCGAGTGCGTTGATGAAACTTACTATTTTGGAAAGCTAATGGCAGCACCTTTCCAGCGATATATGCCACTTGGCCAGAATATTTTTCTAAAGTTACGAAAAATGGCACTGAAAACGCGTATTTTTAGTTAGCCTACACTGGCATGATCAAGTGGCCACTGCCCACTCGATGGTCCGAGTGCGTTGATGAAACTTACCATTTTGGAAAGCTAATGGCAGCACCTTTCCAGCGATATATGCCACTTGGCCAGAATATTTTTCTAAAGTTACGAAAAATGGCACTGAAAAAGCGCATTTTTAGTTAGCCTACACTGGCATGATCAAGTGGCCACTGCCCACTCCATGGTGGGCACTGCCCACTCCATGGTCCGAGTGCGTTGATGAAACGTACCATTTTGGAAAGCTAATGGCAGCACCTTTCCAGCGATATATGCCACTTGGCCAGAATATTTTTCTAAAGTTACGAAAAATGGCACTGAAAACGCGCATTTTTAGTTAGCCTACACTGGCATGATCAAGTGGCCACTGCCCACTCCATGGTCCGAGTGCGTTGATGAAACTTACTATTTTGGAAAGCTAATGGCAGCACCTTTCCAGCGATATATGCCACTTGGCCAGAATATTTTTCTAAAGTTACGAAAAATGGCACTGAAAAAGCGCATTTTTAGTTAGCCTACACTGGCATGATCAAGTGGCCACTGCCCACTCCATGGTGGGCACTGCCCACTCCATGGTCTGAGTGCGTTGATGAAACGTACCATTTTGGAAAGCTAATGGCAGCACCTTTCCAGCGATATATACCACTCGGCCAGAATATTTTTCTAAAGTTACGAAAAATGGCACTGAAAACGCGTATTTTTAGTTAGCCTACACTGGCATGATCAAGTGGCCACTGCCCACTCCATGGTCCGAGTGCGTTGATGAAACTTATCATTTTGGAAAGCTAATGGCAGCACCTTTCCAGCGATATATGCCACTTGGCCAGAATATTTTTCTAAAGTTACGAAAAATGGCACTGAAAAAGCGCATTTTTAGTTAGCCTACACTGGCATGATCAAGTGGCCACTGCCCACTCCATGGTGGGCACTGCCCACTCCATGGTCTGAGTGCGTTGATGAAACGTACCATTTTGGAAAGCTAATGGCAGCACCTTTCCAGCGATATATACCACTCGGCCAGAATATTTTTCTAAAGTTACGAAAAATGGCACTGAAAACGCGTATTTTTAGTTAGCCTACACTGGCATGATCAAGTGACCACTGCCCACTCCATGGTCCGAGTGCGTTGATGAAACTTATCATTTTGGAAAGCTAATGGCAGCACCTTTCCAGCGATATATGCCACTTGGCCAGAATATTTTTCTAAAGTTACGAAAAATGGCACTGAAAACGCGCATTTTTAGTTAGCCTACACTGGCATGATCAAGTGGCCACTGCCCACTCCATGGTGGGCACTGCCCACTCCATGGTCTGAGTGCGTTGATGAGACGTACCATTTTGGAAAGCTAATGGCAGCACCTTTCCAGCGATATATGCCAGTTGGCCAGAATATTTTTCTAAAGTTACGAAAAATGGCACTGAAAAAGCGCATTTTTAGTTAGCCTACACTGGCATGATGAAGTGGCCACTGCCCACTCCATGGTCCGAGTGCGTTGATGAGACGTACCATTTTGGAAAGCTAATGGCAGCACCTTTCCAGCGATATATGCCAGTTGGCCAGAATATTTTTCTAAAGTTACGAAAAATGGCACTGAAAAAGCGCATTTTTAGTTAGCCTACACTGGCATGATGAAGTGGCCACTGCCCACTCCATGGTCCGAGTGCGTTGATGAAACTTACTATTTTGGAAAGCTAATGGCAGCACCTTTCCAGCGATATATGCCACTTGGCCAGAATATTTTTCTAAAGTTACGAAAAATGGCACTGAAAACGCGTATTTTTAGTTAGCCTACACTGGCATGATCAAGTGGCCACTGCCCACTCGATGGTCCGAGTGCGTTGATGAAACTTACCATTTTGGAAAGCTAATGGCAGCACCTTTCCAGCGATATATGCCACTTGGCCAGAATATTTTTCTAAAGTTACGAAAAATGGCACTGAAAAAGCGCATTTTTAGTTAGCCTACACTGGCATGATCAAGTGGCCACTGCCCACTCCATGGTCCGAGTGCGTTGATGAAACTTATCATTTTGGAAAGCTAATGGCAGCACCTTTCCAGCGATATATGCCACTTGGCCAGAATATTTTTCTAAAGTTACGAAAAATGGCACTGAAAACGCGCATTTTTAGTTAGCCTACACTGGCATGATCAAGTGGCCACTGCCCACTCCATGGTGGGCACTGCCCACTCCATGGTCTGAGTGCGTTGATGAGACGTACCATTTTGGAAAGCTAATGGCAGCACCTTTCCAGCGATATATGCCAGTTGGCCAGAATATTTTTCTAAAGTTACGAAAAATGGCACTGAAAAAGCGCATTTTTAGTTAGCCAGAATATTTTTCTAAAGTTACGAAAAATGGCACTGAAAACGCGCATTTTTAGTTAGCCTACACTGGCATGATCAAGTGGCCACTGCCCACTCCATGGTGGGCACTGCCCACTCCATGGTCTGAGTGCGTTGATGAGACGTACCATTTTGGAAAGCTAATGGCAGCACCTTTCCAGCGATATATGCCAGTTGGCCAGAATATTTTTCTAAAGTTACGAAAAATGGCACTGAAAAAGCGCATTTTTAGTTAGCCTACACTGGCATGATGAAGTGGCCACTGCCCACTCCATGGTCCGAGTGCGTTGATGAAACTTACTATTTTGGAAAGCTAATGGCAGCACCTTTCCAGCGATATATGCCACTTGGCCAGAATATTTTTCTAAAGTTACGAAAAATGGCACTGAAAACGCGTATTTTTAGTTAGCCTACACTGGCATGATCAAGTGGCCACTGCCCACTCGATGGTCCGAGTGCGTTGATGAAACTTACCATTTTGGAAAGCTAATGGCAGCACCTTTCCAGCGATATATGCCACTTGGCCAGAATATTTTTCTAAAGTTACGAAAAATGGCACTGAAAAAGCGCATTTTTAGTTAGCCTACACTGGCATGATCAAGTGGCCACTGCCCACTCCATGGTGGGCACTGCCCACTCCATGGTCCGAGTGCGTTGATGAAACGTACCATTTTGGAAAGCTAATGGCAGCACCTTTCCAGCGATATATGCCACTTGGCCAGAATATTTTTCTAAAGTTACGAAAAATGGCACTGAAAACGCGCATTTTTAGTTAGCCTACACTGGCATGATCAAGTGGCCACTGCCCACTCCATGGTCCGAGTGCGTTGATGAAACTTACTATTTTGGAAAGCTAATGGCAGCACCTTTCCAGCGATATATGCCACTTGGCCAGAATATTTTTCTAAAGTTACGAAAAATGGCACTGAAAAAGCGCATTTTTAGTTAGCCTACACTGGCATGATCAAGTGGCCACTGCCCACTCCATGGTGGGCACTGCCCACTCCATGGTCTGAGTGCGTTGATGAAACGTACCATTTTGGAAAGCTAATGGCAGCACCTTTCCAGCGATATATACCACTCGGCCAGAATATTTTTCTAAAGTTACGAAAAATGGCACTGAAAACGCGTATTTTTAGTTAGCCTACACTGGCATGATCAAGTGGCCACTGCCCACTCCATGGTCCGAGTGCGTTGATGAAACTTATCATTTTGGAAAGCTAATGGCAGCACCTTTCCAGCGATATATGCCACTTGGCCAGAATATTTTTCTAAAGTTACGAAAAATGGCACTGAAAAAGCGCATTTTTAGTTAGCCTACACTGGCATGATCAAGTGGCCACTGCCCACTCCATGGTGGGCACTGCCCACTCCATGGTCTGAGTGCGTTGATGAAACGTACCATTTTGGAAAGCTAATGGCAGCACCTTTCCAGCGATATATACCACTCGGCCAGAATATTTTTCTAAAGTTACGAAAAATGGCACTGAAAACGCGCATTTTTAGTTAGCCTACACTGGCATGATCAAGTGGCCACTGCCCACTCCATGGTCCGAGTGCGTTGATGAAACTTATCATTTTGGAAAGCTAATGGCAGCACCTTTCCAGCGATATATGCCACTTGGCCAGAATATTTTTCTAAAGTTACGAAAAATGGCACTGAAAACGCGCATTTTTAGTTAGCCTACACTGGCATGATCAAGTGGCCACTGCCCACTCCATGGTGGGCACTGCCCACTCCATGGTCTGAGTGCGTTGATGAGACGTACCATTTTGGAAAGCTAATGGCAGCACCTTTCCAGCGATATATGCCAGTTGGCCAGAATATTTTTCTAAAGTTACGAAAAATGGCACTGAAAAAGCGCATTTTTAGTTAGCCTACACTGGCATGATGAAGTGGCCACTGCCCACTCCATGGTCCGAGTGCGTTGATGAAACTTACTATTTTGGAAAGCTAATGGCAGCACCTTTCCAGCGATATATGCCACTTGGCCAGAATATTTTTCTAAAGTTACGAAAAATGGCACTGAAAACGCGTATTTTTAGTTAGCCTACACTGGCATGATCAAGTGGCCACTGCCCACTCGATGGTCCGAGTGCGTTGATGAAACTTACCATTTTGGAAAGCTAATAGCAGCACCTTTCCAGCGATATATGCCACTTGGCCAGAATATTTTTCTAAAGTTACGAAAAATGGCACTGAAAAAGCGCATTTTTAGTTAGCCTACACTGGCATGATCAAGTGGCCACTGCCCACTCCATGGTGGGCACTGCCCACTCCATGGTCCGAGTGCGTTGATGAAACGTACCATTTTGGAAAGCTAATGGCAGCACCTTTCCAGCGATATATGCCACTTGGCCAGAATATTTTTCTAAAGTTACGAAAAATGGCACTGAAAACGCGCATTTTTAGTTAGCCTACACTGGCATGATCAAGTGGCCACTGCCCACTCCATGGTCCGAGTGCGTTGATGAAACTTACCATTTTGGAAAGCTAATGGCAGCACCTTTCCAGCGATATATGCCACTTGGCCAGAATATTTTTCTAAAGTTACGAAAAATGGCACTGAAAAAGCGCATTTTTAGTTAGCCTACACTGGCATGATCAAGTGGCCACTGCCCACTCCATGGTGGGCACTGCCCACTCCATGGTCTGAGTGCGTTGATGAAACGTACCATTTTGGAAAGCTAATGGCAGCACCTTTCCAGCGATATATACCACTCGGCCAGAATATTTTTCTAAAGTTACGAAAAATGGCACTGAAAACGCGTATTTTTAGTTAGCCTACACTGGCATGATCAAGTGGCCACTGCCCACTCCATGGTCCGAGTGCGTTGATGAAACTTATCATTTTGGAAAGCTAATGGCAGCACCTTTCCAGCGATATATGCCACTTGGCCAGAATATTTTTCTAAAGTTACGAAAAATGGCACTGAAAAAGCGCATTTTTAGTTAGCCTACACTGGCATGATCAAGTGGCCACTGCCCACTCCATGGTGGGCACTGCCCACTCCATGGTCTGAGTGCGTTGATGAAACGTACCATTTTGGAAAGCTAATGGCAGCACCTTTCCAGCGATATATACCACTCGGCCAGAATATTTTTCTAAAGTTACGAAAAATGGCACTGAAAACGCGTATTTTTAGTTAGCCTACACTGGCATGATCAAGTGGCCACTGCCCACTCCATGGTCCGAGTGCGTTGATGAAACTTATCATTTTGGAAAGCTAATGGCAGCACCTTTCCAGCGATATATGCCACTTGGCCAGAATATTTTTCTAAAGTTACGAAAAATGGCACTGAAAACGCGCATTTTTAGTTAGCCTACACTGGCATGATCAAGTGGCCACTGCCCACTCCATGGTGGGCACTGCCCACTCCATGGTCTGAGTGCGTTGATGAGACGTACCATTTTGGAAAGCTAATGGCAGCACCTTTCCAGCGATATATGCCAGTTGGCCAGAATATTTTTCTAAAGTTACGAAAAATGGCACTGAAAAAGCGCATTTTTAGTTAGCCTACACTGGCATGATGAAGTGGCCACTGCCCACTCCATGGTCCGAGTGCGTTGATGAAACTTACTATTTTGGAAAGCTAATGGCAGCACCTTTCCAGCGATATATGCCACTTGGCCAGAATATTTTTCTAAAGTTACGAAAAATGGCACTGAAAAAGCGCATTTTTAGTTAGCCTACACTGGCATGATCAAGTGGCCACTGCCCACTCCATGGTGGACACTGCCCACTCCATGGTCTGAGTGCGTTGATGAAACGTACCATTTTGGAAAGCTAATGGCAGCACCTTTGCAGCGATATATGCCACTTGGCCAGAATATTTTTCTAAAGTTACGAAAAATGGCACTGAAAACGCGCATTTTTAGTTAGCCTACACTGGCATGATCAAGTGGCCACTGCCCACTCCACGGTGGGCACTGCCCACTCCATGGTCCGAGTGCGTTGATGAAACGTACCATTTTGGAAAGCTAATGGCAGCGCCTTTCCAGAAATATACGCCACTTGGCCAGAGTATTTTTCTAAAGTTACGAAAAATGACACTGAAAACGCGCATTTTTAGTTAGCCTACACTGGCATGATGAAATGGCCACTGCCCACTCGATGGTCCGAGTGCGTTGATGAAGCTTACCATTTTGGAAAGCTAATGGCAGCACCTTTCCAGCGATATATGCCACTTGGCCAGAATATTTTTCTAAAGTTACGAAAAATGGCACTGAAAAAGCGCATTTTTAGTTAGCCTACACTGGCATGATCAAGTGGCCACTGCCCACTCCATGGTGGGCACTGCCCACTCCATGGTCCGAGTGCGTTGATGAAACGTACCATTTTGGAAAGCTAATGGCAGCACCTTTGCAGCGATATATGCCACTTGGCCAGAATATTTTTCTAAAGTTACGAAAACTGGCACTGAAAACGCGCATTTTTAGTTAGCCTACACTGGCATGATCAAGTGGCCACTGCCCACTCCATGGTCCGAGTGCGTTGATGAAACTTACCGTTTTGGAAAGCTAATGGCAGCACCTTTCCAGCGATATATGCCACTTGGCCAGAATATTTTTCTAAAGTTACGAAAAATGGCACTGAAAACGCGCATTTTTAGTTAGCCTACACTGGCATGATCAAGTGGCCACTGCCCACCCCACGGTGGGCACTGCCCACTCCATGGTCCGAGTGCGTTGATGAAACGTACCATTTTGGAAAGCTAATGGCAGCACCTTTTCAGCAATATATGCCACTTGGCCAGAATATTTTTCTAAAGTTACGAAAAATGACACTGAAAACGCGCATCTTTAGTTAGCCTACTATACACTGGCATGATGAAATGGCCACTGCCCACTCGATGGTCCGAGTGCGTTGATGAAACTTACCATTTTGGAAAGCTAATGGCAGCACCTTTGCAGCAATATATGCCACTTGGCCAGAATATTTTTCTAAAGTTACGAAAAATGACACTGAAAACGCGCATCTTTAGTTAGCCTACTATACACTGGCATGATGAAGTGGCCACTGCCCACTCGATGGTCCGAGTGCGTTGATGAAACTTACCATTTTGGAAAGCTAATGGCAGCACCTTTCCAGCGATATATGCCACTTGGCCAGAATATTTTTCTAAAGTTACGAAAAATGGCACTGAAAACGCGCATTTTTATGATCAAGTGGCCACTGCCCACTCCATGGTGGGCACTGCCCACTCCATGGTCCGAGTGCGTTGATGAAACGTACCATTTTGGAAAGCTAATGGCAGCGCCTCTCCAGAAATATACGCCACTTGGCCAGAGTATTTTTCTAAAGTTACGAAAAATGACACTGAAAACGCGCATCTTTAGTTAGCCTACTATACACTGGCATGATGAAATGGCCACTGCCCACTCGATGGTCCGAGTGCGTTGATGAAACTTACCATTTTGGAAAGCTAATGGCAGCACCTTTCCAGCGATATATGCCACTTGGCCAGAATATTTTTCTAAAGTTACGAAAAATGGCACTGAAAAAGCGCATTTTTAGTTAGCCTACACTGGCATGATCAAGTGGCCACTGCCCACTCCATGGTGGGCACTGCCCACTCCATGGTCCGAGTGCGTTGATGAAACGTACCATTTTGGAAAGCTAATGGCAGCACCTTTCCAGCGATATATGCCACTTGGCCAGAATATTTTTCTAAAGTTACGAAAAATGGCACTGAAAACGCGTATTTTTAGTTAGCCTACACTGGCATGATCAAGTGGCCACTGCCCACTCGATGGTCCGAGTGCGTTGATGAAACTTACCATTTTGGAAAGCTAATGGCAGCACCTTTCCAGCGATATATGCCACTTGGCCAGAATATTTTTCTAAAGTTACGAAAAATGGCACTGAAAAAGCGCATTTTTAGTTAGCCTACACTGGCATGATCAAGTGGCCACTGCCCACTCCATGGTGGGCACTGCCCACTCCATGGTCTGAGTGCGTTGATGAGACGTACCATTTTGGAAAGCTAATGGCAGCACCTTTCCAGCGATATATGCCAGTTGGCCAGAATATTTTTCTAAAGTTACGAAAAATGGCACTGAAAAAGCGCATTTTTAGTTAGCCTACACTGGCATGATGAAGTGGCCACTGCCCACTCCATGGTCCGAGTGCGTTGATGAAACTTACTATTTTGGAAAGCTAATGGCAGCACCTTTCCAGCGATATATGCCACTTGGCCAGAATGTTTTTCTAAAGTTACGAAAAATGGCACTGAAAAAGCGCATTTTTAGTTAGCCTACACTGGCATGATCAAGTGGCCACTGCCCACTCCATGGTGGGCACTGCCCACTCCATGGTCTGAGTGCGTTGATGAAACGTACCATTTTGGAAAGCTAATGGCAGCACCTTTCCAGCGATATATACCACTCGGCCAGAATATTTTTCTAAAGTTACGAAAAATGGCACTGAAAACGCGTATTTTTAGTTAGCCTACACTGGCATGATCAAGTGGCCACTGCCCACTCCATGGTGGGCACTGCCCACTCCATGGTCCGAGTGCGTTGATGAAACGTACCATTTTGGAAAGCTAATGGCAGCACCTTTCCAGCGATATATGCCACTTGGCTAGAATATTTTTCTAAAGTTACGAAAAATGGCACTGAAAACGCGCATTTTTAGTTAGCCTACACTGGCATGATCAAGTGGCCACTGCCCACTCCATGGTCCGAGTGCGTTGATGAAACTTACTATTTTGGAAAGCTAATGGCAGCACCTTTCCAGCGATATATGCCACTTGGCCAGAATATTTTTCTAAAGTTACGAAAAATGGCACTGAAAAAGCGCATTTTTAGTTAGCCTACACTGGCATGATCAAGTGGCCACTGCCCACTCCATGGTGGGCACTGCCCACTCCATGGTCTGAGTGCGTTGATGAAACGTACCATTTTGGAAAGCTAATGGCAGCACCTTTCCAGCGATATATACCACTCGGCCAGAATATTTTTCTAAAGTTACGAAAAATGGCACTGAAAACGCGTATTTTTAGTTAGCCTACACTGGCATGATCAAGTGGCCACTGCCCACTCCATGGTCCGAGTGCGTTGATGAAACTTATCATTTTGGAAAGCTAATGGCAGCACCTTTCCAGCGATATATGCCACTTGGCCAGAATATTTTTCTAAAGTTACGAAAAATGGCACTGAAAACGCGCATTTTTAGTTAGCCTACACTGGCATGATCAAGTGGCCACTGCCCACTCCATGGTGGGCACTGCCCACTCCATGGTCTGAGTGCGTTGATGAGACGTACCATTTTGGAAAGCTAATGGCAGCACCTTTCCAGCGATATATGCCAGTTGGCCAGAATATTTTTCTAAAGTTACGAAAAATGGCACTGAAAAAGCGCATTTTTAGTTAGCCTACACTGGCATGATCAAGTGGCCACTGCCCACTCCATGGTCCGAGTGCGTTGATGAAACTTACTATTTTGGAAAGCTAATGGCAGCACCTTTCCAGCGATATATGCCACTTGGCCAGAATATTTTTCTAAAGTTACGAAAAATGGCACTGAAAAAGCGCATTTTTAGTTAGCCTACACTGGCATGATCAAGTGGCCACTGCCCACTCCATGGTGGACACTGCCCACTCCATGGTCTGAGTGCGTTGATGAAACGTACCATTTTGGAAAGCTAATGGCAGCACCTTTGCAGCGATATATGCCACTTGGCCAGAATATTTTTCTAAAGTTACGAAAAATGGCACTGAAAACGCGCATTTTTAGTTAGCCTACACTGGCATGATCAAGTGGCCACTGCCCACTCCACGGTGGGCACTGCCCACTCCATGGTCCGAGTGCGTTGATGAAACGTACCATTTTGGAAAGCTAATGGCAGCGCCTTTCCAGAAATATACGCCACTTGGCCAGAGTATTTTTCTAAAGTTACGAAAAATGACACTGAAAACGCGCATTTTTAGTTAGCCTACACTGGCATGATGAAGTGGCCACTGCCCACTCCACGGTCCGAGTGCGTTGATGAAACGTACCATTTTGGAAAGCTAATGGCAGCACCTTTCCAGCGATATATGCCACTTGGCCAGAATATTTTTCTAAAGTTACGAAAAATGGCACTGAAAACGCGCATTTTTAGTTAGCCTACACTGGCATGATCAAGTGGCCACTGCCCACTCCACGGTGGGCACTGCCCACTCCATGGTCCGAGTGCGTTGATGAAACGTACTATTTTGGAAAGCTAATGGCAGCGCCTTTCCAGAAATATACGCCACTTGGCCAGAGTATTTTTCTAAAGTTACGAAAAATGACACTGAAAACGCGCATTTTTAGTTAGCCTACACTGGCATGATGAAATGGCCACTGCCCACTCGATGGTCCGAGTGCGTTGATGAAACTTACCATTTTGGAAAGCTAATGGCAGCACCTTTCCAGCGATATATGCCACTTGGCCAGAATATTTTTCTAAAGTTACGAAAAATGGCACTGAAAAAGCGCATTTTTAGTTAGCCTACACTGGCATGATCAAGTGGCCACTGCCCACTCCATGGTGGGCACTGCCCACTCCATGGTCCGAGTGCGTTGATGAAACGTACCATTTTGGAAAGCTAATGGCAGCACCTTTGCAGCGATATATGCCACTTGGCCAGAATATTTTTCTAAAGTTACGAAAACTGGCACTGAAAACGCGCATTTTTAGTTAGCCTACACTGGCATGATCAAGTGGCCACTGCCCACTCCATGGTCCGAGTGCGTTGATGAAACTTACCATTTTGGAAAGCTAATGGCAGCACCTTTCCAGCGATATATGCCACTTGGCCAGAATATTTTTCTAAAGTTACGAAAAATGGCACTGAAAACGCGCATTTTTAGTTAGCCTACTATACACTGGCATGATGAAATGGCCACTGCCCACTCGATGGTCCGAGTGCGTTGATGAAACTTACCATTTTGGAAAGCTAATGGCAGCACCTTTGCAGCAATATATGCCACTTGGCCAGAATATTTTTCTAAAGTTACGAAAAATGACACTGAAAACGCGCATCTTTAGTTAGCCTACTATACACTGGCATGATGAAGTGGCCACTGCCCACTCGATGGTCCGAGTGCGTTGATGAAACTTACCATTTTGGAAAGCTAATGGCAGCACCTTTCCAGCGATATATGCCACTTGGCCAGAATATTTTTCTAAAGTTACGAAAAATGGCACTGAAAACGCGCATTTTTAGTTAGCCTACACTGGCATGATCAAGTGGCCACTGCCCACTCCATGGTGGGCACTGCCCACTCCATGGTCCGAGTGCGTTGATGAAACGTACCATTTTGGAAAGCTAATGGCAGCGCCTCTCCAGAAATATACGCCACTTGGCCAGAGTATTTTTCTAAAGTTACGAAAAATGACACTGAAAACGCGCATCTTTAGTTAGCCTACTATACACTGGCATGATGAAATGGCCACTGCCCACTCGATGGTCCGAGTGCGTTGATGAAACTTACCATTTTGGAAAGCTAATGGCAGCACCTTTCCAGCGATATACGCCACTTGGCCAGAATATTTTTCTAAAGTTACGAAAAATGGCACTGAAAAAGCGCATTTTTAGTTAGCCTACACTGGCATGATCAAGTGGCCACTGCCCACTCCATGGTGGGCACTGCCCACTCCATGGTCCGAGTGCGTTGATGAAACGTACCATTTTGGAAAGCTAATGGCAGCACCTTTCCAGCGATATATGCCACTTGGCCAGAATATTTTTCTAAAGTTACGAAAAATGGCACTGAAAACGCGCATTTTTAGTTAGCCTACACTGGCATGATCAAGTGGCCACTGCCCACTCCATGGTCCGAGTGCGTTGATGAAACTTACTATTTTGGAAAGCTAATGGCAGCACCTTTCCAGCGATATATGCCACTTGGCCAGAATATTTTTCTAAAGTTACGAAAAATGGCACTGAAAAAGCGCATTTTTAGTTAGCCTACACTGGCATGATCAAGTGGCCACTGCCCACTCCATGGTGGGCACTGCCCACTCCATGGTCTGAGTGCGTTGATGAAACGTACCATTTTGGAAAGCTAATGGCAGCACCTTTCCAGCGATATATACCACTCGGCCAGAATATTTTTCTAAAGTTACGAAAAATGGCACTGAAAACGCGTATTTTTAGTTAGCCTACACTGGCATGATCAAGTGGCCACTGCCCACTCCATGGTCCGAGTGCGTTGATGAAACTTATCATTTTGGAAAGCTAATGGCAGCACCTTTCCAGCGATATATGCCACTTGGCCAGAATATTTTTCTAAAGTTACGAAAAATGGCACTGAAAAAGCGCATTTTTAGTTAGCCTACACTGGCATGATCAAGTGGCCACTGCCCACTCCATGGTGGGCACTGCCCACTCCATGGTCTGAGTGCGTTGATGAAACGTACCATTTTGGAAAGCTAATGGCAGCACCTTTCCAGCGATATATACCACTTGGCCAGAATATTTTTCTAAAGTTACGAAAAATGGCACTGAAAACGCGTATTTTTAGTTAGCCTACACTGGCATGATCAAGTGGCCACTGCCCACTCCATGGTCCGAGTGCGTTGATGAAACTTACTATTTTGGAAAGCTAATGGCAGCACCTTTCCAGCGATATATGCCACTTGGCCAGAATATTTTTCTAAAGTTACGAAAAATGGCACTGAAAAAGCGCATTTTTAGTTAGCCTACACTGGCATGATCAAGTGGCCACTGCCCACTCCATGGTGGGCACTGCCCACTCCATGGTCTGAGTGCGTTGATGAAACGTACCATTTTGGAAAGCTAATGGCAGCACCTTTCCAGCGATATATACCACTCGGCCAGAATATTTTTCTAAAGTTACGAAAAATGGCACTGAAAACGCGTATTTTTAGTTAGCCTACACTGGCATGATCAAGTGGCCACTGCCCACTCCATGGTCCGAGTGCGTTGATGAAACTTATCATTTTGGAAAGCTAATGGCAGCACCTTTCCAGCGATATATGCCACTTGGCCAGAATATTTTTCTAAAGTTACGAAAAATGGCACTGAAAAAGCGCATTTTTAGTTAGCCTACACTGGCATGATCAAGTGGCCACTGCCCACTCCATGGTGGGCACTGCCCACTCCATGGTCTGAGTGCGTTGATGAAACGTACCATTTTGGAAAGCTAATGGCAGCACCTTTCCAGCGATATATACCACTCGGCCAGAATATTTTTCTAAAGTTACGAAAAATGGCACTGAAAACGCGTATTTTTAGTTAGCCTACACTGGCATGATCAAGTGGCCACTGCCCACTCCATGGTCCGAGTGCGTTGATGAAACTTATCATTTTGGAAAGCTAATGGCAGCACCTTTCCAGCGATATATGCCACTTGGCCAGAATATTTTTCTAAAGTTACGAAAAATGGCACTGAAAACGCGCATTTTTAGTTAGCCTACACTGGCATGATCAAGTGGCCACTGCCCACTCCATGGTGGGCACTGCCCACTCCATGGTCTGAGTGCGTTGATGAGACGTACCATTTTGGAAAGCTAATGGCAGCACCTTTCCAGCGATATATGCCAGTTGGCCAGAATATTTTTCTAAAGTTACGAAAAATGGCACTGAAAAAGCGCATTTTTAGTTAGCCTACACTGGCATGATGAAGTGGCCACTGCCCACTCCATGGTCCGAGTGCGTTGATGAAACTTACTATTTTGGAAAGCTAATGGCAGCACCTTTCCAGCGATATATGCCACTTGGCCAGAATATTTTTCTAAAGTTACGAAAAATGGCACTGAAAAAGCGCATTTTTAGTTAGCCTACACTGGCATGATCAAGTGGCCACTGCCCACTCCATGGTGGACACTGCCCACTCCATGGTCTGAGTGCGTTGATGAAACGTACCATTTTGGAAAGCTAATGGCAGCACCTTTGCAGCGATATATGCCACTTGGCCAGAATATTTTTCTAAAGTTACGAAAAATGGCACTGAAAACGCGCATTTTTAGTTAGCCTACACTGGCATGATCAAGTGACCACTGCCCACTCCACGGTGGGCACTGCCCACTCCATGGTCCGAGTGCGTTGATGAAACGTACCATTTTGGAAAGCTAATGGCAGCGCCTTTCCAGAAATATACGCCACTTGGCCAGAGTATTTTTCTAAAGTTACGAAAAATGACACTGAAAACGCGCATCTTTAGTTAGCCTACTATACACTGGCATGATGAAATGGCCACTGCCCACTCCACGGTCCGAGTGCGTTGATGAAACGTACCATTTTGGAAAGCTAATGGCAGCACCTTTCCAGCGATATATGCCACTTGGCCAGAATATTTTTCTAAAGTTACGAAAAATGGCACTGAAAACGCGCATTTTTAGTTAGCCTACACTGGCATGATCAAGTGGCCACTGCCCACTCCACGGTGGGCACTGCCCACTCCATGGTCCGAGTGCGTTGATGAAACGTACCATTTTGGAAAGCTAATGGCAGCGCCTTTCCAGAAATATACGCCACTTGGCCAGAGTATTTTTCTAAAGTTACGAAAAATGACACTGAAAACGCGCATTTTTAGTTAGCCTACACTGGCATGATGAAATGGCCACTGCCCACTCGATGGTCCGAGTGCGTTGATGAAACTTACCATTTTGGAAAGCTAATGGCAGCACCTTTCCAGCGATATATGCCACTTGGCCAGAATATTTTTCTAAAGTTACGAAAAATGGCACTGAAAAAGCGCATTTTTAGTTAGCCTACACTGGCATGATCAAGTGGCCACTGCCCACTCCATGGTGGGCACTGCCCACTCCATGGTCCGAGTGCGTTGATGAAACGTACCATTTTGGAAAGCTAATGGCAGCACCTTTGCAGCGATATATGCCACTTGGCCAGAATATTTTTCTAAAGTTACGAAAACTGGCACTGAAAACGCGCATTTTTAGTTAGCCTACACTGGCATGATCAAGTGGCCACTGCCCACTCCATGGTCCGAGTGCGTTGATGAAACTTACCGTTTTGGAAAGCTAATGGCAGCACCTTTCCAGCGATATATGCCACTTGGCCAGAATATTTTTCTAAAGTTACGAAAAATGGCACTGAAAACGCGCATTTTTAGTTAGCCTACACTGGCATGATCAAGTGGCCACTGCCCACCCCACGGTGGGCACTGCCCACTCCATGGTCCGAGTGCGTTGATGAAACGTACCATTTTGGAAAGCTAATGGCAGCACCTTTTCAGCAATATATGCCACTTGGCCAGAATATTTTTCTAAAGTTACGAAAAATGACACTGAAAACGCGCATCTTTAGTTAGCCTACTATACACTGGCATGATGAAATGGCCACTGCCCACTCGATGGTCCGAGTGCGTTGATAAAACTTACCATTTTGGAAAGCTAATGGCAGCACCTTTGCAGCAATATATGCCACTTGGCCAGAATATTTTTCTAAAGTTACGAAAAATGACACTGAAAACGCGCATCTTTAGTTAGCCTACTATACACTGGCATGATGAAGTGGCCACTGCCCACTCGATGGTCCGAGTGCGTTGATGAAACTTACCATTTTGGAAAGCTAATGGCAGCACCTTTCCAGCGATATATGCCACTTGGCCAGAATATTTTTCTAAAGTTACGAAAAATGGCACTGAAAACGCGCATTTTTAGTTAGCCTACACTGGCATGATCAAGTGGCCACTGCCCACTCCATGGTGGGCACTGCCCACTCCATGGTCCGAGTGCGTTGATGAAACGTACCATTTTGGAAAGCTAATGGCAGCGCCTCTCCAGAAATATACGCCACTTGGCCAGAGTATTTTTCTAAAGTTACGAAAAATGACACTGAAAACGCGCATCTTTAGTTAGCCTACTATACACTGGCATGATGAAATGGCCACTGCCCACTCGATGGTCCGAGTGCGTTGATGAAACTTACCATTTTGGAAAGCTAATGGCAGCACCTTTCCAGCGATATATGCCACTTGGCCAGAATATTTTTCTAAAGTTACGAAAAATGGCACTGAAAAAGCGCATTTTTAGTTAGCCTACACTGGCATGATCAAGTGGCCACTGCCCACTCCATGGTGGGCACTGCCCACTCCATGGTCCGAGTGCGTTGATGAAACGTACCATTTTGGAAAGCTAATGGCAGCACCTTTCCAGCGATATATGCCACTTGGCCAGAATATTTTTCTAAAGTTACGAAAAATGGCACTGAAAACGCGTATTTTTAGTTAGCCTACACTGGCATGATCAAGTGGCCACTGCCCACTCGATGGTCCGAGTGCGTTGATGAAACTTACCATTTTGGAAAGCTAATGGCAGCACCTTTCCAGCGATATATGCCACTTGGCCAGAATATTTTTCTAAAGTTACGAAAAATGGCACTGAAAAAGCGCATTTTTAGTTAGCCTACACTGGCATGATCAAGTGGCCACTGCCCACTCCATGGTGGGCACTGCCCACTCCATGGTCTGAGTGCGTTGATGAAACGTACCATTTTGGAAAGCTAATGGCAGCACCTTTCCAGCGATATATACCACTCGGCCAGAATATTTTTCTAAAGTTACGAAAAATGGCACTGAAAACGCGTATTTTTAGTTAGCCTACACTGGCATGATCAAGTGGCCACTGCCCACTCCATGGTCCGAGTGCGTTGATGAAACTTATCATTTTGGAAAGCTAATGGCAGCACCTTTCCAGCGATATATGCCACTTGGCCAGAATATTTTTCTAAAGTTACGAAAAATGGCACTGAAAAAGCGCATTTTTAGTTAGCCTACACTGGCATGATCAAGTGGCCACTGCCCACTCCATGGTGGGCACTGCCCACTCCATGGTCTGAGTGCGTTGATGAAACGTACCATTTTGGAAAGCTAATGGCAGCACCTTTCCAGCGATATATACCACTCGGCCAGAATATTTTTCTAAAGTTACGAAAAATGGCACTGAAAACGCGTATTTTTAGTTAGCCTACACTGGCATGATCAAGTGGCCACTGCCCACTCCATGGTCCGAGTGCGTTGATGAAACTTACTATTTTGGAAAGCTAATGGCAGCACCTTTCCAGCGATATATGCCACTTGGCCAGAATATTTTTCTAAAGTTACGAAAAATGGCACTGAAAAAGCGCATTTTTAGTTAGCCTACACTGGCATGATCAAGTGGCCACTGCCCACTCCATGGTGGGCACTGCCCACTCCATGGTCTGAGTGCGTTGATGAAACGTACCATTTTGGAAAGCTAATGGCAGCACCTTTCCAGCGATATATACCACTCGGCCAGAATATTTTTCTAAAGTTACGAAAAATGGCACTGAAAACGCGTATTTTTAGTTAGCCTACACTGGCATGATCAAGTGGCCACTGCCCACTCCATGGTCCGAGTGCGTTGATGAAACTTATCATTTTGGAAAGCTAATGGCAGCACCTTTCCAGCGATATATGCCACTTGGCCAGAATATTTTTCTAAAGTTACGAAAAATGGCACTGAAAAAGCGCATTTTTAGTTAGCCTACACTGGCATGATCAAGTGGCCACTGCCCACTCCATGGTGGGCACTGCCCACTCCATGGTCTGAGTGCGTTGATGAAACGTACCATTTTGGAAAGCTAATGGCAGCACCTTTCCAGCGATATATACCACTCGGCCAGAATATTTTTCTAAAGTTACGAAAAATGGCACTGAAAACGCGTATTTTTAGTTAGCCTACACTGGCATGATCAAGTGGCCACTGCCCACTCCATGGTCCGAGTGCGTTGATGAAACTTATCATTTTGGAAAGCTAATGGCAGCACCTTTCCAGCGATATATGCCACTTGGCCAGAATATTTTTCTAAAGTTACGAAAAATGGCACTGAAAACGCGCATTTTTAGTTAGCCTACACTGGCATGATCAAGTGGCCACTGCCCACTCCATGGTGGGCACTGCCCACTCCATGGTCTGAGTGCGTTGATGAGACGTACCATTTTGGAAAGCTAATGGCAGCACCTTTCCAGCGATATATGCCAGTTGGCCAGAATATTTTTCTAAAGTTACGAAAAATGGCACTGAAAAAGCGCATTTTTAGTTAGCCTACACTGGCATGATGAAGTGGCCACTGCCCACTCCATGGTCCGAGTGCGTTGATGAAACTTACTATTTTGGAAAGCTAATGGCAGCACCTTTCCAGCGATATATGCCACTTGGCCAGAATATTTTTCTAAAGTTACGAAAAATGGCACTGAAAAAGCGCATTTTTAGTTAGCCTACACTGGCATGATCAAGTGGCCACTGCCCACTCCATGGTGGACACTGCCCACTCCATGGTCTGAGTGCGTTGATGAAACGTACCATTTTGGAAAGCTAATGGCAGCACCTTTGCAGCGATATATGCCACTTGGCCAGAATATTTTTCTAAAGTTACGAAAAATGGCACTGAAAACGCGCATTTTTAGTTAGCCTACACTGGCATGATCAAGTGGCCACTGCCCACTCCACGGTGGGCACTGCCCACTCCATGGTCCGAGTGCGTTGATGAAACGTACCATTTTGGAAAGCTAATGGCAGCGCCTTTCCAGAAATATACGCCACTTGGCCAGAGTATTTTTCTAAAGTTACGAAAAATGACACTGAAAACGCGCATCTTTAGTTAGCCTACTATACACTGGCATGATGAAATGGCCACTGCCCACTCCACGGTCCGAGTGCGTTGATGAAACGTACCATTTTGGAAAGCTAATGGCAGCACCTTTCCAGCGATATATGCCACTTGGCCAGAATATTTTTCTAAAGTTACGAAAAATGGCACTGAAAACGCGCATTTTTAGTTAGCCTACACTGGCATGATCAAGTGGCCACTGCCCACTCCACGGTGGGCACTGCCCACTCCATGGTCCGAGTGCGTTGATGAAACGTACCATTTTGGAAAGCTAATGGCAGCGCCTTTCCAGAAATATACGCCACTTGGCCAGAGTATTTTTCTAAAGTTACGAAAAATGACACTGAAAACGCGCATTTTTAGTTAGCCTACACTGGCATGATGAAATGGCCACTGCCCACTCGATGGTCCGAGTGCGTTGATGAAACTTACCATTTTGGAAAGCTAATGGCAGCACCTTTCCAGCGATATATGCCACTTGGCCAGAATATTTTTCTAAAGTTACGAAAAATGGCACTGAAAAAGCGCATTTTTAGTTAGCCTACACTGGCATGATCAAGTGGCCACTGCCCACTCCATGGTGGGCACTGCCCACTCCATGGTCCGAGTGCGTTGATGAAACGTACCATTTTGGAAAGCTAATGGCAGCACCTTTGCAGCGATATATGCCACTTGGCCAGAATATTTTTCTAAAGTTACGAAAACTGGCACTGAAAACGCGCATTTTTAGTTAGCCTACACTGGCATGATCAAGTGGCCACTGCCCACTCCATGGTCCGAGTGCGTTGATGAAACTTACCGGTTTGGAAAGCTAATGGCAGCACCTTTCCAGCGATATATGCCACTTGGCCAGAATATTTTTCTAAAGTTACGAAAAATGGCACTGAAAACGCGCATTTTTAGTTAGCCTACACTGGCATGATCAAGTGGCCACTGCCCACCCCACGGTGGGCACTGCCCACTCCATGGTCCGAGTGCGTTGATGAAACGTACCATTTTGGAAAGCTAATGGCAGCACCTTTTCAGCAATATATGCCACTTGGCCAGAATATTTTTCTAAAGTTACGAAAAATGACACTGAAAACGCGCATCTTTAGTTAGCCTACTATACACTGGCATGATGAAATGGCCACTGCCCACTCGATGGTCCGAGTGCGTTGATGAAACTTACCATTTTGGAAAGCTAATGGCAGCACCTTTGCAGCAATATATGCCACTTGGCCAGAATATTTTTCTAAAGTTACGAAAAATGACACTGAAAACGCGCATCTTTAGTTAGCCTACTATACACTGGCATGATGAAGTGGCCACTGCCCACTCGATGGTCCGAGTGCGTTGATGAAACTTACCATTTTGGAAAGCTAATGGCAGCACCTTTCCAGCGATATATGCCACTTGGCCAGAATATTTTTCTAAAGTTACGAAAAATGGCACTGAAAACGCGCATTTTTAGTTAGCCTACACTGGCATGATCAAGTGGCCACTGCCCACTCCATGGTGGGCACTGCCCACTCCATGGTCCGAGTGCGTTGATGAAACGTACCATTTTGGAAAGCTAATGGCAGCGCCTCTCCAGAAATATACGCCACTTGGCCAGAGTATTTTTCTAAAGTTACGAAAAATGACACTGAAAACGCGCATCTTTAGTTAGCCTACTATACACTGGCATGATGAAATGGCCACTGCCCACTCGATGGTCCGAGTGCGTTGATGAAACTTACCATTTTGGAAAGCTAATGGCAGCACCTTTCCAGCGATATATGCCACTTGGCCAGAATATTTTTCTAAAGTTACGAAAAATGGCACTGAAAAAGCGCATTTTTAGTTAGCCTACACTGGCATGATCAAGTGGCCACTGCCCACTCCATGGTGGGCACTGCCCACTCCATGGTCCGAGTGCGTTGATGAAACGTACCATTTTGGAAAGCTAATGGCAGCACCTTTCCAGCGATATATGCCACTTGGCCAGAATATTTTTCTAAAGTTACGAAAAATGGCACTGAAAACGCGTATTTTTAGTTAGCCTACACTGGCATGATCAAGTGGCCACTGCCCACTCGATGGTCCGAGTGCGTTGATGAAACTTACCATTTTGGAAAGCTAATGGCAGCACCTTTCCAGCGATATATGCCACTTGGCCAGAATATTTTTCTAAAGTTACGAAAAATGGCACTGAAAAAGCGCATTTTTAGTTAGCCTACACTGGCATGATCAAGTGGCCACTGCCCACTCCATGGTGGGCACTGCCCACTCCATGGTCCGAGTGCGTTGATGAAACGTACCATTTTGGAAAGCTAATGGCAGCACCTTTCCAGCGATGTATGCCACTTGGCCAGAATATTTTTCTAAAGTTACGAAAAATGGCACTGAAAACGCGCATTTTTAGTTAGCCTACACTGGCATGATCAAGTGGCCACTGCCCACTCCATGGTCCGAGTGCGTTGATGAAACTTACTATTTTGGAAAGCTAATGGCAGCACCTTTCCAGCGATATATGCCACTTGGCCAGAATATTTTTCTAAAGTTACGAAAAATGGCACTGAAAAAGCGCATTTTTAGTTAGCCTACACTGGCATGATCAAGTGGCCACTGCCCACTCCATGGTGGGCACTGCCCACTCCATGGTCTGAGTGCGTTGATGAAACGTACCATTTTGGAAAGCTAATGGCAGCACCTTTCCAGCGATATATACCACTCGGCCAGAATATTTTTCTAAAGTTACGAAAAATGGCACTGAAAACGCGTATTTTTAGTTAGCCTACACTGGCATGATCAAGTGGCCACTGCCCACTCCATGGTCCGAGTGCGTTGATGAAACTTATCATTTTGGAAAGCTAATGGCAGCACCTTTCCAGCGATATATGCCACTTGGCCAGAATATTTTTCTAAAGTTACGAAAAATGGCACTGAAAACGCGCATTTTTAGTTAGCCTACACTGGCATGATCAAGTGGCCACTGCCCACTCCATGGTGGGCACTGCCCACTCCATGGTCTGAGTGCGTTGATGAGACGTACCATTTTGGAAAGCTAATGGCAGCACCTTTCCAGCGATATATGCCAGTTGGCCAGAATATTTTTCTAAAGTTACGAAAAATGGCACTGAAAAAGCGCATTTTTAGTTAGCCTACACTGGCATGATGAAGTGGCCACTGCCCACTCCATGGTCCGAGTGCGTTGATGAAACTTACTATTTTGGAAAGCTAATGGCAGCACCTTTCCAGCGATATATGCCACTTGGCCAGAATGTTTTTCTAAAGTTACGAAAAATGGCACTGAAAAAGCGCATTTTTAGTTAGCCTACACTGGCATGATCAAGTGGCCACTGCCCAATCCATGGTGGGCACTGCCCACTCCATGGTCTGAGTGCGTTGATGAAACGTACCATTTTGGAAAGCTAATGGCAGCACCTTTCCAGCGATATATACCACTCGGCCAGAATATTTTTCTAAAGTTACGAAAAATGGCACTGAAAACGCGTATTTTTAGTTAGCCTACACTGGCATGATCAAGTGGCCACTGCCCACTCCATGGTGGGCACTGCCCACTCCATGGTCCGAGTGCGTTGATGAAACGTACCATTTTGGAAAGCTAATGGCAGCACCTTTCCAGCGATATATGCCACTTGGCCAGAATATTTTTCTAAAGTTACGAAAAATGGCACTGAAAACGCGCATTTTTAGTTAGCCTACACTGGCATGATCAAGTGGCCACTGCCCACTCCATGGTCCGAGTGCGTTGATGAAACTTACTATTTTGGAAAGCTAATGGCAGCACCTTTCCAGCGATATATGCCACTTGGCCAGAATATTTTTCTAAAGTTACGAAAAATGGCACTGAAAAAGCGCATTTTTAGTTAGCCTACACTGGCATGATCAAGTGGCCACTGCCCACTCCATGGTGGGCACTGCCCACTCCATGGTCTGAGTGCGTTGATGAAACGTACCATTTTGGAAAGCTAATGGCAGCACCTTTCCAGCGATATATACCACTCGGCCAGAATATTTTTCTAAAGTTACGAAAAATGGCACTGAAAACGCGTATTTTTAGTTAGCCTACACTGGCATGATCAAGTGGCCACTGCCCACTCCATGGTCCGAGTGCGTTGATGAAACTTATCATTTTGGAAAGCTAATGGCAGCACCTTTCCAGCGATATATGCCACTTGGCCAGAATATTTTTCTAAAGTTACGAAAAATGGCACTGAAAACGCGCATTTTTAGTTAGCCTACACTGGCATGATCAAGTGGCCACTGCCCACTCCATGGTGGGCACTGCCCACTCCATGGTCTGAGTGCGTTGATGAGACGTACCATTTTGGAAAGCTAATGGCAGCACCTTTCCAGCGATATATGCCAGTTGGCCAGAATATTTTTCTAAAGTTACGAAAAATGGCACTGAAAAAGCGCATTTTTAGTTAGCCTACACTGGCATGATGAAGTGGCCACTGCCCACTCCATGGTCCGAGTGCGTTGATGAAACTTACTATTTTGGAAAGCTAATGGCAGCACCTTTCCAGCGATATATGCCACTTGGCCAGAATATTTTTCTAAAGTTACGAAAAATGGCACTGAAAAAGCGCATTTTTAGTTAGCCTACACTGGCATGATCAAGTGGCCACTGCCCACTCCATGGTGGACACTGCCCACTCCATGGTCTGAGTGCGTTGATGAAACGTACCATTTTGGAAAGCTAATGGCAGCACCTTTGCAGCGATATATGCCACTTGGCCAGAATATTTTTCTAAAGTTACGAAAAATGGCACTGAAAACGCGCATTTTTAGTTAGCCTACACTGGCATGATCAAGTGGCCACTGCCCACTCCACGGTGGGCACTGCCCACTCCATGGTCCGAGTGCGTTGATGAAACGTACCATTTTGGAAAGCTAATGGCAGCGCCTTTCCAGAAATATACGCCACTTGGCCAGAGTATTTTTCTAAAGTTACGAAAAATGACACTGAAAACGCGCATTTTTAGTTAGCCTACACTGGCATGATGAAGTGGCCACTGCCCACTCCACGGTCCGAGTGCGTTGATGAAACGTACCATTTTGGAAAGCTAATGGCAGCACCTTTCCAGCGATATATGCCACTTGGCCAGAATATTTTTCTAAAGTTACGAAAAATGGCACTGAAAACGCGCATTTTTAGTTAGCCTACACTGGCATGATCAAGTGGCCACTGCCCACTCCACGGTGGGCACTGCCCACTCCATGGTCCGAGTGCGTTGATGAAACGTACCATTTTGGAAAGCTAATGGCAGCGCCTTTCCAGAAATATACGCCACTTGGCCAGAGTATTTTTCTAAAGTTACGAAAAATGACACTGAAAACGCGCATTTTTAGTTAGCCTACACTGGCATGATGAAATGGCCACTGCCCACTCGATGGTCCGAGTGCGTTGATGAAACTTACCATTTTGGAAAGCTAATGGCAGCACCTTTCCAGCGATATATGCCACTTGGCCAGAATATTTTTCTAAAGTTACGAAAAATGGCACTGAAAAAGCGCATTTTTAGTTAGCCTACACTGGCATGATCAAGTGGCCACTGCCCACTCCATGGTGGGCACTGCCCACTCCATGGTCCGAGTGCGTTGATGAAACGTACCATTTTGGAAAGCTAATGGCAGCACCTTTCCAGCGATATATGCCACTTGGCCAGAATATTTTTCTAAAGTTACGAAAAATGGCACTGAAAACGCGTATTTTTAGTTAGCCTACACTGGCATGATCAAGTGGCCACTGCCCACTCGATGGTCCGAGTGCGTTGATGAAACTTACCATTTTGGAAAGCTAATGGCAGCACCTTTCCAGCGATATATGCCACTTGGCCAGAATATTTTTCTAAAGTTACGAAAAATGGCACTGAAAAAGCGCATTTTTAGTTAGCCTACACTGGCATGATCAAGTGGCCACTGCCCACTCCATGGTCCGAGTGCGTTGATGAAACTTACCGTTTTGGAAAGCTAATGGCAGCACCTTTCCAGCGATATATGCCACTTGGCCAGAATATTTTTCTAAAGTTACGAAAAATGGCACTGAAAACGCGTATTTTTAGTTAGCCTACACTGGCATGATCAAGTGGCCACTGCCCACTCGATGGTCCGAGTGCGTTGATGAAACGTACCATTTTGGAAAGCTAATGGCAGCACCTTTGCAGCGATATATGCCACTTGGCCAGAATATTTTTCTAAAGTTACGAAAACTGGCACTGAAAACGCGCATTTTTAGTTAGCCTACACTGGCATGATCAAGTGGCCACTGCCCACTCCATGGTCCGAGTGCGTTGATGAAACTTACCGTTTTGGAAAGCTAATGGCAGCACCTTTCCAGCGATATATGCCACTTGGCCAGAATATTTTTCTAAAGTTACGAAAAATGGCACTGAAAACGCGCATTTTTAGTTAGCCTACACTGGCATGATCAAGTGGCCACTGCCCACCCCACGGTGGGCACTGCCCACTCCATGGTCCGAGTGCGTTGATGAAACGTACCATTTTGGAAAGCTAATGGCAGCACCTTTTCAGCAATATATGCCACTTGGCCAGAATATTTTTCTAAAGTTACGAAAAATGACACTGAAAACGCGCATTTTTAGTTAGCCTACACTGGCATGATCAAGTGGCCACTGCCCACTCCACGGTGGGCACTGCCCACTCCATGGTCCGAGTGCGTTGATGAAACGTACCATTTTGGAAAGCTAATGGCAGCGCCTTTCCAGAAATATACGCCACTTGGCCAGAGTATTTTTCTAAAGTTACGAAAAATGACACTGAAAACGCGCATTTTTAGTTAGCCTACACTGGCATGATGAAGTGGCCACTGCCCACTCCACGGTCCGAGTGCGTTGATGAAACGTACCATTTTGGAAAGCTAATGGCAGCACCTTTCCAGCGATATATGCCACTTGGCCAGAATATTTTTCTAAAGTTACGAAAAATGGCACTGAAAACGCGCATTTTTAGTTAGCCTACACTGGCATGATCAAGTGGCCACTGCCCACTCCACGGTGGGCACTGCCCACTCCATGGTCCGAGTGCGTTGATGAAACGTACCATTTTGGAAAGCTAATGGCAGCGCCTTTCCAGAAATATACGCCACTTGGCCAGAGTATTTTTCTAAAGTTACGAAAAATGACACTGAAAACGCGCATTTTTAGTTAGCCTACACTGGCATGATGAAATGGCCACTGCCCACTCGATGGTCCGAGTGCGTTGATGAAACTTACCATTTTGGAAAGCTAATGGCAGCACCTTTCCAGCGATATATGCCACTTGGCCAGAATATTTTTCTAAAGTTACGAAAAATGGCACTGAAAAAGCGCATTTTTAGTTAGCCTACACTGGCATGATCAAGTGGCCACTGCCCACTCCATGGTGGGCACTGCCCACTCCATGGTCCGAGTGCGTTGATGAAACGTACCATTTTGGAAAGCTAATGGCAGCACCTTTGCAGCGATATATGCCACTTGGCCAGAATATTTTTCTAAAGTTACGAAAACTGGCACTGAAAACGCGCATTTTTAGTTAGCCTACACTGGCATGATCAAGTGGCCACTGCCCACTCCATGGTCCGAGTGCGTTGATGAAACTTACCGTTTTGGAAAGCTAATGGCAGCACCTTTCCAGCGATATATGCCACTTGGCCAGAATATTTTTCTAAAGTTACGAAAAATGGCACTGAAAACGCGCATTTTTAGTTAGCCTACACTGGCATGATCAAGTGGCCACTGCCCACCCCACGGTGGGCACTGCCCACTCCATGGTCCGAGTGCGTTGATGAAACGTACCATTTTGGAAAGCTAATGGCAGCACCTTTTCAGCAATATATGCCACTTGGCCAGAATATTTTTCTAAAGTTACGAAAAATGACACTGAAAACGCGCATCTTTAGTTAGCCTACTATACACTGGCATGATGAAATGGCCACTGCCCACTCGATGGTCCGAGTGCGTTGATGAAACTTACCATTTTGGAAAGCTAATGGCAGCACCTTTGCAGCAATATATGCCACTTGGCCAGAATATTTTTCTAAAGTTACGAAAAATGACACTGAAAACGCGCATCTTTAGTTAGCCTACTATACACTGGCATGATGAAGTGGCCACTGCCCACTCGATGGTCCGAGTGCGTTGATGAAACTTACCATTTTGGAAAGCTAATGGCAGCACCTTTCCAGCGATATATGCCACTTGGCCAGAATATTTTTCTAAAGTTACGAAAAATGGCACTGAAAACGCGCATTTTTAGTTAGCCTACACTGGCATGATCAAGTGGCCACTGCCCACTCCATGGTGGGCACTGCCCACTCCATGGTCCGAGTGCGTTGATGAAACGTACCATTTTGGAAAGCTAATGGCAGCACCTTTGCAGCGATATATGCCACTTGGCCAGAATATTTTTCTAAAGTTACGAAAACTGGCACTGAAAACGCGCATTTTTAGTTAGCCTACACTGGCATGATCAAGTGGCCACTGCCCACTCCATGGTGGGCACTGCCCACTCCATGGTCTGAGTGCGTTGATGAAACGTACCATTTTGGAAAGCTAATGGCAGCACCTTTCCAGCGATATATACCACTCGGCCAGAATATTTTTCTAAAGTTACGAAAAATGGCACTGAAAACGCGTATTTTTAGTTAGCCTACACTGGCATGATCAAGTGGCCACTGCCCACTCCATGGTGGGCACTGCCCACTCCATGGTCCGAGTGCGTTGATGAAACGTACCATTTTGGAAAGCTAATGGCAGCACCTTTCCAGCGATATATGCCACTTGGCCAGAATATTTTTCTAAAGTTACGAAAAATGGCACTGAAAACGCGCATTTTTAGTTAGCCTACACTGGCATGATCAAGTGGCCACTGCCCACTCCATGGTCCGAGTGCGTTGATGAAACTTACTATTTTGGAAAGCTAATGGCAGCACCTTTCCAGCGATATATGCCACTTGGCCAGAATATTTTTCTAAAGTTACGAAAAATGGCACTGAAAAAGCGCATTTTTAGTTAGCCTACACTGGCATGATCAAGTGGCCACTGCCCACTCCATGGTGGGCACTGCCCACTCCATGGTCTGAGTGCGTTGATGAAACGTACCATTTTGGAAAGCTAATGGCAGCACCTTTCCAGCGATATATACCACTCGGCCAGAATATTTTTCTAAAGTTACGAAAAATGGCACTGAAAACGCGTATTTTTAGTTAGCCTACACTGGCATGATCAAGTGGCCACTGCCCACTCCATGGTCCGAGTGCGTTGATGAAACTTATCATTTTGGAAAGCTAATGGCAGCACCTTTCCAGCGATATATGCCACTTGGCCAGAATATTTTTCTAAAGTTACGAAAAATGGCACTGAAAACGCGCATTTTTAGTTAGCCTACACTGGCATGATCAAGTGGCCACTGCCCACTCCATGGTGGGCACTGCCCACTCCATGGTCTGAGTGCGTTGATGAGACGTACCATTTTGGAAAGCTAATGGCAGCACCTTTCCAGCGATATATGCCAGTTGGCCAGAATATTTTTCTAAAGTTACGAAAAATGGCACTGAAAAAGCGCATTTTTAGTTAGCCTACACTGGCATGATGAAGTGGCCACTGCCCACTCCATGGTCCGAGTGCGTTGATGAAACTTACTATTTTGGAAAGCTAATGGCAGCACCTTTCCAGCGATATATGCCACTTGGCCAGAATATTTTTCTAAAGTTACGAAAAATGGCACTGAAAAAGCGCATTTTTAGTTAGCCTACACTGGCATGATCAAGTGGCCACTGCCCACTCCATGGTGGACACTGCCCACTCCATGGTCTGAGTGCGTTGATGAAACGTACCATTTTGGAAAGCTAATGGCAGCACCTTTGCAGCGATATATGCCACTTGGCCAGAATATTTTTCTAAAGTTACGAAAAATGGCACTGAAAACGCGCATTTTTAGTTAGCCTACACTGGCATGATCAAGTGGCCACTGCCCACTCCACGGTGGGCACTGCCCACTCCATGGTCCGAGTGCGTTGATGAAACGTACCATTTTGGAAAGCTAATGGCAGCGCCTTTCCAGAAATATACGCCACTTGGCCAGAGTATTTTTCTAAAGTTACGAAAAATGACACTGAAAACGCGCATTTTTAGTTAGCCTACACTGGCATGATGAAGTGGCCACTGCCCACTCCACGGTCCGAGTGCGTTGATGAAACGTACCATTTTGGAAAGCTAATGGCAGCACCTTTCCAGCGATATATGCCACTTGGCCAGAATATTTTTCTAAAGTTACGAAAAATGGCACTGAAAACGCGCATTTTTAGTTAGCCTACACTGGCATGATCAAGTGGCCACTGCCCACTCCACGGTGGGCACTGCCCACTCCATGGTCCGAGTGCGTTGATGAAACGTACCATTTTGGAAAGCTAATGGCAGCGCCTTTCCAGAAATATACGCCACTTGGCCAGAGTATTTTTCTAAAGTTACGAAAAATGACACTGAAAACGCGCATTTTTAGTTAGCCTACACTGGCATGATGAAATGGCCACTGCCCACTCGATGGTCCGAGTGCGTTGATGAAACTTACCATTTTGGAAAGCTAATGGCAGCACCTTTCCAGCGATATATGCCACTTGGCCAGAATATTTTTCTAAAGTTACGAAAAATGGCACTGAAAAAGCGCATTTTTAGTTAGCCTACACTGGCATGATCAAGTGGCCACTGCCCACTCCATGGTGGGCACTGCCCACTCCATGGTCCGAGTGCGTTGATGAAACGTACCATTTTGGAAAGCTAATGGCAGCACCTTTGCAGCGATATATGCCACTTGGCCAGAATATTTTTCTAAAGTTACGAAAACTGGCACTGAAAACGCGCATTTTTAGTTAGCCTACACTGGCATGATCAAGTGGCCACTGCCCACTCCATGGTCCGAGTGCGTTGATGAAACTTACCGTTTTGGAAAGCTAATGGCAGCACCTTTCCAGCGATATATGCCACTTGGCCAGAATATTTTTCTAAAGTTACGAAAAATGGCACTGAAAACGCGCATTTTTAGTTAGCCTACACTGGCATGATCAAGTGGCCACTGCCCACCCCACGGTGGGCACTGCCCACTCCATGGTCCGAGTGCGTTGATGAAACGTACCATTTTGGAAAGCTAATGGCAGCACCTTTTCAGCAATATATGCCACTTGGCCAGAATATTTTTCTAAAGTTACGAAAAATGACACTGAAAACGCGCATCTTTAGTTAGCCTACTATACACTGGCATGATGAAATGGCCACTGCCCACTCGATGGTCCGAGTGCGTTGATGAAACTTACCATTTTGGAAAGCTAATGGCAGCACCTTTGCAGCAATATATGCCACTTGGCCAGAATATTTTTCTAAAGTTACGAAAAATGACACTGAAAACGCGCATCTTTAGTTAGCCTACTATACACTGGCATGATGAAGTGGCCACTGCCCACTCGATGGTCCGAGTGCGTTGATGAAACTTACCATTTTGGAAAGCTAATGGCAGCACCTTTCCAGCGATATATGCCACTTGGCCAGAATATTTTTCTAAAGTTACGAAAAATGGCACTGAAAACGCGCATTTTTAGTTAGCCTACACTGGCATGATCAAGTGGCCACTGCCCACTCCATGGTGGGCACTGCCCACTCCATGGTCCGAGTGCGTTGATGAAACGTACCATTTTGGAAAGCTAATGGCAGCGCCTCTCCAGAAATATACGCCACTTGGCCAGAGTATTTTTCTAAAGTTACGAAAAATGACACTGAAAACGCGCATCTTTAGTTAGCCTACTATACACTGGCATGATGAAATGGCCACTGCCCACTCGATGGTCCGAGTGCGTTGATGAAACTTACCATTTTGGAAAGCTAATGGCAGCACCTTTCCAGCGATATATGCCACTTGGCCAGAATATTTTTCTAAAGTTACGAAAAATGGCACTGAAAAAGCGCATTTTTAGTTAGCCTACACTGGCATGATCAAGTGGCCACTGCCCACTCCATGGTGGGCACTGCCCACTCCATGGTCCGAGTGCGTTGATGAAACGTACTATTTTGGAAAGCTAATGGCAGCACCTTTCCAGCGATATATGCCACTTGGCCAGAATATTTTTCTAAAGTTACGAAAAATGGCACTGAAAACGCGTATTTTTAGTTAGCCTACACTGGCATGATCAAGTGGCCACTGCCCACTCGATGGTCCGAGTGCGTTGATGAAACTTACCATTTTGGAAAGCTAATGGCAGCACCTTTCCAGCGATATATGCCACTTGGCCAGAATATTTTTCTAAAGTTACGAAAAATGGCACTGAAAAAGCGCATTTTTAGTTAGCCTACACTGGCATGATCAAGTGGCCACTGCCCACTCCATGGTGGGCACTGCCCACTCCATGGTCCGAGTGCGTTGATGAAACGTACCATTTTGGAAAGCTAATGGCAGCACCTTTCCAGCGATATATGCCACTTGGCCAGAATATTTTTCTAAAGTTACGAAAAATGGCACTGAAAACGCGCATTTTTAGTTAGCCTACACTGGCATGATCAAGTGGCCACTGCCCACTCCATGGTCCGAGTGCGTTGATGAAACTTACTATTTTGGAAAGCTAATGGCAGCACCTTTCCAGCGATATATGCCACTTGGCCAGAATATTTTTCTAAAGTTACGAAAAATGGCACTGAAAAAGCGCATTTTTAGTTAGCCTACACTGGCATGATCAAGTGGCCACTGCCCACTCCATGGTGGGCACTGCCCACTCCATGGTCTGAGTGCGTTGATGAAACGTACCATTTTGGAAAGCTAATGGCAGCACCTTTCCAGCGATATATACCACTCGGCCAGAATATTTTTCTAAAGTTACGAAAAATGGCACTGAAAACGCGTATTTTTAGTTAGCCTACACTGGCATGATCAAGTGGCCACTGCCCACTCCATGGTCCGAGTGCGTTGATGAAACTTATCATTTTGGAAAGCTAATGGCAGCACCTTTCCAGCGATATATGCCACTTGGCCAGAATATTTTTCTAAAGTTACGAAAAATGGCACTGAAAACGCGCATTTTTAGTTAGCCTACACTGGCATGATCAAGTGGCCACTGCCCACTCCATGGTGGGCACTGCCCACTCCATGGTCTGAGTGCGTTGATGAGACGTACCATTTTGGAAAGCTAATGGCAGCACCTTTCCAGCGATATATGCCAGTTGGCCAGAATATTTTTCTAAAGTTACGAAAAATGGCACTGAAAAAGCGCATTTTTAGTTAGCCTACACTGGCATGATGAAGTGGCCACTGCCCACTCCATGGTCCGAGTGCGTTGATGAAACTTACTATTTTGGAAAGCTAATGGCAGCACCTTTCCAGCGATATATGCCACTTGGCCAGAATATTTTTCTAAAGTTACGAAAAATGGCACTGAAAAAGCGCATTTTTAGTTAGCCTACACTGGCATGATCAAGTGGCCACTGCCCACTCCATGGTGGGCACTGCCCACTCCATGGTCCGAGTGCGTTGATAAAACGTACCATTTTGGAAAGCTAATGGCAGCACCTTTGCAGCAATATATGCCACTTGGCCAGAATATTTTTCTAAAGTTACGAAAAATGACACTGAAAACGCGCATCTTTAGTTAGCCTACTATACACTGGCATGATGAAATGGCCACTGCCCACTCGATGGTCCGAGTGCGTTGATGAAACTTACCATTTTGGAAAGCTAATGGCAGCACCTTTCCAGCGATATATGCCACTTGGCCAGAATATTTTTCTAAAGTTACGAAAAATGGCACTGAAAAAGCGCATTTTTAGTTAGCCTACACTGGCATGATCAAGTGGCCACTGCCCACTCCATGGTGGGCACTGCCCACTCCATGGTCTGAGTGCGTTGATGAAACGTACCATTTTGGAAAGCTAATGGCAGCACCTTTCCAGCGATATATACCACTCGGCCAGAATATTTTTCTAAAGTTACGAAAAATGGCACTGAAAACGCGCATTTTTAGTTAGCCTACACTGGCATGATGAAGTGGCCACTGCCCACTCCATGGTCCGAGTGCGTTGATGAAACTTACTATTTTGGAAAGCTAATGGCAGCACCTTTCCAGCGATATATGCCACTTGGCCAGAATATTTTTCTAAAGTTACGAAAAATGGCACTGAAAAAGCGCATTTTTAGTTAGCCTACACTGGCATGATCAAGTGGCCACTGCCCACTCCATGGTGGGCACTGCCCACTCCATGGTCCGAGTGCGTTGATGAAACGTACCATTTTGGAAAGCTAATGGCAGCACCTTTGCAGCGATATATGCCACTTGGCCAGAATATTTTTCTAAAGTTACGAAAACTGGCACTGAAAACGCGCATTTTTAGTTAGCCTACACTGGCATGATCAAGTGGCCACTGCCCACTCCATGGTCCGAGTGCGTTGATGAAACTTACCATTTTGGAAAGCTAATGGCAGCACCTTTCCAGCGATATATGCCACTTGGCCAGAATATTTTTCTAAAGTTACGAAAAATGGCACTGAAAACGCGCATTTTTAGTTAGCCTACACTGGCATGATCAAGTGGCCACTGCCCACTCCACGGTGGGCACTGCCCACTCCATGGTCCGAGTGCGTTGATGAAACGTACCATTTTGGAAAGCTAATGGCAGCACCTTTCCAGCGATATATGCCACTTGGCCAGAATATTTTTCTAAAGTTACGAAAAATAAGTCCGAGTGCGAAAAATGACACTGAAAACGCGCATTTTTAGTTAGCCTACACTGGCATGATGAAATGGCCACTGCCCACTCGATGGTCCGAGTGCGTTGATGAAACTTACGATTTTGGAAAGCTAATGGCAGCACCTTTCCAGCGATATATGCCACTTGGCCAGAATATTTTTCTAAAGTTACGAAAAATGGCACTGAAAAAGCGCATTTTTAGTTAGCCTACACTGGCATGATCAAGTGGCCACTGCCCACTCCATGGTGGGCACTGCCCACTCCATGGTCCGAGTGCGTTGATGAAACGTACCATTTTGGAAAGCTAATGGCAGCACCTTTGCAGCGATATATGCCACTTGGCCAGAATATTTTTCTAAAGTTACGAAAACTGGCACTGAAAACGCGCATTTTTAGTTAGCCTACCCTGGCATGATCAAGTGGCCACTGCCCACTCCATGGTCCGAGTGCGTTGATGAAACTTACCGTTTTGGAAAGCTAATGGCAGCACCTTTCCAGCGATATATGCCACTTGGCCAGAATATTTTTCTAAAGTTACGAAAAATGGCACTGAAAACGCGCATTTTTAGTTAGCCTACACTGGCATGATCAAGTGGCCACTGCCCACCCCACGGTGGGCACTGCCCACTCCATGGTCCGAGTGCGTTGATGAAACGTACCATTTTGGAAAGCTAATGGCAGCACCTTTCCAGCAATATATGCCACTTGGCCAGAATATTTTTCTAAAGTTACGAAAAATGACACTGAAAACGCGCATCTTTAGTTAGCCTACTATACACTGGCATGATGAAATGGCCACTGCCCACTCGATGGTCCGAGTGCGTTGATGAAACTTACCATTTTGGAAAGCTAATGGCAGCACCTTTGCAGCAATATATGCCACTTGGCCAGAATATTTTTCTAAAGTTACGAAAAATGACACTGAAAACGCGCATCTTTAGTTAGCCTACTATACACTGGCATGATGAAGTGGCCACTGCCCACTCGATGGTCCGAGTGCGTTGATGAAACTTACCATTTTGGAAAGCTAATGGCAGCACCTTTCCAGCGATATATGCCACTTGGCCAGAATATTTTTCTAAAGTTACGAAAAATGGCACTGAAAACGCGCATTTTTAGTTAGCCTACACTGGCATGATCAAGTGGCCACTGCCCACTCCATGCTGGACACTGCCCACTCCATGGTCTGAGTGCGTTGATGAAACGTACCATTTTGGAAAGCTAATGGCAGCACCTTTCCAGCGATATATACCACTCGGCCAGAATATTTTTCTAAAGTTACGAAAAATGGCACTGAAAACGCGCATTTTTAGTTAGCCTACACTGGCATGATCAAGTGGCCACTGCCCACTCCATGGTGGACACTGCCCACTCCATGGTCTGAGTGCGTTGATGAAACGTACCATTTTGGAAAGCTAATGGCAGCACCTTTCCAGTGATATATACCACTCGGCCAGAATATTTTTCTAAAGTTACGAAAAATGGCACTGAAAACGCGCATTTTTAGTTAGCCTACACTGGCATGATGAAGTGGCCACTGCCCACTCCACGGTGGGCACTGCCCACTCCATGGTCCGAGTGCGTTGATGAAACGTACCATTTTGGAAAGCTAATGGCAGCACCTTTCCAGCGATATATGCCACTTGGCCAGAATATTTTTCTAAAGTTACGAAAAATGGCACTGAAGAAGCGCATTTTTAGTTAGCCTACACTGGCATGATCAAGTGGCCACTGCCCACTCCATGGTGGGCACTGCCCACTCCATGGTCCGAGTGCGTTGATGAAACGTACCATTTTGGAAAGCTAATGGCAGCACCTTTGCAGCAATATATGCCACTTGGCCAGAATATTTTTCTAAAGTTACGAAAAATGGCACTGAAAACGCGTATTTTTAGTTAGCCTACACTGGCATGATCAAGTGGCCACTGCCCACTCGATGGTCCGAGTGCGTTGATGAAACTTACCATTTTGGAAAGCTAATGGCAGCACCTTTCCAGCGATATATGCCACTTGGCCAGAATATTTTTCTAAAGTTACGAAAAATGGCACTGAAAAAGCGCATTTTTAGTTAGCCTACACTGGCATGATCAAGTGGCCACTGCCCACTCCATGGTGGGCACTGCCCACTCCATGGTCCGAGTGCGTTGATGAAACGTACCATTTTGGAAAGCTAATGGCAGCACCTTTCCAGCGATATATGCCACTTGGCCAGAATATTTTTCTAAAGTTACGAAAAAATGGCACTGAAAACGCGCATTTTTAGTTAGCCTACACTGGCATGATCAAGTGGCCACTGCCCACTCCATGGTCCGAGTGCGTTGATGAAACTTACTATTTTGGAAAGCTAATGGCAGCACCTTTCCAGCGATATATGCCACTTGGCCAGAATATTTTTCTAAAGTTACGAAAAATGGCACTGAAAAAGCGCATTTTTAGTTAGCCTACACTGGCATGATCAAGTGGCCACTGCCCACCCCACGGTGGGCACTGCCCACTCCATGGTCCGAGTGCGTTGATGAAACGTACCATTTTGGAAAGCTAATGGCAGCACCTTTGCAGCGATATATGCCACTTGGCCAGAATATTTTTCTAAAGTTACGAAAAATGACACTGAAAACGCGCATCTTTAGTTAGCCTACTATACACTGGCATGATGAAATGGCCACTGCCCACTCGATGGTCCGAGTGCGTTGATGAAACTTACCATTTTGGAAAGCTAATGGCAGCACCTTTGCAGCAATATATGCCACTTGGCCAGAATATTTTTCTAAAGTTACGAAAAATGACACTGAAAACGCGCATCTTTAGTTAGCCTACTATACACTGGCATGATGAAGTGGCCACTGCCCACTCGATGGTCCGAGTGCGTTGATGAAACTTACCATTTTGGAAAGCTAATGGCAGCACCTTTCCAGCGATATATGCCACTTGGCCAGAATATTTTTCTAAAGTTACGAAAAATGGCACTGAAAACGCGCATTTTTAGTTAGCCTACACTGGCATGATCAAGTGGCCACTGCCCAATCCATGGTGGGCACTGCCCACTCCATGGTCCGAGTGCGTTGATGAAACGTACCATTTTGGAAAGCTAATGGCAGCGCCTCTCCAGAAATATACGCCACTTGGCCAGAGTATTTTTCTAAAGTTACGAAAAATGACACTGAAAACGCGCATCTTTAGTTAGCCTACTATACACTGGCATGATGAAATGGCCACTGCCCACTCGATGGTCCGAGTGCGTTGATGAAACTTACCATTTTGGAAAGCTAATGGCAGCACCTTTCCAGCGATATATGCCACTTGGCCAGAATATTTTTCTAAAGTTACGAAAAATGGCACTGAAAAAGCGCATTTTTAGTTAGCCTACACTGGCATGATCAAGTGGCCACTGCCCACTCCATGGTGGGCACTGCCCACTCCATGGTCCGAGTGCGTTGATGAAACGTACCATTTTGGAAAGCTAATGGCAGCACCTTTCCAGCGATATATGCCACTTGGCCAGAATATTTTTCTAAAGTTACGAAAAATGGCACTGAAAACGCGTATTTTTAGTTAGCCTACACTGGCATGATCAAGTGGCCACTGCCCACTCGATGGTCCGAGTGCGTTGATGAAACTTACCATTTTGGAAAGCTAATGGCAGCACCTTTCCAGCGATATATGCCACTTGGCCAGAATATTTTTCTAAAGTTACGAAAAATGGCACTGAAAAAGCGCATTTTTAGTTAGCCTACACTGGCATGATCAAGTGGCCACTGCCCACTCCATGGTGGGCACTGCCCACTCCATGGTCCGAGTGCGTTGATGAAACGTACCATTTTGGAAAGCTAATGGCAGCACCTTTCCAGCGATATATGCCACTTGGCCAGAATATTTTTCTAAAGTTACGAAAAATGGCACTGAAAACGCGCATTTTTAGTTAGCCTACACTGGCATGATCAAGTGGCCACTGCCCACTCCATGGTCCGAGTGCGTTGATGAAACTTACTATTTTGGAAAGCTAATGGCAGCACCTTTCCAGCGATATATGCCACTTGGCCAGAATATTTTTCTAAAGTTACGAAAAATAAGTCCGAGTGCGAAAAATGACACTGAAAACGCGCATTTTTAGTTAGCCTACACTGGCATGATGAAATGGCCACTGCCCACTCGATGGTCCGAGTGCGTTGATGAAACTTACGATTTTGGAAAGCTAATGGCAGCACCTTTCCAGCGATATATGCCACTTGGCCAGAATATTTTTCTAAAGTTACGAAAAATGGCACTGAAAAAGCGCATTTTTAGTTAGCCTACACTGGCATGATCAAGTGGCCACTGCCCACTCCATGGTGGGCACTGCCCACTCCATGGTCCGAGTGCGTTGATGAAACGTTCTAAAGTTACGAAAAATGACACTGAAAACGCGCATCTTTAGTTAGCCTACTATACACTGGCATGATGAAATGGCCACTGCCCACTCGATGGTCCGAGTGCGTTGATGAAACTTACCATTTTGGAAAGCTAATGGCAGCACCTTTGCAGCAATATATGCCACTTGGCCAGAATATTTTTCTAAAGTTACGAAAAATGACACTGAAAACGCGCATCTTTAGTTAGCCTACTATACACTGGCATGATGAAGTGGCCACTGCCCACTCGATGGTCCGAGTGCGTTGATGAAACTTACCATTTTGGAAAGCTAATGGCAGCACCTTTCCAGCGATATATGCCACTTGGCCAGAATATTTTTCTAAAGTTACGAAAAATGGCACTGAAAACGCGCATTTTTAGTTAGCCTACACTGGCATGATCAAGTGGCCACTGCCCAATCCATGGTGGGCACTGCCCACTCCATGGTCCGAGTGCGTTGATGAAACGTACCATTTTGGAAAGCTAATGGCAGCGCCTCTCCAGAAATATACGCCACTTGGCCAGAGTATTTTTCTAAAGTTACGAAAAATGACACTGAAAACGCGCATCTTTAGTTAGCCTACTATACACTGGCATGATGAAATGGCCACTGCCCACTCGATGGTCCGAGTGCGTTGATGAAACTTACCATTTTGGAAAGCTAATGGCAGCACCTTTCCAGCGATATATGCCACTTGGCCAGAATATTTTTCTAAAGTTACGAAAAATGGCACTGAAAAAGCGCATTTTTAGTTAGCCTACACTGGCATGATCAAGTGGCCACTGCCCACTCCATGGTGGGCACTGCCCACTCCATGGTCCGAGTGCGTTGATGAAACGTACCATTTTGGAAAGCTAATGGCAGCACCTTTCCAGCGATATATGCCACTTGGCCAGAATATTTTTCTAAAGTTACGAAAAATGGCACTGAAAACGCGTATTTTTAGTTAGCCTACACTGGCATGATCAAGTGGCCACTGCCCACTCGATGGTCCGAGTGCGTTGATGAAACTTACCATTTTGGAAAGCTAATGGCAGCACCTTTCCAGCGATATATGCCACTTGGCCAGAATATTTTTCTAAAGTTACGAAAAATGGCACTGAAAAAGCGCATTTTTAGTTAGCCTACACTGGCATGATCAAGTGGCCACTGCCCACTCCATGGTGGGCACTGCCCACTCCATGGTCCGAGTGCGTTGATGAAACGTACCATTTTGGAAAGCTAATGGCAGCACCTTTCCAGCGATATATGCCACTTGGCCAGAATATTTTTCTAAAGTTACGAAAAATGGCACTGAAAACGCGCATTTTTAGTTAGCCTACACTGGCATGATCAAGTGGCCACTGCCCACTCCATGGTCCGAGTGCGTTGATGAAACTTACTATTTTGGAAAGCTAATGGCAGCACCTTTCCAGCGATATATGCCACTTGGCCAGAATATTTTTCTAAAGTTACGAAAAATAAGTCCGAGTGCGAAAAATGACACTGAAAACGCGCATTTTTAGTTAGCCTACACTGGCATGATGAAATGGCCACTGCCCACTCGATGGTCCGAGTGCGTTGATGAAACTTACGATTTTGGAAAGCTAATGGCAGCACCTTTCCAGCGATATATGCCACTTGGCCAGAATATTTTTCTAAAGTTACGAAAAATGGCACTGAAAAAGCGCATTTTTAGTTAGCCTACACTGGCATGATCAAGTGGCCACTGCCCACTCCATGGTGGGCACTGCCCACTCCATGGTCCGAGTGCGTTGATGAAACGTACCATTTTGGAAAGCTAATGGCAGCACCTTTGCAGCGATATATGCCACTTGGCCAGAATATTTTTCTAAAGTTACGAAAACTGGCACTGAAAACGCGCATTTTTAGTTAGCCTACACTGGCATGATCAAGTGGCCACTGCCCACTCCATGGTCCGAGTGCGTTGATGAAACTTACCGTTTTGGAAAGCTAATGGCAGCACCTTTCCAGCGATATATGCCACTTGGCCAGAATATTTTTCTAAAGTTACGAAAAATGGCACTGAAAACGCGCATTTTTAGTTAGCCTACACTGGCATGATCAAGTGGCCACTGCCCACCCCACGGTGGGCACTGCCCACTCCATGGTCCGAGTGCGTTGATGAAACGTACCATTTTGGAAAGCTAATGGCAGCACCTTTCCAGCAATATATGCCACTTGGCCAGAATATTTTTCTAAAGTTACGAAAAATGGCACTGAAAACGCGCATCTTTAGTTAGCCTACTATACACTGGCATGATGAAATGGCCACTGCCCACTCGATGGTCCGAGTGCGTTGATGAAACTTACCATTTTGGAAAGCTAATGGCAGCACCTTTGCAGCAATATATGCCACTTGGCCAGAATATTTTTCTAAAGTTACGAAAAATGACACTGAAAACGCGCATCTTTAGTTAGCCTACTATACACTGGCATGATGAAGTGGCCACTGCCCACTCGATGGTCCGAGTGCGTTGATGAAACTTACCATTTTGGAAAGCTAATGGCAGCACCTTTCCAGCGATATATGCCACTTGGCCAGAATATTTTTCTAAAGTTACGAAAAATGGCACTGAAAACGCGCATTTTTAGTTAGCCTACACTGGCATGATCAAGTGGCCACTGCCCACTCCATGGTGGACACTGCCCACTCCATGGTCTGAGTGCGTTGATGAAACGTACCATTTTGGAAAGCTAATGGCAGCACCTTTCCAGTGATATATACCACTCGGCCAGAATATTTTTCTAAAGTTACGAAAAATGGCACTGAAAACGCGCATTTTTAGTTAGCCTACACTGGCATGATCAAGTGGCCACTGCCCACTCCATGGTGGACACTGCCCACTCCATGGTCTGAGTGCGTTGATGAAACGTACCATTTTGGAAAGCTAATGGCAGCACCTTTCCAGTGATATATACCACTCGGCCAGAATATTTTTCTAAAGTTACGAAAAATGGCACTGAAAACGCGCATTTTTAGTTAGCCTACACTGGCATGATGAAGTGGCCACTGCCCACTCCACGGTGGGCACTGCCCACTCCATGGTCCGAGTGCGTTGATGAAACGTACCATTTTGGAAAGCTAATGGCAGCACCTTTCCAGCGATATATGCCACTTGGCCAGAATATTTTTCTAAAGTTACGAAAAATGGCACTGAAGAAGCGCATTTTTAGTTAGCCTACACTGGCATGATCAAGTGGCCACTGCCCACTCCATGGTGGGCACTGCCCACTCCATGGTCCGAGTGCGTTGATGAAACGTACCATTTTGGAAAGCTAATGGCAGCACCTTTGCAGCAATATATGCCACTTGGCCAGAATATTTTTCTAAAGTTACGAAAAATGGCACTGAAAACGCGTATTTTTAGTTAGCCTACACTGGCATGATCAAGTGGCCACTGCCCACTCGATGGTCCGAGTGCGTTGATGAAACTTACCATTTTGGAAAGCTAATGGCAGCACCTTTCCAGCGATATATGCCACTTGGCCAGAATATTTTTCTAAAGTTACGAAAAATGGCACTGAAAAAGCGCATTTTTAGTTAGCCTACACTGGCATGATCAAGTGGCCACTGCCCACTCCATGGTGGGCACTGCCCACTCCATGGTCCGAGTGCGTTGATGAAACGTACCATTTTGGAAAGCTAATGGCAGCACCTTTCCAGCGATATATGCCACTTGGCCAGAATATTTTTCTAAAGTTACGAAAAATGGCACTGAAAACGCGCATTTTTAGTTAGCCTACACTGGCATGATCAAGTGGCCACTGCCCACTCCATGGTCCGAGTGCGTTGATGAAACTTACTATTTTGGAAAGCTAATGGCAGCACCTTTCCAGCGATATATGCCACTTGGCCAGAATATTTTTCTAAAGTTACGAAAAATGGCACTGAAAAAGCGCATTTTTAGTTAGCCTACACTGGCATGATCAAGTGGCCACTGCCCACCCCACGGTGGGCACTGCCCACTCCATGGTCCGAGTGCGTTGATGAAACGTACCATTTTGGAAAGCTAATGGCAGCACCTTTGCAGCGATATATGCCACTTGGCCAGAATATTTTTCTAAAGTTACGAAAAATGACACTGAAAACGCGCATCTTTAGTTAGCCTACTATACACTGGCATGATGAAATGGCCACTGCCCACTCGATGGTCCGAGTGCGTTGATGAAACTTACCATTTTGGAAAGCTAATGGCAGCACCTTTGCAGCAATATATGCCACTTGGCCAGAATATTTTTCTAAAGTTACGAAAAATGACACTGAAAACGCGCATCTTTAGTTAGCCTACTATACACTGGCATGATGAAGTGGCCACTGCCCACTCGATGGTCCGAGTGCGTTGATGAAACTTACCATTTTGGAAAGCTAATGGCAGCACCTTTCCAGCGATATATGCCACTTGGCCAGAATATTTTTCTAAAGTTACGAAAAATGGCACTGAAAACGCGCATTTTTAGTTAGCCTACACTGGCATGATCAAGTGGCCACTGCCCACTCCATGGTGGGCACTGCCCACTCCATGGTCCGAGTGCGTTGATGAAACGTACCATTTTGGAAAGCTAATGGCAGCGCCTCTCCAGAAATATACGCCACTTGGCCAGAGTATTTTTCTAAAGTTACGAAAAATGACACTGAAAACGCGCATCTTTAGTTAGCCTACTATACACTGGCATGATGAAATGGCCACTGCCCACTCGATGGTCCGAGTGCGTTGATGAAACTTACCATTTTGGAAAGCTAATGGCAGCACCTTTCCAGCGATATATGCCACTTGGCCAGAATATTTTTCTAAAGTTACGAAAAATGGCACTGAAAAAGCGCATTTTTAGTTAGCCTACACTGGCATGATCAAGTGGCCACTGCCCACTCCATGGTGGGCACTGCCCACTCCATGGTCCGAGTGCGTTGATGAAACGTACCATTTTGGAAAGCTAATGGCAGCACCTTTCCAGCGATATATGCCACTTGGCCAGAATATTTTTCTAAAGTTACGAAAAATGGCACTGAAAACGCGTATTTTTAGTTAGCCTACACTGGCATGATCAAGTGGCCACTGCCCACTCGATGGTCCGAGTGCGTTGATGAAACTTACCATTTTGGAAAGCTAATGGCAGCACCTTTCCAGCGATATATGCCACTTGGCCAGAATATTTTTCTAAAGTTACGAAAAATGGCACTGAAAAAGCGCATTTTTAGTTAGCCTACACTGGCATGATCAAGTGGCCACTGCCCACTCCATGGTGGGCACTGCCCACTCCATGGTCCGAGTGCGTTGATGAAACGTACCATTTTGGAAAGCTAATGGCAGCACCTTTCCAGCGATATATGCCACTTGGCCAGAATATTTTTCTAAAGTTACGAAAAATGGCACTGAAAACGCGCATTTTTAGTTAGCCTACACTGGCATGATCAAGTGGCCACTGCCCACTCCATGGTCCGAGTGCGTTGATGAAACTTACTATTTTGGAAAGCTAATGGCAGCACCTTTCCAGCGATATATGCCACTTGGCCAGAATATTTTTCTAAAGTTACGAAAAATGGCACTGAAAAAGCGCATTTTTAGTTAGCCTACACTGGCATGATCAAGTGGCCACTGCCCACTCCATGGTGGGCACTGCCCACTCCATGGTCTGAGTGCGTTGATGAAACGTACCATTTTGGAAAGCTAATGGCAGCACCTTTCCAGCGATATATACCACTCGGCCAGAATATTTTTCTAAAGTTACGAAAAATGGCACTGAAAACGCGTATTTTTAGTTAGCCTACACTGGCATGATCAAGTGGCCACTGCCCACTCCATGGTCCGAGTGCGTTGATGAAACTTATCATTTTGGAAAGCTAATGGCAGCACCTTTCCAGCGATATATGCCACTTGGCCAGAATATTTTTCTAAAGTTACGAAAAATGGCACTGAAAACGCGCATTTTTAGTTAGCCTACACTGGCATGATCAAGTGGCCACTGCCCACTCCATGGTGGGCACTGCCCACTCCATGGTCTGAGTGCGTTGATGAGACGTACCATTTTGGAAAGCTAATGGCAGCACCTTTCCAGCGATATATGCCACTTGGCCAGAATATTTTTCTAAAGTTACGAAAAATGGCACTGAAAAAGCGCATTTTTAGTTAGCCTACACTGGCATGATGAAGTGGCCACTGCCCACTCCATGGTCCGAGTGCGTTGATGAAACTTACTATTTTGGAAAGCTAATGGCAGCACCTTTCCAGCGATATATGCCACTTGGCCAGAATATTTTTCTAAAGTTACGAAAAATGGCACTGAAAAAGCGCATTTTTAGTTAGCCTACACTGGCATGATCAAGTGGCCACTGCCCACTCCATGGTGGACACTGCCCACTCCATGGTCTGAGTGCGTTGATGAAACGTACCATTTTGGAAAGCTAATGGCAGCACCTTTGCAGCGATATATGCCACTTGGCCAGAATATTTTTCTAAAGTTACGAAAAATGGCACTGAAAACGCGCATTTTTAGTTAGCCTACACTGGCATGATGAAGTGGCCACTGCCCACTCCACGGTCCGAGTGCGTTGATGAAACGTACCATTTTGGAAAGCTAATGGCAGCACCTTTCCAGCGATATATGCCACTTGGCCAGAATATTTTTCTAAAGTTACGAAAAATGGCACTGAAAACGCGCATTTTTAGTTAGCCTACACTGGCATGATCAAGTGGCCACTGCCCACTCCACGGTGGGCACTGCCCACTCCATGGTCCGAGTGCGTTGATGAAACGTACCATTTTGGAAAGCTAATGGCAGCACCTTTCCAGCGATATATGCCACTTGGCCAGAATATTTTTCTAAAGTTACGAAAAATGGCACTGAAGAAGCGCATTTTTAGTTAGCCTACACTGGCATGATCAAGTGGCCACTGCCCACTCCATGGTGGGCACTGCCCACTCCATGGTCCGAGTGCGTTGATAAAACGTACCATTTTGGAAAGCTAATGGCAGCACCTTTGCAGCAATATATGCCACTTGGCCAGAATATTTTTCTAAAGTTACGAAAAATGACACTGAAAACGCGCATCTTTAGTTAGCCTACTATACACTGGCATGATGAAATGGCCACTGCCCACTCGATGGTCCGAGTGCGTTGATGAAACTTACCATTTTGGAAAGCTAATGGCAGCACCTTTCCAGCGATATATGCCACTTGGCCAGAATATTTTTCTAAAGTTACGAAAAATGGCACTGAAAAAGCGCATTTTTAGTTAGCCTACACTGGCATGATCAAGTGGCCACTGCCCACTCCATGGTGGGCACTGCCCACTCCATGGTCTGAGTGCGTTGATGAAACGTACCATTTTGGAAAGCTAATGGCAGCACCTTTCCAGCGATATATACCACTCGGCCAGAATATTTTTCTAAAGTTACGAAAAATGGCACTGAAAACGCGCATTTTTAGTTAGCCTACACTGGCATGATGAAGTGGCCACTGCCCACTCCATGGTCCGAGTGCGTTGATGAAACTTACTATTTTGGAAAGCTAATGGCAGCACCTTTCCAGCGATATATGCCACTTGGCCAGAATATTTTTCTAAAGTTACGAAAAATGGCACTGAAAAAGCGCATTTTTAGTTAGCCTACACTGGCATGATCAAGTGGCCACTGCCCACTCCATGGTGGGCACTGCCCACTCCATGGTCCGAGTGCGTTGATGAAACGTACCATTTTGGAAAGCTAATGGCAGCACCTTTGCAGCGATATATGCCACTTGGCCAGAATATTTTTCTAAAGTTACGAAAACTGGCACTGAAAACGCGCATTTTTAGTTAGCCTACACTGGCATGATCAAGTGGCCACTGCCCACTCCATGGTCCGAGTGCGTTGATGAAACTTACCATTTTGGAAAGCTAATGGCAGCACCTTTCCAGCGATATATGCCACTTGGCCAGAATATTTTTCTAAAGTTACGAAAAATGGCACTGAAAACGCGCATTTTTAGTTAGCCTACACTGGCATGATCAAGTGGCCACTGCCCACTCCACGGTGGGCACTGCCCACTCCATGGTCCGAGTGCGTTGATGAAACGTACCATTTTGGAAAGCTAATGGCAGCACCTTTCCAGCGATATATGCCACTTGGCCAGAATATTTTTCTAAAGTTACGAAAAATGGCACTGAAGAAGCGCATTTTTAGTTAGCCTACACTGGCATGATCAAGTGGCCACTGCCCACTCCATGGTGGGCACTGCCCACTCCATGGTCCGAGTGCGTTGATAAAACGTACCATTTTGGAAAGCTAATGGCAGCACCTTTGCAGCAATATATGCCACTTGGCCAGAATATTTTTCTAAAGTTACGAAAAATGACACTGAAAACGCGCATCTTTAGTTAGCCTACTATACACTGGCATGATGAAGTGGCCACTGCCCACTCGATGGTCCGAGTGCGTTGATGAAACTTACCATTTTGGAAAGCTAATGGCAGCACCTTTCCAGCGATATATGCCACTTGGCCAGAATATTTTTCTAAAGTTACGAAAAATGGCACTGAAAACGCGCATTTTTAGTTAGCCTACACTGGCATGATCAAGTGGCCACTGCCCACTCCATGGTGGGCACTGCCCACTCCATGGTCCGAGTGCGTTGATGAAACGTACCATTTTGGAAAGCTAATGGCAGCGCCTTTCCAGAAATATACGCCACTTGGCCAGAGTATTTTTCTAAAGTTACGAAAAATGACACTGAAAACGCGCATTTTTAGTTAGCCTACACTGGCATGATGAAATGGCCACTGCCCACTCGATGGTCCGAGTGCGTTGATGAAACTTACGATTTTGGAAAGCTAATGGCAGCACCTTTCCAGCGATATATGCCACTTGGCCAGAATATTTTTCTAAAGTTACGAAAAATGGCACTGAAAAAGCGCATTTTTAGTTAGCCTACACTGGCATGATCAAGTGGCCACTGCCCACTCCATGGTGGGCACTGCCCACTCCATGGTCCGAGTGCGTTGATGAAACGTACCATTTTGGAAAGCTAATGGCAGCACCTTTGCAGCGATATATGCCACTTGGCCAGAATATTTTTCTAAAGTTACGAAAACTGGCACTGAAAACGCGCATTTTTAGTTAGCCTACACTGGCATGATCAAGTGGCCACTGCCCACTCCATGGTCCGAGTGCGTTGATGAAACTTACCGTTTTGGAAAGCTAATGGCAGCACCTTTCCAGCGATATATGCCACTTGGCCAGAATATTTTTCTAAAGTTACGAAAAATGGCACTGAAAACGCGCATTTTTAGTTAGCCTACACTGGCATGATCAAGTGGCCACTGCCCACCCCACGGTGGGCACTGCCCACTCCATGGTCCGAGTGCGTTGATGAAACGTACCATTTTGGAAAGCTAATGGCAGCACCTTTCCAGCAATATATGCCACTTGGCCAGAATATTTTTCTAAAGTTACGAAAAATGACACTGAAAACGCGCATCTTTAGTTAGCCTACTATACACTGGCATGATGAAATGGCCACTGCCCACTCGATGGTCCGAGTGCGTTGATGAAACTTACCATTTTGGAAAGCTAATGGCAGCACCTTTGCAGCAATATATGCCACTTGGCCAGAATATTTTTCTAAAGTTACGAAAAATGACACTGAAAACGCGCATCTTTAGTTAGCCTACTATACACTGGCATGATGAAGTGGCCACTGCCCACTCGATGGTCCGAGTGCGTTGATGAAACTTACCATTTTGGAAAGCTAATGGCAGCACCTTTCCAGCGATATATGCCACTTGGCCAGAATATTTTTCTAAAGTTACGAAAAATGGCACTGAAAACGCGCATTTTTAGTTAGCCTACACTGGCATGATCAAGTGGCCACTGCCCACTCCATGGTGGACACTGCCCACTCCATGGTCTGAGTGCGTTGATGAAACGTACCATTTTGGAAAGCTAATGGCAGCACCTTTCCAGTGATATATACCACTCGGCCAGAATATTTTTCTAAAGTTACGAAAAATGGCACTGAAAACGCGCATTTTTAGTTAGCCTACACTGGCATGATCAAGTGGCCACTGCCCACTCCATGGTGGACACTGCCCACTCCATGGTCTGAGTGCGTTGATGAAACGTACCATTTTGGAAAGCTAATGGCAGCACCTTTCCAGTGATATATACCACTCGGCCAGAATATTTTTCTAAAGTTACGAAAAATGGCACTGAAAACGCGCATTTTTAGTTAGCCTACACTGGCATGATGAAGTGGCCACTGCCCACTCCACGGTGGGCACTGCCCACTCCATGGTCCGAGTGCGTTGATGAAACGTACCATTTTGGAAAGCTAATGGCAGCACCTTTCCAGCGATATATGCCACTTGGCCAGAATATTTTTCTAAAGTTACGAAAAATGGCACTGAAGAAGCGCATTTTTAGTTAGCCTACACTGGCATGATCAAGTGGCCACTGCCCACTCCATGGTGGGCACTGCCCACTCCATGGTCCGAGTGCGTTGATAAAACGTACCATTTTGGAAAGCTAATGGCAGCACCTTTGCAGCAATATATGCCACTTGGCCAGAATATTTTTCTAAAGTTACGAAAAATGACACTGAAAACGCGCATCTTTAGTTAGCCTACTATACACTGGCATGATGAAGTGGCCACTGCCCACTCGATGGTCCGAGTGCGTTGATGAAACTTACCATTTTGGAAAGCTAATGGCAGCACCTTTCCAGCGATATATGCCACTTGGCCAGAATATTTTTCTAAAGTTACGAAAAATGGCACTGAAAACGCGCATTTTTAGTTAGCCTACACTGGCATGATCAAGTGGCCACTGCCCACTCCATGGTGGGCACTGCCCACTCCATGGTCCGAGTGCGTTGATGAAACGTACCATTTTGGAAAGCTAATGGCAGCGCCTTTCCAGAAATATACGCCACTTGGCCAGAGTATTTTTCTAAAGTTACGAAAAATGACACTGAAAACGCGCATTTTTAGTTAGCCTACACTGGCATGATGAAATGGCCACTGCCCACTCGATGGTCCGAGTGCGTTGATGAAACTTACCATTTTGGAAAGCTAATGGCAGCACCTTTCCAGCGATATATGCCACTTGGCCAGAATATTTTTCTAAAGTTACGAAAAATGGCACTGAAAAAGCGCATTTTTAGTTAGCCTACACTGGCATGATCAAGTGGCCACTGCCCACTCCATGGTGGGCACTGCCCACTCCATGGTCCGAGTGCGTTGATGAAACGTACCATTTTGGAAAGCTAATGGCAGCACCTTTGCAGCGATATATGCCACTTGGCCAGAATATTTTTCTAAAGTTACGAAAACTGGCACTGAAAACGCGCATTTTTAGTTAGCCTACACTGGCATGATCAAGTGGCCACTGCCCACTCCATGGTCCGAGTGCGTTGATGAAACTTACCGTTTTGGAAAGCTAATGGCAGCACCTTTCCAGCGATATATGCCACTTGGCCAGAATATTTTTCTAAAGTTACGAAAAATGGCACTGAAAACGCGCATTTTTAGTTAGCCTACACTGGCATGATCAAGTGGCCACTGCCCACCCCACGGTGGGCACTGCCCACTCCATGGTCCGAGTGCGTTGATGAAACGTACCATTTTGGAAAGCTAATGGCAGCACCTTTCCAGCAATATATGCCACTTGGCCAGAATATTTTTCTAAAGTTACGAAAAATGACACTGAAAACGCGCATCTTTAGTTAGCCTACTATACACTGGCATGATGAAATGGCCACTGCCCACTCGATGGTCCGAGTGCGTTGATAAAACTTACCATTTTGGAAAGCTAATGGCAGCACCTTTGCAGCAATATATGCCACTTGGCCAGAATATTTTTCTAAAGTTACGAAAAATGACACTGAAAACGCGCATCTTTAGTTAGCCTACTATACACTGGCATGATGAAGTGGCCACTGCCCACTCGATGGTCCGAGTGCGTTGATGAAACTTACCATTTTGGAAAGCTAATGGCAGCACCTTTCCAGCGATATATGCCACTTGGCCAGAATATTTTTCTAAAGTTACGAAAAATGGCACTGAAAACGCGCATTTTTAGTTAGCCTACACTGGCATGATCAAGTGGCCACTGCCCACTCCATGGTCCGAGTGCGTTGATGAAACTTACCATTTTGGAAAGCTAATGGCAGCACCTTTCCAGCGATATATGCCACTTGGCCAGAATATTTTTCTAAAGTTACGAAAAATGGCACTGAAAACGCGCATTTTTAGTTAGCCTACACTGGCATGATCAAGTGGCCACTGCCCACTCCACGGTGGGCACTGCCCACTCCATGGTCCGAGTGCGTTGATGAAACGTACCATTTTGGAAAGCTAATGGCAGCACCTTTCCAGTGATATATACCACTCGGCCAGAATATTTTTCTAAAGTTACGAAAAATGGCACTGAAAACGCGCATTTTTAGTTAGCCTACACTGGCATGATGAAGTGGCCACTGCCCACTCCACGGTGGGCACTGCCCACTCCATGGTCCGAGTGCGTTGATGAAACGTACCATTTTGGAAAGCTAATGGCAGCACCTTTCCAGCGATATATGCCACTTGGCCAGAATATTTTTCTAAAGTTACGAAAAATGGCACTGAAGAAGCGCATTTTTAGTTAGCCTACACTGGCATGATCAAGTGGCCACTGCCCACTCCATGGTGGGCACTGCCCACTCCATGGTCCGAGTGCGTTGATAAAACGTACCATTTTGGAAAGCTAATGGCAGCACCTTTGCAGCAATATATGCCACTTGGCCAGAATATTTTTCTAAAGTTACGAAAAATGACACTGAAAACGCGCATCTTTAGTTAGCCTACTATACACTGGCATGATGAAGTGGCCACTGCCCACTCGATGGTCCGAGTGCGTTGATGAAACTTACCATTTTGGAAAGCTAATGGCAGCACCTTTCCAGCGATATATGCCACTTGGCCAGAATATTTTTCTAAAGTTACGAAAAATGGCACTGAAAACGCGCATTTTTAGTTAGCCTACACTGGCATGATCAAGTGGCCACTGCCCACTCCATGGTGGGCACTGCCCACTCCATGGTCCGAGTGCGTTGATGAAACGTACCATTTTGGAAAGCTAATGGCAGCGCCTTTCCAGAAATATACGCCACTTGGCCAGAGTATTTTTCTAAAGTTACGAAAAATGACACTGAAAACGCGCATTTTTAGTTAGCCTACACTGGCATGATGAAATGGCCACTGCCCACTCGATGGTCCGAGTGCGTTGATGAAACTTACCATTTTGGAAAGCTAATGGCAGCACCTTTCCAGCGATATATGCCACTTGGCCAGAATATTTTTCTAAAGTTACGAAAAATGGCACTGAAAAAGCGCATTTTTAGTTAGCCTACACTGGCATGATCAAGTGGCCACTGCCCACTCCATGGTGGGCACTGCCCACTCCATGGTCCGAGTGCGTTGATGAAACGTACCATTTTGGAAAGCTAATGGCAGCACCTTTGCAGCGATATATGCCACTTGGCCAGAATATTTTTCTAAAGTTACGAAAACTGGCACTGAAAACGCGCATTTTTAGTTAGCCTACACTGGCATGATCAAGTGGCCACTGCCCACTCCATGGTCCGAGTGCGTTGATGAAACTTACCGTTTTGGAAAGCTAATGGCAGCACCTTTCCAGCGATATATGCCACTTGGCCAGAATATTTTTCTAAAGTTACGAAAAATGGCACTGAAAACGCGCATTTTTAGTTAGCCTACACTGGCATGATCAAGTGGCCACTGCCCACCCCACGGTGGGCACTGCCCACTCCATGGTCCGAGTGCGTTGATGAAACGTACCATTTTGGAAAGCTAATGGCAGCACCTTTCCAGCAATATATGCCACTTGGCCAGAATATTTTTCTAAAGTTACGAAAAATGACACTGAAAACGCGCATCTTTAGTTAGCCTACTATACACTGGCATGATGAAATGGCCACTGCCCACTCGATGGTCCGAGTGCGTTGATGAAACTTACCATTTTGGAAAGCTAATGGCAGCACCTTTGCAGCAATATATGCCACTTGGCCAGAATATTTTTCTAAAGTTACGAAAAATGACACTGAAAACGCGCATCTTTAGTTAGCCTACTATACACTGGCATGATGAAGTGGCCACTGCCCACTCGATGGTCCGAGTGCGTTGATGAAACTTACCATTTTGGAAAGCTAATGGCAGCACCTTTCCAGCGATATATGCCACTTGGCCAGAATATTTTTCTAAAGTTACGAAAAATGGCACTGAAAACGCGCATTTTTAGTTAGCCTACACTGGCATGATCAAGTGGCCACTGCCCACTCCATGGTGGGCACTGCCCACTCCATGGTCCGAGTGCGTTGATGAAACGTACCATTTTGGAAAGCTAATGGCAGCGCCTCTCCAGAAATATACGCCACTTGGCCAGAGTATTTTTCTAAAGTTACGAAAAATGACACTGAAAACGCGCATCTTTAGTTAGCCTACTATACACTGGCATGATGAAATGGCCACTGCCCACTCGATGGTCCGAGTGCGTTGATGAAGCGTACCATTTTGGAAAGCTAATGGCAGCACCTTTCCAGCGATATATACCACTTGGCCAGAATATTTTTCTAAAGTTACGAAAAATGGCACTGAAAAAGCGCATTTTTAGTTAGCCTACACTGGCATGATCAAGTGGCCACTGCCCACTCCCTGGTGGGCACTGCCCACTCCATGGTCCGAGTGCGTTGATGAAACGTACCATTTTGGAAAGCTAATGGCAGCACCTTTCCAGCGATATATGCCACTTGGCCAGAATATTTTTCTAAAGTTACGAAAAATGGCACTGAAAACGCGTATTTTTAGTTAGCCTACACTGGCATGATCAAGTGGCCACTGCCCACTCGATGGTCCGAGTGCGTTGATGAAACTTACCATTTTGGAAAGCTAATGGCAGCACCTTTCCAGCGATATATGCCACTTGGCCAGAATATTTTTCTAAAGTTACGAAAAATGGCACTGAAAACGCGCATTTTTAGTTAGCCTACACTGGCATGATCAAGTGGCCACTGCCCACTCCATGGTCCGAGTGCGTTGATGAAACTTACTATTTTGGAAAGCTAATGGCAGCACCTTTCCAGCGATATATGCCACTTGGCCAGAATATTTTTCTAAAGTTACGAAAAATGGCACTGAAAAAGCGCATTTTTAGTTAGCCTACACTGGCATGATCAAGTGGCCACTGCCCACTCCATGGTGGGCACTGCCCACTCCATGGTCTGAGTGCGTTGATGAAACGTACCATTTTGGAAAGCTAATGGCAGCACCTTTCCAGCGATATATACCACTCGGCCAGAATATTTTTCTAAAGTTACGAAAAATGGCACTGAAAACGCGTATTTTTAGTTAGCCTACACTGGCATGATCAAGTGGCCACTGCCCACTCCATGGTCCGAGTGCGTTGATGAAACTTATCATTTTGGAAAGCTAATGGCAGCACCTTTCCAGCGATATATGCCTCTTGGCCAGAATATTTTTCTAAAGTTACGAAAAATGGCACTGAAAACGCGCATTTTTAGTTAGCCTACACTGGCATGATCAAGTGGCCACTGCCCACTCCATGGTGGGCACTGCCCACTCCATGGTCTGAGTGCGTTGATGAGACGTACCATTTTGGAAAGCTAATGGCAGCACCTTTCCAGCGATATATGCCAGTTGGCCAGAATATTTTTCTAAAGTTACGAAAAATGGCACTGAAAAAGCGCATTTTTAGTTAGCCTACACTGGCATGATGAAGTGGCCACTGCCCACTCCATGGTCCGAGTGCGTTGATGAAACTTACTATTTTGGAAAGCTAATGGCAGCACCTTTCCAGCGATATATGCCACTTGGCCAGAATATTTTTCTAAAGTTACGAAAAATGGCACTGAAAAAGCGCATTTTTAGTTAGCCTACACTGGCATGATCAAGTGGCCACTGCCCACTCCATGGTGGACACTGCCCACTCCACGGTCTGAGTGCGTTGATGAAACGTACCATTTTGGAAAGCTAATGGCAGCACCTTTGCAGCGATATATGCCACTTGGCCAGAATATTTTTCTAAAGTTACGAAAAATGGCACTGAAAACGCGCATTTTTAGTTAGCCTACACTGGCATGATGAAGTGGCCACTGCCCACTCCACGGTCCGAGTGCGTTGATGAAACGTACCATTTTGGAAAGCTAATGGCAGCACCTTTCCAGCGATATATGCCACTTGGCCAGAATATTTTTCTAAAGTTACGAAAAATGGCACTGAAAACGCGCATTTTTAGTTAGCCTACACTGGCATGATCAAGTGGCCACTGCCCACTCCACGGTGGGCACTGCCCACTCCATGGTCCGAGTGCGTTGATGAAACGTACCATTTTGGAAAGCTAATGGCAGCACCTTTCCAGCGATATATGCCACTTGGCCAGAATATTTTTCTAAAGTTACGAAAAATGGCACTGAAGAAGCGCATTTTTAGTTAGCCTACACTGGCATGATCAAGTGGCCACTGCCCACTCCATGGTGGGCACTGCCCACTCCATGGTCCGAGTGCGTTGATAAAACGTACCATTTTGGAAAGCTAATGGCAGCACCTTTGCAGCAATATATGCCACTTGGCCAGAATATTTTTCTAAAGTTACGAAAAATGACACTGAAAACGCGCATCTTTAGTTAGCCTACTATACACTGGCATGATGAAATGGCCACTGCCCACTCGATGGTCCGAGTGCGTTGATGAAACTTACCATTTTGGAAAGCTAATGGCAGCACCTTTCCAGCGATATATGCCACTTGGCCAGAATATTTTTCTAAAGTTACGAAAAATGGCACTGAAAAAGCGCATTTTTAGTTAGCCTACACTGGCATGATCAAGTGGCCACTGCCCACTCCATGGTGGGCACTGCCCACTCCATGGTCTGAGTGCGTTGATGAAACGTACCATTTTGGAAAGCTAATGGCAGCACCTTTCCAGCGATATATACCACTCGGCCAGAATATTTTTCTAAAGTTACGAAAAATGGCACTGAAAACGCGTATTTTTAGTTAGCCTACACTGGCATGATCAAGTGGCCACTGCCCACTCCATGGTGGGCACTGCCCACTCCATGGTCTGAGTGCGTTGATGAAACGTACCATTTTGGAAAGCTAATGGCAGCACCTTTGCAGCGATATATGCCACTTGGCCAGAATATTTTTCTAAAGTTACGAAAACTGGCACTGAAAACGCGCATTTTTAGTTAGCCTACACTGGCATGATCAAGTGGCCACTGCCCACTCCATGGTGGGCACTGCCCACTCCATGGTCCGAGTGCGTTGATGAAACGTACCATTTTGGAAAGCTAATGGCAGCACCTTTCCAGCGATATATGCCACTTGGCCAGAATATTTTTCTAAAGTTACGAAAACTGGCACTGAAAACGCGTATTTTTAGTTAGCCTACACTGGCATGATCAAGTGGCCACTGCCCACTCCATGGTGGGCACTGCCCACTCCATGGTCTGAGTGCGTTGATGAAACGTACCATTTTGGAAAGCTAATGGCAGCACCTTTCCAGCGATATATGCCACTTGGCCAGAATATTTTTCTAAAGTTACGAAAAATGACACTGAAAACGCGCATCTTTAGTTAGCCTACTATACACTGGCATGATGAAGTGGCCACTGCCCACTCGATGGTCCGAGTGCGTTGATGAAACTTACCATTTTGGAAAGCTAATGGAAGCACCTTTCCAGCGATATATGCCACTTGGCCAGAATATTTTTCTAAAGTTACGAAAAATGGCACTGAAAACGCGCATTTTTAGTTAGCCTACACTGGCATGATCAAGTGGCCACTGCCCACCCCACGGTGGGCACTGCCCACTCCATGGTCCGAGTGCGTTGATGAAACGTACCATTTTGGAAAGCTAATGGCAGCACCTTTTCAGCAATATATGCCACTTGGCCAGAATATTTTTCTAAAGTTACGAAAACTGGCACTGAAAACGCGTATTTTTAGTTAGCCTACACTGGCATGATCAAGTGGCCACTGCCCACTCCATGGTGGGCACTGCCCACTCCATGGTCTGAGTGCGTTGATGAAACGTACCATTTTGGAAAGCTAATGGCAGCACCTTTCCAGCGATATATGCCACTTGGCCAGAATATTTTTCTAAAGTTACGAAAAATGACACTGAAAACGCGCATCTTTAGTTAGCCTACTATACACTGGCATGATGAAGTGGCCACTGCCCACTCGATGGTCCGAGTGCGTTGATGAAACTTACCATTTTGGAAAGCTAATGGAAGCACCTTTCCAGCGATATATGCCACTTGGCCAGAATATTTTTCTAAAGTTACGAAAAATGGCACTGAAAACGCGCATTTTTAGTTAGCCTACACTGGCATGATCAAGTGGCCACTGCCCACCCCACGGTGGGCACTGCCCACTCCATGGTCCGAGTGCGTTGATGAAACGTACCATTTTGGAAAGCTAATGGCAGCACCTTTCCAGCGATATATGCCACTTGGCCAGAATATTTTTCTAAAGTTACGAAAACTGGCACTGAAAACGCGTATTTTTAGTTAGCCTACACTGGCATGATCAAGTGGCCACTGCCCACTCCATGGTGGGCACTGCCCACTCCATGGTCTGAGTGCGTTGATGAAACGTACCATTTTGGAAAGCTAATGGCAGCACCTTTCCAGCGATATATGCCACTTGGCCAGAATATTTTTCTAAAGTTACGAAAAATGACACTGAAAACGCGCATCTTTAGTTAGCCTACTATACACTGGCATGATGAAGTGGCCACTGCCCACTCGATGGTCCGAGTGCGTTGATGAAACTTACCATTTTGGAAAGCTAATGGCAGCACCTTTCCAGCGATATATGCCACTTGGCCAGAATATTTTTCTAAAGTTACGAAAAATGGCACTGAAAACGCGCATTTTTAGTTAGCCTACACTGGCATGATCAAGTGGCCACTGCCCACCCCACGGTGGGCACTGCCCACTCCATGGTCCGAGTGCGTTGATGAAACGTACCATTTTGGAAAGCTAATGGCAGCACCTTTGCAGCGATATATGCCACTTGGCCAGAATATTTTTCTAAAGTTACGAAAACTGGCACTGAAAACGCGCATTTTTAGTTAGCCTACACTGGCATGATCAAGTGGCCACTGCCCACTCCATGGTCCGAGTGCGTTGATGAAACTTACCATTTTGGAAAGCTAATGGCAGCACCTTTCCAGCGATATATGCCACTTGGCCAGAATATTTTTCTAAAGTTACGAAAAATGGCACTGAAAACGCGCATTTTTAGTTAGCCTACACTGGCATGATCAAGTGGCCACTGCCCACTCCACGGTGGGCACTGCCCACTCCATGGTCCGAGTGCGTTGATGAAACGTACCATTTTGGAAAGCTAATGGCAGCACCTTTCCAGCGATATATGCCACTTGGCCAGATTATTTTTCTAAAGTTACGAAAAATGGCACCGAAAAAGCGCATTTTAGTTAGCCTACACTGGCATGATCAAGTGGCCACTGCCCACTCGATGGTCCGAGTGCGTTGATGAAACTTACCATTTTGGAAAGCTAATGGCAGCACCTTTCCAGCGATATATGCCACTTGGCCAGAATATTTTTCTAAAGTTACGAAAAATGGCACTGAAAAAGCGCATTTTTAGTTAGCCTACACTGGCATGATCAAGTGGCCACTGCCCACTCCATGGTGGGCACTGCCCACTCCATGGTCCGAGTGCGTTGATGAAACGTACCATTTTGGAAAGCTAATGGCAGCACCTTTGCAGCGATATATGCCACTTGGCCAGAATATTTTTCTAAAGTTACGAAAACTGGCACTGAAAACGCGCATTTTTAGTTAGCCTACACTGGCATGATCAAGTGGCCACTGCCCACTCCACGGTGGGCACTGCCCACTCCATGGTCCGAGTGCGTTGATGAAACGTACCATTTTGGAACGCTAATGGCAGCACCTTTGCAGCGATATATGCCACTTGGCCAGAATATTTTTCTAAAGTTACGAAAACTGGCACTGAAAACGCGCATTTTTAGTTAGCCTACACTGGCATGACCAAGTGGCCACTGCCCACTCCATGGTCCGAGTGCGTTGATGAAACTTACCATTTTGGAAAGCTAATGGCAGCACCTTTCCAGCGATATATGCCACTTGGCCAGAATATTTTTCTAAAGTTACGAAAAATGGCACTGAAAACGCGCATTTTTAGTTAGCCTACACTGGCATGATCAAGTGGCCACTGCCCACTCCACGGTGGGCACTGCCCACTCCATGGTCCGAGTGCGTTGATGAAACGTACCATTTTGGAAAGCTAATGGCAGCACCTTTGCAGCGATATATGCCACTTGGCCAGAATATTTTTCTAAAGTTACGAAAAATGGCACTGAAAAAGCGCATTTTTAGTTAGCCTACACTGGCATGATCAAGTGGCCACTGCCCACTCCATGGTGGGCACTGCCCACTCCATGGTCCGAGTGCGTTGATGAAACGTACCATTTTGGAAAGCTAATGGCAGCACCTTTGCAGCGATATATGCCACTTGGCCAGAATATTTTTCTAAAGTTACGAAAACTGGCACTGAAAACGCGCATTTTTAGTTAGCCTACACTGGCATGATCAAGTGGCCACTGCCCACTCCATGGTCCGAGTGCGTTGATGAAACTTACCATTTTGGAAAGCTAATGGCAGCACCTTTCCAGCGATATATGCCACTTGGCCAGAATATTTTTCTAAAGTTACGAAAAATGGCACTGAAAACGCGCACTTTTAGTTAGCCTACACTGGCATGATCAAGTGGCCACTGCCCACTCCATGGTGGGCACTGCCCACTCCATGGTCCGAGTGCGTTGATGAAACGTACCATTTTGGAAAGCTAATGGCAGCACCTTTCCAGCGATATATGCCACTTGGCCAGAATATTTTTCTAAAGTTACGAAAAATGGCACTGAAACGCGCATTTTTAGTTAGTATTTTTAGTTAGCCTACACTGGCATGATCAAGTGGCCACTGCCCACTCCATGGTCCGAGTGCGTTGATGAAACGTACCATTTTGGAAAGCTAATGGCAGCACCTTTCCAGCGATATATGCCACTTGGCCAGAATATTTTTCTAAAGTTACGAAAAATGGCACTGAAAACGCGCATTTTTAGTTAGCCTACACTGGCATGATCAAGTGGCCACTGCCCACTCCATGGTCCGAGTGCGTTGATGAAACTTATCATTTTGGAAAGCTAATGGCAGCACCTTTCCAGCGATATATGCCACTTGGCCAGAATATTTTTCTAAAGTTACGAAAAATGGCACTGAAAAAGCGCATTTTTAGTTAGCCTACACTGGCATGATCAAGTGGCCACTGCCCACTCCATGGTGGGCACTGCCCACTCCATGGTCTGAGTGCGTTGATGAAACGTACCATTTTGGAAAGCTAATGGCAGCACCTTTCCAGCGATATATACCACTCGGCCAGAATATTTTTCTAAAGTTACGAAAAATGGCACTGAAAACGCGTATTTTTAGTTAGCCTACACTGGCATGATCAAGTGGCCACTGCCCACTCCATGGTCCGAGTGCGTTGATGAAACTTATCATTTTGGAAAGCTAATAGCAGCACCTTTCCAGCGATATATGCCACTTGGCCAGAATATTTTTCTAAAGTTACGAAAAATGGCACTGAAAACGCGCATTTTTAGTTAGCCTACACTGGCATGATCAAGTGGCCACTGCCCACTCCATGGTGGGCACTGCCCACTCCATGGTCTAAGTGCGTTGATGAGACGTACCATTTTGGAAAGCTAATGGCAGCACCTTTCCAGCGATATATGCCACTTGGCCAGAATATTTTTCTAAAGTTACGAAAAATGGCACTGAAAAAGCGCATTTTTAGTTAGCCTACACTGGCATGATGAAGTGGCCACTGCCCACTCCATGGTCCGAGTGCGTTGATGAAACTTACCATTTTGGAAAGCTAATGGCAGCACCTTTGCAGCGATATATGCCACTTGGCCAGAATATTTTTCTAAAGTTACGAAAACTGGCACTGAAAACGCGCATTTTTAGTTAGCCTACACTGGCATGATCAAGTGGCCACTGCCCACTCCATGGTGGGCACTGCCCACTCCATGGTCCGAGTGCGTTGATGAAACGTACCATTTTGGAAAGCTAATGGCAGCGCCTTTCCAGAAATATACGCCACTTGGCCAGAATATTTTTCTAAAGTTACGAAAAATGACACTGAAAACGCGCATCTTTAGTTAGTCTACTATACACTGGCATGATGAAATGGCCACTGCCCACTCGATGGTCCGAGTGCGTTGATGAAACTTACCATTTTGGAAAGCTAATGGCAGCACCTTTCCAGCCATATATGCCACTTGGCCAGAATATTTTTCTAAAGTTACGAAAAATGGCACTGAAAACGCGCATTTTTAGTTAGCCTACACTGGCATGATCAAGTGGCCACTGCCCACTCCACGGTGGGCACTGCCCACTCCATGGTCCGAGTGCGTTGATGAAACGTACCATTTTGGAAAGCTAATGGCAGCACCTTTGCAGCAATATATGCCACTTGGCCAGAATATTTTTCTAAAGTTACGAAAAATGACACTGAAAACGCGCATCTTTAGTTAGCCTACTATACACTGGCATGATGAAGTGGCCACTGCCCACTCGATGGTCCGAGTGCGTTGATGAAACTTACCATTTTGGAAAGCTAATGGAAGCACCTTTCCAGCGATATATGCCACTTGGCCAGAATATTTTTCTAAAGTTACGAAAAATGGCACTGAAAACGCGCATTTTTAGTTAGCCTACACTGGCATGATCAAGTGGCCACTGCCCACTCCATGGTGGGCACTGCCCACTCCATGGTCCGAGTGCGTTGATGAAACGTACCATTTTGGAAAGCTAATGGCAGCGCCTTTCCAGAAATATACGCCACTTGGCCAGAATATTTTTCTAAAGTTACGAAAAATGACACTGAAAACGCGCATCTTTAGTTAGTCTACTATACACTGGCATGATGAAATGGCCACTGCCCACTCGATGGTCCGAGTGCGTTGATGAAACTTACCATTTTGGAAAGCTAATGGCAGCACCTTTCCAGCGATATATGCCACTTGGCCAGAATATTTTTCTAAAGTTACGAAAAATGGCACTGAAAAAGCGCATTTTTAGTTAGCCTACACTGGCATGATCAAGTGGCCACTGCCCACTCCATGGTGGGCACTGCCCACTCCATGGTCCGAGTGCGTTGATGAAACTTACCATTTTGGAAAGCTAATGGCAGCACCTTTCCAGCGATATATGCCACTTGGCCAGAATATTTTTCTAAAGTTACGAAAAATGGCACTGAAAACGCGCATTTTTAGTTAGCCTACACTGGCATGATCAAGTGGCCACTGCCCACTCCACGGTGGGCACTGCCCACTCCATGGTCCGAGTGCGTTGATGAAACGTACCATTTTGGAAAGCTAATGGCAGCACCTTTGCAGCGATATATGCCACTTGGCCAGAATATTTTTCTAAAGTTACGAAAAATGGCACTGAAAAAGCGCATTTTTAGTTAGCCTACACTGGCATGATCAAGTGGCCACTGCCCACTCCATGGTGGGCACTGCCCACTCCATGGTCCGAGTGCGTTGATGAAACGTACCATTTTGGAAAGCTAATGGCAGCACCTTTGCAGCGATATATGCCACTTGGCCAGAATATTTTTCTAAAGTTACGAAAACTGGCACTGAAAACGCGCATTTTTAGTTAGCCTACACTGGCATGATCAAGTGGCCACTGCCCACTCCATGGTCCGAGTGCGTTGATGAAACTTACCATTTTGGAAAGCTAATGGCAGCACCTTTCCAGCGATTTATGCCACTTGGCCAGAATATTTTTCTAAAGTTACGAAAAATGGCACTGAAAACGCGCACTTTTAGTTAGCCTACACTGGCATGATCAAGTGGCCACTGCCCACTCCATGGTGGGCACTGCCCACTCCATGGTCCGAGTGCGTTGATGAAACGTACCATTTTGGAAAGCTAATGGCAGCACCTTTCCAGCGATATATGCCACTTGGCCAGAATATTTTTCTAAAGTTACGAAAAATGGCACTGAAACGCGCATTTTTAGTTAGTATTTTTAGTTAGCCTACACTGGCATGATCAAGTGGCCACTGCCCACTCCATGGTCCGAGTGCGTTGATGAAACGTACCATTTTGGAAAGCTAATGGCAGCACCTTTCCAGCGATATATGCCACTTGGCCAGAATATTTTTCTAAAGTTACGAAAAATGGCACTGAAAACGCGCACTTTTAGTTAGCCTACACTGGCATGATCAAGTGGCCACTGCCCACTCCATGGTGGGCACTGCCCACTCCATGGTCCGAGTGCGTTGATGAAACGTACCATTTTGGAAAGCTAATGGCAGCACCTTTCCAGCGATATATGCCACTTGGCCAGAATATTTTTCTAAAGTTACGAAAAATGGCACTGAAAACGCGTATTTTTAGTTAGCCTACACTGGCATGATCAAGTGGCCACTGCCCACTCCATGGTCCGAGTGCGTTGATGAAACTTATCATTTTGGAAAGCTAATGGCAGCACCTTTCCAGCGATATATGCCACTTGGCCAGAATATTTTTCTAAAGTTACGAAAAATGGCACTGAAAACGCGCATTTTTAGTTAGCCTACACTGGCATGATCAAGTGGCCACTGCCCACTCCATGGTGGGCACTGCCCACTCCATGGTCCGAGTGCGTTGATGAAACGTACCATTTTGGAAAGCTAATGGCAGCACCTTTCCAGCGATATATGCCACTTGGCCAGAATATTTTTCTAAAGTTACGAAAAATGGCACTGAAAACGCGCATTTTTAGTTAGCCTACACTGGCATGATCAAGTGGCCACTGCCCACTCCATGGTCCGAGTGCGTTGATGAAACTTATCATTTTGGAAAGCTAATGGCAGCACCTTTCCAGCGATATATGCCACTTGGCCAGAATATTTTTCTAAAGTTACGAAAAATGGCACTGAAAAAGCGCATTTTTAGTTAGCCTACACTGGCATGATCAAGTGGCCACTGCCCACTCCATGGTCTGAGTGCGTTGATGAGACGTACCATTTTGGAAAGCTAATGGCAGCACCTTTCCAGCGATATATGCCACTTGGCCAGAATATTTTTCTAAAGTTACGAAAAATGGCACTGAAAAAGCGCATTTTTAGTTAGCCTACACTGGCATGATGAAGTGGCCACTGCCCACTCCATGGTCCGAGTGCGTTGATGAAACTTACTATTTTGGAAAGCTAATGGCAGCACCTTTCCAGCGATATATGCCACTTGGCCAGAATATTTTTCTAAAGTTACGAAAAATGGCACTGAAAAAGCGCATTTTTAGTTAGCCTACACTGGCATGATCAAGTGGCCACTGCCCACTCCATGGTGGGCACTGCCCACTCCATGGTCCGAGTGCGTTGATGAAACGTACCATTTTGGAAAGCTAATGGCAGCGCCTTTCCAGAAATATACGCCACTTGGCCAGAGTATTTTTCTAAAGTTACGAAAAATGACACTGAAAACGCGCATTTTTAGTTAGCCTACACTGGCATGATGAAATGGCCACTGCCCACTCGATGGTCCGAGTGCGTTGATGAAACTTACCATTTTGGAAAGCTAATGGCAGCACCTTTCCAGCGATATATGCCACTTGGCCAGAATATTTTTCTAAAGTTACGAAAAATGGCACTGAAAAAGCGCATTTTTAGTTAGCCTACACTGGCATGATCAAGTGGCCACTGCCCACTCCACGGTGGGCACTGCCCACTCCATGGTCCGAGTGCGTTGATGAAACGTACCATTTTGGAAAGCTAATGGCAGCACCTTTGCAGCGATATATGCCACTTGGCCAGAATATTTTTCTAAAGTTACGAAAAATGACACTGAAAACGCGCATCTTTAGTTAGCCTACTATACACTGGCATGATGAAGTGGCCACTGCCCACTCGATGGTCCGAGTGCGTTGATGAAACTTACCATTTTGGAAAGCTAATGGAAGCACCTTTCCAGCGATATATGCCACTTGGCCAGAATATTTTTCTAAAGTTACGAAAAATGGCACTGAAAACGCGCATTTTTAGTTAGCCTACACTGGCATGATCAAGTGGCCACTGCCCACTCCATGGTGGGCACTGCCCACTCCATGGTCTGAGTGCGTTGATGAAACGTACCATTTTGGAAAGCTAATGGCAGCACCTTTCCAGCGATATATACCACTCGGCCAGAATATTTTTTTAAAGTTACGAAAAATGGCACTGAAAACGCGTATTTTTAGTTAGCCTACACTGGCATGATCAAGTGGCCACTGCCCACTCCATGGTCCGAGTGCGTTGATGAAACTTATCATTTTGGAAAGCTAATGGCAGCACCTTTCCAGCGATATATGCCACTTGGCCAGAATATTTTTCTAAAGTTACGAAAAATGGCACTGAAAACGCGCATTTTTAGTTAGCCTACACTGGCATGATCAAGTGGCCACTGCCCACTCCATGGTGGGCACTGCCCACTCCATGGTCCGAGTGCGTTGATGAAACGTACCATTTTGGAAAGCTAATGGCAGCACCTTTCCAGCGATATATGCCACTTGGCCAGAATATTTTTCTAAAGTTACGAAAAATGGCACTGAAAACGCGTATTTTTAGTTAGCCTACACTGGCATGATCAAGTGGCCACTGCCCACTCCATGGTCCGAGTGCGTTGATGAAACTTATCATTTTGGAAAGCTAATAGCAGCACCTTTCCAGCGATATATGCCACTTGGCCAGAATATTTTTCTAAAGTTACGAAAAATGGCACTGAAAACGCGCATTTTTAGTTAGCCTACACTGGCATGATCAAGTGGCCACTGCCCACTCCATGGTGGGCACTGCCCACTCCATGGTCCGAGTGCGTTGATGAAACGTACCATTTTGGAAAGCTAATGGCAGCACCTTTCCAGCGATATATGCCACTTGGCCAGAATATTTTTCTAAAGTTACGAAAAATGGCACTGAAAACGCGCATTTTTAGTTAGCCTACACTGGCATGATCAAGTGGCCACTGCCCACTCCATGGTCCGAGTGCGTTGATGAAACTTATCATTTTGGAAAGCTAATGGCAGCACCTTTCCAGCGATATATGCCACTTGGCCAGAATATTTTTCTAAAGTTACGAAAAATGGCACTGAAAAAGCGCATTTTTAGTTAGCCTACACTGGCATGATCAAGTGGCCACTGCCCACTCCATGGTGGGCACTGCCCACTCCATGGTCTGAGTGCGTTGATGAAACGTACCATTTTGGAAAGCTAATGGCAGCACCTTTCCAGCGATATATACCACTCGGCCAGAATATTTTTCTAAAGTTACGAAAAATGGCACTGAAAACGCGTATTTTTAGTTAGCCTACACTGGCATGATCAAGTGGCCACTGCCCACTCCATGGTCCGAGTGCGTTGATGAAACTTATCATTTTGGAAAGCTAATGGCAGCACCTTTCCAGCGATATATGCCACTTGGCCAGAATATTTTTCTAAAGTTACGAAAAATGGCACTGAAAACGCGCATTTTTAGTTAGCCTACACTGGCATGATCAAGTGGCCACTGCCCACTCCATGGTGGGCACTGCCCACTCCATGGTCTGAGTGCGTTGATGAGACGTACCATTTTGGAAAGCTAATGGCAGCACCTTTCCAGCGATATATGCCACTTGGCCAGAATATTTTTCTAAAGTTACGAAAAATGGCACTGAAAAAGCGCATTTTTAGTTAGCCTACACTGGCATGATGAAGTGGCCACTGCCCACTCCATGGTCCGAGTGCGTTGATGAAACTTACTATTTTGGAAAGCTAATGGCAGCACCTTTCCAGCGATATATGCCACTTGGCCAGAATATTTTTCTAAAGTTACGAAAAATGGCACTGAAAAAGCGCATTTTTAGTTAGCCTACACTGGCATGATCAAGTGGCCACTGCCCACTCCATGGTGGGCACTGCCCACTCCATGGTCCGAGTGCGTTGATGAAACGTACCATTTTGGAAAGCTAATGGCAGCGCCTTTCCAGAAATATACGCCACTTGGCCAGAGTATTTTTCTAAAGTTACGAAAAATGACACTGAAAACGCGCATTTTTAGTTAGCCTACACTGGCATGATGAAATGGCCACTGCCCACTCGATGGTCCGAGTGCGTTGATGAAACTTACCATTTTGGAAAGCTAATGGCAGCACCTTTCCAGCGATATATGCCACTTGGCCAGAATATTTTTCTAAAGTTACGAAAAATGGCACTGAAAAAGCGCATTTTTAGTTAGCCTACACTGGCATGATCAAGTGGCCACTGCCCACTCCACGGTGGGCACTGCCCACTCCATGGTCCGAGTGCGTTGATGAAACGTACCATTTTGGAAAGCTAATGGCAGCACCTTTGCAGCGATATATGCCACTTGGCCAGAATATTTTTCTAAAGTTACGAAAAATGACACTGAAAACGCGCATCTTTAGTTAGCCTACTATACACTGGCATGATGAAGTGGCCACTGCCCACTCGATGGTCCGAGTGCGTTGATGAAACTTACCATTTTGGAAAGCTAATGGAAGCACCTTTCCAGCGATATATGCCACTTGGCCAGAATATTTTTCTAAAGTTACGAAAAATGGCACTGAAAACGCGCATTTTTAGTTAGCCTACACTGGCATGATCAAGTGGCCACTGCCCACTCCATGGTGGGCACTGCCCACTCCATGGTCTGAGTGCGTTGATGAAACGTACCATTTTGGAAAGCTAATGGCAGCACCTTTCCAGCGATATATACCACTCGGCCAGAATATTTTTCTAAAGTTACGAAAAATGGCACTGAAAACGCGTATTTTTAGTTAGCCTACACTGGCATGATCAAGTGGCCACTGCCCACTCCATGGTCCGAGTGCGTTGATGAAACTTATCATTTTGGAAAGCTAATGGCAGCACCTTTCCAGCGATATATGCCTCTTGGCCAGAATATTTTTCTAAAGTTACGAAAAATGGCACTGAAAACGCGCATTTTTAGTTAGCCTACACTGGCATGATCAAGTGGCCACTGCCCACTCCATGGTGGGCACTGCCCACTCCATGGTCTGAGTGCGTTGATGAGACGTACCATTTTGGAAAGCTAATGGTAGCACCTTTCCAGCGATATATGCCACTTGGCCAGAATATTTTTCTAAAGTTACGAAAAATGGCACTGAAAAAGCGCATTTTTAGTTAGCCTACACTGGCATGATGAAGTGGCCACTGCCCACTCCATGGTCCGAGTGCGTTGATGAAACTTACTATTTTGGAAAGCTAATGGCAGCACCTTTCCAGCGATATATGCCACTTGGCCAGAATATTTTTCTAAAGTTACGAAAAATGGCACTGAAAAAGCGCATTTTTAGTTAGCCTACACTGGCATGATCAAGTGGCCACTGCCCACTCCATGGTGGGCACTGCCCACTCCATGGTCCGAGTGCGTTGATGAGACTTACCATTTTGGAAAGCTAATGGCAGCACCTTTCCAGCGATATATGCCACTTGGCCAGAATATTTTTCTAAAGTTACGAAAAATGGCACTGAAAACGCGCATTTTTAGTTAGCCTACACTGGCATGATCAAGTGGCCACTGCCCACTCCACGGTGGGCACTGCCCACTCCATGGTCCGAGTGCGTTGATGAAACGTACCATTTTGGAAAGCTAATGGCAGCACCTTTCCAGCGATATATGCCACTTGGCCAGAATATTTTTCTAAAGTTACGAAAAATGGCACTGAAAAAGCGCATTTTTAGTTAGCCTACACTGGCATGATCAAGTGGCCACTGCCCACTCCATGGTGGGCACTGCCCACTCCATGGTCTGAGTGCGTTGATGAAACGTACCATTTTGGAAAGCTAATGGCAGCGCCTTTCCAGAAATATACGCCACTTGGCCAGAGTATTTTTCTAAAGTTACGAAAAATGACACTGAAAACGCGCATTTTTAGTTAGCCTACACTGGCATGATGAAATGGCCACTGCCCACTCGATGGTCCGAGTGCGTTGATGAAACTTACCATTTTGGAAAGCTAATGGCAGCACCTTTCCAGCGATATATGCCACTTGGCCAGAATATTTTTCTAAAGTTACGAAAAATGGCACTGAAAAAGCGCATTTTTAGTTAGCCTACACTGGCATGATCAAGTGGCCACTGCCCACTCCATGGTGGGCACTGCCCACTCCATGGTCCGAGTGCGTTGATGAAACGTACCATTTTGGAAAGCTAATGGCAGCACCTTTGCAGCGATATATGCCACTTGGCCAGAATATTTTTCTAAAGTTACGAAAACTGGCACTGAAAACGCGCATTTTTAGTTAGCCTACACTGGCATGATCAAGTGGCCACTGCCCACTCCATGGTCCGAGTGCGTTGATGAAACTTACCATTTTGGAAAGCTAATGGCAGCACCTTTCCAGCGATATATGCCACTTGGCCAGAATATTTTTCTAAAGTTACGAAAAATGGCACTGAAAAAGCGCATTTTTAGTTAGCCTACACTGGCATGATCAAGTGGCCACTGCCCACTCCATGGTGGGCACTGCCCACTCCATGGTCCGAGTGCGTTGATGAAACGTACCATTTTGGAAAGCTAATGGCAGCACCTTTGCAGCGATATATGCCACTTGGCCAGAATATTTTTCTAAAGTTACGAAAACTGGCACTGAAAACGCGCATTTTTAGTTAGCCTACACTGGCATGATCAAGTGGCCACTGCCCACTCCATGGTCCGAGTGCGTTGATGAAACTTACCATTTTGGAAAGCTAATGGCAGCACCTTTCCAGCGATATATGCCACTTGGCCAGAATATTTTTCTAAAGTTACGAAAAATGGCACTGAAAACGCGCATTTTTAGTTAGCCTACACTGGCATGATCAAGTGGCCACTGCCCACTCCACGGTGGGCACTGCCCACTCCATGGTCCGAGTGCGTTGATGAAACGTACCATTTTGGAAAGCTAATGGCAGCACCTTTGCAGCGATATATGCCACTTGGCCAGAATATTTTTCTAAAGTTACGAAAAATGGCACTGAAAAAGCGCATTTTTAGTTAGCCTACACTGGCATGATCAAGTGGCCACTGCCCACTCCATGGTGGGCACAGCCCACTCCATGGTCCGAGTGCGTTGATGAAACGTACCATTTTGGAAAGCTAATGGCAGCACCTTTGCAGCGATATATGCCACTTGGCCAGAATATTTTTCTAAAGTTACGAAAACTGGCACTGAAAACGCGCATTTTTAGTTAGCCTACACTGGCATGATCAAGTGGCCACTGCCCACTCCATGGTCCGAGTGCGTTGATGAAACTTACCATTTTGGAAAGCTAATGGCAGCACCTTTCCAGCGATATATGCCACTTGGCCAGAATATTTTTCTAAAGTTACGAAAAATGGCACTGAAAACGCGCATTTTTAGTTAGCCTACACTGGCATGATCAAGTGGCCACTGCCCACTCCATGGTGGGCACTGCCCACTCCATGGTCCGAGTGCGTTGATGAAACGTACCATTTTGGAAAGCTAATGGCAGCACCTTTCCAGCGATATATGCCACTTGGCCAGAATATTTTTCTAAAGTTACGAAAAATGGCACTGAAACGCGCATTTTTAGTTAGTATTTTTAGTTAGCCTACACTGGCATGATCAAGTGGCCACTGCCCACTCCATGGTCCGAGTGCGTTGATGAAACGTACCATTTTGGAAAGCTAATGGCAGCACCTTTCCAGCGATATATGCCACTTGGCCAGAATATTTTTCTAAAGTTACGAAAAATGGCACTGAAAACGCGCATTTTTAGTTAGCCTACACTGGCATGATCAAGTGGCCACTGCCCACTCCATGGTGGGCACTGCCCACTCCATGGTCCGAGTGCGTTGATGAAACGTACCATTTTGGAAAGCTAATGGCAGCACCTTTCCAGCGATATATGCCACTTGGCCAGAATATTTTTCTAAAGTTACGAAAAATGGCACTGAAAACGCGTATTTTTAGTTAGCCTACACTGGCATGATCAAGTGGCCACTGCCCACTCCATGGTCCGAGTGCGTTGATGAAACTTATCATTTTGGAAAGCTAATGGCAGCACCTTTCCAGCGATATATGCCACTTGGCCAGAATATTTTTCTAAAGTTACGAAAAATGGCACTGAAAACGCGCATTTTTAGTTAGCCTACACTGGCATGATCAAGTGGCCACTGCCCACTCCATGGTGGGCACTGCCCACTCCATGGTCCGAGTGCGTTGATGAAACGTACCATTTTGGAAAGCTAATGGCAGCACCTTTCCAGCGATATATGCCACTTGGCCAGAATATTTTTCTAAAGTTACGAAAAATGGCACTGAAACGCGCATTTTTAGTTAGTATTTTTAGTTAGCCTACACTGGCATGATCAAGTGGCCACTGCCCACTCCATGGTCCGAGTGCGTTGATGAAACGTACCATTTTGGAAAGCTAATGGCAGCACCTTTCCAGCCATATATGCCACTTGGCCAGAATATTTTTCTAAAGTTACGAAAAATGGCACTGAAAACGCGCATTTTTAGTTAGCCTACACTGGCATGATCAAGTGGCCACTGCCCACTCCACGGTGGGCACTGCCCACTCCATGGTCCGAGTGCGTTGATGAAACGTACCATTTTGGAAAGCTAATGGCAGCACCTTTGCAGCAATATATGCCACTTGGCCAGAATATTTTTCTAAAGTTACGAAAAATGACACTGAAAACGCGCATCTTTAGTTAGCCTACTATACACTGGCATGATGAAGTGGCCACTGCCCACTCGATGGTCCGAGTGCGTTGATGAAACTTACCATTTTGGAAAGCTAATGGCAGCACCTTTCCAGCGATATATGCCACTTGGCCAGAATATTTTTCTAAAGTTACGAAAAATGGCACTGAAAAAGCGCATTTTTAGTTAGCCTACACTGGCATGATCAAGTGGCCACTGCCCACTCCATGGTGGGCACTGCCCACTCCATGGTCCGAGTGCGTTGATGAAACGTACCATTTTGGAAAGCTAATGGCAGCACCTTTGCAGCGATATATGCCACTTGGCCAGAATATTTTTCTAAAGTTACGAAAACTGGCACTGAAAACGCGCATTTTTAGTTAGCCTACACTGGCATGATCAAGTGGCCACTGCCCACTCCATGGTCCGAGTGCGTTGATGAAACTTACCATTTTGGAAAGCTAATGGCAGCACCTTTCCAGCGATATATGCCACTTGGCCAGAATATTTTTCTAAAGTTACGAAAAATGGCACTGAAAACGCGCATTTTTAGTTAGCCTACACTGGCATGATCAAGTGGCCACTGCCCACTCCACGGTGGGCACTGCCCACTCCATGGTCCGAGTGCGTTGATGAAACGTACCATTTTGGAAAGCTAATGGCAGCACCTTTGCAGCGATATACGCCACTTGGCCAGAATATTTTTCTAAAGTTACGAAAAATGGCACTGAAAAAGCGCATTTTTAGTTAGCCTACACTGGCATGATCAAGTGGCCACTGCCCACTCCATGGTGGGCACTGCCCACTCCATGGTCCGAGTGCGTTGATGAAACGTACCATTTTGGAAAGCTAATGGCAGCACCTTTGCAGCGATATATGCCACTTGGCCAGAATATTTTTCTAAAGTTACGAAAACTGGCACTGAAAACGCGCATTTTTAGTTAGCCTACACTGGCATGATCAAGTGGCCACTGCCCACTCCATGGTCCGAGTGCGTTGATGAAACTTACCATTTTGGAAAGCTAATGGCAGCACCTTTCCAGCGATATATGCCACTTGGCCAGAATATTTTTCTAAAGTTACGAAAAATGGCACTGAAAACGCGCATTTTTAGTTAGCCTACACTGGCATGATCAAGTGGCCACTGCCCACTCCATGGTGGGCACTGCCCACTCCATGGTCCGAGTGCGTTGATGATACGTACCATTTTGGAAAGCTAATGGCAGCACCTTTCTAGCGATATATGCCACTTGGCCAGAATATTTTTCTAAAGTTACGAAAAATGGCACTGAAACGCGCATTTTTAGTTAGTATTTTTAGTTAGCCTACACTGGCATGATCAAGTGGCCACTGCCCACTCCATGGTCCGAGTGCGTTGATGAAACGTACCATTTTGGAAAGCTAATGGCAGCACCTTTCCAGCGATATATGCCACTTGGCCAGAATATTTTTCTAAAGTTACGAAAAATGGCACTGAAAACGCGCATTTTTAGTTAGCCTACACTGGCATGATCAAGTGGCCACTGCCCACTCCATGGTCCGAGTGCGTTGATGAAACGTACCATTTTGGAAAGCTAATGGCAGCACCTTTCCAGCGATATATGCCACTTGGCCAGAATATTTTTCTAAAGTTACGAAAAATGGCACTGAAACGCGCATTTTTAGTTAGTATTTTTAGTTAGCCTACACTGGCATGATCAAGTGGCCACTGCCCACTCCATGGTCCGAGTGCGTTGATGAAACGTACCATTTTGGAAAGCTAATGGCAGCACCTTTCCAGCGATATATGCCACTTGGCCAGAATATTTTTCTAAAGTTACGAAAAATGGCACTGAAAACGCGCATTTTTAGTTAGCCTACACTGGCATGATCAAGTGGCCACTGCCCACTCCATGGTGGGCACTGCCCACTCCATGGTCCGAGTGCGTTGATGAAACGTACCATTTTGGAAAGCTAATGGCAGCACCTTTCCAGCGATATATGCCACTTGGCCAGAATATTTTTCTAAAGTTACGAAAAATGGCACTGAAAACGCGTATTTTTAGTTAGCCTACACTGGCATGATCAAGTGGCCACTGCCCACTCCATGGTCCGAGTGCGTTGATGAAACTTATCATTTTGGAAAGCTAATGGCAGCACCTTTCCAGCGATATATGCCACTTGGCCAGAGTATTTTTCTAAAGTTACGAAAAATGGCACTGAAAACGCGCATTTTTAGTTAGCCTACACTGGCATGATCAAGTGGCCACTGCCCACTCCATGGTGGGCACTGCCCACTCCATGGTCCGAGTGCGTTGATGAAACGTACCATTTTGGAAAGCTAATGGCAGCACCTTTCCAGCGATATATGCCACTTGGCCAGAATATTTTTCTAAAGTTACGAAAAATGGCACTGAAAACGCGCATTTTTAGTTAGCCTACACTGGCATGATCAAGTGGCCACTGCCCACTCCATGGTGGGCACTGCCCACTCCATGGTCCGAGTGCGTTGATGAAACGTACCATTTTGGAAAGCTAATGGCAGCACCTTTCCAGCGATATATGCCACTTGGCCAGAATATTTTTCTAAAGTTACGAAAAATGGCACTGAAAACGCGTATTTTTAGTTAGCCTACACTGGCATGATCAAGTGGCCACTGCCCACTCCATGGTCCGAGTGCGTTGATGAAACTTACCATTTTGGAAAGCTAATGGCAGCACCTTTCCAGCGATATATGCCACTTGGCCAGAATATTTTTCTAAAGTTACGAAAAATGGCACTGAAAACGCGCATTTTTAGTTAGCCTACACTGGCATGATCAAGTGGCCACTGCCCACTCCATGGTGGGCACTGCCCACTCCATGGTCCGAGTGCGTTGATGAAACGTACCATTTTGGAAAGCTAATGGCAGCACCTTTCCAGCGATATATGCCACTTGGCCAGAATATTTTTCTAAAGTTACGAAAAATGGCACTGAAAACGCGTATTTTTAGTTAGCCTACACTGGCATGATCAAGTGGCCACTGCCCACTCCATGGTCCGAGTGCGTTGATGAAACTTATCATTTTGGAAAGCTAATGGCAGCACCTTTCCAGCGATATATGCCACTTGGCCAGAATATTTTTCTAAAGTTACGAAAAATGGCACTGAAAACGCGCATTTTTAGTTAGCCTACACTGGCATGATCAAGTGGCCACTGCCCACTCCATGGTGGGCACTGCCCACTCCATGGTCCGAGTGCGTTGATGAAACGTACCATTTTGGAAAGCTAATGGCAGCACCTTTCCAGCCATATATGCCACTTGGCCAGAATATTTTTCTAAAGTTACGAAAAATGGCACTGAAAACGCGCATTTTTAGTTAGCCTACACTGGCATGATCAAGTGGCCACTGCCCACTCCACGGTGGGCACTGCCCACTCCATGGTCCGAGTGCGTTGATGAAACGTACCATTTTGGAAAGCTAATGGCAGCACCTTTGCAGCGATATACGCCACTTGGCCAGAGTATTTTTCTAAAGTTACGAAAAATGGCACTGAAAAAGCGCATTTTTAGTTAGCCTACACTGGCATGATCAAGTGGCCACTGCCCACTCCACGGTGGGCACTGCCCACTCCATGGTCCGAGTGCGTTGATGAAACGTACCATTTTGGAAAGCTAATGGCAGCACCTTTGCAGCGATATACGCCACTTGGCCAGAATATTTTTCTAAAGTTACGAAAAATGGCACTGAAAAAGCGCATTTTTAGTTAGCCTACACTGGCATGATCAAGTGGCCACTGCCCACTCCATGGTGGGCACTGCCCACTCCATGGTCCGAGTGCGTTGATGAAACGTACCATTTTGGAAAGCTAATGGCAGCACCTTTGCAGCGATATATGCCACTTGGCCAGAATATTTTTCTAAAGTTACGAAAACTGGCACTGAAAACGCGCATTTTTAGTTAGCCTACACTGGCATGATCAAGTGGCCACTGCCCACTCCATGGTCCGAGTGCGTTGATGAAACTTACCATTTTGGAAAGCTAATGGCAGCACCTTTCCAGCGATATATGCCACTTGGCCAGAATATTTTTCTAAAGTTACGAAAAATGGCACTGAAAACGCGCATTTTTAGTTAGCCTACACTGGCATGATCAAGTGGCCACTGCCCACTCCATGGTGGGCACTGCCCACTCCATGGTCCGAGTGCGTTGATGAAACGTACCATTTTGGAAAGCTAATGGCAGCACCTTTGCAGCGATATATGCCACTTGGCCAGAATATTTTTCTAAAGTTACGAAAAATGGCACTGAAAAAGCGCATTTTTAGTTAGCCTACACTGGCATGATCAAGTGGCCACTGCCCACTCCATGGTGGGCACAGCCCACTCCATGGTCCGAGTGCGTTGATGAAACGTACCATTTTGGAAAGCTAATGGCAGCACCTTTGCAGCGATATATGCCACTTGGCCAGAATATTTTTCTAAAGTTACGAAAACTGGCACTGAAAACGCGCATTTTTAGTTAGCCTACACTGGCATGATCAAGTGGCCACTGCCCACTCCATGGTCCGAGTGCGTTGATGAAACGTACCATTTTGGAAAGCTAATGGCAGCACCTTTGCAGCAATATATGCCACTTGGCCAGAATATTTTTCTAAAGTTACGAAAAATGACACTGAAAACGCGCATCTTTAGTTAGCCTACTATACACTGGCATGATGAAGTGGCCACTGCCCACTCGATGGTCCGAGTGCGTTGATGAAACTTACCATTTTGGAAAGCTAATGGCAGCACCTTTCCAGCGATATATGCCACTTGGCCAGAATATTTTTCTAAAGTTACGAAAAATGGCACTGAAAAAGCGCATTTTTAGTTAGCCTACACTGGCATGATCAAGTGGCCACTGCCCACTCCATGGTGGGCACTGCCCACTCCATGGTCCGAGTGCGTTGATGAAACGTACCATTTTGGAAAGCTAATGGCAGCACCTTTGCAGCGATATATGCCACTTGGCCAGAATATTTTTCTAAAGTTACGAAAAATGGCACTGAAAACGCGCATTTTTAGTTAGCCTACACTGGCATGATCAAGTGGCCACTGCCCACTCCATGGTCCGAGTGCGTTGATGAAACTTACCATTTTGGAAAGCTAATGGCAGCACCTTTCCAGCGATATATGCCACTTGGCCAGAATATTTTTCTAAAGTTACGAAAAATGGCACTGAAAACGCGCATTTTTAGTTAGCCTACACTGGCATGATCAAGTGGCCACTGCCCACTCCACGGTGGGCACTGCCCACTCCATGGTCCGAGTGCGTTGATGAAACGTACCATTTTGGAAAGCTAATGGCAGCACCTTTGCAGCGATATACGCCACTTGGCCAGAGTATTTTTCTAAAGTTACGAAAAATGGCACTGAAAAAGCGCATTTTTAGTTAGCCTACACTGGCATGATCAAGTGGCCACTGCCCACTCCATGGTGGGCACTGCCCACTCCATGGTCCGAGTGCGTTGATGAAACGTACCATTTTGGAAAGCTAATGGCAGCACCTTTGCAGCGATATATGCCACTTGGCCAGAATATTTTTCTAAAGTTACGAAAACTGGCACTGAAAACGCGCATTTTTAGTTAGCCTACACTGGCATGATCAAGTGGCCACTGCCCACTCCATGGTCCGAGTGCGTTGATGAAACTTACCATTTTGGAAAGCTAATGGCAGCACCTTTCCAGCGATATATGCCACTTGGCCAGAATATTTTTCTAAAGTTACGAAAAATGGCACTGAAAACGCGCATTTTTAGTTAGCCTACACTGGCATGATCAAGTGGCCACTGCCCACTCCATGGTGGGCACTGCCCACTCCATGGTCCGAGTGCGTTGATGAAACGTACCATTTTGGAAAGCTAATGGCAGCACCTTTCCAGCGATATATGCCACTTGGCCAGAATATTTTTCTAAAGTTACGAAAAATGGCACTGAAACGCGCATTTTTAGTTAGTATTTTTAGTTAGCCTACACTGGCATGATCAAGTGGCCACTGCCCACTCCATGGTCCGAGTGCGTTGATGAAACGTACCATTTTGGAAAGCTAATGGCAGCACCTTTCCAGCGATATATGCCACTTGGCCAGAATATTTTTCTAAAGTTACGAAAAATGGCACTGAAAACGCGCATTTTTAGTTAGCCTACACTGGAATGATCAAGTGGCCACTGCCCACTCCATGGTGGGCACTGCCCACTCCATGGTCCGAGTGCGTTGATGAAACGTACCATTTTGGAAAGCTAATGGCAGCACCTTTCCAGCGATATATGCCACTTGGCCAGAATATTTTTCTAAAGTTACGAAAAATGGCACTGAAAACGCGTATTTTTAGTTAGCCTACACTGGCATGATCAAGTGGCCACTGCCCACTCCATGGTCCGAGTGCGTTGATGAAACTTATCATTTTGGAAAGCTAATGGCAGCACCTTTCCAGCGATATATGCCACTTGGCCAGAATATTTTTCTAAAGTTACGAAAAATGGCACTGAAAACGCGCATTTTTAGTTAGCCTACACTGGCATGATCAAGTGGCCACTGCCCACTCCATGGTGGGCACTGCCCACTCCATGGTCCGAGTGCGTTGATGAAACGTACCATTTTGGAAAGCTAATGGCAGCACCTTTCCAGCGATATATGCCACTTGGCCAGAATATTTTTCTAAAGTTACGAAAAATGGCACTGAAAACGCGCATTTTTAGTTAGCCTACACTGGCATGATCAAGTGGCCACTGCCCACTCCATGGTCCGAGTGCGTTGATGAAACTTATCATTTTGGAAAGCTAATGGCAGCACCTTTCCAGCGATATATACCACTCGGCCAGAATATTTTTCTAAAGTTACGAAAAATGGCACTGAAAACGCGCATTTTTAGTTAGCCTACACTGGCATGATCAAGTGGCCACTGCCCACTCCATGGTGGGCACTGCCCACTCCATGGTCTGAGTGCGTTGATGAGACGTACCATTTTGGAAAGCTAATGGCAGCACCTTTCCAGCGATATATGCCACTTGGCCAGAGTATTTTTCTAAAGTTACGAAAAATGGCACTGAAAAAGCGCATTTTTAGTTAGCCTACACTGGCATGATCAAGTGGCCACTGCCCACTCCATGGTGGGCACTGCCCACTCCATGGTCCGAGTGCGTTGATGAAACGTACCATTTTGGAAAGCTAATGGCAGCGCCTTTCCAGAAATATACGCCACTTGGCCAGAGTATTTTTCTAAAGTTACGAAAAATGACACTGAAAACGCGCATTTTTAGTTAGCCTACACTGGCATGATGAAATGGCCACTGCCCACTCGATGGTCCGAGTGCGTTGATGAAACTTACCATTTTGGAAAGCTAATGGCAGCACCTTTCCAGCGATATATGCCACTTGGCCAGAATATTTTTCTAAAGTTACGAAAAATGGCACTGAAAAAGCGCATTTTTAGTTAGCCTACACTGGCATGATCAAGTGGCCACTGTCCACTCCATGGTGGGCACTGCCCACTCCATGGTCCGAGTGCGTTGATGAAACGTACCATTTTGGAAAGCTAATGGCAGCACCTTTGCAGCGATATATGCCACTTGGCCAGAATATTTTTCTAAAGTTACGAAAAATGGCACTGAAAACGCGCATTTTTAGTTAGCCTACACTGGCATGATCAAGTGGCCACTGCCCACTCCACGGTGGGCACTGCCCACTCCATGGTCCGAGTGCGTTGATGAAACGTACCATTTTGGAAAGCTAATGGCAGCACCTTTGCAGCAATATATGCCACTTGGCCAGAATATTTTTCTAAAGTTACGAAAAATGACACTGAAAACGCGCATCTTTAGTTAGCCTACTATACACTGGCATGATGAAGTGGCCACTGCCCACTCGATGGTCCGAGTGCGTTGATGAAACTTACCATTTTGGAAAGCTAATGGAAGCACCTTTCCAGCGATATATGCCACTTGGCCAGAATATTTTTCTAAAGTTACGAAAAATGGCACTGAAAACGCGCATTTTTAGTTAGCCTACACTGGCATGATCAAGTGGCCACTGCCCACTCCATGGTGGGCACTGCCCACTCCATGGTCCGAGTGCGTTGATGAAACGTACCATTTTGGAAAGCTAATGGCAGCACCTTTGCAGCGATATATGCCACTTGGCCAGAATATTTTTCTAAAGTTACGAAAACTGGCACTGAAAACGCGCATTTTTAGTTAGCCTACACTGGCATGATCAAGTGGCCACTGCCCACTCCATGGTCCGAGTGCGTTGATGAAACTTACCATTTTGGAAAGCTAATGGCAGCACCTTTCCAGCGATATATGCCACTTGGCCAGAATATTTTTCTAAAGTTACGAAAAATGGCACTGAAAACGCGCATTTTTAGTTAGCCTACACTGGCATGATCAAGTGGCCACTGCCCACTCCACGGTGGGCACTGCCCACTCCATGGTCCGAGTGCGTTGATGAAACGTACCATTTTGGAAAGCTAATGGCAGCACCTTTGCAGCGATATATGCCACTTGGCCAGAATATTTTTCTAAAGTTACGAAAAATGGCACTGAAAAAGCGCATTTTTAGTTAGCCTACACTGGCATGATCAAGTGGCCACTGCCCACTCCATGGTCCGAGTGCGTTGATGAAACGTACCATTTTGGAAAGCTAATGGCAGCACCTTTCCAGCGATATATGCCACTTGGCCAGAATATTTTTCTAAAGTTACGAAAAATGGCACTGAAAACGCGCATTTTTAGTTAGCCTACACTGGCATGATCAAGTGGCCACTGCCCACTCCACGGTGGGCACTGCCCACTCCATGGTCCGAGTGCGTTGATGAAACGTACCATTTTGGAAAGCTAATGGCAGCACCTTTGCAGCGATATATGCCACTTGGCCAGAATATTTTTCTAAAGTTACGAAAACTGGCACTGAAAACGCGCATTTTTAGTTAGCCTACACTGGCATGATCAAGTGGCCACTGCCCACTCCATGGTCCGAGTGCGTTGATGAAACTTACCATTTTGGAAAGCTAATGGCAGCACCTTTCCAGCGATATATGCCACTTGGCCAGAATATTTTTCTAAAGTTACGAAAAATGGCACTGAAAACGCGCATTTTTAGTTAGCCTACACTGGCATGATCAAGTGGCCACTGCCCACTCCACGGTGGGCACTGCCCACTCCATGGTCCGAGTGCGTTGATGAAACGTACCATTTTGGAAAGCTAATGGCAGCACCTTTGCAGCGATGTATGCCACTTGGCCAGAATATTTTTCTAAAGTTACGAAAACTGGCACTGAAAACGCGCATTTTTAGTTAGCCTACACTGGCATGATCAAGTGGCCACTGCCCACTCCATGGTCCGAGTGCGTTGATGAAACTTACCATTTTGGAAAGCTAATGGCAGCACCTTTCCAGCGATATATGCCACTTGGCCAGAATATTTTTCTAAAGTTACGAAAAATGGCACTGAAAACGCGCATTTTTAGTTAGCCTACACTGGCATGATCAAGTGGCCACTGCCCACTCCATGGTCCGAGTGCGTTGATGAACCTTACCATTTTGGAAAGCTAATGGCAGCACCTTTCCAGCGATATATGCCACTTGGCCAGAATATTTTTCTAAAGTTACGAAAAATGGCACTGAAACGCGCATTTTTAGTTAGTATTTTTAGTTAGCCTACACTGGCATGATCAAGTGGCCACTGCCCACTCCATGGTCCGAGTGCGTTGATGAAACGTACCATTTTGGAAAGCTAATGGCAGCACCTTTCCAGCGATATATGCCACTTGGCCAGAATATTTTTCTAAAGTTACGAAAAATGGCACTGAAAACGCGCATTTTTAGTTAGCCTACACTGGCATGATCAAGTGGCCACTGCCCACTCCATGGTGGGCACTGCCCACTCCATGGTCCGAGTGCGTTGATGAAACGTACCATTTTGGAAAGCTAATGGCAGCACCTTTGCAGCGATATATGCCACTTGGCCAGAATATTTTTCTAAAGTTACGAAAAATGGCACTGAAAAAGCGCATTTTTAGTTAGCCTACACTGGCATGATCAAGTGGCCACTGCCCACTCCATGGTGGGCACTGCCCACTCCATGGTCCGAGTGCGTTGATAAAACGTACCATTTTGGAAAGCTAATGGCAGCACCTTTGCAGCAATATATGCCACTTGGCCAGAATATTTTTTTAAAGTTACGAAAAATGACACTGAAAACGCGCATCTTTAGTTAGCCTACTATACACTGGCATGATGAAATGGCCACTGCCCACTCGATGGTCCGAGTGCGTTGATGAAACTTACCATTTTGGAAAGCTAATGGCAGCACCTTTCCAGCGATATATGCCACTTGGCCAGAATATTTTTCTAAAGTTACGAAAAATGGCACTGAAAAAGCGCATTTTTAGTTAGCCTACACTGGCATGATCAAGTGGCCACTGCCCACTCCATGGTGGGCACTGCCCACTCCATGGTCCGAGTGCGTTGATGAAACGTACCATTTTGGAAAGCTAATGGCAGCACCTTTGCAGCGATATATGCCACTTGGCCAGAATATTTTTCTAAAGTTACGAAAACTGGCACTGAAAACGCGCATTTTTAGTTAGCCTACACTGGCATGATCAAGTGGCCACTGCCCACTCCATGGTCCGAGTGCGTTGATGAAACTTACCATTTTGGAAAGCTAATGGCAGCACCTTTCCAGCGATATATGCCACTTGGCCAGAATATTTTTCTAAAGTTACGAAAAATGGCACTGAAAACGCGCATTTTTAGTTAGCCTACACTGGCATGATCAAGTGGCCACTGCCCACTCCACGGTGGGCACTGCCCACTCCATGGTCCGAGTGCGTTGATGAAACGTACCATTTTGGAAAGCTAATGGCAGCACCTTTGCAGCGATATATGCCACTTGGCCAGAATATTTTTCTAAAGTTACGAAAAATGGCACTGAAAAAGCGCATTTTTAGTTAGCCTACACTGGCATGATCAAGTGGCCACTGCCCACTCCATGGTGGGCACTGCCCACTCCATGGTCCGAGTGCATTGATAAAACGTACCATTTTGGAAAGCTAATGGCAGCACCTTTGCAGCAATATATGCCACTTGGCCAGAATATTTTTCTAAAGTTACGAAAACTGGCACTGAAAACGCGCATTTTTAGTTAGCCTACACTGGCATGATCAAGTGGCCACTGCCCACTCCATGGTGGGCACTGCCCACTCCATGGTCCGAGTGCGTTGATAAAACGTACCATTTTGGAAAGCTAATGGCAGCACCTTTGCAGCAATATATGCCACTTGGCCAGAATATTTTTCTAAAGTTACGAAAAATGACACTGAAAACGCGCATCTTTAGTTAGCCTACACTGGCATGATGAAGTGGCCACTGCCCACTGCATTAAGTGGCCACCGCATAACATTTTACAGTCCTGTTTTCCGTGAAAAAAGACGCACCCTGTATTTATTCAGGCATTCGGTTCTCTAATCAGTGATTCCTCAAGGGATTCCCGCACTTCATAGAGCAGAACAATAACAGCAACAAATACAACAAACACATATACGTTACAACAACAACTACACAAAAAACCTCAAAATTTCGGAGTTTGGAAACGAAAACAGCGTCCTTCATTCCTTCGCACGGAGTCCAGTTTCAGGAACATAAGAAGTGGTGAAAAGAATTACCTTTTCCAACAACAACAACAGCAACAACAACGGCAATTCTAACGGCAACCGTATAGATTACAACAAACAAGCCTGTTGTAGCTCGCGTATGGAGAAAAATGAGCCCCTCAGGCCATCAGAGGCTGCTGTTGCTGCCATAATTGCGTGCACACAACAAGTGAACTAAATAACAACAGCAACAACAACAACAACAACAGCAACAACAACAACAGCAGCAGCAGCAACAACAACAGCAACACCACCACCACCAACAACAAGAACAACAACAAAAACCTTAGAAGTGCCATTAAAATCGGAAACCAGAAGAAGTTTCCCTGCTAAAATAACAACGAACCACACGACTGAAACCACAACACATGACAGGAAAAAAGGAACAAAAAAGGCAAATAAGTCGACAGGACATTGAGAAGGATGTACCAGCCTGGATTTCAAAATATTTGAATATAATTCTAGAAATAAAATGCAAAGAGAGAGAGAGAACGAGGAAGAACTTTGCACTCACCTTAGCAACGATTTTTTTTTTTTTATTTTTTTTTTTTGTTTTATGAGAGAGAAACCGAAGTTTAAATTTTAACAAAGCATCTCGTAGTTATTAAAAAGAAAAAAAGAAATATTCTTCGCTTCAATTGTTATGGAAAAAATATGAAGGGTGAGAGGGCGCTTGAATTTTAAACGAGTAACGTAACGTAACGTAACGTAACGTAAACACACTAGGTTTCTCTCTGTCTCACTCTCTCTCGCTCGCTCTCTCTCTCTCTCGCTCGCTCTCTCTCTCTCTTTTGCTCTCTCTCGCGTTTTCTTCTTCAATTGAGATTCATTCACAAACAGCAAAATGTGGACAGATTTTTCGCACCCACTGTTGCAAGGACATGCGCAACATGATGCTGGAGTTACTCTCGCTTTTCACTTTGTTTACATGCGAGAAAATCTACGAAAACAATAACAAAAACATGGCGTTTCTCACTACGCCAACAGCAATCAGCCGACAACATAAACCGCTGTAACCTCGTAAGCGTCACTCTCATCGTCGTCGTCGTCGTCGTCCTCGTCGTCGTCGTCGTCGTCCTCGTCGTCCTCGTCGTCGTCGTCCTCGTCGTTGTTACCGTTATTGTTAGCAGTCAACTTGAAGCTCTCTATCTGCTACCTTCTGTCGGAGCTCAGTTGCTCACAGAAGGTGCTCGCTAACGGTAACGCGTTCTCTCATTGCTGTGCTGCATTTATTCGCGTGTGGAAACGTGCGCGTGGCGTGAAGCCGTCTGTGTTCGTGTGAGTGTGTGTGGTTTTGTGTTTGTATGGTGAATTCGAACGGCGGGAAAATAAGCTTCCTTGTTTGGTTTCGGGTGTTTTTTTTTTTGTTTTTGTTGCTCTGCTGACAAAATTGTGACAATAAAACTGCTTATATGACCAAAAATGGTGATTAAGGATCAATTTTTTTCTCTCTTTTCTTTTGCTTATCAGGAAATTGCTCAAGCGCTTTCTAATATTTTAATATTTACTTTGACTCAATACTCAGTGAAATGACGATAATCGAGACGAAGGCGACTTTTCTGGTCGAGATGTAACCACCGAGATCAAAACAGGACTTTCCTCGTCTCGAATTCGCGGAGATAATCACACGGTACTCAAGAGCGGGAGGCTTTTTCAGTTAAGACGACAACCGCTGCTAGAAAATGAGATTTCTAGTAGATCAATAAAGGCAAGAATAGCTTTTTCAACTAGAACAATAATCGAGATCGAGACAGTCTCTCTGTCGTCTAGAATTCGTCTGAATAATGAAGTTCGAGTTCGAGAAGGAAACATTAAGTTTCACTTCATTAGATTGTTTCTCAGTCACGAAATCTAATAATGAAATAATAGTAATTTAATTTCCCCCAAGTTTGCTTTTCGAAACAATTAATAGCCACTCGTGTACCGAAGTTCTTATCTTTCGTACGGTCGCAGCGAAATTCAGACGCCCTCTTCTCGTTTTTTGCTAGAAAGGCAACCCTCTAGATTAAGTTATTCCGATAAAATGCTTTCAGTTTCACAGAAATTACCACAAAAGTTGAGCGTAATAAGGAAATCCTTTCAAATTAAGTGTTGAACAAGAAAAATAAGCCGCGCCACGAAAATCAGGATTATTTTGTGCAGCGCCGCACAAAAACGTACAACTGCAACCCCAATTTGGCTTGAAAAGTCGTGTAGCACGCGAAGAATAGCAATTTTCATACGGTGCTCCGGTCCTCCACAGCAAAAGCAACCCCTTGACAAATACAACACAACAAAAAAATCACAGCAACTAACAACAACAACAAAGTAACAGAAGGGAAAAAACGAAAAGGGTTCTCAAAAAAAAGGGTGAAGAAGAAGAAGCAGAAGAACGCTTTTGTGTTGCAGACAGATTGGAGGAAGTGTTGTTGTTGTTGTTTCGCCCGTCCGCTGGAGGCGAGGAAGAGAGCGGAGTGGAGAAAATAGCGGCAGCAGAGAGACGCGGCTACAGTTGCCCCCGCAACCCTCGCCCTCCCCGTCTCACCCCCGCACCATCCGCCACTTTTTTGCATTCACATTCATTCACTCTTTTTCAGACGACATAATAAATTTCTTACGTTCCTCACGACCAGACGAAGCATGAGAAGCAGACGTTCGGAAGCGAAGATCATCAGGTGTCATCAGGCGAACGAAGGGAGGGAGTGAAGTGAACCGGATGATGATACCGAGAAAGGGAGAGCACAAGGAAACAACAGGAACAACTGTAACAATTATAATTTAATAAAATCATAAGAAAAAACGCAACCACACTCGCTCCACGCCCACATTTGCGGACTCGCTGGGGATTGCAACTCCCACACGCACCCCCAGCGCTCGCTCAACGTCACCGGACGTGCTGCCATGACAGACAACAATGGCGATGGATGTTAATCCGGCGAAATTAAGCGCCATCGAACTGGTCAACATTTCCGCATCATCAGCGGCGGCGGCGACGGCAGCAGCTGCCACTCTTAATGCTGGCTACAGTCACAGACACAACAACAACAACAACAACAACAACAACAATAGCAGTGGCTATAATGGATCTGCTGTGCACTCATTACGCTCCACGAGCATCACGAACGCGGCGCCCTTCACCGCCGCCGCCGCCGCCGCACCAACGCAACCCGAAACGGGTTGCTGTGGCATTCTGGGTCTCCTGCTGAGGTCGAGCAGAAATGGCGGTCGCCGCACCGCCAGCAGCAGCATCGGCGACTACAACAGTTTCGGCGGCGGTGGCGTCGTGGGCGGCGCAATCAGCAGCATCAGCGGAAGCGGCGGTGGCTCGATGCGTAAAACGCAGCAACGCCGCACGCCGCAGGAAGTTTATTTCGAAAGCCGCGGAAAATCGTGCAAGAAATTGTTGAAATTCAACGGTAGCTCGAATAAGGTGAGTTGAATACAAGATATTCGTGGTTAACTAATATTTTTACGGTGTTTTTTGAGGTTAACTATTATTTTTACGGTGTGAAATTCCTTGAATGAGGTTTACTTTTGACTTACGAAACTTTTGTTCAGTGAGTTTTAATTTTCCGCTTACAAAATATAAATTATTCCGTGAGTTTTATACTTTCCTCACGAAATATCAATTATTTCAATTTTATTTAGTTAATTACGTTAGCAAATATTAAAATAAATTAACGCTAAAAAGAAAATTAAGAAGTGCTAAAAAATGTCGAGGTAAAAAGCCACAAAAACTCCCCTTGTGTACCCGCCACTGATCTCTCCCATCGTTTAAATGCATTCAGTGGCCGAAAAAATGAAGTTATAAATAAAAATAAACGGATAGATTGGAAAAAATTTAAACCCACCAAATTCTTGACAAAAATAAATTCCTTCACATTAATTTCTCCCTTTCCGTTCCCTCTCCATCCCCTACTAATGGTGACGCCATTTTGGATCAGTCGATTTTAATTGCCTCATTTTTCAAGCGCCGCCTCGTGTGCCCACCACACTCCGTACGTGTGTGTGTGTGTGTGTGTGTGTCTGTGTGTGGTTGCCACCATCCTGCTGCCATCAAAGATTCCTCTAATCAAAGTTGTAAATTGTTGCACTTCCGGTTTCGAGACGAAAGGACGACAGGACGACACTAAATATTCATCAGACAGCCGCCACGAATGCCCAGGCTGCTGCTGCTGCTGCTGCTGCTGCTGCTGCTGCTGCTGCTGCTGCTCACTGAAAGCACTGATGACTCATTTTTCATTTACGCTCTCCATTCCGTTGGCACACGTCCTGTATATCCTGGCCAACAAAACGTTTATCCACTTCATTCCTTTGCTGGTTGTTGCACTTCGGCGCACGTTTTTCTTTTTCAGGGATTTTTCCCTTTTTTATTTCCTCTTTCCATTTTTTCCCCTCTTTTCATGTCCTTTTTTAGATGTTTGTATGGTCGTCCAGTGAAGTGTCCTGTTTTATTTTGCAGCTTTAAACTTTTAGCGTTTCGAACGTGGCCGACAGTGAAAAAAAATTGCCACCCGCCCTCCTCGCGACCACAACACCAACAAGCGGTCCTTCCTTATTTATTTCTAGCCTCTCCGGTCCTCATGACAGAGTGAACCACTGCGGCGACCGGTGACAGTGAGTGAGTGAGATGACGGCAGTTCAGTAGCCGCTAATGAATGAATAAAGCAACAGCAACACATAAAAAACTTTGAGGATATTTAGGGATATTTAGAACTTAAATACAGCATTAGTGAGAGTCTAAAAATCTGTGGCGGGACTGACCGAGGCATCAAGAGAAGGAGGTGACAAGGAAGGACGGACGGAATGAGGGGAACAAAAGCAGGACGGTCGCGACTAGTCGTCGCCGAAGGCCGCAGTGGAGTGACTAACTGCCCAGTAGGAAATGTCCTTCAGAATGTCCTTCATTAATGACGTCAACAGCAACAATGAGAGATGTGGCTTGAATGACGGCTGATGACCTGACCTTGAATTGAGATGCTTTTCATGTGTGAGAATAACATGTGATGACAGTATGACGAAAGCTTCCTTCAAAAAAAAAAAAAAAAAAAAAAAACTTCATTCAATCATTCAATTTTCTTCGTATCGTTCACTGACTTGTCATCTCCTGAAGTGACTTATAACCGGTAATAACCTCGCTGTCGCCAATAATGACATCACTTCTGGACGTCATAAATTTAGTCCTTCATAACTTCTCAAGAGGTTTTCGCTCGTAATTTTCACATTTTCGTTTTAAATGCTCAGACTTCCAACTGGGTTCTTTCTTCTGTCTGCATCTGTGTGTTCATTTCGCCTGCAAGTGTATTGATGTGTTCATAAACAACATGGAGTTCAGTACATTAAGACCAGTCAAAAAGCCTTAAGGTTTCATCAGCATCAACGTCCTGTTAAGACTCCAGAACCATTCAGTGGGCTTTTCATCAAACTATCCATTTGTATGTTCATTCATTCGTTCATTCATCCGTTCCTCCTACAGCGACTTGGCCATTCATTCATACATGCATTCATTAATTCATCAATTCCTCCATTCAGGCGCACATTTTCTCGGTTCCTCTGGTAGTCTGTGGAACTGATGGGTGATTATATCGATGGTGATGGTGATGGTGATGACGATGACGATGGTGATGGTGATGGTGATGGTGATGCATCGTTGATGGCATTTGGATGCCACTTGATGTGTGGAAAAGTTCAGTATATTTTAATTTAACACAGAATTTTCTGTCTTAAGACGAGCTTGCTTCGTTTTCTTGCTTTTTGTACAACCTTTTGTGCAGACTGTACTTTATGTGATTATTAGATTTTTTCCTTTATTGATGTTTGTTTGGTAAACAAAAGAAAAAGTAAATAAATAAATAGAAGAAATAGTAAGTAACAGACAAAAACAAGAGACAAAAGCAATCCTTTCTGAAAGAATACAAAAATAACACTTTTTTATACCTCGAGAAATCATTGAAAAATTAATCAAAAAATCTGTGCTATAAAAACGTTTTATTGTCTGTTGTTGACATCCCTTTGAAGAGCCACCCACGAAGCTTTAACATCCACCGCTCTCTCTCCCTTCTCTCTCACTCCCTCTCTCTCTCCCTCTGTCTCTCTCTCTCTCTCTATCTCTTGCTTCTTATCAAAACATCTAAAGATTTGAGATATTTTATCTCTCTGCCTGTCAACAACAAACACACCCGCAACCACAAACCAACAGAGGGAAAAAAAGTGAATGAGAGAATCCCACCGGCATATCATTCACTAGCAGCAACTTCCGGTGTTGAACGAAGCCGGAACTACTGCGGCGACAGTTTAAATAAGGATCTCGACCTCTTAAAAATTTATGACATGAGATGATTCAATCCACCCAACAGGCAGTCGTCGTCGTCAGCAATTCAGCACCGCAAACCGCATGCGAGTTTGTTTTGTTGTGAAGCTGAACATTTTAAAGGATGTTTTTTTTCTATATTTCTTTTGGCAGTAAGAATTTGAAACTCGCCGTCTTCTTCTTCGTCCTTCTTCGTGAAGCCTAATATTTGTACTTCTCTGCGATAAGCCATCTCCTCGGGAGATCCTTTGGTTCTTTGATACCTTTTATTCTCATTCTGTCTCCTCTCTTCTTTCCTCTCCCTTTCCCCTCCCTTTCGTCTCCCTTTCCCCTCCGTTTCCTCGCCGCAAAGCCAACCTGCCATCCTTCGCCACAAAGGATTCACCAGCTCAGCATACAATGCTGCCAACTTAACAGAGCGTAGTAAAAAGTCAATTCGAGTGGATTTGCTTTAATAGCATATTTCCTTCTGCCCCCTTCCTCCCTCCCTCTTACTTCGCCCTATCTTTCCCCATCCTTCCTTCTCCCGCCCCTCACAACATCACCCTCACAACATCGCCCTCGCCACGCCTTGAAACTCATAAAAGAGCAACGAAGAAGCAGATTCGCAGACCCAAAAAAAAGCAGATGATGACAAGAGTTTTTTGCCGCTTCAATGACTCTATAAAATTGGAATTTATAACCGTTAGAATTCGGTAAAATAAGCACATCCATTCAATTATTTTGCATGGGTCTGCGGTGCAGCTTTTGGGTGGAGAAGTGCGGGGAGGAAGAGAAAATAACTCAACTTGCTTCATGTCTACTACTATTTTTACTACTACCACTTCATTTGTCATGCAACACTGCATTACCGTTAGACGAGAGACATTAAGAGTTCGCTACCGCAACGCCGAGGGAATATTAATAAAAATTCTACTACAGTTTTTGGAGAAATCATTTTAACTGCCTTTACATCTACTACTATTTTTCCTACTTAAAACTAAATAATGAAAATTTCTAACACAAAATTCTACTACTATTTTTCAAATAAACGAGCCAACTTTTTTTTGCTACTAACGCTTCAATTATCACATTTGAATTTCAATTATCACAACATTTGACGCTTCAGGTGTCACAAAACATTTGAGAAAATACTACCAAATATTCTACTACTACTTTCGGAAAAATTACCTAATTTTCTTACAGCATTTTACTAAAAAAAGTTATTATTTCTTCTACCATTAAAAATTTTTACTATAAATTTTTGCCGCAAAACGCCGCAAAAAATACTACATAAAAATTACTACTACTATTTTTGATGTAACAAACGTCATAAGTTGGCTTCAGTGGTTAAGTTAGCACTGAAAAATAGTAGTAGAAAATTCCACTGCCATTAGAATGCTATAGTGGACACAAATAAATGACTCAAGTTTTCCATGATTGTCTCATTGTTGTTTGTTGTTTTGTAAACTTTTTTGCAAAGCATCGGTTTACCTTACAAAAGTTACACAGCAGAAAAGAGAAAAAGTTACAGAGAATAACAACAAAAAAAGGACGAGAAGCGCGTCAAGACATCCGTATAAAATCAACAAAAGAACGAAGCGAAGAGAATTTAAAATGTCTTTTCTTCGAAGTTTAAAAAATCAAGCAGATGAAGAAACGAGGGACGACCAACATGACCGATGTAGAGCAGGTCCGTCCAGTGGGGGCGGGGGGCGGGGGGCGGGGCGTTGGAGTGGGAAGCTATAACACTGCAAGGCATGAAGAAGTATATAAAAGCTTATTTGCTGAGAAATGAAGGAAAAAGTTTCAACATCAAAAAGATTCACTCGACCTCAAAGAATGACAAAAGTCTGCGAACAATAAAAAAAAAGAAAAAAAGTAGCGAAAAAGGACTATGAAAATGGGAGTAAAGTATTAAAACGTAAAACGTGAGGTCAAAAAGAAAGGAAGGCAGTGAGTGAGAGAAGAAATTTAAACCCCCAACTGAGATGAAGGTGGACAAAAAAAGTAACAAAGACAGAATGTGGAGTGGAATGTAGTAGCGAAAAAGTAGCAAAAAAGTAGCGGAAAAGTAGCAAAAAAGTAGCGAAAAAGTAGCAAAAATTTAGTGTTAGGGGAAACAGTAAGTAAGTAGGTGTGTAGCGGTAACGGTGCCATAAACAGAAGCCGTTAAAGAAAATGATGACATTAAAAGTCGTCGCAGTTCTAGTGAACTTCCAGTGAAAAGATAATCACCAGCGAAGACATCAAAGTGACGAAATCCTGTTTTTTAACTTAACAGCGACAGTTGTAAATGCCTGAGAAAGTAGTATTTTCTTCATAAAGCTGTAAAGAGTGAGCAGAAATGTAATTTAAAATGAGAAAACCGAAGGAAGGAAGGAATGAGTTGATAGAACACAATTTTTTAAATTTCAAATTTTTTTTTTTTTTTTTTTTTTTTTTTTTTTTTTTTTGTTAAGGCAGAGGAAACCAAGCTCAGGGGATTCCACAACAATAATCTAATTGAGTAAAAATTAAGCCACAAACTTGTTTAAACTCTTTTTGAATTCTCTAATATAATCTCGTCCTAGACACCGTTTCGTCCTCGAAATCATTTCATCCTTAATATCATCCTTAATACCAATCTGGTTTTAATACCATGCTGACAATATTTTCTGTCGATATTTACGTTTCCCAATTACGTGATTACAACGCAAGAGACTTTGAGACCCAAAACCAAAATCCAAAACTAAACCAGATCAGAAAATATTATAACGGCCCACAATGAAATTAAGTAGAGAGAGAGAGAGAGAGAGAGAGCGAGAGAGCGAGAGAGAGAAAAGGACAATCCTTCACAACCAAAACAAACCGTCATAAGCTGTTAAAATTTCGCCAGCAGCAAGAACTCGGTCTGGCAACCTGCCAGTTGGAAGACCAGTCGCAAATCTGCTGCTTAAACAGCGCAACACTGGCTGCATTTTGACGACTTAAGCAGCGTTAAAGGAGTACAACGGACAGCAACAACAACAACAACAACAAAGACACAGCAACTACAAATCCTGAAATAACAAAAGCTACAGTCGGTGTTGCCAAATGCTCTTGGTGGAGCCGCAAAATAATCCCGTACTTTTACAATCACGGGATTTGGAAGCAATATTTCGGCAAGAAAGAAACTTGTGAGGTTTTTCGGAAGCACTATTTCAGCACAAAAGCTTCTGGATTAATAAAATTATTATTAGGATAGTGGAAGCGCAAATTGCTGAAATCCCACATTATAAAACAGTGGGATTTCAGCAATTTGCGCTTTCGCTATCCTTACAATTTCCAGTCATTTAAATAACTATAATTTAAATTTATAAAACCGTCTCAATTTACAGATTTTGTGGAGCTAATTTATAATTTTTTAACTCGATATTAACTCGATATACTGGGATCGTAGAAACCCGCGACTGGCAGCCACAATTATAAGTGTGTGATCTGCACTGAGAGCTGTACTGAGCCTCTCTCTCGCTCTCTCTCTCTCTCTCTCTCTCTCGCTCTCTCTCTCTCTCCCTCTGCAGTCTCGGTAACTCAAGAGAGAACACGTGTTTGCAAGTGTGTTCGACTGCCAACGAATGCACAAAGTTGGTCAAAGAATTTAACCGGAGACCTGATGTTCAGCCGCAGTTTTACCTTTTAAAGCCACCGAAAGCCACGAGCAGCAGCCGGCAGTCGGCGAAATGAGAGTCTTTAGAATTGCCGAGGCTGGCGAACACAAAGGTTGCTGATGCTGCTGCTCCTCGTTGCGGTTCACCAGGATGCAGGAAGCAAGGATGAGGCAGCTCGTTTGCGGGGTTATTCAAGTGCACACGTAAGTGTGTTTGTGTGTGTGCGTGCGTAGGTGTAGGTGTAGGCGTATGTGTGCATCCAGATATGTGTTTGCAATTTTATCCGTTAAAAGGATGAATTTTACGTACCTAGAATGAATTTGAAGCTCTGTGAAGCAGATGAAATCAAATCCTTGCGAAATTCACAGCTTTCTAAAGTAAAATGATACATTTTTTTAAACACCAAAAATTTTAAAAAATTCTTACGTGCTTTAATTTGAAAACATTTTATTAAAAAAGAAAATAAAAAATTAAATAAAAAATAAAATTTAAAAAAAATTTAAATAAAAAAAAATAAAAAATTTTAAAAAAATATTAAATATAAAATATTAAACAGAAGTCCTTAAAAAAAACTATTTGCAGAAATAAAAATTATAAATAGAACCAAAGAATTTAATAAAGAAAAGTTAATACGTGAAATTAATCGAAATTCAAATCAAACAGAAAAATAACAACACGAAAGAGGAATTTTCTGTACAATTTGATCGCTTTTCTTTTATTGTTGTGAGGGAGAAAATACGAAATCAGATTCAGATTTAAAAAGACGATTTCAAATTTTACGATTTTCTACTTTTCATTCAATTCGTAAAAGTTTCAAACAAAAAATTCAGTCAGTAATCGGCACGGATTTCGTCGATTTTCTACAGAGAATTTCTATTCAGCGAAAATCAGAAAATAAAAACGAACAATCGTCTGGTGCAAAATTGTTGTGCGGATTTCGTATTGTGTAACAATTTCTTGTGTGTGTCAACACTTCGATTCAATTTCGAAATCCCGTAAGCCAGGATTTTAATAAGATCTCCCCTCCCCCGCCGTCAAATCCCGGCACACTTAAACAACAACAAAATTTCACATCACCAGCAAACGAAAAGTAAAGTTAAAAAAAAAAAGATTACTAGTTGCACTAAAAAATTTCGTAAGAAGTACAAAACGAAGGCGAGAGAGAGCTCACGAAAACTTAAACGTGAATGACAAAAATAGCGCCACGTGTGCGAGTTACAGCGTGACAACCTAAAATTGGCTGAAGTTGGCTGCTCTTGAGCGGGATTTCTAAATAACGAGAGGCAGACAGCCAGGAAACGCAACAAACAAACTCGCTGAAATACAGAAGCACACACACGCATGCATTCACGATACCATAGCACACACGCACACACACACACACGCACACACACAGACACACAATTTCGTGCAGAAAAATCCATAAGCAAAAATATAAGCAGGCATAAAAACAAAAAAGAAGAGCATAAAAAGAGAAAATGTCGTTACATGTTGCTCACAGACGAGTGTAGCTCCGCTGGCGAGTGTGCAGACTGGTTGAGAGAATGACGATCCGCTCCTTCATCGCTGAAGTGAAGGTTGACAGCGACACTCTCTCTCTCTCTCTCTCTCTCTCTCTCTCTCTCTCTCTGCGGTGTTTGCGATGCGAAGTGTAGGCGGAAAAGTACGACTGTGTAATAAATTCACTGCCGCATGCACAACGTATCCGCGATTATGAACACATGTATGCGTGTTGGGAGAAGTGTGTGCGTATCAGAGTGTGTCTATTTGTACATTTGGTGTGTGTGTGTGTGTGTGTGTGTGTGTGGCGAAAGTCGTTTGCGTTGCCCTCGTCGTCGGTCGCCGGCACCGACACATGTTGCCCTCGCTGTTGTGTTTTCCACATAAGCAAATTTTGCTACACTTTTTGCTGCCGTCCTTTTTGTTCCTGACTTTCTGTGGCAGTAACAGTTGTTGTTTGTTATTGATGTTGCTTTTGGCGTCATTTGGTGGTCCCGATGTTGTTCTTGCTTTGATGTTTGCTTCTATCGGGTGTTTTTTTGGGAAGCTTAAGAACTTAAAACGATAATAAAAGACAAAAATATTGTTGCAATGAAAATGAAATTTTTTTGTTTTTTTCTTTTTTTTTTTTTTTTTTTTTTGTCCTTCTTCTAGTCTCTAGTTCAATAGATTCTCTAGTTCACACAGATCCTCATTGGCAATTTTATAGCTCAACAGTTCAGTGTGGCTAGTTCATAATTCTCGTTCAATAGTTCACGGATCTAGTTCAATAGTTCTTCAAGTCCTAGACTGCTTTGGCATTACGTAGCTGATCCAAAATTTGCGTTATTCTCGGCACGGGGTACGCAGTCGGTGTTGACCGGCTGTTGCTTTTGGTTCCATTGATGTTACCCTCGTCGTTGTTGTTGTTGTTGTTGTTGTTGTTTTGTGAGTCCTGCATTTGTCTTGCTTCCTCATAATGTTTCACATAATGTTCAGTCGTTATTGGATCAAAAATTGTTGATTCATTTTCGATTGTCAATGTTGACGATGTTGCTGTCGCCGCTGGCTGAAATCTTCAATTTCATTTCATTACAAAGCAGGTTTCAGTGAAAATGCATCACCGTTAGTGCACCACCATCACCGCTACCAACACCTCTTCCGTTCACACAAAGCGTGTGAGAGGAAATTAAGTGCAATTCGTCGTCCTGAACGCAGCAAACACACTCAGCTGACTTTCCTTTGTCTGCTTTAAACCGTCCAAGCTGACGTTGCTGTCCATGCTGATCCACGACTCTCGAGGAGAGCTTCTCACTCTCCGAGTTTGATTAGGCAACACGGACGCAACACGGACTCAACACGGACTCAACACGGATAGCAGCGGCGACAATAACACCAGCGACGACAACGAGAGCAATGATAACATCAGCGCTCCACCACTTCGTCCTCAGAGTCCTTTGGTCTGCGCGAGGTACACCCGTGTCTAGTTTAGAAACACTCATCCCCCTGTGCCTCCCCTCCCCCCCTTCGTAAATCTCGCACCCTACCTTCCCGGCACTTCTTCTGAATCTCAGATTATTAGGCTTTCTATTGTTTTCCTTCATTCGAGTTGCAGATATCGTGTGATTTATTACGATCTTCCCTTCTGCATGCGACGGAGAGATGAATGTGAAGCAAGATTACGTCCTTCAAGGGAGGTTCGTCCTTCAAGAATATCGGATGGGATAGTAAACCGGATGAGCGGGCGATAGAAGAAGAGAAGGGAAGAGAAAAGAAGAGAGGAGTAGAGACGAGAAACACGTCGTTTACGAAATAACATGCGTTACGCTAAATTCATTTAGTTCGCCTAAAAGTGCGCATGTGGAATATTTAAGTCATTTTCTAGGGAAATCGCAAACGAATTACGACAAAGCAACAACATCGAATTGTGACGACAATAACAACAACAACAACAACAACAACAACAACAACAACAACAGCAACGCCAACAACACCGTAATATAGAGTCAGTTGTCGCAACGCGAAACTAGAATACCACGAAAACTATGGAACGCAAGAATGGCAAACGTTGTCACCGATAACGTGTAACATGACGGAATAAATACGGGATGCCCTGCTAATGTGACTCTGCAACATCCTGGCGATGCGGGGAGTGGCGATGCAAGGACTTGCGATGACAAACTTCGCGATGAGATGAAATGCGACGAAATGCGTCGCGATGTGATGGGATTTTTTAACGAAATCAATTGACACGCGCTGGCATTCTGATGCAATGCGACGCAAAGTGATGTTTGGCAAAATATTCTACACGTGCATGCGGACACACACACACACGCACACACACACACACACACACACGCACACTCACACACACACACACACACGTACACAACGCGTGCAAGTGCTGTGTATGCGAACGTTATTTGAATTTAAATGATGGCGTCAGCAGGATGTGAAGTACAAGTGTGCGAAAATGTGTTTGGGGGGACTGGTCGATGTGAGTGTATGTGTTTGTGTGCATTTGCGAATGTGTGTGTATGGGTGTGGACCTCAGGTGTTGTGATATATAAATGCGTTTTCTACTTATTATTTATTTAGATTAATTTTTATGATTCTATTAATCAAATAAAATTGTTTAGGGCGAAGATTGTTGACGCTGGAAGCTTTTCCTGCAGTAAAATCTCATTAACTCAACCTTCACCGTTAACGCATTTGCAGCCTCACACTCTGCCACGCCTCTATTTTGCAATGTCAACTGTTCTGCACTCCCAGAAGGCTATAAATTTCCTACCCACCGCTTGTCTTCCTGCTGAAGGTAAATAAAAGCAAGGCAAGCAAGGAAAAACGCACACCGACAGACAGTCAGACAGACAGACAGTTAGATAGACAGACAGTTAGATAGACAGAGACACAGCGGCACAAACACACCGTCAAATGAGGCGAACACATGTGAGCAAAGAATTTTGCTGCATGCAATAAATGCACAAAAATACTTCAGTCTGTTGCTGCTGCCACTGCATAAATTTCTCGCTAATGCTTGACAGCGCTTCTCTCCCACTTCCTTCCTTGCAGTTTATTAGACGCCGTTCGTGTCCTTTATCTCCTCTTGTGTCCACACGCAAACACACGCACACACACACATACACCCACACACACACGCACACACTCACACACTCACGCACACACACGCGTCTCTTTTATTTGCCCTCTGCCGCCGTCTGCTTGGGAATTTTAATTTACTGCTTATAAATTTTAAATTTGCTCATCATTTCCTGCATTTCCTGCATCCTGCAGGTGTTGTCTGCTTTACATCCACTTCTAGTTAAGGCATTCAAAAAAAAAAAAAAAAAAAAAATTCAAAATTAGAAAAGTTAAAAAAAAAACAACAAAGCAAATCACTTCTCAGCTCACATCTATTCAAAGCATAGAAAGCAACAACAGCAAGCGAAAATTGAGAAGACACTGGACATTCGCGAGAGATTCTCATTTATTAAGTAGCATCTGAAGAGAGGAAGAAGAGAGATAGAGCAGCTGGTTGTGGGTGAGTGGGGGGGGGGGTGAGAATAAATGAAAATCAGAGGAAAAAATTGAGCCGCCAGTCTTCGCCGTCAGCAGGAAGCGAGAGCGCAAAGAAAACTTTGCGAGGAAATAACTTTGCGAGCGGAATTAATTAATGAAATGCAATTTAACAGGATTTAAAGTAGCGGAAATTAATTGGTAGTCAATTCAGCAGAATGCGCTGAATAATCGTGAGATAAATTCGGCGCACCATCACTTCAATTTCAGGTGCGTGTTGGCCGGAGGTCATTTTTCAGTCCTGCGAGTCAAATTGTGCCATGACGCTCTCCGCTGGGTGAAGAGAGAGTGACGGAGAAAGAGAAAAAGAGTGAGAGAGGGAGAGCAAGAGAGATAGTGACAGAATTATAGAGAGAGACTGTGGGAGAGGGAAAGAGTGAGAGGAAGAGCTAGCGAGAGGGACTGAGAAAAAGGGAGTGATAGGGAAAGATAAAGTGAGAGAGAGAGAGGGAGAGAGAGAGAAGGAAAGAGGGAGAAATAGGGGGAGAGAGAGAGAGGGAAAGAGAGAGGTGGAGATAGAGAGAGAAAAAGAGAAATTGAAGAAATATTTTCAGAGATAGAGAAAGAGAGAGAGAGACGGAGAGAGATAGAGAAAAAAGAGAGAAATACAGAGAGAGAGATAGAGAGAAAAGAGAGAGAGAGAGAGAGAGAGAAAAAGAGAGAGAGAGAGTAAGAGAGAGAGAGAGAGAGAGAGAGAGTAAGAGAGAGAGAGAGACAGAGAGTAAGAGAGAGATAGAGAGAGTGATAATGAAAGAGAGAGAGAGAGAGAGAAAGAGAAAGAGCGTGATAGTCAGAAAGAGAGTGAAAGTGAGAGAAAGTGAGAGTAAGAAAGACAAAGAGAGAGAAAATAAATGAATAAAAAACTTTAAAAAATTTAAAACATCTACAAAGAATGAAAATCATTAAATAGAATGCAAATAAAGAAGAAAATTTAAAGAATTATAAATAAGGAAAATAAAGAAAGGAATGAAAAACCAAGAGATTGATAAAAATGAAACAAATGAAAGAATAAAAGAATTGAAATTGTTTTTGAATTCAATTGGAGAATTGAAAAATTTTAATATTTAAAAGAACGAAAAGAATGGAAGTTGTAGAATAATAAATTAAAAATAAGAAAAAAAGAATGATAAGCATGCAAAACTGACTTCAATCGTAATTTTTACGTTGACCCTTCTAAAATACGTTTTTGCTTTTAATTTTTTTATACTACATTTCGGATTTTAATCGCATTTTAAGTGTGATATCATTTATAATGGCATTATTAATTAGCACCTCATAATTTGTGTGGAGTGCATTGTGTGAATTTGTGGCAAAATTTAAAGGCATTTAATTGAAATAAATTTAATTTCAATTTTGCATTTATCTCTGCTACGCATCGCACTGCCATTCAGTGTTGCCAGTGCGGAAAAGTGATAAATTATTAAATTGTTACAAATAAAATGGGATTTTTAAGTGGTTTTAATTTGCAATTATTTTGCAATTAAATTAATTTTGCTTGGTTAACTTTTCTGTTTTTGGCTTTTATGTTGTTGTTGCCGTTGTTGTTGCTGTTACTGTTGTTGCTGTTGCTGTTGTTGCTGCTGCTGCTGCTGCTGTTTTCGATGTTTTAGGCTTCGCTCTCTCTTTTTTTATCTTCTCTTTGTTTCTGTTGCCGTTGTTCTCGCATTAATAGAGTGCTGAAGAGAAACAAATCGCCTCAGATTTCATTTGTTGCTCTGGCGACACCCTTCGACATCAACACACACACACACACACACATACACGTACACATATTAATATAATTAACGGCAAATGCTTGTGTTTTTATTGTTTTATAAAGTTCCGCAGCGCTGAGCTCGACAGCAATTACGCGATTAATCATTAAAATTTAATGAAAATGTTATTTAATTTTGGGAGGGAAAAGAGTCGAAAAAGACGAAAAACGAACAACGAAAAACGAACAACGAAAAACGAACAACGAAATGCTCATCGCGGCCTCAATCGCCAGAGTTGAGTAATGAATTGGCAACCCTTAACGCAGTCTGCGGTTGAAAGTGACAATTTTATCGTCCGATTTTTTTCTTTTTTTCGTTACTAATGTGATTTCGATTCTTGTTTTTGCAGTTGTTGTTGTAGATTTATTTTGCTAACTAAATTATAATAAAAAACGCATTAACATTATAAAAAACAAACAGTTTTAAAGTTTTTCTTTTTAAAAAAAAGTTAAAATATTTTTTGTTTTTTTTTTTTTTTTTTTTTTTTTTTTTTGTAACACCAAATAATTATTTTTGATATTTCACCAAATAATTATTAGGACATTTTATTCCTTTCTTTCGCTTTATTTTCAAGTTTCTTCCGTGTAAATTACTAGCAAAAGATTGATAAATCTTTTCAAATTTGTCTCATTAAATCCATTCAAGACTCTCTCGCTTCCTCTCCGAGTATTTTTATGTTGTTGTAGCAAAAACTGCAGAGGAAAATAAGTAATTCGTGTTAATAAAAATTAAGCACGAAAAAACGGCAGAAAATATAAAACGTGGAGGCCAAAAAAAGGCATGAAAAAGGAAGAAGAAAACTTGGTCCCAAAAAAAACCAAGAAGGAAGCAAGGATATTCTAGCAAGGAAAAAAGGATACAACAAGAAAAGTACACGAAATTAATTGCTGCTTTGCATCTGCTTAAGTAGCGAAAAAGCGTTGAAAGGACGACAGCAGTGAAGACAAGAAAAATCTTTACACTCCCGCACAACAGCCAAGTTGGCAACCCCAAAATTCTGTTGTCTCTGAAGAGAGAGAGAGAATGGGATTTTTTAATGCCCTTGGAAGGTGGCAACACGGCTTAAAACGGAATCTTAAGAAATAAATTAACTTAAAAAACAACAACAACAACAACGGCTGCTACTAACTTCTCTCTCGTTGAATCTCCTTAAAGTTTTACTGACTCACAACTCAACTCAGCTCTCGCTGTGTGTCAACCATTTCGTCTCTAATTACGTACGTGTGTGAGTGGGTGGGCGGCTGGTGGTGAGAGCCACCGAGCGGTGAGCAGCAGCGAGTGAGCAGCAGCGGGCAGCAGGGTTGCCATACCAATGCACATCTCTGTAGAGGGCTGACAAATTGCAAAATTTTTCCTCGCTCTTCATTTCTCAGGAATTCCTAAAAGTTAAACGGAACGCAGAAATTCATTTAAATTAAACAGCACGAAACGCAGACAAGCAGGATGTACAGTGGAATGAGAAGGAGAAATAAATAAATAAAAATTAAGAAAAAAAAAATAATTAATAATAAATTAATTGAAAAATAGATTTAGATAAATTAATTGAATAGAATAGATAAATTAATTGAAAAATAATGAAAATTGAAAAAATTTTGAAAATTGAAAAATATAAAAATTTAAATGTAGAAAATGTGGCGTGCAACAAATAATTATTGCCCGTCTCGCTACGATAAAATTACAATGCCACTTCTAATCTTAACCCTCAACTGCACGAACACCACGCGGAGCAACACGCGGAGCAAGAGGAACAATTAATGCGACGGCAAAGGCCAACGTGGTGGCATCCCTGGCTCGGTGTCTCCCCGACGCTTTCAACACTTCATTACGTTAATTGCGAAGCGTAGCGAGAGCAACACTATTTCTTGAGAGTTTCTCTTCAGTGTGTGTGTGTGTGTGTATGTGTGTCTTCACCTCGCCGCGGAGAGCAGCGAAACCTCACAGCAGAAGCGCACCCGCTCGCCGTTATGTGAAGAAGAGATGCAGTGAAATCCTGTTATTTTTACTCTCTTGAACTTCAAATGAACGCAGCCAGCCGTGAACTACTTTGACACTTTCTCAGCAGGCAAGAAGAGCAAGCAAAATGAGAGGGGGGAACAAACCTGTTAAATTCGAAATGCTTGAGATTTCTAAATTCTTGATAGCCGGCGAGAAGAGCGGCTGTTGTTGCTTCGTGGAAACGCGTGAAACGTAGAAACAACTGACGTTTCAGTCTCAAGTAGCCGCCAGGCAGGAAGTTTCAGGAAACTTTTCGTTTTGCTTACGTGCACACAATTAAAGACCTGTACACACACACACACGCACACACACACACACACACACACACACACACACACACCACTCTTACACCTTAACATGGACGTCTTCATGCTCTCAGTTATTCAAATAAACCGTTCCAAGCTACACAAAAAAGCCGTTAATTCCAGTAGAATTCCAAACATCTTGCGAAAAACTTAAAATGCGATTTTAATTAAGCAGCGTCACGATAAAATATACGAAATTCTGTGTGTCTTTCCTTCAAAATCGCATCCACCTGCACGAATTTCATTCCTACTGCTCGCTAAATCTCACGAAAAAGTGTGCGGGGGGGGAAAAAAACTCGCCAAGGTAAACAAAACTCTAACGGAGAGAGGCACTCCTCGCTCAGGCCGGCGAGCGACCGACGAGTGCTGCTGGTGAGTGGGTAGCGGGACTTTATATAAATGTCAGCGAGTAAGTGAACGAAATGAACGAACGAAGTGAGCAAAACAATAAATTTCAATAAATGAACAACAGCCGAGCAGGAGGAAGTAAAGCCACACCGCGACAATTTCGTCGTTTCCACGGCAGCTTCTTCGTTCCCCCCCCCCGTCCCCCCACCCCCCCCCCCCCCCTAGAATCTTCTACGACTCTCTGGCGAGACCGAAAATCGAGTGGGCGGCTGTCGGCGCCAAAGGAAAATCCGGAACGAGCTGATTGCGCTGCAAAATAAAATGTACAGTAAAATAAGATGAACAGATAAGAAGAGTGGAAAGTACGGAATCACTTAAAGTTTTCCAATTACGTTCGGAATCCTATGAAGGATTTACTTAAAATTACAATTGCTCGCGCAGCATTACGTTTTACGTTCCGTTTTAACGGCGCGCAGACACAGATTTTCATTAGCGAATCAGCGAGTAGCCGAGGAACGAGAACAGCGAGTAGCGGACGAGTTATAGAAACGAATTTCTTTTTGTTGGGGAGGAGAAACCAGAATGGAGGGGGAGGAGAAACCAGAATGGAGGGGGAGGAGAAACCAGAATGGAGGGGGAGGAGAAACCAGAATGGAGGGGGAGGAGAAACCATTTGGAAAAATATTAATAATCTCTTTGCAACTTCAAAATCAATTTTGAATTTATTTATACGAATTTTAACGCTCAAAACCTACAACGAGAACCTGCAATTTTCTATAACGAGTTACGAGTTTTCGTTACAAGATTCGTTACCAGATTCGTTACCAGATTCGTTACAAGAGAATTCGTTGCGGGGAAAAATCTTAGTAAAGAATAAAAAAACAAAAAGCACTCTTTAATTCACTGAGCTGAAACAAAGCAACTCAATTGTTGGTGGAATCTATTATCCGTGTGAGATTTTTCTACTCATTTTCCATCTCGCCGCCTCATCTCCCGCCAACAGATTCTGCGGACAAACAGTTGATGCTGCGTTTCACAAGCAATAAAAATCAAAGTCAACAATGCAATCCAGCAAAAAAAAATCGATTTATTCCCCCCCACGGAAAAACAACACAAAACTCATCAAACAACAACAACAACGATAGCGATCAACGTGGAGTGGAATGAAGTGGGTGACCCAGTGAAATGTTTGTTGTTGTGTGCGTGTCAGTCTCAACAGTTAAACAGCCTGTCAACTGGTATCGTTGTCGTTCTCTTCACATTTCTCACTCTCTCTCTCATCACCTTTTTCACTCTCTCTCTCTCTCATTGGAATGAAAAGCTCTCTTCGTAAAAATTCATTGCTACGCCGTTGCAATGCAGCGCGATTCCGTTACTCATTTCGAGTGGAAATGATTTCGGCGCCGCGCCGCCTGCGAGTGACGAAGTGCGCAATCTTTGTCGCAGCCATCTTGACGGCCACAGCATGCACACGAAGTACCGTTAAGTTGTCTGGGAGAGGGTGGGGGGTGGGGGGTTCGATATCAATTTGAATTCATCAACTGCAGTGGTGTCGGTGAGCGCGGTTGAGATGCAGGAGGAAGCGGAAGAAGAAGCAGCAGCAGCAGCAGATGAATAAGTTATGAGGAAGGAGAAGAAGAAGCAGAGGAAGTAGATGAAGGAGGGGAAGAAGAAGGAGGGGAAGAAGAAGAAGAAGAAGATGCAGAACAAACACTGACGGCGAAATGAAGAAAGTCAACTCAGCGGCAGTCGATTAACAAGCGACGGCATTCTTCGCCGAATATTTGCGAGGAGAAATCAATTGATTTCAACGAAGTTTTCAGGAGAGTCGAGGGAATTGAATTTCCGCAGTGGAGCAAAGTGTAAAGAAAGCCTGTAAAATTTCAAAAAAGTTCAAAACGGAATTTCATTGGAATTCTTGGAATTTTCTTAAATTATAATTTAGATTAAAAACGAATATAAAAAAACAATTTTTAAGTTTTCCCCACTAAACTCATTAAAGTTGACTCATCAACAAAAAAAATTTTAAAAAAAAAAATTTAAAAAAAAATTAAAAAATTAATTAAAGCCGCAGTAAGCAGAAATTTAGAATTAAAGTTAAAAAAAAAGCAAATGCTGACTGAAAGTATAAGAATTCAGAATTCTAATCGAATTCTCATCGAATTTTCTGCATAATAATCTAAAAATGCCATTTAATTTGCTGCAAAATGACATTTTAATTTGCACACCAATTGTAAGCCAGCCAAACTTGACAAGCAGCTCGCCAGGCAAGCAGTCCAGTGGCGCCGCGCCCCCTCCCTCCTCCGCCTCGATCCGCCACTGCAGCAGTCCAGCCAACAAAATCATCTGATGACGCCATTCCAGCGGCTGGATGGAAATTCAACCGTCGTGTTGACTTAATGAAATCATTAAAATTAACTTCCGTTCGCTGGGGGGGGGGGAGGCGGACGTTCTTGTTTTCTCAACCCGCTGCGAACTCAGCAGCTTCGGGCAATCGAGGGAAAATCAATAGGAAAGTCAAATGCAATTCAGGTCACTCAGGTCGACCTCAGGATGGCCGAACTCACTGCAAACTCAACTTAGCAATCGCAATCCAATTTAATCGCCAACCCAAGTCCACTCCACAGCTTAACTCGACTCAACCTCACGCAATCTTATTTCCGTAACTCAACTCCACCACACCTAAATCCAACTAATCTCACTTAGAACTCACCTCGACTTCACACGAAGCTCGCGACAACAACACTCATCTTCGTGAAGTACAACCGGAATGAATTCTCACCGCGAGTCGATCAAACTCACCACCGCGAGTCGATCAAACTCAACACCGCGAGTCGATCAAACTCACCACCGCGAGTCGATCAAACTCAACACAACGCTACGCTTCGCAGCACAATTCACCTCAACGTGACTCTACTTCGCCAAGCGCACAATTTCACCACCCAACACAAATGAACTCACTTTTCTCGCCAGTTGAACGCTCTCCCCACCACAGTTCGTTCGCCCCCCTCTCTCGCTCTCCCTGTAAGCAACAAGAGAGACGAGTTGTGGAGACGTCGTCACATTTTTCTTGTCGTCTACTTGGAAGAGCAAGAAAAATTCGTTCCTGAGAAGCTTAAGCGTGGATTTTGGCGGCGACTTACATGCCAGGAATCCAGGATAAGCTCATCGTTTCAGTTATTCTCCTCAACCTTCAACACTCACTAGAGCAGCACGATCGATGCACCAACAACTTCAGCAGCCTCCTGAATCCAGCAGAGAGCGTCTTTCGCACTCTCTTAATTTGGTTTTTTTACGCTCACCACTTTTATGCTCTTTTGTTTGCTCGAGTGTTGGCAATTCGATTACGGTTTTGAGCTGCCATTTTGTCACACCGCCACACCGAGAAGAGGAAGAAATTTCTCTGTGCAGCTTAGAATTTTACAAACTTATTTGCTGTTGTACTTTTAGAGATTTTTTTTGTTCTTTTATGCTTTTGCTCTTTCTTTCTGCCACCACAAGAATCTTCGGACTTGAGGATTTTTTTTTTTCTTTGACTACTTGAAAGGATTTTTAGATCTGACGGAGAGGAGTTTCTTTTCTAGTTCTCATTAAAGTTGCTGATTTTTCTCTCCTCTTCTTTCACCTCCAACGCAGTTTTAATCAGGGTTTCCTTTGTAATTTTATTTTTCAAATTTGGTTTTCTCTTTCTTTTGTCTTTGTTGCGTTTTGGTAAAACTTTCCTTCTCTCTCCCTCTCCGCAATCAGCGGGGGGGGAATTAAAAGTTGTTAATTCTATTTTATCCACTGACGGCACTGCTTCGTCTTCATCTTCGTTTTCGTCTTCGTTTTCGTCTTCGTGTTCGTTTTCGTCTTCGTCGTCGTGCTTCTTTGTTTCGAAATTACCGTAAGTGGCGAGATAACAGCTTCTCGCACTTCTAATTGCTGTCTTACAAGCTGATTAAGAGATCCCAATTTTCCAGTTCACACTGAATTCCTCAGTTAATAAATTACAAAAGTTTACCGAAACCATTGAAATATCCAAATTTTAATTGAGAGTTTAAAGAATTCCACTAAAAGGAAGCAAAAAGCTGGAAGGAAACCGCAAGCTAGACGGAGAAACGAGCTCATTAGCAAAACGAGAGAAGCAACACAACAACTTACAGCAACTCCTCTCCGAACTGTCATTCCCGCGCTCGCAGCCGGAGACGAAACCACTTTGTAACTCAGCAGCAGCGCGCTCAGAAAGATCTCAGCGCAAACTTGGAATTACTAAAAGCAACTCCGGCAAATTTCTAGCAAGAGATGTCACAGCAAGCAATGCTTGCATTAAAATGCTGAAGTTATCGCACAACTCATGAGGCCTGCAGTGCAACAAAAATGCTGACCTCTGAAGCAGGAAGTCAGTCAGTCGGCAGAAAGCCGTCGTCGCTCTCGGAGGACGGAGCAGCTTTGTGGCGCGCCCGAGATAAACTTCGGAGCAGCAGAGAGAAATTTTCAGTGAAACTGTCTGCAGCTGATAATGAGGACATCACAGCAGAAACTTAGGATTTCTGCGCTCGCTAATGACACAATATTTCGTCCTTCCGGCGAAACAACGCAATCGTTTTGCTGGTCTGCAGCTGTCACATCGCTGAAAAGCTGGAAGGCGATGAGCGCGCAAATAGCGGCTGCTGCACGAGGTAATAACGAAATAATGTGGCCGCGCCGACAACTAAAAGTTTCGCTGCCGGAATTTCAAGAGCGAGGAAGAGGAAAATCCAACGGTAAACGAATTAAGAATTTCAAGCAGCAGGCGGGAGTGGAGTCGCTTCTTGACGGAGCGTAGATGACGATGAGTAGAGCGGAGCGATGACGATGAGTAGAGCGGAGCGATGACGATGAGTAGAGCGGAGAGGCGATTGCAAGAGAGAACAACTTTCCACACACTTGCACGCTCGCTCGCTCAGCCTGGCTGACATGTTAAGAAATACGCGTGCACTTTTTAATTTCATACGTTGACAGTGGATAAGTTTGGCAAGAAACTCAGCTGGAAGTGCAGGCGATGAAATGCAGCAGGCAGAGAAGTTCTTTCTGACAAGCAAAAGTTGCGTGACACGCGGACAACTTGAGCTCGTTCGGAATAAATTGACAGCAGATGTCAGAAGTTTTGAATGAGCGCGAGGAACAAGCAGCGCGCGGCAGCCAGTTGTGAGCGAGTTGAGAGTTTTTTTACAATGAGTGCGATATTTTGGCTGCTTTAAATTTATGTTAGTTCAGTGAAATTCAACTTAGTTCATCTTAGTTCGTTTTAGTTCACTTTTAGTTCATCTTAGTTCATTTTAGTTCACTTTTAGTTCATTTTTAGTTCATTTTAGATTTTAATTCATTTAATTGAATTTATTCCATAAAATTCTATTTTATTCTATCTTATTTAATGTTTTATTATTTTATTTTGTTTTGTTTAAATTCATTTTAATTTACTTTAGTGTATTTTACTGAATTTGCTTTTTTTTTTAAATTTTATATATAAAATTAATTTTATTTTAAATGAATGAAATTTTAGAGAAAATAGCAAATCGAAAGAAATAATAAAACAACTGCTAAAAATGCAATAAAATCTTCGTAATGAGCTGCAAAATTAACAAAAAAACAAAATGGAGGAAATATTTTCCAAATAAATGGATGCGAATGAGCGAATAAGTATTTCCGTCACGTTTTTCCGCAACGCCGACTTAATGAACGACGAAGCAACGAAGCTCTTGCAAAGCAAAAAAATCCCCAAAGTTATTTTTACGTTCAATAATGATAAAAATAAATTTCTTCAAAAAAAAAAAAAAAACTCGAGAAAGACGGAAAATAAAATTGAGCTCACAGAAATCATACCAATTTTCTCAAATTACAGCACGAAATAAGTAAAACGAAAACAGCAGTGAAAAATTTTAAGCAGTGAAAAATTGTAAGCAGTGAAAAATTTTGCGCAATGAAAAATTTGCATGCAAAACACATTTTCTTCACCACACATGGAGGTCATAAAAATTGAAGAAATTCAGAAGAAACTCGGAAAGAAAAATTCTGTTAAGCACAAAATTTTATTTAGTTGGCAGCTCAGTTTTTAACTCGATTTTATTGCTGCATAATTTAGTTTCTGACTTAAATTAGAAAAACTCACCTTCCTTAATTTGCTTCGATGGCTTTTGAAGTCCTGATAAATTTTCATTATTGCCTCGTTTAATTCCTTAAATCCTCTCTGACGTTAATTCTTCGTTTCTCTCCTTTTCTCTTAAAATTTATTTTGCAACAGAAATGCGTTTTTTGTCTTTTTTAAACACCCGCAGAAACACACACACGCACACACACACACATCGCCACATAAACAGCACTTTGTTGTTGATCCCCACGACTGTAATCTGTGTCACAATACGTTGGCAACACTTACACTGACCGTTACGAATTTTTAATAGAGTGCACGGTGCTTCTCGCCCCTCTCTCTCTCTCACTCTCTATCTCACAGCTTTTAATGAACTTTGGACTGACAATGGATTTTCGAGCGAGGATTATGAGTTCAATAGCGGGAAAAGAAATAAAAGAGAGCGCCAGAAAAATACGTAATATACGTAAATATATAAGTTTGCGAGAGTTTTTATTACTTTTGTGCTCTCGTGTCAGCGGTTTTTAATAAAAATTTAATATGAACCCAATTTTATTTTATTTCGCTCAATTTTATTTTATTTCTATATGTTTTGAAAATGAGATTTCAACAAAATTTAATCCTGTTGATACGTGTTTCGTCCAATTTTCACTCGGTCTCCGCTCAACACGAATTAACATGTTAAAGCAATCAATATTTTTTTCTTTTTCTATATTTAACTTATTTTAAAATTAAAGCATTTAATTCTGTCTGCATTACTCACCATTTTATCTTCACTTCCTCCACTTCTGTTTCACCATTTTCTCCTCTCCTACACACACTGCTTCGCTCACAACACAATGACGTCATTTCTAAACCAACCCAGCGAAGACAATAGACAATAATAACTAAATAAAATTAGTTTTCATTTAAATTCCAGCTTTTTTCTACTACAATTTTCTCCTCTCCTTCGCCGTCTCCTTCTCGCCGATCCAATTCCACCATCTCGCTCGCCCACTCATTCCACCACCTCTCTCGCCAACTCATTCCACCACCTCTCTCGCGAGCTTCTCTCAAACTGTCAAAACATTTTTGCTCCCTCGCTGAGAACAACAGCATCATCTGCGTGGATGAGCGAAGTATCAACGGCAACAAGATATACGCGGAATACCAACAACGTGACATTTTTTCCCGTTCGTCTACTATTTTTTTCACTTTCCACACAAGTGGGAAGTCACGCAACACTTTGGGTGGCAACCCTGGTGCGCTTGAATGTTGTGCTCTCTTTGCAATTTTCTCTCATTCCTTCCACTGTCAATATCAATTTGGTAGCGTTGTGCCTGAGAAAAAATGCAAGCAGAGCGGTGGTCACGTGATGCCGTTGGATGCCGTTTTGTGACTGTGGCGTCCGGTCTTCACTTCCTGCAGGGCCTACGTTTTGCTCATTGAATATTCTCAGAAAGTACGTAGTAACAACAACAAAACCAACAACATTAGCAACACAACACTAGCAACAACAACAACCACCACCACCACCACCATTGAAAGCCTGAAACGACGACGAATGCATAAAATTTTCTTGTTAAAAATTGAAAATTGCAACTGGAAAAATGCGTCCTCGCTAGATGGCGCTCAGATCGAAAAAAATAAAAGAAATCGTATGGATTTCTGTTCTCTGTAGCAGAGGGACATCAGAAGGCAACAACAAAGGAGACAAAAGAGTCTTGAAAAACGGAATTTGAACGACTTTTTCTTCAATGCTGCCGCTTGATTGGCTGCTGCAACGAATTTCGTATGCATGAATAAAGCAAGAAATGAATGAATAGGCTATCACATCAGAAACAACAACAATAACGTGAGTAAGGTTAGCCACAAATTTGTTGTCCGTGACTTTCTCGGTTTTTTGCTGACGAATTCATTCATTTTTTGCTGAGGCTGCCGAACACTCTGGACTTCAGCTGTATTTTTCTTAGGGGGATTCAAAGGTCAATTTTTCAAAATTCGCTCTTTAAATTAATTTATATTCGTTCTGTTTACGAAGTAAAGAATTTTTAAATTTTCGACTTCATACTTTGAATTGTCAGGGGAGGGCAGTTGCCCCGCTAGGCCCCCTCCTACATTGAGCTCTGCTCCCTCCCATGCTCTCCTATCATTTCTCTCTCTTGCACTGCCGGAAACAGAGCGCGACATCCGGTCGATGTGGATTTTAGAAAATTCAAAAGGAAATTAAAGCCGCGAGCGACATCTGTGCAGTGCAGCATAGCTAATTGAAAAGAAAGAGATAAGAATAGAAAAACCACAACTAATTCCAAAGAGATCGAGGAGAGAGAGAGAAATTCAAAAACCAACAAATTCTTCTTTAAAGATCTCACACTTCGTCAACAATAACCGTTGTATTGGCAACGCTCTGCCTGGCCTCTCTGCCTCTCTGGCTGTACCGTAAAAACGGCTTACTGTGTCACTCAAAAGCCAGCATTGGAGAAAAACATTTTAGAGGGAAAAGAGAAGAAGGGGAAATTTAATACTCTTTTCCTGTTATTATTATCTGTTATCTGTTATTATTTGTAAGGACAAAATTTAATCCACAATTACCGTAAAAGCGCCTTTTTTCTATACAAAATTTGTTATAATTTATAAAGAAATTAATTCATTTTCCGTGAATCGATGATTTTCCATCTCTTTTACTTAAATAATCTCGCACCAAAAATACACAAAGTGGAGGAAAAAGGAAAATGAGGGAATTTAAATACTTGAAAGTTGCTTTTTAATAACTCAATTGTTTTCCATTTTTATCGCTCTCATTATTGGCGTTGGCAACACTTTTCCTCTCTTTTTTATATCGTAGAAAAAAAGAAAATTTAAGGCTCTCTCTCTCTCTCTCTCTCTCAAATAAAATTGCCATTTACACTTGAGTGGCAAGATTTCTCTTTCAACGCAATTCACCGTTTTTTTCGCTTTTGTTTTAAATTTCGATTTTCAATTAAGCAAAAACGCTTCAGTGTAAATTTTTCATTACAACCGCTCAATTTTCATTTTGTCCTCTTCTTCTCCTCTCCCATTTCCCACACTATTCTGCTCACAATATATTGAAAAATTGTATTCTTCCAATGAAATGGAAATTTTAACGTTTTCACTTACTTACTCTCTCTCTCGCTCTCTCCTACTCTCGCAGAAGCACTTTTTTGACTGACTGGAATTCTTTTTTCTTTTGCTCGCTCTCCTTGCAGATTCTTTTGTACCCCGAGGAGGGTTGGGCGCGCACGGCCTCCTCCAGCTACTGGACGATGACGCCCTGCTGGTGGCAACCGAATCGCTGTCGCATCGAGGAATTCATGGGCGCCTCGCAGCGCCGCAGCGCCAAGGCGAAGATGGTGCCGCTGGAGCAGAAGGGCTCGCTGCTAATTGCCGGCAGCTTCGGTCGTCGCAGCAAGAGCAAAAGCAGAAAGCAGCAGCCGTCGTTCGCCGCCGCAGCCGCCGCCGCCGCCAACGCCGCCACCACCGCCGCCACCACCGCCGCCGCCACCACCGCCGCCGCCACCACCGCCGACGCGAAGGAAGGCCGCGACGATGAATTCAAATTGTATCTCAGCTCGAACATCTCCACGGAGGACTACAACATGGGCTACTGCTTGACGGGCTTCGTGGAGCGGCGCTGCCCGCACACCAACGCCTTCCAGATGACACACTTCGCCGTTATCAAGCGGCAATGGCCGTCCATAGCCAGCGACGCGAAATCCACGTAATTTCAATCAGCGCGTGTGGCGTTCAATCTATAAAAAATTAATGTACGTATTTAGTATTAATCAACGTGTTGAATCAGCATCAGCAGAGGACGTAACGTTAAGTGAGTTTGTAAGTACGTAAATTACTTTACGAGAGAAGTGCGTGAGACGTTTAACATAGCGTAATATTAGTCTACATAAGATGACGTAATAGAAATCAGTGAGAGTTTGCTATTCTTTCCTCTCTTTTTTTCGTATTGTTCTTCTTGTTTTTGTTGTTGTTAACCAGCTTTCACGTAAACTACCGTTTCTAGTTGCGCACTCCACATGTAGCTGTAAAATCCTCTAGAAGACGTAACGTCCTACAATTGTTAATAAAAATTCGTACGGTTTTACGTAAGAAACGCTTGTTTAAATACGTTAAATTCAATTTAATATTCTTAAATGAAATACGGGCTGGTTAAGTCCAACTTACGCGTCTCTCTTCTGAAACTCCGGTGAAGCGATGTGAAAAATTACATTTTAATGCAATTTAATTATTTTAGTATGTTAGTTTCTTCGCCAGCATGTTTGCCTCACCTTGGCTATTTTCGAGCATGCGAGCTACGTTGGTGTGTGTGTGTGTGTGTGTGTGTGTGTGTGTGTGTGTGTGTGTGTGTGTGTGTGTGTGTGCGTGTGTGTGTGTGTGTGTTGGCTGTATGTTCGTTTGTATGTGTAGATTTCCGAAACCATTTCATAGCATAAATTAAAATTTATTCTAAGACTTCGGATGACTTGAATGTGCAACCTGTAAGCAGCTTAAAAAATAGCAGCAAAATAAAATCAAATAAAAATAAAAATAAATAGTAAAATAAATCAAATAAAATAAATAGTAAAATAAATAAAATCAAATAAGGAGTAAATTTTAGAACTTCTGCTTTGCGAACGAATTCTCCTAATTTTCGTGAATTTCCTTTTAAGCTGCTTGCTGCACTTTTAAGTGTTTCCGTTTTTATACCGTAAAAGTGACCTGCGGTGTTCCTACTTTTTTTTTGTTAAGTTTTGAACCAGTAAGAAATTAAAAACATTATTTAATTCTTATTATTTAATTCTGAACTCGTAATTATTTTTACTATCGCAGTAAATTATATGTTTTTGTTAGCGAAACAATTGTGTTTTACATTTAATCACAAAATTACTATTTTGTGACCAAATTTTATTATCCCGTGCAATATTATTAACATATCGTGGAAATTATTATTATTATTATTGGTTTTTATATATTATTACGAAATTTACAATCTAAAATTGTGCGGAAATCATCTTCTGTTTTATTTGTTACATTTGCGTTCCACTTTTTATTCCCTCACTGCGAGGAGTTTGTAGTGAGAAACAACTGCAAATATACCGTGAAAGCGTCTTAGTGGTCCCAACCTTCGCACTCACTGTCGCTTGCTGCTCACGCTTTGCTGCTAGAGGACGATGACGGCCTAGAAAATTACCTTTACTCACCCTAAAACGCCTAAAACGCCTAAATCTCTACCTTCCTTCTAAGCTTACAACTTGCGTCTGAGAAGAAGCGCAACAGCAACCTTGAGAATTCTAGCCTAACTTTTGAATTAAAGAAGGAAGCAAATATCGAAATTCGTCCAAAATTGGAGTTGCACGTCTGCGGTATGAAATGCAATAAATAAAATAATAGATAGTGAATAACTAAAGTAAAGAAACAATCTTCACAACTCATATCCTTCCTCTAGCTTTCGTTTCAATCTATTCGCTGCGCTTCACAAAATCCTTTTCCACCACACTTCCCCACACTTCCCCACATTACACCACATTTCCCCACACTGCACCATATTTTCCCACACTTTATCACACTTTCCCACACTTCCCCACACTTCACCTTACTTCACCACACTTCACCACACTTTCTCACACTTCCCCACACTTTCTCACACTTCCCCACGCTTTCCCACACTTCCCCACACACCCCCACACTTCCCCACACTTCACCATACTTCACCACACTTTCCCACACTTTCTCACACTTGCTCACACTTTCCCACACTTCCCCACGTTTCACCACACTTTCCCCACGCTTCACCACACTTCCCCACACTTCACCTTACTTCACCACACTTCCCTACACACTTCCCCACACTTCACCGCACTTCACCATACTTCCCCACACTTCCCCACACTTTCTCACACTTCCCCACGCTTTCCCACATTTACCCACACTTTCTCACACTTCCCCACGCTTTCCCACACTTCCCCACACACCCCCACACACCCCCCCCCCCATTCCCCACACTTCCCCACACTTCCCCACACTTCACCTTACTTCACCACACTTCACCATTTCGCTCTAACAAAAATCTCAACCTAACCAACAGAAAGCATTCAACCCGAAGTCAACTCCAATAACCCGTTAAATATTAAGAATTACAATTACTATTAAAATTACAAGTAAGCCAAGATTAAAGATAAAATTACAGCAAATACTAGATTAGAGTTTGTTGTATTTTTTTGTTATCGCATTCATTTGAAAATGAAATATTTGCTACCCTGTATTCGATGTCATATTTGTGGTGATTTAAGTGTAGTCGTAGTGGTAGCTGTAGTTGTATGGGTAAGCTAAGCTTCAATTTGCAATTGTAATTGTATTTTTTCAAGTTATTCAGTGTCAGTACCTGCTGTATATTTGTAATCAGTTTGAAATACTTTTCAGTTTCAATGAAGTTCAGTAGAAATGAAATCAAAACTATTAAAAATTAAACTGAAAAGTAAAACAGAAAACGAAACAATTTATTTCACGTAAATCACAAAAAAGCAGAACACAAGAGCTTCTTACAAATATATTAAAATATATTTTGATGTATACAAGCAGCAGCAGCTTCAATTTAGCTTAAGAATCAAAGAGAGAATAAAAAAGAAAGAAGAAACTATTTACCAAGAATAAGAAGAAGAGAACACGTAGTTTAAGAAGAAGAAGAAGAAAAAGAAGAAAAGAATTTCGTCATCTTTTTTGCAGCAAAGTCTTCAAAAACTCGTATATTTCTGCAACTTTTTCTATTCTGCTGCGAATAAAACAAATTTATTCCCACTTAAATTATAAGCGTTCAAAAACACGAGTTTGCGTTGTAAGAAATAAAAGAAAAATTAAAACAAAATAAATTGACAAAATAAATTAACAAAAAAACGCTCTTTGTATGTTTTATGTAAACTTTTTATGTATTTAATATTTAAAAGCAAAGCAAAACACAAAAGGAAATCAATATAGAATACAATTTAAAATATCCTGCAAAAAAAAATCAAAAACGAAATCTAAAAACTCAGCATGAAATAATTGAAATCGAAGAATTGAAAAACAAACAAAATTAATACAAAACAAACAATCAAAAGGCAAAAATTACGCTTTGATCGACGACTCTCAATTATTTTACACGTATTATTTATTTTGTTTTTAATGGTTGTATTGTGGATCCGTTTAATTCAAACGTTTGTAGTTTTTATTTTTTTTTATTTGTGATAAAAACTGCTGATTGGAAATCGAAATGCAATCTATATTTGCATTGGTATTCGTACACACGCATATTTTCATGTATTCCCGCTCATTGTATGTATGTGTTACGTTTGTTTATTTGTGTGCAACTTCATGCATTCATTTATTTTCGTTGAAATCATAAAATTTGATACTTGCAGCATCAACAACATTTGCAAAAATATAAATGTAAAAATTAAATCGAAATTATAAAAGCTTAATATTTGTCGTGAAAATTGTCCAATCAATTTTCAATGAAAGAGAATAAAAATCTACATCGCGAAGAGAGAGGAAATCATAAGAAGAAATATTAATTTCCTTTTTCCATTTGAAATTGACATTTTTAATTTTACGAAGGAGAAAAGAAGAAGAAAAAAAATCTGTTGAAAGCAGAGAAAAGTTATTTGGTAAAGAAGGGAAAAATTATCGAAACTCATTAAAAGCCAATCAAAAATTGTAACGATTGTGAAAAACAGAATAACACTTTCAAAGAAATGCAATTCAATAAAAACAAGTTTGAATAAATTCAATGCAAAAAAATGCTGTTTTTGATTTTTAGCTACTTTTACGGTATGTGACGGCTGCAGCTGAAAGAGAGGTCAACGTAACGTTTTCTTCGAATTTTCAAAATAAATAAACTAGGAAAGAAAAATGTGAGATATTCGATTTCTTAAGAAACTCTTCACTCCATCTTATCTTTTCTGATCTCAATATTTCTCTTGTGGACGGATTGTGCATTTTGGTGCACAAAATACAGGAATGTTAATACAATTTTTCTAGCACATTCAGTTTTCGAGATATTTGAGACCAAAATATTTGACCATTTAAAATAAATAATAACGAATATCTCGGAAACTAAATGTGCTACGAGAATTCTGTTAACATTTACGGATTCAGCATACCAAAATACATTTAATACAACTTTTTACAAAAATTTGAAAAAATTAAAAAAAAAAATTTATTTTTTTTTTTAATTTTTTTTTTATTTTTTTTTTTTTTAAATTTGGCAGAAATGCCACTTTTCGACAATTTGAAAGTTGAAAGTATTTCACGAAAACAGACGTGAAAATATAGAAATGAATATAAAATAAAAAATATGCCCAACTTTTATTAATTAATTTGCAAATTGCACGGAGTTTGAAAAAGTTGAAGTTGACATTTTCCTGTGTCACACAATTAACCTCATTTTAATTTTTTTTCCTCTTCTTCTTTTACCCAATTTAAATTGAAATCCATTTTCGCAACAGCAACACTGAAAGTTCTTCTCTCTCTCTCTCTCTCTCTCTCTCTCTCTCTCTCTCTCTCTCTCTGTGGGAGTAAATGATGTCCTGTCGCTTGACGTGAAGGACGCAAGGGGAAAAAATTCGATCTCTTCACCCACAACCTCGCCAATGAAAATAGCAATTTTCTCAGAACTCCAATTTAAATTTTTCCCAAAAAAAAGAAGGAGAAGAAGAAGAAGAAGAAGAAGAAGAAGAGGAGAACAGTTACACCCGAATATAACTGCGAAATCGTAGAATTCAAAAGAAGTTACAGCAAAAATATTTCTGCGATTATTAATGATCGAGCAGCAGCAGCAGCAAACGACAAACTTGTTGGCCGCATTGACAAAGTAATCAAATGACAAAAAAAAAAAAGAAAGAAGGGGAAAAAAAATCGCCTGAATAAATGGCAACTTTTTGGCAAACGAAAAAACGGAAACCCATGCAAATGAGTTTCCGAATGGCGTGGCGAGCGCTTCCGCCAGCAATTTCCTGACAGCGCTGGAGCGTCATTTTGCTGCAGACATTTATAAGGAATTTTAATAAATTATCGAGCACGCACACGCACACGAACACCCACGCGAAATCGAGGATAGCAAGGAGTTTGCAAGGATAACGAATGTCTTTCAACGGATTTTACGAAATCGAAATGCGTTTTTGCGTCTTTGCCTACGAAAAGGCGGAGAGAGAGAGGGAGGGAGGGAGTGGGAGACAGAGAGAAGGAGTGGGAGAGGGAGTGGGAGAGAGAGAGGGAGAGGGAGTGGGAGAGAGAGAGTTATCTGCGTCATCTCTAGATGGGGTTGTAAAAGGGGGGAAAAAATGGGTGAAACGCGCCCCACACGATTTATCATGACTGCAAAATCGTCGTATTTAAATTGCTTGACAATTATTACATCGATGACAGGAAATGAAAAATAGACATTTTTGCCATTTTAGGGTGGAATTCCAACGGTCGAGGGGGATGGAAAGGGTTAAAAACTCATTCATGGATGAAACAAAGACAAATTAGAATCTCTGAGCACAATTAATGACGAGAGAGTTGCGAGCATCAGCAGCAGAGAGGAAGATTAAGTTTGTCATCAACGATTCACGAGAAGAAAAAACGCGGATTGAAGCAGCAAGAAATTCGTATTTAAATTTGCAGAAATCTAGTGAAAATTTCGCTTGAGAAATCTAAAGAAAACTTCAGACTTCACCGTCACTTTTTCTTTATTTATTTTAATTCCTAATTTGGCCCTCATAAAATCCTACAGTTAATTTACAATCACGAAATTCTCTTCGCTGTTTCCAGCGGAAAAACTAAAAAAAAAAAACACAAATCAGTCGCCGTCATCTACGCCCGCCCGCGACCCACTTCACGTGCTCGAGAAGAAATGTCGTCCTTTGCTCATTTGTTGGAGTTTTGAATAAATCGACAAATATTTGCCGAAAATGCAGCCGTAGTTCAGTGGAAATTTCGTATTTGTTGACCGACTCACTCACTCTGGTGGCGGCTGGCAACGCTGGCAGGCGTTCCGCCGAGTGCGCCAGCAGGCCAGCAGCCAAAATGGATTCTCCTGCAAAGCTTAATTAAAAGTACGAAATATTTTTTTTTTTTATTTTTTGAGTTCGTCTATTTGTTCGCTTGTTTGTTCGCTGTTTTTTTTTTCATTTACTTGTTTGCTCGTTTGTTTGTTTGTTTGTTTGCTTTTTTAACGGTTGTCTTGGAGGAATACAATGTTTTTGTTGTTGGAATTCTTATATTTTACTTTGTAACTTTTCTGCTTTTATTTTCTAGCTTACCTTTGAAAATTTATTTAGATCCGTTTTAGTTATTTTTTTCGTTATTTCAAATTTAAACAAGGAGCTCCTCGGAAGATTTTTTCCTCACCTTCTTTTTATGTTTATTGTATTTCAACGAATTGCAAATTAACGACTTGCAATTTTCTCATTTCAACGTGGCTGCTACACTCAGTCAGTGTTGCCAACGTTATGGAAAAATCACGTGTTGATGTTTATTATCTGGCGCGGTGCGGCTTCTCGTGGCATTTTGCTGAAAAGATTGAGAAGAGATGGCAATTTGATATGAAATTTGAAATCTTCATGGAACTTTTATTATTTTTCTCATATTCCTCATTTATTTTAGAATTCTATATTGAAATTCTCATAATATTTTTAGTCATAGTTAAAACTTTTAAAATAATTGCTTATTATTTACATTTCTTGATTTTTGTTTTTTTGAACAATTATTTAAGAAGCAATTTATCATTTATTTATTTTTTTTTTATCCCGGAACAATAATAAAGAAAATCTCATTTTACAAATTTATCCACTCGGCCGCCAATTCACCACCTCATCAGTCAAGTGAAATGAAAACAAAAAATTATAACGCAAACACTAACGTCTCGTCATCATCATCATCATCATCATCATCATCAGTATTATCATCAGATATTTTGGGAATGAATAAACTCAACGCAGACGAAGCTGCATTAGAAAAACGAAAGAAAGCAAAAACTTTCACACGCGACTCTCATAAACATCTCAAGTGGGATACTCAACTCAATTCGGGTGAGTTGAAACATGGGATAGAAGTTCGCAACCACAACAACAACAACAACAACAACAACAACAACAACAACAACCCCACCATATCACGAAGATGCAATCAGCCTGCTGATGGGGAAGTTTTTGCTCTCTGATGCAGTGAATTCAAGTGCAGAACATGAAATTTAAATTTCGACAAGGGAAAAGCGACAGACTGACAAAAAGGGGGAGGAAAAAAGAGGTTGTGTGGCAATATTCCACCTCTTTATCCCCATCATCCCCCCCCCCCTTCCACAACTTGTATGTCAGAAACTAAGTTAGACAAAAAGAAAAGAAGTGAAAAGACTGACAGTGAGATAGAAGGCTGTGGATTTAAAAAAGCCACGGAAGAGACAGAATATCATGGATGTAGACGGTCACAGACAGCGACGACCAACAAAAGAAAACTACTTAAAAATCCAGCGACCACCAACACAGATATTCACATGAAATAGACGACGGCAGACAAGAACACACGAAAATCCCATGCCGTTCAAACCTTTTGGAGCTTCAGAAGTCTCAATCTACGAACAGATTGAGGTTCAGACGAACATATCTGGCTTCAGACAGACAGTGTTGTGGACAGACAGTGTTGTGTGGACAGACAGTGTGGAGAAGAAGGTCAGATTCTGATCCAGAAGAAGACATTTCAGTTTCCATGAAGGGGATCCGATGAAGATGGGGAGATTCTGATCTATACGCAGACTTTCCGAACTATACGGAGAGATGGCTATCAAGATTTAGAGCCATTCTGGCAAATACTGTTCCGAAAATCACATGTTTCAGTCTTTATAGATAATCACCAAACGATTCCCATGAATCCCTGATTCTTGCTCAGATAGCTTTGAGAGGAAATCAGACGTACGAATTCCGACAGATAGTTAGATTCCCATTCAGATTGATAGATTCCGATGCAAATGGACGGACACTGGATCAAAACGGACGACCGACCCGGTCAGGCAAACAGATTACAATTCAAGCGTGAAGATTCCAATTTAGATGGAAGACCCTGATTCAGACTCCGATCGCGACGGCCAGTCCACGCGTCGACAGCATATCTGTGAGATTCTTTGGAAATGGAAATGAATCCGATCGCATACATAATCGTAATCTGCTACTTAATGGATCGCATAAAATGAAATTAATTCGCCTGGCATGAGCGCGGCGACGGTGGCAGTCTTTGCCATCATTAATAGACTTCAAGGCGACGCTCAGATGGTGGTACGGGACGGGACGGATGGCCAGAGGGCGTCGGCAGGAGTTGGTAAAATGAGAGAATATTTTTAGCCTTGTGCGGAGCAGATTTTCAACACAGAATTAACAAGTACAGCGAGCACCTTAACACTTTGTTGGACTCCATAAAACGGACGTTTATGGGGCGAGAAGTGCACTCACTTCACTTTTAATTAAAAAATCAAATTAATTAAAACTCTTTTGACTGCGGTGGTCGATGTGGCGTTGGGAGTCTCGGTCGGTGGCCACCGATGCATCTGGTGATCATATGTTAGAAGGAACCCGAAGAAAACGGCAAGAAATCTCATTAATGGCTGTCATTATTTTGATGACATTATAATTCACCAAACTGAAATTAGATTTCGCGCTCGGTTGCAGTTAATATGTGACTCGAAAATCCCTCTAAACGTGCTCATGCATGTAAAATGGTTTTCATTTTGATTAAAATGTATGAATTTCCTCCTCTTTCAAATCCCACATTGTGATCCCCAGTCATTGTGTGGTGTTGGCAACTCGTACAGCAGCCCACCAAAATATGACACTCATTTGTGTATTTTTAATTGTTCTTCTTCTACCAAAAATCCCAGGTGATCGATGATCAGATCTCCCTTTTCGCGTATTAATTGCGTGCGTCAGAGCTGTCAAAAAGTCTTTTAAAAAAATTCCCAAATCATTCCCATCATTCAAAATTCAAATCAACTACAAAAACCAACTCTTCAAAATCAAATCAACGCGCTGAAATTCAGTGAAATCCATTTAATGTCTTTCATTTACTGAGCTCTCGAAAACTCACGAAAACTTTTAATGAACTTTTGTAAAACACTTCAAATAAATGGATTCAATGCTTCGGGGATGAAAGCGGACTGTTTTTTGTTTTTTGTTTTATTATTATCTTTCCTTTTTGGGTCACAGGATTTTCTATCAAATACAAGCAGCATTAAAATTGATTCAAGTCAATTTCAAAAGTTGTCTGTTTAATGATTGTTTGTGCTTTGTTCGCACAGGAATCGAAGAAGTAGCTGAATGCGCTCAAAAGAAAGGAAGGAAGGATTGAGTATTATTGGGGATACGAAGGCTAATAATGGTCTGACTCAAGTGGAGGGAGAAGAAGAAGGGAAGGAAAAGGTTGAAAGTTAAGAGAGGAGAAGAGAAATCGCATGGGTCAGATTAGAAAGTTACAACAAAAAAAGGATAAATGAGAAAACTTTAAATTAGGGTAGACAGTGATAGAAATGGGTGAGAAAAATTAAAGTGAGTGAGAATGAGAGTGGGGCGGCTGGTGGACTGGCTGGTGGAACGAATGGTGGGCTGGTGGAATGAGTGGTAGACTGCTGGGATAAATGATGCGCTATTGGATGGCCAGATGATGGAACGATTGAGGGGCTGGTAGGACAAACAACGGGCTGGTGGGACAAACAACGGGCTGGTGGGACAAACAACGGGCTGGTGGGACGAATGGTGGGCTGGTGGAATGAGTGGTAGACTGGTGGGATAAATGATGCGCTATTGGATGGCCAGAGGATGGAACGATTGAGGGGCTGGTAGGACAAACAACGGGCTGGTGAGACAAACAACGGGCTGGTGGGACAAACAACGGGCTGGTGGGACGAATGGTGGGCTGGTGGAATGAGTGGTAGACTGGTGGGATAAATGATGCGCTATTGGATGGCCAGAGGATGGAACGATTGAGGGGCTGGTAGGACAAACAACGGGCTGGTGAGACAAACAACGGGCTGGTGGGACAAACAACGGGCTGGTGCGACAAACAACGGGCTGGTGGGACAAACAACGGGCTGGTGCGACAAACAACGGGCTGGTGGGACAAACAACGGGCTGGTGGGACAAACAACGGGTTGGTGGGACAAACAACGGGCTGGTGGGACAAACAACGGGCTGGTGCGACAAACAACGGGCTGGTGGGACAAACAACGGGCTGGTGGGACGAACAACGGGCTGGTGCGACAAACAACGGGCTGGTGCGACAAACAACGGGCTGGTGGGACAAACAACGGGCTGGTGGGACGAACAACGGGCTGGTGCGACAAACAACGGGCTGGTGGGACAAACAACGGGCTGGTGGGACAAACAACGGGCTGGTGGGACAAACAACGGGCTGGTGGGACAAACAACGGGCTGGTGGGACAAACAACGGGCTGGTGGGACAAACAACGGGCTGGTGCGACAAACAACGGGCTGGTGGGACAAACAACGGGCTGGTGGGACGAACAACGGGCTGGTGCGACAAACAACGGGCTGGTGGGACAAACAACGGGCTGGTGGGACAAACAACGGGCTGGTGGGACAAACAACGGGCTGGTGGGACAAACAACGGGTTGGTGGGACAAACAACGGGCTGGTGGGACAAACAACAGGCTGGTGGGACAAACAACGGGCTGGTGGGACAAACAACGGGCTGGTGGGACAAACAACGGGCTGGTGGGACAAACAACGGGCTGGTGGGACGAACAACGGGCTGGTGGGACAAACAACAGGCTGGTGGGACAAACAACGGGCTGGTGGGACAAACAACGGGCTGGTGGGACAAACAACGGGCTGGTGGGACAAACAACGGGTTGGTGGGACAAACAACGGGCTGGTGGGACAAACAACGGGCTGGTGCGACAAACAACGGGCTGGTGGGACAAACAACGGGCTGGTGGGACGAACAACGGGCTGGTGCGACAAACAACGGGCTGGTGGGACAAACAACGGGCTGGTGGGACGAAAGAAAATTTGGAAGAAGGTAAGAAATGAAAAATAGAGCATATCGAGTGGATTTCCGGAAGAAAGTTAATTTGTTTGATTTCACCGAAATTCAAACGCTTCAGAGGTCAAGACCAAGGTCATTCAGCTAAGGACGTGTTGACTGTGTGAATTATTGTTATAATGATTGAGTAAAGAATAAATTAGCTGATTAATGGCACCACAATTTTGTATTATAGTCACTTTTAGTTAATTTGATTCCCCTTCAACATTTACGATTTCAATATATTTGCCAGTTTCGTGGAATTCTATACTTTAATATGGGATTTCATCCTTTATGAATTTTAATACAATGAGAATCTTTTAATTCTTGTTAGCTTGTGAAAAGCTTTTCGATTTTTAATGGGAGTTACTAATATTTTTAAAAAAGCCTTTCAATGTTTGAATTCGTTTTGAATTCGGAAATTTAAAACTCTTAATGAGAAATTTCCTGTAAAAGGCAAAATTATAATCTGTGGGAGTTATTAAAGTTGGCGGCAGCTTTTGTGGGATTTATTAAAGTGTGAATTTACCGGATTTCATTTTCATTAATTTTTGGATGTGGCATTATATTTTGTGTGGAATGTGTGGTGTACTTTTTTTTTTTTTGTAACTGTAGTCGGGAAAATGGAATTAACTTGTGGGGAAATCAACTGATAACTTTTTTAAATCCTTCCTTCTTCACACTTGTTTTCCCCACCAGATGGCGCTACAATCTGCTCAATTAATTTGCTGGCTTTGTTTATTTATCTGGCTGTCTATCTGTTTGTGTATTTAAATTAATGATATTATTTTGCCAGGACGTGATTCGCATAAAATCATCGTTTCTACAAAAACCCTCCCTAAAAATCACACTTTTACGACGAAATCGATTTTAATTAACTGATTTTCACGTAGAAAACTGTGAAGATATAAATATCTGATAAAATTATAGTTGTGTCAATATTATATTTTATTTTTTATTATATTCTTGGCCATCATAGTTTCTCTCATGAGAGAAAAGTTATTTTACATAACCTCAAAAAATCGCACAACTCAATTTAATTTGCATAAAAATGCAACCGAAAATTTGTAAATACTTGAAACCTGTTTACGGCTGAAGGACTCTTCACGCTCTTCATGCACGACGACAAACAATCCAGTTTTAGGCACACGAGGACCACGCGTGGAATATCATCGCTGAAACGTTTCACATCCCATTCCATTCCACGTTCCACTTGCCCACTAAACTAAAATCTACACGAAACCAACGAGCGGGGGGGGGGGGATTCAGCTCTGGGATTGCAAAATATTTGTGTTCGCTTCATTTCACAATTCCTTTTTTCCCTACAAACGAAATGCAATTTAATTGTCATTCACTCGAATTTGCATTCCATTTAAAATTCGTTTCATTTTTTGCTGTTGATGTTTGATTTTAATTTCACTTCGATATTCCTGATGAGCGATAAAAGAATTCATTGGAGTGGATCTCGTTATAGATTCAAAAAATTCAAGTATTTGTTTTATAAATTTATGAGGAATAGAAAGCTTTTTTCATAACTCATTTAATTTAGAAAATTTAGCCTCCAATATTTCAACAGATTTCAATTAATTGTGATAATTTGAAAAGAATTTAAATATAAATTAAATTGTAAAATCAAATCGAAAATTTTAAAAATTCTCCCAAAAATATTGAGAAACTTATTTTATATGAAAATTGTTAGATTAATGACAAAATAATTTTTTCAATTCACTTTTGTTAGTTAAATTTTTCACTTGTGCTTTGTTTTAATATTGTAAAAATAAACCAAACAAAATAATTTATCCACTTTTCAAGGTGAAATTCTTAACTGGATTTCATTATTATTAGCTGTCAAAAAAGACGGCAAAGAGTTACTGAAAAAACCTCATAACTTCTTTATTAAAGTTAGACGAATAAAAGTGAACTAAAAAATAACCAAAAATGTTACCAAAACTCTCCGTAATCAACATGAATGATCAACTCAATCCGCGTATTTGAACGCGACCACGAAAATGCCAAAAGTAGCCAACTAACGAATGAAGCCAACTAACGAGCGCCAGCCAACAATCCGAATTGCATTCAAAAACGCTTTTTAAGCCGCTTTTTAACCTGCTGCTCCAAATCTGCGCCATTCTCGCCCTCCTCGCCACCCCCGCGCCCTCCTCGCCACCCCCCTCGCCCTCCGCGACCCCTTTTTTCCACTCCCGCATACGTCGTCGTGAACGTCATGAACTCCATTCAAATTATCATTAACATTTATTGACAAAGCTGAAACGCTTACAAATGCAATATATTTCGCGGTCATTTTGATTAGCATTTAGCTGACACTACAAAAACCGGCAACAAAAAGCGGCAACAAAAAGCGGCAACAAAAACCGGCAGCAAAAGCAACAACAACAACAACAATAATAGCGGCAACAACAACAAGGCCGAAGCAACGAAAGCCAGCAGCAGCGGTTGACCGCAATAGATAAACGAAACGCTTTAAATTAGTTGCGTCAAATATCTTCATCTCTCTGTTGGCGATTAATCATCGCTAAAATACCGACTACACAAGGACACACACGCACACACACACACCCACACACACACACACACACACACACACACACGCCCACACGCATGCACACACACACGATTGCAAGATTGTAGTTCAGTGAAGACGTTTCAGAATCAGTGAAAACGTCATCCGTGTTTGTCAGTTATAACTAAAATTATTTGTCACATCACGACGCAGCAGAAAACTCCAGTTCACAAAAACTAACGTTAATAATAATTTTTACAAAATAATTAATTCAAAAGTAGAGCAAAAGGAACAAAACAAAGACAACAATCATCATCACTCATTCACAAAAACCAAGAAGTGTGGCAAGGAAGGCTAATCTGCGTATTAGGTAACGATGAACCAACAACAATAACGACGACGACGAAGACGAAGACGACGACGACAACGACGAAGACGACGAAGACGACGACGACGACGAAGACGAAGACGACGACAACAACAACAGCAACAGTGCAAACAAACGTAAGACAAAAACAACGCAAACATGTTGAAAGCGACACAACAAAGCGAAGCGAAACGCTGGTTGTTGATCGGCGATCAACAGAACGAAAACTGACCACACCGAACACCGAACAGCGAACACCGAACACCGAACATGTAAATCGGTGGTGAGTGAGTGAAGTACACGAAATGACACGAAATGGAAACTTTTCACAAACTTATTTTCTTTGCACGAACAAACTGATGCACACACACAAACACACAAACATATATAGTATGTCGGCATGTAAGGCGTTAAGAAGCAGCGAGTACAGCGAAGATGAGTGTTATTGCTTTTTTATTATATAACAAGCGAAGAAGACAACGAGAGCCAAGCAGCGTTTTTTCTCAACAGCTTAATTTCAATATTTTATGAGTTGACTTATAAAATTTGCATATCAATGAGAATTAAATGCAAAGAGATTTAGCCGAAAAAAAACAGGTAAACTTAACAACTGAAATTAAATTGTTTTACTGCACTTTTTTTTAAAGCTGAAAATATAAATTTATGATACAACTTTTAATCAAACAATCTGTGCAAAACACCAATTTAATTTTTTAACATTTTAACACCAACAAAAAAAAACACAACACAATCAAAACATAAAGAGGAATCAAGGCAACGGAAGCCGCGATCGTATTGATTTCCTAATTATCGCGCTAATAGTTGCAGCGCTGATGATGATGATGATGATGATGATGATGATGATGATGATGATGATGATGATGAGTAAAGTTTACAAAACCAATACTGCAGACAACAACAGCAACAACAACAGACGCGTGTAAATGAAATAAACAAAAACAAGACGAAACTCTCAAGCTGTTTAATAATCGCGCCAACAACAACAACAATCAGTTGGTTGTTCGGGTGTGCGGCGGCGTCACCGCGCGACCGAAGATGGGGTTGAAATCGAGCGATGAAGAGATGAAGAGAGCGAAAATTTGTGGAGAGAGAGGAAGAGTGATATTTTAACTTTTATTGCCGCGAACTGATCGCGTTCAGATTGAAAAAGGCGGTCAAACGAAACGGTCGGCGGAAGCGGAAAGCGAGAACGAGACTCGAACTTCGCACCAACGCGTGAAACGCGTCAGTGAGTTGGAAAAGAAACGATTTTTGTTTTAAGAATCAAAATGGAAGCAAAATCGAATCAAAAAATTATTATTCACTAAGAAATCCATTTTGTAGTGAATAAAAAACTCCAAAATTTCTAATTGTCTATGAATTATTATTTAAAATAATTATTTATGGAAGAATAAGTTTAAAGAAATTATTAAATTGACGATTATCATTAAAAATGATTGTTAAATCGAAAGAAAGAATTCCGTGATTGTTGTTTCTGATTAAAAAGAAATAAGGAAGACTTCGTTTTTACGATTAAAATACAATATTGAGATAACTTTTGTGCGCTCGAGAAACTTATGAAAGCAAAAATTGTGAAATGAAAATTTTATATTATTCGAAACTCAAAAGTAATTTAAAATTTTATGGATAATAAATGACGAGGTGGTTGAGATGAGGAAGTGAAAAAACTCTACTTTCCTGAAACCTGATTAAAAAAAAGATTAAAATAAAAAATTTCCAAAAATAAAATATATTAAAAATAAAAATTTGAAATTAAAAAAAAATCTGGTAAAAGTGGAGTGAATTTTTTTTTTTTTTTTGCTTTTAAGGTTTTGAAATCTTTTAAGGTTTTGAAATCTTTAGAGGTTTTGAAATCTTTTAAGGTTATGAAATCTTTTAAGGTTTTGAAATCGTTTAAGTGTTTGAAATCTTGTTTGCAAAAGAAAAGGTGGAAAAATTCCCAAGCCATTCATTTCTCGATCGATCGAAGAATCGAACTTTCATTCACGAAGCACAGAAATGCAGATCCTTCCGCGCTCCTTAACGTTCCTCGCGCTCCTGCTGCTGCTCGTGCTGCTGCTGCACCGCACCTCCGCGAAGGATTTGGTGTGCCAGATGATCGAGGCGAATCATTACGTTTGCGAGCGGCATGAAGTGCGCACGGCTGACGGTTACCTGCTCACCGTGCAACGCATACCGCCGCCTGCGTCGCCAACGCGCCCTCGTGCCGCCGCACACTTTCGTCCTTTCGTGCTGATGCACGGCTTGATCGGCTCCGCGTCGGACTTCGTGTTGGCCGGCCGCAAGCGCGCACTCGCCTGCCTCCTGCACGAGCAGGGCTACGATGTGTGGCTGCCGAACGCACGCGGCACCACCTACTCGAAGCGCCATCGCGACTTCGACTCGTCGTCGCCGCCCTTCTGGAACTTCACGTGGCACGAGATCGGCTACTACGACCTGCCGGCCATCGTGGATCACGTCTCGCGCGTAACGGGTCAGCGGCAGCTGCATTACGTCGCTCACTCGCAGGGCTCGACCGTGTTGTTCGTGCTGCTCTCCGAGCGACCCGAGTACAATGAGCGCTTCGTGTCCGCCTCACTGATGGCGCCCGTGGCGTTCTTGACGCATCTGCGAAGCCCGCCGCTGCGCTTGCTGGCTGCGGAGAGCAACTACATTGAGGTTTGTAAGGGGAAACTCTTGCTGGAGAGAGAGAGGGAGAACGAGAAAGATAGTTGCCAAGGAAAGGAGGCAGAAAGGGAGAGACGGTTCAACGGTTTCACTTCTCTGTAAACTTTCTCATTTTTTATATGAAACAAATTTAGGAAAATCAATCTCTCTCTATCTCAGCCTTCATGGTTCTCCAGCCTCTCCTATTTCACCGTAATCTCTCGTCTTACTCACCACCAGAGTGGCCGCTCTTCTCTTTAATTCCACAACAAAACAGTATAATGTAACTGTAAAAACTGTGGCTCGTTTTTATTTTATTCGCAACTAATTTGTTTCTTTTCCTTTTCACTTTTTCCCTCTATATTTGCGTCCTTGTTTTTCTTTGTTTCGTCTGCCTGAGTTGGATTTGAATTTGAAATTTCGCGCTTACAATTGGATTCAATTACACACCAACACACACCAACACACACACACACACACACACACACACGTTACCTCTTACTGGCACCAACACACCCGCAGGCGCTTCTAAATCACCTGGGATTACATGAGCTTTTTCCATCGACCGCTCTAAATCAGCTGGGAGGACACCTGCTGTGCGGCCCGAACGCACCCACGCAGAACCTCTGCCTGCTGCTCACCTTCCTGTCCGTCGGCTTCAGCGACTACCAAGTGGATCGGGTAAGTAAAGTTTAAAGTTTACTTTAAAACGCAATAAAATGTGAAAAAAGAGTGCAAAATATTAGCAACTTTTATTGCACTCTTGAGCCGATTTTTTTTTTTTTTTTTTACCAAAATTCCAACTACGTTGATATACGAGCACCAGAAGGGAGTTTCAACGTGTGAAGGGAGGGAGGGATGGGGGGATTTTTTGATGGTTTAGATCCAGACTGGAATTTCTACGAGTAGCAAAACATTTATTTAAATTTACATTTTAAGCGTTTGTGTGGGTTGCGAGAGGATCGTGGTACTGAATTGAGAGGAGGAAGATGTTCGGTTGGTTGGAAGGTGGGAAGGAAGAGGGGAGAAGAACAGTTATAAAACTGAAGAAAGTTTTCCAAATTGTCTTTTCCCCTCACGGGCTTCACACGAGGAAATACGTGGCAACCGAGTGTGTGTGTGTGTGAGTTGGTAGCAAGTGCAAGCAGGAGATTTACTAGGTGCCAAAAAATTCCAGCATGCAAATACGAGTAGAAAAAAGAATTACCTCTGAGAGAGAGAGAGATAGAGAGCGAGAGCGGCAGAGGCATCCGAAGCAACTCACACAGCAATGAAGAGAACAACAGGAGCGGCTGACGGGTGATCAGAACTGATTAAATTCGAAAGTATTTGCAAGAGAGTGGATTATTATGTTCCGTTAAGTTCGGATAGTTAGGCAGAGAGAGAGAGAGAGAGAGAGCGCGAGAGAGAGAGAGAGAGAGACCGCGAGAGAGAGATTATAAATGAAATGATGACTCTCTGTCACCCATCAAAAACTTCATTTTACTTCATTTTCCAGCTCATTTTCTTCTCGTACTTTTGTCACGCCTTGCAAACTTAGTAGAATTTAAAAAATTGAATTTAAAAAACGAAGACTCATCACAATTTTCGAAAATTCTTTTTTTTAATTATTTCCTTTTTATTTTTGGGGCGCGCCTTTGCCATCCCCGATTGCGCTACCGAGCGACACCGCAACCTAATCGATTTGTATGCCAGAACGTACAGCTTCACATAAATATCAAATGCCACCTTGAGAACCCATAAATTTCCTGGCCTTCTGAGCCAAAATACTAACTTTTCTTCAAACACACGCACACACACACACACACACTCAGGCACAGGCACAGGCACACAAACACTCCTTTGACGCTCCAGCAGGCTCTTCTCACAAAAGAAATCTCCGAGTACAGCATGCGAAAAGACATTCAAGAGATAAAAAAAAGCGCACCTCTAAATTTCCAAATGTTCCAAAGAACAAACACTATGAAACTCCAAGATCGTATTTCGCTCACACACACACACACTGGCGTGCATTGCCAGTTGCCAGGAGGCTTTGCATGTAGACTCACACATACATTGAAAGCAGCTGGAGCAGCTGGAACACCCATTTAAGCTCTCCGTAATAAGCATCACATGTTGTGTGCCGAGCTAAAAAATGAGAGACAACAAAACTTACTTGTTTCCACTTTCAGCAGGTATTTACACGGTATTAAGTTGTCTCCCTCTGGCGCGCCTTCCATTCTACGCCTCTGTTGAGCTTCTTTTCCTTCCTGCAGAGAAAGGATGACACTTTTGTTCCAAGCAACAAAATTTAAATTTCGGTAGCATTTCGAAGTTGCTTGACTTAAGCCAAAATGAGCACACATGAGCCAAAAAGCTTTGCTTCGAGTTGGTAATAAAAAACAAAAACTTGCCTCTCACATGCTTCACCTTCAAAATAATCTCGGCCAGGGATTCACAAACAATGCTTCGCAGAAATATCTTACTGGTCCACGATGAAACGAAAAGTTTTATAAAAGTTCTTTTTTAATAAAAATAACTACACAATTTTGTTGTAATAAACTTTACAAAATTTTTAATTCAAAAATAAAAAAAAGTTTTTAATTAAATTTTAGATTGTTTTTAAGTTTAAAATTTCCAAACATATTTCTTTATATCTCAAGTCTATTTTAGAATATTAAAATGCGATTTTATAATTATTGACAAATACATTTCAATTTGCAGAAATACTTCAAAATTCAAATATAATTCCAGATTTCATACTATTTCAAATTTTAGAATTTGCAAACTTATTTCACAATATTTCACAACGATTTTAGAATATTTAAATTTGATTTTGCAGCGTTTACATGCAATTTCGAATTTGCAAAAATGCATTCAATAGGAAATACAAATTAAATTTCGTACTTGATTTTCATTTCACTTAAAATTTAATATTTCCAAACACATTTGTAATATTTCATGTCGATTTTAGAATATTTCAACTAGATTTTCTACCTTTTTGCATGTAATTTCAAATTTCCAAAAATACTTTAGAAAATTCAAGTATTATTTTGGAAATCTTCGATGAAGTTATGATTTGCTTTTAAAAAATAGAAACAAACGTTGAGTGAAATATGAATTCGGTTTTTATTTCATTACTGAATTCAGACATGAAAAGGGGAAGCAAAATAATTTCAATTTAATGAGGGAAGACTGAACAATTTTCAATAATTCGGTAGACCGCATGAACTTTGCGGTTTGGGAAACACTGATGGAGAGAACTTGCATGCTTGTGAAACGACACGGAATTTCGTTATCTCTCTCATTTAGCGTGGAACTCTGAATCTATTGTTATTGTTGTGGTTGACATTTGATTATTTTACTTCTCTGACGCTTGCCGAGTCAAATGGCTGATGGCCACTCAAATTTTCTTCAACGTTCAACTTGCTTTACAAACCGATTTATTTTGGTGAGCAGGTGATTATCATATTAATCACTTGATTTCAAATTTCGACCACCAAATTTCTGTTGTACGATCGGTACAGTGTGACGAAATTCTGTTGTTCAGCAAGAAACAATTGATAAAGAAATAAATTTCAGAGATTTAGTGACATTTAGAGTTGTAAATTAAAAAAAAAAAAAAAATACACTAAAATATTCGGTTTTCATAACTTATGAGATTCATGACCAAAATTCATAATTAGATGAATAGAAATGTTCACTTCGTTTATAATACCAAAACTCACAAATTCATGTTTGTTAAAAACTCCATGCAATAATCGAAATCGACAGAGTTCAAGACGAAAATCGACATCGAGGCGAAAATCAAAATTGGAACCGACGATCAATCGGTAGGTAACAAGAGAAGAAAGAAAAATCCATTTATTTATTGGCTTAACTAAAATTTCGTAGGAATTTCCATTTATTGTCATTTCAGCACAACGGCAACCCTGGCACCCTGACACGATTAGCACCTACAAATTGAAAGCTTCTCCACAAATTCAGTATCAGGCGCACAGTTTCCATAGCGAGTAAATTTGCCTTTGAAAGTGTGTTCTAGCCGTAAGTTAATTAGTGGCGCCGGTCTCTCGTAACAGCCTGCTCGCTCTATCATAGCAACTGCAAACTAGCAGAGAGTGAGAGAGCAGCTGAACGCGAGATTGTGCTGCTAGTGAACATGACAGCCTGGTAGAAAGTGAATGAAATCTGCTCACTGCGGATGAATTCAAAAAAGGTTGGGAATTCACAATAAGTATCCCTGCTTGCTTGCAAATTCTGTGCGCCTGATTGATTGAGTTGTATTTGAATTCGGCAGAATTTCTTTTCACAATTCGATTTTCGAGGAGTGCGACGAGATTTTCAGACAGAAAGAAAATCCACGCAATTTGAGTAACTTTTTCGAGAAACCGCAAGATATTCAAATAATTCTTCCTGAATTTAGTGAAATAAATGATATTTGTGTTAAAAATGAGATCATGTTTTGGTTTTTTTATATTTATTTATTTATTTGTCTTAAAATATTTAGTTTGCTTCCGGCTGAAGTTGCAAGGTTTTGTTGTGTTCTTTCCTTTTATTTTGACGTTTATTTGATTTTAGCGATTCCTGCTCATATCCTTGTGCCTGCAAAGGAAACCGGAAGCACCACAGATTCACATACACACATACATATACTTTCAGCTTAAGTTGTTGGCGGCTTCCATTGCAAAGTCATGACAGAAACTCGCTGCAACAATGCTGCACACGAGTTGCTTTCGCTGCAGTTGCAAAAATGCAGTACTTCTGCACACACAACACGCACTCCTCAGCGACACCGCCTCTCCCTCCCCACAACGAAAACAGTTAACCCAACAACGTATTCATACGTGAGCTCATAAGAAACTGAAAGACGGTGAAACGGAAGCTGCCGGATGTGCTTGGAATCTCGCTACTTGATTCGCAAGAATTTCAAGATTTTTAGTAGATAGATTTCTAAAATCAGTGTTTTCTTTTTATTTTAAATTCCAGTGCTTATACGAGCATGTGTAAGTATTGGCTTATATGTGTGTGTGTGAATCTATTGATTGCACTTCGAAATTGAAAATTTATATTGTGCCAGTTGCCACGCAAAAGCGATTTTAACTTCACGTTAAATCGCTCATAAGTATTTACAGCTGCTATTGAGAAATCGTTTAATTTTTTGTCTGCAAATTTCTTCTCTTTTTCAGCATCTTTTTCCACGTATTTTCGAAACAACACCAGCTGGTATCTCACGCAAACAATTTCTGCACTTCGGTCAACTTATCACTTCCGGTGAGTGAGTGAGTGTGCGGATTTTATCACATCCGCCACCCCGTCGTCGTTTTTTTTTCACATTAAAAATTCTTGCAGGCAGATTTCAACAGTTCGATTACAATTCGAAAACCGAAAACTATGAACGCTATAAACAAAAATCGCCACCTGAATATAATCTCCGTAATGTGCGAGTGCCGCTGAATATCTTCTATGGTAGTCGAGATCTGCTGATGGATAAAAAGGTGAATTTAATTGCTAAAAGCATTAAAAGTTTATCATAAATAGAATATTTGATATGATGAAATTGTTTGAATCACTTCCAGGACGTTCTACGCCTTACAGGAAAGTTGAAAAACACGACTTTCACTCTAAACGAGTTGCTTGGCTTCAATCACATCGACTTATTGTATTCCAGCGAGGCGCCACGATTTATTTACAATAAAATTTTGAGTGCTACGAGGCGTTTCTATAGGTAGGAGACGCTGGATATCTCGGTATTTGCAAGTGTAAATAAACAATAAATGAAGTAATTTTTCGATATTAAATGAAAATAATACGTAAATGTACAAGATATCGTATAAATGTTGAACATCGATTGATGTAAAATGGTAAATTAATCCATGTTACAGTCAATCGATCAAAGTACAATGGCACAGTTAATAGAATATCGATTAATCGAAGAATTGTAGGGCATTATTCATTACTCGGTTAAGTCAAGTAAACCTTAAAAGTAAGCAAAAGAAAAACTCCATACATATATAATTACAATTCTTTTGAAATCCTCTTCTATAATTACAATTCTTTATAAATTGTGTCCGTAGTATGTTTTTATTTATAGATTTAATAATGGATTCCCATTAAGTTTAGATATAAATACATATTATTTATTATTATTACAAATATTATTGCTATAATTATTACGTTAGATCTTCAAATTTTACACAATAATTTTAGCTTTTAAATTAGTTCTTGTTTTAGTTTTTTTTTTGAAGGATTATATAAACATGTAAATTTGTTCCTTTATAGCAAATAAAGTGATTTTATACTTCGTTACGAATATACAACTTTTCTCTTTAAAATCTAAGCCATTAAGATACATCAGCTGGTAGAAAAAATCGAATACTCGATTTGTTTAAAGCAACATCAGTGAGGATGAACTAACTAACGTTCATCTTAGTTTTTGTCAACAAAAAATCTGTTTTCTATGGAATCCATTTATTAGGCGCCGAGTACAGTGAACTAATGTGTAAAAGATTCCCACCTCTACAAAACTCAAGGAACTCAGTTTGCAAAATTAACTCAGTTCAAAGCCAGCACCCGACTGTATGGCGTACAACAGCTTCTCGCGCATTTGCGCCGCTGTACGGAAGGGCGGGAGCTTTAATAGGTTTGTACAGGTGCTCGCTGTGGGCAGACGCTCCATATCGCCAGCGTTTTGTATAATAAATGGCGGATCCAAATCCTAGAGCAATGATTTTATTGAAATTTTGTAACTAATGTGCGGAAGTGGGGAGGCCAACGTTTACTTACCTTGAAACCCAACAGAGGTGGTCGCGAGCAGCTGGTTACAAATTTCAACAGCTGCCTGCGCTGCAGGTCATTAAAGCTCTCCAAAGCCTCCCAGAAGCAAATGATTGATGGATGTTCCGGACTATATTCGCCACCGTACTTGCAGTGCCTTTTCAAGTCCTCCCAATCAATGGGTATCTCAGCGCCCGATATAAGTATCTGCAGCTCCTTGTTGCTGAACATGTACAACCACTCGACGGGCAGCACATTCGCCAGCCCTCTGCGAAACGCTACACAATGCTGACGTATCTGCACGTTGAGCTTGTAGTCGGCCATCAGCTGCAAGTACTCAATGCGATTGGACGAGGTGACTGGAATACTTTGACCATTCGGCTTAAGTTCCACCACTTGCGTGTGGCCCAATGAATTGCTGGCCACGGTGAAATCCAAGTTCAACTCGCTTACATCGCCTTCGTAGTCCTTGAGATACAGCAGGTTCTTGTAGAGTTCCGGATCGAGTGATGCCAGCTGATGTATGTCGACATCGGAATATTTACCGGCCAACTTAGTGAGGAAGAATTCGGCCAAAGGTAATTCGACGAGCAGGTTCTCATAGATAGCTTTACCCAGAATACGTCCAATGAAGTAGTAGTGCTTCACGAAATCGGGTAGGAGGTCGGCGACATTAGGGTTTGGGTACAGTTTGTTGTCAGTTGTGACCCTAGATAAATACGCAACACAATTTATAATTAAACCTCAAGGTACTCAGCGAAACTCACATAAAGAAACCACGATTTGGATCGAAAGCAGTTTTGATGAGCTCGGATAAGAATTCTCGAAATACACCGCCACCATCGATACCAGCTTCATCGAGACCCAAAGACGAGACAAATTGTATACGGAACTTGAGACGTAGATCGGGTTCTAGAAGACGGAAAGTTAGAAAATTAAGAAATTATTTAAGAAAAGATTACAATCATTTCGGCTCAAGCCTTGAATTCAAGTTTGTATTTTGATGTCTTTGAGCAAAGACCATTCTTAAATCATCTGAAGTCGCTGAAGTCTTTGAAGTGTGTTCTTGATGCTGGCTGAAGTCAGTTGAAGACAGGGAATTCTTCATTGACTTCAGCTGAAGCCTATAATATTTCTGAAGTCGATTATAATTATTTAAAATATTTAATCAATTATTTAACCTATTTTAAGCCACCACAAAGTTCAGTATATGAGTACTCCTGTCTTCTGAGACTGTTGCCCACCTCTGAGTCAAATGTAAAAAATTGGCTTCTCGGTTCTAATTTTTGTTTTAAAAGATCGAGCGTCTCTTGTTCTTTTATTAAACTTTTATCATTTTCATGCAGAACTTGGATTTCATGGAAGTATATGAGCGAAAAAGCCAACACAAAGTTGAGTACATGAGTACTCCTGCCTTCTGAGACTCTTGCACACCTCTGGGTCAAATGTAAAAAATTGGCGTCTCGGTTCTAATTTTTGTTTTAAAAGATCGAGCGTCTCTTGTTCTTTTATTAAACTTTTATCATTTTCATGCAGAACTTGGATTTCATGGAAGTATATGAGCGAAAAAGCCAACACAAAGTTGACTACATGAGTACTCCTGCCTTCTGAGACTGTTGCCCACCTCTGGGTCAAATGTAAAAAAATTGGCGTCTCGGTTCTAATTTTTGTTTTAAAAGATCGAGCGTCTCTTGTTCTTTTATTAAACTTTTATCATTTTCATGCAGAACTTGGATTACATGGAAGTATATGAGCGAAAAAGCCAACATAAAGTTGAGTACATGAGTACTCCTGCCTTCTGAGACTGTTGCCCACCTCTGGGTCAAATGTAAAAAAATTGGCGTCTCGGTTCTAATTTTTGTTTTAAGAGATCGAGCGTCTCTTGTTCTTTTATTAAACTTTTATCATTTTCATGCAGAACTTGGATTTCATGGAAGTATATGAGCGAAAAAGCCAACACAAAGTTGAGTACATGAGTACTCCTGCCTTCTGAGACTCTTGCACACCTCTGGGTCAAATGTAAAAAATTGGCGTCTCGGTTCTAATTTTTGTTTTAAAAGATCGAGCGTCTCTTGTTCTTTTATTAAACTTTTATAATTTTCATGCAGAACTTGGATTTCATGGAAGTATATGAGCGAAAAAGCCAACACAAAGTTGAGTACATGAGTACTCCTGCCTTCTGAGACTCTTGCACACCTCTGGGTCAAATGTAAAAAATTGGCGTCTCGCTTCTAATTTTTGTTTTAAAAGATCGAGCGTCTCGTGTTCTTTTATTAAACTTTTATTATTTTCATCCAGAATTTGGATTTCATGGAAGTATATGAGCGCAAAAGCCAACATAAAGTTGACTACGTGAGTATTCCTGCCTTCTGAGACTGTTGCCAACCTCTGGGTCAAATGTAAAAAAATTGGCGTCTCGGTTCTAATTTTTGTTTTAAAAGATCGAGCGTCTCTTGTTCTTTTATTAAACTTTTATCATTTTCATGCAGAACTTGGATTTCATGGAAGTATATGAGCGAAAAAGCCAACACAAAGTTGAGTACATGAGTACTCCTGCCTTCTGAGACTCTTGCCCACCTCTGGGTCAAATGTAAAAAATTGGCGTCTCGCTTCTAATTTTTGTTTTAAAAGATCGAGCGTCTCGTGTTCTTTTATTAAACTTTTATTATTTTCATCCAGAATTTGGATTTCATGGAAGTATATGAGCGCAAAAGCCAACATAAAGTTGACTACGTGAGTACTCCTGCCTTCTGAGACTGTTGCCCACCTCTGGGTCAAATGTAAAAAAATTGGCGTCTCGGTTCTAATTTTTGTTTTAAAAGATCGAGCGTCTCTTGTTCTTTTATTAAACTTTTATCATTTTCATGCAGAACTTGGATTTCATGGAAGTATATGAGCGAAAAAGCCAACATAAAGTTGAGTACATGAGTACTCCTGCCTTCTGAGACTGTTGCCCACCTCTGGGTCAAATGTAAAAAAATTGGCGTCTCGGTTCTAATTTTTGTTTTAAAAGATCGAGCGTCTCTTGTTCTTTTATTAAACTTTTATCATTTTCATGCAGAACTTGGATTTCATGGAAGTATATGAGCGAAAAAGCCAACACAAAGTTGAGTACATGAGTACTCCTGCCTTCTGAGACTCTTGCCCACCTCTGGGTCAAATGTAAAAAATTGGCGTCTCGGTTCTAATTTTTGTTTTAAAAGATCGAGCGTCTCTTGTTCTTTTATTAAACTTTTATCATTTTCATGCAGAACTTGGATTTCATGGAAGTATATGAGCGAAAAAGCCAACACAAAGTTGACTACATGAGTACTCCTGCCTTCTGAGACTGTTGCCCACCTCTGGGTCAAATGTAAAAAATTGGCGTCTCGGTTCTAATTTTTGTTTTAAAAGATCGAGCGTCTCTTGTTCTTTTATTAAACTTTTATCATTTTCATGCAGAACTTGGATTTCATGGAAGTATATGAGCGAAAAAGCCAACACAAAGTTGACTACATGAGTACTCCTGCCTTCTGAGAGTCTTGCCCACCTCTGGGTCAAATGTAAAAAATTGGCGTCTCGGTTCTAATTTTTGTTTTAAAAGATCGAGCGTCTCTTGTTCTTTTATTAAACTTTTATCATTTTCATCCAGAACTTGGATTTCATGAAAGTATATGAGCGAAAAAGCCAACACAAAGTTCAGTATATGAGTACTCCTGCCTTCTGAGACTGTTGCCCACCTCTGGGTCAAATGTAAAAAAATTGGCGTCTCGGTTCTAATTTTTGTTTTAAAAGATCGAGCGTCTCTTGTTCTTTTATTAAACTTTTATCATTTTCATGCAGAACTTGGATTTCATGGAAGTATATGAGCGAAAAAGCCAACATAAAGTTGAGTACATGAGTACTCCTGCCTTCTGAGACTCTTGCCCACCTCTGGGTCAAATGTAAAAAATTGGCGTCTCGGTTCTAATTTTTGTTTTAAAAGATCGAGCGTCTCTTGTTCTTTTATTAAACTTTTATCATTTTCATGCAGAACTTGGATTTCATGGAAGTATATGAGCGAAAAAGCCAACACAAAGTTGACTACATGAGTACTCCTGCCTTCTGAGAGTCTTGCCCACCTCTGGGTCAAATGTAAAAAATTGGCGTCTCGGTTCTAATTTTTGTTTTAAAAGATCGAGCGTCTCTTGTTCTTTTATTAAACTTTTATCATTTTCATCCAGAACTTGGATTTCATGAAAGTATATGAGCGAAAAAGCCAACACAAAGTTCAGTATATGAGTACTCCTGCCTTCTGAGACTGTTGCCCACCTCTGGGTCAAATGTAAAAAAATTGGCGTCTCGGTTCTAATTTTTGTTTTAAAAGATCGAGCGTCTCTTGTTCTTTTATTAAACTTTTATCATTTTCATGCAGAACTTGGATTACATGGAAGTATATGAGCGAAAAAGCCAACATATAGTTGAGTACATGAGTACTCCTGCCTTCTGAGACTCTTGCCCACCTCTGGGTCAAATGTAAAAAATTGGCGTCTCGGTTCTAATTTTTGTTTTAAAAGATCGAGCGTCTCTTGTTCTTTTATTAAACTTTTATCATTTTCATCCAGAACTTGGATTTCATGAAAGTATATGAGCGAAAAAGCCAACACAAAGTTCAGTATATGAGTACTCCTGCCTTCTGAGACTCTTGCCTACCTCTGGGTCAAATGTAAAAAATTGGCGTCTCGGTTCTAATTTTTGTTTTAAAAGATCGAGCGTCTCTTGTTCTTTTATTAAACTTTTATCATTTTCATCCAGAACTTGGATTTCATGAAAGTATATGAGCGAAAAAGCCAACACAAAGTTGAGTACATGAGTACTCCTGCCTTCTGAGACTCTTGCCCACCTCTGGGTCAAATGTAAAAAATTGGCGTCTCGCTTCTAATTTTTGTTTTAAAAGATCGAGCGTCTCTTGTTCTTTTATTAAACTTTTATCATTTTCATCCAGAACTTGGATTTCATGAAAGTATATGAGCGAAAAAGCCAACACAAAGTTCAGTATATGAGTACTCCTGCCTTCTGAGACTCTTGCCTACCTCTGGGTCAAATGTAAAAAATTGGCGTCTCGGTTCTAATTTTTGTTTTAAAAGATCGAGCGTCTCTTGTTCTTTTATTAAACTTTTATCATTTTCATGCAGAACTTGGATTTCATGGAAGTATATGAGCGAAAAAGCCAACACAAAGTTGAGTACATGAGTACTCCTGCCTTCTGAGAGTCTTGCCCACCTCTGGGTCAAATGTAAAAAATTGGCGTCTCGGTTCTAATTTTTGTTTTAAAAGATCGAGCGTCTCTTGTTCTTTTATTAAACTTTTATCATTTTCATCCAGAACTTGGATTTCATGAAAGTATATGAGCGAAAAAGCCAACACAAAGTTCAGTATATGAGTACTCCTGCCTTCTGAGACTCTTGCCTACCTCTGGGTCAAATGTAAAAAATTGGCGTCTCGGTTCTAATTTTTGTTTTAAAAGATCGAGCGTCTCTTGTTCTTTTATTAAACTTTTATCATTTTCATGCAGAACTTGGATTCATGGAAGTATATGAGCGAAAAAGCCAACACAAAGTTGAGTACATGAGTACTCCTGCCTTCTGAGACTCTTGCCCACCTCTGGGTCAAATGTAAAAAATTGGCGTCTCGCTTCTAATTTTTGTTTTAAAAGATCGAGCGTCTCTTGTTCTTTTATTAAACTTTTATCATTTTCATGCAGAACTTGGATTTCATGGAAGTATATGAGCGAAAAAGCCAACACAAAGTTGAGTACATGAGTACTCCTGCCTTCTGAGACTGTTGCCCACCTCTGGGTCAAATGTAAAAAAATTTGCGTCTCGGTTCTAATTTTTTGTTTTAAAAGATCGAGCGTCTCTTGTTCTTTTATTAAACTTTTATCATTCTCATGCAGAACTTGGATTTCATGGAAGTATATGAGCGAAAAAGCCAACACAAAGTTGAGTACATGAGTACTCCTGCCTTCTGAGACTCTTGCCCACCTCTGGGTCAAATGTAAAAAATTGGCGTCTCGGTTCTAATTTTTGTTTTAAAAGATCGAGCGTCTCGTGTTCTTTTATTAAACTTTTATCATTTTCATCCAGAATTTGGATTTCATGGAAGTATATGAGCGAAAAAGCCAACACAAAGTTGAGTACATGAGTACTCCTGCCTTCTGAGACTGTTGCCCACCTCTGGGTCAAATGTAAAAAAATTGGCGTCTCGGTTCTAATTTTTGTTTTAAAAGATCGAGCGTCTCTTGTTCTTTTTTCATCCAGAACTTGGAATTTATGGAAGTATATGAGCGAAAAAGCCAACACAAAGTAGAGTACATGAGTACTCCTGCTTCTGAGACTCTTGCCCACCTCTGGGTCAAATGTAAAAAATTGGCGTGTCGGTTCTAATTTTTGTTTTAAAAGATCGAGCGTCTCTTGTTCTTTTATTAAACTTTTATCATTTTCATGCAGAACTTGGATTTCATGGAAGTATATGAGCGAAAAAGCCAATACAAAGTTGAGTACATGAGTACTCCTGCCTTCTGAGACTCTTGCCCACCTCTGGGTCAAATGTAAAAAATTGGCGTCTCGGTTCTAATTTTTGTTTTAAAAGATCGAGCGTCTCTTGTTCTTTTATTAAACTTTTATCATTTTCATGCAGAACTTGGATTTCATGGAAGTATATGAGCGAAAAAGCCAATACAAAGTTGAGTACATGAGTACTCCTGCCTTCTGAGACTCTTGCCCACCTCTGGGTCAAATGTAAAAAATTGGCGTCTCGGTTCTAATTTTTGTTTTAAAAGATCGAGCGTCTCTTGTTCTTTTATTAAACTTTTATCATTTTCATGCAGAACTTGGATTTCATGGAAGTATATGAGCGAAAAAGCCAACACAAAGTTGAGTACATGAGTACTCCTGCTTCTGAGACTCTTGCCCACCTCTGGGTCAAATGTAAAAAATTGGCGTCTCGGTTCTAATTTTTGTTTTAAAAGATCGAGCGTCTCTTGTTCTTTTATTAAACTTTTATCATTTTCATGCAGAACTTGGATTTCATGGAAGTATATGAGCGAAAAAGCCAACACAAAGTTGAGTACATGAGTACTCCTGCTTCTGAGACTCTTGCCCACCTCTGGGTCAAATGTAAAAAATTGGCTTCTCGGTTCTAATTTTGGCTTCTCGGTTCTAATTTTGGCTTCTCGGTTCTAATAAAACAGCATACTCACCATTCTCAGGACGCAGCTTGTCGAATGCGTCCTCATACAAGTGCGTTCTGCGCACGGTCACCAGAATAGACGGACCCTGTAGAAACGCTTGCAGGTTACCCTGTACGCGCATTTTGTCTGCTGCCACCAAGCCCTGCAAGATGCCCACGCGTTTGCTGAACGCAACAACAAATGGAATCTCACGCAAAATCGTTATGGAACGGATTTGTTTCGTCGACATCGGAGGCCCGTTCTCAAAATCCTCCCGTGTAAAGTCGCGAATAGGCTGGAAGGGTCGTATTCCACGTGTACGACTGCCACGCGTCAAGGGCAAATCATTAGGACGATCCAGAGGTAAATCTAACCGACTAACCGTCCAGTGCGATTCGGGACAGAAGCCCAGACGCAGATCACGAGTGTGTAACTGATTCAGCACGAACACCACCACTTTCAACAAATTAGACCAGATTTGCTTTTGCTGCTTGATTTTCTTGTCATCCAAATCAGAGCGACCCAAAACAAGGCGATAGTGTTCGTTTAAACTGGAGCGCGTCTCCGGGAAGGCCAACTCCACGAGACCTAGTGAGATGTCCTTGAGTGTTTTGGACAGCTGAACGATTTCGGCCATGGAAAAGGGCATGAGACGAACATGCGGCTTGTGTTGCTTCGTTGGTTGTTCGATGAGCAACACGGACTTGTCACTGAACTCAGCATCGTGGAGGGTTGGAAGGAGGCGCCCAAAAAGCATACAAAACGTGGCCAGCAATGAGATGGTGTGCTCCACGCCATTTTGCTTGGCTATAAAGAGAAAGCAGCAATAATGATGTTTTCTTTTGGAGAGTACTATAAATACTTACGCACAACACCCTTCGAAATGAGCGTTAGCGGAGCAGAGAATCCCAGCTGACTGGATTGCGCTGCCAGAGTGAACCAAACGGAACGTATAAAATTCGGCATGAATGCCAAGGAGTAGAGCAACCTGCAAGGGAGGTCGTTAGAGAATTCTTTAGCGCGGAGAGCTATTATGACTTTTCTATTTCTCAATTTCAACTTGAAACAGTCTGTGACTTGAATCGATTCTTTTACAGAAATCGAAACTGAATAGGATCTTTAACGATTCAATAAACTTTCACACTCACTTGTACTCGAAGACTGCCATCTTATTGTAGATCATTAAATTATGACAGATCTCGCAAATAGCATACAGCATTTGGGAATCCGCAGTGAAGCGTTCAATGTTACGAACAATCGTTTGGACGCGTCGGGACTCATTCAACAACTCTACGCATTCCAAAAGAACCGTTTGTTCCGCAGCGCTGAGAGGTGTGCCAACGGTCGACGTATCTGGAGTGTTTTTTCGGTATTTTTTATCGGCATTTTCAGCCTCATCATCGCTATCGGATGAAGAGTCCTCATCATCATCACTGTCCTGATGATGATGGTTCACGAGATGTAGTGAAGATTTTGGCAAATGCAACAATTTTGGTGAAATTACGGCGAATAATTTTATGTAATCACAGAGTAAAGCGCTGGAAGCAAGGATCTCTGAAATAAAAACAGAATTAGTAGCGCATTAAATTAGCTGATAAAAGGATTTAACATTTCAGTCTTTAATTCTTAGAAATTCAGAAACAGTAGATTTCTGGCGGAAACCTTCAAGAGGGAAAATCTCAATTGAAGAGGGAAAAGGATTGAAAATTCTTTTCGATACATTTTCAAAACGTTGCTTTCTATAAAAATATTCTCTGACGAACCTAATTTATTGCGATCCAGTATCAGCAATGAATTCAGCAAAAAACTACTGAAAACTGTGGAATCCTGCAAGCCATCGTCGCCAGCTTTTTGTGTACCGCCTCTTCCTCCTCCAGCATCGGATACTCCGCCCAACTGCATTTTTTCCCCTTCCTTTGCTTCTTGAGCGAACTGTTGCAACCACTTGACCAAATATTGAAATGGGAACTCCGAGTGCTCCGCCAAACAAGGTAGAATATAATTACGTACAGGGTCGCTAAACGGTAGCGAGAGGATATGCTTTGTGAACGAATGGTATACAATGCGGCCATAATCCAGGCTATGATGTGCCAAGAGAAGCGGACGCAGTATCATCTGGAAGAGCGCTTCCGAAATCTTGTTGGGTGCATGCAGAGTCTCACCATCGAGCGGTGGGCACCTGACTTCCAAGATGTGACGCACACATTCAAAATAATGCCGCTCCACAAGGAAGAGAAACACACGCTCGAGATACGACTGCACACGACTGCCGTCCTCAATGTAGCGCTCCACCACCGACTTCGATGTAAAGGATTCCAACATACGCAGCGGAATCGCTTGCGCTACATTGGGGACCGTAAGCTGCTCAATGCAGAGCATCAGGAGTTTCTTGAGACGATGTAGCCAAATATATTCGGTGACAGCGTTGTGTAGCATTCTGCTATGATTACGCAGTACAAACTGGCACACTTCAACCTGCGGAGGAAGGAAGTAAGTAAAGAGTTAAGAGCAATCCATCACAATTGCTCTCCTACCAAGCGCTCTGCATCTTTAGCTTCTTTCCGATTGTAGAAAAAGAGGATGCGTCGCAGAAGATACGTTAAGTTCTCGTCCTCCGCTAGTTTTTCGCGATGCGTGCACAGAAATTCATCGAAGGCTTCACGCTCCTGAATCTTACGTCGCTGTCGTTGTATGAAAGAACGCGTATATGACTGCAACACGATCGCACCGTGATTTCGTCTGCGCAACTCGTTGCGTTTTTGTCGTTCTTGCTGCGCCTTACGGATTACCGTTTCACGATCGCTGGTCTGTGATACTCCGCCCAGACTCTGGACTGGTCGCCGACGATACTCGCCGTCGAAACCAAACATTTTTCTGCAATTTTCACCACCACAGCGCAACGATTGTTGGTTTTTTGCTTTTGACGCAATTTATACCTTGCAATTTCGAGTTTCTTTTTCTTCTAATCGATATTTTTTTTTTGTGCCTTCTTCTGGTTTTCTGCTACGAAAACAAAAGGGTACTTTTCCAATAATTATCTTTATAAAAACAGACTGTGAAAATTTTGCGACACAAGAATGACACCAAGTTTTTTGGGATAAAGGATGAACTGTCATTCTACATATGTTCGAGGGAAATTTTCCATATGTTGCCATTTCTATGGGACATTTTTGAGTTCATAAATTCACAGAAATTCCAAAAATTACCTTGTACTAAATACCACGATGAAATTGTATTGTTAATTGCAAGAAGGCAGAAGCTGTCTTGAGATAGAAAGTAAAAAGATTATCGATTATATTCGTTCTTATGATCCCAGAATGATTATTATCGAAAAAGTTTCTCGCTAAAAAAGTTCCTCAACGTAAATTGATCTATGAGGCATTTTTCATAGAGTTTCAGTTTATTGAATCATAATACGAGTTATTTTAAGTCATAAGATATAACATTAGGAAATTTACAAATTCAACGATAAATATAAAGGTGGTGACTAAACATTTTTGTGGGTCGGATTTTATTTTATTTTTACTTAAATTTAATTTGTCCTCGCTGGCTGAGTCCATATTTGGGGGTGAAGTATTTCTCCGAATTGTTTATCAGCAAAATTCTCTAATCGGTCCGACACTCTGCTAAGATGTGTTACAGTTTTGATAAAACTTAGATGATAAAACCTTTTATTAAAATAAATTCGATTACATGTATGCATGTACACATTGATTGAGAGCACAATGAATTCGATACATGAATTTCGTAAGTAGCTCAGTACTTATTACAGCGAGTATAACATTTTATCTATCATTAGTCATTTTTATATACATTTAAATACGAAATCCATAGTTTTTCACCAGTATTTAGATGCACTCAAATAGCCTCTACAATAGGTTCAGCTTGCCGATGAAGTCTCTCTATTAAATCTAATAAAGCTCGCGGAACATCCATGGTCTGATCATCAATCAACACAATATCGAACGCGTCCATATACTTATTAAGATTTTCCTCAATCTACAGGTATCCAAAAAAATATAATTGCAATATTATAATACAAAAATTGTAAATTTACATTATACGGAAAGTTATCCGAGTGACAATTGTCAGAAAACACTTCCATAACAATCAGAAAAAAACATATAAAAGTACACACTTACATGATCAAACAGGAATCCAATTTTTATTATGTGCGATGAACTGGGCACACCATCGGCCATGCCGGCATCGCCAATCGAATCGCCCATCACGATGATATGATCTCTGTTATGCACCAAATCGTAGTACTCACTTCCCTCCAAAGCGGTCTCGTTCTTGTTAAATGTGTGTATCATGGGCTCTTTAAAGCCGTTCAGCAGACCATCTTTGAACTGGAGGAAGTTTGAAACGACTTTCACATTCGGGTACAAAACATTAGCTTGCTTGAGCACTGACACCACGGAGTTCCCTAAGCCAGCGGAGAAGACCAACACAGGTATGTTCAGTCGATTCAACTCATTGAACAAAGTATGCGAATGATCACGTAGTGAGTCTTTATATTTGAAGGCGACACTATCGATTTCTCGTTCATCGAAGAGTCAACCCACTACAAATGTTGAACACTTCAATTAATATATTGATATTGAAAGGAAAAAATGTATGAACTCACACCAAGAGCTCTCCCGACCTGGACCACCACTCGATCATATGCTTCACTTTCTCTTCCATCGGTATGCGTGGATCCACCTCAATGGGTCGATACTTTTCGAAGAGTCGTTGCGCCTCCTCCACCAAACTGCTCGGTAACGATTTGCACGCATTAAAGATACCGAAGCTGGTCAACACTGGTGAACCATCGGCAGTGCGTTGCTTGGTTATGGTGTAGTCAAAGTCGGATACCACTTGCAGACGGTCTGGTCCACCAAAGATCAGCTCATTTATGATGTCTTCAACACGTTGGGGATCTTTAATTTTGCAATGCGGCTGACAGAGGGATGGAATTTCTAAAAGTCGTATATAACGGGTAGCATTATTGCCACCACCTCCACCAGTGCCGTCTCCACCCTCATCCGCTGCCTTGAGATTTGCTATCGAATCCAGTGTGCGTCCCAACATTTTTTCCATCAGCCGCGCGAATCGCGAACGTATGAAGGAAGCAGTGGATGATGAGCGATACAGTTTAATAATTTGCTTTTACAGCTTGTGAGAATACAAATACTACAGCGTCACTACAAGATTTTTTAATTGTTGACTAAATTTTTGTTGGCAGCTCCTGTCTGCCAAGCCAGAGAAACCGTATGCTGGTGAGTTGTTGCTGTACTGAACTGCTGCACTGAACTGATGTTATCAACTTAATATACAGTTGGGAGCTGAACTTGGGCCTGTGACGCAAAGACTACACTGACGAACTCCAGAGAAAAAGTTTTAAATGCTTTTCTGCTCTGTAATGGTTTCTGGTCAATGTTTTTAATTCTACTCTTCTGCTTGATTTGTAAACATTTTCTCGCCAGGCTCGCTTCCGTCCGTTATGCAACTCATTCAAAACCAACTTAATTTTGTCGATATAATTAAAGAGGAAATCTTAATTAATCTATTTATAATAGTTCCATACGATATCTAATATACTTCTTATTAACTTCTTTGAGCAATGAAACCCATCAGAAAAATATGAAGAAAACACAAAAATGCCTAAACGTCAACTTGAAAAACAACAAAAGCTAAAGAAAAAAGCAAGTAATTCGAGATGCCAACTCTCTAAGATTAGTTCAACTGAGAAGAAATTGTCTACCATATCCGTTTCACTTCCAATATTATCTCTCGTGTATTACAAATTTCGTTTCGTTTCTGTTTTAGAATAAAATTAAAAATTACACCTCATTCAAGTTTTCTGGGAAATATGTGGCTGTTGTATGGTAATAAACTAAATATCAAAATATTTTGCACTGTTTATATGGGAATGAACGACGTTGGTGTGAATGTTGTTTTTAAACCTTGCCTTGAAAGTAGATTGTTGGATACTTACATATTTTCTTTTTTTTAATAATTCTTTTATATATTTTCATTTCCATAATTCTTTTATTGACGCAAATAGATATTGGAATTACATCAAAGAATTTTTACGTAAGTAGAATTGTCGCTTCACCTCAATTTTTCAGGATATCCAATCAACTCGCATATATAAAAATTACCCTCTCTTCCATTGATTCCAGTTCTTTTTACACTTTGATACCACCTCATCTACTTTGAAGTTTATATCCCAGACATCTACAACTAAATTTAGTTACTATTATGGACTTCAATTATTACCGCACTATCATGAATTAAAAATCTAGCAACAAAAGTTAAATATATATTTTCTCTTAACGAAAAATAACAACTTGACCTCTCAGGTGGTCCAAAGCCCACATTAAAAATTCCTCGTTCCAAAATAGTGGGATATTTCAGTTGTTTCGATTTCACGGACGGTTATAGCCGGAACACTTCGAATTAAAACAAAACAAAAACACATATGGTTGAATATTATAAGATCCTGTTCTGGGGAGGGGGTGGATTGAAAAAGGATTTTAAATCACCACTCTTCAGTGTTCAATCAAAGTATTAATTATTATATTTCAATGGTATTTGAGAGGACTTACCTGAAAATTAAATTATTTCTGCGACCGAGTTGGTGGGAAAAACTATTTTTTACCTTTGGAGTATTTCGCTTTTAATGCCAATTCTTTTCAAGTTTATTTTCGAAATACTACTTCTTGTGTTCTCAATATAACTTTTTTGCATTCAGTTTTTTTTATTCGTACACTTGTTGGTCGCTCCAACCAACGATATGGTATTCCGAACTGTATTAATCGATTTTATAACGCCTTTATAAGCCATTAATCATCATTAAGAATTTAGAGAAAGATCTGTTGCGTTGATGACATGCTCCACCGTGTCCAATCCATGTTAGGTTATGTTGATGGAGGGAGTCTTGAAACCTCAACCAAACGAGTCGGTTTGTTACCACACAACAAGCGGATACTTCTAGAACTAATAATCTGTCCATGTAGCGCAATATATTTCTTATATCAATGTAGGATAGATCAAAATTATCAGAAAAATGTGCAACCCGCATAAAGTTTCTCCTTTTTGTTAGAGTGAGACAAGTATCAAGAAAGTACAGGATAATGCCCTCCGCACAGCTGCTACATTTGTCGAAAACCCAAGCCGTCTGGCATGAACCCCAATGACGCAGGGCCCAGTTGTGACACATACCTGATGCACAGTCTACTTAATGACAACGTTCGCCATGAAATTTTTGTAGACCTGGCGTGACGGATGATCATACTGGCTATATTTTAAAATTACATACCTGGTATCTCCTTCTTGACTTTACTTTGATTTTATAGCCTTTCCATTTGTGACATTCCGCCGTATCCCTCTTTACTTGACGACCTTTATTTATTCTAAATAAAGTTGAATGGTTTTCGCAATTTATTTTTATTATGAGGAGTACTTAAGCTAAGTAGAGTACAAGTATAATTTCTTTGAGAAGAGTGGCATGTTAATCGAGAATTTTCAAAGCAAAAACTCCCACTTACGGGAAATGATCTTTCATTATTTAATAATGGAATTTCACTTCACATTGTGTGTGTGTTCTATACAATGAATCAAGGTCAAGCACGATTTTGTGTATGCTATTTAATTTCCCACTTTTTTCATAAGTTAACAAACAATCCTTATATAAATATTATAAACCTTAAAAGGGTCTCAAATAATTTTCAATTGAGTAAAATAAAAGAATACAATACGACTTCAAAGCACAAAACTTAAATTTCAAGCAAACATGAAGCAAGCGTAAAAATAAATATTTCGGTAAAATTATATAAATCAGAACTTAAACTAGACGCCACAGAATTCAACTTTCTCGATAACTTGATGCTTAGATTACATCTTTCTTAAGGAATAAATTGGTATTTTCATTTTAACTCAGCTAAATATTATTTCATGGTAACGTTTGAGTTTAAAAAAAAAAATAAAGTGTTTATGGCAAAAACGTTTAGTGGTCGGTTTTCAAAATAGTTGTTTACTTACTAAACGTTTTTAAACTGAATTGAAACCGATTAAAGTCTGATAATTTTGACAGATCTTTATCAGCTTTCAAAAGGTTCTGTAAATAATAAAAGATGTCACCTTCGATTGCTAGCGGTTGCAATTTTTGGTATAATTTGCTGATTACATTTCCATCTAGAAACCAAAGGGTGACGTTAGAATTCAATTGGTAAATCTTACCAGTAATCATGATTTAGCTCAAACTGAAAAAAACTTCTCTACATTTTTAAATTCAAAGCAATTTCATTTTTATAGACCACATGTCTTCTCTGGTGGGTCAAGACCCTTCAAATCTGTTCAACCACGGAATCAATTAATTGGGGGAAAAAAAGAAAACGTAAAAGCAATCATCCGTTGCAAGACTTCCTGATTTTACTACCAGTTCATCTAAGATATTTCCTTATCTATCTAATCTTACATATAAACTTAGAATTATTACCGAATCCTACTATTTAATATCCAAATAAGGCAGGAAAATGTCACACCTCCTGCTGCTCTTTTTCTCACTCTATTTAATCGTCAATTAAAATAGTTTCGCATTGCTGTGGTGGAGCGGCCAAGCAAGCAGTTGCCAGTTTTGACACAATTCTGGGTGCAGGCTGAGCAAGCGAAGGCGAAGGTGTAGCAACTACTGGTAGATTACTGACCGCCGTTACACAGCTAACCGGTTTATTTATTACTGCTTTTGAGTTACCAACACCTTTGGGTACCTAAAAAATGCCCTCAGATAAATTAAGAATGCAGAACGTGTGCTATACATACCGTATTGCCCCCCGTAGCATTTAATACTGTCCGGTTCTTATCCTGACCACTATTAGTAGGCTTTTGTCGAATCATTGGATTTAGGCGATCCTGGCGAACAAATTTCCAAACAGCGGGCAACATTTTGCGCAATTCTTCTGACTCTTCATGTCTATGGACATATCTGAAAAAGAATGTTCCAACTGAGCAGACTCTAATGCCAAAAGATTGGATAAATAATTTTAAAAATTATACAAATATAGAGATAGTGATAGTGGTAATTCTTCACTGTCTTTTTTCCCCAAGGTTATGGAGATTATTATGCAGAAAGCTGCACTTTCTACAGAATTCACTAACTGCCTGATGACTTTCGCCTGCATAAGCCGTTAAATGTCCCGTTATAACCCCTACAAGGAGCCTGCAATATTTCGTTCATGTCTCGTTATATTAACTTTATATGATGTTTGAGGCTTTACAAGAAAAATTTCTCCCTATCTTCTTGCTGACCATAGGAAAGTATGTATATATAATATTACAAGAAGCCATCATAACATATAAGAAAAGTAGTAATGTTAGGTGTTATACTTACTTATTTAAAAAAGAGCTAACGCCCGCCATGCTGTTAAATTTTAAAAGGCCATTATTTGCCGGCACTCTGAGTAGATATTCATTATTAGAATGCTTAACCAAAAATCTTTTCATGCCCGGAATATAGGTAGTAGCGTAACCGTATAGTCCATCCTGTCGATTGGAAGCCGGTGTCACTTGAGCGGCCACCGGGACTGAAGTTTTTCGACTCTGAGGATATATGGCAACAGGAATTGACCTTGGGTTAGTGGATGAGGTGGAATTCGATTGGGATGATTTAGGTGGTTCCAGTGGAAGGCTGCGTCTCTGTGAGGCAGCACTGGTTGTTATGGTTGAGAACCTTTTGTGCGATTGACTAGACGACGAGGCGTTTTTCGATAACGAATTGACTGAGGGCAATGAGAAACGGGCAGTGGAATGGGAAGCACTCTTAGTGTTGGAAACAGCAGTGCTAGTTCCACTGCCAAGAGGGTCTACTTGGTTAGAAAGTTTAGGCATGGATATGGTACCATTACTTTTCGGTAGAGTGACGAGGGTAGCGGTGTTAGCGCCACTGATGGAAGTGGCGAAGGTTGTGGTGGTGGCGGTACTACCCAACAGACTGCTCAATTTGGGCGCTCCACCACATGATTTCGCGGGTGTGTACTTAAAAGTATTTGGTGTGCACCCTTGCAATTTCGATGCCATCGCCGTAGGGGGTTTCACCAAGCGTACATTTGTCAAATGATTCCTTTGTTTTCCATTATCGCACACTGAAGATTTAATACTAGCAGCAGTGCCAGGTGTATTTATGATCGATAAGTTGGAGGCTGAAGTAGTTTGGGCACTCTTTAGTGCTGTAGAAGATGATGTAAACATACTGCCGCCTTTGCCTGCTACGGTGGTCGTTGGCTTTGGTACACTTGGCAATAAGCTTCTAGAGCTTGCTGCAGTATTCAGTGCTGTTGGGTTCTTATTTCCTGCTGAAGATATAAGTGGTGGTAGCGAGAGTGGCTTCTGTTTACTGGTATTCACTGAAGTTTGATTGGTGCAAGTCAATGCCGACGTCGGCTTTATTACAATTGACGCCGCTGGCTCATCTGAGTTATCCATGAAATTCACATCGAATACAACGGGAGCTGCTTTAGTTCCTTGCGGTGATGGGTTTGGGTTTGCATTTGCCTTGGCTTGACTTGGTAATTCTGTAGAATTCTTAGGTAACAAGTACCTTAATTTCGGCGAGGAATCACAGCCTTTGAAGAGAGCAGTACCGACTTTCGATGTTTTTGAAGTTACATCTGTAGAGATGTCCACCAGCTTTGTTATGGTAGTGTTGGGACGCAGTACTTTTGTGGCCGAACCCCCCGAAGCTGGAATTTTGGAGGCCTCGTTATCAGTACTTTGTAGCGTTGGCGCTATTTTCAATTTCTTTACTAGAGGTGAATTTCCTACTTCCTCCAAACGAACTTCCTTAGCCACGGAATCAGCAGGTTCTGGTAGAAGCTTTATCGCTGCATCGATGGCAATGTTACAGGCTTCTGTATCTGCTTGCAGAGGGCCACGCAGAGACATGCGACGGCGCTTTATTTGCGCTGGAGAATAATTTTGTGGTACTGAATCTTGTTTCGGGGAAACAGGATTCGCAGGTTCGATGATATCAGTTGTTTGAGGTGGGGCGGGCGCAATTTGCAACGATGGACTCATGTCTGGCGCGACAGATACAACAGTATCTGTCGGCGGCATCTCATGTCCGTTAAGCAGAGTTGCAGGTACGTTGGAAACGTAGATGGGTGGAGCACCGAAGTTAGATGCTTCTGCAGGAGCCATCGATCCCACATTTGTGAAAACAACAGGAAGTGGCATAAATCCAGGCATCTGCTGTGTTCCTGCTGAAAGTGATACCGGAACTGTTAAGGGCAATATGGGCCCTGATGCTGATATCAGTGACTCTTGAACTAGTGGAGATGATGTACTTGTCGGGTCAGCTGTTATTTTCAGCTGCTGATTGTTCTCCACAGCCTGAATAGTGAAATTCAGGCGAACAGGGGCAACAGTGGCATCGGCTCCGTGACCATCCATACTGACTTGAATTGCTGAACCAGCTAAGCCGACTTTACTTGCTTGCTCAGCACTTAAGCCGACTGTCTGCGGCAGATCTTGTGGAAACACTCCGGAAACGCTTGTTGGTTGTGGATTCGACACAATCGAGACGAACGTGTTTAGCGCATTCGGTGCTGACGTTACTATTTGACCTACGTCTTGCGAAACACCTCCGCTGCCCTGTTCACCACTCGCATCATCCACAATAACGCAGTCTTCATCTGAACCATCATCACATTGATCGACTTGTGGCTGTGCCTCTGGTTGCTGCTGCTGTGGCTCTGGTTGTGGCTGTGGCTCTGGTTGTGGCTGTGCTTCTGGTTGTGGTTGCGGTAGAGGAACAATTTCGTTATTCGGCTCGGTTTCCATTTCAAACTGGATCTGTCCGCCAACCTGCAGTATCCAGAAAGCAGTAGTGCGCTGCTTGCCTGTGTGCGGTATCTGGTGTTCCATTTGGAAGACCTCGCGCAGCATCATAAAGCCATCTACGCTCTGCAGCAGAATGAGGAGAGGCGGCCGCATGTTAAATTTTAGAGGGCCGAAGTATATATTACGTCGGGATGAGGGCGTGACGAAGGCATCGAAGGGTGCGTTTTTAAAAAATTGCAGTTTAACGACTTTTTTCTTCTGCCGCGCGAAGGTCATCACTTTATGGATTCTATCCAGGGAGACCAAATCGCTAAAAGCAGGCACGAAGATGTGTGAAAAGTCATTGTAGAGATTCAACACCAGCCAGCGGTGATCGTCTTGTAACACTTCTGGCTGCTGTAGTTCGGCGATATCCTCACGTGTAACCTTGCGAAACTCGATGTTTGATTTCATATTGGTAAAGTCAGGCTGGGTAGATAGATTGCGTAGCAAACTTAAATTCGATGAGTTCTGCAAACGCGTTGGAGGGGAAATAGTTGGTTTTAAAGCGTGTTCATGCTGGCTTGGTGGATCATTTGTAGAATGTCGTTGCTTCTTGGATTGAGGCAAAGCATCCGAAAGTTCTCTAGTGGTACGGGGTTTAATTTGCGAAGATTCTGCAGAAGAAGTTGGCGTTTGAGCCGGTGTTGGAATGAATGGTGTCAACGCGGGCAAGATATCCTGCGGTGGTACTGATTGGCTTTCCGTGTCTCCCACCGAATCGTTATGAGAATGAGGATCTGGCAGATGTTGTTGCTGGTCCAGTTCTTGCCTCGGTCGCTGTTGCTGAAGCTTTTGTTTCTGCTGCTGTTCGACTTTTCGTTGATGCTCTTTCACACGTTGCTTTACCAGCAGCGAACACAACACATTGATCTTACGTGTCAATACTGGATGCGTTTGTGGCGTGGGTTTGGCACAAGCTTTCGAACTGTCGGGGTGTAGGAATCCCTTCACTAACCAGTACTTGCTGCGACCCTGCATAACGATAGCCAACTTGCGGGCTTGAGGACTGCGACATCGTTCCAGCAACATACGTCCCACAAGCGGCAGCTGTTCAGTCTGCAACGCAGCGATGTTAACGACACCTACGGCACCCAAAATCATGGGCATCAAATTGGTTATGGTTGCCGCAAAGAACGGTTGCTGCTTATCCATCTGAACTTGCCAAATGTAAACGTAACCCTCGATGAAGGCATCCAGGAAATTCGACCACTTAATGATGCACAAAATTTCCTCATTGGGCGGCGGTATAACTTTACTCTCGCGCTTCAAAGCCATGTCGATGTCTTGCATCTTCTTGCTGACCAAGTTATTCATGTTCTTAATGACCACGTTGTAGAACTCCCTGAAGTTATCTGTGGTTACAGCGCCCTCTACAAGTCCCAAATCGGCAGCCGTTTGCCGTTCGGCACCCGCTGTAGCGGCGCAAACGTCAGCTGCAGTGGACTGCGGTGAGATGATAGCGGTTTCACGGACAATCTCTTCGTTCGGCTCCGGATTGAGAGGGACAGAGCTGCTTTCTGCTGGTATATGTTCCGAAGAGTTCATCGATATATCTTGCTCCGCGTTCGTGTTGTTGCTGTTGAGAGTGGGCTTTTTGCTTATCGACGCCGTTTCTGAGATATCACTGCAATTTTGAGACAACATCTCTGCATGACTTCGCTTACGAGGTTCACGTGGCTGCTGTGCTTTCGATGACATTTCAGAAGGCAGTGAAGACTCTACCGAGTTTTCTTCAACAAACTGTACATCATCATCATCATCGTCAATTTCCTGGATCTCCTGAACTGAAGCGCGGCGAGTAGGAGGTTCTTGAGGTCTTTGGATTTGCGATCGCGATCGCGAAATCTTTTCTCTATCCGCCGCCGACATATACTTCTCCAATTCTAACTCCTGTCCTGGCCCTTTCAGTTCTGTCATTCTCAGTATCCACTCGAAGTCGCGCCTGTGATAGTAAACCGAACGAATTAAATGCTCGTTTAGCAAAAGTTGAGTGTCGATAGTTTCATTCTTCCGTACAAATTCCTTCACCCGCGCTAGACGCTTGCGATTGCGTCGTTTGTAGGTCTTCATGGGAACTGCGACAACGCGTCGACACCAATTGAGTTTAGCATTCATGTAATCACGTATAATGGCGCATTCCATGGGTCGACCGCGTCGCTCGACCTTGATGGGGCGTCCACGTTTCGGCAGCGACTTGAAACTGAGATCAGCCTTGCTACATGCCGCGTGTTCATCTTTTGACGAGGCAATCTCGCGTGAATCCAAATCTGCTGCCGGAACATCGTCGATATCTCGATTTCTGTGTGAATTTGTTGGCCGAGTGTCTTCAGTTCGGCTGTCATGGACTTTTTCTGCTGTGCGTGTCGTGACCACGGATTCAACCTTCTCAAAGGAATAGCGCGCCTTCGGCGCTACCATTGCATGATCCTCATTGACATTTGACGTTGCGGAAGTTGTGCTTTCTTCCTCTTTCTCGATAATAAGTGCCTTACCATCTAAAGCACGTCCGCCGCAGAAGCATTTGTACAGCTCGTGTACCATGCACCAAACGGCCATGTTTTTAGTATCCTTGACCGGCATCAACGACACGGTGCAGTGCTTCATACGACTGAGGTCGGTGTCTGCGACGTAGACGGGATCACGCAGCTCGGCATGAGCACTACTTGGGTGACTGGAGCTCAGATCGTCACGTGAGGGATTTGCGCTGCAGTCAACAGTGGCCGATGAGCCGGTTTTCTTCGGTAATGATGAACTGGAGGGAGCTTGTGTGTCGTCATCTGCGAAATCATCGTAACGTTTTGGAGCTTTAGTACAACGTCGTTTCTTATCGTATTGGGACTCATTGATCAGCAGGGTTTCGTTGCCAGTCAGCACGATCGTCGAAGTGAATTCTTTTTCCATGCGCGCCAAACGAGCAGTAGCTTTGCGTCGCAGCAAGAAAGCATCTTCGGTGCTTATGCCGTGACCCTGAAAATGGATGATTAAAATAATGAACGAATGCTTTCGTAGACTGCAGCAAGCGTACATCTGTTTCCAGGCGCATAATGTGGGAATTGTTCGTTATCTTGCAGTTACATTCGATGACGCATTTGGATTTACCACAATGTTGTCGCAAGGGGTAACCGTCACGCAAGCTGAAACAAACACAGCCGAGGGAGCAGTGAGGCTTGTTACATGGTTCACTCGCTGAGAATAGAGGATTAAAACTATGGTCAAACAGCAATATATTTATAGGATCTTATTTACCTTTTTCAGATTTTGTACCAGCATCGATGATGGTAGCATTCAAACGACGCAGTTCCAATCTGAAAATATTTTAAGTGCAATTTCAAAGTAATGTAGTAATAATCTATGTAAATATAAAATTAAAAGATAAAATTAATGCAGTAATAGGCTTTAGAATAAAGCACAACTTTCGATTTATCGACTAGCTTTTTTATCGGTAAATGGATATGAAAATTTGTACTTTTATCGAAAATTTGAAAGTTCCGAAATATTAAGTAATTAGTTAATCAATAATTTTCCCAGATTTACTACTCTAATCGCTTAATCGAATCATGCAATGAGAATCAAGGAACTCTCCCTTGATCCTCGATAAAACAAACCGGAACTCACAACAAACTCTTCTGTTTCCTATTGGATGGAGGATGCATAGCCACCACTGCCTTGTTATCGTTTGCCTTTACTCCATTCTTCAGTTCCTTTCCTTTTCCAGATTTCGCAGCTTCGTTTAGCGCCAACTTAGCATTCTCAGCGTAAATATCATGCGGGTCATCTTTGATAAACGAATTCTCACTGCAACTAATGGCAACGCTATTTATCATGTCGCTCACGACGTCAGCGCATTCCTGAAGCAGTTCATCGGCGGGATCAATACCAACTCGAAAGCTCAACTCGGCTACAACGTTTGAAGTTTCACGCGATTCCTCGAAAGAGCGATCCAGTTGTTCCGATCGATCGACTACACGACGCACAAGAATGTGATTTCTGTCATTCAGATAGGGAATCGCAAAAGTGAAAGATTTGCGACGTCCATTTCCCTCAGCAGCAATCGCTGCAGCTGCCACCTGTTCGGCTTCCTTGACTGTGCGTGGTTGATGCTGCAAAGTGGACACGCTGAACTCTGCCCACTCACGTGAAATGTCATGATGTGGGAGAATATATTGCAGATAGCGCTTGGCAACCTCATGAAGCGGACGCGCCAATTCTGGAAACACTTCTAACTCAACGGTGGGCATGCGCACTACAGCCATGCTGCCGCCTGCTAGCAACAGGGCAGCCGTCTCGTCATCCAGTGGCTTTTGAAAGGGTTTCTGTGAGAGCGGACAGGGAGGGAAAACGGAACTAAAAGGAATGGAATTCTTATTGAGTTTGGCTTTGTTCACGTGGCTTTTGATGGGTTTGAAATCACGCCAAGCAATAGCATCGCAGCAATTCTCAGGACAGGTGCTCCTGAGTCTTGTTTTCGGTACTCGACTAACGTAAGGCGACTTCGCTTTGACCTCATTGTTACCCATTACACCGGGCAACTTGATGTACTCGCAACCATCTACCTGCATCGTCTGGTAGAAATACTTATTGTAATCGGTGGCCACAAATGAAGCTGCCTGCCAGCCCTGACGCGTGAAAGGCATCTGTGTTCCTGGAGCCTGAAGCATTTGTAGAGGTGCACTCTTCACTTTCTGTTGACGTATTTTTCGCTGCAACTCCCGATAAATCATCGCCTCGTTGTTGATTATAGCCAGCCTATGGTTTCTGGAGGATTTTTGTAAGTACTGACGTCTCTCGGCAACCGTGCGCAACCGCAGCAAGCTCTCGGGGACAACGGGCATCGACATTGTGGGCGGCGCAGTGGTAGGCGTCACCAGACCATCGAGCGTCGCTTGGCGATGAATACGCCTGGTACCATCTTCCGGGATTTCCTCACTGCTGGCGTTGCTCTCAAGTAGGTTTTCGCGCATATACTGATTGAGTGACTCCGAGATGAAGGCTGAATTCCCTGGGTTCTTCTTCGAGTATGGCACCAATGGGGTCTGCAGCATGCCTGGAACACGTTCTATCTCCTCGAAACCCAGAAATTCTTCACTTGAATCGGTAAAGTCGGCAGCATCATTCTGGTGGTTAATGTTGTGAATGGTATTGTTGTGATGGGTCTCGGTGCTCTCAGCTTGCTTTGGGAGCGTGCAGTCCGATTCGCTACTGCTCTTGTTTTTATCCTCCGAAACTACTTTTTGCACTCGCACTTTGCTCATAAGCATGTCGAGAAAGTTGCTGCAGTTGCGTTTATTCGTCTCGGACGCTTGGGTGCTGGCGCAGCTGTCAGCAGACGATACTAACGTTACAGTTCCTCCTTCCTCTTCTTCAGTCTTCTCAACAGTTCCTCCTTCCTCTTCTTCAGTCTTCTCATCAATGTCTTTGTATTTTTTTGCCCGCTCCAGAAGGCTGTCTAGAAATCCTGAGTTCGTAGGTCCAACTACGATTTGTTTCTCTGGTGTTTTTTCTCCACTCTCGGTAGAGGCTGCAACTGTCGGCATATCAAAATCAGCATGTAGTGCGGCCTCTTCGCAACATGTATTGTAAGGATCAAAGGCAAGTGTCGTCTGTTCACTCTCAATGGATTGGTGCGTGTCTCTTGTGGCGCCACTTGATTCACACTCTTCCTGATTGTCTTGGTTTACACTCGACGCTGCGTTATATTGAAACGCGCTGTTGATGGCATCTGTAGCATTTGCTGCGCCCTCAATTAGTGTTACAATACGCTTGCCACTACGCAGCAGCTCTAGTTGTTCCTTCAATTGCTTGCTGACATCTTGCGGCGCTAGATTTGCAATCGGCATCTGTGTTGGCTCCTGGCTTTCCTCTTCTTCATCATCCAGGACATAAGTTTGAAGGCCTTCTTTGCTTTTCAAGTATATCACCATACGTTTCGACCATTGCTGTCTATTGCTTTTCTTTCGCTTAATCATCGCTTTGCGACGTTCCAGATTCAGCGGAAATCTTTTTGCATAGTGATAGTTAAGGATGACCCTTTGGTGTCCCCCGCCATTTTCGACTGTCTTACGTACAGCTCGGACTTTCAAAACCAAGTGCGGTCTCATGACATTCAGTATGAAATGGCGTATGTAATGCATGTTTGACTTCAGGAATTTTATGGAGACGGGATACTTGCGTTGTGCACGCCTAAACCTCCGCATGGTTTTAGAAGAAAGCTTCATCTTGTCTGAAGGGATGTTCAGCTGGTGAAGTAAAATGGCTGAAATGGCATTAAAAAGTAAGCTTATATTGTGTATGGTATAAAAAGAGGGCGGAATAAATAATGGTGTCAGCCCAGCACATGGTACAATCATAAACTGTAATAGCTTCAATTCCCTATAGACTTTTGTTACAGGGATTTTTTAATTGTTAAACCTTCCAATTATCAAAAATCAATTGTTCTACAGACAGACATTGAAAAACTGGCCTTAAGAATGGCTATCATCATCTCAAATTTAGCTGGGAGTGTAGCGTCTCCAACTTAATTGATGGGTATTCTTAACTAAAGTTAGAGATGTAGAGAGGACAAAGAGCTTTTAAAATACAGATTAATACAGTGGTGAAAATATAGAGAGCGAAGAGGAAGCATACACACTAATTGTAGCGAGCAAAGATGAAAGAAAAAAGAATTTTTTTCAAATTGAATTATTATTATTATAGTTTTTAGTTTTTTTTCTGTATTTGTCTTTTGTTTCTACTATTTTATTTATTTTTTATTTTAATAACATTTATTTTTTATTTAAATTACAGACGAAATTATTTTAAATCGTTTTTCGCTTTTTTGTCTGCCAGTTCGGGTACAAATTTTGTTATTGATTTCAAACTAATTTCCCGATGAGCTAGACACTTGCAACTTTAAACATAGCTCAAAATTGGAAGTCAATGCAATGTTAGATATAAACTGACCACAGACGCCCACTTTGAGGCAGGAAATTTTGAAAATTTGGGCCTAAAAACTTGTTTCATAGCATTTACGAACAAAATTCCAAGCATTTCGGTTTTTGTATTGACTAAATTAATTCGTGATTACGAAAACAGATGAAATAAATATGAAATTTACCACAAGTCTTTGTTATAATCTCTTCAAAATGTTTAAAAACGATTGAAAAATTTCACACACACACAAGACTAATAAGTAGAATAAAATTATTTAGACACAAATAAATGTTTAAATACCACTTTTGTAAGATGAACTAAAAAGTTAAAAATATTTTTTCCCAGCCGCATATAGATTTAAAACGAAAAACGCGAGATAATAGTAAGGAGTGTAGAGAGTAGCTGATGCATGAATATTACATGCGCTCCGAAAAGATTATTTTAAACTTTTAGTCCATCTCAAAAACGTGGTATATAAAAATGTATTTCTCTTTAAATAATTTATTTTGACTTTATTTTAAAAATATGTACAATTTATTATTTTCAATTTTCAAACACATGTTCTTTTTCTTACGGAAGAAATTAATTGAATACCGATATTCACTTTTCCCTATCAAATTTTCCTAAAAGTTTCGACATAACCTAACATTTGCAGCCTATCACATGTAATGAAAAACGCCGTCTGTAACCAGCTGACACACACGCACACACACACACACATGCTTTTCATTCAATTACCGTGAAGATCAAACAATTACGATACATTTCGATTCGTTGCTCAGCAGTTGGTCGCACTGACGGAAAGTAGTATACATACAAAATCTCACCGAATTACTTACTGAACACACCCCAAAATAACAACAAATCAACGGCATCAAAAAATAAACGGCCGTGGAGCAGCAATTTGTCCTCAAGGAATGCTTTCAACCCAAGCACATGAAAAATATTTTAAGCTATGCTAACAGAAGCCGATATTTTGTACAATCAAGCCGAAATCGATAGCTCACCGTATGGCTCACCACTGCATGGAGCCTTCCTTTCCTAGCAAGTCAAGCGAATCCACTTCCACAAGGCGGTAGTGATGACTGCGTTGGCGATGACCGCACCAGCGAAATAAAATGGAAGACTCCACCACACATTTGCTTACTTCGCTCTTCTATCAGCTGTATTTCTTCACTATAGAAAGCAAGCTCCCGACATTCTTGAATTTAGCTGTTGCACTTCACTTATTTTTCGAATAACTACCACTTAATTTAACATTTTTAAATTACTTTCCAAAAATCCTATGAATCACGCTACCGCGTGATCGCAGTTCCTCGCTCCTTCGTTTAAAACGCAAGCAATTTTTGCACTTTTGAGGTTCGTTTTTCGCTTTCAATTCAATTCCGTTTCGTTCGCCCCACACATTTCGACAACAACAGAAAGTTAAAGGCTGGTGTTTTGTTGTTGCCATCAGCTGTCAGTTCTTGGCGTCGGTACAAGTGTGTACCTTGTGGAACAAGAAATTTGTGGATTTGATTAAAAGTTCGGGGAAAATTAGGTTAGAGGAACGAGTGGATATTTAAATTGAAGTTCAGGAAAAATATTGGGAAATTTACGACTAAAAATATTTTGTATTTCAGGCAACTTTTCCTGTTGTCAATTGTTAATGATTTATTGTTGTTTTCAGCACTGATAATCTATTATGAAAAATGAAGATATAATTTTAACTTAAAAAACAAAAATTAAACGCAGTTCGAAAACAAATGGAAAAGTGAATAATCTAAAAACAGGAAAAATTCATAAAGGTTTAAATTATTACTATTTATCTTTTAAGCTAAACTAAAAATAATTTGGAACACATTGGAATTGAAATAATTTAGTTCCGGAGATATAGGGAATTTTAATAATATCCCAGTATTTTTTAGTTTTGTTTGAAACACGTGAAAGAACATGAAATTGATGAATTGGAACGCGCTGGAAATAGAAGAATTTAGCTTTTAAAAAGCAATATATAAACAGTAGTGTTAATTTTTTTAGTGCCATTTCAGTCTTCTCAAAACTGAACACTATAGAAAAATAATTAATTCATATAAATGAAGTTGTGGCCTGTGGAGAAAAAACTAGAAATGGGGAAGTTAAGCTTACATAGAAAATATGTTGGAATTGTGTTGAATGCAGAAGTCAAATAAAAAACTTACGTTTAGTAATATTAAAAAGGGAAGTAAAAATGAATGAATCCAACATAAAATATCACTGAAGTAAATCGTACTTTTCTCTTTTCCTGTGGCAATTTAAAATTACCAATATGGGATTTTCACACAATGTTGGTTGGCAACTATGAGAAGACATTTGTTTGGCAATAAGAAAATGCTCTTCTCATAATACACTGCTATAGAGGTGAACAGTTTCCATTTGTTACCCTGGGGCTACGCCACTGCTGCAGGAACACGTGACTGCAATGCAAGTAGAAACTGCTTTTTTACAAATGCCAAAAATATGAACTCGCGGAACAAAAAGCACACACGATTTGTAATAATCACCACTGAAGAGGATAGACTTTTAACAAATTGTTTTAAAAGGTGCCAAACAGTTTTATCTGTTTGGAGAATAAGGCTTTTGTAATTAACACTTATTTTATCATGCTGTTTAAGCGTTTAAGGATAAAATTTACTTCACAGCACCACGGATGATAAAGACAGCCGGCAAAAAAAAACCATCACGCCAGTAAAGTTCGAGAATTAAAATGACAGCTAGAAGCTATAATGAAACGCAGTGAAATCAAAACACTATAGCAAATGAAAGTGTGGTTAGAAACGAGCCACATGTAGCTAATAAGTCTATGAATGTAAATACCTTCAGCCTCACTCGCAAAATATACTATTGATATACGAGTACGATATATACGAGTAGAAACATGGAGTCTTGACATTTAACAGATCCGAAAATATATATCCCACTGCACAGCAGGACCAACAGTAGTACAGATAAAGAATATTTCCCCCTATATTAACTGAATATAGAAAGAAAAATTTCTCCCTAATCTTCCTCCGAATTTTAGAAATCACTTTTTAGAAGCAGGACTTTATATTGTGTTCTCTATAAACAGACTTCTATATATTATTATATGTACTACATATATAAGTATATTTTATTATGGAAGGTCAGAACTACGTAAGTTTTAATTACAATTGATTTGCTACGGAACCTTTTAGGCCAGTGAGGTTAAGGATGTCAAAAATAGATCTTAAAATTTCCTTATATGTAGCTTCAATTTGCAACCAAGATTAAATTGTTGCTGGAGTAGATGTTTTAACCCTTATTTCACTTGTATTATTTTGTACACCCTTATTGTCTTATGGATTTCCCTATGTACAAAATTTAGAAATGGAAAGAAATAGCTTCGTCGAAGAAAAGAATTCGTTTACCGAAACGAATAAAAATTTCAATTTTATGTAGCACATTAACAATCTCAGTATGTCACGAGCCTTATCGGAGGCTCGACGATAACTTAACATTCCCGAGGCAAAAGCATTTCAAGGATTCTTCCGCAGGCAAATCATTTGCTTGTGATCAGTTCCTTCCAGAAAACAGTGGATGCTGCCACTATCTTCTGAGAGAATCACTTTCAGCACTTCCGTAACTTATTTATCTACGGACAGAGTAGAAATATTTTAAGAAGCCCCTCGCCACTTTCTATCACATTGATTCTTGATTATATATCAGGCATGACAAAGCCTCTATTCTTTCTAGTTTCTATAAATTTATATGACAGATCAAGTTTAACTAAGTGCATTGAGTGGGATTTTTTGCATTTATGTCTTCCCGCATCTACTAATATGTATTCTAACGCGAATTGACTGAACACTTCGGCTCTTCCGACAGGGTAGCAGGCACACCCATGATGGGCATCCATTCGTATATTAATTATTTAAATATAACTTCTACAAAATATACGCTTAGGAAGAAAATACGAGATCAATACAAGTTTAAATAGGCAGATATTCCATTTGACGTGCTTAGATTTTTTTTTTCTTACCTGCATACTTACATACATTAGTATGTCATGTGTATCTACTGGCTTCGTCAACTACGCGAAGACAGATTAGGTTAGGAATATCTGCTACACGTAGACAGTTTGCGTTAAGAAAGTCTTCTATGAACCTGCAGTTTTCCTAAGATTTTATCATTATATAGGCTTTTTAATTTCCTATACTTATACCGCGCGAAGAGTCGTTTAAAAGTTATGCAATGTTCTATAAAAATATCTTGCAAAAAGAGAAGTTCGCAGCACAGAAATGAGATGGGACAGACATCGTGTCGGGTGTATCATAATCGTTTCCTAGAGTCATCCTTGTCACAAAATATAACGAATCGCCAGTAGTTATCGCCAGTAACTATTTGGGTTAAGGACATCGAATTTTAGGGAAGTCGGAATAATTTAGTGTGTTTCTTGGGTAAATAGAGAATGATGGAATTGCTGCAAATTTACCTAACATGTTCTGACATGTCAAGTCAGAAAAAAAGGAAATCTTTGGATCTTTAGCAAATGCGATGTTAGGATTCATTGTCAGCCTCTCACATTTTTACAGTAGGGATAGACTTATATACACGTTTTCTTTTTATGGACAAACTGGTTCCGTCATCGGTACGTTTTTCCATATAGTTCCGTTTTCTAGTGGGTGTAGCTTTGGGAACTTTTGTACATTATGAGGAACTAGTTTTACAATTCGTTCAAAACTGCTTTGCTCTCTACTTCTTAGAGTCCCTTTTTTGTAAATAAACTAGTAATCTTTGAAGCTTACATGTTGTGTGAGAGTGAACTGTTTTTTGGAACTAGTTTCTCTACTAGTTCCTTAAATGGTTGTGCTTTTATTTTTGTCCCGACTGGATTGTGTGGCGACTTAAGCTCATGTTGCCAACCTGAGTTCAAAAATTCAGTAACTTTTCTGTTTTTTTTACAGATCCATGGAATTCTTCTATTTTCATACGTACTATCAATATTCTTGTCGACTTATTCTCGTTTATCTCAAAAAAATTCGATTGTGTCAATCTCCATGATCAATTGAACCAAAATTGTTTCAACCTCGGTTAACATTTCGGTTTTTGCCATGACTAAAGGATCGAGAGGGAGAATCCCTTAATTTTTTTACATTCTCCGTTTACAAATAATCCTAGATTCCATACTGTCATTCAAATTTTAGTTCTGTTATGACCTTCGTAATGGTCCTATTACGAACTTCCTTTTACGGACTTCGTATTACCTCTCTTAAAAGGAAATGCCGTATTCAAACTAAATAAAATTACTTTTTCAGATTGAAATTATATAAAACTTTTATTTAATTTTCTTCTTAAAAATAGTTATAATGAACGACGCTTTTACGGACCAATTTTGACAACACAATTTTGGTTTCTGTCGAGTTTTCGAAAAGAAAGAATTCGGGGAACTCGAAACAGGTGTGTACAAGAGGTTATCTAAATGTAAAACGAGAGGTCTGGCATCCCTAGCTTAATGCGTCAAGAATTTTTTACTTGCTTGAGTTGGTACTCCTGAACGACAAAATTTCTAGACCAAAGAGATAACGCGTGAAATTCCACAGTTAGGCTTTTTAAGCCTACAATTCTGAGGCGTAAGAAGTTTATTTTTTATGACTATTCCGTTTTAAAGAAAGAATTTTTCAATAAAAAGGATAAACAAAGTTAAGAGATAATTAAAACAAAAATATATATTTCTACCTACAATCGTAACAAAATTTATTTATTTATTTTAAACATTTTTGGTTATTCTTTAACAGTTTTTTAACTTGTGTAATATTTAGCAGAGTATTTTTTAATAAATTATGGAAACTTTAGTTTCAACAACATAACCACAAAAAGATTTAGAAGTTTACGTCACTTAACCTCCAATTAAAATATTCCTCTTGAATGCCTGGATTCAACACCCAGATATTCGATTATATGTATATAACTGTACACATAGTATATATAACTGTACACACAACACGAAGTCGATCGCCAGCACGAAAAGTCGATTGAACACAAGATGTCGGACGAAATAATGAACGTGCTTGAGGGGAAACACCACCGAAATTACATTTGAGTGTACCAAAGCTAAACGTGGGGGAGGCTGTTTGCCACATTTTTTGAAGAACAAAGCCAAAGAAACTTACCCAGCGAAGACCACAGCTACAGGATCAAATTGTTAAAATGTACGTTACCGGAATTCTATTTAGCTCCACTCTTAATTTTATTAAGACTATCCAGTGGAATTTCTTTCGAAAACAAAATTCTGCAACTAACACACAGGAAGAAACTAGCAATCGTCTTTGCATTTGGTCGCTTCTTTTCTGTTCCGCTTATCTTTTGCTCGTTGTTTTTGTATTCGTTTTGTTTATATGGGAATGCTTGGAATTGAAATCCATTTAATTCTGTTATTGAATGCGCGGTTCAGGTGTACAATACTTTTATCAGAGAAGGAGAAACTGCACTTTTATATCAGCTATTAAAGATTAATTAAATTTTCAATAATGTCTTCGAATATAAAGCGGATTTCGTTAAGCAGCGAAAATGGATCTTTTAAGTATTTCTCATTAACGAAAACACTGCGCAGTAGCGATAAACTACGGAACGAAACAAAATTGAGAAAGTACACAGGAACGACTTTTGGGATTTTCAAAAAGAAGATTGTAAAGTGGCGCCAAAATGAAGCGAGTGAAATTTCTAAGCCTTCTTCGCGTAGACCTGCCCGAGATCATGGGCGCAGCAACCCCTCATGGGCGAGGGTAACCACTCGGTGCCGGAAATGCCACCCAAAGGGCTACAAGGAATGCGATTTCTAAGAAATTTTATACAAAATTTAATACCACTTTAATCGAAAACCGGAGTTGCGAGTCCAGAAGGAAATTATCGAATTCCCAAATATTTTGGCCGTAAACAAAATAGGGTAAGTGCACCACTCCAACCCTCTGGATGAGCTTATGCTGGAGACGAGATTGTGTAAAACGTCGAGGAATCGCTTTGGCTTTTTTAATAAGCTTTAGATTGTTTAAGTTGCATTAAAAAATAAAAATTAATAAAACTACACGTTGCGTCTTATATGCGTACGACAACACAGTAGAACATTTTAGTTGGATTTCCCATGGGTATTTCCGATATATCTAAGAAAATTCTAAGATTCTACTTCGAACTGAAATGTTCTAAAACTTGTTTAATTCTACGAGCACCAATGACTTCGATTCCAGTTTCCTTAACAAATGAAAATGTAAACTCTTTTTCAAATGTCTGGACGTTATGAAAAATTTTCAAATCTGATGTGTGCGGACTTGGAATAAAATAAAATTCCGAAATGTTATTTTTGTAGATATATTTTTATTTCAACTTTTCATTTTCTAATTACTTTTACAAATTGTATCAATTCTTAATAATTAATTATGTTTCGCTTAAGCGTTTTTTAATATTAAAACTATCTGTATATTTCTAGGCCTACATTCACAAATTGAAACCTATTTTATTTTGTAGGACGAACACAGAATCTTAAGTCGCTTGCTTCCTTAACCAAACAGAATGACTTGAGGGAATATGAACTCCAACTGTTGTATAAATTCATTCAAATTGCCGAATATACGGACGTCTTCGTATAAAGGAAAACTTCGAGGAATTCTTCAGAGACGGAATGTGAGGACCAAGAAGTCAAAAAATCCAAATACGATATCACAATAAAGGACAATCTTGTTGCCGTTGGTCAAACGTGTATTTTATTACCAAACACCTGAAATGAATAGAAATAAAAACATAGTAAATAGTAGGAGACGAATGATATGAATATTAGTAAAATTATTGGATTTTTATCAGTAGGACCCATAGTGGATGTGTTGCGTTTAGAAAAAGATCATGGAAAATCAGACATCCTTTTTCATCATTTCAAAGTACTACAATATAATTGTGATTATTACCGAGCGCCTTGCTTACCTGATGTCTTTTTTATCATATTTTACATTCTTTTTGAAAACTTTGGTAGAATTCCTCAACAATCTGAAATATTAAAAAAAAACCTTTAGAAATTCGTTAATAACAGGAATAGCAGGAAACTCGAAAATTATTATCAGTAGGACCCATTATGGATGTGTTGTTGCGGTTAAATTAATCATAAAAAAATCAGACAAATAATTTCATCAATTTAAAACATGATGGAGCGTCGAGAATACGCTAATAAGCAGAAAAGTTGTTAATTCTCACCATTTTTTTAAGAAATAACGCCCTCCAACCGTCGAATATCCACTGTATTTCATTTTTAAAAGTATTTCCTATTATAAAGAAAATCGAAAACTACAATTACTAAAAAGTTTTTTAAATTTATACAAATAAAATTCTATTTATATATTCAGTATAATTAAGCATAATCGCATTCATCACGAATCTTCATTCAGATGGGGGCGATAGATGTCATCACTTCAGTGATTTTGCATATTAACGATTTGCAATTTTAACGTACCTTAGAAATCTGAAATCCTTTCCTATTATTGAACCTTAAACAAGAGTAGTTAAACCTGTTGAAAGAAAAACTAAATTAGAATTAAATTTTATGTTGATCTCTGTTACTGATTTAGTAAAACTGTGTTCAGCAAAATCAAATAATCGCATTCAACATGAATTTTTCATTCAGATGGGGGCGATAGAATTCGGTCATCATTTGAAAATTATGAAGTTGTATCTGCTTTTTTATTATACGCTACACCCGAAGGGAGAAGGTATATTAACCTTGTTCTTACGTTTCTAAAGCAGAGAACACTCACCTGTACTATAATCCAGTAACATTCATGATCTTAATATTTTGATCCATCTCGTCAAGCTATGAATCCTAAAAAAAAGAAGTTTCATAATTTAGATGATGATTTTAATTAATTTTTGTGGTCAGTAAATTTTCAAAGTTGATCAGAAAGACTAATCAATGCTATTCAACATGGCCTCATTAAGATAGGAGCGAAAAACTTTTTCATATCATCATGTGATTTTAGAAATAACGTGATTGATACAACATTCATGAACGAGGAAATAGACTCACCTGTACTATAATCCAATATCATTCATGATCTCGATGTTATGATCCATCTTGTCAGGCTATGAATCCTAAAAAAAGGTAGTTTCATAATTTAGATGATGATTTTAACGAATTCTGTAGTCAGTAAATTTCCAAAGTTGATCAGAAAGACTAATCAATGCTATTCAACATGGCCTCATTAAGATAGGAGCGAAAAACTTTTTCATATCATCATGTGATTTTAGAAATAACGTGATTGATACAACATTCATGAACGAGGAAATAGACTCACCTGTACTATAATCCAATATCATTCATAATCTCGATGTTATGATCCATCTTGTCAGGCTATGAATCCTAAAAAAAGGTAGTTTCATAATTTAGATGATGATTTTAACGAATTCTGTAGTCAGTAAATTTCCAAAGTTGATCAGAAAGACTAATCAATGCTATTCAACATGGCCTCATTAAGATAGGAGCGAAAACTTTCATATCATCATGTAATTTTAGAAATAACGTGATTGATACAACTTTCATGAACAAGGAAGTAGACTCACCTTTATTATAATCCAATATCATTCATGATCTCGATCTTATGATCCATTCTGTCAGGCTATGAATCCTAAAAAAGGGTAGTTTCATAATTTAGATGATGATTTTAACGAATTCTGTAGTCAGTAAATTTCCAAAGTCGATCAGAAAGACTAATCAACGCTATTCAACATGGCCTCATTAAGATAGGAGCGAAAAACTTTCATATCATCATGTAATTTTAGAAATAACGTGATTGATACAACTTTCATGAACAAGGAAGTAGACTCACCTTTATTATAATCCAATATCATTCATGATCTCGATCTTATGATCCATTCTGTCAGGCTATGAATCCTAAAAAAGGGTAGTTTCATAATTTAGATGATGATTTTAACGAATTCTGTAGTCAGTAAATTTCCAAAGTCGATCAGAAAGACTAATCAATGCTATTCAACATGGCCTCATTAAGATAGGAGCGAAAAACTTTCATATCATCATGTAATTTTAGAAATAACGTGATTGATACAACTTTCATGAACAAGGAAGTAGACTCACCTTTATTATAATCCAATATCATTCATGATCTCGATCTTATGATCCATCTTGTCAGGCTATGAATCCTAAAAAAAAGGAAGTTTCATAATTTAGTAACTTTTATAATAACCTTTTGGTAAAAAGAAACAATGCTTCCGAATAATAAAAACTCACCGTTCAGTTTCATGTTGCATCCCGCTTAGAGAGATAGTGGAATCCTGTAAGCATATAAATGTAAATATTAGTATAATAACTGATACTCCAAAAACCAGCTTCGACACAAAATGTACCTACATTTTATAAAACACAATTCAATTCAATCATAAAAAATTTAAATCTTTTAATTTAGAAAAATTAGATTTATATTTGTAAGTCTTTCGACATAGATATAAATTATAGTTTACAAACAACGTAAAAACTTTTATCAATAAGCTGCTTTAATAAATTGGGTAAAAAGTGAACTCACCTCTAAAGAAAAACGAGCCGAGAAAATCCCTAAACTAGGAAAAATCTGATCACAAAAAAATGTTCATTAAAACACGGCAGTTTTTAATTATATAAAATTCTTATTTACACAATATACCGTGTATTACAATTTCATAGCATTCAAGAATTCCTACAACTAGAGACATTCACAGCTTTCTTACATTATGATGATGTAAATGCACATGCAAACCCTGAACTTGTAATGTGTATGAAATTATTTAGAGTGAGTTTTTAAGACTATAATCAGTTCCAAAAAAAATAAATAAAAATTAAGCTTTATAGAACAGTTGCTTTCTAAGAGTGTAAACCGGAAAGTGTCGGAAAACCGTAAATGTCTGAAACTTCATTACATCCAACCACTTATTTGCATGTAAATAAAAAAAAACTTTATTCTAACTTTATTCTTAACATTATAAAATAGGATTAACAAAAATTCTATTTGTATAAAAAGGAAGTAATATAAACTTTATTCCTGCCTACGCTTCAGCTTCCCTATCCTTTTCCTTATTCTTTTTCTTCTTCTTTTTCTTTTCTTTCTTCACACTTTCTGGTTCGACGACCTCAACCTCATCTAGCTTTCTCTTTTCTTTCTTTACGCTTTCTGGTTCGACGACTTCAACCTCAACCTCATCTAGCTTTTTCTTTTTACTCTCAGATTTCTTCGGTTCCGCAGGCGTCGTTGTTGAACCTTCTTCGCTTGAAACGCTTATTTTGCGCTGAAAAAAATAGAATAAAATTTTATACATTAGGTGCTTAAATAAATTAAAGCAGTATCAAATTTCAACCATCATAGAAACATAAATGATGACATAATTCAAATAGTAAGCAAAATTTACAGAAACATTTTGAAAACGCTTAGAAAAGATTTCCGTGCAGGATTCTAAGATATTTATCTTATTAAATTTGTTAGGGAAGAGAAAAAAGCGAACAATGTTGAGATAATTGAAAAAATTTTTAAAAAAACTTTGGAACACCTGGAAATAATATTGGGGAAATATCGTATTGCCTACCTTTTCTACTTCTGTGTTTCCGTTTGTTGGCGATGATGTTGTTGGTGCCACAGCAGCAGCTGGTTTCTTGGCACTGTAATCAACAAAACCTGTTAACCATTCCTTGGGCGTGTTTTCATTGGGACGCCCGTATTTGTCTAATTTTCCAGCGACAATCAACGCTTTCTTTGCTGAAGCCTTTGGTCCCAAGCCCCACTTGCGCGGATACGTATCGCGTTCCATTATAACTCGCTTAATTTTTGCCACTACACCATGATCACACGAGGCCATGGTTGCAGTAGTCATCTGAGCGATAGCTAAGCAGATGGCTTCTCCCTTTGTAGTGCAGATAACAATTTCTTGATCCATTTCAATACCATCTTCATAGCGTAGAACACCGGGCAACATAATAACTGCACCGTAACAGATAGCGTTGACCTACGTTAGAAATATAATTAAACAAAAACAAATTGATAATAATAAAACAACTTAAAAGGTAAACATTTTCAACAGAAATGTTTAAAAATTTTCCTATAAGTTTCCTAAGTACTAAAATTCCTATGTTTTCTAGGTACCAGTGAATCAATATGTTTAATAATTTTACGAGCAATTAAAATATGCCATGAAAATTCGCATTTTGCCACAACCCCGATTTATTTAATATTCTATAGTAATTATAAGTTTTTTTATAAGAGTTTGCTACTCACTGAACTATCCTTCATGATGATACGCTTATGATTCACCAGCAAACCCTCCAATGGTTTAATGACGCGCCTTAGCATCGACTCATCCTTATGGTTCTCATACATATACATGGCATCAAGGACATCGTGCATGGTAACCATGCCGTCGCGTTCCGATTGTATTCCAGAACGTACACGACGCAATTCCAACATCTGTCCGCCAACGCCCAACACTAGACCCAAGTGGACGCACATGGTGCGAATATACGAGCCAGCCTCACAACTAACCCAAAAAACACCTTTGGTCGATTAGGGAGCAAGAGAGAAGTCAAAGGTCAAAAGAAATTTTTCTCATGTTACTTTCTGACCCGCAGAAAGCAATTAATATTGCATTTTTATTGAGTTTATTTTTAGAAGTCAAAAGTTTAGGAAAACAAATATGCAACTCATTTTATATTTTGCTGAAAATGAGTCAGCACGACTTAAAAATGCTTTTAACAAAATGACAGAATACGAAGTAAAAATTAAACAAAAACTCACCCATATTTCTGGACTCATCATAGTCTAGCAGTTTACTATCGTAAACTGTGCGCACGCGCAGTTGACGTTTCACCGCAGAGATGAGTGGCGGACGCTGGAAAAGAGCACCGCGCAACTTCTCTAAACCTTGACGAACTTTAGCGACCGATTCAACTGGCGCATGTAATTTAAAGATGGCGACGTATTCTTTGCCGGCACTTTGTTGCGATTTTACCAACCGTGTTGCACGATCAATGCAAACTATCAGACAGCCTGAAGAACCAAAGAGTTCAGATAGAGTTTTCAAAACGCTTTCATTGCGGGGTTATTAAGTTCAACAAGAGAAATCACAAGAACTTTTAATAATACCTGCATAATTTTCTCATTTACAAATTAAGTATCCTTTACTAATGGAATATGTGGGATTTTTTAATTTCAAGTGGAGAAAAACTGCATTTTTAAACTTAGAAGCTTCATTATTTGTTTGATTGTCGTCTGAGTATTCTTCATAGAATGGAGTCTATAAATCTCTAATCTACCTGCACAAACCAGAACGATTAATGTTCCCATTATAGTCACACAGAAAACTTAGGTTATGTTAACTGTACCGGCTTATTAATTGGGGTGCAGTTTTCAGCGCATTTTTACATCTCACAGAATTTCATTATCTTAATCATATATAAAACTTCATAACAAATTACAAAATACGAGAGAAATTTTAAATTTTTATGTGGAAAACTTTTATACATTTGAACTTGAAAAACTTTCCGTAAGTTCTTACCTGTTACCTTCGGATCAAGTGTGCCAGAATGTCCAGTCTTCTCAACTTTCAAGATCCTTTTAATCCATGCGACCACCTCATGTGAACTTGGATTCGAAGGTTTATCCAAATTGATGAAGCCAGACTTTATGTATTCTTTGATGTCTCGATTGAGCGGTGACGACCCATTCGGTAGCGGAGTGTAGTGATTCGTACGCACATTAAGTTTGTCGAAATTCTTTAACAGCAATGGCCACTCAGATGTATCCAGTTTGGTTATTTTTCCCGAGGGCTTCACTGTGAAATCGCCGCTCACTTGCAACGCTCCCAAATCTTCATCAACGGGCTCTTCCTTGATCTTCTTCTTCTTTTCCTTACGGATTTCCACTGCAGAAAAACGTGGACAATTCCTCTATCAAAAAGAAATATATTGACTTACCAACTTCCTCCATTTCGATTGATTTTCTAATAATTGCACTAAAAGTTGATTGTGGCCAGGCAGTTAACCAGACGCGGAGACCAACTCGCGGCGCAACACGTTTGCTCCGGAGAGGTTAGCAAAATGGACGAGCCACACTTCACAAATTTTTGACGACAGCAAAGCACGTGTTAGCACGTGGCGCCATCTGGTCGTCGTTTATAATGTACATTTCATAGTGAAAGCAAAATTTTAATTCAAAAATGTTTATAGCATAAAGAAAATGGGGATTATTTTAAATTTAGTAAATTATTTGTGTGTGAAAATTAAATTTCGTAAATTAATGGTTTTGAAAGAAAATGTCCTAACTAATAATTGTCAGTTCGCAACTACAACCTGGTCAAAGATTTCTTGAGTTTAATATAAAAAACGAGAAAATAGTTCATTGCTCTTGTAAATCGTGTTATTAGCACTTTACACAGAATTTAGTTTTTAGAGTAGGTTTTTAATGTGCATAACCGAGCTTCTTATTATTAGTAAGTAGCGAGAGGTATCATAGAAATACTTGACTTTTCGTCAAGTTTCGTTTAATATAGCCCCGCTTAAGCAACGAGCGGATGGAATCAGCTGATTTAATTCTTCAGCATATCTACTCCAAGCAAAACAGTAATTTTTGTTTTTTTTTAATTTCTCTTCCACTACTTTAAACTAAAATACATACTAGCCAGAATAAATTTTTTGTAAGTAATTTTGTGTAACACAGTATGGAATCAGCTGATTTAATTCTTCAGCATATCTACTCCAAGCAAAACAGTAATTTTGTTTTTTTAATTTCTCTTCCAGTACTTTAAACAAAAATACATTCTAGCCAGAACAAATTTTTTGTAAGTAATCTAGAAATCTGCAACCCTGGGTAGCTCCTGTACAAATTCAGCGATTCTGGTCAATGCTACCAACTTCCTAATTGCATATATACAATTAAAAATTTTTAACGCTCAAAATTTGTGGCGAGCTCGATAGGAGAAGTAGTTGGGAAAGTTTCTGAAGAAAATCAAATAATTACTCAGTAAATATAAAAATACGGAAGTAACAGGGGAGTCTATTTGTTTGCTGCTTCATACAATATTGTTGTAGATTTTCTTTAAACACTAAAAACACAAGAAAAAGTCAAATCCAGTTCTAAAAGATGCCGCGCACAAAAATTTCAAAGAGTTCCAAACGAAATCGTGAGACTTCACAACGCGAGCAAAAAATATGCGACTACGAGAAGCTCGTGGATGAACTAATCGTGTCTTTGGACAAATGGGGACGGAATTCCATAGAGACTGTTGATACCCAGGTTAAGTTGCTGAAACGCCGCATAAACAAGAACCTAATGACAATGAAGATGCGAGACTTCATGGAATTGGTGAGTAGGAAAACGAATGAGTATATGTGAATACATCCATTGAGAGTGATTACATTTCGACTTTATTTTTACATTTAGAATCTTTCAAAATTCGGTGACTGGAGGCCCACAATAGTGGCACAGGATTCCAGTTCTTCTATTGCAAGCCAATCGATATGCGGCTCCAATGTGTTGGTGCCTCCTAAGTCTTCTAACCCTAATGATGAAGGTAATGTTGGGTATCATATCTACTGACGTTGATTTAATAAATTACAATGGGTTTGGTGCCCTTCAACATTTGAATGTGCAAACACGGTGTGGGTGTCATTCGAGTAAATGTATGAATGCATTCATTTGGCTGTACAAGAGAAGTAAATAACAAATTAGTGGCGCTGTTGGGTAAACGCGAATAAATAATGAATTTGCGAATTAGTCTGAGCATGCAAGGCTTTTTGAAAGCAGTTCCTTGCTTAATAGCAAGAGAGGAGCTGTTTATGGGCAATATTTTCCAGGTCACTTTTGTAATGAATGTCCACCATTCGTACTTATTTACCTTTTAATCCTTTCAAAGTTTATTACTTGGGGAGTGACTCACAACCAATATTCAGTTACGTGATTTATAATAAGTTACACATTTTTCATCGCCTCATATGTAAAAATGAAAATTATTGGTGATTGGATTTTCATGCTGTTATTCTGTTTCATTTCTTTCCACACTTCCAACTCTGTGTTGTTCCACTAACACATTTGCCTTAAACTATTCGCTATTAACTTGCATACAAACACAAAAATCCGCGCATACAAATACTTACTACTGGCGAAGGCTACCTTACAGAGGATAGCAGCACTGGTGGAAGCCGCATTGGCTCTCTGGCGATCCTGACCAACATGACACAGGTGCAGCAGCAGCAACGTGGACGCACACCTGGCCCCTTGAGCTCGGCCAAAGCTCGCCGCCCGCGGCGTAGCAAATCGTTTTGCGGTGACTTTGTACAAGGCTCAATAATAGGCCCATCCCAAAGCACTCAAGCCTCGGAGCGTGCCTCACGCAATAAGATGCGTACACCACTCGTATCGCGTACAAAGGCTTTCAGCGCGGATCGTCAATCAAAAATTCGCCCCAGCAGTCCTTCGTCGCCGGCGTCCGCTTTTTTGCGTTGGCCCAAGCCAGGCGAGCTGGTGATGTCTATAAGCGGTAGCCCAGTGGTGGCGCAAGTGTAAGTGTTTGTGAAGTGTGATCTTAAAGAATTCTAATTATATATATATTTTTTTAGTATGCCTGACAAATTTGCCAACGTTAATATTCCGGTTAGGAATGGCGTGCTGTCGTTGCGGCCCAAGAAGATTTCCGAGTTGAAGCCAGACATTTTGGAGGCTCTCGATCAAGAAACGCTTAATCAGATAAAAACGTTGCACGAGAATCTTAATCTTATAATGAGTTTGGCTGACAAGACTGGACTCAACTAATTTGGATGCTTGAGATATCAATGGTCGTCGAACAAAACACATTTCAAGTGTTTGTAATTAAAAGGGAAAAAATTAATAGTTAATACTTTATTCCTTACTATTATACGTTTGCATACCGAACTGTTTTTCGTAATTTTAAACTGCTTAGTTCATTACGAAAAATTTGCAGATAAAATACAGATTTGCCAGCATTGAAAAATAGTTTTAAATTAGCTCATGATAAATAATATGTAATTTGTCAAATGTACCGAAATATAAAACTCACAAATCACAGTTCATTTTACTTTTAGAATGTTCTAAAAATAAAAATTGTGATGATATTTTTACTCTTATCGCTTAAAGGTCCAAGTAAGATCGAGAGACCTTTGAGTTCCAATTGGGAAATTAATTTATAGAGTCCCACACATAGTTTCTGCTTCGCCGTGGCCACCGCGCAGCTGTGATTCAACGCCGTTGGATTTTTCTGTGGGGTGCTCGTGAATGAAATTCTACCAATTTGTCAATCGTGGTCGTTTTGTAAGTAATAACATAACCGTTTAAAAAGCAGGAATGTGATCTACAGAAGTTCTGCATCTATTTTTTTTTTCTTCAAAAAAAAAATTATTTATTTACTTAAGGTTCTACCGAGATTTGAACTCGGATCGCTGGATTCAAAGTCCAGAGTGCTAACCATTACACCATAGAACCTGTGTCACTCCCATTACAAAGAACGAGCCTTGAGTACGCTCTAATTCCAGGGATGAAAAATTTAGAAAGAAAATCCTGTTAACCAGTTTTTGTTCTAGGGATGTAAGGGAAGAAATCGTTTTAAGGAGACCGAAAAAATCATGCTGATAATAAAGCGCGAGGCACATCGGACGCGATTGCTTCCGTGTGTTCCGCAAAATGAAATTTATATGATTGTGCACACATCATGTCGTGGTCACGGTGAAATCAACAGCGTCTTGGTGCATTGGATCGCAGACCGCATGGACGTGTGGTTATTATGTACGGCAGTATGTAATACAAGTTTGGAAATATTTTCGCTAAAGCAGTTGTTTAATTTGCGTGATATATTGCGAAATAATAATTTGTAAATACTTATTTCTTTATATGTATTTTTGTGTTTTAGACAAATTTATACATCTTTTTCTGCACAATTGCATTCTTCAAAATGTTTAAAATATTTAGGCATTATGTGTATAATTTTTTTAGTGTGTTGGTTGGTGTGCGAACCAGCAATCGTATCGCGTTTGGTGTGCGCGAACCTTAAGGTAGCGTAAATCCCAATTATTAATACAACAACATTCCATATTCAGAATTATACAGAAGAGGTCTTGTTTTTTATCTCTAGTAAATATGACAGCTGAATAAAACGAGCATTTTGAAACCATTTGTTCAAGAAGGTTCTATGGTGTAATGGTTAGCACTCTGGACTTTGAATCCAGCGATCCGAGTTCAAATCTCGGTAGAACCTGGTTTCGTTAGAAATTTCTTCACATTTTTTAATTTTTGTGACTTAGAATATTATTTCTGTATTGCCAAGTATGATTTCGATGGTTTTTTAAGCGTTTGTTTGAAAACAACAGTCTTTTCTTTTCCACGCTATAACAAAGCTAAGTAAAATAATCAGAAGGCAGCCCTTCCTTCCCTTTCCACATTATTGAAAAGCTTTTAGACTTGATTAAGAAGGGTGATTGTGCCACTTGGTGCACTACCTGAATTTGTATTGTGGAGTGAAACTATTTATAAACTTATTACATCGAAACTCACTTGTAAAATTAACGCAAACAGCCTGCGAAAATAAAACAGTCTTCCTCAATTTTTCGTAATAGTTACGTTTTATTTAACATCATCGTTTTGAGTAAAATATATATGGATTTGTAATGTATTGTATGTATGTCTGCCTCAGCATTATTATTGTAGTAAAACATTTATAGAGATGAGATATAAAATTTAAGTAAACTAAAGTTCTCGTCATTATCATCTGTGTTGCCATTACAATTTTTCCCACGTACTTAAGAAACTATTTGAAATGCCTTAATTTAACGTATTTTCCTTTCCACATTTGTTGGCAAGTAAAAATGTACTTGCTCAATTTAGAACTAAAATTATTACTTATGAATCTAGTTTAATATTACGAAATTAACTTGAAATTATACCAGTTTATCTATTAATATTTTTGTTGACATTAGCGATTGTAGTAAAATATGTAAAGTAATATTTTTTGTGGAATTGAAATGTTTTGTTTGTTGCTCTATTTTAAAAGTCGGGTGGTTTTGAGTGTCTTTTCTTAAATTGCATTGATCGATGGTGATACTTGTGAAGCTGATATTGTTCTGCTTTTAACTATTTTTAAGGGTGATTGAAGATCAGTTAGGCAATTACGAGCTATTTAATTTAGGAAAGTGGCTGTTAATACGCAATTTTATTAGACTTTTATTATGTAACTAAGATAACTAAAAAAATAAATATGTGTATAAATATTGCTTATTCAAAATTTTGAACTTTATTACCTTACGAAAGTAAATAGCACGTAATTATCTACTTACTTTTGTATTTCTTTTGTTAAATTACTTCGGCTTGAATTTGCTAATTTTTAAAAGTAGTTGCATTGTTTTGTTGCACGTATTGAAAGCAAAATATCCCCATGTCTGTTACTGACTTTTACAACACAATATATATAGCGTTCTTCTCGATTTAAGGTAGAATTTCAAGACTCGGGAGTTTATAGAACAATTTAAAAGTGTTTTATGTTGAAAAGCATATCTTTGCTCGGCTGCCTCGTTCCCCAAAATTCTACCTTAAAATTACAGCATCAAAGTATAGTTAGTTGCAATATGAGTTCCTAAAACGTTCATCTTTGTAAGTTCCATATTCAATGTTGCGATATAGTAACACTATAGTTAATATGTATTGTTATTCTCTGGTTTATTTGCTCCTTTAACTTGACATGATCACAAAAATTCACTAATTTCCCATATTTTGTTGCAATATCCTTCTCCTTAAATTTAATACATAATTTATAATTCATTAGATATAATTCCCGGCATCATAATGTGAACATCAAAGTTCTGGTATCCCCTCTTATATTTGTTACACGGTCTTGGCTGTTCTTAATTACTATAATCATTTAATAATTTGTTTTTCAACTGATAAGCTTTGTTAAGAAGTCTCATAGTAGTTTGCTATTAAGATGTGTTTTAATTATTTCTTAACTTTATTTTAAGAAATACATTAAACAATGATCGTATTTCTTAAAGCCACAAGTTCTTCTCCGAGTTTGTTATAAATTAGCACAGTGAGAAACCATATTATTTATTAATAAATAACATAATTTTAGCGGTACAGATTTCAACAGTAAATTCTAAACTAACAACTTTAATTTTAAAGGAAAACTAGGATGGAAGAAAATTGGTTGTAGGCTCGCAGGTGATTAATTCGACGTTATTCTCATTAATGCCTTAGATGTAAGTCACTGTTGTCTATCAAATGATATTGGGTACATGCTTTCCCGCTCTTCTTTTTTACATGAGAAACTATGACTTTGAAGAAATCATAAAACCTCAACAAATTAGACTATAAACAACAGCAGCAACCATGAAAAGGTGAATAGCATCGAATATGGACTAAAATTTACATTATAATGCTAATTCGAAACCAGAAGACACTTTTTTGGAATTACAATACAGCTGCCATTAATTTGTGAAAAATTGTTAAGGGAAGTGGGGAGAAGAATCCTGTCTGATTTCCTTTTAAAATTAAACATTAAAGCCTGTGGTTTTCATTTGAAATAAAAACTGTGGTTACTTGGCTAAATAGTCTATTTGGCTAAAACAACTCAATGGGTCATGCGAAGGGAGGGTGTTATTTTATTGCTGCTTTAGAAGACGTTAAAAGGTGAAGAAAACCCCTTTCTCAATGATAAATAACTATCCTTCTTTTTCTTTTTTGGTTCTGAAGGCGTTTATACATTTTCCATAAAGCCTTTAGTTTTCTTATATTGTATATATATAAATATATATATGGATATATTAAGCCCACTGTTACATTAATGCTAACGAAACACATTAACAGCTTCCTTTCTTTTACTGAAGAATGTTTGAGAATTACTTCCTATTGAAGAAACCGTAGAGTTTTGATTTGAAATTTTCGACTACATTTCATCTGTGGATCCACCATATGATGCTTTAATTCCATTAGTTTTTAATTTTATGTTTAATTTAAAACACAAGAAAGTTTTTATTTCTTTGTTTTATTTACTCTTTCTTCCTTTCTTTATTTCTTATACTTTATTAAGAATTGTATTACTAAGCGTTCTCAGCTACTGAATAATATTGAAACTTGGGGAGCTGTATTTGGGAGGCGATTTTAACACCCCAAAATTTTTCTATCATCAGTTCAATAATTGTAAAGGATTTGTCATGCAAAAATTTAACAAATTTAACGTTAATAAAAAAATTTTCTAATTCATATTTTGTAAAAACACAATAGTGCTCGACGGCTTATGCCTGACTGCTTCGAGATACATTTTAATTTCAACACATCCAACCACAGAAGTGTTTCATTTTGAGTTTCTTTTAATTGTTTTGTAAATAAACATTTTCCATGCAGTAAACGAAATTCTATTTTTTAATTTAAACAACATATATAAAGAAAGCATCAAATTAGTTTTAATTTTGAATTATGTGGTGGATTTTAGCAACTCCAGAAATGTACGGATTCTTTTTTTTTTTCTATTGGCAAATGATGGAAGTGTCACTCTCCAAAATCCCAAGTCTGTTTTTACTAAAATTCATTTACAGTAAGAATTGAATTTTCTTTCATTTAAATACGCGCGAGCAAAAAAGTTAAAACTTATTAAATATATATGTGTATATTTTGTATAGTTTTATAACTTAAAAACTAATTATAAGCAATAAAATGTATAATTTATTTCCCTTGTTTTGTTGTCGATTGGTTTCATTAGAATCTTATACTAAAGAGAGTTGATTTCTTACACTTAAGGGACTTTTTGGGACTTAATCTATATAATTAGAATGTTTGTATTTAAGATTACATGCTGTGAAGACCGACCATCGAGGCGATTCTACCGTATATGCAAAAATTGAGCTTACAGATATTGAGAGAAGTGCAATATATATTTTAAGGCATAACCAAGTGTTAACTTTTTTCTGTGTCAACAAATTAAGAAATATTCAGCTTCTAAATTATAAAAGTATGCAGTTTACCGGCGGTGGATAGCAAATTAAATCTTCACACTAAACTAAAAATCAACCCTTGCGATGGCGATGTACTGAAGACAATTTTTTAATTCTAGCGCTTGTTTTTAGTACTGAAAACACACTTAATCAATATTTAGTTAAAGAAATAGAAATTTGAAGAGATAGTGATATTTGGAGTTTGTTTTTATCTTAATAGTTATGCAAATTTTGGCAAAATGTTTTCGAGAGTTTAGAGAAAATTAATTACAACCTTGGGTCAATACTTAGAAAGGAGTTCGTGTGGAAAGCAACCAGGTACATACTTAAACCTAAAAAAAATACATGCATATTGTATTAACAGTACACTTAAATATATGGATTTGTATTAAAAGAGCGTCGAGTGAAAGTACTGATATTCATTGCATTTAGTTTTGGTAGAGTTTCTAAAGCTAGTTTGAGGATTTGCTTTTTGAGAAATTAATTATTACATTATTCAGATGGCATTCGGCTTGGGGAGGATTTTTACTCTTTTGCTAAACGAAAAATATGTATAAAATACTTCAAAAAAATTACCCTAATGGCTTGTGTTGCAAATTTTCATTCATGACCTTACTTTGTGTAGTCACTTCGTGTCATGTGAAAGTAGTTCGGCACAAATCTCATCTAACGTGTGTCTACTGCAGCCGCTCCAACAGCTTCGAATGAAATAGCGCAGCAGTTTGCCACGAATTTGGCGGAAAATATAATTTAATTGGCTTCAAACTGCACTCAGTCGATAGGCAGCTTTTGAGTCTCTGACTGAACGCAGTCACAAACTCGTGACTTTACAAAATGAGGTCATTATTAATGTGAAATGAATTTTTTCCTCAGATTTAAAATTATTCAATTTGGTAAGCAGCAAAATGACTTTCAACTTAAATGTAACCATTTCTACAACTTCACTTTGGAATTTGATTGTAATAACTTTGTTTTATATGTAATTTCTAAAGTTTTACCTTCCTATATTTATACCTTTACCAAAAAAAATTATTGTTATTATTCGTTTTCTATTTGTTTCTTTTTTGCTTTTAGTGTAAACATCATCAATTATAAACGAGTTAGAATATATTAACGAAGTTGTAAAAAGTACTGGGGACATGGTACTCATTGCCAAAATGTTACAGTTTGTTCCCAATGCAGTTATTCGTTACCCTTTTCTTTTTTTTAGTTACTATTGTGTTTTCTCTTTAATTGGGAAACTTACTGCTATTTATACGCTTTTTCCGTACGTTTGGTACAACTTGTATGTTTTGAAAATAGGCTGGCTGTTACTAATAGTAAAGTTACTATTTATATAGTACGTTTGCAAACACGATTTCAGCGTATACACTTAAAATAGTAAGCCAGTTGCAATTTATACATTTTTATATTGCTTCATTACCTTTTACCGAGTACGCTTATAAAGATTGTATACCGTTTTAAGGAACAATTTCTGGCTACTAATAAAATGTAGGCTTGTTAAAATTTAGGCTTACGTACACTTGTTCATGCCAAAAATACGATTGCTGCCTTGCTACTAAGTATTTAAACACTCCTTGAGAACTTTTTATCATACCATTGTTGTTTTCTTAGTATTTGTATGGTGTGGCTGCTATAATTTATTGTCTTTCAACGTGCGAATGCTGTGTTATCATTATTTAAGACCTCAAACGCTTGCTGCAATCTATACTTTTCTGGCGTACTTTTGCTACCTCGTTACGATTTGCTGTTTTGTTACTATTTTTATAGTAATCTGTGTTAGCTGTACGTGTTCAAATTTCGCTTGCAGCCCTTTTACTATATAAATAGTTCGCCTTGCTACTAGTAAGCCAACTGCTATTTAATTAGTACGTTTGTAACTATTTAAACGGTATATTTGTTACAATTTATAGGACCCTAACATACTTTTACTGCCTTGTCACTATTTATACCGTACGCTTGCTGTCCTACTACTACTATTTAAATAGTCCGCAGTGTACAGTTTTCCTCTCTAACGTACGCTTGCTACCTTGATCTAATTTATACCGTACAATTGCTACCATCCATACGCTTTTAACGCAAGTTTGCAGCCTTATTTAAGTTGGAAAGTAACATTTTAGCAATTTTTCTCCTAAAATTTTTCTTAAAATACACGTTAGAAAAAATGATGGTGGGGGGAGTTGATTTTATCTTAGATTAGTTGGAACTTATAACTTTTTAACTTATAACTAATGCTTCACTTTGTGTTGTATTCGAATTTCATTTCGAAATTACTTGTGGCGAAGTGTATTTGTTTTGTTCGCTTCTCGGGGTGTTTTTGTTGCTTGGATTTGCGTCTGGCAGCCATTTTTGGGCGTACTTAAGCGAAGTACATGACCTTCTTGGTGTCGGCATGTACAGTAATGGCACGAGCCATCGCGCCTGGTGTACGATCTTCGGAGCAGCCGCTTTGATGTGAGCCTTCGCCGGAATCGTGCTCCTTCTCAACCAAATGGTATCTGAGGGAAGAAAATGTATAATATTAGCCATTATTTGCTTATTAATTATTTATTTGAATAAGTTGAACGTATTGCGAAGGCAAAAAATAAGAAATAAAACGCAAAGATTCTTCCCTCCACTACTAAATTCATTTACCTTGCTCTAAAAGCTACTAAATGCGCATAATATGCAGGAGCTGGAATTGAAACGGAGCGTGTGCACCGAACGTAGGTGTGGCACAGTTGATATGTTAAACACTGAAGTTCATCGGATTCGAAATGATTATCATCCCATAGAACGTGATAGTGTGATGGACGGCTTGTGCCCTGTTGTGGAAACATGAAAGTATAGTAATCGCGCCGACTTTTCTATGCTCGAACATCAAGCTCTCTCTCTCTCTCTCTCTCACCTGTATGCCTTGATGACTGCACAAATAAAAATCGAACTCCGTTGGGTGAGTTATACCCACATCGACTGTAGTACCAGCGGGTATATTGCCCGATTTTCCACTCTGTTCCCTTTTCTCGGCGCAGAAGAGACGCGTATGATGCCGTTTCTGCACCACTATGAATGTGATGCCTGGACGATATTCCGCCTCTAGTTTAATACAAGCCTCTCGAACGGCCGTCAACTCGTGCTGAAGCACATGTGGAAATTGGCCCTCAGACACACCATCCCGATAGATTATAATGCGATGTGGTTTGTAACCACCAGTGGATTTGTAAAACATAATCAACAGCTCGCGCACCATGCTACTCAATTCTTGAATGATTTCTTGACGATGTTGCTGCACGCGCACCGTAGCCGCATAGCGCGATGGATGAGCATCCATTGAGCCGACAACAGCTGCAATCGATGGCTTCTTATTGTCACCAGCCGGTGGATGTGTTACATCAGCACCCAGAAAGATGACGGGTTCATTAAACACCTTCGGCCGTATGGAGGGTACGAGAATGGAGTTGATACCGCCTAGCTTCACATTAATTTTCAGGCAAAGATTAGAGAGCGTCTGCGGCGAAGTTTTATTAACATTTTTCGCCTGCACACACTGAGTAGCCATGCCAAGAACGGTGTCTCCAACACGTTTCACTTCAGCTGCAAGCCGAAGAAGATTAAGCAATTAAATAAGAAGTGTGACTGAATAACTAACCGTAAACAGGTGTCTTTCCTGGCAAAACCACCACCACCAGCTGTAAAGCATTGAAAGAATTTTTCAAATATCTAAACATCGGCTCAACTTGATCGGGCCCGGTGGCGTATTTGCAGAAACAAGGCTGTCCAATAATAGGCATGCCTGCGTCGTTGGAGATCCTTTGAAGTTGCTGAGTAAAGTTGCGCAAAGCATCTTCGCGCACAGTGCGCTGTGGTGCAAAGCATGCGATGGCCCAGACACGAATTTCGACGCCAGTGAAGAATTGCTTGCCACGCATGTCCCAGACACCACCATTGGGCGAAGCCATGCTGACTTTGTTTTGTGGCGGGAAGAGTTGCTGGAAAAAACAGAAATTGACTATTCAATCTCTAATCTGTAACTACTGTCACAGATCCCAATACTGACCTGTCCTGTCATGCTGGAAACACGTCCACCGTACTGTAGCTTCGGTGGCGGCAAAACTCGCCCACGTACCTCCATCATTGAATTGGAGATCGTTAAACCGAACTCTTGCACGTACGAATCGTTATTGAAGTCGGCCCGCTTCACTAAATTGTTAATTTCGCGTTCGCGGTCTGGTGCCGAGCGTGCGGTCGCCTTGATCATAGTAGACGTTTGCATATCGGTGAGTTTCTTGATGCAGCGTTGACCGGCAACAATGTTGCACACCTCCAGTGGCAAGTAGGTGTGTTTGTGCTCTTGGCCTACCTGCAGGCAGGGCAAGTGCGGGTAGCGCAATTTCATGCGATATTTGTCCAGGAAATATTTGGCAACAGTACATTCGACTGTTTGTCCATTTTCGAGTTGCAACGGAAAACTGGAAGAGGGAAGAAGGAGCATTAAAAACTTTTTCTATTTCCGGAAAACAATTATCACTATATCGTCAGTATTGCAACCGACTTACGATTGCATCTGGGCTGGACGCCTGGTTACATTGCAGACACGATACTTGCGTCGCATTTGCCCACAGTGAGTTATTTCGATTTTGAGACCTTTGATTTCTTTCGTAAATTTCACGCGCTGCGAGTCTGTAAGAGGTTTCCGCTGCTCATTAATGTCTCTGATATCGAGCACTTCACACATGAAGTCAATAACTGGTTGAGCCTTATAGAAAGCCGTTGCAGAAACTGGAGAGGGGAAAGTCTTCAACTTAACTGTGATCAATGATACCGAATTCTTGCTCACCATCAATGTTCAACATCATCTTCCATTGCGACGGACGTACGCTTTGATGAAAACCGAACCAGACTTCACGTCCGCCTCCCAGCGGATGATAGTAACCGTCGGGGGAACTGAAGAAACTCCGACCGACTGGAGTGTAAGTCATGCTCGGCAAGTGACGCATGACAACATCCAAAGCCAAGATGGCATCGTATGGTATCTGGCGTGTCCGGCCTTCCAGCGCTTCTTCCAAATTAAACAATGACACCTGTGCCATCCACTTGATCGTTACACGAAATATACGATCCTTGCCCTCACCCGGCAACGTCACTTCCAGCTCCAGACGATCATTGCCGATTGGTAAAGGATCACGCGTATACAGATTGTTACGTCCATCGAAGACTGGCTTCAGAACACCAAAAATCTTGCTGTAGGCGTGCACCATCGTCTCGATGATCTCACGATTCACCTTGCGGGGACACTTGTCCGGTTGAATGTTGATGTCATAGTGATGCACGTAGCCGCGTGGCATTGTTACTTGGAAATGATTGGCACGTAACACGATCGGCCGACCTTCGCGACCCAAATTGGGACGACGTGGACAAGTGAAGACTGGCAGTTCGGGTTGCGCTGGGGCTGCGGCGGCAGCTGCAGCTGTTGCGGCAGTAACAGTGGCAGCAGTCCCAAGCGCCGATGCAACAGCAGCGACCTGACCAGCTGCACCACCGACAGTGGCGCCACCCACCGTAACATTTTGCGCGCTAGGGCTGGTAACAGCGGTTGGATTTACCGAAGAACCGGGTGCTGGTGGTGCTGGAACGGGAGGGGAAAGTCAGTTGTTACTCTAATAAAGGGGGTCTTTAGTGAAATTAGTATATTTATAATTTCTAATGTAATTCTAAGTAGACTAAAACTAAAACAGAGCGTGCAGTTATTTCAGAACATGCAGTACAAGAAAATTAGGGTTGCAAAACCAGAGATTCTGGGATTCCCCAATTTTTTTCTAATAAAATTGTGATGCGCTTACATCTTTAATGATTACTCATTACAACTACGAATCAAAAATATTACTTCTAATATAAATTGAACTAAGTTTTATAACCACAACTACAAAAGCAAGAGAAAATACCAGGAAATGCTCTTGGAAAAGTATTGGGAAATATAAAATTATACTAACAGTGTGGTTAGTTTAAATTTGCTGTAATTAAAATCAAAAGAATAAAAAAGTTATATATCAACAACTCAAAGATTTAGGTCAGCTAGAAAGGTAAACGAGAACTGATTGTTAGTACAAAATCAAAAACTAAGAACAAAAACTAAAAGGCGGTGATTTTTTGCAATTTCTTTACATGTGAGTGCTTCGAAGTTAGTCTGCTCCCTGGATGGGCTTTGAGGCCGGGCGGGTGAAGGTGTCCATTGTGATTCTAAAAAATATAAATCAAAAGAAAAATAAAAATAAATGAAAATAATAATTACAAATTTGCCAATAGCGGTGGAGAACAACAGAATAATACAATAAAATCAATGGAACGGAAAGGGAGGAGAGAAAGGTTTAAAATTTTCATTAGCTTTTGTCTTCACAAAAATATTAGTAACATATAAAGAAAGATAAGCTATGGGTGGATCTGAGGAATGTTAAAATACTGACACCACCTCCGGTTTTTGTGGGGCTGAGATATAATTGCCAATATAGATTCCAACAAATAGTATTTTCGCCATCCTACCTAACAGAAATTAGCACAACAACTTCCACTGTGTTTTACTGATTAAATTTCACCCTACTCGGATGAATTCTCTGCATGAACTAGAGAATCCACGGATAAACTAAATTGAAGCAATTTGTGTGCGATGAATGTTAAAATTCTATTTCACCTTTTTCGGTAATATTGAAATATGAAAACTTTGAAAGAGGATTAAAAATAAAACGCAAAATAATGTCCTTACAATTTAACGATTGCCAGAAAGCAAAAACAAAAGTGACGTTGACTTTGGCGGTCAATGACTTAAAAACGTCAACACCATCACTTATGTTTACGCTGCCGAAGAATACAAAGCCTGCCACAATCAAGAAATTAAAATAATAAACAATTAGCAGCAAGCGATGCAATTAAGCTCAGATTAAATGTATTCTTAATATTTGTTTAGTTTGTAATACAAACATCGTATATTTTGTGTTTATGTTGTTTTATGTTAATAAATGTTTGTTTTCTTATACGAACAGATTGGGCGCGTTGCATTTGCACAATCTGGCAACTACAACAAAACCGACCACCTGTTCGATAGAACATCCGCTTTTTATATATCAAGAGATTAGCTTGATCTTGAGATTATTTACAGAGTTATTAACATAAAATCCAATTACAAATTGTTTGAATAAGTCGGTAGCTGGTAATTTTAAAATCCCACCGAAATGCTAGTTCTCAGTACTGCTAAAAATTTAAAAAAATGTCCAGTTTTCCAATTGTAGGTGAGCTCTTTTACTCCCTTCCACGGTATACAAAAGTACGAAACTTTTGACAGCAGCAGCACCCGTCGATGCCAACTGCGCAGTTATGCCAGCAGCAACTGTGCAGTCGACTGCAAGCTTCTTTCAAAATTTTTTCATTATAGAATCAATAGAAAGCAAATGAAGTAATAAAAATGCTTCGAAGCAAATATGCTAAATTCTTCACGGATTTTATATAGTTGACAAGAATTTCGAATTTTCACTTACGTTGTCCGACTGGATACATTTTTAAGCGTTAATCAATTGGTTTATCAGCCTTTTTTTATCACCTCAAGTTATGGATTCGATATTTTCACTTGGAATATTAAAATGCTACTAATTTAGGCACGCGTTGAAATATTAACCGCTCACGTATATATAAGTAGATACAAATTACAAATTGAGTTATTCCCGACTGGCTAGTGAAAAAATTTTATTCGATGGGCCTAAAAGTGTGTTCTCTGTTGGACTGCAAAGCTGGGTGAGCCTCCGATGGACGTCCGCCAGCAACGTCGTCGTCGTGGATTGTATGGTTGCGACACCCTACAATTTTGACCGCAATTTTTCGCGTAATTCCTGTGCGTTTCGTCTTCGGAATTCAGTCGTAATCGACTACCCTGCTGTTATTTAATTGATTTTGAAAATTTTCGCTAACTTTGCACTTTATACATAATGTTAAAATTTGTTTTAAAAAATTTTCACTAGCAGTCTTGAAACACTTCTTCCACGATTCTTGACGTTCTTTTTTACCTCATATTTTTCATTATATTCTTGCAGTTTGAGGACGCGACTGAATAAACCGATGTTTTGGTAAATAGTTTTCTCTCTTTTTCCTTCAATTGTTGCTGGAAGAAGTGACCGAAATTCGTGCAGTTTTGTTCTAGCAGAAGTGGTTGTCAATTTTGTATGTATGCATGAATATACTAAACGGGTAGCCAATTGACAGATGCGTTTGGTAACTTTTCTCATGCGGGAGTTTTTAAATGCTATCATAACAAATCGAAAACATCAGTTATAAACTTTTCTCTTGTTATTATATTTCGATAACAGAGGGAAAGCGATATTTCTGCTCCTTACTGCAGTATATAAATAAAACCCAGAAAATTTTCAGGAAGTGGAATAAAAATTTTACTATGATGAAAATCACGTGATTGTAATGAAGCTTCAGGCAATCACAATTCAGCAAATTTTGCATCTGGCAACATGCATGCAAGCTTAACGAAAAAAGTGGAATGAACGAAGAAAATGCAATGTGACACGAAGGAATGTCAAGTGAAAACGTAGATAGAATAAGGAATTTTCCGAATATCCACAAGAATTGTTTAACAGAATTTAATAAATAAATTTAATCAAAAATTACAAAAAATGTCAATATACTACAGCGGGTCACTTCGCCGGTCTGCCGGCATCGTGTCTGCGATTGTCAAAGAAATGAAGAGCGTGAATTTAAAAGCTGTGAAGCGAGTTACTGTGACGTTCGATCCATTCGGGGAAAATGCTAAATCCACAAGGTACGATTGTATTGATTATGTATTTATATATTAATGAAATGATAGATAGGATCTTCGGTGACAAATTGTAAGTTTCTGAGTCTTAAATTTCTTCTAAGATATAAAAGACGAGAACAGCTGGTAAAATGCAGATGTATATTGCCAGATATTTTTTCTACTAAAATTTTCTTTTACCACTAGAGGATTTAATTTTTGGGTTAAAATTTCGGCATAGGAAATTTAGCGGACCAACTGGTTTTGTTACCGCTTGTCATATAATTCCGTATTTCTAACGACGTTGGTGCAGGAGGAAAACTGCTAATATAGAATATGCGCTTCTGAGAGTTTTTATGGAAATTTCAAATGCATCCCCTTTTTAGGTGAAATCTATTGAGTTCTTTGGAATTAAAAAAAAAATGGCAACTATGTTCCTGCTTTTTCTCCCCTTTTTCCGACAAACATGCGCACTGCGGAGAATTGGAAAATCTAAAAATGTTCCGCATTCATTTTCATTATCCACACCCAAGCAGAAGCACAAGCAACTCAAATATATTAGTTAAATTTAAAAGAAAGTGTTGTATTTACAAGTAAAAAAATCCACTTACGAAATACTTTTCCCACAAATCCAACGGCTGTGGCGCCCAGCTGTAGCGAAACGCTGAGATCTGAAGCATACGTTGAAGGTAAAGAACGGAGCTGAGCTGATCCACCAGGAGCCAGCTCACGCTCCGTAGACATCTTCGTAGGTGTTGGCGTCAGCTTGATGCCGTTTCTTACAAATGAGATTCCTCGAAAAATCTGGAGAAAAAAGAAATTTTAAAATTCGGTGTTTATTGAATTGGTGGTTACATATTTAAATAACAGTTTAAATAAATATTTCTTTCAGAGAATTCCTTTTCCATCTCTCTACACCGAAAATTTATCAAACCAATCCAAGCTGCATCCTGAAGGCGGATGTGGTTTGCAATCGTCAACCGCCGGAGATAAAATTCTCTCTTCTCGAACCAGCACAAGGTACGAAGAATAATTTCATTAAATGTACAAAAAAATAATCATTCAATGATCCGTTTCAGAACAAGCTAAAGTTAAAAGTATACTATTTAAAAGTGGCAATTTATCTACCTTGGAGTTGCTGAAATTGTGCAACCAACACATTTCACCGCTGGCTCCTAAAGAGGACTTGACGGCCCCGAAATCTTTAACCAAATCGGAGAAGCAAAAGCTGCATGGTGCCACCAAAAAGGGTGGCAAAAAGAAGTAAGAATACATTGATCATCAGCTGTAATACAAGTCGTCACCAGCGCTCCAGCAACTCCAGTTATGGCCTCCAAGCATAAGGGCACCTTAGCTGTTATTGAGCATATTTATAATGAGATTCCCGCGTTCACCGATCTTTTCACCGAGGAGTCGTTTTATACGTTTGCATTTTGCTTTGTTTGTGCAACAATTCTTGTTGCATTTATACTATCGCGATTTATAACCTTAAAACCAGTTGAGTTTTAAACTTAAAAATCTATCAAGTTGTTCGATATAAATAAAAATGAGCTGAATTTTGAAATCCTTTTCAACTCCACCATTTTTTAATTTTAAACAGAGAAGAAGTTTTTAATAAAATTATATTTGCACTTCTCGCACTGAGCTTCATTGTTGCAGGAACCCGGGGAGTACTGAATTCAGTTTTTTTTCGTTTTAAGAAAAACCCAAGAAATCCATCTTGAATACATAAAAATATAAAGAAAAAGGACTTGAAAATCGCATATTTCACGATGGAGGAGAAATAAGGTTTTTTTTTGTTACAAGAAGAATACCGGGTGTGCCTTGGTTTCCCTTGAACAGGTCATACATGTTTGCATATATTTACATGCATACATACATACAGATGATGAGTGACAGCGACAAGATCAGCAAGAAATGCAGTAAAACACAGAAGACTGTGAATGCAATGGTGAGAAGATTTACCAGTTTCTGAATATGCAGCATCGCGATCCATTTTGCTTTTACATTCGATTACCGATTTAATTGGGTTTGGTAGAAATTGACTTTTTCGTTTCGGTACCTGAATGATACCAAAAAACGCAATTTTTCTTGTTTTTCGTGAATCTTTTTCATTTTGGAAAATTTTTTCGTGAATCTTTTTCATTTTGAGGATATTTGAAGATTTAAGTAGTTTGTTTGAAATTTATATTTCATTCTGAAATTTATATTTTATTTTGAAATTTATATTTCAAATATTCGATAATTAAATAAACTAAAACTAACCGAGAATATGTAAGAATTTAGCTAGAAATGCTGAAGTAATCGTTATTATTTTTGCTAACATTAATTAATGAGATCACATTATTTACCAATATTACACGATATTTACCAATATTAAGTACGATTTCCTTCTCTAGATTTGACGATATCCAAAATTCGAATTTTCCCAAACGAAAAATTTAACTCAAAATAAATATTTTAAATTCAACAATAAACATATATTGACACATGTATGTATGGATGTATGTATCCGAATAAGTATTTCACTGTTAGAAAGTAAGAGTTACGTGTGGAAGTAGCTTTCCCTGGGCCAACAAGTTGAATCCAAGGGTAGTTCAGAGTACCACTGCCATCTACTTGTACTTGAAGACAGAGTCGATGGCTGCAGGAAGGAAGACCACGCCAGAAAGATTGCTGCGCGATATTACAGTGGGATAGAAAGTTCTAATCTGAGTGAAAAGACACTAATCGCAAAAAATATAAAAACAAAATTCTACAGAAACCCCTTGGCGGCCGTTTTGTCCTTGATATCATCTCCCTCGTTCTAAGGTACAATCAAATAAAACAAAATAGCGTTTTCTCCTTTATATACCAACTAACAGATCTAAAGTTTTGTAATTCAATTTCGCTTTCTACAAGTTTGTACTGCGCAAAATAAATATGTATGTATGTATGTATGTGGAGAAGAAAGTAACTTTTTCAGTTTGCAATGCATGAGCGAGTGAGAAGAGAAAACAGGAACCGCTAACCAATGTCAACCAATTCAAGAGAGAATACAACAGACCTTGGCAAACAACAAAAACAACAACCAGCGACTCTCAAAAACGAACAAATAATGTAGAAAATATATTTTACATTCTTTGAAAGTATTTTGATGGAAGAAATTCAGGGAAACTCTTAGCATTTGCTCTCTCTCCCTCTCTCTCTCTCTATCTATCTCTCTTTCTCTCTGTGTCATACTTTTCTCTTACTGAACACCGAAGTTCTCGGGGGGAAAATACAGTGGCACCAAGCTGAACTCGGCCACTAGATTAATAATACAATTTGTTTTCTTTTTGGTTTTCTTCAAGTGAATTTCTATAAATAAATGAAATATTAAAAATCAGTTTACTTTTTTTGTCTACATGTTATGGTTCGGATATTTTTAATGACAAAATATTATTACTCTAGTGTTCGAGTTTGGCTTGGCGCCACTGTAACTCTATTTATTGGAAACTGAAAGTGTTTTTTGGAATCAGTGAAAGCGTTCAAATGTGATATTTGAAATTTTTTTTCACCTGATCCTTGAAGGACTCAAAATAAATCAAATTATTGTAGTAAACCACCGTGTGGGTGGGTGTGTTGTAATTCTTGTCAATGCCAAACAGGTTTACAAATACAACTGTAATATTACGGTAGTAGAGTTTGAATTATATGTTATTTTTAGCTGAATGACAAAAACAGGGAATAACCGCTGTTCATTCATGAGTGACAATAGAAAAATTCTAATAAAAGAAACTCGTGCGCGTTACGAGTTATAAAAACACAATCACCGGGTTTTTCAAATTCAGATGACATTTTGGTGTGAATCATTAACTAAATCTAACTTGCTAAGGTTTTAAAATATTTTTGTTGATTGGTTGGTTTCATCTATATTGCCAAACAACCTCATGACGTCCTTTCCCACTCCAGGACAATTGATGTCCTGTCCTCTCCGAGCTTCTCGTGGCTTTGAAAAGTGAGAACGAACGTCATTATGAGGAGTTTTTCTCTGTTGTATCAACCCTCAAAATCCAACCAATTTCAGCTGTTCGTTTTATAAATTCTCCGAACAGAATGATACACACGTATACACAAATTCACCTTACAGTTATGTTTTTTTATATGGACGGGTAAATTTGAATAATCTGTCTTTACTTTTTATATACATACCATATATCAATATATATATATTCATACATGAAATTTCATAAATCCAGGGAAATTCTTTGAAGCAAGTGTATTCATTAATTCATTATATAATCCATTCAATGAATTCATCAATTAATTTGTTCGTATAATGACATAGCTAAATACAAACGTACATATGTATTGTCATATATTGACACTAGATAATTTGCGTGTGTTTGTGTGTGTATGCATATACGAGACGAGTTAAAAAGGGAGAGTAAATACTTCGTTTGCCACTTTGTGGTTGCTTGTTTTTCGTTACGAGTGTTGAACACAAATTCTGTACCTTGGAACTTGACACTGACGAGAGAGTTAGTTAAACCTGATATTGAAGGCCAACATTGTAAATTGAAAATTTAAGGGTGGAGAATTAAATTTTCCTGTTTATAAGTGAACCGAACGGGTTTCTCTGAGAGAAAAATAAATCATATCATGGTTTAAAAACTTGATTTGAAGTCACTTAGAGCGATTATCATTTAGCCAAAATCATTTAAAATACTAAAAATCAGTCAAATTTTTTGAGATGAATTCTCTGTAGACGGTTGAAATCTCTAAAATGCTTACTAGAATTGGCGGCGCATTTTTTTGAGGTCTCTAAAGACTGATATGACTTCGACTGAAGTCGCTGAAACTAGCCGCTGAAGTCGTTGAATCTAATAAGATCATATAAAGTCGGTTGATGTCATAAAAAAAAAGATTGAAGTCCTTATAAAGTCGGTTGATGTCATAAAAAAAAGATTGAAGTCCTTATAAAGTCGGTTGATGTCATAAAAAAAAGATTGAAGTCCTTATAAAGTCGGTTGATGTCATACAAAGTTTGTTGAAGTCATATAAAGTTGGTTGAAGTCATATAAAATCAGCTGAAGTTACATATATAAATTCGTTTGAAGTTATCTAAAATACGTTGAAGTCATATCAAGTCGGCTGAAGTCACTGCTTGGCCGTCTGAAGTGTAAACGCGTTCCATGGACTTTAGCGGATTTCCTTAAATTCTTTGAATTTAATTGAAGTCAGTTTAACTCGTTGAAAGTTGATTGAAGTCAGTTTAACTCGTTGAAAGTTGATTGAAGTCAGTTTAACTCGTTGAAAGTTGATTGAAGTCAGTTTAAGTCCCGATTGATTCCGTTAAAGTCCTCCAATGAGGGTTCAAATCGCTAAAATCCTATTAAGTAGGTGAATTTTAGATAAGTCAGAATTTGTCAATCTTTTGCATGCAAGCAGTCATCACTCTGATGAAAATTGCAATGTATGAACTACGAAGTTACTTACTTATCGACAAAACTTACCGTTAAAGTAGTTAAAGCAACGAGTTTATCAGCGCGACAAAAAGCCACGACAGCTCAGCTGTCTGGCCGATTAGGTTGTCGTCGCCGTGCGGCTGCTGTATTTATCAAGCCGTTGATGGCAACGTTTCAATAGATTGCTGGATATTTTAATAATGTATGCAGAGGACATATATACGCACATATGTGTGTGTTTATACACGTATTATAAACACTTGAAGCGGCCACAACAGCAGTGGAAGAAAGCATTTTCCATTATAACCACTTTAATAGCGTTTTTCGCACTTCTCTTCCACTTATCAGCACAAATTAATTATAAACAAATGCAAGCGACAAACGTATTTACACTGAAAGAGATAAAAGCTGCTGTTTTTTATGGTTTATTTTTCTTATATAATTATTTTTTTATATAAAAAGGGTGGCGATAATGAGCGCGCGACAGCCGTCTCGGGGACGCAAGTCGATCGCTGGAGCGGCGAGCGAGTTTAACCAGCGACTAACTTCGAACTGAAATTTTGGAATCAATCTCTTGAACGACAGCGACGACAACTGACTGCAAGGAAATAATTTTTCACTGGAATTAACAACTTTCAATTATGATTCCATTCCATTCTTGCTGTTGTTCTTGGTTTTATTTATGAGTTGTTGTTGGTAAACAGAGTTTGAAGCGGAATTCTCGCCGCCTGATGCATCGCAGAGCAGCCGGAATAGCGAAGACGCAAATCAAATATAATTTCTTTTTATTGATCTTTCTATTTATTCACTTAGTAAGTTTACACTTTTTTGGTGGTTGAAATTACCGCTAAAGGCTCAGTAAAAAAATACAATTACATTGTTTTCACCGGCAAAACTGCGTTGTTGCTGATGGATACACGCGCAAAACTTCACCGGAGTTTCATCCGCCGAAATGGCAACAAATCGTCTGGCCGGAAGCCAGCAGCAGGAACGCCTTTCAAACCGGCAGCGAGAGCACGCGACGCTGGGTGGAGAAGAGAACCCTCTGGCATCGTCGTCCTTGTTGACCAAAACACGCGCAGCGCTCGCATTGGAGAAATTAATGATTGTCAGATGTCACGTTGTCAGTGGTCGGCAATGGATTTCTCGAGCATTTCACTACCTCTTGAGATCTTTAATTTAATGTGTGATAACACGGCGACGAATTTGATTGAATCGATTTATGAAGTTGTGTATCTGAATGTAACTTTAATGTGGCCAACGGATACATCATCAGTTGCTGGCGGCACGCGAATCGCGTCGGCGAGCAACAACAAATCGCAAAGGTAACAAAGTAACGACTAAACTGAACTAACTACGCAAAAACAAGCAAAGTGCAGCACTCATCCGAATTGCGTTTGCATGCGAGAGACGTCGTCATCCATCCAGCCGCCAGTTCCACTCTCATTCACACTCGCTCTCTCTCTCTCTCTCTTTCTCTCTCTCCTGGAGTTTCTTGTTGCTGCTTTACATTTTAGCTGCTGTTTCATTTCAAAATATCTACTTATATTCTTATTATTTATTATATTATTTATTATTTTATAAATTTTGTTTGCAAGTTTATTCCAACCAACAACAGCTCTACCAAAACCAACAACAGCTCTTCCACCAGCGATGAACGCCGCACCACAGAGATCCAGAGTCTCGGTTGCCAATATACATACGGGTATCTATACAGCTATCCATTTATTTTATCATATCTTCACTTCCAACTCGGCAGGTCTTTCCTCCCACCCCACCACCGCCCGCTATTGCTACAACCAACCCTCGCGGCCTTCCCAACCTTAACAAAGCCATATGAACGAAAGCGAAAAGTGAAGAATTGTTTTTAAAATACAAAACGGAAAACCAAAAATCGCAAAAACTGTATACGCGCACAACACACAGCACGCTCTCGACGTTGCTCTATAATCTGTCTGATGATTTGCAATACATACGCGCGAATTTCATGCGAAAGCATTGTTTGCAAAATGCGAACAGCAGGAGCAACAGCAGCAGGAGCGACAGCAACTTCTGAGTATATGTAAACAAATAATGATGATTTCTCCAGTGAAACGCGCTTGCTTGCCTTGCTCTCCCAAAAGCCAAAATCGCTCTCTCCAGCAAAGCTTCACTCGCGAATTTCGCTTTATTGTTTGTTATGCTTTTTCCCCCCAATCCTGTAGGTTTGAACTTCTTTAAATTCAATTTTGGGAACAGTTTTCACATTGAAGCCCTAGTTCAAGGGAAGCTTTTTTCAACATTTTTAACACTCCTAAGAAATTTATTGTAAATTAGTTGGTATTATATTGAGTTATCACATTATCTACATTTTCTCCGATGAGAACGTGTAATATTTAATCCGAGCTGAATGTTCTCTTATAGCTGAGAACAGTTGCAATATACTTTTCTGTTTGTGATCGAAAGATATACAAGTGAGAAGAGGTTCGTCAGTAGCAACGAATACTGAGAATTATTTTTCCTTAGAGTTACAAGTTACCTCTAATCCGAAAATAAACTGTTTGGGAACAGTTAAAACATAATATTTTAGTGAGAATGATCATATATTGAAATGAGAATAGTTTACATGAACTGAACACATTATTGGTCGTATTTATTGTTGTCAATGTTGAATGAAGTTGGTAGGACTATTCAGCATGGAAACAGTAGTATTTTACTCAATTTGGAAAATGTAATCCACGAATATTGGTGGGAACAGTCTGTCTTTATGTAAACTAAACTAATTAACTTAAACTAAGTTTAAATTCGCAATTTGTGCAATGAAAAACATCAAAAGAATTCTTGAAATAGTTTCATTTATGTCTTCAATTATACACTGATTATTTTAAAGCATATTAAAAATTTGACTTATTGAAAAGGAAAAACAGAAAGATATTTATTTGTCGTGTATAGTAGAGAAAAAGAGGAAATATAAGCGATTTAAGCAGAATCAGAGTGCACAAGTTACGTGAACGACAAACGCTTCTCCAGCTATTCCTTCTTTTCATCAGCAGTGCCTGTGCCTCCTGCATTGTCGGCAGTCTTTTCTTCTTCCTCTTTCTTAGCGGCGGGCTCATTCTCCTTGCTTGCACCAGCCATGGTACTGCCAGCTGGCAAAGCCTTTTCCAGCGCACGTACGAACGCCTCCAGATTACCAGAGTAAGCTGCCGCCACAGCATCTGGTGTCAATTCGAATTGCGACACCACCGGTCCCAACTGAGCCGACTGCAGGGCATTCGAGAATAATGACAGAGCTTGCTGGAACTGCGGCGAGGCGATGGTATCTTTTATTTGCTGTTTCTTGGTTTCGTCCGAGTTGTCGGATTCAGGCAGATGCACGCTGAGAGTTTTGGCACGATCTGGATCCGAGATGAGATGATTGATTGCTTCCGAGCCGGTAATCGCGGTAGACAGATCAATATTCAGGGAACGACCAGAACCAGCTTCAGGTGAGAGGTTGGATAAGTATGATTGCGTGTCGGAGCTGCCGAAGGGAAGAACAGAATTCTTACCAGTATTGGTGCCGCTGCCACCATTACCAGACTTGCTTTTGTTGTTCTTTGCTTTCGGTGCCGACGGAGTGCGAGGTATTGCTGAAGCGTTATTTTCAGGAGTCGGAAGGTTAGATGCAGTACCTGAGGTACGATTGGCGGCAGGTGTGCTGGCAGTACGACTCTCTGAAGATCGACTACAAGTGCAATTGCAGATAGAATGAGGACCACTTCGCATCATCAACATGCCAAGGACTTACTTCATTGAACCCAGCAGCGTACTGAGTCCACCGATCTGTCCAACGCCGCCGAACAACTGCATCAACTGCTGCTGCGACATGTTGTTTAGCATGTACTGCAGATCGCCGCTTTCATTATTTGAGCGTGTTGTTTGCGACGGCGGATTGTTCATTAGTTCATTCACACGGCGGCAGTATTCCTCGTCCTTGTCGACCTTCGGTTCCTGCATCCAAAAGAACATGCGGCGCGAAGATGTCTTGAATTTCAGCACATACACTCGACCAGTCTTGCACTGTTCAACGCGCTTAAACTCAAAATCATCGGGGAACACAATAAGATCATCTTCGACCTGGAAACGGTGGAAAATAGGGAACTTTTCTATTGCTTTTCTTTTAGACCAAAGAATTACCTTTCCCGTAGTGCGATCCTTCCAGCAAAAGTGCATCAAACCATCCTCACTCTGCGTAAGATAAACTAGGCCTTTACGGCTATCGGGATGCACCATTTTCCCGATCATGTTCATGCGTCCAGCGCGGAACTCCACCAAGTTGGAGCCGCTGGATCCCGTATTCCCTGCAAGTCCTGATTGGCGGCCGAACATTATGCGTTAAAAGTTTTCAATTGTTATCCTGAAAGCTTTTTTCAAGTTATTTGTTTTGTATATAAAGAGTTTTCCTGCACTCTGGACTATAAAATAAAATTACTACAAAATTGGGCTCGTAACGTACTGAATGATAAGCAGAATTCCAACGTCACAAAATGTCAGCACAAGGCCAGCCTACGAGATGGATTTTATAGCAACGAGCTTCGATAGCAGATAGACAAACTCTGTATAGACATATTTTATGTCTTAAGACGCTGTTGGAAAACGCAAAATATTTATTAAAAATGCTAATTTGCAAGGAAATTTTTTATTATATTATGTCTTTTCGTTTAAATTACTCTACCAATAAATTTTTTTTAAACCTTTTTTTACCACCTTGAATAAATCTAAAATAAAAACGAAAGAAAAAGAAAATCATGTCCATATCCAGATGCATGTTTGTTAGACTTATTCTGATTTTTTTTTATATTCCGAAGGACATATTCATGGAATGAACATACTATGAGCTGGTGTACAAATTTTAATTAACATTGACTCAAAAGTTACGCACTCCATTGTGATTAAAAACTATCTAAAGCAAACTACGCTGTACTAAAATGAACTATCAACATAAATCCTTTTTTCAGAAAAACTGTAAATATGTCTCCCATACCTGTATTTATACTTTATGTAATATAAATACTTTACTTTAATATAAATACTTTATATAAATACTGTTCTAGCGAAAATTTTTTGCGTTTTTCACATCGTGTAAATATAACGTCAGCAAATATGAGTTGTGAGGTGGCAACACTGTGGCGTTTTTCTTTATTGAACGCATAAACGGATAAAAGTTCTCACTTCACGTGTTGTCGTCGAGGAGAAATTAATTTCCAAGAAATTTTTAATTGAGAACAATTGTAAACTAATATAATCGAATAAATTTCGAGCGAGTTGGAGTGCAGAATTGTGGAGATGAAAGCAGAGAATTGCACAATATATTACGAAAGCATCTAAAAGAGAAAAAGAATCAGCAGGTATCGCAAACAACGTAAGGTAAAAACGTAATGTTGCTGCCGCTTGCTATTGGCTGTGCATATTTTTTCGGTATTTTTGGTAGTGCGACTTCGTTTGGAGTTAAATTTTTGGGGGCTTGAGCAAATGTATCGAGAAGTAGTCAATAGGAACTTTCACTCGAAATTGGAAACTCCTAAGAGTAAGTTAAGTGACAACGCAAACAGTGGACGAACAGTTGGTAGTTGTGAGGGATGAACATCTTTAAAGAGGCTTTAATTGCTAAGAGATTTGCTTTTTTAATTGTTTGAAAAGTGCCTCTTCCATAATTCCCTTAAAGGAAATAGATTAATCAAACAATTGATTGCATTTTTTGCGAATATTAGTACAAATTGTGGCTAAATTTATTATGCTTGGCCTTTCGAAAATTTGGGCACCAAAAATGCAAAGAAAATCTCACCAAACCGCAATAGAAAGTGGCAAGGCAAGCAGTAGATGGGTAGTGAAGCAACAACAACCTAAAGAAGCAACGTATAAGAAAAGCAGAGAAAAAGAGTCCATTGTGGAGTTTAAGCTGCCACTATAATTTTTTTACGAATAGAAATTGAATGTTACAATGTTGGCTGCCTCTTTGTATTTGAACAGAGAAATTCCTTTCCGCCGATGAAATAAATTTGGGCTGCATATTATCAAAGCCAATACTTTTTCGCTTATTAATCCTATATTCATAAAAAAATCGTACAAGAAATTCCACAGAAAATCCCACAATAAATTCTGCAGCCCATAAAAATTTCCACATATGTAAATAATGTCCATATAAGTGAATTATCATGGAATCCATGTTTTACATAGCATTTAAAATTCTCTACAGTTAGTTACAGTAACTGATTATCTGTGTTTTTCGCCATTTTGTTTTCCCGCCAATAACTTCTTGCATAAGAATTTTCGGACTGACAGTGTAAATTGAGGGATTTAGCATTTTAAATTATTTAAAACTTCTTATTTGAACTCCTTGCCGTGTCATTTAGCTGTCTGGGCACGAACTTCGTCCGCGTAGAAAACGACGCGTGCTAAACAGGTTTTCAGGTTGTTTACTGCGTTGTTATGCCAACAATTAATGATACAATTATATGCGCGATTGACGATTAAACGACACATAAAGCTACGAAGATGCTACCCAATCCTGAAAAGTATATATGGCCCGAACTTAATTCCATCAGTCACCATTTGGACCGCATTTGTTTCCACGAGTCAGACTCGTGATATTCAAGTAGATCCAAAATTGTTATCACGAGTCAGACTCGTCTAAGTACGGGAAGAGGCAAAACTAGTACACGCTATAAATTGATTATTACATCAGTTTTTTTTTTGACATTTAATATGTAAACGTAATAAAAGATTAATAAAAATAATAAGTTTAACTCGTATCGTAAGGAAACTTAATTCTTCCTTAATATTGACGACAAAAATACTTTTAATTTTCCGTCCACAGCTTCTTAAGTCATCGTAAAACGGCAACAACCAACGACTATAAAATAAACTTGCTTTAAAGCGAAGAATTAATTTATTTAACTGCGTATTATGGAGTCCACACCACTCTGTGCTCCCTTTAACGACAATGATGAATACAAACCCATGCGAATGCCAAAGTCTTCTGGAAATAAACCGACTCATGCAGACTCACTGAATTCCTTCCCTCAGCCGTATACAACATCATCAACCTCGAAATATGGGGCTTCTTCTTCCTCTACAAAGTTGTCTATCAACGCGGAACCATTTATTCCATCTCGCAGCAACGAACAAGTAGATCAGTTCAAATCCAACAATCAACAGACGCAGCCAACTCATTCTCGTTATAACCAACAAAACCATCCACGGCAGCAACATTATTCTCCACGTTATACCAATGATAATCAGCAAATGAATCCATCGCAGATTTGTTACTCCGATCACAATAAGCATATGCAGGCCTTGACTGGAAGCATACAAGATCGTCTCATAATTGCTCGCGGCTATTCTGCCTCCACCAACAACTACTCTTCGCCTTCATCCAAAAGCTCGGATCATCCAAACACATACAACAACTACCATCATTCGCGCCCAGCACAACAACACCGTTCATATCGGCAACAGTCCGGCGACGATCATCAGACTCCGCTGATGTCACCAGGGAATCAAAGCCCAGGCGTAGACATGGAAAACATTGCTCTTGAATACCTACATACAGTTATCCAGTGCTTAAATCGCAATCCCGGCCAATTTGACGCCATAGCTACGCGTTTCCTCAACATCTTTGAGGGAATGGAAAACAATAATTACGTGCTGTGCAACGCTATGGAGGACATCTTTAACGAGTCCATAAAGAACCCAAACTTCCGCTACATGGGTGCTAAACTGTACAACCTGCTGCACATGCTCAACCTCAAGAAGGACTCGCTGTTCCACGTGCTTCTCAAGTGCAAGCTAGAATACCATCAGAAGGAGTTGGTGGAGTACATGAGCAAACCGAACCAGCAACAAAAGGTACGCGAAACGGCGCTCTTCCTGGCCGAGCTCTACATGCAACTGCGCGGTGACGACTTACGCATCCATTTAATCGCGGAGAACATCGTGTTTACGCTCAAGAAGCTGCTTTCATGGGAGAGCGCAGAGAACATGCGTTGCATCTGCCTTACGTTGAAGTTGGCCGGCTATGACTTAACGGCCGATTGTCCCGCCGACATGCAGCAGATTATCGCACAACTAGACACCATTAACAGAAAGCAACCCGGCAAGTATCCGCTGCTCGCAAACGTTATCTCACTGCAAAAAACCAACTGGGGACGTAAGCTGTCCTCCTCCTCCTCCAGCTCAACATGTGAGGAGGATGCGGAGAAAGCTAAATTGTCAGCTGAACCACCGCGGGTTAGTGATGATCCCATATTTTATGGACCCGATGGACGTGAACTGACCGCTGAAGAGGCTGATTTTCTGACATCTGTACCAGGTGCGATGACAGGCACAGGCTCGACCGACGACGAGGATGCGGTCGATTTGGATGTCGAATTGGATCCCGAAATGGACGAGGAGACTGAAAATGCATACTCGGAGTTCTGCAAGCTGAATGCTACCAAGTAGAAGAGTGGGTCTGAGTGGGTGGGAAGAGCTGAATGAAAGACGCTGAAATTACAGTTGAATTGTGATTGTGATTTGATTGTGATTTTTTTTTTGATTATGTGATACTAGTGAAAAAAACACAAACTAAAAACGACGATGATAACTAGTGGGAAGCGATGAAATCTTTTTAAGGATGTCATGTGGTCAGGGCTTTCGAAGAATGCATTTATATAAAATTTCAATTTTTAAAATTTAATTCAGCTTTGGATTGCAGAACGAAATTGGAAATAGTTTTTATGAACCCCCCGAATGAAGTCACCGACTTCGACTTCAGTTACTTCAAACCACTTTAAATGATTTCAAAGGTAAGCCTTAAATGACATGAACCGAGTTCAGAGACTTCAAGCGTATTCATTAACTTCTTTAAATGACTTCACCTGGTTTCATGGAAAAACCAGTCTTCGATATTTCAGCGTTTAAAACATTTAAATAAAATAATATTACGCTCATTCCTATAAAAATTTAAAATTAAGATTGCCTCTTCAGCGAATTGAAGACGCAATTATTGCATTCTTTTACTGATCTTCCGACATTCCCAATTACGCGATTCTATTCTATCCGACCAATAATAGTTATACGATTCTATTCTGCGATAGAAAATAGTTCCTTCAAACAATAAATTTCATTGATTTGTGCAACAAATTAAAGTTGAAATTGTTAATGACGACCTTAACGAAGATGACGCGCAACTGTAATTTCGGCAAAACAGCTGAAATCTTAATTTGTATACTTAATTCTCTTCTCTCCTTACAATATTGAACTTTATTTTCTTGTCATTTTATGTGTATCTCATTTTATAAAAAAAGTTTAACTAAACAACGAAACTGCAAAAAAAAATTATAAGAAAACAAAAAAAAAAATTGCATTTATTTATTTAAAAACACAAGTTAATTCGGCGAAAAATGATTTGTTGCTAAAACGAACATAGATAATTTTATATCTATCCATGTTTTGCGAAACAATGATGAGCAATCGATTAAATTAACCTTTTAGATTGTAATAATGTTTTTTTTATTATAATTGTAGTAGCATCGAGTCGACTCTGTCTATATTTTAATAAATAATGATTTCGTTTTAAGTGCGTTTTTCTCTATTATTTAGAAATAATTTTTCTGTTTTGTGTAAATTCCATTTTTCTTCCTGGCTTTTTTCGATCCACGGCTTTCACTTTTAAAACAGTCATAAAGATTTTTTTGTGGGAAGTTTTAGTGTAGAAGAAACGCCAAGAGGTTTAAATTTTCATCACATTTTATATTTCTAAGTGATTTCTATGAACATCTTCAGCTATTTGAAAAGTAGATAAAATAGCCAAGAATATTAAACGGCCATAAAAATGGAAAAATGTTTGAAAACTTAAAAAATTTCAAAGTGAAAAGCGATTTCTTTGAGATCCGGACATTATATTTTTAGTTTTACAACAATAAACGTTCGCTTTAAATGTAAATAATTTTGCAAAAATTCATCAATTTCGTTCAGGATTTTCAACATTCTTTTCTCTGTCTCTCTACAAAACAGTGTTGCCAGTTCGAGCAGAAATTAGTTACTAAGGTTGAGTTCGCGGTGGTGAAAGTTCTTCCTGCATTGTTTTTGTGTGAAGTATACGGAGCTCGGTCGTTAAGCAACAACAAATCGGGATTTCTTTATTCTAATGTAAAGTTCGCACTGCTTTCTCGGAATTCACATTATCAGTCACGCGCCTCTAGTAAAAGGAACAACAAACCAACACAACTTTCAGCTTGACTGATAGTGTGACAACCCCGTTTGTGGAGTTTTTGTAGTAATATTTTTCGACATGTCTACACACACGCACACACAAAATTCAAATTTTCAGAAAATAGTGGGTGTAAAGTGGGGTAACTTCACCTCCATATGAATATGAAGCAAAGATAATACGTTCCACGTTCCACATGCTTGCATTCACAAATTTCACCATAATTTTCCTATGTATTTGCGAGATACATTTAACGATTGGAATTCCAATAAGATAAATTTGTTGTGAGTGAATTCGTTAAACTTAACGATGGTCGGTGGTTCTCTACAGAGCGTCTACGAATCAACAATTCAGTTCGAGTCCCTCATTTGCGTCGTTCGCTAGTGTTTCGACGCTTGTATCTGGTAGATACATGCGGTGCTACGATAAAAAAAGAAGAGAAAATTAACTACAAATTGTATAAAATTACTTAAGAATATCATTTGAAAACGTGTAAAGCTACAATTTTCTTTTTCTACTTTAGAAAACTAAAGTGAAGAATTAAATTTTCTTTTTCACTACGAGAGAAGTAAAGAAAGTGACGAGACATCACGACCACGACGAAAGTCATTAAATTCGAACGACGGTAGAAAAGTTCTGAAAAACATTTCTGGAATAAAAGAATAGAAAGTCGGTGGAATACGACTCTTGAATGCCTAAAAATATACAACACATTTCGTACTGAGAAACTAACAAGTGTCGCCTTTTAGACGTTTTCGAGTATTCGAAAACTCAACGACGGAGAATTACGAGTGCGGAGTTTTTGTTCTGGAACGACGAGACGAGGTAAGAAAAGTGAAAAGAGTGCAGGAAAAAGAACTAAAAGTAATTAATTTCATCATTGAACACATTTTCGGGCTGTGGCTGGTCGGTAAAACGGTGCTTTTCTATTAACTTAAGCAGAAATAATAACAAAGTAATGCATACGTCAGTATATGACTTCATTGTCAAACACACACACACACACACCTTCATGCGTTCCAAGGGAAGTTTGTATGTGTGGATATAATTTCAAGAGCGTATGCAAAATTTCTCTTAAGGGGCGCCATTTTCCTTTAGAAAGAAGAAGAACCCGTTTTTTTTTATTGGATCTAATAATTTCTCAGTAAAAATTTCAATTTTTTTAAAATTGCATTTACTTTTCATCTTTGTTAAAAATTCTAAAACTTTTTTAATAAGATTTTAGATAGCATTTCCGATGGGAATTCTCAAAAACGGTTGTTAGGTCAAATTAAAGATAGACAATCACCGTAAAAATTAAATATAAAGCAGTGATAATTAAATCAGAAATCAGAGAAGGCAGACATTTTGTTCTACAAAAGTTAAGCTATGATATAGAAAATGTTTTCAATCATCGTTTCTCTTTGTTGTTACTTGAACTTGATTAGTTTTTTAGTGAGATTTATTCCAGCTCTACAGCGGGGGTTTAGCGCCCCGTTGCTGGTTCGCGTGCGTACGCTGCTGGGTATTTTTCGGTGTACGTGTGTGTGTGTGTGTGTGTGTCTGTATGTGTTCATAGCCACGCCATGCAAACATACAGTCAGCTCTTAAAAGTAACGTAACTACAACGATTATTTTAGCCATAATCAAACTGGCTGTTGTTTCTGTTTTTATCATGTTATTTTCCCCGTTGCCACAGGCAGCGACAACGCACACATAAAACATTGTTGCCAACAAGAACAACAACAACAACGACAACAACAACAACAACAACAACAGCACCAGCAAGAGCAGCAACCGCGATGACAAAAACATTCCGCCATCAAAACAAAACAGGCTTCCAAACAAACAGCCAGAGGATGGATGGCAACTGGCAAATTTATGTGATTTCATCTTGATTTCGGTTGCAGACGGCAGATTTTGCTTTTGCTCAATTTATTTTTCTTAGAAACTTTGCTTGTTTTCGTTTGATTCCACAAAGTAAGCCGAAAAGTGGGCCGAAATGTTGAGGACGGACAGCAATCGAAAGCGTACAACTGCAATAAAATACATTTTAACATTTTTTTAACTTATTGTAATCAATGTTCATTTATATTAATATATTGTAAGTTTTAAATGAACTTTACTAAATACAAGATTGTGAATTTTTTAGCCTTTGGAAATTTAGTTCCCATACGATTTTTAGCTTTGTGAACTTAATTGATCGTCTCGAATTACAAGGGTTTCAGAAAATGAGGAAAAAAAAAACACCCTTCTTCGTGGAATCCCTTCGGCAACCAGAAATCTGAATCTGTTGCTTTTTTAACAGGGAATTAAAATGGTGGTGGTGTTCGGCAGACGTCAGTCGTCAGTTTCCCCTCCTGCAAAATGTGGTAAACTAGTTAGACGAGATATCGGTGGAGTTGCTGCTTCTGTTGCTGATTTTGTTGCTCTCGCTCGTTACACACAACTTCGTACCTTGACAGGGTTTGCTGAAGTGCAGCCATTTCAAATCGCTTCTCAGAGGTTACGTTTTTGATTCGAGCTGGATTTGGTAAGTGTTGCCACATTAAAATAATATGAATGTCGTTTATAGAGGTTTCATGCGGTCGTGTTTTGTCATTGACATCCAGTTATCTTGCCAACCATTTTGACGCTTGGTTACTTGGGTTTAATCCCGGCTCTCTCAGCTTTTAAGTCAACTTTATCTCATTCCAAGCTGAATCGTCATATCGTTCCAATCGGTTCTTCTTTTGTTCTCCTCTCCAGTCTCGCCCGTGCTGACAAGACTCGATTTACCCACTATAGCTCTTCACGTTTTCTCATCGCTCTGTGTGAAATACTCTCTCTCTCTCTCTCAGCTTTTTAGTTATAGTTAAAGGTAAAGTTGAAACTTTATCTCTTTCCAGTTTGAAGCGGGTTTCTCAATGAGCATATCGTTCCAATCAGCAAGGTGTGCCGCCACTCCTGTTTCTCTCTTCCAGTCCTCGTCGGCAGACTCTCGATCGTGTGTTTTGTGTCTTTTTTTCAGCCACTTCTCGGCCATAAGTCAGGTATTGGTTAGCGGCAATCGTTTGTTTTAACGGCTTTCTTTGGCCTGACATTATTTTTGTGTTGGCTTCACGCACTGCCACTCCTGCTGCTCGCTCCCGCCGTATTTTGTTCGTAGGTTTTTCTTTTGTAACCTTTTAGAAGCGCGCTGTAGCGTGCGGGTTTGGGCGCCTGAATCTCAGCTGGTTTGTCTTCTGCTGCCGTCTGTCTTCCTGTCAGAATTTTCTTTATTTTTATATTTTTAATGCCTCAGCGTCGTCGTCGCAGAGAGCGCTTTCATTTCAGCTGCAGTTCCTTGTTATAAACTTGCACGTTCGCTTACTTGGTCGCAAATATTTGGGTCAGAGTTTTATACTTACATATGTGTGAAAATAACGACGCTCGGCTGCATGTGAGCTCATCATTCTCCCCCCCCCGTTCGATCAACATCACAAACTCGTCGTTTTCGCGAGCTGTGATATGTACAGAAAACTTTGTCTTTGTTTTTTGTTGTTTTTTTTTTTGTTGTCTGGCCATATTTTACCTCAAGTGGTTTTCCATTTCCAAAACTGACAAACATAATTAAAAGTTGCAAACGGATGGAGGCGAAATCATTGTCATTTACAGCTGTGTTGGATGACGAGGTTGGTTAGTTAACTCGCTGGTTAGTTGACTCGCTGGTTAGTTGACTCGCTGGTTAGTTGAATCGCTGGTTAGTTGACTCGCTGGTTAGTTGACTCACTGGTTAGTTGTCTCGCTGGTTAGTTGACTCGCTGGTTAGTTGACTCGCTGGTTAGTTAACTCGCTGGTTAGTTGACTCGCTGGTTAGTTGACTCGCTGGTTAGTTAACTCGCTGGTTAGTTGACTCGCTGGTTAGTTGACTCACTGGTTAGTTGACTCACTGGTTAGTTAACTCGCTGGTTAGTTGACTCGCTGGTTAGTTGACTCACTGGTTAGTTGACTCACTGGTTAGTTGACTCGCTGGTTGAAAATCGCTGAGTTGGGTCGACATGTTTGGTACTCTGCGAAAGAGTCTGCGTGATTGTTTAGTTAACGAAGTATTAGACTGACTGGTTAATGAACTGGTTAGTTGTCCAGTTTGTAGTACGGTTCTCACTGGTTATGGCGCTTATATGGTTGACATAAATGGGGATCTTGACTATATCGCTGCTCGTCTGATGGGCTCTCGGTTTGGTTGCCTGTCTGGTTGGTTGTCTGGTTGGTTGTCTGGTTGGTGTCTGGTTGGTTGTCTCGTTGGTTGTCTGGTTGGTTTTCGGGTTGGTTGTCTGGTTGATTGTCTGGTTGGTTGTCTGGTTGGTTGTCTGGTTGGTTGTCTGGTTGGTTGTCTTGTTGGTTGTCTGGTTGGTGTCTGGTTGGTTGTCTGCTTGGTTGTCTGATTGGTTGTCTGGTTGGTGTCTGGTTGGTTGTCTCGTTGGTTGTCTGGTTGGTTTTCGGGTTGGTTGTCTGGTTGGTTGTCTGGTTGGTTGTCTGGTTGGTTGTCTGGTTGGTTGTCTGGTTGGTGTCTGGGTGGTTGTCTCGTTGGTTGTCTGGTTGGTTGTCTTGTTGGTTGTCTGATTGGTTGTCTGATTAGTTGTCTGGTTGGTGTCTGGTTGGTTGTCTGATTGGTTGTCTGGTTGGTGTCTGGTTGGTTGTCTCGTTGGTTGTCTTGTTGGTTGTCTGGTTGGTGTCTGGTTGGTTGTCTCGTTGATTGTTTGGTTGGTTGTCTGGTTGGTTGTCTGGTTACGAAGCAATTGGCTCCCTAATTATTGTATGGCTGACTCTCTGGTTGGCATCAGATTTGGTGAAACTTGAAAACTACTTAAGATTGATATCTTGAAATCTACGAATTAAAATTTATTAGGTTAAAGATTTACAAGAATTCAGTGGCAATTAATATTGAGTAAGTTATTCTATCCATTTTCGTGTCTTTTAAATTATTATGGCGGGATAGCAATACCAATGCGGGTTTTAATTATGAGACCTTCTATTGGGAAAACAATGATAGCAATAAATTCTCATTTTCAAGACCTTCTACGAATGAAAAGTTTGTAGTAACAAATAATTCTTTCGCCCCGCATACTGATCATTATTAGGATTCCCTTTTATATTCTTTCATGGCGACAAAGATATGGTGGATTCCCTAAATGGTAATCAATTATTTAATGGAATTTCTATTTCATTATTTAATGGAATTTCTAAAGGAAAAATACGTTTTTAAAATAAATTTATAAAAAAATAAAGATGTTATGGATAAAATAAATAATACAAATGCTTATAGAAATACTTTCATAAAGTTAATGTTGATTTATTACATTTCAAATAGAAAACTTTCCGATTAACTGATTGATCCGTGTTTCCTTGTCGCAATACATATCGAGCAACGTCTGCACTCCCTACAAATTCCACAAAAAAACCCTTTTTAATTTTTTACCTGATATTTTTTTTTTTTTGATTTCTCAAAGTATCTGCAAAAACGAGTTTGTACACGAATATATTTGCTGGCTTTTATTTTCCAAAATGTATTTGCTTGAGTGAAAAAAAATATGTGGAAATATTCTTCTTTGAAATTGGAAAATGTAATCCATCATCAAAACATTAACACGATTTCATCCCCTATTATTTCTCCCCTTTTTTAAATTATAGTTTGAAATAAGTATCTTCGAATTTCGTAGAATAAATTTCTTATTTTCGTATGCAGAGTTTGTATTTCTAGTTCTGAGGGTCGTTCGCTCGTTGAAGATGATGATGTAAACATTTTTAAATATTCTGCTAAATACTTCTTGCTTTTGTTTATCTGCAGCTATTTTTAGTTAAGTCGATTTACGCGAAGAGCGCGTATTTGTGGAATTTTGGATTTCGTAGTTTCGTAGTTATGATGGTGGATTTTTTAATGAATTCGAGAAAACACAATTTTAATGATTCTGAAATGAATATAAGAAAGGAAATTTTTAGCATTAAATACGTTGATACTATTGTGTTGGCCTTCTCGGTCATATACTTCGATGAAATCCAAGTTCTGGATGAAAATTATAAAAGTTTAATAAAAGACCAAGAGATGCTCGATCTTTTAAAACAAAAATTAGAACCGAGAAGGCAATTCTTCACATTTGACCCAGAGGCGGGGGCAACAGTCTCAGAAGGCAGGAGTACTCGTATACTCATAACTTTGTGTTGGCTTTCTCGCTCATATACTTCGATGAAATCCAAGTTCTGGATGAAAATTATAAAAGTTTAATAAAAGACCAAGAGATGCTCGATCTTTTAAAACAAAAATTAGAACCGACAAGGCAATTCTTCACATTTGACCCAGAGGCGGCCAACAGTCTCAGAAGGCAGGAGTACTCATATACTCGTAACTTTGTGTTGGCTTTCTCGCTCATATACTTCGATGAAATCCAAGTTCTGGATGAAAATTATAAAAGTTTAATAAAAGACCAAGAGATGCTCGATCTTTTAAAACAAAAATTAGAACCGAGAAGGCAATTCTTCACATTTGACCCAGAGGCGGGGGCAACAGTCTCAGAAGGCAGGAGTACTCATACACTCATAACTTTGTGTTGGCTTCCTCGCCCAAATACTTCGATGAAATCCAAGTTCTGGATGAAAATGATAAAAGTTTAATAAAAGACCAAGAGATGCTCGATCTTTTAAAACAAAAATTAGAACCGAGAAGGCAATTCTTCACATTTGACCCAGAGGCGGCCAACAGTCTCAGAAGGCAGGAGTACTCATACACTCATAACTTTGTGTTGGCTTTCTCGCCCAAATACTTCGATGAAATCCAAGTTCTGGATGAAAATGATAAAAGTTTAATAAAAGACCAAGAGATGCTCGATCTTTTAAAACAAAAATTAGAACCGAGAAGGCAATTCTTCACATTTGACCCAGAGGCGGCCAACAGTCTCAGAAGGCAGGAGTACTCATACACTCATAACTTTGTGTTGGCTTCCTCGCCCAAATACTTCGATGAAATCCAAGTTTTGGATGAAAATGATAAAAGTTTAATAAAAGACCAAGAGATGCTCGATCTTTTAAAACAAAAATTAGAACCGAGAAGGCAATTCTTCACATTTGACCCAGAGGCGGCCAACAGTCTCAGAAGGCAGGAGTACTCATACACTCATAACTTTGTGTTGGCTTCCTCGCCCAAATACTTCGATGAAATCCAAGTTCTGGATGAAAATGATAAAAGTTTAATAAAAGACCAAGAGATGCTCGATCTTTTAAAACAAAAATTAGAACCGAGAAGGCAATTCTTCACATTTGACCCAGAGGCGGCCAACAGTCTCAGAAGGCAGGAGTACTCATACACTCATAACTTTGTGTTGGCTTTCTCGCCCAAATACTTCGATGAAATCCAAGTTCTGGATGAAAATGATAAAAGTTTAATAAAAGACCAAGAGATGCTCGATCTTTTAAAACAAAAATTAGAACCGAGAAGGCAATTCTTCACATTTGACCCAGAGGCGGCCAACAGTCTCAGAAGGCAGGAGTACTCATACACTCATAACTTTGTGTTGGCTTTCTCGCCCAAATACTTCGATGAAATCCAAGTTCTGGATGAAAATGATAAAAGTTTAATAAAAGACCAAGAGATGCTCGATCTTTTAAAACAAAAATTAGAACCGAGAAGGCAATTCTTCACATTTGACACAGAGGCGGCCAACAGTCTCAGAAGGCAGGAGTACTCATACACTCATAACTTTGTGTTGGCTTTCTCGCCCAAATACTTCGATGAAATCCAAGTTCTGGATGAAAATGATAAAAGTTTAATAAAAGACCAAGAGATGCTCGATCTTTTAAAACAAAAATTAGAACCGAGAAGGCAATTCTTCACATTTGACCCAGAGGCGGCCAACAGTCTCAGAAGGCAGGAGTACTCATACACTCATAACTTTGTGTTGGCTTTCGCGCCCAAATACTTCGATGAAATCCAAGTTCTGGATGAAAATGATAAAAGTTTAATAAAAGACCAAGAGATGCTCGATCTTTTAAAACAAAAATTAGAACCGACAAGGCAATTCTTCACATTTGACCCAGAGGCGGGGGCAACAGTCTCAGAAGGCTGGAGTACTCATATACTCATAACTTTGTGTTGGCTTTCTCGCCCAAATACTTCGATGAAGTCCAAGTTAAAATACACAGATAGAGATAAGATAAAAGCTTGCAAAAGCCTTACTTTAGTAATGCTTCACATCTGCTTAATATACATACATATATGTATGTATGTACATAAGCAAACGTCTATACACATATATATGTACATGTATAACGGTTCCACATCTTATCAGTTCCACAAGTATTTAGAGAAAATGCTACCGTGGAAACTGTGTTGTGGAAGAATTTCTTGCTTGACCTTCACTCAGTCAACATGATATTGAAATCGAGACACCTGTAAAAACCTTGAATGAAGTAGTGGCAGCACCTTCTGAGTCATTTGAGTCTAATTATGATAAGATAAGTCGGTGAGTGAAGAAAGGCAACAACAATTAAGAAAAGAAAAAAGTTTTTTTTACGACGACAAAACGTAAAAAAAAGGAATGATTAATAAAATTGAAATGTTCATTAAATTCGTTAGTTAGTAATAATAAATCGAAAAATAAAACAGAAAAAACTTCGAAAATATGATGTTTAGATGTATTAAACTAAAACCCACAGTGCTGATTTATTAAATCACAGTTTGATTTCCTCGAATTGCTATTAGCTTTCCGTATAAATTTTTCAATTTTAGTTGTTGTGTTTCCAAATTTTATGTTCCACATTGCAACACATGTATTTTTTGGGAATTAAATTTTTTACGATCCACTCGGAGAAACGGGAAATATCATTTTATATTATTATTGGCAGCAAAATGTGAAATATAATGAATTGCAAGTCTTACAACAGCTATAAATTGATCAGTTTCTTATTTTACCAGAATTTCTTTCTTATTTTGCAATTTTTGTTCGAGGTCAAGATTATAAGAAGCGGCAACAAAATGAGTTTACATGAGGCGCAATTAAAAGCCAAGTAACGACGATGATTTGTGTTGTATTGGCCCACAAAACGAGGGCCAATACATTGTCTTGTGTGCCATTGTTGTTGTTGTTGTTATAGCTGTTGCAGCTGCTGATGGCTTATAACGGATTCTTTTTTCCATCCACTGTATTTAACCCGCAAACACTTTTTGGTTCCTTTTTTTGTGTTTACCTTGTGTTTTCCTTTTTCCAAATATGATTGCAGTAATTGTGTGGAACTAAAATTAATTGCTTTTGTTGTTGTAATTGTTTTCGATGTTGCTGCTACCATTGTTTTGCTGTAATATTATTTTTTCTCCATCAAAGATTTGGTAAAAACGTGGATTTATTTATGAGTTTTAGCAGCAGTGGTAGGCAGTAATAACGGTATTTTCGAATTTCGAAATTTATGTTTATGTTGAATATCGACTTAGTAGAGTTTATTTGTTTTTTTTTATCGTGTATTTTTTATTTGAATATTGAATTTGTTGTTGCGAACAGTTGGCCTGTCGAAGTCACGGGGATGGAAAATTTTACGGATTTTATTGCTTTCCTACTACTTTCACGAAAATTGTTTCTGTTTCAATTAATTTCATAATTCTTCATATTTCATAAAAACTGTTATTTCTGCCTTGTTTAAATTTGTTATCTTTTAACACGCTTAAAATTCTAATTACCGGAGAAATATAATTTCCGTTTCATTAAAGATATTTTTTGTAAAACAACAAAATGTGTTGTTTTTTTTCTATAAAATACAAAATCAAGTGATTACATTACTTGACGCTTTTCTTGCCTTTGTGGCATCTAATGACTCATTAATTTCTTTTATACTTCTTATTTAACGCAATGAAAATTGGGTCAACAGTTTCTATGCATTTCTTTTATCTTGCAACATCGTACGCGTACATGCGTTCCATAGAAGAAGAAAATCGCAAAGAAGAAGAAACCCCCATTAAAATCTCATTCACCCATTTTCGCAGTCCTAGAAAGCAGCATTCTAAATCATGACTTGTATGCAAGCATTTAAAAAAGCATTAAAAATGTTTATCATCGCTCTCTCTCTCTCCCTCTCTCTCATGCTGCAATTACACTCTCTTCCTCTTTGTTTGTATTTTTTCATAGCAACTTAGTTTCTGTTTTCTACAACCAAAAAATAACCTCATTAACATTAACAGTTTTAATTTAGTCTTAATTGTGTTATATTTGATTGCATATCGTCGCGGTGACACACATGCTGCACGCATAGGAAACTCCTACTTTTTTATTTCTGTCCGGATGTGTATTCTGTATTCTGAGGCAAACGGCCTGCTAGGCAACATTGCAGCATGGCATTCATTGCACGAAATGAGAACACTAATTTAGATAAATATGTAAAAACGAAAATTTTGTTAGCGCTTTAGGTAGAATCTTGAATTTTTCTATTAAAAGATTCCGTAACGAGACAGTTTTGTAGGGTAAATTGTATGATTTTTAAAAACAACATCCAGCACATGTCTTACGATCCACACTGTTTAGCTACGATGTTACGATCCACACTGTTTAGCTACGATGTTACGATCCACACTGTTTAGCTACGATGTTACGATCCACACTGTTTAGCAGTCCCAATTATACCAAAGTGGTAACACTGCTTCGTTGTTTGCTTCGCCCACTAAAGTGCGCTGACACCACAACACTGCGCCGCAAATGGTTTAGCGATTAAAGGTGAGCGCTCACGCAGACACAGTTGGATAACCGTATCTAACTATTCATTCAAATATGAAAAAAAAATGGAAATATATTTTGTACAAACTCATATGTGGAAAACACGCACATCGCACCGGCAAAAACACTGAGCACAACACGGCATAATTCAATGAAAGAAGGAAATGCATTTGCTGGGGGGGGGGGGAAATTTATATACAACCGCAGACTGGTTGACCGATTCTGCTTGGGGTGTGCCAACAACACCCAAGTGCAGCGGTGACGTCTAAACCATCAACGAAGTCGTTTTTCACTCATCGAAATGCGTGAGTTGACTTGACTATCGATTGATCTCGGTTCAGACGGCACTGCTTGCAGGCATTCTGTTTGGTTTTCCTGGCAAGCTCATATTTTTCCAGGCCTTCTTGTGGTTAACTTGGCCGATAAAGAGGACAACAGCTCCAGGTTGCCTTTACGTAGTTCTTGCTTTTCTGCTTTCTTTAAAAACAACAACACAGCACCAACAATAGCTACAAATTGCTAGGATAACTCAAGTGCATGCTTAGATAGTTAAAAGGCTGGAAAAAGAGGTTCCAACACAACAAATTGCTGCTGTCGCAAGCAAAACAAAAACGAAGAAACGGAAGCATAAAATCATTTAACCAGCATTTAATGTAAACCTCTTTTTGAAGGCGTTGTTTCTACTCCAAGCCTACTACGCGAGATTTACACAATTTGTTGTTATTATCCGTTTGAGCTCGTATTTGAAGCACGTCAATATAATTACGGCTGCAGTAGGCAGCGATTGCAACTTGCTATAATTACCACCACCTATGGAAGTCATTGACCGCAGTAAAAAATTTACTTTCATGCAACCCTGGGCACGCCGCTACAAATTTTATGGCGCAGGGATCTGCTTTTCTGCTGCAAGAATTTTAGATTTTAATTTACCCTGCAAATTGGTCGAATTTCGGCATGGATAATAAGATGGAATCCTGCGACTAGCTGCTCAAAAAATGGCAAAAACACAATTAAATAAAGAAAATTTGAAAATCATTAGAGAGCTTTGGAACTTTTGTGGCTTCTCTGCGATCCAACTTCCTTTTCCAAATTTAAACTTTGAAATTACGTTCCACAGAAAAACGGAATCTTCAGAATACCGGTTAAAAGTGGGCCGCATTTCTAGTTTCTCTCTGAACTTGGGTTTTCTTTTCTATTTGCATGGAACTTTTATTATCCTGCAATTACCAACTGATTTTCGTGTTCGAGCTTTATAATTATAAAACTTTTACGTGGTTTACATGCAGCATCCAATTATTAACACCGCGTTAAATGACGACAGGTGTAGATGAGAGATGGAAAGTGTTTTTATCGCTCTCAAAGTGTCCACATTTTTGCCGTACGGTACAGTTGCTATGCTACAATAAACAAAACTCTTGTACACTCATGTGTACAAGCAAGTGATGGTTTTTCACTTGAAGAGGGTCAAGTAAAGCGAGTAGCGGGTTTTCAGTGTTTGAAGTTGTGCTGCTTGATTTCAGCTGCATGTTGTTGACCTTCCACTGAACCTCTTCCATGATGTGCTACACACTTTCAAGCTTCCACCATAAGTGGCCAGCGCTGTGTAGTCAAAGCAATGATGACGATTACAGACGCGTCGATGATCATCGTCCACCACACCAACAACTGTGGTGATGATGCGATAAAATATTGACAGCTAAGCTGGACAGTCAAGTCTATCATTCGTGGCGAGCGCACGAAGTGAAAGGAATGTACTTGCGGGTACGGATTCAAAGCAGATATCGTATTGAATAGCAAGCATTTAATGGAGCGCATATTGAAAGAAGGCTGCAAGAAGAAAACATGGAAAAAATGCTGGCATGATTTGAAGCCATGGCTTAGAAGCGATAACTACAATAATGGGCCGAGCAACCAGTTGGAGAAACCTTTGATAGTTCTGATTAAAGGTTCGAAGTTGAAGCGTTTTAAAGAAGAACGCTTATTTGAGTGTATCAGTCAAACTCGATCTCTTGTTGTGTGAGTGTTTATGATAGCCGGAGATGAGAGAGCTAAAAATTTAATAACCACTTGCAGCAGCATCGTTTCTTTCAGCGAAAGAACAGCTCTGAGTTCCTGCGTCTGAGTTTGAAGTTAGTAACTCTCAAGATTTCTTGTTCTCTCACGATTCTTAAGAGGAAGAAAAACTCTGTTTTCTTGCTGTCTTTTATTTTAAATTAGAGGAATTTTTACTTTATAACTTTTGCAACTTATTTTTTTGCTTTTCCCGCAGACCATCAAAGATGATTGTTATCAGTAGAAAATTTCCCATGAAGTGAGTAAAAGAAAATCGTTTATGCTTTTAGAATGAAAAAGGAATGAAAAAACTTCGTTATTAGAAAAGGAAATCGAATTCCAATCATAAATTTTTCTTTTAAAATATAAATCCAGATTTGTTTTTGCTTTTTTTTTGCTAGTAATTATTTTCACTTTTTTAAAGTTGTATTTTGTAACATCTTTCAGTTGCATTTTCAGTCTTGACTTTCGTTTATTTTTTTTTGTAAAAATTGAGGTCATGAGGAAAACAACTCATAATTTATAAAATATTTATTTTTCTTCAGTTTTCCATATAAATATATTGAGTGTTGCAAGATTTCTTTGTTTAATGTTAGTTTATTTTTGTTTTCTTTAGTTTTTCTTATTTGAGGTTGTGATATGAAGAAAATTTATAATGAATACAATTTCATTTTTGTTTCTTCTTCAATCTAATGTGTGAAAAAATTATGTTTATTATTACGTGATTCCACAAGGAATCAATATTTTTGAATTAAATAAGAAATTTTTGAATTAACTTGTATTTTTGTTACGGCGGCCTAATTTGATACTGAAGTGGAAAGTGTGTCGAATTTTTATATTCAAATTTTCCTCTTATTTTAGTCCAGATTGCATTGCAGCTACCGTTGGACAGATGAAATCTGTGGTTTTCAACACATTCTCAGCACAGAATTTTCACTCTACACAAACGAAATATTTGCATATTAAAAAATTCCGTTATCATTATTGTTGTATTTTTATAGTTTAATATTGATTATAAAGATTAAAAAGGATTAACAAAGATTGATAAGATTTATGTTGATACGTTGTTTCACTGCAGCCGCCGGAACAGAAAAGGGGAGAGAAATTTGTTGAACACTTGAAAGATGCCTGCTTGACAGCTGGTATGAGCGTTGCCACCTCAACACTCCTCCTCAAGGAACATACTAGCTGGCGTTTTACTGAAGTCCTAATTTTTTCGTTAACTTTTCGTGGCCAGCCTTTGGTAGGTTTTTTGTGAGAATATCAGCAACCATTTCTCCGGTACAGCAATACTTTAGCTCGATTTCTCCATTCCTATAAACGTCTCTAACGTGATGATAGCGAATGTCGATGTGCTTTGTTCGACAGTGGTACATGGGATTCTTTACCAGGTTCATTGCGCTTAGATTGTCTCCGTTAATAGTGATCTGATTCGCACGTTCAATTCCTAATTCCTTAAACAACTGCTTCAAGTGAATCGCCTCTTTGACTGCTGACGAAAGCGCCATGTACTCCGCTTCGGTGCTACTGAGTGCAACTGAAGACTGTTTTTTCGATTGATAAGAAAAAACTCCACCAGCTAGAAAAAATGTATAGCCAGTATACGATTTTCTGTCACCTTCATCGCCACCCCAGTCTGCATCAACAAATCCTTCTAGAGGTTTACCCGTATGATAATAATTTAAACTTTTATCTTGGGTAGCGCTTACGTATCTTAATATTCGTTTTGCTGCTGCCATATGCTCTTTATGTGGGTTAACATTTCTTTGAGAAAGCTTGCATACAGAAAAAAGAATGTCAGGCCTAGTAGAAACAGATAGATACATTAGTGATCCTATCAGTGACTGATATTCAATAGTGTCGATATTTTTGCAATCTTCATTTTCGCACGAGATCTTGTGTCCAGGGTCTAACGGTGTCGATATAGGACGACAATCTTCCATGTTGTATTGTTTCAGCAGTTTCTTAACATATGATCGTTGGTTGATCGAGATGCTTCCAGTTTCGCTGTCTCTCGTTATTTCTAAATTTAAAAAATTTGTCACAGCGCCTTTATCGGTCACCTTTATTCGTTGTGCAATCTTGTCTTTGATTTCTTTCAAGTTCTCTAAATCTGAACAGGCAATCAACAGATCGTCGACATATACAGCAATAATATCTATGTTATTGTTTCGACGTCTTGTGTAAACACAAGGTTCACTTTTGCATTGGCAAAAACCAATATTTTCCAAGATGCTGCTTAACGTTTTGTTCCACTGGCGCCCTGATTGCTTTAAGCCATAAATGGCCTTTTTAAGTTTCAAAACCTGCTTGGGAGACTTTTCATTTATGAATCCTTCTGGTTGGACCATGAAGATATCTTCATCTAATTCGCTGTTCAGATAAGCGGTGGATACATCCATTTGGTGAAGGTGCAATTTATATTCTGCTGCCATAGCAAAAATCATTCTAATAGTCTCATGGCGTACAACCGGTGAAAACGTTTCTGTATAATTCACACCATATACTTGAGAGCAACCTTTCGCCACTAACCTGGCTTTGAACCTCTCAACATATCCGCTTGCATCTGTTTTCACTGTAAAAACCCATTTATTTTTTACAGTCTTTTGGTTATCTGGAAGGGCCACAACTTCCCAAGTTTCATTTTCTATCAGACTGTCATATTCAATTTTCATAGCAATACCCCATTGTTCGCCATATACGCCTGATAGTGCCTCATCGACTGTCATAGGTATCTTAACACTTTCTGCACAAATAAAAGCTAAAACGTTGTATTGTTTTTTTGGTCTGCCAGGCCGGCCGGAACGGATAATTTTCGGTCTTCCTGGTCCTCTTCTAACAACACCATCTGAAAGTGCATCATCATCTGAAGATACATCATCATCTGCTGACCTGTAATCGTCACTTTGCACTTGAGAGTCCGATTCACTAATATCAATTTTTCTTGATTCATTATCAACAGCGTTTTCTATCTGTTGATCAGTGGTCGCTGGTATTTGTACACATATAGCATCTTGATTTAAATTTACATCTTCAATAAATGCGACATCTCTGCTAATAATTAATTTCTTGGAATATTTGTCATACAAGCGATATGCCTTAGAGGTTTCAGAGTATCCAACCAGGCTGTATTCCTTACCTCTTGATTTAAATTTATTGTGTTGTCGTTTGTCAAGTGCTATTGCAATCGAACCAAATACTCTCAAATGTGATACCTTCGGCTTAACACCATGCCATGCTTCATAAGGGGTTACGTCAATCAATGCCCTTGTTGGCGCCCTGTTCCGGATATAATTTGCACAGTTGATAGCCTCTGCCCATAGGGATTCATCATTGTTGGTACCTAGTAACATGCACCGTGACATTTCTAGTAAAGTGCGGTTGTACCTTTCAGCTACGCCGTTCTGCTGAGGCGTGTACGGCACTGTTAACTGTCGCATAATTCCGTTTAACTTTAGGTATTCATCAAAAACACGATTTGAGAATTCTCTACCATTATCACTTCTGAGAATTTTTAACTTATTTCCAGTTTGGCGTTCGCTCATGGATTTAAATTCTTTAAATTTTTCAAATACTTCAGATTTATGTTTTAGCATGTAGACAAAGGAGTAGCGTGACTTGTCATCGATGAATGTCAATATATATTTGGCTCCACCCAGTGATTCAGTTGTCATTGGACCACATACATCAGTATGTACTATTCCAAGAAGCTCTGATGCTCGACTATCTGCACTTTTGTACGGTTGCTGCGTACACTTATTCTTCATGCACACCAAGCACTGTATGTTTGATGGAATCTCGACATTTTTTAAACCTTGTACCATTTGTTTATCTATCAACTGACGTAAACTGGATGCACTCAAATGGCCATAGCGACTATGCCACATTACTGCATCGTTCAATTTCCTCGAAAGAAAAAGCATGTTTGTATTTAGATCAGCCAAAAACAAATTACTGACCTTCTTTGCTCTTAGGAGCTCTCCATTATCGTCTTCAACAATTGCATCATCTCTTCTGAATTTAACTGTGTAACCATTTTGCACGATCTTAGATACCGACATGAAATTACATTGGAGGTCAGGCACAAACAAAACATTTGTCAAGATTAGGTCAATGAGGTTTGACGTTTGCAAAAACACTTTTCCTCTGCCCGTTGCCTGTATGTTATTTTTTCCAGCAAGAGTGATAGTTTCTTTGAAGTTTTCAAATTCGCTAAACATTTCGCGGTTGCAACATAGATGCGAGGTTGCTCCGCTGTCTATGCACCAAGCTCTGGTATTCAACGTATAGTTGCTAACTGCTGCAAATAAGCCCGTACGGTTTTTAGTATTATTGGGCTGCTTCTTTTTTTCTCTGCACTGCGCTGCATAGTGCCCCTTCTTTCCACAATTGAAACAATTAAAGTTGGAAGATTTCTTAATATTAGGCTTGACGCTCCTCGCTGTATTCCCGGTTTCAATTTCACTAGTTTTATTGCTTACCGACAGCCTTCTAGAATCATTTTTCTCCCGTGTCATGAACGCTTGCACTGAACCAACAGAAGCATCTTCTTCAGTTATCGATTCTTTACGCCGCTCTCCTTCTTCAACTAATTTTATCTTTATAGCATTCAGTGTTGGAAGATCATCACGAGATTCCAGGGCGACAACTAAATTCTCATACGATTTTGGCAGACTTGCTAATATCATTATGACAAGCAACTCCTCCTGAAGACTAACTCCTGTTTCAGCGAGTTTTTCTGCCACTGAATTGAATTTACCTACGTATTCCTGCATGCATTCACCGTCACACATGCGCATTCTGAGTAGCTGCTTAAAAAGTGTAATTTTTCTAACTGGCCCTTTCGGTCGGTGAATCTCACGCAATGTATTCCATGCATCCTTGGAAGTTTTACACGATTTTATGTAGTTGAGTTGCGTTGGCGTTACACTAAGAATGATAGTAGCTGTGCTCTTCTCATCTTTGAGCTTCCATTCAGCAAACTTTTCATCTGTGGGACCTGGCATTACTTCTTCACCACATGCATGTCGCCATAGATTTTGGTGTATTAGCACACTTTTTATTTGCAAGCTCCAAGTATCGTAATTTGCTTCACTGAGCTTATCAATATTAAACAACGAATTCATTTCGCACCTTTTAATTTTAATCCAAAAGAAATCTAATCCTCAGGAATGTACCTGGGCCCATAACCTTGTTTCACTGCAGCCGCCGGAACAGAAAAGGGGAGAGAAATTTGTTGAACACTTGAAAGATGCCTGCTTGACAGCTGGTATGAGCGTTGCCACCTCAACAATTATAATACACCGTTACGCACTGTTTACTACCGCAGCATGAAGTGAGAGTTGCATGCCCTCGCCACCAAAAATCCGAACAAACTATACAAAATTTCGATTCTGTCCACATCAAAGTAAACCACAATAAAAACGCCGCCACTTTGAAGAAAAACTCTGCTAACTCTTCTGTTTTAATAGCTACTAAAATCTAAGTTTAGATTTAATGGTAACTTAAAGCAGAAAATCTACTAAACTAAAATGATAAAACTTCAGGTCGTTAGAGAGAAAGTTTGCATGGAAAAAGTAAAACATTTAACAACTGAAGTTGAAGTTGCAAAAAAAATTAAACGTTGCAAAAAGCCGAAATTATATGATGTGTAAGGAATGTTTTTAAAAAAAGTAGATACATAAAACAAATAAAAAATTAATAACAAACATATTAATGACGCATATAATGTGAAATTTATATAAACTAATTGGCAGACTTCATATTTCACTTGGACATTTGAAATGTCAACTGCTCGACAGATATAAGGAATTCTCTTCTCAACAAATATGTTTTAAAATTCAGATAAAAGCAAGAAAAACAGCTGTTGAATTATATTTTCATTCTTTCAGAAGCGAAAATCAGTTTTATAATTCACACGCCTGCATGAGATTTTTTTTTTAAATAGATGTGGGGGCGGTAAATGTATTTTGGTGAGTTGAATCCAGAATTGTTAAGAGAATTTTTGTATCATGTCAGATTTTCAAGATTTTCGAGGCCGAATTGTAAGAAAAGTCTATTTTTGGCTATACAAACGTAGAAAACATAGAATATGTCCTCGTAGAAAACATAGAATATTTCCTCGTAGAAAACATAGAATATTCGAAAAATCTCCGACTTCGATATTTTGGCCTAGAATATCTCGAAACCTTGACTTGTAACGAAAATTGGGGGGAAAACATTGTGTGATTGGGGAAGAAAATATGATGACGGTGACATACTGACATCGTGATTTACCACTGGATTCTATTAAATAACGAGAATGATGCTATAACAGATGTTTATATAGAGAATGAGGGCTATAATAGAGGTAAAATCATTCTATACCTCAATCAATCTATCATTCTATACATCAATTAATTTCATCACAACCGTGATGTCGCCGAGTGAGTCATTTAAAAGTTCAAATGGCAGAATTCAGTCGTTTATCATGATTAATGAAATCATCATTTTGCATTAAAATTTTTAAGAACAAAAATATTAGCTTGCTTTTTTTAATGAAAAATTCTGTAATTTTATTATGTATTTCTTAAATTATAAATTTTCTTCTCAATTTTTTGGAAAACTAAAGAATTTCTATTTAGTATTTCGGCTATAATAAATTTCTCTTTCAGATAAGTTTACAGTAGATTTTAGATTTTTACCCTGCAAAATGGGGATTTAATTTAATTTTATAATATTTTTACTACACGCAAGGAAAATCGTAAGCCATTCCTGCCTTCATTCAACTCACAACACGTTACATCATTCATACAAAATGGTACAGAAAATCTTTCTGTTGCTGTGCTTCTTATTATTGTTTTTTTTACGGTTGTTGTATTTTTAATGCCCCACCCTACTTATTTACAAAACCAACGGAAATGTAATTGCGATTTCCTTCCTTTTCAGTTTTTGCTGCAGTCACGTACGCATTTTTTTTTCTGTGCTCGCCTCACATAATTTAATCTTATTAATTAATGAAAATTAGCTTCATTAACGTTGTTTATTTGACGATATTTATATACGATTGTAAGATATGAAATCTAAAGCTGTTGATGTCATCAACAAAATTGTTGCAAATACTATCGCACAATAAATTTCAATCTATACAAATTATTTTATGAGGGTCAAAGTAACACGTGAGAAAAATATTGAGAATAAAGCGGTGTGCGAAAATGTTAACAAGGCTGAGAAGAGTATTGAGAAAATTATTGGATAAAAAAACGTTGATTGCAATTATGAAATCATTTGAATGCTTTATGAAAACACGAGTTTAGGTTCCACTATAATTTTCCAAGACTGCGCGAATTCATTGGAATATTTAAAAAACGGTTTAAAATTTTTATTATTTAAGTTCCACAATTATTTGCACGACAGTTAAGCGAGTAAAACTTCATAAAATGATTTTAATTTATTAAACTCATACAAAATTCATTTAAGCTGATTGTCGATGACTCGCCTGACTGACAGTGTAAATTTAATTCCACAAAAGCTTCCCACAATATTTTCGTTTTTAATAATTCTTTTAAGGGTTTTAATTTAATAAATTCACTTAATCACAGTTCACAGTTCAGCAAGGATAAATTTAAGCATCCTGTTCATTATCTCAATAAGATGATTAAATTAAATTTATGAAATCGATTTGATACACAATATGAGTGGATTATTTATGCATCATCATTATAATTGGTGTAAATTAAGTTCCATAATCATTTTCTACGATTGTTTTGCAGGTTAAAGTTTCAAGTTTAAAGTTCCACAAATTTTCTGCTGGAACAACAGTTATTCTCTGTTACTCTAACAGCTTCAATTGTTGATTCAGAATTGCTTTCTGTAGATATAACAATTTCTAGTAGTAACTTAACAAATTTTCTTCTTCAAATAATTTTTTAAGTACAAACCAGTCTCAGAAGATGGAAAATAGCCGAAACCAGTTTGTCTCCACATCAATTATAACGAAGGACCACGGAAATTGCAGAATCCCTTTATAGAATTTTTATTACTTTGACTTTCGATTATAAAATTGGGATTGTATGATGTCATTTTTATTACATCATCATGTTAGCTATGAATTGCATCATCTCTTCATTGTTTGTATTGATTGCAGTATGAAAAATTTAATGATAACTATCTGCGTTTTTTTTCTCACGATAACGTTGGCTTTTCGACGATTTAAAAACTAATTATTTAGTCTTTTTCAAGTTAATATGCACTCAAGACGTCGGTCGTAACGGTCGCTTATATTATATAATATAATTTTTTATCATTTATAGCGTATTCCTGTTTTTTCTCAATTTCAATTAAAATTTTCTACAATTTTATTAAATGTAATGCTGCCTTCAGTTGTTTCATATTGATAAACTTTTTACTGGTTGTTTTTCACAGTTCTTTCAGTTTATTATATCAAATAAAATTAAGATTTAATTCAATTCTTAAATGAAAAAACCACCGTCTGCATTTGCATTTGGCGCCACCGTTTCCTTCCGATTTGTGTGTTGCTAGTATTTGATGATAAGATTTTCTGCATTTTAATCTAAAAAATGTAGTTTCTCATGTTTTCAAAGTGTTTTTGCTTTTATAGACATATTTTTAAAATAATATTGTGGTCAGTTGTTGATATCATGCAGTAATTTGTTTGTGGAACACTTCACGGTGCATTTTATGCCGTTTTTTCCATACAAATCGCAAAAGGCACGAAATGCGTTCGCTGTGTGTTGAATGTGTTTTGAACAAAATGCATAAAACCAGTTACAGTTTTATAAAACCTTAAATAAAAATATAGTAATTAGAAAAATTGATCGGCTCGTTAAAAACAATTAAAACAATTTCCGCTCTGTGAAACTTAATAGTGTAAAGTCACGTTTTCAATAATCATCACATTAAATCAGAGTTTGCCGTTTAGTTCTATTCTCGGAAGAAAATAATTTGTCCCCGCTTACTTTTCTGTCCGTTTTTAACGGCGCCTCCACTTGGTAATTAGCGGCATCTGTGTTCGCCGCCGATATTTATTTACGCCTGGTTGCTCACCTTCAGATTTCTAACCAGAAATCTAATTTTAAATTTATTTATTACTGTTTCTCGTCTGCGTGTTGTGTGTATATTTTTGATGAATTTTCTTCTGTCTTTTTAAACATACATAATTTTTGTATTTTTTTTAAATGAAAAAAGAGAATAAAACTAAAAAATGGTGCTCATTGTTGGAAGTTGCAGTTTTAATTTTATTTTATTAAATATTTATAAAGTTGACCTGAGCGCTGAATCGATTGAATGCTCGCGTTCTATTTATGTTGCAAAAGCATGATGACATTCCGCCGGTTAGTCAGCTCACATGAGTTGCAACTGGAGCGTCAGCTTGACTGGATGATGTCAACACCTTTCAGTAAAGTGGAGCAACTATTTGCTTATTCTTCTTGTTTATTTATTTGTCATGGTGTCAAATCTCAAGAGGTCGTTGGGAAATCAACTTCATCATAGAAAGAGCTATAAGAATTCAATGTTGCTTTTAGTTAATTGAGTTTGAATAGATGAAAGTTTGTCAGAAAAATTATATTCTCAGTTATTTCTTTTTTAGTTATTTCTTTTTTTAATAGTGTAAAGTCTTCTATGATTCTATGATGATTTCCCTCAGTGTTCCTCTCAGTAATTGTTTTCAATTAAAAACCTTCGAAAAACAACAAACACAATAACTTTGTCGGAGATTGCATTGAAAGTAGAAACGTCAAACGTTCAAAAATTTATTGTAATTGAAAGGAGAGATGAAAGATGTTATTGGTCGGCTGTGTTTTGCTCTGTTGTTGCTTACAAAGTCCTTCTTGGTATTACTGTATGTTTTTCTTTTTTCTTTTAAATACAAATAGAAAGGGTTTTTTCCTCTTCTCTAATGATTTTCCTTCTCTTCAAGCTGCACCGTTCAAGTTACAATTTTATTTCATTCTGACTCAAGTGGCTTCAAATCTACTCTCTTCATTTTTTTATACCCTTTTCTTTTTTTGTTCACAACATTTTCAGCATTTTGAAATGCAATCAATTTAAGTTTTTTTAATTGGCAATGAGAAAGTTTTCTTCTTTTTTTTTGTTATTGAAGCAAATGAAATCTTTAATAAGCTTTAAAAGTTAAAAGTAGAAAGCAGCATTAATTGTGCAATATTTTCTCCAAGACTTGAAGTATTGCTGTCAGTTGCCGACGTTGTTGTTGTCGCTGTCACTTTTCCCCATTGACTGTAGCAGCAGCAGCAGCGCAGGGCGTTGTCTCAGCTACTCGTAGTTGATTGCAATGTCTGAACGAGCAACAAATGCCCATTAAATTGTTGGAGTTCATTGTACGGTCAGAACTAAAGTACGCTGCGCCATAAGGTAGTGAAAAGAAGTAGGCAGTTGGGAAAGTAGGTAGGGCTGGTAGGTAGAAAAGTAGATAATCATTGTAGGCAGTGAATTATAAAGCAGTGATAATTACAAAACGAACACTGCGGGCAAATGGGTTCAGGGAATGGGTTGGATGAAGGGTTTGAAACTGTGTGTTCCTCAATAGTTCAGCTAAGAAAGACCAATTTTTCGACCGCCGTTTCTCTTCGTGTCTATATAAAAACTCATTTGTGTTTTAAGGGAATTTTAAACTTGCTCTAAATTCAGTTTGAATTAATAATTTGGTTGGATTCGCTTTAGTTCAGTTGGTTTTATGAGATTTTACAGAAATCACTTAGAAGGTTACATTTTTTACTCCTCTTTTCTATCAGAATTACTTAACAACGTACACATTTTTTTGCTTCATCATACGCAAAATTGACTCATTTTAAGTTATTTCACAATTTAGTAGAAGTTTTTCATATTAAAATACGTATAGTTCGGCTATTTTTATTTACTTTTGCTCTGCCTTAATAGCATTTTTCAAGTAGTTTATTCATTAATTGAATTTGTAATTCTAATTTTTTATTTTGCTTTTTTGCCGGCTTTTCGTGGCAGACGTGAAAAATTTAAACCGATTTAATGCGAGCCTTATGTAATAATAAAATTTAAAAGAAAAAAATTTATATCATGAGGTCATCATCACTGAATCTACAAAAACTAGCGTTGCTTTTGCTTTTTCAAAATCTTCCAAAAGTTTTTTTTACAGGTTTTTAACTCCCTAAATTCGATTTGAAGATTTCAGTTTTTATTCATATGAATCGAGGTACAACTTGAACTGGTTATTTTTTTTTAATATGTACATTTTTAAAACAAAAGGAAGGAGAAAACTAAAACGATGATTAAAAAGACACAAACAAAATGAGAAAAAAGAAATGAAATATAAAGCAATTTGAATAAAAACATTTTCTGTTGAAAGAAAACATATATTTTGCTCTTAAAATGGTTTCAAGTTGATATAAAGATAAAGAATTGTATCTTTATTTTGTCTTTTTTGTTAATATAAATATAAAGAATTGTATCGGTATAAATTCTCATCATATATTTTTCGACCGTTCTTTGGTGTGTCGCCGCTGATGACATCATTTCACTATGAACGACGTCATCATCAACCCCAAAAAAAAAAGAGATACGAGTTACTCGTGTGTTTTAGCGAGACTTTGCTAGCACAATTTTGTTCTTCATGCTTTTTGTGGGGGGGGGGAAAAAGTACAGAAGCGGTTGACTTTGAAAGCGTTTTTGTATCCTATTTTTAAACAGCAACAAAAAAATTGTATCTCGCAAGCATAGATGATCACAGTGATGACCTAATCTAATAAAACAACAACAACTTTTCTCTTTTTTGCTGTATTCTGGAAAGTGAAATCTAGTTTAATAAAATTCTTCTTCTAAATATTTTTCAATTAATATTAAGTTCGAAAATCCTTGGCATGACGTACACTTGGCAGCTGCATTTTGTTTCTTAATAAACGAGTTCATGACGAATATCGCTTCCAATTCATTTAATTTAACATCACGTATGGAATTCATTGCTTGTGTAAATGAAATTAAAAGTCAAGGACAGGCGAAGAAATATCAACAAGTTTTTTAGCTGTAAATTGAATTAATGGAAACCGAAAGACGAATTTAAAAACTTAAATAAGAAAACTTTTCATATGAAAATTTCAAGTGTTCGCTGCAATTACAATCCACTAAAAATCGGATTTTCATCTTTATTAACGTAAAAAAACTCTTCAAGTTTTTCTTAATAATTCGTTTTACTGTGAAAAGAGTTCAATGTTTACTTTTCTCTTCTTGTATTGTATTTTATAAACTTTTTTATTCTTACAAAGAATTTCTAATAATTTCGTGTTGGTTCAAAATAGGAAAAACTTTTTAAGCAATCATTACTTGCATTCCACATGCAACAAATTAAAAAAAACAGCATTTTTGCTGCATGTTTGATGTGAGTTACTTTTCATTTTAAATGGTGTGCAATTTAGTTTCGTGTTTTCAGCGGAGGATTTTGGTCGCCCGACGTGTGGCGCCCAACGTCATCGCATAAAGTTTACATTCCACAAATTGCATGGTTTCTGCTGTTGAAGAATTACAAATGGTGGATGAGGAGGAGTGAGTCATCATTGCAGGACATTCACGGCGCCCTTTAAAGGACGAAAGCAACAAAGCAATAGTGACAACAACAAGCCAAAAGAGGTCGGCGAAAAATGTGTCCTTAAAACGTCAAGTAAAAGAGACGCCAGTATTTGTTATTTCTGTCGGGAAATTTTAATTTTAACATTCACTCTAAAAGAAATTTCATGTTCATGTTTCATGTTTGAAATAATAGGAAAAAAAAATTGCACAACTCAAAAGTAGTTCGTCAAATAGACGCCTATAAATTATTAGTTTGGAACGAAAACGAACGAAGGATAAAAAAATTACGATGAAATTATAAACAAAATATAAAAGTGAATACTTTTATTTTTATGAAAATTATGAAATTTTATTAAAATTATGAAAATTATGAAAATTGAAAAATAGCAAAGGAAGAATACACGGCGGCAAGAAGAAAGAGAAAGCAAAAAACTCTTTTTGTGAAAAAATCGAAAACGGTGAATGACCGACCGAGTGACCAGGGACTGAGTAGAGAGTTATTTTTAGTAGTGGGCTGTATTCATCGGTTAAATAGTAACTCTGTTTTTACTTTAGAAAATTACGAACTGTACAAGGGGCCGAATCAGTCTGAGAGGTAGAGTGGATCTGTGGGGTTGAAAGAAATGGTTAAATTAATGTCGGAAGCGAAAAGGTTTGTAAAGAAAAAGTTTGTTAAAGGGGGTGGGGAGCTGTTCATTTTGAGTGAGTAAAAGTACTTTTAAAAAAGGGAAAAACAGGACAGAAATAGTAATAAAAAACATACACGATATCTAGCAATACTTTAAAGTTCTCAGTCGATAACCATTATAAAATACGTACATGCTATTAGTAACTTTTTAGTAAATCTGAGAATTTAGTAATAAGTTTTCTTGCAACAATGGTTTTACACCTTTACAGGTAATACTTTTCTCATTTACTCTTTCACTTCCCGCAATAGCAGTAAATCAAGTTGTGTATTGCCGACTCATTCACTCCATTGTATAGCGTGGTGAATTCGCATAAATACATTATTTAAGTTGAAATTGTTTTTGTTGGGGAAGGAAGTTTTATAAGGTGGGTTTTAATATAAAATCTACCTACTTTATGTTCATGAGCGCCTGTTCTTCGGCCGACGGTACTGGGAGTAAAGACTTAAGAAAGACTAAAATCATTCCAGTGCCTCTATAACTTATCCTGATCGCCTCTTCGTACTCCAGTTATTCTCAAACTTCTGCCACAGCGTGGCATACCCATCTGTGTTTATGAGCGCCTGGTAGTGAAGGCTGATACCAAGAGCGAAAATTTCTTTACAAATTACCCAGCGCCTTTAAACATTGCAGTGCTTTTACAACTTTTAACTGCTATGATACTGCGCTTCTATTCGAATCTATGTATTCACACGACTGCGAAACGGGATGTAGTTCCCGTTTAAATCAAAGGATTGAACAATTTAATTTCTTATTGTTCATTTATTATTCGTAATGCGAATTATTTGATTTTTACACAACGGCTTTGCGTTTATCATTTTTTATTAAATCTTTGCTTTCATACAAATAAAAATCAACTGCTACTAATAGTCAAGTACATCTTCAGATTTTATATTAATCAACTTAGCAATATTCTACGACTATATTTTTACAAATTTAAGAACATAATTATGGAAAAATCCATTGAATCAATTGTAGAAAGATCCATTGATTAATTTCCCGCTGGGTGGGTCACTGCTTTCATTTAGCTGATGTTTATGCGCTCCTGTGCCTCAGCTGGCGTCACCAGAGGTGAAAGTTGTTCACAAATTTTCAGTGCCTCTCTAACTGTGTCAGATCAACTGTGCTTTCCTGTTGTATTCAAACTTTTGCGCTACATTGGCTTTTAAACTAACTCTACGATTGCTTATGAATGCCTGGAAGTGTCGACTGATATTAAGGGAATTTTGTTATTTCCTTCTACATGTCCAGCCCACATATGGGAAGATTAAACAAATTTATGCAGCGTGGTATTTTTGGGTATTGATGGCGTTTCCCACTGATATGGTTGTTGTAAATAGCAATCATGTTTTCTTCAGTCCTTCCAGAGCCTTCTAACTCTTCCATAGGATGCACATTTTGCCTCACAGTGCTTTTACAAGTTTACTCCAATGGGCTTCAGTACTGGGATGCTACGGTGCTTGAGCGGCACGAAAGTAGTTTATTCACAGAACTCCCAGTCGAAATAAAGTTCCTGTTTAATTGAAAAAATAGAAAATTTTAATTACTACTTGATTATTTACATTGGCAATATTAATTATTCGAAATAATGGGATTTATTACTGTTCTACTGTTTACTGTAATCTTTTCCATGAAAAGATTAGAAAAGATTCATGGAAATCTTTTCCATGAAAAATATATTATTTTACTCATATTTAGTGGTTAGCAATTTTAAGGAAAACCGCAATATTTTGCGGAGGTGTGGGACTGTACTTTGTGTGGAACAGTGGCGGCGTGACGGTTGTGGTTACTCTGGAAGCGTTACTGTGGTTTTCGTTGCAAACAATCTGAAGGCTGTGAGAGGAAACATTTTTTAATAGTATTGAGTAAAGAAATCTTTAAAATCGTGTAACCAACTTTTAAAGTTAACCTTTAAAAAAACCAGCCATCAACACACAACTGCAACCTGATTGTGGATGCTGTTGATGTGGCATCTTGATATGAAGCGTTTTGATGTTGTTATAGGTGCACATTGTTGCAGGTGCACATTGTTGCTGTTGTTTTTTTTTTTGCTGTTTATATTTTTCCTGTTGTTGTCTTCATCGTTGTTGTTGCATTTATCGTCCATGAATTTCCCCTTCTCCTACTGCGGAAAGAAACTACGAAAACCACAAAGAAACACCCGGTTAACCTAGTTAACTTACACAAATCTGCCCAAAAACACATGCATACATATGTATGCACATACACAAGCATATGTATTCACCAAAATAAGATGCTGCAGTCTGCATCAGTATGTTGTACCTTCTCGCTGCTTATTTCCCTCGTTTTCGATTTCATGTTTTGGCTTTCTCAAAACTGTAGCTGCCGCTTCTGTAGCTGTTGACAAACTTGGACGGCTAACTAGAAATTTTTTTATATTATACTTTATCAAATGATCACGCTCCAAAAACTCTATTTGTAGAACGCGGATTATAATTCTTTCTGAAAATATCAGTGTGATTATTCATCTGACCCACAGAAAATTTCTGTACCGTACGTTCTACAATAAAGTTTACGCGGAATATCGATTCTGTTTTATCTAGAAAGTAATGTTTACAATTAAAAAAATGTGTGGGATCTCAGATTTCAGGTTTTTATTAGCAAGTGTTCCTGAATTCACAGAGAAAACATTAAATATGTTTGCGTGTGAAAAAATGTTCAATATTTCACGCTAGACATTTTGGCGGCAAAAGTAGTCAATAAACTGTAGGCAGGTGAAATATATGTTTAATAACTTAATTTCGCAATAAACTCTCGTAATAAACTTCCGTAATAAACTTCCGTAATAAACTTGCGTAATAAACTTGCGTAATAAATTTTTGCATTCTTCAAAAGCAATCGAGTTACGTTCCACTATGGAATGCATTTTATGAGAAATTTTTTCATGCACAAGTTGTTTTTTTTCCTTTTTTGTTAGCATTGTATGTCTACAAATAATAAGTTTTGTTTTTTTAACTAATTAAGTCGAGATTTTATGATGAATGCGTAGTTGAAGCTTTATAAGGAATACGTAGTTGTTGTTGTTGTTGTTGTGGTAGAATTTCATCATGATTCATGAAAATGATTAAACGTTTGCTGATTAACGAGTAGAGATTTTTGTAATATTAATTTACGATGACGTACTTTAAGTCGATTAAATTAAAATTAACAAATTTTACATTCGCTTACAAACATTTATTTTGTAACAAAAAATCCTGTTTCGAGTCCTCTTTGTCTTCCCAGAAACTCCCAAATAACTGACTGTAGAGCAATCTTACTTGTCATCTCCGTACTGTCGTCTATCTCACTGTCAGTACGCTATTTTGCTCCAGTTTATTCTGATTAAAATTGACGTTTTTGTGTGAAGTGAGTGCATTCGTTGGAGTTTAATTAAATCTTCACCATCTTTAGCTGTCACTTGGCGGCTCCATAAATCATTTCAGTATTTTTACTCTATTTTTCAGCCTCAATTAAGGGCATTTTCTAGCCTCAACTACTGTCAGTTGTGGGGTCTCGTGTCAGATGTTACTTATACTCGAATGTTGTTTCTGTCAAGCGTTGAAAAATTGCAATAACTCTCTCCCCTCTCTCCTCTCTCACAGTATATGTATGTCTGCCTCATTCAACCATTCTCTCTCTCTCCGCCAAACTCTCTACGTCCACAATAATGTCTTCTTAACTATTCGAGCTCATAAATTTTCGTCATTCAAGCGTAGATATTTTATTCTAACTTTGTAAACATATAACAACAAGTGTTTGTCGGTCCGTCGTTTATTCCTTCAGTCGATCCGGTTTGTCTATTCATGGACTGTCGTCTGGTTTTCCTTGCAATTGAGTTAAATCAGAATCAGAATTAATTTAATGTCATTCTATCCTCTGGAGTCTCTATTAGTCAAGCACTCTCTACTCGTATTACAATCCAATTTGTGGAACTTGAACTCGTGCCGCATAAATTTAGATTTTATTGACTTGAAAAGTCCAGGATTGCAAAGATTATGATTGTGATTATTATTACATTTATAATTTTAATTATAATTATAATTATATTTATGGATTTGCTTACTAATAATGGAAAAATATGAAACTTAATCGCACAGGGATTTTCGAAGTCCATAGGATATTTAAAATTCACAACAATTATAACGCATCTTGTAACTTGAGATATTCTAAATTGAGATATTCAATTCTGCGCTTCTTTCTCAAAATGTTCACTTTTATTCCTGTTTACAGGATTTGGCGAGACATCTATTTGCTTTGAAAATTTAAACTCGATCACTAAGAATGCCGGCGGAAACGAAAAGTGCGACCGCCGTCACTGGCGCCGACCAAGATACTCCGACCAAGAGTAAAAACTCTTCGAAAGCTGCTTTGGCACGCATCTCTCTACTCGATGGCTCCGTTCTGGATGTGACGATTGACGTAAGTCCAGTGGTAATTTCTGTTCAACAATCCTATCACCTGACATGTGTCATCCTAATACAGCGCAAAGCGAAGGGACGAGATTTACTCAACTCTATTTGTGCGGGTCTGAATATAATTGAGAAGGATTACTTCGGTTTGATTTACGAGACGCCCTCGGATCCACGCGTCTGGTTGGATCTCGAGAAACAGGTGTCGAAATTTTTCCGCTCTGATCCTTGGATTCTGCAGTTCGCGGTGAAATTCTATCCACCCGAACCATCTCAACTGCAAGAGGACATCACGCGCTACCATCTGTGTCTCCAGGTGCGCAACGATATCCTTGAGGGTCGCTTGCCGTGCACCTTCGTGACGCATGCACTGCTCGGGTCGTACCTGGTACAGTCCGAGATGGGCGACTATGATCCCAAGGAGATGCCGGACCGTAGCTATTTGAAGGATTTTAAAATAGCACCGAATCAGTCGCCGGATTTGGAGGATAAAGTGATGGAACTACATAAGACGCACAAGTGAGTGGAACGTCACCAAACCGAGGGTGGAAAATATCTCTAAATTGTGGAAGGAGCGGAAACCCTAATTGAGTCCCTTCTTCTTTGCTTTTACAGAGGTCAGTCACCAGCCGAGGCTGAATTGCATTACTTGGAAAATGCAAAGAAACTAGCCATGTACGGCGTGGATTTGCATCCTGCCAAGGACTCCGAGGGCGTTGACATTAAGCTGGGCGTGTGCGCTTCCGGTTTGCTAGTATATCGTGATAAGTGAGTGGAAGATCCGTGAATCGTGATCGGTGACTTTCGACACCTTACAGAGCTTAATTTCGCTCATATTCTTTCAGACTTCGCATTAATCGCTTCGCTTGGCCTAAGATTTTAAAGATATCCTACAAACGTCATCACTTCTATATAAAACTTCGTCCCGGCGAATTCGAACAGCACGAGTCAACTGTCGGCTTCAAGCTGGCCAATCATCGTGCAGCCAAAAAGCTGTGGAAATCGTGCGTGGAACATCATACATTCTTCCGCTTGATGACACCAGAGCCACCAAACAAGTCTTCGCTGTTCCCGAGATTTGGTTCCAAGTTCCGTTATTCGGGACGCACCATGTATGAGAGCAAGAAGAATCCGGTGGATAGGGCGGCACCGAAGTTTGATCGCAGTCTCTCTGGGCGTCGGCTGACTTCGAAGAGTATGGATGGTGAGAAGATAGGTTAGAGTTTTTCAAAGCTTTTTCAAATCCCTCCCCCCCCCCTTCTATAGCTCTTGCTTTGGCCGAGAAGGAGAAGGAGAAGGAGAAGGATGCTCAGAAACGTCACACCATGGGACATCCTCCAGAGCATATTCCTGATTTGGATTCACCACGTAGTCGCAGTCCCATCAAGAAGGATAAGAAGGAGAAGGTATTTTTTATTTTCAACAAACTCTTAGTTTTCTTAGATTCTTAGAACTTTTAACCGAATCTAATATATTAACATTTATTTTTAAACCAAGAAAAGTTGTATTTCTCCCATAGCTATATTTTAACGAATTAACTTTTAACGAATTAATTAGAATTTTAATTAACGGAAATTTGTTTGTAACTAAGACTTTTAATTTTTGTGTAAACGTATACAAAACACTTTCCATCACACCAATTTATACAACTCTAACACAGATATACAAACACATATACACCACCACAATATAATTAGAATTTTATCTGATTCGAAAACTGAACGAAATCCTATGAAATTTAACGAAATCCTATGAAATTTTCTGGAATGACACGAGTAAATGGTTCTGCTTACATTCAATCCACCCAAACAAACATACAGTTGCCGTCTTTATCAGTTCGTTTTTTAGTTATCTTCTTTTAATTTTTTGACAAAATATAATAAGAAATCAAAAATTTAAAATCCTTCGTTTAAAGTTGAAGCGAGAATCGAGCGCCGCTTCAGCCTCATCGCAGAGCTCGATCGAGGGCGATTATGAGACCGGAGCCGGTGTTGCCGTTGATGATGATCAGGTTAACAATTTTTGAAAAATTTTTTCTCTATCACTGTTTTTTATGGCGAAATATTTATTATTATTTGCCAAAATATTTGTTTTTTATGTAAACGTGAGTAGTTAGAAACGAAGCATAGAATTTTATCTATTATTCATAATTTAACTTTATAACAATATTTTCTTGATAAATCCTAAAATCTTTTGTATAGAATTTGTAGATTTTTTTATTTAAATTGCAAGAATATTTTAAATTTCAGGGAGAAAATAAAAGAAAAGCATCATCAAAATTATCAAAATTTCGAGTTACATTTAATTTAGTGGATTACTTATCGGATAAATGATAATAAACTATTTAAGCACTTTTTTAATTTTATTTTTCAAAAACAATTCCTTTTCAACAAAATTCCAGAGTACAGTTATTGCAATAAATGTTTTTAATTCAGTATAGCATGCTTTGTGTCAAATGTTCCTACATTGCAACGTTGGTCTGCATGATTGTCTGCATACGATACAATTTTCACTTTTAAAGATTTTAAACAAAGCTTATCAGAACTGCTTATGCATTAGCAATAATTTTAGCATGCTATAGCTTATCTCAATTAATATCTTGCACCAGCAATAAATTCTAACTTGTTCGTTCATTAATTTCTCCTAAATTCATGGAAATCGTTGACCTTTTGTTTCCTGTATTCTTCTCGATCAAAAAAGGTACCAGCTGGCGCTGATGGTGAAAAGGATGCCAAATTGAAGGATAAGAAGTTGAAGGAGAAGGAAGAAAAGGAACGTAAGGAAAAGGAGAAAAAGGAAAAGGAGAAAAAGGAGAAGGAGAAGAAAGAAAAAGAGCTAAAAGATAAGACCGCAAAGGCTGGTATCGCTGAAGGACAGACTAATGGTAAGATCAGAATTCCTTCTAAGCAATTTAAAGCAATTTTATCCTTGCAGGCACTGAGGATCTTAATGATTCCAATAAATCTGAGAAATCTGGCAAAGGATTTGTAAGTATTAAAGAAAAATACAATTTGGTCCATATTGTATTTTCATATCGAAGGATTTTGGATGAAGTTAAAAATTTTAATCTGATAGGAAAAGTTTTTAAAATAAGAATCTAACTATAGCTTTAAAATGAAGCTGCATACAGAATTAAAGGGTCAGAAATTATGGGCTCTTTTACCCCTACATTAGCCCTTTATTAAATATACACACACTTTTATCACTAATATTTATTTAATGTAGTGTAGTTTGTAGTCCCCTAGTAATCATAGAGTAATTTTAAATTTAATTTAGTTAATTGAATTCATTTTAATTTTTTTACTCTTTTTCATTTTTCTTCTTCTTGTTTTCTCTCTTCATTCCGATTTCGGTTTTTATCACACAAACACTTCCTTCCCATTCTAACCAACTCAGGGCGTTGGTCTTTTCTCGTCGGGTCGCAGGAGCAAAAGTGGCTCTCCCACTAAAGGAGAAATCAAGGAGAAAGAAAAGCCCGGAAAACTCGGCAAGTCGGGCAAGGACAAGGATGGTGATAAGGTGCTCGCCGAACCTGTACTGGCCGGTGGTGGTGGTGGTGGTGCGGGTGGTCGTGATCAAAAGGATAATCGCGATGATAAGAATCGTGGCTCGATCACACCTGGTCATACGCGCCCCTATGAATACTCAGCTGGTGATGGAGAGACCAGCCCCACTCGCAAATCTTACATTCCTGGTGGATTCCGTTACGATCAGGATCCGAACGGCACCAAACATGGTTCAGAGGGTCAGGAGCAATTGTCACCAGCTTCTCAACAAAAGAAGGTCGGTCTAGCTTTCAACTATATTCCCGGTGACGAGGACAAGTTGAAGGAACAAGCTGAGAAACTGAAATCGGGTCAGTTGTCACCTCGTACCCGTGAAAAACTCAATAAGGGTCAGTTGTCTCCAAAGACCAAAGCTAAATTGCTACAGGAAGGTAACTTGTCACCTACTACACGGGCCAAGTTACAAGGTGCTGTTATTGACCCGATTAATGATGCACAGAAGCGTTCGTACTCGCCTACTAAAGGTCAGGGTTATGCCTCGGGTGCACAGGGTACCTATAAACCTCTCGTTGATCCAACTGCTGCTTTCTTGGAATCACAGCGATATGAGAAGGAACCCGCATATACTGGAGTTGGTAAAAAAGATGGTGTTGGTGTTGGTAAGGATGCAGGTGCTTCTTTAGGTAGCGCTGGTACCGCTGGCAAAGATGGAAAGACAGGTGATGCTTCGATCAGTCCTAAGAAAGTAGCTGGAGCTGGTGCTGCTGCTGTAGCTGTCCCTCCTGGAAAACCCAAGAAGCGACGTGTTAAAATAATGGTCATTATATCCAAATTCGACCCATCAACCAAACGTATCGACTCTGAGAATGGAAAAATCGAGCACTCCACTGGTATTTTGGACCCAGATACCGGCCTGATTGATACCAAATATGGTGTAATCGATCCCAACAAGGCCACTCTGGAAGCCCTCAATACGAAGACCGGTAAAACCGAAAAATACCAGGGTGAAGTTGATCCCAAGACGGGTAATATACACTTGCTATCCGGAGTTAATGATCCTCAGACAAGTCGCCTTGACGATTCTTTAGGTCAGATCATTTGCATCACACCACAGGATAATCCCGTGGTTGAGTTGATCGTTGTAACCAGTCGCATTGATCCCGCCACGGGCAAAGTCGACACTGTAAACGGTGAAGTCGAACGATCGTTGGGTGTCCTTAATATGGACTCCGGCTTGTTGGACACTAAATATGGTGAAATTAATACCCGCACTGGCGAATTGAAAGCCATCGATCCTAAGAGCGGAAAAATTGTTGTCTCAAAGAACGTCAAGGTTGACCCAGCTACGGGACAGATCGCAATATTGGGCATCACCGATCCTAAGACGGGTAAGCTGGATCCCAGCCAAGGACGTATCATTGAAGTGGGCCAACAAATCGACCCTATTGTGGAGGTTACTTCCCTCTCTGGAAGGTACGACTCAAAGAAGAATGTTATTGACCCCAAAACCGCACAAGTTGAAACCTCGGGTGGACAGTTCGATCCCAAAGCGGGCAAGATCGACACAAAATACGGTCAGATCGATCTGGTCAAGCACACCATTACCTGTAGTGATCCGAAATCGGGTAAAACGGTTACACGCGATATTAAGATTGATCCCGCAACGGGTCAGATTGTGCTTAAAAATCAAATCAATCCGAAGAATAATAAACCCGATAAAGATTATGCTCGCATTATATCACTGCGAATCGTACAACAGCGTGTTGATCCGAAAACTAAAGCTCCCATCGCAACTGTCAGCGCCGCCAAGGATAAAGAAATCATCGTCGATCCCAAGTCCAATCAAATCTGGGTACCTACTGGAGCCAGCGACCCCAATACTAAAGAACCTCAATATATTTCCAGCGCTGTCGATCCTCACACCGGCTACGTCATTACTATCTACGGTTACCTTAATCCGAAGACCAACGAGATCAAAAAACAGACCAAACTCGATCCCAACACCATCAGAATCGAACCGTCTTCCGGTAAAATCTACACCGCCACCGGTGAAGTCGACCAAGCAAGTGGCGAGCCCTTGTACGCCACCACCCAAGTCGATCCTGAATCCGGCGATGTGTACACCAAAGTCGGTCGCGTTGATCCCAAGACCGGCAAGATTATCATCGTCCGCATCATGCTTATCTCCAAACCCGACGAGCGTGGCCGTCCCGAAGAAGTCGACCCACAGGCGTGCGAAATCGACCCCGTCTCCGGACGCGTTCTTAAATTTTTCAATAAAACTGTTTACGTTTACAATATGATCGATCCAATAACCGGTGAAATCGTGCAGGTTGACCCGAACGATCCACGCTTCGCAGGCGCACGCACTACCGTCACTCACACCATGACGTTGAGCGGTGAAATCGATCCGGTGACAGGACGCATCAAGAGCGAATATGGACATATTGACCCCAACACCGGCGACATCGATCCCGCCACAGCGGTGCGAGATCCAGTCACTGGAAAGTTGATTTTGAACTACGCACAGATCGATCCGTCACATTTCGGCAAGGATGTGAATACAACTACGGAGACTGTACCGATTACGCGTCAGCAATTCTTCGATGGCGTCAAGCACATGGGCAAATCATCGATGCGTCGTGATTCCGAGGCCAGTTCTGATGATGATATGACAAAACAGTATGGTACAGAGGAGGTTAAGGAGGTGGTTTCGGGTAGCCCGGTACCCATCTCGCAGATGACATCCACCGCAACCACTAAATCACAGAACAAATATGGTGGTACTCCAACGGTAGTGAAGACAACCACCAAGCAAGTTCTCACGAAGAATGTTGATGGCGTGACACACAATGTAGAGGAGGAGGTTCGTAATCTGGGCACCGGCGAGGTGACATTCTCGACACAGGAACACAAGGTTAGTAATGTGTTAAATATGAAGAGAGGCTAGACTGAGTAAATGACAGACTCCGATATTATAGTTTTAGAGCTGTATACAATTTAAAGCAGAAATAGAGATTATAAGACTTTCCAAAAGATTCCTAAGTAAAGTTTTGTTAGAATGTTTTTTCCATTTGCAAAGATTTCAATCCATGTTTATATATTGTAATTCAAGTCAAACATGATTTTTCACCAATTTTGTATTAGCTTTGATTTCTTTGGGTGAAGAAAGCATGTAAGTATTTGGAACGCCTATATGATGCCGCTCACGTTTCAACTCATGTACTTAATTGTTCTATTGTTGTCTGCATGAACTTCAAAGCTTCACATGTACTATATAAGAGAATTTCTTCATTTTGCGAATATATTTTATTTACTTTCTATAAATTTTTGGCTTTCGTTGTTTTTACTTATGGGTTGTTTTAATCACTAACGTCGCAAACGTCACCTCACGCACTGACAGGCTGATGCACCACGCGATGACTTAGGCGGTGCTTATGTAACCGCTACTGCGGTAACCACACGAACGGCCACCACACATGAGGATCTGGGTAAGAAAGCGAAAACCGAACAATTGGAGGAAAAAACTGTGGCAACAACTCGAACACACGACCCCACCAAACAGGAACAACGTGTTGTAACGCAGGAAGTGAAAACAACAGCAACGGTCACTAGTGGAGATCAGGTATGCCACCTTCGAAAAGTTTTATAGAAGCATGAAAATATTTCGGTTTAAAAATAATTGTGATTTAATTGTGTAAATTTGTTTGATTATTTTATATAATAATATCTACAATATTTTCCTTTTGTTGATTGATTGTACTGATTTGAAGTTTATTTTGCATGTTTTACCTACGTTTTTTTATTGTATTATTCAATTTCGTTGTCGATGTTGTTTGCATTTGCATTCGAAAACGTTTTCAGTTCCAAAGAAGAGACAGCGTTTCCTCGACGAGTTCGGGTGATTCTGGTACTCCCATCGATGGGCCTGACGATGGTTCCAGCGTTATACGCACAACCACAAGTTATAAGGTTTGTTTTATAGAAAAACTGACGGTAACGTAGATTTATATACAACTTTTTCTATTAGTTAGAAGAAAACTTGTAGTTTAGCGAAAAAGACAACATATAAAAAGATTTGTAAATGTGTAAAATTGCAAATTGAAATGCATTTAGTTTATTTCACCTTATAGTGAAAAGTTTTAAAAATGTAAAATTGTAAATTTGTTATTGTTTTGAAGAATGTGATATGTTTCTTACTTATTTTGTTTTTAATATAGAATTCGTAGAGATTTCAGAAGTACAAAATTTGTAACTTTCTTTTGATAAATTTAATGCTTTTTTGATTTCGTTTTTGATAACAAAATTGCAAGAGTATAAAGTTGAAGAGTATTTTACTTTATATTTATAAAAATGTAGAAATGTAAAATTTTAAAAATTTTATAAATATTAGCGTTTCTCTGTATTTTCACTGGCAACGTATTTTTCGCATTTTTTGTAGTCTCCAATCCATCAGGACTCCACTACCACCACCTCTACCACCGGCCCTCATGTTGAGCAGACCCGCGTTATACTTGGTGAAGATATGCCTGGATACTCTGGACATGGAGAAATTATCTCATCACAGACTGTAAGCAGTAAAACGAGAACCGTCGAAACTATTACGGTGAGTAGTTTGAAACTCGAAAAAAATGTAAACATTTTTCAAAAATCAATTAGTTTTTGAATTTCTATAAACGTATTGAAGACGTGAAAACTACCGTAAATTATACGAATATTTTTTGTGTGTTTTTAATGTAGTGTTTCAGTTTCATTTTAATCTAGTTTTCTATTTGGTTTTAGACCAATTTTGCAGTTAGAACTAATTTTTCTTATTTTTTCAGTATAAAACCGAACGAGATGGAATTGTGGAAACGCGTGTGGAGCAGAAAATAACCATACAATCCGATGGCGACCCAATCGATCATGACAAAGCGTTGGCTGAAGCAATACAGGTCTGTAATCACTTTTTGATGATTTAAAGAAAGAAAGCAAGAAAAGCTAGCAATAAAGATGAATATCGTTAAAATATTGAAACAAAAGATAGAAAAATACACGAAATAGCTAATTGAAGGCTGAAAAGAAACTGTATAAACTAAATGAAATCGCAAATTATTTAAAAAATTAATTTGTCCAGTTATTTAAAACGAAATCCCTTCTTTTCCTCTCTTTAATTCACAGGAAGCGACAGCTATGAATCCAGACATGACAGTGGAAAAAATCGAAATTCAACAACAAACACAATAAGCACCCCGCACACCCCGCCGCACAGGAATACAGCAGCCCACGGAACACCTGCACACCGCACTTTCCGCAAATTTAATGCTAAAATTTATAAAAATTAAATTATAACTTTTTCATTTACATTAATATGTTATTTAAATCTAAGCGCAAACTTTTCTAATAAAAAATACAAAATTTATTACATATTTAATTAAGAATTGATTAATTTTAATGTTATTAAAATTAATTAAAAAATATATAAGTATAAAAGTTATGTGTAATGAGAGAATAAAAAGCAAACTTGAATATTAACGCAAAATTTGAAACATTAGGAATACGAGTAAAAGAAAAACTAAATATTTATAAATCATATACAAAACATTCACTTTATATATATATTACAGTAAAGTATAAATGCAGTATAATATATGAATCTATAATGTTTAAAATGTATGTATGTACGTATAATATATGAAATGAATAAAAATACAAATCGATTTATTCTTGAAGATGGAAAAACAGAAGAATAATTTTTTGTGTGAACAAATAAAATTCTTTTTAAATCCTGAAATTACAGGAAGAGATTGAAATGAAAAATTATAGATAATAAGTAATAATTAAAAAAACTGAAATTAATGTAAACGTTCCAAGCAAAAAACAAAATTGCTTTTGAAATTGAAATAATTATTCATTAAAATCTTCTTATATAAGACCAACCCACTGCAATAGCTTCAGTGCACCCTTTTGCTAGCTTTTACTGTGAAACGTATTCAAATTATGTGAATAAAAGGTATTTCAACCTTTTTGGCCAAAAAATCAAAATTTTACAACAAAATTTAAGCCTTATTTTGAACTATAAAAATGCTTGAGCCTGCAACAACAATTTAGGGAGACGTATATGTAAAATCGTTCAATCAACCAATGAATCAGTCAATCACTTTGCCAAAATTTATAAAATTTTGAATATTGAATTTTGAATAATGAATTTTGTCGAAAAACGACTAAAAAGGTCCTTTAATGCTAACAACAAATAAGCGATTTCAATTAAAGACAAACAGACTTCAAAACTGAATTTAAATTTTGATGAAAATAAAGAAAACAATAATTAATGAGATAAAAGGAACAATTAAAATTTTCTTCTTGCTATTGAAGAAAACTTAGAAACTGAAAAAGTTTGCTTGCATCTCAAAACATCAATTTGCAAAAATTCAAATGAATATTGGAATGGATAAGAAAAGCAAAAAGTAAAGCAGGAAAAGTAATTAAAGGTTTTGAAGTTGAAATTACAGCATGGAACGTAACTGAATGCTAAATGAATTAGAGGTTTCGAAACTGTGGAGATTAAAAGTTGCAAATCTAAAGTGGAACTCCATTCTGTTTCCCACTATAAAGTAAAATGGAAAATAAAAAGGAGAGTAAATACAGTTTATTTAAAAAAAAACGAAATAGATTTTTACCTTAAGTGGAAATTTAAAAATTTAATTTTTTATTCAATTAGATTTTATCATTTCATTATATTTTTGTCGTATTATTTCTGTTGTCATTACTGCGATACTAAATTTTTTTCATTTATTTATCGTTATGTTATTGTATTAATTCTTTTTATTTTCTGTGGAACCTATTTTAATTTTAGACCTAAATACTTGTAGATTTATTTAGTGAAATTCATTTGGTATCCATTTGAAGTAAAATGCATTTAACTTTTTACAGATGTTCATCAAAATTTTTGATAGATAAAATACCAATTAAAAAAATAACTAGTTCAAAAATAAACTAACCGATGGCCCATCCTAAATTCTAATTTACTTTTTACAACCCTTTTGGTTGCATTTAAGATTTTGTTATACTTCGTACTGTGTGGAAAGCGTTAAAGACTTAAAAATCCACTGTGGGACCTAAATCGTTATATTTTGAGTTCAGTCTCTGTTCTTGTTATTCCTTGTTTTGAGACAAGTAATAACAAGGAATGACGTGATGTAAAACTTTTAGAAAAATGAGAATAAGTATGAAATTCCTATCCATCTACTAGATTGTAAAAAACAGACAGCTAATAGTTACGATATGGAGAAAAGGCAAAAATCTTAAATGAGAGAAAGGGAGACAAACAGTTTGTACAATAAATTCGAAATTTAACCAAGTTTTGAAAAATCGTTTCTAATCATTTTAAAATACATAACATGCTAATAACAGCAAACATATTTTCATTTCAAATATTCACTTGTTTAAAAAGGGAAATGTGGAACTAATTTTCTCAAAAGTATTAAAAAAACTGTATGTGGATTAAGTGCGGAGAGTACGTAGTATTGTAGTCAAGTTAAAATCAATAACATAATATTAAATTCTCAATAAAATGTAAAATTTTATTTAATATATTTATTATGATGTCTGGAATGTATCATTAATCAAACTAAATTAGTTGGTAAAAAATTAATTTTAAGTATTTTTTAGCGGTAAAAATTTTGCACTAATTTTTCTACGTAGTTAATAAGTTTTCAGTAATAAGTTTTCACTAACAAGCTTTCATTTAAAAAAAATCGTAAATTCATTCATCACTGCCTGCGTGTACCATCCACAGTTTCTTAGCCTGTGCTTTTAAATATATTTAAATGTAGTAATTATGAAACGCTTGAAATAAAACTTCAACTAACAACTAAATAAACTCAACTTTTTCATTCTAACCTTTTTCGTTCTAACCTCAATTGTGTCGTTCTAACCTCAATTGTGTCGTTCTAACCTCAATTGTGTCATTCTAACCTCACTTTTTTTCTTCGATTTTAATTAAACCTTTAAAACAGAAACTTTTCTTAAAATTAGTTTCATCATCAAAACATTTAAAGTGAATAAACTCGAAGTGGGGGTATTAAAAGGGTTAAGCAAAGCAGAGAGGGGGTTTGGGAGGAAGGTAGGAAGCAAGAAAGCGTTGCGCGTGTAAACTCCGTGACTAGTAATTAGAAATTTATTCTTTTATTGAGCGCATATGTTCCACCGAGGGCGGAAGGAGGGTGCTGGGGGCGTGTGTCTGGACAAAACACGTTAAAACCACACGATAGCTTTTCAATTGCGAATCGAAAAAGTTTTCACAACAAAAACAAAAGCCAAGAACAACGGCCCACCACCACACAACATGCAATAATAATTCGCATTGTTGAATGCGATTTTGCGAAGGATTCATTATTATTTCATATGCTTTCGCTGGACAGAAGGCACGGATGGTGTGGTGCACAGCGGAGGGCGGTACGGGGCGTAGCAGCGGACACCAACATGAGTTTTAAATTTTACAGGTAGCTGTAAAAAGTAGGCGTCCTCGGTCTGTACAAAATTGCATTGCATTTCGGAATGCGCGCTTTTGCTATTTTAATGTGACCCTCGCGATAGCGTAGCGGAGTCCTTGTGGACGAATATGGTTGCGGTAGGGAGAAGAGACGGTTAGGCATAACCACGTCTTTTAGTTTAACGTCACTAAAGCGTTACTAGTTTCTGCTTGCAGTCTGGCTATTTTGTGGAGGGGAGAAAAAATGCAGTACAGCTGGTGGGGATGTAAAGAAGGACGGGGGCAACAGGAGGGTTAATTATCTTATCGCTCTTCCGCTAGAGTGACTGATTTGACGTTTAATTTTGCGCTTTTTATTCGGACTTGCTTTCATTATTGTTGTTGTTTTGGCTCACATGTTGGTCAACCTGACGTTGGGTTGACATTTTAGTGGCATTTTTAAAATTGCAAAAAATATATGAAATTTTTTTCTTGCTTTTATACTGGAAATTAGCTGTGTAGTTTTTTTTTACATTATTATTATTTTATTGCAGTTCAGGGACATTGCAAAAGTCTTATGTTGTTGTTTTTATTGTGGTTACTGCATTTTTAGTCACGATTGCAAATTCGCAATTCATGTAAGTGATTTTTATCGCGTTGGTATTCTGACGGTGTCGTGAGGCGACAGGCGACTTTGTTCATGAATTTTTTGTGACTCGAACTTCCATGCATTCCGGCTAATTTAAGTCTGTCATACGCTTGTTAAATAATATAAATGAATCCTTGATCGTTGAAAGGTTCTTCGTCTCAGCACGGAAATGCTAAAAAAGCTCACAAATATTTCAAAACATTCACTTAAACTGAAAAGTCTTACGACAATCAGAATCGCATAAAAATTTAAAAATCTCACAAAAATCTCATAAGAATGAAAAATCTCATTAGTATCACAAAAATCTCAGAAAAATTAAAAAAAAACACACAGAAAAGATAATATTAATCTTATAAAAATTAAAAACATCACAAAATAATATAAAAATCCTCCGACAAAAATCATATAAAAATTCACAACAGTTAAGCTTGGTATTGAATATGGATAAAATTGTGATTCGCGGGATTGGTTTCGGAATTAATCGTCATACAGGATTCTCCCGGTATCTCGGTGCCGCTGATGCCGGGATTATCAGCCTAAGTATCAATTTTTGTACATCTTATCATTTTATAATAAAAACACACCATAATTGAAAATATTCACAATTTCACAAAAATTCAGACTCTAATATTACATTTTCGGTTGGAAATTTTTTTACCTTTTTGAGATCTCATAACTCATTGAAATCTGGGAAAAAAACTTCTCGAAGAAGAAGGCCACGAACTAGTAGAAGTTTTTACGTTGCGACGGATTTCACGGCAAGAAATCTGTAACTCAATGAAAGCACAAACAGCAAACAGGGTTATCCTTGTACTTGATAGTCCTTTTTTAGCAACAGGTGTGACTCTCGCCCTGATTGTTGTTGTTTGTAGTTTGGATTTTCTTTTTAATTCTTTTTCATTTCTATATTTTGAAATAAGAAACAGGCTAAAAATCTTCGAAAGAGAGGAAAAACTAGCACGTTGTTTTGCAAACAACTCCAGAATTATTTCCCCATGTTCAGCAATCTGCTCTCTTTTTGCATTTGCGCATAAAAATTTGATTCAACTGTTATACGCGCTCTTTTAACTTTGAAAAAATCGCAACAGAGTTTTAGGCGCAGAAGAGAAACTTTGTGGTTGTTGCAGTTGTCCATTTCTGCTTGTTGTACGTGACCAGATGAGAGAAGGCTTATAAAACCTTTTAAATAGCAGGGAAATGTAAATAAAACACTGACTGTTATTAAAAAAGAAAAAAATATGAAAGAAAATAGTAAGGGGTTTTTCCCTTTAGGAAAGGAAAAAAGTGTACTTATTTCCAATACCAGCAAATTATAGCAGGGGGCGTTTTGAGTGGGTGTGAAGAAGGGTTTTCCACCAACCTTCACACCCACTGCACTTTCAAAGAAGTTTTCACTTTCAAAGCCATTAAAGGGAATTTAATTAAATACGGGGTACTCATCACTGAAATAAATGTTGGAAAAAGCGTAAATGAAGAAAAATAATTTATATTTATAAGTTTGTTTACGACAAAACAAAAAGTAAGAAAAACAAAATTAAACGCAATAATTAAATTTCGGTCCCTTCGAATGGCAAATATCGGCTTTAAATTAATTTTTAGCAGCATAGAATCAGAAAGAAAAGTCATTACGTTTCATCGAAAGGGACCGAAATAAGGTTTTAAAAGATCGAGCATCTCTTGGTCTTTTATTAAACTTTTATCATTTTCATCCAGAACTTGGATTTCATCGAAGTATATGAGCGAGAAAGCCAACACAAAGTTGAGTGTATGAGTACTCAAGCCTTCTGAGACTGTTGGCCCGGCTTTGGGTCAAATGTAAAGAATTGCCTTCTCGGTTCTAATTTTTGTTTTAAAAGATCGAGCATCTCTTGGTCTTTTATTAAACTTTTATCATTTTCACCCAGAACTTGGATTTCATGGAAGTATATGAGCGAGAAAGCCAACACAAAGTTGAGTGTATGAGTACTCAAGCCTTCTGAGACTGTTGGCCCCGCTTTGGGTCAAATGTAAAGAATTGCCTTCTCGGTTCTAATTTTTGTTTTAAAAGATCGAGCATCTCTTGGTCTTTTATTAAACTTTTATCATTTTCATCCAGAACTTGGATTTCATCGAAGTATATGAACGAGAAAGCCAACACAAAGTTGAGTGTATGAGTACTAAAGCCTTCTGAGACTGTTGGCCCCGCTTTGGGTCAAATGTAAAGAATTGCCTTCTCGGTTCTAATTTTTGTTTTAAAAGATCGAGCATCTCTTGGTCTTTTATTAAACTTTTATCATTTTCATCCAGAACTTGGATTTCATCGAAGTATATGAACGAGAAAGCCAACACAAAGTTGAGTGTATGAGTACTCAAGCCTTCTGAGACTGTTGGCCCCGCTTTGGGTCAAATGTAAAGAATTGCCTTCTCGGGTCTAATTTTTGTTTTAAAAGATCGAGCATCTCTTGGTCTTTTATTAAACTTTTATCATTTTCATCCAGAACTTGGATTTCATCGAAGTATATGAACGAGAAAGCCAACACAAAGTTGAGTGTATGAGTACTCAAGCCTTCTGAGACTGTTGGCCCCGCTTTGGGTCAAATGTAAAGAATTGCCTTCTCGGTTCTAATTTTTGTTTTAAAAGATCGAGCATCTCTTGGTCTTTTATTAAACTTTTATCATTTTCATCCAGAACTTGGATTTCATCGAAGTATATGAACGAGAAAGCCAACACAAAGTTGAGTGTATGAGTACTCAAGCCTTCTGAGACTGTTGGCCGCCTCTGGGTCAAATGTAAAGAATTGCCTTCTCGGTTCTAATTTTTGTTTTAAAAGATCGAGCATCTCTTGGTCTTTTATTAAACTTTTATCATTTTCATCCAGAACTTGGATTTCATCGAAGTATATGAGCGAGAAAGCCAACACAAAGTTGAGTGTATGAGTACTCAAGCCTTCTGAGACTGTTGGCCCCGCTTTGGGTCAAATGTAAAGAATTGCCTTCTCGGTTCTAATTTTTGTTTTAAAAGATCGAGCATCTTTTGGTCTTTTATTAAACTTTTATCATTTTCATCCAGAACTTGGATTTCATCGAAGTATATGAGCGAGAAAGCCAACACAAAGTTGAGTGTATGAGTACTCAAGCCTTCTGAGACTGTTGGCCCCGCTTTGGGTCAAATGTAAAGAATTGCCTTCTCGGTTCTAATTTTTGTTTTAAAAGATCGAGCATCTCTTGGTCTTTTATTAAACTTTTATCATTTTCATCCAGAACTTGGATTTCATCGAAGTATATGAACGAGAAAGCCAACACAAAGTTGAGTGTATGAGTACTCAAGCCTTCTGAGACTGTTGGCCCCGCTTTGGGTCAAATGTAAAGAATTGCCTTCTCGGTTCTAATTTTTGTTTTAAAAGATCGAGCATCTCTTGGTCTTTTATTAAACTTTTATCATTTTCATCCAGAACTTGGATTTCATCGAAGTATATGAACGAGAAAGCCAACACAAAGTTGAGTGTATGAGTACTAAAGCCTTCTGAGACTGTTGGCCCCGCTTTGGGTCAAATGTAAAGAATTGCCTTCTCGGTTCTAATTTTTGTTTTAAAAGATCGAGCATCTCTTGGTCTTTTATTAAACTTTTATCATTTTCACCCAGAACTTGGATTTCATGGAAGTATATGAGCGAGAAAGCCAACACAAAGTTATGAGTATATGAGTACTCCTGCCTTATGAGACTGTTGCCCCCGCCTCTGGGTCAAATGTAAAGAATTGCCTTCTCGGTTCTAATTTTTGTTTTAAAAGATCGAGCATCTCTTGGTCTTTTATTAAACTTTTATCATTTTCATCCAGAACTTGGATTTCATCGAAGTATATGAGCGAGAAAGCCAACAGAAAGTTGAGTACATGAGTACTCCTGCCTTCTGAGACTGTTGCCCACCTCTGCGATCCCTTTCGATGAAACGTTATGACTTTTCTTTCTGATTCTATGCTGCTAAAATTTAATTTAAAGCCCTAAAGAGTAAACTAAGGTAGGTCAGGCACAATAAGACAAGATAAGGTAAGTTTTTAAGGTAAGTTGCGGAAAGACTATTTTATTTGGTCAGTATATCTTTTTCACTGAATGATATATAATATTTATCGCCTCGGGCGGTAAATTAAGAAAATATAAACACCCTAAATAGCCGAAAATCGACAAACCGACGAAAGTGTTTTATTTGTACTCATATTTGAATTTCAGACACGTTCTCCATTCATTTAACGATCAAAAACATCTTGAAGTGCGTATTGCAATAAAAAAGAGAAAAAGGATAAAAGTTGCATAGCCAAAACTATTGGAGTCGGCATCAAAAATTGAAACATATTTGCCACCCAACGATTTGAATGGTCAAAACCACATAAAAATGTCGATAAATGCAGATTAGAATAAAAAAGAGTAACCGTGTAAAGAAGAGCGGATGGTGAGAGAAGAAAGGGGCAGATTATGGCAAACCACGCATGGCAAACGCTGCTGTGTGAAGCCGTTTGCATTCCTCATCCACACCCATTTGAGGGCAATGAATGCGTTTATTGCCAAAAGTCCATTTGGCTCTCAATAATAATCGACGGCCTGTAACCGTGAAAACGGCCTTCAAATATCTTCGAATCGGTTATGAACAAATTTTAATAAACACCAATCATAATAATCGATTTGAAAAAATTGCATATTCGAAGTTTGCCGCTGCATGACCGGATCAAACAACCCTTCTTTGGGAGGACCAATTTGTACGTAATTTTTTGGTAGACTAAAAATGTCGTTAAATTCGATTCGGTCGGTTGTTTGGAGGTTTATGGCAATTTTTAGCAATCTCTTGCAATAAAAACAAATGCGTGGTCATTTTAGACAAACAAGAGAGTGAATTTTGGGTCAGCGAAGAGGGTTTTTGGCTGGGGTGTTGGATGTGGCGAGTTAATAAATGCGAAGAGAAAAATACTTGTGTGGATTATATAGATTTATAAAATGGTCAACACATATTTGTCAATAAAAAGGTTTTACTCAAAAATGGGTTTAAGAAATAGTGGGTCACTGAAATGGGTTACATGAAATAAATTGGAAGTTTTCTTCTTAAATTAGAAAATAGTACATTTACACAGAAATCCACACACATTAATCAAAATTAAATTAAACTTAATAAAAGTTTATTATTATATTATTAGTTTTTGTTATTATTTATATGATCAGTTATTTTTTGATTGATTGCCATTGATCACTGAACTAAATCAACTAAATGAACAATAAAAACGTTCGCTTAGTTGATTTAGTTCGTTTAGTCTTTTCCATTTATATTTTGTGAACTAAAACGATCGATCTCTGCAACGAACTAGAATGCTGAAGATTATCATAAAATGAGCTCTCCAGCTAAGAAATGACAACGTAAATTGTGCGAGGGAAGATATAAATGACATGATAACGTAAAATTGGTTCCAGATCGCGCCGCTTGAATTGTCAGGTTAGAATGCGTAAAGCTAGAAACAAACAGACGAAGGAAGGAAGACGATGGCCATTGAAGGGTGGAAAGGAGAAGGAGGAGGGAGGGAGAATCACCTGTGCGTAGCGAGCCAAACAGATTGATAGCCATCAAAGCATTTGAACGCAAATATGGAAAAGTTTGGAGGGTTTCAGCTATTCTGCGTAATCATTTCACCAACAATTATTTATCCTTTCTAATTTCTTGTTGTGTCCTTGTGGGTTGCAAGTGTACAATGCTAATGATAATGAATCCATATGCTATTTAAGTAACCTACATATGTGTGCACGTGTGTGTGTGTGTGTGTGTGTGTGTGTGTGTTTCGGCCACAAACAATCGAAAAACACGCATGTATCGCGCCATTTCGAAGTACTTTGCAACCACGATTACCAAAATAGAAGTCACTAAAAGGAAAAACAGGTACGCAATTCATACGTTTTAATCGCCCCGCTCGTGAGGAAGGGCTGAGAGGAGCACTTGGTGGGTGGACAACTTTGCTTGTCCCAAAAACTAATGATGAACACTATAATTGTCATTTGCAATTGACTACGAAAATAGACAAAAAATGAACAAAATAGAAAAAAAGGAAAAAACTAAATACCAACCAAAGCAACGACGAATTCCCATTCGTGCACCTGCTTTCGGTGCGCAAAAGTTTCACCCACCCCTTTGGATGTCCTTTTCTATTGGAACCCAACACACTTAATTTCGATGACCGACTTGGCTGATTGTCATTTGTCCCTCCATCCATCCATCCATCCATCCAACCATCAATTATTCATGTGTGGCACACATGTCCAAGTTTCATTTGTGGTCACCTTCCCCCACTCCTCCCCTTCCCTTCCCTTCCCTTCGCTCACTTTTCTATGGTTCCTCTAACATCCCTTTTTAGCCAATAAAAGCTGCACGCAATTTGGTCAAAATTCGGCAATCAATAGAGTTCCGAGGTTTTTGATCGACAATTCGACAATCGAGGAAATTGGGAAGAAAGGAAACGCCTTATGTATGGAGGAAAAGCGGGCTGGGGAGAACAAAGTGTTCAAAGTTGAACAGAAATTATTTCCATTACAGCAAGAGGCAGAAACAAGAGAGGAGACGAAAAGCTTGGGGAAAGCAAAAGTTGCTGTTTCGATATATTCCAAAATTTTATTACTGATTCGATTTGGATGACCCGAGTGACTTAGTCTTCTTAATTTCGAATTGATTTTAGTATTGTTTCTATTTTAATTTTTCATTCAATATCAGTTCCAATTCATATTTTATGAAACTTTAACGTGGAGACGCGACAATTTTTATTCTTGCTTGGTATTGCCGAGATCGATTACGACGTTTGCACTCTTTAGTCGAGACGTTGAGATTGAAACGAATTTATCACTTAATCGAGATCAAGGCTTCCTCTTCCTTCCTCCTCCCGAATTTAAAGAGAAAATAGAAATCGAAGCGTTTTTTAGCTGAGGTCCAGAAAATCATTTCCAGTCGGAGCGCTATTTGAGTGTTTTTTGAAGAAGGTGTTCGATTCTCAGGTAGACTGGGAGAGCTATTTCAATCTCAATTGGATAGAGAAAAAGACTCTCGATCTCGATGTTGATTATCGTTTTGAATAAAAAATCAAATTGATCTCAACATCAAAAAACCATCTTCGACTGAAAAATTGTTTCGATCTCGATCATCGTCTGGAATTCAAGAAGGAAGTGTTTTTTCAGTGAAATTCGTTGCAAATACAATGCGATTTCGTTTTGTATATCGAGCTTAATAATAACAGGAATCTTCAATAAACGAGAAAATGTTCAACTCATCACTTTTCATTATCATTCCTTAAGTTATTCCAAAATATTCATTTCATGTTCGTCCTTCTACAATTGCTGACCCACTTTCGTATAAATTATCACGGTTTACCACCGATATTTAATGAAACTTGGGGTTTTCCTTGGAGAAAATTAGAAAATTCTTATAAACTTTCGTGTCAAAGGAGAAAATTGCTCGAACGTCAATTGACAAAATAGTGCGATGAAATATTATTATTAACGGTAACTGTTTGTTAAAGGTAAGAAAGTTTGATGAAAAATGGTGGGGGATGGGGGTGGGACTTGAACGTGATACTCCCCGAAAAACTAAGCAAAACATAAAACGAAGCAAAGAAGGACACGCAGCATAAATAATGAGTTCGAAGTAACTTGTATCCTTCACAGCTCATTACCACTGAGAGCTGTAATAAGTTGTTGTTGTTGTTGTTGTTGTTGTTGTTGTTGCTGTTGGTGTTGTTGTTGTTATCATTATTACCAATATTTCCGTTGTTGCTTTATTAAATTGTATTGTAAATTTGATATCAATCTTCTCAACCGAATGATTTCGTTGCGATTCCGTTGCGATTTCTTTACGACTCTGTTATGATTTCAAGATTATATTAAAAAGATGGTCATATTGACTGAATAATTGTGACTTTCAAAACAACTTCGGTTCTAATCTTTACTTCACAGATAGCATGTCGTTTTTATTTATTTATAAACCGAAGAAACACGCAAAGTATTTTGATTACAACTTCCGTGACATACAAAACCAACACCAAATCCAACACCTGAAGAAGGTTATTTGAGAATTAGCTTGTTATGAAAGAAATTGACTGAATTGAATGTCAATTAATTATCGTTTCGATAGTTTGAAGAACAGTCAAATAACAAATAAAAATAATAAAAAAAAAGTACAAAAAACTGACAGAAGACCTGACATTCGATTAAAATGAGATTACAACAATTGTTTCCAAACTCTATGGAAGCGACCAGAAATCCCAAAAAAAAAGGAAAATAAATAAAACTTGCATATTTTTGCTGAATTTTTGGGAATTCTTTCACATAAAATGAGGCTTCGGAAAGGAAAATTTTATTCTCATTAGTAGGAAAATGAGAACCGTTTATTAATAAAAAGTACAGTTGATCAAAAAGTTTTTAGCGATAAGAAACTACAAAGAGAGAAAATTTCCTTTCCAAGACTCAAACTTTTTAACAACATTATTTCGGTTATCTTTTGGTACCAGCAATTTTCCAATTTGAAAACAGCGCGTACATTCTTCGACCCTCCGATTCAATTTTATCTACATCATTTCACATTTCTAATTGGTTTAAACCGAAGATACAACATGACGTGGTGCTCTCTAGCCGTAGTAGAGTCATTAAACCTTCGCGACTGATAACCAGCCGGCTTATAAAAGTCGACACGAGAGAGTAAACACAACGTATACAGCGCTAGCTGAAGAGAGATTGCGAAAGAAAGAGAGGGAGAGAGAGCGGGAAGTGAAATACTACACACATGTATATAAATACGATCGCAATACAAAACATATACGCTAACTCAGCTCAATTTGCTGGCGAGAGAAGATCACATCTACCGGCCACGGGAAGGTAGTAAAATCGTATCGTATTCAGTACTTCTGACGTGTTGGCCTCATTTGGCAAGTAAATCGGTGGCGTTCGAGTAGATTTTTCTGCCAATTGTGAAGACAAACATTAACGATTAATAAGTAAAGAGAAATACATTTCGAGCAACAATGCGAAAAATGGTTGAAATTCCCAGTCGATTTTTGGTATTCATCGCAATTTTATTCACTTCGCTGCACTGCACCGTTGCAATCGCCTGCCAAGGTTGCGTTGATCTGGATGAACTGAGTTTCGACAATACGATCGCTCGCTTTCCCTATGCAATCGTCAAATTTGACGTTGCCTATCCGTACGGAGAGAAACACGAGGCGTTCGCCGACCTCTCTAAAGCGGCCCACAAGGTGACCGACGAACTACTGGTGGCCACAGTGGGCATCAAGGATTACGGTGACCGCGAGAACAACGTGTTGAGTCAACGTTACAATGTAGATGAGAAAAATTATCCCGGCATCTTTCTGTTCAAAGACGGCAACACGCAGGAATACGTGAACTTCCCCGCTCATCTGGAAGTCACAACGGCGAATTTGCAAAAGTTTATAATGGAAAACACGCCTCTCTACATCGGCCTGGAAGGCTGCCTCAAGGAATTCAACGAACTCGCCAAGGGTTACGCGAATTTGGACGCCAGCCAACAGCTGAAGACGGTGGCCAAGGCTCAGCAGTTAGCTGAGAAGTTAACTAAGGAGACGGAGAAAACTTCTGCTAAAAACTACATCACTTTCATGAAGAAAATCAATGAGAAGGGCTATGATTTCGTGGAAGCGGAGACGAAGCGCCTGCAACGCTTGAAGGGAGGCAAAGTTAGTGAAGCCAAAAAGTCCGAGTTGACGTATAAACTGAATGTTCTGGAATCATTCCGAGTGTCAAAGTTGTCCAAAGAGGAATTGTAGATGGAAGAGAGAGAGAGAGAGAGTGGGGAATTGCTGAATGGGGAGAGAAAGAGAGTGGGAGAGGGAGAGAGAGAAATAGAGCTGGAAAGTTCAAGTGCATTTAATTACAATAATTACGTGAAAAGAACTGAAATGCCTTTTGGTTGTTAGTAGTTTTTAACGTAGGAACAAATTTAACAAATAAAAAACTTTGATATACCAACTTTCTGGACATTTTGTAGTTGTTGTTCCCTCTTAGTTCAAGCAAAACCGGCTTTTATTTGTATACGTTGTTCTCCGCCTTGTTGTTGTTTTTGTTTTTGCGGTGTGTGTCTCACTAATCTTCATATCATTGTTGCCACCAAGGGTTCCAATCTCATGCTTCCCGGATCCCGGACAAAAATGTCCCACAAGAATTCCTATTTTGAATTCTGTAAACTCCTGATTTGTTTTAATTTTCGTTTGTTTTTTGATCACTCACCAACCACAAATTCACGATCTCTCTTGTCGATATAGATCAGTGCAGGAAAAAGAAAATTCGCTTTAATTTGATTTTACACTGGCAAAAGAAAATGAAAATGGTGGTTCTTCGCCGATTGTCAGTACAAGTTTAAAGGCAGCCTAAAATTATGCAATGCTTTTCACTTAGCACATCATTTTTGTCGGACAACAGGGTGACAATGTACTTTTTCAAAAATTTAATTTTTGAAACCCTAAAAGTATGCAATGGATTACTACAAAAGTATAAAAGATCACCGAATGAGGGGAGAATCGTTTTTCCTTTTTTATTCGTTTCATTGCATACTTTTAGGCAGTGATTTTAGTGATAAAATTATCAGCAGACTGAGAAACAAAATGATAGCTTAGAATTGTAGTATAGAAATATTATTTTAATATCAAAATTTAATATGAAATTTTACTGAAAATATATTCACGGTCAAGGAAGACAATCGGAACGAAAAATAGCATGAAATGAATACTCTGTTCGCAAATGCTACTGCATAATTTTGGGCCACAACTGGAGCGACAATTTTTCAGCAAGTGGAGAGAAAATATGTGTTTTCTTTTTGGAGAACTTGGAAAATTAGTGAAATTGAAAACTCAATCCATCCAACTATCAATCAACTATAAACAGCAAACTCGGGAACTGAATTTTCGATCTCAAAAAAGATCTACAAATTCAACTGCCAACTGAAGGGGGAAACAATTGAATGAACAAACAACGTGATCAACGATCGACATAAATGACGATCTTCACGTAAAATCGCGCAACCTGCTAAGAAGCGAACCGATGAATTTTTTGGCAAGCAGGTGCATTCAAGTGATCTACGAGGGGAAAAACAACGGGCAGCAGAACGTGAATAGAAGTTTTTTGGGGAAAAAGAAGGTTGGCAGTGTGGTGGTGTGGGATTGATCGAGTGGAGAGAGAGAGGGGAAGGGTAACGAGTGTCTTCGTTTCTCCTGCAACGAAGAGGCGACGGATGATAATTAAATATTGAAATATAACTTGCAGAACAAAAGAGGAAAAAAATCTCCAGAAGATCCCAACAGAAGATCGCTAGAAAGTCGCGGGAAGATCGCGTTCAAAAAAGGTTTACGTGAAATTCTTTTGAAAAACGAAGGCCAACAGCGAGAGCATCCTGGCCAACAAAGCCGATCAAAAGGCTAAAATAAACTCCACTCACTATCAATAATAATACACGTGAGAAGAAATCGTATTGAATGCAATAACTAAATTTATAGAAAGTCGAAAAAATGTGTGGAAAAAATGTGCAGCAAGCGAAGAAGATCACAAAGTGTCACAGAAAGTCAGTCAGGTCAGTCAGCACAAAGAAAGTCATTTAGTTTGCTGCATTCGAGTCAACAGCCGACGGCGTACCTGTTAATCGCCGTCTGTTGGATACCCGCACTTCTAACGCCGGCTGGCATCCCCAGATCCCCGAGATCCCCGAGATGCAACAGAAGGTCGACAATTTGGTCGACGTTTCTTCTCCGGGGACGTGAATTCGCTATCATTTCTTAAATCAAATCTTCTCCTAAAAGGTTCCCACACTGCTTTCTCCCCTAATAATCGTGCAGCGTGAGGACCCGCTCGCTGTACTCAACCTGCACCGCCGAATACTACAAAACGTAGAAAACCATTATTTTGCAGCCTCCAGCGAATAATCATCGTAGAAAACCATTTCGTGTCTTTTGTTTCCTCGTTGATATCAAAATAATAAAAAGTCACGCAACACTTTGTGTGACCCTCGTCGACCGCCGCACGATGGATGGATTTGGCGTGCATTAGAAAAACGATTGCGTTACCAGAGACTCCTCGCAAGATCCTCGGCAAGATCCTCGCAAGATCCTCGGCAAGAAAGCGGCAACAAGAGCATTTTGGCCAAACACTCCACACAATGCAGCGCAAATGGACCAGAATAAGCGCATCAGAGGACGACTCGGTAGTGTGGCCCTGAAAAGGGTCCACAGGGTCCACATCAGGGACCACAGGCTACCTGTACCTGTTCGCCGTCCTCGTGGTGGAGTAGAGAAATCATGAAAATTAATGGCAAGGCTGCGGGTTGCGTTGATCACGTTGATTGCATGGTTAAAGTTGGAGTTTGAGAATTTTCGGGTTTCGATTTTTATGTTTATTACTTGGAAATAAAAATGCGTTGAGGGTTTTCAGCGATGCACAGGCAGCTTACAGGGTGAGACAGGTAAATCTTGGAGCGGGAAGTAAAGCGATAAATTTAGTTGAAAGAAATTTAATGAACTTTTTTAATTTTTTAAAATTTTTTTTTTTAAATTTTTTTTTTATTTTTTTTTTAATTTTTTTTTTAATTTTTTTAAAAATTTTTTTTTATTAATTTTTTTTATAAATTTTTATTTTTTTTTATTTTTTTTATTTTTTTTTTAAATTTTTTTTATAATTTTTTTTTTTTTTTTATCTAAAGTGAACTGATGATAATTCTTCCATTATAATTTCACCACTTGACAATTGCTCGATAAAAAATTAAGAAAGTCCATGCATAATTCCGTGAATTACATCAAAATTAATTGTAATTTTTAAATTTTGAGTCGCAATCTCTTCTCTTTTTTGAAAAAACTCTCAAAAACCCCCTCAGTTTGGTTTACTTTTATTTAGCTGTTCAACACTGTAAATTTCAGGTTTCATGCTGTGCTGCAAATTGTTGCGTCGTCGCACGGCGGCGGAGTAACAAACACGTATAAAAAAACAACAATAGACAACAAGAAGAAGAAGAAGAAGAAGAAGAAGAAGAAAGATATTGTAACAGGTGATAATATCAAAAAATACATTAGAAAAGTCAGCGAAGGTGTACAAACAAGAATAGAAGCAACAACAAAAAGAAGTGAGAGAGAGAGAGAGACTCTCTAATAATGGATGCGGCGAGAAAATGCATTTTCACTGACAGTCAGACAGAAAACGAAGGAATGTAACAAAACTACAACAACAGCAACAAGGAGGAAACTAAGAAGGATATAAAATTTATTCGCATGGATCCTCGTTCGCCCTCCGTTCTGAAAAGATAACAAAGTGCGTGGCAGCAGCAGCAGCAGCAGCAGCAGCAGCAGCAGCAGAAACACACAGCAACGTGGATGGAGATGACGGCGCAGAAACGTGTGAGCAGCGCATGGCATGAAAAAGGAAACCTGCGTCGCCGGACATTCACTGGCGGCTACCTGCGGCGACGGATGAGCGATCGGCGTCGGCGTCGGCGTCGACGAAGGAGGGCCGCGCAGAGTGGACGAGAGGCTCCTTGATTGCGAGAAGATATCAAACAGCAGGGCAGGCAAGACAACAACAACAGCACAACAACAACAACTAGAGTGGAACAAAAGTTGAGAGAAGCTGAAGTTGGGAGAGCAACAACAACTTCGAGGAAAATTGCAATGCAGGTTTGCAATCTCACGGAGAGCAAATAATGAAAAATTATCAGTGGTGGTGGAGTAGTTGTTGTTGTTGCTGTTGTGACTCTGCTGTTTGTTTAATTTTTAATGATTTTGCATGATTAGTTGTTGTTGTTGCCCTTCTGTTGTCGTTGCTCCGTCTTCACTTGACTTTCTTCGTCGATGCGTATGAATTTTTTTTTACTAACCTGCAACACTGGGATGTCAGAATTGTTGTTGTTTTTCTCCTGTTTGACTTTTAACGCTCGGGCTGCCATCTGTAAAAAACAGAAAGAAAAATGTTAAAAAAAATGCTGTTGCTTGAAAATTTTTCACTTTTTCCAAGTACTCGTATTTTCTTTTTTATTTACTATAATTAAATAAAAATGAAATCTTAGCAGAGTAACAAAATTTACACAGTAAATTGAAATTATCTCTGCACCTAAAATAACAACAAAAACAATACCAGTTGTGTTGTTGCTTAGCGTGAAAAACACTCGATTGCTCTTGTATTAAAATTTTAATCTGCTATCAAACTTAGAATTAAAATTAAAAACACAAACAAAAATCTTCACTACCGCGCTTCGGAATAACGGGAGCTACAACAACAACAGTGCAGCGAGAAGTTTAAAGGAGTTAAAAAGTTTATCAAAACTGTTGGTCGCGATCGTTAACGTAGCGAGTGGGGGGATGACAAAAAAAGGGGGTCATTTAACCTCCCTTGGTTGTGAAATAAAAATAAAGAATTTTGATTGAATATTTTTATTTAACCTTACGATTAAATGCTGCATTTTAATAAAAATTTCAAGAACTTCCTGATTTATACTGATTATAAATAATTAATAATTGAAAAAATAAATATGTAAAATAAGAATATTTATATTTATGCGTTTTAAAATATTAAAAAAAGTTTATATGAATATTTAACACTAATAAATATTTTCCTTTTTCAGAAGAAAACTATTAATTTTTCGTTTATTGGACTCCCCTCGACCCCCTAGACAAAATTCTGACTACGCTTGTGCTTGAAACTGAATTTCCGTTGTTGGTTTGCTCACGAGATCTCCGCTGGATTACTGCAACGAGTAGTAAAAAGCGAGAGCGGGAGTCGCTTCGCTTCGGACTCCAACGAAACACCAACAACAACCACAACAGCAGGCAGAGAGAGCGCCACAGCGGAGATCAAAAGTGGAGAGTATGCAGAATTATTAAGTTGCCAGCGAGTGCGAAGAAGCAGCTGCAATTCAGGGTTGGCGTTACTCTTTTTTAAAATGGGTGCCTCAATTTTTTATTATTTAAGAATTTTTCCCAGAAATTATAAATTTAAAAAAATACGCTTTTAAAACACTTTTAAATTTTTTATACTGTTAAAATTATACTACTAATTTCACTTCATAAATTAGATTAATCAATAATTTAAATGCCGAAATCTACCTCTCGCTCCCCCGCTGCTTCACACATCTCATCGTAAAAACAATTAAGAACGCTAAATATGTTCAAAACTTCATCAAAATTAACATCAATTATTCACGGCTTACTATTTCGGCTGCCGTAAATCGACAATTAAATTATTAATCTACGCATAAATAGTTTCATCGGCTTGAAACCCGCTGCAAGTAGACAACCCGCCCGCTTTTTCCACCGCTCAACCGCTCAACCGCTCAACGAATCATCGGAAGGCGTCGCCGAAGCGCCAGCAAGAGTGCAACGCAAGCCTCTCCATCCATTCATTCAATCAATCCACGCATCTAACTATCCATTCGGTTCACTTAATTTAACCGAAATTCATTGGAACCTCGACTCGTGTTGCTCAATTGATCAGCCGGCAAGTCAATGACCGAAAAATCAAGCGACCGACACTCGAATTTTCCCGAAAAAATGTTGCAAATGCAATTCTTCCTCGACGATGCGATGGGGAGTGAAAGCAACAAAGTTGCTCGTCGAATATCCGTTCCGCGCCTCGAACCCGCATTTGCAACAATTGAAGTCAAATGGAAATCCCTAAATTCTCAACTAATTAAGCAACAACAAAATGCCGCCAACAACAACAACAACAACCCATCGTTTGAGTTGCTTGATGATAGAGAATTCCGTGTGTGTGTGTGTGTGTGAGTTACATTTTGTGGAAAAGTTGCTGCAAGTTTTGTGTGATGAAGAGGCAGGCGGCTCGCTAGAGGGGGAGGAGGGGGCTGGTGGCAGAAAATGCGGGGTGCACGCGAAGTGGGAGAGGATAAGAAAGGCTTTCGCAGGATATGATGATCCTTAATTCACTTAAATAATTCTAGAGAGTCAAATGGGTTTGGCATTTTTCGCTAAAACTCCAAAAACAAATTTTAAAAAATTAAAAATTTTAAATGTTAAATTTTAATTTTTTTTTAAATTTAAAATTTTAATTTTTGTTAAATTTAAAATTTTTTTTAAAATTTTTTTTTTGAAATTTTTTTTTTGAAATTTTTTTTTTTAATTTTTTTAAAATTTTTTTTTTACAATTTTATTCTTTTTTATTCACGCACTCAAATGCAGTGACAAATATTGCCCGGCATTTTCCGATTCCTTTAGCTGGCTGGCTGGTCTATAATTTCACTACTTTCTTTGCATTGTAATAAGTTAAATGTTGCTGTTGTTGTTGTTGTTGTTGGTACCTTGTTGTCCTTAGAATTATTAGGAAAACGCGAGTCGAAATTATGCTGGTTGCCGAACCCGATCGCTGGCATCCACGCAATTTAGCTCAGTGGGAAACTGGGTGAGAAACTCTCATCAGATATCGAATTCTATTTGTTTTCTTTAATATCTAAACAAAGAAAGGGTTTTTTTAATTTGTGGAATTTGTGGGAAATCGCTTGCTCCTCACGATATCGCGGATCGCCGCCGACTGCAATTTCATGAGGGTTCATTAATATTGCATGACATCAGACGGCGCGCATCGGATTCCTCCGAATGCTGCAGTGAAGACGCAAATACGGATGCAGATCTGAAGACATCAGATAGCGCAGAGCGGAAACCCTTTGATGGGGGGGGGGGGGGGGGGTCAGCAAGCGAGAGGATGAGAGGGACGGACGACTTTTGTTGCATTTAGGGAGGCTTTTTTTGGCATGAATATTTGTTTGCAGTTGGAATTCTGTACGCAGCAAGAAAGCCTTTCGGCAAAATACGAGTTTCTTGAATATTTTTCAAATTTTCATTTTGATTTTCAAGGTTTTCATTGGAAATTTTCGAAGAATTTGTTTGATTCTTCTGTAGAAATGAAAGAATTGTTAGTTTTTTCTTCTCTCTCTCACTTAGCTAGCGAAATCTTCACGTCATTTATCAACGTCCCACCGTCGCGGATGAGATGTTTGGGCTTCCTAAAGCGGCCAACTGCAGCAACTCGAAGAAGCTGCAACTGCCAAAGTAGGCTGCATGCGCTCCCTGCGCTTCTTGTGAGTTGGCTTAATTCGAAAATTAAAAAAAAGAAGACGAAAAGAGGAGCAAAAAAACGATTAATTTAAAAATCTTGCAACCGGTTTGCTGGCATCCACTGCATCATCAGCCTTAAAAACTCACAAACTCACCAAAATGGACGACGGAACGAACGGCAGGCAGGCAGGCAACGAAAATCTAAGCTGGCCAAAAACAGCAACCACGAGAGAAAGCAAAGCAAAAAAGGTCAACGGGGTCAATGACTTCGAATAGCTGAAGTTGACTTCAATAATTTTGTTAGCAACCTACAAGAAATGCAAGAGAGCAACAGCAACAACACGGCAACGCGCGCGCGCCTCCTTTCTCGTGAAAATAACTTGACGCCAATGAAGCGAAAAAAGCAATAAAAAATCAAGGAATGAATGCTGGTCCACCAAAACCTCCAAAAAGTCCAAAAACTGGACTCAACCATCATAATGTGGAGCCAATTAAGAGTGGACGGGGAGCTCAAAATCTGAAGTGCAACAGTGACAACAATAGCAGCAACAATAACAACAACATTAACAACAACAACTCCGAAACCTATGACAATTCCAATGATGATGACAACAACAACAACAACACCAACAACAGCAACAACAACAATAACTGCAATGAAATCTGAAACCAGATAACAAAAAGTCAACCAGTCAGCATCAAGTTGGTCGACGTTTTAAATGGAATACCAAGGAAAAACTTGCTCAAAACTGCTAAAAGACAGAGGCAACAACAACAACACCACCACCAACAACAACAACAAAAACAACAACAACCACAACAACAACAATCCAAGCCGTTGTCAGGCTGCTACCTGCGATGATGCTGCAACTTGTTGCCACTTTCACGAAATCCAGCAGCGCCTTCGAAGCGGGGAGTTTAAAGGGGCCGCGATTTCCGATTAATTCGATAATTAAGATGAAGAGAAAACTGAATTCATTTGAAAAAGAGTCCCCCCGAAAATATTTCCCAGTTACGTCACTGTCACAACTAAGCAAACAACAGCCAAAAAAAAAATCCCAAAAAATGCCTCCCAACTAATGAGATAAAAAAGGAGATCCGGAGAAAACCTTCAACTCTTTGAATGCAAAGATATTGAAGGTGCAATCAAAAGACTTCAATAAATGACTTCAGATTCTGCCGACACCCTTTTTTTTGGGGGGGGAGCCGTGGAAATTACAAACTTGTTTTCTTCTTTTCTTGGTTTTTGTTTTGCGAGACCTTCTCTGGGAGTGGAAATTACAGATTTCTTGGATTTTGTGAATTCCTCACTGTTTTGGTATTAAAAGCAGAACTATTAATTTTCCGTCCTTTTATTCTGAAATGGATTCAAATTGTGTGTGTGTTTTTTAAGGCGTTTTTCGGTTCTTTACAATTTCATGAGTTTTCATTCGTAGGCGGAATTAATTTCATTCCTTGTTGTTGTATTAATTTTCCAATCGCGCCAAAGATGTGTTGCTACTTTTTTCGATTGCGTGGTTAATTTATAAAATTTCTAGAATTATTGAAGATTTTAAAATGATTTCTTGTTCATTTTTTTAAATACTCGCTGCACTGATTTTTATTTAAATTGAAGAGGCTTAAATTAGCAAAATTTCTTCAATTCAACGAAAATTAAATCGTGAAATTGACGAAAAAATCAGTTAGTTTGAAGAAACTTCTACAACCCATTAAATTTGTAAATAAATAACTCAAAATTTCTGTCGATTTAAGGTATCAACTTTCTGTAGGATGATTTTATGACAGTTTTTCATGAAATGAGTCAACTTCATTCTAGTTTTTCCACGACGATTCTCTTCACGATGGCGTTTTTCAACCCGATTTTATCATGATTTTGCCTTCTGAAGATTTTCTTTTTTTTTTTTTTTCTTTCTTTTCTCGACATTTTTATGCAGTCAGAGACAGTGAGATCAGTGGCCAGATTATGGCGTCCAGCGACGCGGAGACAGACGTCGACGATCTGTCCCGAGATTTTACAGCATCTCAGGTTACCGAATTTTCGGGCGCGTCAGCGAAGCGAATTTAAGTGCGCCACTTGATTAGCTACAGTCGAGTGCAATTAGACGTTCGTTCTTTTGAGATTCGAATCCACTGATGGACACTGACTGAGCGTCACGATGTACCGAATTATTTGATTTTCGTCTCGGCCGCTTAGACGAGCCAAATTCTTGAGTTTTGTGTTCGAATTTGAACACTTTGGTGATTTTCACTTTCTTATTTTGTATTAATTTTAGCGAATTTTCTATTAATTTTAAATTAGTTTATTTTTATTAATACCAAAACTTCAGAAACTTCGGCAATTTTTACAATTCGTGGGAAAATTTTCCGATTTCACGTTAAAAACTGCAACAACAAGAAAAGTAAATGCAACCGACGACAACAACAACAACAACAATAATAACAACAACAATAAACAATCAAACCCTCATCTTAATAAATGCACTGCAAAAAAAAAAAAAAAAAAAAAAAAAACGAAAGCATTTGCGTTTCTTTATTATTCAGTATAAAATGTGCCATTTCTTCCTTTCTTCGTAGAACTCGTCTCGTTGAAAGAGCCATCCAGGCGTTGTGATGCAGTTTACCTTCCGCAACAACAACAACAACAACAACAACAGCAACAACGACCTCTACAATAGCGCCAACAACAAAAGGGTTAACAAATGGAGCGCAAAACCACGCAAGATTAGCCACGCCACGCCAAGCCAAGCCAAGCCAAGCCAAGCCAAGCGAAGTCGAAATCACATCAAACCCTTCTGCTGTTTTGAAGGTTTGTTGAATCACCATCACCGCCACCGCCATCCTCGTCGTCATGCGTATCCTGGATCCCTCATCTGCTGCATTTTCCCAGGATATCACAGAACAAAAGCAACAAAAAGAAAAACCTGTAGAGTCGCCATCTAAGCAAAGACGCAGAAATAAAGAGAAAAATTTCACGGAGCAAAAGCTGTATGCGTGGGAAGGGGAAGAGGAGAGGAAAGGATTAAAAGGGGAGGGAAGTTTGAATAAATAGGTTAAATTGAATAAATTACTCACTAGTACAAGAAAACGACAACGAGAACAACGGCGAACTACGAGAATTATAACGAGAATGACAACGAGAACAACGGCGACTACGAGAATTATAACGAGAATGACAACGAGAACAGCAGCGAACAATGAGAATTGCAACGAGAATGACAAAATAACGACGAGGAACAACGAACACCGAACAACGAACAATCAACAACGAGCAACGAACAGCGAACACGCATTATAACGAGAATGACAACGAGAACAACAGCGGACAACGAGAATTATAACGAGAATGACAACGAGAACAGCAGCGAACAATGAGAATTACAACGAGAATGACAAAATAACGACAAGGAACAACGAACACCGATCAACGAACACCGGAACAACGAACAGTTGCAACTCAATAATTAGAAAAAATAAATAATTAAGGTTTTAATTGGAAAATATTAGACAAAATTTGTCCGAACCCTTTTCGGTATTTTTCGTGCGTTTCTACCAACCCACTTCAACCCCACCGAGGCCCTCATGGATGTCATTTGCCTCCTCGGCCAGCGGGTGCCTGTGAAGGGTGTGTGAAAAACTTTTCCACGATCGCGTGTCATTTTTTATGACTGTATAAGGCTACAATTTTCCACAACCAGCAACAAACAAACAACAATTTTCGCTGCACTCGCAGGACAAAATCCTGCGGGTCACCGAGGGTCGATTGTTTTTTTTTTTTTTTGTTTTTTATGTTTGCGCGGGTCAGAAGCCCAGCATGTTGATGACATCGAACGCTCGATGACGATGATGGGTTGTCGAGATCGTGGAAATCATAAATTTTGAGCAATTCTTGGGAAACTTGAAGTCCATGTTGGTTGTTTTTGTGGTTGTTTTTGAAGATGTTGTCACATAATTATTGATAAACTTGTTTCTCGACAAACAAACGGGTTGGAAGTGGGAAGGTGAGGAGGAAAAAACGGGAGGTCAAAAACGGGCCAAAATTACAAATAGGGACGGAAAAAAAAATAAAAACAGAGTTTCCACTGTTTTTCACTGAAAAATGTAAAAACTTCAATTAAATTAAAGATTCTGCTGAGAATAATTAAAAGACACGCCAATCAATTTAATGCGCAGGATTTTCCCAGGACCTTCTGAATGGCATCTCGAAATTCCACACAGCAACAACTGCACTTTCAGTGTCCCAAAATCGTTCTAAAATTAGCAACTGAAGTGCATTCGATTTAAGACTAAAAATTCTACTTTAGTTTGTGTTGCTCGTTTCATTTTAAATCTCTCGCTTCGAAGATGTTGCGTGGGAAGCCCTCTTTCCACAACAACAACAACAATAACAACAGCATTTTCCAACCACTTTTGGGCTCCTCAATTTTTGTCGTCGTTTCTGCGTCGCGCAATGTAAAGCGTAGCAAAAACAGCGCGTCACGCATGCGCAAGCGATTTGATTTCAAATGCGCATTCAAATTACAGACGTCGTCGTCCGTGCGGGAAAAACTGGAGCAGAAAAGTCATTTCGTTCGTCGTGGGGGGGGGGGGGGAGAGGGGAGGGCAAAAACAACCCCTAAGAGTTGCCGGCAGTTGAGTTGCCCAAAAATTGTTCGACACACTGAATGCAGCGACCTCGACTGACTGACTGACTGGCGGCTGACGGAACGAGGAATCGAGGACGGAACGAGGAATCGAGGGCGTGCGTGGATCGACAGCGTGGATGATGCACGCTGATGCAAGGAAGTCGCAGGAATTAAAATTGAGTTTTGCTTCGGTCTGATCGAATTTGAAAGTTTGAGAGATTTAATTAATTTTAAACTTATTTCATTTTGAAGATTTAATTAAGTTAACTAATTTAGATTCCAAGTTCTTTCTGCCTTCATGGAAATGAATTTGAATTTTTTGGATTTATTTATTCGAACTCCAATTCATACAACGCCAAAAACACCAACAACAACTGTTAATACGATAATAAAAAACCTCAATAACAACATTTATATCATTAATAAATAAATAATAATATTATTATTATTTATTTTTTTAAAAAAATTTTTTTTTATTTTTTTATTTTTTTTTATTTTTTTTTGTAATTTTTTTTTTATTTTTTTTGAAATTTTTTTTTTGTTTTTTTTATATTTTCTAGCAACAAAAAGAATGCATTTAGAGTTCAACTCATTCAGCTTCCTAAGCTACAAATAGATGGAAAAAAAATTTCGTTTTATTTTTTGCTCAAAACACAACATAACGGCGGAAAAATAACTAAAAACTAATTTAGAAAATGCGGAAATGACTAGAAAGCACAAAAACTCTGAAAATTCAGCATAACGAGTCAACAAAAAAAAAAAAACCCGAAAATTCTGTAATCTAGCAAACAAAAAAAAAGTTCATTGACTGCACTTGCGAGGAGCGAGAGAGTGCAAGCATGTGTGAAAAAGCTTGGATGTGTGTGTGTGTGTGTGGGATGAGTGTGTGTGTGTGTGTGTGTGTGTGTGTGTGTGTGTGTGTGTGTGTGTGTGTGTGTGTATGTGTGATGAGCGCGCGCTCATATTAAAAGTTGCAATAATCAAAATGGTGTGTTTTTCCCCATTAAAAGAGTCATTTTATCAGAAAAAATTGAAGAAAAAGAAAAAAAAGCACAAAATTATAACCGCACCCTTCTCGAAACTCGAACTTAATTTCGAACTTAATTTCGAATATTCGCGTATGCGTGCAACTGATCGCGTGAAGCCGGTTGCGCTGCAGGGCTGCAGTTCCAGCGCGCTCTTTCTCTCTCTCATTCTCTCGCATTCTCTTCGAGCGCGAGAGCTCGCGCGCTCACTTTTTGTTGTTGTTGACGCCATATTTTTGGAGCAACACGTTGGGGAAACTGCACTCAAAGATGGCGCTGTACGCTGTTTTTATAACAGTTATAATTTGGAGGAGAGTTGTTGTGTTGTTATTGTTGTGTTTTAACCAATTGAGGACCGACCGTTGTTGTGATTTTAGTGTTGCATTCAGTTTCGATTTTGTTTGTTATTAATGAATATAATTTTTTATTAATATTTTTTTTTAACTTTTTTTGAAAACATTATTAATAAATAATTTTATTTAATAAGTTCGAACTTCATAATCCGAAACAACATAATAAATTGGAAGCGAAGGCAGCAATTTTAACCCATAATTTTTGATTGAAGACCCGAAGCCTCTTGATTGAAATTTGGAAACTAGAAGGCAAAACATCATTAATTTAATTTAATTTAATTTTTTTTTTTACAACATAAGAAACAAAATTTTCTGTATTCGTTTTGCTGCCAGTTTGTGGAGCAAAACTAAAAAACAACACGAAAATCCGCATTTGCTGTGTTTTGTGGGGTCGTCCGTCGTCTGGCCTCGTTTTTCACGCTCTCTTCGACGATTCCTCGCTCTCTCTCTCTCTCTCTCTCTCTCTCTCTCTCTTCCCCTCCCTTCCCCTCTCCCGCGAAGCGTCACTTTCATTACTCGTCTCGCATTTTAGAGCTTCCGGTGTTGATACGACTGCGAGACGCATTCGTCGCGCGTCTTCGTTGTTTTTGCTTTTAGTTTTCAGTGCATTTGGTTTTCATGAAGTTGTTGTTGTTGCTTTTATTGCTATTTTACGCGCTATAAACGCGTGCAACAACAATAAAACGGCTGCAACAACAATGGAAAAAACCAAAGAAACTTTAACAACAACAACAAACTTTTAAGGAAACATGCGTGCAGTTGTTGTGTTTGTTGTAGTTGTAATTTTTTCTCCATCACATTTCGTGCAGAATGATATAATAAAAATGAAGAATTTATTTAAAAAAAATTTAAAAATAAAATTTATTTATTTATTTATTTTTTTTTATTTATTTTTATTTTTTTTTTTTTTTGTAAATTTATTTTTTTAATAACTTCAAAAGCAATTGAAAAAATGACAATAAAAATAGTTCGACTAAATAAAATTAACTATTAAAACAAAAAAAAAATTAAACTATTAAAAAAATAGAAAATTCAATAATTGAAATATTGTAAAACAAAATGAAAAATGAAAAATTTGAAATAACCGCTACAACCACAAATACCACAAAACGCAACAACAACAACAACAACAAACACTTCAATGTATGTTAATTTCTGTCCAACAATTTTATTAATCCTAAAACGAGTTTGTCGCGGAAAATATCGCTGTGTGAGATTAAAACGGTCGGAGTTTCTGTTTTTCTATTTTTTCCATGCGTCTGAAACGCGGTACACAACGAAAACTTAACGGTCGCCATTGAAATGTAAATGACATGCAAAACGAAAGCGTTAAAAAAGGCAGAAGTGAAGCTGTGAAGTGCAATTTTGTTTGTTTAATTTGATTTCCTTCTTCACTTCTGCTGTCATGCATTTTGTAAGCCGTTGACATCTCGATTCTCCTTCAAATCAGATGTGGAAGAATCTGAAATCATGAAATCATTGATTGCAATTCGCTTCCTTGCCATTCTTTCTGTCGTCACTTCTGAATTTGTCACTCAAAATTGGTTGAAAACCATCCTTCGAAGAGTAATTTAGAAGATTGTAATTAAAAAGCCAATTGGAAATCACTGAAGATAATTTGAAAATTTAATTTAAATAATTAGACTTCGAAGAGAAACAACAAAAACCACAGCAAAAACTTCTGTAAAGCATTTTTTGATTGAATGACAATCAGCTTTTGTTCGGAAAAAACTTGACATTTTTCTTAGTTTTTTTTTTTTTTTTTCTTTTTTTTTTTTCTATATCAGAATTCAGGAGCTGCGACGCTTCAAAGCTTTTTTAGCACGAGCGACTGTTAAGAGGGTTGATAGAGGGAGGGGAGTGGAAAGTGGAATTTTTTTTTTTTTTTGCAAAAAGCAAAAGCAAAAAACAGTCGTGATGTAAATAACAGCCAAGCGAACATCCCTCTCAGGCCTCCAGTCCTCTCTCCCCCCACCATCCCACCCTCATCAACCCCCCCCCCCCCCACCCTCCCTCCCCCACCTCACTCGACTTTTATTAACGCATTTTTCATGTGCTGCCAAGTGGATGCGTGGGTTTTCGCAGAATTGGCAACCCTCGTTGCGCCTCACAAGCGCAACCAAATAATCTCGCTCTCGCTATCTCTCGCTCTCTCACTCTCACGCACATTAACACACCTTCGCTGTTGATGCGCCATCAACTGAATATTTAAATGAACTCAATTTTAAAAATTTTAATGTCAACCATTGTTGTTGTTGTTGTGTTGTTGTTGTTGTTGTTGTGTTGTTGTGTTGTTGTGTATCTCCACACCGGCTGTGTGTCACCCACACCACGTCACGATGTCGCGGCCTGTTTTTGCGCACACATTTGCGAGGCATAAATTCTTGTAAAAAAAGAGTGGAGAGGGCGGTGAGAGTGAGAGGAGGGAGAGGGAGAGAGAGTAATTTAAGAAGCTTGTTTTGTCATTTCCGAATTTCATGGGTGGGCAGAGCGGTATCGAGTGCCATTTTCAAGCGAAATGCATAACATGGCTTCACTTCCGCTCACCGCTGTGGTTGTTGTAGCTGGCGTTCGCTGTATTGAACGAAATTGATTTCACACCCAAACAATTTTTCGAAATCGCATTCACATCTCTGTCGTTACGCAAGAGTGGGACGGACGGAGGCAGACAGACGTGGTTTTGTTGTAAAACGCAAAGTAAAGGGGGTTGTTTTTGTAATTCTTCAGCACCCCCCACCACCACCACCACCCCCTCCCTCTACCACCCTCTCAACCACGAGCACCCCTCAACAACAGCTATAAATTATAATTCTATATGAAAATTCGGCCAGTATTTTGCATTCCCAGCGCAAACTTTGGCCGGCGCAGGGAAAACACGCACAAACACACACACAAACAAACGCACTCATTTGAGCGGACTAACGGCCGCCGACTCGCTCTACTTTCGCACGTACGGCGTGCGGCTCGCGGCTCACGGTTCCCGGTTCTCGGCGCTCAGCTCTCGGTTCTCGGCGCTCAGCTCACGGTTCTCGGTTCTCGGCGCTCAGCTCTCGGTATGCAAAAACAAGTTCAAAGTAAAAATTTACCGTACGGCAGAGAGGTGGGATGAGATACGCACGACTGGCTACGATGCGGCAGAGGCGTAGTTCGATTGAAGGCTAGAGAGGGTGCGAGCAAGGGGTGCGTAAGGATTTCTAGAGGATTTTAATAATTTCACGAGCAGTGAGGTTCCTTTCACCCCTTCCGCTCCCCCCCTTTCACATCCCACTCTACTGCAAATCAGGGGTTTTAAATTCTCTCCGCTCTCCCCTCCCCCGACGTCCCTGTGTAGCGAGTGTTTATCAGTTGTTTTTTTTTTTCTCTCTCCCAACACCTCTTCAACGTAAACAACGCGGCAGGCAACACGCACTCGAGTGGAATACGAATGCAGCGCAGCTTTGCAGGGGTGAGTTTTTCATCCCTGCTCCACCCCGAACGGGAGGAACAAAGCAGCAAAAAAAAACGGGAACAGGAATACATTAGGAAAAAATTTGCATTTGAACGCTTTGTAGTTTTGCGCGCGTTAGGAATTCGCAGGGGTTGCTGGTGGAAGGGTGACGGGGGGAGGGCACGGCAGGGAGGGCACGGCAGGGCTGAATAAACGTCTCCCTGCCTGCCGTCGTGTGCGGCGAGCAACCCTCCAGCCAACATTCGCGGATGCTGCAGGCGTCTTGCAACCGAATTCGCTGGCGGGTCGTGGCAGGGGCGTCGTCGTCGTTATTGGCGACGCAACTCCGGAGGGTTCGCAAGTTTTCGCGAGTTTTTGCCGCAGCCACCGATGGAATTGGCAAATAAATGATCGAGTGTGTTCGGCACGGAATTTGGCACGCGGAGGTCGCGTCGTCATTCATGCGCTGCGAGGGTCGTCATCCAGCGCGAGGGTAAAACGATTGCAAGGGAGGAGCCGCGGGTAACTTTTGCAACTTTTGATTGGATTCGCAATTCGCGAAGAAGGAGGGAGAGGATTCTGCAAACATTTTCCACTCTCAAAATGGCGGCTGTAACGGGTTTTGAAATGAAGTTTGAGTATTTCTTCGTAATTCTTTAAATTTGTTAAAGAAAAATTAAATTTTGTTAAATTAAAATTAAAAATAACGAAAAATACATTTTTTGAATACCTTTTTGCTAGTTTCTGTATATTTTTTTTAATTAATTTTCTCTTTATTCCACTCTCAATAAACTAAATTAGAAGTTTATTAACTTTTAATTCATAAAAATCTCACACTTTGCTTTTATATTATTATTTTTAATAATTTTTTCAGATGAAAGATACTTTCAATTTTAATTTAAAACAATTGTTTAGAAAGAATTCGTATTAATTGTAATGTAAATTTATATAAATTTTGTGTAGCCAACTGTAGTTTTAATTATAAATTGTTAATGGTTGCAATTCTCTCATTATTTTTGCTTTTTATGTAATTTTTCAGTTAAATAACTAAATTTTCATTATTTTTTATCTCTATTTGGATTAAATTCAATTTAGTATTTAATTATAAGTTAGTTTTTGTTCGCTTTTCATTTTAATTTTTATTCATTCGATTTTTAATAACTTTTTTACTTGTAATTTTATTGATGTTTCGAATTAATTCAACTTTTAAGTTTCTAATTAATTCAATTTGAGAAAGTTAGCAAAATAAAAATCTTCTTAAATTGCTTTCTACGCTCATTAAAATGCAGAACATCATAAAATGCAGAAAATTTCAACGGTTAGAAATGAAAGTTGAAAATGTAGCGTTGAAAAAACGTTTTGCGAGACACAGAAAAAACTATTCAGCGGATCACGTAGCGCGTTAAAACTAAACAAGGACAACAAGGATAAAGCGACAACAACATTGAAAAATCTGCACTGGGAAAATGTTTTCGTTTATCAACGCAGAACCAGAAAAAGCATCGAAATAACGATCATCATTTCGAAAAGGAAAAGAGAATCCAGTGGAAAATCTGAGAAGGTAATCCAGTGAAAATTATGCAAATTAGAAAAACGCATATTTAAAAAATTCGTACGACAGCGAAAACACAAAATTGAAGCCTTCGAGGCAGCGAAAGCATTTCAGCGAACGCCGCGCCGAGTTTTCTCACGATCGCCTGATGAAAAAGGTGAAAATTGTACCTGTGGCACCGGCGTCGATTTATGCAAATGCCACGAGGTCAAAGGTTGATCCGCGCAGAGTGTGTGTGTGCGTGTGTGTGTGTGTGTGTGTGAAGAAGATACAGGAAGCTGCTGTTGCATCTGCGGCTCAGCATTTCCGCAACGTATTTGCATTTTTTGGCAGATTTCCACGATTTTCTCATTTGCATACCAACGAAAGCGAGAGCGAGTGGTGAGGTTGCGTGGATGAGAGGATCGCAACGGGTGAGAAACTGCAGAGGAATGCGGGGTTGCTGCTGCAAGGGTTAGCGGCTGCGTGAGTATGGGTGCGTTGTCGTCGCCGGCTGCGATGCCACCGCTCGGCCGGCCGGCCAGCTGAGTGACTCGCGCTCTTCATCTCGAAGGGGTGTCCGCTCGCCGCTGCAGGTCACCCTGGGGATTCGGGTCACACGTACACGTACACACACGCACACACACACGCACACTCCTTCGTGTGCGTTCGTGTGCGCGCATTTGCATTTAATTTGCATAAGTTTTCCTTTTTGCCGTGTCTGCGTCTGCGTCTGCGTTTTTCTTTATCTTTTCCTGACTTTAATGATAGCAACGCAGAAGAAGAAGAAGAGGAAGAAGAAATATGCAAATCGTGCTGCTTTTCACGATCCTACTTCGGTTGTCCTGTAAACTGTGCGATTTTCTGCTGCGAAACTTTCTCACGCTTCCTTGCTGATCGCAGAAGGAGTCGCAGAAGGAGTTGTAGGCCGACCAGCCGGCCAGCCGCTGCTTCTGCTGCTGCTTTGGCAATTCAAGCCATCAGCGGGATCCTAATGAATGTCGATCGATTTCGATTACTTGAATTGATTGCAGGGATCCAGTTGAGGGGAGGGCGAGTGAAGAGCAACCCATTCCTTGAGGCCTCGATACCGGCTGCGCTCACAAATGCCGCGTTTTGTTCTCGCAATTCGATTTCAATTGAAAATTATGCAAATTTTCGAGGTTTTTCATAATCAATCGATTCTCGTGGTGGCCTGGGATCTTGAAGGGGGTTTAGAAGGGTTTAACTGCTGCAGCGCTGGGTTTGAATTTGAAGCAACGTCTTCTCATGAACGTAGATTGGGTGCAATTTAGGGAAGAACAGAAAGTTTTCGGTGAATGTTACCTCGGAAAACTGGAATGGGAACCCGGGGAATGTAGGAGTTACAATAACGATCATCAACATCTCAATAGAGATTTTTCGCTATAGCTGTCACCATCATCACCGTTATTATCACTACCACCAGCACATTTTCGCTATAGCTGGTCCCATCGCCATCACTATTAATATCACCATCACTGTGACTCCCATTCACTCCCATCCTCCTTCCCATCACTCCCGTCACCACCTCCATATCATCACCATACCATCACCATCACCATGACTACCACTATAACCATCACTATGACTATCAAGATCACCATCTCTATCAAGATCACCATCTCTATCAAGATCACTATCATCATCACCATCACCCTCACTATCACTATCACAGTCACAATCAGCACCATACTCATTATCACTACCACAACCACTCACTATCACCCTCACTATCACCCTCACTATCGCCCTCACTATCGCCCTCACTATCACTATCGCCATCACAATACAATCACATTGTCACTGTAGCTGTCACCATCACCATCACCATCAACATCACTACCACGATCACTATAATTAACACAATCACAGTCAGAAGCAGAGTCACCATCACTATACTGTCACAATCACAATCAACGCCACATCACCCTCACTATCACCCTCACTATCGCCCTCACTATCACCCTCACTATCACTTTCACCATCACAATACAATCACATTGTCACTGTAGCTGTCACTATCATCATCACCATCACCATCACTATCACTACCACAATCACTACCACTACCACCATCACTATCACTGTTGTACACCAACACCATGACTTGTACGATCACCGATCTGTTCAGCTAAAACTTTTTCTATTTATCCAAAAACAAACTCCTTCTTTTGACTTCGATGCCGTCGTTTTTATTTCGCTTTTCGTTTTTCGTTTTTCGTTTTTCGCTTTTCTCACCGCCGTCAGAGACAAACATTTTGAAGTTTATTAAAAGGAAACCGAGGGCTAGAAACGCATAAACACTCGTCGTCCTTTTATGCTGAATGACAATAAGATTTCTTCGTTGTTGTGATACTTTTTCGGTGTGAAGAACAGGTTCTCTCGTTAGACGTTTTTTTCCCCTTTTTCAAGTGTTAATTCAAAAAAAAAAAAAAAGGGAGAAACGTGTTGAGTTGCATTTTCACTTCGCTGGAAAAATGAAAAAAGAAATAATAATTCAAGGCAAACATTTGCGCAAGAATTTGAAAGGGAAAATATTGGGGGGGGGGGAAAATTATTGAAGTACAGTAGAGTGCAAAAATTCTTAGTTGAAGAGGAGAACATCGAGGTGTTTCAGGTGAATTATATTCAGTTTATACACCTGAAACTTTTCAAGAGTTTTTACTCTTTACTGTAAAGTAAAATAAAGTCTAAATAATATAAATATTTAATATCATTTTATCTGAAATCATGTGATTCTCAATTTCCAGGAATAATTAGTGAATTAATTGAGTGAAAATGATTTCTCGGTTTCTCTTTCACTTTTGAAAGCCATAGAAATTGAATTAGATTTCTCATAAAAATTGTTTTCCATACTTATGAAGTAGTAAAATTCATTCGAGCGTTTTTATGGCTCTCTTGTAGTTTAACATCTTCACTCCTCTTCAATCCCCCTTCTCCTCAATGTCGTCCCTCCTCTTCGATTCCCCCTCGCTTCACTTTATTCTGAAGTAAAATCTTAACGTTCGTTTTTCTCGTGCGTTGATCTCGTGGTTTACGCGTTCCTTTCTTTCGGTTGACAGATCCTCGCAAAATGATCCGTAAGGATATCCATGACTGTAAATAGTGGGCTTCCTTCGCCAACAATATGGACACAAACGGTCGAATTTGTCACTCGTCGTCGTCCTTCGTCCTTGATGCATCCGTTCACGCTCGCATTGTTCGTAAATCTGATCTGTTGTCTTCGTGACGGAGTTTCAGTTTCACTTTTTCGTTTGGTTTACGCTTTTGTTTGCTCCTGAATCCTGCTGTGCTGTGTTGAGTCCTGAAACGTTGTAGACGTCAAGCCTGAAGTGTGACCCGTAGTTGACCTTTGGTTTTCATTGTATTGTATTGTAATTGGCATCGAGTGTACGAATGCAAACTCAGAAAACTAATTAGTGTTCTCAATATAGAAGTTTCTCAATATAAATATCGCTTTAAAAATTCAAAAGGCTGCGGTAATCCAAGATGACCTCGATGATTTGCGATGAGATGGAGGGAAAAGATTTGTTTATTGGAATAAAAAGCGCACGGACCCTAATTTCAATGAAATTCTTTAATATTCAAAGAATTTAAGGCGTGATATATGATGGAATTTAGAAGAATCGGTGGGAAGGACAGCTTAAAGATATTAAAATTCGTTACTGTTTAAGGATTCTGAAGTGAATGCCATTAAAAAATACTAATTAGAGCCACAGGAACTTTTCATATCCCCAGTCAACTTAGCTAAGATTCAACTAAAGAGTTGAACTGTGTAGAGAGTTTTTGTTAATGATTTTTAGGATAATTTGCCCAGTATATTTGGGAACCCTTCGTCAGCCGAAGAGCGCAATGAAACTGCTGCAGGAGCTCTTCATTTTTTGTACATCTGCTGTACCAAAAAGGTGTACCCGTGAAATACATATGTTGTCTTCGTTTTCGATGAGTATATCAATATTTCAGCAACTGTTGGCCTCATTATCTGACCCCGTCCATATGCTTGAGTGTCCTGCCCGTCCTGCGCACACATCCTTGTCCGCATCCTTCTTCAAGGGCTTCTCTTTCTTTCCTTCCTCTTTCCTTCTTCCATGTTTCAGACTCAGTATGCGTCCTTAATAACTCATCGTCACTCCATCATCCTGCCACGCATACACACCCACTCTTGCTCATGTGATATCCTTGCGCATGTGATATCCTTGCGGAGGTGCCAATTAGGGTCCTTTTTGTGTTTGCCTTTTCATTAGCATAAGATTTCCGAATTTCTACAACACCGACCTTCACCAAAATAAGGCCTCGACTGCCTACAACTTCTTCCAGTCCTCTCCACCAAAAAAAAGGACACAACTGACGCTCGTCCTTTCTTTTACTCACCCAAAAAATCAAGCGGTTTTCAGCGTGTTATCATTAGAGAAAAATAAATAATGAACGAAAAAATAGAAAAAACGAAACATTTCAGATTTTTTAAGATTTGGATTTTTTTTCTTTTTTTTTTCTCCCCTCTAGACATTCAAGTATCTGTTGCATTTTCTTGGATCCGCCATTTTTCATTGTATCTTCTATCTTCCCGCTTGACTCTTCACATAAATTTCAACTAAAAAAAAATTGTTTTTTTTTTTTGTTCTGCATGCAACATTTTTGACTTCTTCAGCTGCGTTGGCGGCTGCGTTTCTCTGGCACTGCAGTTCGTGTTTTTCTTTCCTTTTTTTGCTGCTGTGACCATGAATTTCTGGCAGGTTATCGCCCCCCTACAACAACAACAACAACAGCTAGATAAATGAAAGACAGAAAAGTGTTTTGCCTGAAAATGTGAAAAATCCAAGCCGTTCATTTTCAATGCTGTTTGGAGCCTCGGAACGCCGCAGCAGCAGCAGCAGCAACAATGCGGCGACCCTTGCATTCTGTGCGTCGCGTTGCGTTTTTCGTTGCGTGTTGATGAGTGAGAAGGGTTGCCAAGTGTTGTGGAAACGGAAGGCAAACAAATTCCTTAATTTAACTCACGTTTCGCTCGCTAAGGATCAATCGGCTTCCGAGTTTTTAAATTACAAGTTGATCAGTCGAAAAAGTGGATTTTACTCGAATTTATTTACATTCCTACAGTTTTCAATTTGTTTAGACAACATTTTTGTATACTTGTATACGGAGAGAATTGAAATGTTTGTGAAAAACGTTTGCTTGCTGAAACGAAAAGTAGGAAATTTTTCACCCGCAGACGACAGTCAATAATTTGAAATTGAAAACTGATTTCTAATAAAGTTGAACAAAAGGCAAAATTAATTTTATATATTAACTCACATGCAATCACTTGAAATGCTTCATCAGAGTGCAATAAAATGCTCGAAAATATTTATCATAAAATGCCTCAATATCATCGAAAAATCCAACTTTTTAAGATCAAATCTTTTCCTAATTCAATTCAGACCTCTGATTTCATTACAGGCAAAATTATGCAAAATAAAAATCGTTCATTAATATACGTGATTTCACCGCAATCAAAAATTATGTTTCACTCCACGAATGCATTCATTAACGAAACAAGCAGTCGGCCATTTTCTGCTCGGCAATTCGACAACGTTTTCGAAAGCCTTTCGATCTGCTAATTCCAGAAATCATGAGATCAATCGAATCAAACGAACCGTTATCGAGCTATTCACATTTAAATTACCTCAGGTGTCTTGCAAATACAACTCGAATAGGTGAATTTTAGAGGGAAATAAATTAGTGGAGGCAGAGTGGACTTTGGAATGACTTGTCCCGCTGATGCAGATCCGAAATTTACCATTCAAAGTGGAGAAAATCGTAGAGACACCAGTGGTTAACATTTTTACTGCACCTGTTGGCATAATTTAAGTTCGATTTATTTCCTAATGAGGGAGTTATAGGCCTGCATTCACGAAATACCCATGAAATTATTTCAAACACCTATTAAAACGTCACATCTTCCAGAAAAATACCATTTTGTGTAAAATTCGGGTTCTTTCTAGTCGGTAATATTAAAAATATGTTTCATCTGTCCACCAAATAAACGACAATTTATGACATCCTTTTTCTCCTCTCTTAACTCTTCACTTTTAGGCAGAATTCTTCTCTTATTCTTTTCTTGAAGTTAAAGAATCTTCTACCGTCCCAATCTATATAAAGCTGCTTCGAAATTTACATGATATGCAAATTTATGGAAGCATTTAAAGCTCTTGATCGAATTTAGAGCGGGATTATAATATCGGTTCATCTTTGCGTTAAGTTTTCTTCTGCAGGAAAAGAAAAAACCACAAGAATGGAAGAAAAAGCATTTCTTGAAATTAACTTCATGCTGAAGCTAATAAATGTGTGGTGGCGATATTAATTTATGGACCGGCATTACGTATGCAGAACCCTTTTTCTCCTCTGAATTGATTTGGTGAGCATCGTCACGCCGTCACATACAGTTTGTGCATTTTCTCCGCAGAGTTCGTTCGTTTTCTCTCCGAGTTCGGTCCACAGAGAGAGCGAGAGAGAGACAGAGCGAGAGAATGACAGCAGAAGCTAATCAAGTACATTAGCGAGATGACAGCAGGTTGCAAGCGGAATGAGAAAATGTTACGCACTTTTGACACAACTGTACCGAAAATGGTAGTTATTTTGTGCTTTTAAAAGGAGGATTTTTAATACTTCTGCACTTTTTTGTGCATTTGATGCCTTTTTCTTCAATGCAGACCTTTTGGTAAAAACAATCAGTGATATTTTTATTTTTTTAAGTGATATTTTTTAATGTAACTGATATTTTCAATGAAGTCTTTTAAAAACAACTGATAAGAAAAACAAAAAGCTGATCATCATTAGAAGACTTCAATTGTAGGAACCAAAAATTGTACAGTGCACTCAGTTTTGAACTCATCAGCATTATTTTCTGTTCCTTCTTCACTTTCAGTTTATCTAATTAATCAACAACGTGGCGAAAAAAGTGTTCGCAGCCACTTGTCAAAATACTAGGAAAGTGAGAAGAATACCTGTCAGCTGAGTTGTTACCTGATCGCCTACTGTACGCGTCGTCATCAAAGATTCTCTGTTTACGCGGCGAAAAAGCCGAGAACAACAGAACTTCAACTCGCACGCAGCGGAGTGTTTTTGGGGAGTCGTTGAAATGCAAACAGAAAAACGTGGTTCTTCACTCTTTCAACGATTGCCTTGCCGTCAGTAGGGTTTTCGGAAAATGTGCCGCAAATTTGTTCAAATTTTCCAGACAAACACAAGACAAGAAAACGAATTACAGACACGTTCAAATTACGCTGGTGCAGAGACCAGGCCGAACAGGATAGCAAGGAGAACCTTGAGAATTTAAATTGAAATAGTAAGAAAAAAAAAAAAAAAAAAAAAAAAAAAAAATTAGAATTTTTAAAAATCATTAAAAAATTCAAAATTAACTAAAAATCATTGAAATCCTTGAAAATCCTCGTTTTTTTCTACTCTTCTTTCGTTCTTTATTAATTTGTACTCGTTACGTTTCCTCGTTACGTTTCCTCTTTACGTTTTCGTATCTCTGACGGTAGCAATGAAAATGCTGCACGCGGCATTCATAAAACATCGCAGTTGCACGTTGCAACGCATGCGTGACTTGCATTCTGAAGGCCAGCCAAAAAAAACAACGCAAATACAAGAGGAAATAACAGCACCGCCGTCAATTTTAAATTTCAATTCCAGGCTGCATTACGAATAGCAAACATTTGGTATTGCATTTGAGCGCAACAACAACACCAACAACAACAACAACAACAACTACACGTGTTCTCGGAAAAAACACCCGCCGCGGCCGCCATTTTTACAATGAAAAAAAAGAAAGAAAAAAAAAACGCGCCTTGATCGCGCGTCGCCTTGCATTCATATGAAGTCTCGACGATAATGGCAGCGAGGCGGAGCGCGGAGGCAGAGGCCACCACGAGAGAAGTCAGGGTGGAACTCGTGTGGAGGAAAGAGTTGCTGCAATCCTTCCCGACCCAGTCCTACACCAACAAAATTCACAGTTCTTCCTCAAATGGGTCGAAATTCAGAAATGAAATGCTGCTTTCTTCGGCTTTCTTCGCTTCAGTTGTCGAGATCGTTGCGTACTCAACCACGAAAATGCATTCACTCTCCTCTGCTGTTCTCCGCAAGGGAGAGGGAGAGACATGGAGTTCTAGAAGAGAAATGCGAACACAACAACACCACCACCTCCTCAGACGCAGCACAACAACATTTAATTAGTTATGACGTGCGTATTCTTCGAGAAGTTATTTTGAATTCTGAAGTCTTCTCCGCGAAGAAATTCATTTGGTTACTTTTTTCCTCTCTTCTACGCAGATTTAAAGCGAATAAAGAAGAAGAAGACGAAGAAGAGGAAGAAGAAGACGAAGACCAGAGACTATTAATAGTGAGGAGAGAGCACAAACAACAACAACAACAACAACAACATTAGCATGATTGAAGTTATTCTCACTCGAGCTCAATTAACAGAAAGAAAATCAACGGAAATCACAAAGTTTCATGTTCTCTTCTTCACTCGTTTTCGCGTTTAGAGGTTTCAAATTTGAAGGAGACTGCGAACCACATGATGATCCATACAAAGAATTACAGGATTCCTTCGTTTCGGAGGAGAAGAGATGAAAAATACGCACTTGGAAGGTTAATGAAGAACACATTTCAAGCAACTCGGTCGAGTTTTGTAGAAAAATTCAAAGCGTTTCTGACTTTCGAAGCGGTGTCGAGCTTCTTCTTGTTTTTTCTAATTAACGTAACTTTTTCGTGAATTCCTTTTTTTTTTTTTTTTGTAATTTTTTTTATTTTTTTTTTTTTTTTTTTTTTTTTTTTTTTTGAAAACTTCGCGGTTTTCGTTTCAATGAATTCCTTCAAAGTTTTTAGGGTTTACATTTCAATGAATTCACAAGTAAAAAGCAGGAATGAAATGTAAATGCATTTCTTACCTTGAAAGAAAGTAGAATTTACAACAACAACAGAAATCAAATGATTGGTCAAGATAATTTTTTCGAATAAACTTTGGAAAAACAATAAAAAATTTAGTGTTTGTTCCGTTCTTCTCATCGATTCTTTAATTTAACGATTCCCATCATGTAATTTTTAATTCTTTATGTAGTTTTAGAAGATTTGTTCAATTATCTCAACTGGGAAATCCTGTAATGCAGCGGAATCCCACACCAAAGAGGATTCCAAGCAGTCAATGAGAGAAAATCTCTTTTGAAATAAACGAAGAAGAAAAAACTATCGAAGAATCCTAATAAATCCTGCTAACAAAAACGTTCAGTACACGAAAAGCCACAACAAAAGAATTGTATTGCAACATGCGGAGGATGCAAGGTGTCAAGGAGAGGACGGCAAGGATGGCAGCAACGGCAACAACAACAACAACAACAGCAACAACAACCGCCTTGACTTGAAAGTACAAGAAGACGAAGGACGTTCAGTGGCTGTACGGTGTCAATGTGTCTCCAAATTAATACAAAAACAACAAAACCAACCGCTTCTCAAAACAACACTCGTAATAAAAAAAAATAAAAATAAAAAAAAAATAAAAATAAAAAAAAAATAAAAATAAAAAAATAAAAAAATAAAAAACAGAAGTCATGGGAAAATCCTAGAATCGAAGATACACGAGTATTTCGTGAGAGCAGCCAAACAAAAGTTCAATGCAGGCCAGCCAAGACAGCCAGGACAGCCAGGACAGCCAGGACTTCTTCAGCTATTTTCCGAGGACTTCCAAAGACTTCCGAAGACTTCAGAGGACTTCCGAGGAATACGAGGGACACGATTACACAAGCATCGATTGCGATTTGCGTGCGTAATAAGAATGCCAACATGTGAAATCTGCAAAACTCCCCCCACCTGCAGCAATCTTCTCGTCAGCAGTCTTCCAGCAGTCTTTCCCAGCAGTCTTCCACCAGTCTTTCCCCAGCAGTCTTTCCCAGCAGTATTTCCCTCTCTAAATTTCTATTATTATATTGCGTTTGCCACTCACGCAATCATTTACAACGACAACAAAAACGTTTCTCAAGCGCTTCGACTTCTTTCCTCGCATCCTCGCCATTCTTTCACTTGTAGTTCCCACTTTCGCAGTCCCCCCCCCCCCCACCAAATTGATTTCACTTGCAATCTGTGTTTCTTGAGGATTTTGAGGTCCTTCCTGCGGCTCCCTCTTCGCTCCCTCGCGATTACTGCCTCCTCCTCCCTCCTCCTCCTCCTCCGCCGCCACCTTCGTCAGCTCAGTGCTCGTGTGACTTTTTATGTTGTAATCAAGAAGCCAAGTTTTCCCAGGATGATTCTGCTGCCCTCGTCGTTGTAATCCAGGCGGCAGCTGATCGCACGCCCGACAAGTCGGAGTTTTGCCTTCGGCGCGATCGATCCCTGCACGAGTTCGGCAGCATCCTGAGTTGCTTTCGCATTTTTTCACAGGTTTTTCTATTCTTCTTCTTTTTATTACAAGTATTTTATTTATTGATCAACAGATGGGATTGTCGAGCTGTTGCTCTCTGCTTTTGTTGTAACTCACTGCTGTTGCTCTCTCTCGCTCTGTCTGTTGTTCCCGTTGTTGTTCTCGTTGTTGTGTTGTTGTGCTGTTGTGTCGTTGTGTTGTTGTGTTGTAATGAAGGTGAGTGAACTGCCGCTGATCGCTTGATCGGCTCAACTCGGCTTCGTCGTGAGAAGAGCGGAGGAGAGCGCGGAGCAGGTTTTCTATTGTTGCCATCAGCTTATTATTTGATAAACTGCTCTGGAGGATTTTGAGGTTGACGTTGGCAACGCAGAAGAAGAAGAAGAAGAAGAAGAAGAAGAAGAAGAAGAAGAAGAAGAAGAAGAGAAGGTGTGCGTTGCTGCGGCTGCGGCGAGGGAGTTTTTTTTGTAATGTGAGAGAGTTTGTTGGCGTTTTCGGGATTAAAAAGGTGCAGCGCAGGTGAGTGAGTAACGCCTTCATTTTCAGCTTATTTTGCTTTACTTTTTGCATTGCATTACATTTAATTTTTTTTTTAATTCCATTTTTTTTAATGCGATTTTGTACAGTTTTACAGCTCGTTGCTCGTTACTCAATCCCACCCTGTTTAGCTGATTTAATTGCAAAGCTTTTGCTCTCCAGAAAAAAAAAAAAAAAAAAAAAAAAAAAAAAAAAACAAAAAAAAAATTACAAAAGTTTTAAAAAGTTTTTACCTAAAAAGCCGCACAATCGATCTTCAATCGTCTGAAACTGAGCGGAGAGTAGAGAACTTTGCTGCAGAATGCGAAGAAGAAGCTTTCTAGAATTCTGTTGTAAGTAGAATTTTACAGAAGCGAGGCGAAGCTTTCGTCGTTTCGTCGTAAAATTGTAAGCTTTTATTCATGCTAAATTTACGTGAAGTGGCTGTCGACTCAAGGTTGCCGGCTGCAGCCCTTCGCAGGCACTTCACGAGGTGCCCCGATTTCAGTACCGCGAAGCGCAGATGGTGGTCGTTGTCGGCGCGCGTTCGACTCGCAATTTCAATTGAACTCTCGAGTGATTGAATATAAAAAAATTTCAACAAGTTTTGAAAGCTTTTCACGATTCGTTCGTTGTAAGCGCGGAAAACAAGTGAGTAAAATTAATGACGTGAACGTCACTTGAAATGGCCAAAATTAATGTAAAATAAAAACAAAAAAAAGGCAAGAAAAAATTCTTGTTTACTGTAAACACGCAACCGCAGAAACGGCCAAATAATTTCATTTATTGTGGCATTCAAGTGAATATTTTGCAGTGAATATTTGATTTTTCGTACCGTTTTATTGATTCTTTAATTTTATTTTCGTTTCATTGTGTTTAGAAATTACAGAAAATTCGAAATTCTAATCTAATTTTAACAGCATTTTTATAAAAAATCTAAATATTTAAAAATAATCTAAACTTCTTCTAGGATTTTTAATTTTTTTTTCTTATTAATTCTAAAATATTGTAAAATATTCTCCAGCATGTGCGCGAAAATGGCGTTTCGAAGCGTAATAAAAGCTGTTTGGCGCCTCTCGCAGGAGCCGCTCTCTCCCCACACACACACACACACACACGCAATCACCACGTTCACCGGCTGGGTTAACCGAAAAACCAACAACAACAACCCACGTCGTCTAGAAAACATGTGCAAAAACAACAACAACAACCTCTCTCGCTCTCCCGTAAATTAAAGAACGAAGAAAAGTAAAAAATAAAAAAAAAAGAAGCTTTCGTTTCGACGTTCGTAGCTTCGCGGTTTTGCAAACCACTGATTGGTCGTCTGTGCGAAATCGTGAACGCGTTCGTGCAAACTTCGTTCGATTTCGCGAACAACTTGAGCGAATTAAATTTTCGCGTTCAACTTCGGCTGTTTGAGGCGCGCGTAACGAGCGAACGAACGACCAAGCGAACGACCAGGCGAGCGAACGAACGACCAGGCGAACGAACGAGGGAACGAACGAGCGAGGGAACGAACGAGCGAGGGAACGAACGACCAGGCGAACGAACGAACGAGCGAGGGAACGACCAGGCGAACGAACGAGGGAACGAACGAGCGCTTCGTTAGCTTGAATTCGGTGCGTTGAAGAGGTTCGCGAATTCGGTTCCACGTGTTTTTGTTGTTTTGTCGTAGGTTAGGAAAATGAGCGAGGTGCCGTTGCTGTTTTTGTTGCTGTTGCTGTTTTTGTTTTTGTTGTGTTGCCTTGTGTGTGGAACGAGAGGAGGGTTTGATTGGCTGGATGGCTGTTGACGACTGGATGATGATTTTGTTGGAGTGTCGGCAACGTGGATTTGCGAGCGAGAGAGCGAGTAATTCTTGGCGTTGTTTTTTTGCTATTTTGGCGTGGTTAAATTTTTGCTCGTTTTATTTTTGCTGGTTTTATTTTCGCTCGTTTTATTTTCGCTCGTTTTATTTTTGCTCGTTGTTTTATTTTCCCTACTGTGATGAGAGATTCGTTGGGTTTTTTTCGGCGCTCGTTGAACGAATGTCAAGTTCAAGTTTACGTTCGTCTTTTGTGGAGCCACGTAATATCTGGCCGATGTTGTTGTTGTTGTTGTTGTTGTCGGGTTTTATGGTGCCTTTGGCGCGCAATTACATTCTTGTTGTTGTTGTTTACTTCGCAGAATTTTACACGAAATCCACGTGCGTTTTCAGAAATTCAGTTTCTTCGTCTTGCTTTTTATTCATTTTTTCTGCTCTTTTTGGTGAAGCTCCGTGTGCTGAGGTTACATCATTTTCGTATGAGTTGTTGTTGCTTTTTAGTGTTTTGCTAATTTTCAGCTACGAGATGATGGGCATTTCAAAAATATTTTTTTTTTTTAATTTTTTTTTTTTTTTTTTTTTTTTATGTACTTCGCTATTCGTTGTTTAATGACGTGGCAGTTTATGTTTCGAAAGGAAAATGCATTACAAATTACATAAAACCGGGTGAAAAATTGCAATGAGCAAGACAAATCGAGAGAAAATTATTATAAAACTTTGAATTTGAGCAAAAAACAATAAAATCGAAAGATTCTGTGCGTCAGAATTCTAATAAGAATTTGAATAAATGAAAGAAAGTGGTGAAGAAAATATTTGTAAGTGAACTGAAAGCTCTGGAGTGACTTTTTCGTAATAATTCGCGATGAGAAACTAGAAAATAGCAGCGTAGAAAAAAGATATATAAAAAAAAAGTTCTAAACCGCTGGAATTCATAGACGAAAAAAGCTTCTTTGTATTCAGAATTCAGCTATCTATTTTGCTTTCATACAAAAAACTGTCTGCCGCCTGTCAGTGGAATTCAAGGTCAGCGCTCGCGATACTCGTATCGCGCATTCAACGCCGCAGATACGCAGATACGAGCGACGCGCGACTTACAGCAGAACGAAGCGAAACTCATGGAATTACAAAGCTTTTTGCGTGTTGCACACTTTTTATTGTTGAAATTTGTAAAGTTTTTTTTTCTGCTATTGAGTTTTAGAAAATTCGAGTGGAAAGAGAGGAAATTTAGAACTTTGCAATTTTTTTTTTCATGATCTGACGTCGCGAGAAAATGGCGGACACACGTGGAGATTTTGAAAAAAAAAAAAAAAACAATTTTTATTTAACCTCAGAAATGGAATTTAAAAAAAAAGTGAAGCAGTTGTTGAGCAATTTTTTCTGAATCCCACTCACGTAAATCGCATTCGCGTCACAATGAAAAAAGTTGATTGACACGCGTGTTAAAAAACTCAAGCGAATTTAAGCAAAAAAAACGGAAGCCAACGGAACTTTTGCTCAAATTTGCAATACAAATGCAGTAACTTCTCGTCTCTTCTCGTCTCTCATCTCTTCTCGTCCCTTCTCGTCTCTCTCTTCTCTCTCGTCTCTCTCAGTCTGCTCAGCCACCACAGCTCGCCGGCATCACTCTCGCCGCTCACTCCGCCGAGAGATGAGAGTTTTGCGAGCGGCTGGAAATCAAAGGCGGCGCCATGAAAATTCGCAAGTTGCTCGCTCGCACAGTGCAGCGCCGATCGGCGGGCCAACTGCGGGGGTCCATTAGCACCTCCTTTGTTGCCGCAATAAACTGCCTGCACGCCAGGAAGGCCAGCCAGGCAACCAACCGACTGAGAGACGAGAATTTAAAGTGGTCGTCTGCATGCAGGAAGAACAATTCAGTCAAAATAACTCAGCAGGTAGCAGAGCTCCCGTTTTTCCTCTCCGCATCATTTCCGCTCGAGTGATGCAGGTGAGCGAGTGAGAATTTCAGCAGGCGACGAAAAAAAAAAAAAAAAAAAAAAAAATTATACGGAGAGATCGACAGTTAAATGGAGAGAGAGAGAGGGAGAGAGAGAGAGAGAGAGAGAGGGCGAGAGCTAGAGGGAGAGAGAGATGATTTGGTATGCAAAAATTCCTCAGTTCCAGCTGCGCCTTCTAGTTTTTCTTCCTTGCTGCTCCTTAATCGCTTTTATTATCCTTTTATTGCATGCAATAAAACCTGGAAAACACTTCAGGTTGCCCTACACACGGCAACCGACGCCGATCAACGCAACGCCCGCCGTCGCCACTCTGCGTCGCTCTTCTCCTCGGCGGTGCATCGAGTTGCCTCGCAAGGGTTTTCATTGTCTTTTGATTTCTTGTCTATTTTCCGCTTTTCACTTAATTTTTTTTTTTTCTATTGTTTCCTTGTGGTCCTCGTGGTCCTGGTGGACCACCTACCAACTTTAGAAATGAAGAGGGTCGCTTGTTGTTGTTGTTGTTGTTGTGTTTCTTAGATGCATTTTTATGCAATTAAAATTTTCTAGTGTTTCTTGATTGATTTTTGATAACGAAAGAGTTAAAAAAAAACTTTTAAATGAATCCTTGGAGCTGCGAGAAAAATTTTTAGTGTTGTAATTGTAGTTATAGTTGTTGTTGTTGTTGTTGTTGCTGTTGTTGTAGTGGCAATTGTTGTTCTTGTTACCTCCGCTTTGTAGTTCCCCGAAAAAAGGGTTGCGATTTCTTCCGCGGAGGCTGCAATTTTTTACAATCCTTTCTCGTCCTTTCGCGTAAAACGCAGGTCAGTATTTTCACTTACAGATTTCTGGGGTTTTCCGGGTTTTCTTCTCTTCCTCTTCACATTAATCTCGTGTCTCGAGATTATTTAGCGCAAATTTGAATATTAATGAGTTGTAATTGAATGAATGACGGGATGACGGGATGACTGGTTGACTGGTTGACTGGTTTGTCTCTCCGAGTTTGCATGCCTTCAAAATACGCTTCGATGATGAGCAGAAGGGGTTCGAAACAGGGCAGCTGATGCAGTTAGGGCGACTTTTGTACTGAAAGGATGCTTGCAAGGAAGGATTCTTGGCTTGTTTTTTATTTTGCCGTCATTAATTCTCATCACTCAGAAGGAAGAACAGATTTTGAATTGATTTGTTGTGATTTTGAAAAATTGTGAGAATGAAAATCGCACATAAAATATGTTACAAAAAAAAAAAAAAAAAAAAAAAAACCGAAAAAAAAAATTATTCCTTCACAAAAACTTCCAGTTAGAAAAACTTAAAAATTCAGTTAAAAGCATTGGAATCTTGAATATATAAATTCTTAAAAAATATTCAGCTTAATAAAATCTGGAGAAAAATTCTTCCTTCTACACAGAAATTTTAATTACGCCTCTGCGCGCCACAACTGGAATGCCAATACACAGCAAAAAAGCGCAACAACAGCAAAAAAGCGCAACAACAGCAAGAACGCAACAACAGCAGAAGCGCAACAACAGCAAGTACAGTAATTATTAAGCGCCATTTTGCCGCAACTCTCAGAGACGGGAGACGACGTAAGCTCTGCAGAGAGTCGGCCGCCCAATCAACTCGACAACTCGACGCGACGCTACTCGACGCAATGTTGAACAACGCAATGTTGAACAACGCAATGTTGAACAACACGATGCGCGAGTTCAACGCACTTTTTGCATTTCTAGCGTGCGTGTTCACCGCAACTAAAAAAAAAAAAAAAGATACTCAAGAAAAATTAAATTAAAAAAGGCACAATTTTCGGTAATAAAATGCAGTAGTTGTTGTTGTTGTTGTATCTATATAAAAACATAATTATTACGCACAAAAAAGAGAACACAAAAAAAAAATTTCCACAAAATGTGAATTTTCGTCCCCCTTCGAGCGAACATTGCACGCATTTTCTCGAATTCTGGCTAAAAATAGTGCAACAAAATAGACAAAATTATTGCGTTTATTTGCCGTGTGGAGGGCGAAGCAGACCGGAGCGCGGAGCGGACGAACAGATGGAGGCGAGCGGACGGACGGACGGACGGACGTACAAATGCACGGACGGTTAGTCAAACGGATGCACGGACGGACGGACGGAGGCTTAGTTGACGCTCGGAAAACATGCGTGTGCAATCAGCGGAGCCGAAGTACAGTCGCAAATAACAGCCGTCGTGTTCCAGCGTCGTATTTAGTTAGTCGTTGCGTCGCTTGTTCGCTCCAAGGCAGCAACAACGTCGAAATTAATGCCAGCAAAAAATGTGCTATTTTTAGATAACAATTTTAGGGGAAAAATAAATACGCACGGATATTTCGGAGCGCATTTTCGTGGGAGTGCGTGAGTGCGTGCGTTTGTGCGTTTGTGCGCTCCGCTGGAATTGCAGTGGATTTGCATCTGTTGTTGGTTCGAACGGGACGGCGGCCATTTTTGATAGCCGTACTTGACTCACGTGACTCTCAATTTTCTTCATGAAACCGCAAGAGAGCGCGTTTGGGTTGCCAATTTCACGTATTTCGCAGGCATTTTTTCACGAAACTTTCATAACAAAGTAAAAACTGAAAAAAATTAATCTTTTTTTTTTATTTTATTTTTACTCCTTTTTTTTTTGCTCTTTAATGTAAACAAAACCGTACGAAAAATATTTTCCCCGGGGGTGGGGGAGCGAAGATTCAGTAGCGCTAAAATGAATCTGAAATGCAGTTCATTAACCTGACCGCTCTCGTGTCGGTTGGAAGAAAATAACGACGACGACGACGACGAGCGCGACGCCTTATCTTGCGCTGAGAGAGCAAATAGACGCGAGAAGGAGGCGATATTTGAACAGACTGCACGCTCGCCGAATTGCAGCCGTACGTCTCTGGCTGGGCTGGCTGCAGTTATTTGGCTGAAGTACTTCAGAAATTTCTTTTTAATCTTATCAGTTTTATGTGCAGCGAAGACTATTTAGTACAAAAATTTAATCTTCTATATTTTCCCCTCCATGCCTGCGGCGACGCCAATCTTGTGAAGAAACCAATTTTTTTATAATGCTTTAAAATGCTGTAAAATGTCATTTTTTTCCACGTTATATCGCGCAGTTGTCAGTTTTGGGTCAACAAAAAGCTATAAAAGCTACAAATTGTTGCTAAAGAATTGGAAAATCTATTCTCAACAAGAATTTTTCAACCACAATTTTCAGTGCAATGAACTTTATTCGATCGATAAGAGTTTGGAAGACATATTTCGGTGGTGACTAGAAGGGCAATGAGAAGAAATAACGTTAGGAAAACTAAAAAAAAACTGAGAACTACAAAGTTATTTCGAATTACAATTATTTGTGGAACTCAACACAAAGTTGTTTTTTCGATTGCTATTTATTTTTTAGTAAAATTCATAAATTGACACTCATAAACGTGTATTTTATTTTTTTTTTTATTTTTTTTTTTTTTATTTTAATTTTTTTTTATTTTTTTTTTTATTTTTTATTTTTATTTTTTTTTTTTTTTATTTTTTTTTTTTTTACGTGTCTTTCTATTGTATTTTTTTAAATTTTCAATACTGGATTTTCCTTTTCTCCGTCTGCTTCTTAATCCTCGTGACTTGTTGACTTTCTTACGAGAAAATCCGTGCATGGAATGTGGAAAATCTTCTCGCAAATACAACTTTATTATTCTAGCTGAGTAGATAATAAAACAATCTTGCTTTTGCCTCATTATGAGCTGAGAATTGCTAATCTTCACCTAATGCAGTCAGCAGTTTAAATGCAGGATTAACTGATTGTGATTCGTGACTGATTGAGAGCCACAAAGGACGATCGCAGTCGTCGTCGTCGAGGACGAGCAACGACGGCAGGTAGAATGGAATGCCAGTGGTCGCGCAGCAGCTTGAATTCTTTTGTGGTTTTATCATTCACCACATTTTAATTGCTTGTGAAATCCTCTTAATTTCCTTCAATTCGAAAGAATGCTATTTTTTCCAACAGGCTGACCAATTGATTATTTTTTCTTTCCTTTGTTTTTGAGCAAAACAATTTATCATTTTTCAAGAGGGTTTCAATTTCTTCTTCTTTCTAAAATCGAGAACATGTGTTACAGTTGAGAATGCAATTAAACGGTTGACTTGAAGCAACTGCTTCAGTTTCATTTTAGCAAAAGTTGGCAACTCCACTCGCGATGCGATGCATTTATTGAGCCACGTTGCCGAATTTCGCAAATGTAAAATTTCTAAGAGAATTTTAATTAAATATTAATATTAAAATATTGTAAAAAAACATATAAATTCTGTGTTAGATACAGATACCTAAAACACTTTAAAACATTTCTAGAAAATATGAATTTCTAGTTGGTGCCAAAATTCTTTGTTGCATAGGAAATCCGAAAAATCCCACCTAAGCCGTGATTAAGCTGATTTCTACCTACTTTTTCCGAAAGAAATACCTAAATTTACCCTTTCCTTGAGTTATAAAATAATATTTAGATGTAATTTGTAAATATTTTCGGCGTACGAGCAACCCTTTCGTGCTTTTTGCATTGGTTTTCCTGCGAAAATTCCCTTTTTTTTTCGCTGGCAGACATCATAAAGTTTCGTCTTCAATCACCGACAGGGACACCATAAAATGGTGCAGTTTTGAACACAGACAACTTATAAATTCTTTTATTACTTTTACCTGGAAATGTGCAAAAAATTCCAAATGAATCCTAAAAGATGCGGAAAGGATTGAGTGAGGGAGTTTGAATTTTAGCCAAGTGAATTTCCTCACACAGGTAGAAGCAACGCGAGACAACTGAATGCTATGAATTGAATTCCAAAATGAATTGAATGCCAAAAAAGAAAGGGTTAATTAGCACCTCCGTTAGCAATAAAATGTGAATAGAAATTTCAGTTCAGTTATGGTTTCTGCAAAGTAAAATGCAAAAGAAAGTTTTCGAAGAAAATTTGAATTTTTTTTTTTTTCATATTTTGGTGCAGGTAGTAAAATTTAGCTTTAAGAACGAATTGCATTTATATTTCAAATGAAAGTATTAACAAGCAATTTGTTTGCCATAAGAATTCCAAAAAATTGCAAACAATCCACAGAATTCACAAAATCCACAGAATTCAAAGTGGTTTAAATTTTGCTAGTTCCCGCATATTTTATCGCATTTGCAACCACAAACGAAAAGACAAGTGAAACTATTTTTCTATTTATTTCTCCCGCAGTGACAGCAGTGATAGATAAAAATTCTGAGCCATGATTTCATACGCTGAATCCACAAAGTGATGATAGTGGTTCGCATTTCCGCGGTTGCCAAAAATGACTGCATTCCCATTCTCAATTTGCCAGCGTCGTAATTATCGCGTCGGACGGGGGGACCCCTAAAAATTATCGCGACACTTTGCGGTGGGACAAAAGTGGGACTTCAACTAGCCGAGCTTTGACGTCGAGATTCCATTCGGAATCATATTGACCCCGCATATTTTAGAAACCTCCGCTATTTTTGTATATTTTGGTTGTGTGTTTTGCGATTAAATGTGCGACTTATCGCAAATTTCGTGTAAATTCTACAAAGACTTCTGTGGATTTTCGGCATGCGTGCCGAATTGCATGGCGCGTTGATGTGAATGACCCTCATAATGAGCATTTTAAATGCATTTTTCCTGCTTTGTTCGCAGGAAATGCAAGAAGTTCAACGATCTTTAGCGAAAACGACTTTCGAGAGAAGGGAAATAGCAATGAAATTGGTTTTCTGTACAGCAGAGAACGAATTTCATTCTTTTCTGAAACATTTCTATGAAATTCTTTTGTGAGAAAAATCTAAGACTTTGTCAGAATGCTGAAAGTTTCTCGTAAGTTAAAAAAAAATTAAAATTGGCGAGTAGAAATTTTCAAGTTATATATAAAAATAATCAAGTTATATATAAAAATCAAGAAATAATCAAGTTTTATATAAGAATAATTTTTTGGTTTTTGATAAAACTAAAAATTTAATTGTGCTTTCTAAGTTTCTAAATTATGTGCTTCACATTAAAGTAATTCGCGAATTATTTTTCCACAAAAACCAACTTTACGAACTTTTTAAAAATTTCTTACGTTCAGAGCAGAAATTTGGCAACACAGCACATTAAAAAAAAGAGCCGGAAATTGAGTTTGAATATTTAATATGCTGCGTCTTTTAATTCAACCTTTTTTGCCGATCATCAATATAAAAATTTAAATATCAAAATTAATCTTGAATTAAATCTTCGTTCCTTTCAATTCTTTAAACGATTATTTTTCACTTACAAACGGATCGAAAGAAAACGAAGAAGAGCGAGAGAGAGGGAGAGGGAGAGCCAACTCAGTCATACTGCAAAAAGAGTTGCATACGAGAGAGCAGCAGTCTTGAAAAGCCTCACCGCGATCTTGTTTTTGTAAAGGTGAAGCGGGGAAATGAAAGCCTGTTGCTCAGCGAGCAGCGAGAGCGCTGAAACTGCAGTTGATCGTTGATCGGGCGAAGTGGATTTTGATTGGTGGAAAATGGCTGGCATGGAGTTTCGAAAGTTGCAAGAAACACGAAGAAACACGAGTAGCGGAGAGAATGCGATTTTTCTCAATTGACATTTGAATGAGTTGAGCATTTAATTGAATTGAATTTAATTAAATTGGACCGTTAAAAAATTAGCATGCGAAAGAAAACGAGATTCCGTGCGAGATGAGGATGCAAATCAGCTGAAAAATGAATCCGTTTATTCCTTCATTCAAACAATCGTGAAATTGAAATTTTTACCAATCGAAACACGCAACAAAAACAGCAAAAACCTGACAAGAACCAACAACAACTGACAACCAAAAACTGCCAACAACAACATGACTACCGCTAAACTTCACATTTAATTCTCTCGCGCCCACCTTTAAAAAAAAAAAAACACTGATAATTTTTTCTTCTTAGCAAGAGAAAAAAAACTGGAATTCAACTTGCACCGCACGCACTTTTTTATCCCACGCACACTGCAAGGCAAAAAAGCAAGGCAATTTTTTTCTCTCCCTCACTCTTTCGCACTTCGAATTCGATGGGATTTCTCACTTCTTTTTTCTTTTCATGCAGAAGAAAAGAGAGCCAAACACTGCAGCGAGCAGTAGAAATTTTCCCCTCTCTCAGGGGAAACAACAACGCAAAATCATCGCGCTCTCACCCATACAGCCGCACCACTGGCTACAGGAAAACTGCATGCATTTCCGCTTTGCTGCGTAGAACAGTTTAGCAAAGTTGGTCGGGGCACGAAAGACTGCAGATTTCTCTGCAGGCTGTGTGTGAGTGTGTGTGCGTGTGTGTTTCGGTTTCTGCTCAGCAAAACTGAGAGCGCGTGAATAAGATTTTCGATTTTCTTTACCACGTTTGCGGCGTTCCTGTGGTTGTTGTTGTTGTTGCTTTCGCTGCCTGTTAGTTTTTCTCTTAGATGATTTTTTCCCCTCGAATTCGTTCTCCTTGAATTTTCGTATATTGGCATTTCGTTGTTGTTGTCGTTGTTGGTGGTGGTGTTGTTGTTGTTGTTGTTGTTGTTGCTCGTCTCTCTAGCTGTTGCTGGCTGGCGTTGAGCGAGCGAGTGCGTTTGTGCGATTGTGTGACGTCGTCGAATTTTTTCTAGGTGAATTTTGTTGTTGCTGCTGCTGTCGGCTGTTGTTGTTGTTGTTGCTTTCTTTGTAGTGTGGAAAATATTTGGAATGACTTTCTGCATGCAATCGCCAAACAGTTTTATTCAAGTTTGAGAACTCGGATCTGCAACAACGCGAGGTGTCGCAGTTTTGAAGAAAAATTTTTTCAACACAAAAGCAAAAAACTACCAACAACAACCGACAAGGTTTTGATCACACTGAGAAAAATCTTAAGTTTTTAAGGAAGAGAGAAATTTTTGAGAACAACAACATTTTTTGGCGAAAAAGCAAAGAAACTAAAAATTGGATACAATTTTCAAAACTGAAATTGAAGAAAAACCTTTGCAACAACAGTGAAAAAAGTGCAATTAGAAAATTTACAAAACTAAAAAAAGAAACTGAAGATAAAATTTTGCAAAAAAACTTGAAAAATCATAATAAAAAAAATTTAATTAAAAATAGAAAAAAGCCGCGATTTTTTAATGATTGCAAGACTTTAAAAACGTTTAAAATTTATTAATAAAATTTAATAAATCCGCCGCACGCAGCAACTCACGCAACTGACAGATTTTTTGGCGATTTTTTAACACATTTTGGCGATTTTTAAGCTGTGTGCGAGTACAAAATTTAATTTTGAAAATTTGCAATTATAAAAAAAATTAAAACATAACCGAAAATAGAATAAATAATAAAAAAAAAATTAATTAAGAAAATAACAAAAATATATTTAGAATATAAAGAAAATCATAAGAGAATAAAATAAAACAAGAATTTTTTCAAAGAAAAATCAAAATAATATTAAAAAAAAAATTTGGAAAAATTAAAATTAATTTTGAACTTAACAAAAAGTTGGTTGAAAATATTATAAATGAAAATCAATTAAAAAAATAAGTAAACACGCGAAAATTAAATATATTAAATTATTTAAAACTGCAAAATATTCAGAACTGCAGACGCAAAATTCAAAATTGTTCACAATTCCGTGCTCGTGGCTGTGAAATGCAATAAAAGCTGGCGGGCGTCTTGAATTAAATCCAGGTAAGCTTCAAAATCTGAATCTCAATTTGGTTTCACGAATTATAGAAATTTTCTATGTATTTTCTGTGTACAAAAAACAAAATACAAGTAAATTCTACGAGTTTACGATCACCAACACATGCATGAATATGAATGCCAAATAACGAAAAAATAGTTTAAATTAAGAAAACGATATTTTTTACAGCACAAATTAAAAGCAACAAAATAATTTCGCAATAAAGTCGAGTTGTAAACAAATAAAACGAAAGGCAAAGAAAAAAAAACTTGTTTTGCTCACACAAGAATGAGAAGATTGTAATAAACACACACACACTGCCGCAAATTTAGGTATAATTTTAATTATATTAATAAAAGCTGGAGAGCCCTTAATAATAAGCAAAAACAACAACAGTAACAGCAACAGCGAGCACAGTAACAGCGAGCACAACAGAAAAGTTTCGCTGAACGAAGAGAAGTTTTTCTGTTAATCTGCTGTTAACCACTAAACTGTAACTGTTAACAACATAAACTTCAGCTGTTTAATAACAGAACAGAGAAACTTTTCCTCATCATTAAAACTTTTATGAAATTTCCAAAAAAAAGCTTCTAACAAATTTTTAAAAAAGCTTTAGCGGAAAAATTTATTAACAATTTTGTAGAAAAAAAAAGTCTAAAATGATAAGAAAAAAAAGTCTCTAAAAACAACTGATCAGTTGAAAATTTCTCAAAGGATTTACGTTCACTTTTCTTTCATTGTTTTTCATTGTTATTGTTAATAAATGCAACTTAAATGTGTTAACATCCTTCTAATCCTCGTCACTGCGCATCCTTTGCCGCAAAAGTTAATCCTATTTGATTGCTTATTTCCGATGCTGAGGTTCTTCTTCTTCAGCGATTTTCTGTAGAGGTTTTCGTGGGGATTTTCGTACCTTCTTCGATATTTTTTTTTTTTTTTTTTTTTTTTTTTTTTTTTTTTTTTTTTGGTCAAACTTGTTCTCACTTTCATTTGTTCGTCATCGAATTTTAAAAATACCTGCAAAAATTGGTCGTCGTCCTTTGTGAGACGTTTGCGTTGCGCAATTTTTTCCAGCGATTTTCGATTCCCGGTCGGTTATTTCAGATCAACCTGCACGTCGGTCGTCGCATTATCTTTTCTTTTTTTCTTTTCTTTATTGTAGTTCGTTTTGTTCTTTTGTAGGATGTTTTTGTGAAAAATTGCACAATGCAAACAAAAAAGGAGGAGGAGGAAAAAAAAAGTGCAGCAGAAAGAAAGGAAAATGAAATTTTTCGCATTTTTCGATTTTAAGTGGCAGCCTCGGATTTTTGTATTCTTTGTTATCTCGTAATAAAAAGGCAAACCAACAGCAACAACAACAGCAACAACAACAACTCATTATAAAGTGGATGCCATTTATTATTCCCGTTGTTGTTGTTGTTGTTGCCGTTGATGTCCTCCTTCTGCGTTCCTCGCCGCTGACATTTTTCACTGTCGATCTTCATCAACGACGACATCGCGATCAACGTTTGCAAGGATCTCTCGAGGATCGTGAAGGAGATCAGAAAACACATGGTTGTTTTTGTTGTTGTTGTTGTTGTTGTTGTTGTTGTTGTTGTTGTTGTTGTTGTTGTTGTGTGATGTGATGATCCTCTAAACAGATCATTTTTCATTTTATTATCATTTTATCGTGGTTGTTTTTCCCGTTTCCCGCTTCGCTTTTGTGTGCAGCAGTTTTTCCACGCCAGTGTGTTCGTCCTCGCTGGAAGTCCTTTCTGCTTCCTTCGCCTCCAGCCGCACCGCCGCCGTCGCCACCGCCGCCGTCGCCACCGCCGCCGACCCTCGCTTCGAAACCTGCCAACCTGCCAACTTGTAATCGGATATTTTGCCAGGCAAAAATTGAAAAAGAATTCCGAAGACGCATCTTGCAGCCCAGCATTCGATCGATTGAACGTCTCATGCCGCCGCAGCGTGTGCAACACATGGTTTTCCTCTCGATTTCTCGTTCGCTGGCCACGCCGGCCAAGACGGCGTCGACGTCGATGCTTCGAGTCCTCGATGGTTGACGAGCGCGAGGAGATCGAAAACGTTTGCAGTTTGTGTTTCTTACGCCCCCCGCTAGAAATTCTGTGAGGGTTTTCAAAATCGTTGGCATTCGCCGGTTGTTTGATGAGACTGAAGATGAGAATTTTAAAAATTGTATGCGCCGAGAAGTCACCGTCGTTGCTCTCGTCTCGCCTTTCGAGTGCCTCGTCACGAAACTTTCGGCGGTATTCGTGATCCTTCAACGGTTTCGCAGGACTGCTTTGCACGTGGTGATCACTTGAGTGATCCACGCTTCAGACTCCCGAGAGTGTGTGAGCACATGTGTGCGTATGTGCGTGTGCGTGTTCGTGTGTGTGTATTAGCGCCATCTTTGAAACACATGCGTCGAACGCCACGCATGTGTGAGAAAAACGCGTCGTTTGCCAAGTTTTTCGGTTAAAAAGAAAAACTAATTAAATTTTTAGAGTGTGTGGAGAGGGGGAGGAGGAGGGGGTGAGGGTACCTCATGGACCACTTCTGCATTTAGGGTGTAGAAAATGGGTTCGATTTGCCGATTCGAAAAGCCGAATTGAGTTGACTTCCAAGTGCGAATTTTTTTTAAAATTTTTTTTGAATTTTTTTTGAATTTTTTTTTTTAATTTCTTTTTTTTTAATTTTTTTTTTTAGTATTTTTTTTTAAATTTTTTTTTTAATTTTCTTGTAAATGTAAATTGTATAAACTAAATAATTTTAAAAAAATAACAAAATTAAAAATAGAAAAAAAAGTCTTAATGAAAATTACAACAACTGCGGCGACAACAACATCAGCAGCTATAAAAAGTCCACCCTAAACTTTTAAATTTAGCATGGCGTCGCGCTTTTTGTGGGTTTCTTTCTGCATTGCAGCCTACAATAAATACAACAGCAACAACAACAACAACAACAACAACAACAACAACACCACCGACACCAACAACAACTACAAGAACGACAGAGAAGAAAACAAAAACAAACGCTTACATTTTGGAGGAAAAACGGGAAAACTGGAAGAACTAAAAAAAAATTCACAACGGAAAAAAGCGGCGAAAATTATTGCAAGGCAGGAAGTTCTCCGTGTTCTCCTTATTTGCTCTCATTAAGTTGAGAGAGGCCAGGAAGAATGAAATACACACCACCACCACCACAACAACAACAAAAACAACAACAACAACAAAAAATATACACGGTACACTGAATTCAGTGGAAAAGAATAAAAAAATTAACGCTGAATGAACGAACGAACGCAACAACAACGCATGACACGACACAACGCGCGTTGTGACGGGAAACCACGCAATTTTTTGGGGGATGTTAAAATTTTGTTATGCGTTGCATATGAAAATTTTGTTCCTTCCTTCGTTCTTTTAATTTTTCCTGTAATTTTTAAACGTTTCTTTCGTTGGGTTTTACAAACGCCGCGCGCTGCGTCCACAAAATGTTTTGCTTCCGCGCTTCGCTCGCATACGCGTGAGTGTGTGTATTTGTGTGTGTGTGTATGCATGCACAACAAAATTGGTGTTGTTGTTGTTGTTGCTCTACTTCGTATGACGGTGGTGGGTTGGCGTTGCTTAATTAACGCCAGCGCGTCATGTGGAATCAACAGCACAGCAACTTCAACAGCAGGCCGACGACATAAAAACAACACTACACAACAACAACAACAAAAACAACGTTTTCAAAACTACGTTTTCAAAAATGTCCTCTCTCACCCGCCTTCCTCTCCACAGCGCCAATCACACCAACAACTTTACAACTCCACTCAGTTATTCGCTGTTGATTTGTTTTTTCAGATTACGAAACTCAGTTGGCGTCGAAAATATTTGCAAAGAAAAAACGCAGAAAATAATTTTGAAGAATTCAGTTCAGGCGTCGAAAATATTTGCAAAGAAAAAAACGTGTAAAAGAATTTTCTGAGAAATATATTTTCGTAGATATTTCAGCGTTTTAGCGTTCATCATTAAAAAACGGTTAAAAAAACGGTTTTCTCTCGTTAATTTGCAGTTTTGTCCAGCGAGCGCGTGCGGTCCTGCCGTCCAGTTAATCGCTCGTGCGCTCCCGCTATTAAAGCCGCTAAACTGGCTCTCAAGATACGCAAGAGTCTCGCTTACCACTCGTCGGCTTTGCTGGGCGTCGCCACCGCCGCCCTCGCACATCTGGATCCCAACGCCACGGCGGCGGAGCCCCCCACTGCCGCGATGGGCGAACCTGCGCCCGCTCTGCCGCCGCTGCCGCCGCCGCCTCCCCACATCGAGGGTCAGACGTACTGCTTGCGCTGGAACAACCACAAGTCCAACCTGATCGAGATACTCGATGCGCTCATCAAGGTGGAGAGCTACGTCGACTGCACCATCATCGTGGACGACCAGGTGCAGTTCAAGGCGCACCGCGTGGTGCTCGCGGCCAACTCGCCCTACTTCCAGTCCATCCTGCAGGACGTGCCGATGGACCACTGCAGCATCATCTTCCCCGGCGTGAAGGCGTTCGAGATGCGCGCCCTGCTGGAGTACATGTATACCGGCGAGGTGAACGTGACGCAGAACCAGATACCGCAGATCATGCGCATCGCCGAGGAGCTCGAGGTCAAGGGACTCTTCGACATGGCCGACCTCAAGGAGAAGTTCAACAAGCTGGGCGAAGAGCAGGCGGAGCCATCCTCGCATCCGTACGCCGCGTATTCGGCGGCCTCTGCTTCAGGCGCCACCTACACGGCAGCCGCCACCTCATCTACCGCGCCGCACAGCGAACGCTCCGCTCACGATCAGGCCGATCAGGCTGCCACTGCAGCAGCACTCAACTCCTCATCGGTGATCTCAACCTCGAGCAACATCTCGCCTTCAGCAGCGCCCTCCAGCAGCTCTTCGCCGCCCTACAACAACTACAAGTCGCCGTACTCGAACATGTACACGAAGTCGTCGTCGTCGTCGTCCGTAGCCTTGACATCAACCACACAGCCGCCGCAAGCGCAGACACTCACCCAGCATCAGCAAACGCATGCCGGCGCCAGCAGCGAACACCCTCAGTGGCCGATTTCACCAAGCATGCCTGCAGCTGCGGCCGCCATGTTGAGTGCCGTGTACGAGTCCGCTCCCGATATGAATCCGTTGAAACGCAAGAAACTCTCGTCGATCTCCAGCATGCTGATGAGCCGCGGCGACACGCCGATACTGCGCAACGTGTTGGCGCAGTCAAACGCCGCCGATTCATCGCAGCCGATGCAGCTGTTGTTGCCGGGCGGTGCAGTTAAAGCGGAGAAGGCAGCAGACAAAACTGCGGCCGCTCACACCACCAACCACACCTTCAATGGATCGGATTACAGCAGTGAGAAGGTAAATTAACTTTGAAAAAAAAATTAAAAAAAATTTTTTTTCAAAATTAGAAAAAAAAATTTAAAAAAAATTTTTTTTCAAAATTAGAAAAAAAAATTTAAAAAAAAAAAATTAAAAAAATAAAAAAAAAAAGATTTAAAAAAAATTTAAAAAAAAATTTTAAAAATAAAAAAAAAGATTTTAAAAAAAATTTAAAAAAATTAAAAAAAAAATTTAAAAAAAATTTAAAAAAAAAATAAAAAAAAATTTAAAAAAAAAAATAAAAAAAATTTAAAAAAAAAAATAAAAAAAATTTTCAAAAAAAAATTAAAAAAAAAATAAAAAAAAATTTTGAAAAAAATTTAAAGAAAAAAAAAATCTAAATTTTGACATTTATCGCCTGGCAGCTTTGGCATTTATTCTGTTCAAATTTGAAAAATACGCTAAATTTCCGGAAATAGTTTTTGAAGCTGCTACTAACAATCTCTCTCTCTTTCTCTTTTTCTTTCACTCTACAGAAGTATACCGAGGAGCCGCATTCACCCTACACCGATCGCTCCTTCGAGGATGATGCCTTCGATCCCAAGGGCAACTTTGGCGGCAGCTTCACCACGAATTCCAACAACCAGAAACCCGAATGGAAGCGATACAAGCAGTACACGCGCAACGACATCATGTCCGCTATTCAGTGCGTTCGTGACGGCATGAGTGCGCTGCAGGCCTCACGGAAGTTTGGTGTTCCCTCCCGCACGCTGTACGACAAGGTGAAGAAGTTGGGCATCACTACCGGCCGCCCGATGAATCGCACGCTCAAACGTAGTCCGAGCAGCATTGATTCTTCGGCCGCCTTTCCTTACGCTCACGGCTACGGTCAGTCTGAGCCGCTTCTCTCCTCCATGCATGACAACCGCGACGAACGTGATGTGAGCAAAGATCATCACCGCGTCGATCACCATCTGCAACACAACGCCGGCATTCCACATCAAGCTGCCGCCCTGCTCGATCACGCTCTCCTGCAGCAGGCACTCGAAAGTCGCGGCGGTGAGATAGCGGGCCGCGAAGCGCTGCACGCCATGGCATTGGCAGCCGCCGCTCATGCAGCGGCCAACCGCATTTCGGCCAGTCCCGGATCCAATGGTGGTACCAACGCTCGTTCGCCAAGTCCAAATTTTAGCCTGAAGTACGCACGCAACGATCACGAGTTGACGCTGGAGCGTGAGCAGGAACGACGTCATTTGGAGCGAGGACGCATACGCGAGCATGAGAATGAGCGCGAAGTAGAACATGATGCAGATGACGAGGATGATCACGTTGAGGATTTGTCAGTGGCACGCAAGGATTGCCAATCGCCTGAACAGATCAGACAAGCCGGCTCGCCGTCATCGTACTCACCAAAACATTCAAAACCTGAGAATTGTGGTGTAATTGTGCCGCCAATAACTTCTAAAATGATCGGCGGCGTCGTTGGCAACAACAGCAGCAGCAGCAGTAGCGGCGATAATTTTCTGCTAAACGAGAGCGCCGTCAAACGGGAGATCATCAGCGAAGATGGACGAGCTGACTGATTGACGCTCACCATGGCTTGGCAGTACGCAGTTGATTCCGACTGCTACGACTCATTGATTCCGCTGCGTTGACGCACGGCGTAGCTGTGGTGAATAAGTGAGTGGAGTGGTGAGAATGTTGATTGCAGTGTTCAGGGAAAGGGAGCGCTTTGGTTAGTTTAGGGCGCCGCTTAGTGGAAACCAACGTGCAATATAGGGACCTATAGGGAAACTTTAAACTACGCAACAAGTTTGGAAGAAGTTAATGCTTAAAATAATGCTAACTTTGACTTTGACAAATTATAGTTTACGTTTAGCGTCAACGTTGACGTTTAACGTCAAATTGTTCTAACAAAAACTCTTATTATTTTCAAAATCAATTTCAATAATTTTCAATTTAAAAAAGTTTCGCGCTAGACGAAATATTAATGGTACGGAAGCTTTAACTCTGAATTACGAAACTGATTGACAACTGCAAAAACCTCACATTAACTTGTCAAATCAGTATTTTATTCAGTGTTGCACTTAAAAATGTTGTTGCAAATTTTAGAAAAAGATTGCACTTGGATTTAGTGTTAGATAGTTAGATAGTTTTAGCTTGCAAATATCGTATTTGCTGTCAGGATCACCGCGTGCCTAAAAACTTAAACGACATACATAATATAAATGTAGTTCCAGATGGGACTTCAATTAGTTTAGTTCAGAAAAGGAAGAAGAATTAAATATCAGAAGCCATTTTAATTTAGATAAAACTGACTGACATTCGTTCTGCTAAAATGCAAAACCTATTAAATGATTTGCTCAGTACGGGAAAATATTTTCGGGGAAAATTAGAGAAACGGGGAAAAAGGACAAAGACTGAGATTGAAGTGAAAAAATGATTACGATTTGAGAAAGAACACCAATTTTTTTTAAGTTTTTTTTTTTTTTTTTTTGTAAATGGAATTGGAATTTCAAAAGCCTTTGAAAAATTTTAGAGGCTATCAAGAAATTTTAGAAGCTATTAAATTCAAAACTAACTAAAAATGTACATAAACATTCAGAATCATACTTTTATATTTTACAATATTCCAAAATTATGAAAATTATTTAAAAAGCTGTTGGAAGCTATTTTACATGTACAATTCTATTCAAAAGCCTTCAGAAGCTGATTAAAAGCATCCGAATTATTAAAAACCATTTAAATATTTAGTTAATATTTAAAAACTTCAGAATAAACTATAAATCATTTTTAATGGAGAATCTTAACCACTTCTAAGCTTTTCAAAAGCGTTCATTAAGTTTAAAAGGTCCTTATTTAATTTAAAAATATCTAAACGTTATTGGAAACTTTTTCGGAATTATAATAAATTCTTGGAGAGCTTGGGAATTTTTAAAGCCTTCATGAGACTTTCTGAAAGCTTTCTGTCTTGCAAGAGCTTGCGAATAATATTTATTATTTGTATAAATAATACAAACAATCACAAGCTCTATAAATATTAACGCGCAATCTGAATCAAAATTAAATCAAGTGTACGACAAAACACTTATATTTTATGTGGAATGAGGCCATTTTGCTTTTAAGATAAATTGGGCTTCGAATGAAAGCTTTCAGTCGTATTGGGCTTCGAATGAAAGCTTTCAGTCGTATTGGGCTTCGAATGGAAGCTTTCAGTCGTATAGATTTTCATGATTATGAGTATTTATAAGTATCGATGAGGGCTTCTAAGATTTATATATATATAAAATGCTGGTCTATAAAATGCTGGCCAGAGGCAAAATGACAACTCCATATATTATATTATATTATATTATTTTGTGCCGTAGAGTTCTTGCTGCATGAATCCTTAAGAATGTAGAAATGATTTCTGGTGATTCCTCCAAGTAATTTTTGTAAAAAAAAGAAGACCTTTATAAGACTCTTATTAAAAATATCTATTAATAGTAGTCAGTTTTTGCTTGCAAAACCACGACAACAGCAACATGCCAGTGATTAATTTTAAAGAAAAAAAATTCAACTGAACCGCTTGGTTTTAGTGAAAATTTAGTTAATTTTAGTTACTAGTTTTAACTTAGGAATTTCCTTCCTGCAGCCTTTACCACAATTTGTATACCTTAATTTGGTTCGTCTAGTTCGTTTTTATCTATTTTTAAAAGTAAACTGAATGTTAAGTTTTCTCCTGTGTTCGATTTTATAAGACTGACATGAGACTACAGCAACATAACAGAAAATGGAAATAAAAACCTAACAAAACCGCGGAAACCTACAAGTATAGCTGAAAATCCCTTTCTAGTTAATATTTGTGTAAATACAATAGCAATAATAGCTCTACTAAGAAATAGATACACAGCACCGATCTGGAATGTACAAAATCTTTCTCTATAGTTTTTTACTAGTTTTCAAAACTCCGCGTTCTTTCATAAAATGCTCCGCAATATAACAAGTTTGGTTGCATTTCAATTAAGTATCTAGTTTAGTTGTTGATCTAATATCTACACCGCGCTGGGGCAATGCAATATGCTCGTAAATATATCGTATATATCTCTAGTTATATAGCCTTTATTCACACTGTACATGCAAATTATTTTCAAGTACGAAACCTACCTCACAATAAGATTTTTATTGTTTACTATATAAGATTTGGGTTAAAACTGATTTACTTTTACTGTAAAGAATCTTGTAATCAAACTATAGCTGATAAGATTTATTGGTAGTACATTAAATCATTTGTAGATTTACTGTGAAAACACACACACATCAGATATATATATATATAAATATAGAAGTAATTTAGTGTTGAAATGACTGAAAACAAGTTAAATAAATAAAATATATAGAGAAAATAAACAGTTGTTAGAGATTTATTACAAAACTTTCAAACTATATTTGAAGAAAGTTATCTCAGTAGCCAAAAAATAGCTGGCAGATAAATTTAATGAAATACAGTTCTAAATTTTTCTAAATTGCATGTTTGAGTTTCAGTATTTTTGATTTTTTATTTAATTCTGATTTTTTATTTATTTCTGATTTTTTATTTATTTCTGATTTTTTTATCAAGTTTTATTCTATCTTTTTCAAACGTTTTTATTAGTAGGTCGCAGTTCTTGTCTGTCTGCTCGGGTACAGATTGTGGAATTGCTTTTAAACTAACTTCCTGATGAGCTAGAGACTTGAAACTTTAAACTTAGCATTTAAAACAAGATGACAATGCAATATTAGTTACAAACTTTTTATTTTATCTTCGCCTTTTATTTTGTTTTGTTTCGTTGAATTCCAATTTTTATTTCATTTCTTTTAATTCCCTCTGATTTTTGCTTTGAATATCTTATTTTTTAATAAAAAAGTTTATTCAGATTTAAAAAGCTCCTCGTGCCAGATATGATGCTGACAACAACTGCAAATACTGATGGATACCGCTGGATAATGTTTGCTAAGAAGAATGGAAGTCCGAAAATGTTCGGGGAGTTTAAAGGAACTATTTTAAACTGCTAAAACATTCACCTGGATTCTGAGATGCCAAAGGGTGTGAAACTTGTTTCTTTTATTCCTATTATAAATGAATAAAAATATTTAAAAAAGAAAACATAACCTAAACCCACTATTAATTTAAATTGATCAATTTTTGGGGATAGGAACGAGTGCCGTAGCTGGATTAAACTTGATTCAGTCAGAATCAAATACAAATTCTGTTGTTTTGACATTTCGTTTTGACATTTTCGCATTCATAACAATGCAACGTATAATTTCTCACCTTTGTGCGGCGATACGAATCATACGACCAACGATATTAATATTGTTTCTTTGTAGTGCCTTTTTATATATAGTTTCTGGTATATTTTGTAACGAATTTTGCTCCCTGCATCCTGTGTTGGCTTTCTCGCTCATATACTTCGATGAAATCCAAGTTCTAGATGAAAATGATAAAAGTTTAATAAAAGACCAAGAGATGCTCGATCTTTTAAAACAAAAATTAGAACCGAGAAGGCAATTCTTTACATTTGACCCAAAGCGGGGCCAACAGTCTCAGAAGGCATTAGGACTCATACACTCAACTTTGTGTTGGCTTTCTCGCTCATATACTTCCATGAAATCCAAGTTCTGGGTGAAAATGATAAAAGTTTAATAAAAGACCAAGAGATGCTCGATCTTTTAAAACAAAAATTAGAACCGAGAAGGCAATTCTTTACATTTGACCCAAAGCGGGGCCAACAGTCTCAGAAGGCATGAGGACTCATACACTCAACTTTCTGTTGGCTTTCTCGCTCATATACTTCCATGAAATCCAAGTTCTGGATTAAAATGATAAAAGTTTAATAAAAGACCAAGAGATGCTCGATCTTTTAAAACAAAAATTAGAACCGAGAAGGCAATTCTTTACATTTGACCCAAAGCGGGGCCAACAGTCTCAGAAGGCATGAGGACTCATACACTCAACTTTCTGTTGACTTTCTCGCTCATATACATCGATGAAATCCAAGTTCTGGATGAAAATGATAAAAGTTTAATAAAAGACCAAGAGATGCTCGATCTTTTAAAACAAAAATTAGAACCGAGAAGGCAATTCTTTACATTTGACCCAAAGCGGGGCCAACAGTCTCAGAAGGCATGAGGACTCATACACTCAACTTTGTGTTGGCTTTCTCGCTCATATACTTCGATGAAATCCAAGTTCTGGATTAAAATGATAAAAGTTTAATAAAAGACCAAGAGATGCTCGATCTTTTAAAACAAAAATTAGAACCGAGAAGGCAATTCTTTACATTTGACCCAAAGCGGGGCCAACAGTCTCAGAAGGCATGAGGACTCATACACTCAACTTTCTGTTGGCTTTCTCGCTCATATACATCGATGAAATCCAAGTTCTGGATGAAAATGATAAAAGTTTAATAAAAGACCAAGAGATGCTCGATCTTTTAAAACAAAAATTAGAACCGAGAAGGCAATTCTTTACATTTGACCCAAAGCGGGGCCAACAGTCTCAGAAGGCATGAGGACTCATACACTCAACTTTCTGTTGACTTTCTCGCTCATATACATCGATGAAATCCAAGTTCTGGATGAAAATGATAAAAGTTTAATAAAAGACCAAGAGATGCTCGATCTTTTAAAACAAAAATTAGAACCGAGAAGGCAATTCTTTACATTTGACCCAAAGCGGGGCCCAACAGTCTCAGAAGGCATGAGGACTCATACACTCAACTTTCTGTTGGCTTTCTCGCTCATATACATCGATGAAATCCAAGTTCTGGATGAAAATGATAAAAGTTTAATAAAAGACCAAGAGATGCTCGATCTTTTAAAACAAAAATTAGAACCGAGAAGGCAATTCTTTACATTTGACCCAAAGCGGGGCCAACAGTCTCAGAAGGCATGAGGACTCATACACTCAACTTTCTGTTGACTTTCTCGCTCATATACATCGATGAAATCCAAGTTCTGGATGAAAATGATAAAAGTTTAATAAAAGACCAAGAGATGCTCGATCTTTGAAAACAAAAATTAGAACCGAGAAGGCAATTCTTTACATTTGACCCAAAGCGGGGCCAACAGTCTCAGAAGGCATGAGGACTCATACACTCAACTTTGTGTTGGCTTTCTCGCTCATATACATCGATGAAATCCAAGTTCTGGATGAAAATGATAAAAGTTTAATAAAAGACCAAGAGATGCTCGATCTTTTAAAACAAAAATTAGAACCGAGAAGGCAATTCTTTACATTTGACCCAAAGCGGGGCCAACAGTCTCAGAAGGCATGAGGACTCATACACTCAACTTTCTGTTGACTTTCTCGCTCATATACATCGATGAAATCCAAGTTCTGGATGAAAATGATAAAAGTTTAATAAAAGACCAAGAGATGCTCGATCTTTTAAAACAAAAATTAGAACCGAGAAGGCAATTCTTTACATTTGACCCAAAGCGGGGCCCAACAGTCTCAGAAGGCATGAGGACTCATACACTCAACTTTCTGTTGGCTTTCTCGCTCATATACATCGATGAAATCCAAGTTCTGGATGAAAATGATAAAAGTTTAATAAAAGACCAAGAGATGCTCGATCTTTTAAAACAAAAATTAGAACCGAGAAGGCAATTCTTTACATTTGACCCAAAGCGGGGCCAACAGTCTCAGAAGGCATGAGGACTCATACACTCAACTTTCTGTTGGCTTTCTCGCTCATATACATCGATGAAATCCAAGTTCTGGATGAAAATGATAAAAGTTTAATAAAAGACCAAGAGATGCTCGATCTTTTAAAACAAAAATTAGAACCGAGAAGGCAATTCTTTACATTTGACCCAAAGCGGGGCCAACAGTCTCAGAAGGCATGAGGACTCATACACTCAACTTTCTGTTGACTTTCTCGCTCATATACATCGATGAAATCCAAGTTCTGGATGAAAATGATAAAAGTTTAATAAAAGACCAAGAGATGCTCGATCTTTTAAAACAAAAATTAGAACCGAGAAGGCAATTCTTTACATTTGACCCAAAGCGGGGCCAACAGCCTCAGAAGGCATGAGGACTCATACACTCAACTTTCTGTTGGCTTTCTCGCTCATATACATCGATGAAATCCAAGTTCTGGATGAAAATGATAAAAGTTTAATAAAAGACCAAGAGATGCTCGATCTTTTAAAACAAAAATTAGAACCGAGAAGGCAATTCTTTACATTTGACCCAAAGCGGGGCCAACAGTCTCAGAAGGCATGAGGACTCATACACTCAACTTTGTGTTGGCTTTCTCGCTCATATACTTCGATGAAATCCAAGTTCTGGATTAAAATGATAAAAGTTTAATAAAAGACCAAGAGATGCTCGATCTTTTAAAACAAAAATTAGAACCGAGAAGGCAATTCTTTACATTTGACCCAAAGCGGGGCCAACAGTCTCAGAAGGCATGAGGACTCATACACTCAACTTTGTGTTGGCTTTCTCGCTCATATACTTCGATGAAATCCAAGTTCTGGATGAAAATGATAAAAGTTTAATAAAAGACCAAGAGATGCTCGATCTTTTAAAACAAAAATTAGAACCGAGAAGGCAATTCTTTACATTTGACCCAAAGCGGGGCCAACAGTCTCAGAAGGCATGAGGACTCATACACTCAACTTTCTGTTGGCTTTCTCGCTCATATACTTCGATGAAATCCAAGTTCTGGATTAAAATGATAAAAGTTTAATAAAAGACCAAGAGATGCTCGATCTTTTAAAACAAAAATTAGAACCGAGAAGGCAATTCTTTACATTTGACCCAAAGCGGGGCCAACAGTCTCAGAAGGCATGAGGACTCATACACTCAACTTTGTGTTGGCTTTCTCGCTCATATACTTCCATGAAATCCAAGTTCTGGGTGAAAATGATAAAAGTTTAATAAAAGACCAAGAGATGCTCGATCTTTTAAAACAAAAATTAGAACCGAGAAGGCAATTCTTTACATTTGACCCAAAGCGGGGCCAACAGTCTCAGAAGGCATGAGGACTCATACACTCAACTTTCTGTTGGCTTTCTCGCTCATATACTTCGATGAAATCCAAGTTCTGGATTAAAATGATAAAAGTTTAATAAAAGACCAAGAGATGCTCGATCTTTTAAAACAAAAATTAGAACCGAGAAGGCAATTCTTTACATTTGACCCAAAGCGGAGCCAACAGTCTCAGAAGGCATGAGGACTCATACACTCAACTTTGTGTTGGCTTTCTCGCTCATATACTTCCATGAAATCCAAGTTCTGGGTGAAAATGATAAAAGTTTAATAAAAGACCAAGAGATGCTCGATCTTTTAAAACAAAAATTAGAACCGAGAAGGCAATTCTTTACATTTGACCCAAAGCGGAGCCAACAGTCTCAGAAGGCATGAGGACTCATACACTCAACTTTGTGTTGGCTTTCTCGCTCATATACTTCCATGAAATCCAAGTTCTGGGTGAAAATGATAAAAGTTTAATAAAAGACCAAGAGATGCTCGATCTTTTAAAACAAAAATTAGAACCGAGAAGGCAATTCTTTACATTTGACCCAAAGCGGGGCCAACAGTCTCAGAAGGCATGAGGACTCATACACTCAACTTTGTGTTGGCTTTCTCGCTCATATACTTCCATGAAATCCAAGTTCTGGGTGAAAATGATAAAAGTTTAATAAAAGACCAAGAGATGCTCGATCTTTTAAAACAAAAATTAGAACCGAGAAGGCAATTCTTTACATTTGACCCAAAGCGGAGCCAACAGTCTCAGAAGGCATGAGGACTCATACACTCAACTTTGTGTTGGCTTTCTCGCTCATATACTTCCATGAAATCCAAGTTCTGGGTGAAAATGATAAAAGTTTAATAAAAGACCAAGAGATGCTCGATCTTTTAAAACAAAAATTAGAACCGAGAAGGCAATTCTTTACATTTGACCCAAAGCGGGGCCAACAGTCTCAGAAGGCATGAGGACTCATACACTCAACTTTCTGTTGGCTTTCTCGCTCATATACTTCGATGAAATCCAAGTTCTGGATGAAAATGATAAAAGTTTAATAAAAGACCAAGAGATGCTCGATCTTTTAAAACAAAAATTAGAACCGAGAAGGCAATTCTTTACATTTGACCCAAAGCGGGGCCAACAGTCTCAGAAGGCATGAGGACTCATACACTCAACTTTGTGTTGGCTTTCTCGCTCATATACTTCCATGAAATCCAAGTTCTGGGTGAAAATGATAAAAGTTTAATAAAAGACCAAGAGATGCTCGATCTTTTAAAACAAAAATTAGAACCGAGAAGGCAATTCTTTACATTTGACCCAAAGCGGGGCCAACAGTCTCAGAAGGCATGAGGACTCATACACTCAACTTTGTGTTGGCTTTCTCGCTCATATACTTCCATGAAATCCAAGTTCTGGGTGAAAATGATAAAAGTTTAATAAAAGACCAAGAGATGCTCGATCTTTTAAAACAAAAATTAGAACCGAGAAGGCAATTCTTTACATTTGACCCAAAGCGGGGCCAACAGTCTCAGAAGGCATGAGGACTCATACACTCAACTTTCTGTTGGCTTTCTCGCTCATATACTTCGATGAAATCCAAGTTCTGGATTAAAATGATAAAAGTTTAATAAAAGACCAAGAGATGCTCGATCTTTTAAAACAAAAATTAGAACCGAGAAGGCAATTCTTTACATTTGACCCAAAGCGGGGCCAACAGTCTCAGAAGGCATGAGGACTCATACACTCAACTTTGTGTTGGCTTTCTCGCTCATATACTTCCATGAAATCCAAGTTCTGGGTGAAAATGATAAAAGTTTAATAAAAGACCAAGAGATGCTCGATCTTTTAAAACAAAAATTAGAACCGAGAAGGCAATTCTTTACATTTGACCCAAAGCGGGGCCAACAGTCTCAGAAGGCATGAGGACTCATACACTCAACTTTCTGTTGGCTTTCTCGCTCATATACTTCGATGAAATCCAAGTTCTGGATTAAAATGATAAAAGTTTAATAAAAGACCAAGAGATGCTCGATCTTTTAAAACAAAAATTAGAACCGAGAAGGCAATTCTTTACATTTGACCCAAAGCGGGGCCAACAGTCTCAGAAGGCATGAGGACTCATACACTCAACTTTGTGTTGGCTTTCTCGCTCATATACATCGATGAAATCCAAGTTCTGGATGAAAATGATAAAAGTTTAATAAAAGACCAAGAGATGCTCGATCTTTTAAAACAAAAATTAGAACCGAGAAGGCAATTCTTTACATTTGACCCAAAGCGGGGCCAACAGTCTCAGAAGGCATGAGGACTCATACACTCAACTTTCTGTTGACTTTCTCGCTCATATACATCGATGAAATCCAAGTTCTGGATGAAAATGATAAAAGTTTAATAAAAGACCAAGAGATGCTCGATCTTTTAAAACAAAAATTAGAACCGAGAAGGCAATTCTTTACATTTGACCCAAAGCGGGGCCAACAGTCTCAGAAGGCATGAGGACTCATACACTCAACTTTGTGTTGGCTTTCTCGCTCATATACATCGATGAAATCCAAGTTCTGGATGAAAATGATAAAAGTTTAATAAAAGACCAAGAGATGCTCGATCTTTTAAAACAAAAATTAGAACCGAGAAGGCAATTCTTTACATTTGACCCAAAGCGGGGCCAACAGTCTCAGAAGGCATGAGGACTCATACACTCAACTTTGTGTTGGCTTTCTCGCTCATATACATCGATGAAATCCAAGTTCTGGATGAAAATGATAAAAGTTTAATAAAAGACCAAGAGATGCTCGATCTTTTAAAACAAAAATTAGAACCGAGAAGGCAATTCTTTACATTTGACCCAAAGCGGGGCCAACAGTCTCAGAAGGCATGAGGACTCATACACTCAACTTTGTGTTGGCTTTCTCGCTCATATACATCGATGAAATCCAAGTTCTGGATGAAAATGATAAAAGTTTAATAAAAGACCAAGAGATGCTCGATCTTTTAAAACAAAAATTAGAACCGAGAAGGCAATTCTTTACATTTGACCCAAAGCGGGGCCAACAGTCTCAGAAGGCATGAGGACTCATACACTCAACTTTGTGTTGGCTTTCTCGCTCATATACATCGATGAAATCCAAGTTCTGGATGAAAATGATAAAAGTTTAATAAAAGACCAAGAGATGCTCGATCTTTTAAAACAAAAATTAGAACCGAGAAGGCAATTCTTTACATTTGACCCAAAGCGGGGCCAACAGTCTCAGAAGGCATGAGGACTCATACACTCAACTTTGTGTTGGCTTTCTCGCTCATATACTTCCATGAAATCCAAGTTCTGGGTGAAAATGATAAAAGTTTAATAAAAGACCAAGAGATGCTCGATCTTTTAAAACAAAAATTAGAACCGAGAAGGCAATTCTTTACATTTGACCCAAAGCGGGGCCAACAGTCTCAGAAGGCATGAGGACTCATACACTCAACTTTCTGTTGGCTTTCTCGCTCATATACTTCGATGAAATCCAAGTTCTGGATTAAAATGATAAAAGTTTAATAAAAGACCAAGAGATGCTCGATCTTTTAAAACAAAAATTAGAACCGAGAAGGCAATTCTTTACATTTGACCCAAAGCGGGGCCAACAGTCTCAGAAGGCATGAGGACTCATACACTCAACTTTGTGTTGGCTTTCTCGCTCATATACTTCCATGAAATCCAAGTTCTGGGTGAAAATGATAAAAGTTTAATAAAAGACCAAGAGATGCTCGATCTTTTAAAACAAAAATTAGAACCGAGAAGGCAATTCTTTACATTTGACCCAAAGCGGGGCCAACAGTCTCAGAAGGCATGAGGACTCATACACTCAACTTTGTGTTGGCTTTCTCGCTCATATACATCGATGAAATCCAAGTTCTGGATGAAAATGATAAAAGTTTAATAAAAGACCAAGAGATGCTCGATCTTTTAAAACAAAAATTAGAACCGAGAAGGCAATTCTTTACATTTGACCCAAAGCGGGGCCAACAGTCTCAGAAGGCATGAGGACTCATACACTCAACTTTCTGTTGGCTTTCTCGCTCATATACTTCGATGAAATCCAAGTTCTGGATGAAAATGATAAAAGTTTAATAAAAGACCAAGAGATGCTCGATCTTTTAAAACAAAAATTAGAACCGAGAAGGCAATTCTTTACATTTGACCCAAAGCGGGGCCAACAGTCTCAGAAGGCATGAGGACTCATACACTCAACTTTCTGTTGGCTTTCTCGCTCATATACTTCGATGAAATCCAAGTTCTGGATTAAAATGATAAAAGTTTAATAAAAGACCAAGAGATGCTCGATCTTTTAAAACAAAAATTAGAACCGAGAAGGCAATTCTTTACATTTGACCCAAAGCGGAGCCAACAGTCTCAGAAGGCATGAGGACTCATACACTCAACTTTCTGTTGGCTTTCTCGCTCATATACATCGATGAAATCCAAGTTCTGGATTAAAATGATAAAAGTTTAATAAAAGACCAAGAGATGCTCGATCTTTTAAAACAAAAATTAGAACCGAGAAGGCAATTCTTTACATTTGACCCAAAGCGGGGCCAAGAGTCTCAGAAGGCTTGAGTACTCATACACTCAACTTTGTGTTGGCTTTCTCGCTCATATACTTAGGAACGAGTGCCGTAGCTGGATTAAACTTGATTCAGTCAGAATCAAATACAAATTCTGTTGTTTTGACATTTTCGCATTCATAACAATGCATCGTATAATTTCTCACCTTTGTGCGGCGATACGAATCATACGACCAACGATTTTAATATCGTTTCTTTTTACACGCCTTTTTATATATAGTTTCTGGTATATTTTGTAACGTATTTTGCTCCCTGCATCGGCTTTTTTCAGCTTATGACTCACCCTGTCGTTTGAACATTTCAAGCGACATATTATAGCAACTTTGACAGCATACTGATCCCTTCAGATGAGAAATAGAAGTTGACGTTTGTTTGGGGTTGGTTTTTTGAGGCTGTTTTTGTGCTCTAACTAAATAAAGAAAATAAATGCAATATTATTTCTACTAACTAAAAAGTCTTGACAACGTAAACAATTAAGGAAGAGAAAATAGCACCCCTTAAATGCAAAATATAAACTTTTGTTTTAAAAAATATAGAAATGTTTTGCTTTGGGTCATCTTAATGAACTTCCCTCGTAATTAGCTGATATCCTCGTTAGAATGCAAACATCAAGCTACCATAAAAATACTGTCAGAACTGGAAGCTCGCAAAAGGAAAATTAACAAGTAGACTGCGAAAGACCGTGTGTGTTTTATTATTACAGGCTTACTGTTTCTAAATAAATCTTGGGCGTGGAATCAGAAGTAAAAACGGAGAGTTCTTAGTTAGTTGTCAAGGGTAAACCTTCCAGGTGAGTCGCATTCGAAGTGGGAATAAAAGGCTCAGTAAATGAAGAGCCGTTGGCACGTCTAGAGCAGCACATAACCTGAGGCTAGCTCACAATGCTCGGTGGCGGCACCACAGCCGTGGCTACACCTGTTGTGGTCAACAATGCGCTTGTCACCGGCAGTCAGAAACGCAAGCATGGCCTAGCGCCGACCAGGAAAGTGCCATCTGTGGAAAGGGAGCTGCGCTCGGCAAATGGTTTCATAACAACTGGCACGGCGGTGGGGACGGAGACTCGGAGTAACCAGAGTCGGAGTGAAGCTTGCTTATGTGTGATGTGTAGCACACGTACACACGAGCTGGTTAGCTTACAGAATAACGAAGAGCTCACACGAATGCTCATAGCTTATGTCGGGCTACCGGTGAGTAGCTGCTAATTTTGGAGGCGTAACCATTTCGTGCTAGTTTGCTTTCCTGCTTACAGTCAAACTCCATAGATTTGACGACGTCGTATGTTTGTGTTCAGTGCATCCTAAAAATGAAGTTGTTTGAAGATATGCGAACTCGATCGAAAGCGAAAATAAAGAGAAATGCGAATACCGTCAAAAGTGCGGGTCCAGCTAAAGTGGGGACCACAAACATATCGTCCAAAACACCTACTGATAGCGTCACGAATGCGTCAACAGTAGATAAGAACTCTAGTCCCAGTGCACCCCACAGCAACCGAAGGGCAAAACGATCTGCGTCGACAGTAGGGCATGCACAGCAATCTGCTGATCCCGCTCAAACAGGGGTTCCAAAAAAGCGTTCAAGAGAATTCATCACGTCAACACCGAAGGATTTTGTTACAACAGAGAATTTAATGCGGCCACTTAGTCGAAGTAAGTCGAAATCGGTTCAAAGTTGGAGCAGCGGACATTCACGTACCATCAACCCACCTTCTCACCTAACAGACTCTACCATCAACCAACCTTCTCACCTAACAGACTCTGCAGCTTCGCCAGCGGTCGTTTTGCCACCTTCCGCCGGATCACAAGAGTCTTCGCTTCAACCAGCGTTAGACGGCATCACCAACAATCAAAACATGCGTCTTCCTGCTTCACGATCTTCATCCCGCAACGGTCACAACAGTTCCATGCTGGATGTTGTCTATGAGCTCAAGGAATCCGCTCTCATCACAGAGTCAGGCGGCAAAGTTAACAACTACGGCCGACTTGATGATCCCCACGCACTTCGCACAATACCGCAACATTTCATTTGTAAAAACTGTGAACGTGTTTATCAGCGAAAGCATTTCTATTCGAAGCATATGCGCCGTTGTCGGCCTCGCACTGCCAAATCGTTAGTGGAGCAATCCAAGAAAACTGCTAAGAGTCGGCGTCTGTCGGATATCGAAGAGGCTCGAAAAAAGGCTGTCATCCATTGCGGCTTCTGTACAATGACTGTAGATAGCATGCCGAAGCTGAGGAAACACAGACAACAGATCCATATGAGTCGTTTATACTGCCCAACGTGTGGGAGTGGATTTAATGCACTTCAGGATTACGAATTTCATTGTGCGGAGTGTTCTTCCAAGCATTTAGTGAGTGTTTTAGTCGGTTGCTATAAATAAAATAGCAAAATTGTATTTGTTTCTTTACCAACTTTGTATTTGTTTCAGCATCCGTCAATCCCAACAATACGACGCGTTACTCGTTCACAATCGCGCGCCGCTTCCTTGGCTGCCGTTCAGGTCGACAATTCCCGACCGAGCAGCGCTCTTTTGAACAGGCTACGAAACCAGGACGATGACGATGTTGATAGAAGCAAAAACAAGAAAACAAACAACAACAACAACTATAGCAAGAACAGTTACTACTACTATGGTGACAATGACGACGACGACGATGACGAAGATGATGAACTGACGTCTGTAGCTGACACCATGTACACGAACAGAATGCGATACACCGACGACTGGGTGGAGGATCATAGCGAGCGAGCCAACAACGATTTGTTTCTAACATATTTGGACGAAGAATACCTGACGATCAACTCGAGCAAAGAATACGGTTCGTTCTCGTAGTCTGTGATAGTTGGCCACGTTCTAATGAGCTCGTTTTTCAATTCCAGATTTGTATCTTCTGGACAGACTGAAAATGTACATCATGCTGGAATCATTTCCTTGTGCCGAGCCAAACTGTAGATTTCGCGGCGATTCACATTGCAAACTGATGATGCACGAATTCTGCGATCATCATCAGAAGCTTTTGTTTCATTGTAAAAAGTGTGGCAATAATTTTACAAGGAAGTAAGTTAATCAAAATACTTATTAGTTTTATCTATACTTCGAACCCATGTAAAAGCGGCGGTCCAGCCTAATATCAAAATTTTATCTTGCGTAAAATAATATAAAAAACAATATTGTTTTCTCCATTCCCCCCTCACAGAGTTCATCTCGATTTTCATCTTTATTGTCAGAATGGTGGGCGTTATATTTGCTTCAAATGTGGCGACGTCTTCGAATTTCAAGATCAACTGGATCGTCATCTAATACGTCACACTAAGAGTGTCAACTATCGTTGTAATTATTGTAACTTTGAGTTCCTCACCAAAACCGAGCTGCTCGAACACGGCGAGATAGAGAATCACGATCCAAACGGTGAGCGAAAACTTATCTCTATCGATCATTCGATGACGATTGTGAACCCAACACCCTCAACGCAATGGAATACCAAGCTTACACGTCGCCAATACACGGAGCATATAATGGAAATGCACTTGCCGGCCATACCGGAGCCTCCAGCGTTCCATAATCGCTTCCGGCGACGGCTGCAAGTGGGCGACATACAGTTCAAGGGACAAACGCATCCGAATTGTAGTAGTTGCACATTGTATATATAAGATTCGAGAGTCAGCATTCGTGGCACACTGCGACGCTGCCAACTGTTGTTGAAACAAAATCTGCAAGTGTTTTTGCGATGAAACATCAATTGCAGTATTGTATTTAATTATTCTAAATCATTAATTTTACGTCTTTACAGTTAAAACGTGAACGAGTATTCGTTAATGCTCAGCCACTTAATCTACAAATTGTTCTGTCTCACTTATTTATTCACATATGTATTTATTTTAACCCATGTAGTGTATTTTTAACTTCTTAACGTGGATTGCTCGATATATATTGCAACTTTACTATAAGCGCAGTTTTCTAAGAATTTTCAGGAGACGAGAATGGATTTTAGCATGCCGAGTCTACATATCCGAATGCAATATCTATCGATCATATCTCGCATCTACTCAATTTTGACACTTAAACATGTTTGAAGTAATTTAATTTTATTATTCTGTTAAATGTTTACGAGTTCTAAAAGTTTTTATCTAAACAACATTGTGAATTTTATACGTTTAATAATTTTAGAATTGGACCAAATAGGAGATTATTTCGAATAAATAACGTTTTAAGGCATTTTATCTCATTCTTAGCATGTAAATAGCAGGTAACAAAAGTGATCCTGTTCACAAGTCTGTATTTTCTATTTCCATCTGCAGTGTTACTTAAAAAAAAACGTGCAAATAAATCATAATTTTTGTGTTCTATTGCTGTAGTAGATATAATCCGAAATATTTCAAGCGCGACAATTATATATATATATAAGTACAGATATATATTTATATTCAGAATTGTATTGTAAAAAGTCCGAGGAACAAATGAAATCTTAAAAAATGAGCTTGATTGTAAATCATTGCAACTCACTGAATCTATGATTTACCACGGAAATAATAATGCAACTCAATACGATTGAACAGAAAAATTTTATGTACCTAATTAATTATTTGCAATTATCCAGTGATTATTATAACGTTGATCAATTTGCTAATTTTAAATAATTAAAAACAATTCTATATAGAGAACAACGTCGAATTTGCTTTAATAAATTAATATAACTGCCTTGTATTCTTTTAAAAGCTGCGATGTGCTCTACATTAATGAGTTATAGCATAAATAATATTTAATTATATTTTTCAACTCACAACTCATACTTGAATTTACAATTGAGCTCAGAAAACAAATGTAAACTAAATGAAATTGAAAATACTAAACAAAAACTATTCTACGATTTTAATAATTCTAGATTTTAGTAAGAAACAGTTTTAACATTAACCAGAGATATATAAAAGAGAGATATATATAAAATGGTTATTATGCAGTTCTTCGAAAAACACTTCAATGTTTGCCATAATTTAGTTTAAATAAAATATCTAATATATTATTTTTAATATCATATTGACTTGTAAAAATATTAGCTGTACGAATAGCAAGAAAATTAAATATACGAGAGGAAATTTCCTTCTATGGTTTACAAGAACAATTCGGGATGTCATGATTACAAGAGCACACTTCGGAGACAGATATTTTTTTTACTCCATCTGCTTTTAAATGAGATTTATAATCGAAAACTACTAAGAAATTACGAAGTCGATAACGTGAGCATGGCAAAATTAATATTACGGAAATAGTGAATTGCAAATACCTGGAACCGCCATTCGATAGAATTCGTCGTCATTTCATAGAATTGGTTTTATCGCAAACTCCACGATATGCATGCGTATTAAAAAAATCCTCGTGAAAGTTCTGGTAAATTAGTATTGCAAGAAATATTCTGCCTGCCTCATCCGTTAACAACCAAATAAACGAAATCCCACTTTGCATTTCTGACCTTGTCGCTGAGAAACATATTTCTAATATTACAAAGTAGCCTCACTTTTTTCGAAACACACATCAAATTGGTAAACTACTTGAAAAACGACATTATACCGCTGCTATTTACCGTTTTTATACTGTTCAATTGTAAGCACATTTTCACCTTGTTGGCAACACGCACACTCTTGCGTGATTCGAGTCTCGATATAAAGTCGAAATTCTCTACAATTTTTTCACATTCGAAAAATTCCGCTTGGGTAAGCCGCACGCAGCAAAACCTTGAGCAGAGAATAAATTAATTAAAAAGTTCTTTAAGTGTTCGTATTCATAAGCATTAGATTTTATCATCATGGGCGTCCAAGTTGTGCCAATTTCTCCTGGAGATGGTAAGTTTGCAGATGTCTAAACCTCAAATGCAAAAATTCTAACCTCTATTGTGCTCTGCTCTTGTGCTCTGCTCTTGGCTCTTTTAATGGGTTGGCTTCACTCCTTCGCAACGACGAATAACGTACTGCAGGCAGCACATTTCCGAAAAATGGACAAGTGGTTTCTGTTCACTACACGGGAACCTTGGAAAATGGAAAAAAGTTCGACTCGTCGCGTGATCGCAACAAGCCGTTCAAGTTTACAATCGGAAAGGGCGAAGTGATACGCGGCTGGGATGAGGGTGTCGCCCAACTGTCGGTGGGTCAGCGGGCGAAGTTGATCTGCTCACCGGACTACGCATATGGCAGCCGTGGACATCCTGGTGTAATTCCTCCGAATTCTACTCTCACATTCGATGTTGAGCTTCTCAAGGTCGAATAAAATCACAGTCAGTGTAAGCGACTGATGAACCAATCTGCACAACCATACATAAAATGCCAGTCAGAGTCAATGAAAACTTAACAAAAGTTTTGCATCTATTTAATACTGAAGACGGATCACAGCATACATTCAATAATTCTTTGTAGTCAATAACCATTCAGCAGCAGCATTTTATCGCAGATCATTATAAAGCACCGAACTCAGCTGCATTTATTTTCTCCAAGTCTTTAAATTGTTTCTTTTGTTTGTACAAGTTATTAATATATTTAAATGTTTTAATAAAATAATACAAAACAAAAATAAATCTTATCAGAAAGTCTGAGAATATTTTGAATTGTGCTTACCGGATGAAAGTGCATTAATTTTATGCACTTTGAAATGGCAATTTTTTGGTTTAGTTATATGCTTGCCGAATAAAAAATCAACTTGGGTTCGTCTTAAAATCAGCTGTTTCTCTAATGTTATATTTTACTCCAATAGACTTCTGAACTTTTGAAAATGTCCTTCAATTTTTAATTCGTTTGTAATTCAATTTTTTTTTAATTCCAGAAATTTGACACAAATTTTTTTAAATGTTTATTCTTTCACTGGTTAAAGAAACATATGGCAACACCATGCTTTTGTTTGTTCACTTCTTTCAAAATTCTGTAGTTGTCAAAAATTGTGAATGCATTATTGGAAAAGTTAATTCTTAGTGCGGAAAATAACTCAGAAAAATATTAAACACGAAACGTAAAACGCGGCAAGAATTATAATTGCTGCATTTCACAAAACCGCTGCTGGTGGAAAAGTCTCAGAGGACTTTGGCTCCTTGACTCTGCCTCATATCCTCTGCTACAGAGTTCGTGGCGATTTCATGGTCGAGCACTGAGCAGCTGCAGTTTTTAGCCACAAGGACAATGACGAGCCCTTCTAAGGACAATAAATGCTCCACCCTTAGAACACATTCACACAACTCGACGGTGCAGATGGGCGAGCTGCCGGACGAGATCATCGAGTTCATATTAACGTACTTACCACCGTACAGGGATCTGGAGCAGTGCCGGTTGGTATGCAAGCGTTGGAATGGCATTGTAAAGAGTAGGTTACGAAGAAGTTTTGGAATGCTCGCTTCCTGAGACATAACATTTGCCTCCTTTCCTCTACTTGTAGATCTCATACGGCGCTCCAAAATGAATTTACACAAGGGTCTGACTGACTTCCGCTTGCATTGGGAAGTTTTCACACAGCAGGCAGTAGCTGATCCTCAGATAGCAGCTAGCAACGCCATGCCACCGAGTTCCTTCTCTGCTGCCATCGCCTCGTCATCCTTCAGCTCACATTCGCAGACCACGAACAGCGCACTCCAGCAGACGCCCATCATAGCTGGACGCTTCTCACACTCCGCTGTTTACCACTCCAATTCAATGTATATTTTTGGAGGTGGCTCTTCCTCCGACACCACTTTTAACGACCTTTGGCGCTTTGATCTCTCCGAGATGCGCTGGGAACGTCCGCTCTCTATGGGTTCCTACCCCTCGCCGAAGGGCAGCGCCTCCATGGTGTACTGGAACTCGCACTTGGTGCTCTTCGGCGGATGGCGTTACCCATCCCTGCATCCACCGTACCAGCCCTGGTGCTTATTCGATGAACTGCACTACTACGATTTGGCGACTAACCGTTGGATGGTGCACCCAGCATTCCCCAGTCCGCCGCCCATGGCTGGCCATTCGGCGACCGTTCATCGCAATCACATGATCATCTTCGGCGGCTACCAAATTTCGGAGGGTGTGAACAACAACTCGAACGAGATCTGGTGCCTGGATCTGGTAGAGCACAAGTGGACGACGCCACGTTTATCGGGCAACACTAAGCCGCCGCCGCGTTACGGTCAGTTCCAGGTGGAACTGGATGAGGAGCACCTGCTGGTTGTGGGAGGATGTGGTGGCCCGAACAGCATCTACACCGACGCCTGGCTGCTGGACATGAGTAAGGAGGTGTGGTCTTGGCGTGCGATTCCAGTGCGCAATAAAAAGTTTGGTGCATCGCACATGTGGTGCAACCCGGCTTGTAAGGTAGGATCCAAGTTGGTGGTCCTCGGTCCAACACCGAATTTGCCGCAAGATTTCCAGATCATGAAGCAGACACGTGTCCCCGTGGGTGGTGGAATGCCAGCTCCACGCCTGGGAGCGCTGATAGCAGCGCCACCCAACTACAACAATGGCAGGGAACGTCTAGCGCACCGTCCAGCAGCGGGTGTGCATCCACCTCTGAACCACAATCGTCTCGATAACTTTCGCTTGGGCGGCGCTCACGGTGGTCTGTACGGTAACGGGCCAGACGAGCACTATTTCGCTAATCGGCGCGCCATCCTCAATCAGCACCAGCTAAACGTGAATAACAACATCTACAATAACAACCACGTGCAACCACGCGTAGGAAGGTTAAGCGAACTGCATGCAGCGCCAGCACCACCCGCAGTAAACTCGCCCGAAGAGCGCAATCAAAATCACAGTCAGCGTGCTTCAGCGTTGGTGCGTTTGAACGGACTCAACGTGCGTAATGATAACGAAGGCAGCGTTGGAGAAGGCGGCGGTGGTGGTGGTGTGGTTGGTAACCCTATCGGAGCAGCTTCGAATAATTTAAATGACATCGAGGCGGCTAATCGATTGCAACGCAATCTCGCTCTGCGTTGTAGAGACAACGAGCCGCTGCTACCCAAGCGTTTTGATGAATTATATGAGGTAAGCAGTCCCTACCATCCTCGATTAGTATTAGAATAAATAAATCTCCGACCACTTTGTTATTATAAAGACGGCTTGTCTTCTTACAGGATCCCTTCCGCATGGCCGCCTTCAATGTACAGAACCGTCCGCGTAGCTTGTCGAAAGATCACAACGAACGCATACGCCGCATGGAAGAGAAAATGATAGCCATACGCAATTCGAGGCGCAACGCTTTAGCCGAGCAAAAAATTAAAGAACCCTCTCCGAAACGCATCAAACGCAACGTCCTGTCTGTGTTCGTGTGCGATTTGTCTGCAGCACTGGACGCCGATGACCCTCATCTGCATTGGATTGAGTATAAAAATTACGGCATCATACCTGGTGCGCCCGAGCGTCTCATACTCTCTTCAATGGTGGCTGGCCACGGTGAACTTATACTCTTCGGCGGCGTTCACAAGGAAACGCTGTCCGAGATAACGCATCAGGTTTCCAATTCTGTCCATTTCCTGAGCGCTCCAAGGCATATAGTGTAAGTGAATACTATATAACGCAACACGACACCATGTAATCTAACGCAAAGCAACGCAGTGCAACGCAACACAACGCAGCGCATCGATATCCACAGTTTATAAGGTAGCTTAGAAATACCGCCATTAATCCAGTGGGCGTAATATCCCCCCACTTCCGTGGCATTTATGTGATGAACAGATACTTTTTAGTTTTTTAGCGCACTAAAGTTCAATGCAGGTTCGAATTTTATGCTTTTTATGATAAGCAAGTAAGGTGAACTTGGGAATCTGAGCTGATTCATGGCGAATAATTTTTAAAGCATTCGTTGTACTAATGCATCCGTTGTAGTAATGAATTTGTTTCAACGATTGAATGATTGATTGCCAAGAATTGTTTTCAATGATTTGCTGGCGGTGAACTCCTGAGCCACGAATGATGAATTAGCCGAGTGCGTATAACGTATGTATATTTTGCGAACAAGTCCTCCTAAAAAGGTCTAAAAAACGTAATTTGTAATATAACTATTGTATAAATTAAAGAAAACTGCCATGCATAGACAACCGCAACAACGGATGCTATATTGTCGTTAAATGTTGTTGCCACGCTTAATAATCAAAATATTTCATCTTAAATGAAAATATTAGTCTAAATTAAACTGACTACGAAAAAAATGCAAGAAATTGAAACCGCGTTTCCTCCAGCAGTATAACAAATCTCTTAATCAGATTTCTCTAGAATTCAAAATATTAGTTCTTTAATATTTTTCGAACAATTCCTTTAAAATTGTATTTATAGTTACCAAAAAATTTAAGGAAATTTGTTTTTATTATAGAATATTCGCACATACTCAATACTTCAATAAACATCAAACAAATGTTTAAAAGGTAAAAGTTTATATTTTTAAGGCACTTTTTCTCTTTAAGCATAAAATTATTCTTAAATTTTTCTGCTCTAATAAAGAATTATGGGAATTTCATATAATAATAAGTAAAAATTATAATACTAATAAAATATTCAAACGTTTAAATTTTGTGATTTTAATCAACATTCAAACAGTTGTGTTTTTGGCTAAATTATTTTGTGCTGGAAATGGACGTCTCAATATAATCCTTGTTTTTTCTGCTCTGACCGACTGACTGATAGTATCGCCGTGCACGTAATTGTCGGTCGTGTGTACAAAAATTCCCTTTCAATTCTTTTCCACACATTTTGAAAAATCCCTCAAATTTTTGTGAAAGTTGGCAAGCTAAAATGCGTCACAGTTAAACGGGACTAAACGTCAACACAAGTTGAAAAATTCAAACCTTTCTCAGTATCTGCACCGCTAATTTGGAAAAAAATATCGTAGAAAGTTTAATCAGAACATTCACACTGAGATATAAATCCAAAACGAAATGCCATTTCCTCGTGGACGCCACCGCAAGAATTCGAAGGAAGCAATAAAAGATACTGTGGAGAATGAAAGCAATAAAGCCAGCGATGATTCCCAGAACAGTAACAGCAAGAAACAAATGCAACGGGAATCCAACACTCATCAAGCTAACCATGGACAACGTGGACGACCAAAAAAAGCTGCGCGAAATTACAGGAAACAGCAGCAGTCACCAGGTGGTACCAGTCGATCGCCTAAGCGCACTCTGTCGTCACCTAAGCGCACTCCTTCCAAACGTCGCCAACGAGAAGAAGAGATTGCACTTCAGCAGTTGCAGCGCATACAGGCTGAAAGTTTCATCATGAAGCTCTTCGATCGTAGCCTCGATCTGTCCAAATACTCAGAATGCACAGGACTGTATCCCATCTGCCGCGCCTGGATGGCCAATCAACCGCGAAATCCCAATATTCAGTGTAGCAAACCCCCACCAGATCCGGTGCAGCGCAAACACAACGGTGCTGAGATACTGGCGAAACTCCAGAGCGGCGAACTAAACGAAGTTACTGTAATGCCAGCTCCAGAGCAAACTGATGTGCCGAAGATTCCACCGCCATTGGACGCAAAGGCGGAGACAGAGAAAGAATTGTTGCAGATAGAAAATGCCACCACCAAAGATGAAATACTTGCCCTACACATAAACAAATGGAAGCGGGTGAAGTCGCACTGGTTGTACCATACGAAGCTCTATGAGAGGCGCTTCGAGCCGAGTCATTTGATTATCCAAGAATTGTTCAAACCTTGAAATCAGTAATTGGATGCGAGTTGGTCAGAATATTGTAACATTTTAATTCGTACTTATAGTGCAATCTAAACTGCAAATTTGATTTGATGTTATTTCTTTCTATAATGATAAAATAAAATGGATTATTGAGGAACTTTATTGAAATTAGGATTGCAGGTTTTTTATTGATTTTTGGATTTTATGCATGCCTGTCGATAATTGAACTTTTATTTTTCTTGGGCAGAAGCACGTTTTATGTTTCATAAATTGCCTATTCAAGTGGTAAGAAATATGTTTCCTAAAGTGCATATTAAAGTGGTTGAATAAATATCAGGGTAACAAGTTGGTCTTAAATATCATAATTATTTTTCTTAAAAATAATTAACTTTTTGCCGACGAATCGCCCTGTTGAATTTGTTAAACATTCTTCCAATAATGTTGCCACATTTGCCTTACTTCAGCCGGAGGCTAACATTGCAATAAAAATTCACCCATTTTATACTGGTGTGGGAAAATGACAGATTATTCTTTTGAAAATACCATGTCAGAGATGAAAACCATTGGTAAAAATTTTTACTAGATTAAAACATTAACAAATTAATAATAAAAACCCTATATAAAAATAAAAGTATCCTCTCAACTATTTAAAGAATGAAAAAGCTAGATTTGGGCGAATTGCAGGTTCTGGCAACACTGCAAGTAATCTCTTTTGTTTTTGTATCATTCGCCATCGGGTTTTCTATACAGTGTTTCCAAGTGTTTCCCTGTGATTGCATCTTCCAGAGTTCGAAAAATTACTCATATCTGAAGTGGAAGACATCGATGTGCGTTTAAAACGCATTTTTAACAAATATTTGGTTATTTTAGTATTAATGAGAAAGTTTTATTAGTGGAAAAAAAATTTAAGCAAAAGTGTAAAAATTTAAAAAAAGTACTGTAAAATTAAATTGAAATCGGATTAATTCTGTTTTCATAAAATAAAACACTCCAAAAAGATTCTGAAGGTGAAATTAAAGAATATGCTTGGACGAGGAAGTTTCTAAGTTTCATTCATAAATACGGACCTGCATTTATTTGAGAGATTAAAATTTATTGGTATGTCTTTCCTTTATTGATACGATATTGAACTTTCTACTCCAGTAAGCTGGAAAGAGGATTTTATTCTCCTTCAACTTCACGATGTACGTAATTGAGTTGCAAAGTTGAATTACTTTGTTTTTAGTACGCACGATTGTTCTTTTGTATTCTATAAAAAATTCTACTTTACTTTGATCTCTACATGAAGTAAAGGAATTTCTGGTGATTCGTATTTTTATCTCTTCTTAATGAAAAAAATTATAAACAGTTGTTGCACATAATTTTCTAGTGCCTTAATGGGTGGATCGACTTATATTCCATACACAAGCAGCTACATATACGCGTTGTAGATCGGTTTGGCTTGCAGACAGTAATACGATTTACAGAACGTACGAATACTGATGATCTGGAGAGTAAAACGATAAGGCTATAAAAATAAAACGGCCCAACTTTTTAATCTCTTGATGCTACCAGCAAGAAATAGTATAATAATAAAGCTTCAACCTACCACAACTAATTGTGTTGCAGAATTTTTGCTTGTATTAGCAAAAAAAAGAAAATTGCAACTGATATATATTTGGGTAATCTTTTATTCCTTCATTTTTGTGTGTTGCGGTTATCTTTCTTCGTTTTCATCTTTTCGCGGTTTTTTATTAGTTATCCAGATGGTATACTGTGAAAAATCAGATGATTTGTGTGTTATTTACTATGTTATTTTTTAAATTTTATAAAGTATTAACCGAGTACGTAATTTAGATTAAGATTTCATGCCTTGAATACCCTAATTTGTTTCTTCATATCGTATTAAGCCAAAAAACGCCGTTGTGTCCACATCACGACATTGGCTGTGCTGTCTAAATGTTCGGTATTTTTGATTGTAGAATACAAACGCAGGTTCGTTACTCAGCGGGAATGCATTTCGTGATGTTAGTCAACCACTGAAGACTTTTCTTTAAAATTCCCCTGACTTTTAAAGCTTTTACAGCGTCACTAACTTAGTATTAACGTGAACTTCACACGGTTTTGCTAAGTTAGCTTAAAGTTAGCAATAAACGCTGTTAGATTAACTCCGAGTGAGAAACCTGAGACTTGTTGATTGGAAACTATTTCGATTGTTTTCAAATCTAAACTCTCTCAGTAACACAGAAATTAACATAAAATATAAATAAAAAAAAGGAACATTTTCATTGCTGCTTGAATTAATTCTGTAGACGATCTTTGGTTTCCTCATGAGTTGCGTTGGTTCTTTGATCGAATTTAATGAGTTTTCTTGTTGGTTGATTGCGGTGGCGGGGTAGCGCATGAAGTGGATTAAATTGCATGACTTTTTGTATAACTTTAAAATTCTATTAATGTTTCTCAAACGTGTGGCGGCGGCAGTGTTGAACTAGAAAGTTTTAACATGTTTGTTTCCGGGATTTGAGTATCGTGACATTTGAGTATCATAAATTTTTCTATGATTGGAAATTAATTTAAATAAAATGGCAAGAACTTTTTAATTCAGTGATCTTTTCATTTTATGTATTTTTCAAGGTTTATTTTTCCCTGCCTGTATTTAAGAATGACGTAATTAAGTTTGCATTTGTGAATTTTGCCGCTTTTATGTTTCTTCCACTTTTCTACACCTTTTATGTTCTGAGAACAACCGGTACTTGCTATTTTCAGTGCTAAAAACCAGTTTATATTTTTATTACCATATAAAGAAGACAAAACAATGAATACGGCGTCGCTTCTAAGTTGCCTTCAGTTTAAAATGTGATAAAATTCGTTGTATTTGTGATAGTGCAATTAAAAAAAAAAAAGACAAATATTCAAAGAACTAAAATAATAGACTTTGCTCGGTATTGTTTTTACAATTATAAACGATTGTTTCTTTGCGTTTATTGTAGTGATTTTTATTTCTGAAGTTTCCTTTTTTTATTATTAATTTAACTGAAAAGTTTCTTTTTTGTCAGAATTCGACTCAAAGAAAATTCAATTAACGATTTAATTTCGAAGCTGCATAAAAGCTTGCAGACATTTATATTTATTTTCAATTGTCGGTGGATTGTGGATTCGAATCTATCAGCTGCTGATTTGTTATAAAAGGTAAAAGTAATGCTATATTTCGCAAAAAATGATGTCAGTATGTGAATAATTAATTATCATATTAATAATCATACTAAACCGTAAAAAGTGAAATGAAAGGCACTTGAAACCTCTTTCGGGAGTAACTAATTTGATAATATATAAAAAAAGTTATAACTATTTCCAAAAAGATTGACTGACTTTTCCAGCTGGAGAAACTTCGAGCTAAATGCTTTTCAATCCCACGATAGTTTTATCGCTTGTTGTATTTTCTTTCCAAAGCTAAATACTACTTTCTCTCCTCCCTTTTGACGCCCACCTGAAATGGAGTTGACCGAGAAAAGACTATTTCTTCCACAATCAATGCGAAACGAAACGAAGAAACGAAACAATGATAGAAACGATAATAATTGTGTAGGTAGAAATTTTGATTACATATTTTAGTGTAGCATATTTTCTTATAATGAAGGAAAACACCCGAGAGTACCAAGTTTTCGCATTAATTAATGAATAGATGAGCATAACTTCCAATTATTGGTAGGGGTTTTGAATGTATTTATTAATAATTTAATTAGTAAGTTTAAGAATTAATAAATAAATCACACACTATATAGCTTCTTGTAATAATCATCTATAGACACCCTTGAAAGTCTAGAATTTCAAGTCTGTGCTTGTGCTTTATCTAGTTGAACTTTTCGCTTTGGTCATTGATGACATCAGTCGTTTCCTCGCCTTTTTTACTTATAAAATATGCGTACACCCTGGAAATATAACACACCAGAGACCTAATAACTCACCCTACCTTCCTTGTAATACGAAAAAGTTGTATACTTTTTTTTACTATAACTTTCTGTCTACCAGTTTAGCTGTTGTTCGTCTTGCCAGCCACCCCATTCAGGTTTCTTGCATTTTTAGACGTTTCTTTGTATCGTTTTTCTTTATAGCTTTTCTTCTATTCGTCATGACCTCATTACGTCATCTCGTAAAGTAAAGCAACGACTTTTCCGATGTCATTATTTCTAGCTTGCAACAGATTTCATTAAAGTGCTATTTTTTCTCTAAATTTAGTTTTTTATCAAAAATTTAGTTACTTAATGTACACGGAAATGAAATCGTTAAAAAAATAAATATAAAATTAGATTAACTGAAACAAAAAGAAGAATGCAAACTTGTATTTCCTGCCTTTTTTAGAAGCGTGTTTTGCTTTTATTATTGGAATAAATTTTTGTTGCTTTGATTCCACTTCACTTTTATATTAAATTGGGAATAATGTGTTTAATATTATAATTATGAAATAGTAGGATTAATAAACGCATCAGCTACTCCTTTTGTTGAATACTTTTTAATAGTAAGAAAGGAACGACCTTCACACCGTTAACAATTAAAGCATTTTAAAGTCCTATATAAAGCTGCATGTGTGCTAATAATTACTTGACTATTTTAGCTGTACGTATTTGGCTTTCCCATCACGTCTTTAAGTTTAAACTTTTGAAATGACATCATTTTGAACGACATTGCGAACGTAAAAAATCCTTCGTAATTTTTGGGATGATTTCAAGCTTTTATTATCTTTTTAAGTTAATTAACTGTAATAACATAATTAACAGTCACATAATTTTAGATTGTTTCATAATAAATGTCACTAACATAGTTATTCTGGAATTAATGAAATTCCAATGTGTAAAATGAGTAAATAACTCTTAATGACCTCAAAATTTTAATTTTTTTGCTTAAAATCTTTAAACTTCATTTTATACTTCAATAAAATGCTTCAGAATTATTTTGAAATTGATAATAATTTACTTTTCATTATTTGTTAAACGGCTTTTTATATTATTTTCTCGTGATCATCGAAATTGTATGTTCTAATACAATATTAATATTTATCCAACCATTTAATTTATATACGCGGTTTCCTGTTAATTTTCAGTCTTGGAAAGTTATAGAGAAGAATTTTTAAAAAGCCAACTTTCGAGCAAAGCAAATTCCTCATTCAAAACCACACACTCAAATTGGTCTCATTAACGGCCATCGCAATGGGTCAACTCATGGTTAAGTTGGCTGAACCGCTGCAGCAATGCGGCGGCAGTGTGGTCAAGATGCTGGGAGCGAACAGGAAACGCAAACGCACCTTGGATCCCGACTCTTCCTCAGAAGAATTGGAAAATGAGTCGCTAAGGCCCAAAAAGTAAGTGGAAATGTATTTTATCACATCTGCGGAAAGGATTTTTCAACTTATTTTCTAAATTACAGAAAAAAACTCACTACCACTCAATATATCTACCAGGCACTCTTCAAAGAGCAGAAAAATTCCGATGTCGCCGTCATGGTCCTGGGCAAAGTTTGGAATTTGCACAAGGTATATCTAAGCCAGAGTCCGTACTTCTACAGCATGTTTAACGGTTCGTGGAAGGAATCCTGCCAGGATTTTGTGCACATTAAGATTTTAGATGATCGCATAACACAGAATTGTAGGTTGCTTGCTTTCCTTGAGATGTGTAATTAAATTATCCCTGAATTTGTTGTTACCTCTTCTCAAAAAAGCTCTGGATGCTGTTTTCGGTTCCATGTATTCGGATGAGATCGAAATCGATCCGAAGGAGGTGATCTCAATGTTGGCCACCGCGACTCTCTTCCAACTGGATGGTGTCATTGAAAATTGCGCCGAGGTCATGGTAGAAAATATTAACGTTGAGGTGTGACAGATTTAGAAGTTCAGTTAGCATTTGCTCGATTTGCTTATGGTTTTCGTTATTTTCAGACTGTCATCGGCTACTATGATGCTTCGTGTCAGTACGGCACGATGAGTGTTAAGAAGGCTACCTTCGAGTGGCTGGAAACGAATCTGCTTTCTATTTACACAAAACACCTACAGCTACTGCGACCAATTAGCATCGAACTAATGACTGCCCTCATTTCTAGTCCTAATTTATACGTGATGCAAACTGAGTTCTCGCTATATACAATGTTGTGTACATGGATTTATTTGCGCTTGCATCCTAACCATGATCTTGATCTTACCCCGCAAAAGCAGCAGCAAGCACAACAGCTGCAACAATCACAACAGCAGCAGTTTTACGACCCCGATTATGGTACCGATGTCGTTCAGACCTATTTTATGAATCGTACTGAGAACCGTGCCTTTCTCGCCACACCTGAGGGACGAGCGTATCTGCCGCCTTTTCAGGCTCTTCGCACGCAATATTTGACTAATCATCACATGGATTTGAAAATCATACTCAAAAGCAATATTATTCCGAAGGAGTGGCTGCACAATCATGTGCTCAGTCATTGGAGTTCAATACTGAACATAGATCACTCGCCGGAGGAAGGGTGAGTATGGAGGGTAAATCAGTTTGATTTACTAAACTAATTAAATCATAAAACTCATCCAGTAATTTTTATTTCGCCTGGAATAATTTCCAGTTGAAAATAATTGAAGTTAAAACCGAAATTAATTAAGTAGAGACTGCTTTCGACTTTTTAGCCCCCAAAATTTGGACCCTGCTGAGTTCTTTCAGAACTGTATGCGTTGTGGACGAATTATCCTGGAATCTGGCTACCAAAAGTGGCGTTGGACTGGCTTCAATTATGGTCTCGATCTCGTCCTAATTGCCGATGAACGCACCTTGAGTATACGCCGTCATCACCGTAACGAACACGAACGACTTTTAAGTCTACAAACAAAGCGACAATTTATGATCAGGTTGGTTTTTGATGTTTACCGACTGAAAATTGTTGTAAAATGACTTCTTTTCTGTCGCAACAGAGCTTCCGTTACTTCAATCAATTCACAGCGGCAGCCTATATTTACACAAAAGTCAGATGTCATTTCGTTATCTCTGGAGAAGAACCAGGAAGTGAATCTTTTGACAATAGATGCCAAAGTGGTGTATCCTCTGTTGCTATCGGTGAATTTACTGACCGTTCCACCCACCAATCAAGCTTTTAAAGCGAACACACTGAGCTGTGAGGAGGCCAACGTGACGATACCCATCTCCGAAATCGGTGCCGCCTGCGAGGAGCGTCCAACGACCCCAGAAATACCAGCAGCGACCGCCAGTGATGATTCAGCAGTTTGCCTTGCGCCTCCCACACCACCTGCAGAAGTTCCAGTGCCACGCCAACACGTACTATCACCCTACCGCCGCTCGCCTTCCAGAACCTCCATTGTGTCAACGTCATCTTCCGCGTCCAACTCGTCAGCATCATCGGTAGCATCATCGGTAGCATCGGCGGCGTTGGATATTCTCTAAGAAATCGCGCTCTTTTCGCTGAGCAAGTGTAAATAGTTTGAATGAACAAGTGTGAATCAAGAGCTTTCATTTTCCACTCTTAATCGGTCGCTGAATGTTTTGAATGCACGGGTCACTACGCACAAAAATCGTTTACAAGGAAATGGTGTAAATTTTTTTGTAAATACTTATTTCTTAAATTAGTTATTACCTTAAATTAGTTAAGGTATTACTAATACAATTCCGCTTAAATGTACTTCACAAAATAAAGATTATTTTATTTTGTGCAATAATTAATGCTTAAATAGCTAATCGTAATTTCTAATCTCGAACTAATTTACTTTATAATTTAAAAATCTTTTATATGTTGAACTAAAAAATCAAATGGTTGTCTTACTGGAGCGTTTTGTACAGTTAAAGAGTTACTAATTGTGTTGAAAAGCATATCAATATTTATGAAAAAATGCTATTAATACGCACTCAGGTGCTATTTCGCTGTTTATCATTGCAAACTTAAAACATTGAACGCTACAATTTTTGCTAAGAGGTCATTATTGAACTTTCATTCTTAACGCATTTAAAATTCCTAGAAGGAAAAAATCGCTTGCACAGAATTTAGTATTGTATTCATCGTTATCATTTTATGGTGAATAAAAGCAAATGTATCTATTTTGTATTTTTTACAAAATGACTAAATAATAAATACGAGTTTTGATTTGGATTCGAGGATAAAAACACAAAAAGTCGATTGTGATTGGCACGACGAAGAGGACGAACGATTGTCTCGACCTTAACTGTGGCTTGTGAAACAAGCAATGTTTGTAAACTTAAAATCCAGCAAACTAAAGCAGTGTTCAACTGAAGAAAGCTCTTGTTTTCACTTCGAATTGAAAATTCTCTTGTCTCAAAAAAACTTGCTGGATCTCGGTGGCTTTCTCGGCTATTTAAACTGTTTCGATCTCATTGCTATAGTTTCGCTGAAAACAGACTGTTCGGATATCGAGTCGCGCCCCTCGGAAGGCGCTCTCGGTTCTCACGTCGATTGAAGGCCGTCGTTTCTGCTGATAAAGCCTGTCTCGATGTAGATTCTTATTCTTCGATTAAGCAAAAACTTGATCACGGGTGAAGCAAAGAAATTTTCACAGCTGAAAATTTACTAAATTCAGAAGTGGTTTTTCTGCAGAGAGTTTTCGCAAAATGCAGTTTTTTTTTGTTTTAAAGTGAAAGTGAATAAATCCAAAATTTAATTATTTTCACCATGAACAAATTGAATTGTTCCACTACATACATCCTGATTAAACATTTCCTGTTTATCTTTCACATAGAATTCGAATTGCAAATCTAAAATAACTAATACTTTTAATAATAAAAAAGCTCCGGAAAATTGGTTTCGTAGACGGGTTTCTGTGGAGCTGCCGCTCCCGCGCCACCAGCCACTTGGCTATGCTGTGTTTTGATATCGCTTTGCGTGATCTGCCGTTCGATGGCCAGCGAGTTGAAGAGCTCATTAAGACGATTTTGTATGACATCGTGCTGTTACGAATTAAATAAAAGCTTTCTATTGAGTATTGAAACATTTTATTCCATTTTTGCCTACCTTCGGTTCAGTGCGTCGTATTAAATCGTCGAAATTACTTTCGCGGAATGTACGCCCGATCTGCAGCTGCTTTTCACGTTGCTCACGCTTAGCATCTTCAGTGGGTTCAGCCAGAGCTCGTTTCATGGCATCGAAATTGTATTCGGGTGCCAAAGTTTTCTGCAAATGAAGAAATATTTGCACAACGCAACATGGTGAAGGAATCAATCAACCAACCTTGGTTACTCCTGGCGAACTGCTAACGCTATCCGCATCGGCATTGTATGCCGTTAAGTCGGCCGAACTGTTGCGTTGAGCCATCTGACTGCTGGCCGATTCCACCCAGGAATGTCGATGTGCAGGATTATCCAGCAGATTCAAAGCGTAAGGAGATCCTGTTTGCAGGCGATTGAAATCCATGCCAGCATTTTGTAGATTTTCAGCCAATGCCATTTTGTCAATGAGCAGATGCGGCAAACTGATATTCAGTTTGGACTTCGTTTTCTTGGAATCCAGCAGCGGCGGCAGGAAGTAGGGAGCTTCCTCTTTGCGAGCATCAATTATTTGCTGACTATAATCGAGTAGATTATTGATGCCTGTAGCGCGCGAAATCAGAACAAGCAAAGAAAGTGCAATACTGTGCAGATTGCATTTGTGAACGAGCTGAATATCGTCGGAGGAGAGCGCTACTTGTTGAATGCTGCAAATAAGGAGAGGATGCAAATAATTTAATGAGTGAAAAGTTTAATGAGTGTTAGTTACCCCAGTATAAAAAGCAGAAACTCCTGCACGGTTTCGCTGCAAGCCATCTCAACAATCAACAGAGCAGCTGTGTTGTAGCTGGAAGTGAGGGCCTCCACACGATCTGACAACGCCATGCTGTCGATCAACGCCTGCATGATGTTCGCTCCGTACTTGTGCGTAAAAATGATGTCCGAACGTGAGGGTGGCTCTTGCGATAACGCAGGATACGGACGCACACACACCACGGACAGCACCTTCTCATTCTGATGGCGGTCGAGTAGAGCTTGAAAGATTTGCATTACAATAATGCGCGTGGGATCGTGTGGCGCGCGCGCTATCTTCAGCAGGGGCTGCAAGAAGGACGCTGGGAACGCTTTCTCGAATGAAACGGTGCTGTACTGCGTGCCAACTTTGAGCAAAGATTTCAGCAGAATATTCTGCAACATCTGATCGCTTTTGCTTTTCTTTGTGTGATCCGGCACGGTGTTCATGATGAAGAGCATGATTTCGATTTTCTGATAGTCAGGATGGTGATTGGCAAACTCGCCGAGGGCGTTAATAAGCGCCTCCTGATATTGCGATTCCTCTGGTGTAATTTCAGTGGTTGTGCTCACGCTGGTGCGCAGTTGGTTCAGCAGATTATTAATGATGTCGAGAGCCGAGGGACCAACACTTTCTCCCGCCGCAATAGCGATTATTTTGGAAAGCACCACCGCCAGGGAGGTGCGTGTATTGGGTGCGGATTTGAAATTATTATCCAAATGCTGCATCAGCGTTTCCACCACCGTATACGAGTATTGAGGTTGTATGGAAATCATAACAATGCGGAAGGTGTGAATGGCAAAGGTATTGGGTACCCAGAGATTATGGCTGTCCAAGTGACTGAAAGGAGAGAGAAGAGCACTTTGGAACTTTCATTTTCCTATGATAGCGAAAACCTACGTTAGCAAAGGCTTCAGAACACTTAATATGTGACCGAAAGAGGCGCGTCCCACCAACTCTCGTAGCACCTCTTCAGCCAGAGCAGGTGGAGTGTTATTGCTGGCATCCTCTACAGGTGTTAAATCACCGGACTTGTATAGAAAAACAAAGTTAACGTTAAAAAACAGTTCCCCAAAAATTTTACGCTTACAACAATGAAAATACTCCGGATATAAAATAAGAAACTTTACAATTATAAACTTAAATACACATTTAAATAGAAGCATTTAAAAAAATTACCCTTGTTAGTTTTTTCTTCGCAAAAATAACGTTTACGGAAAACTTAATTCAAATAAAATATAAAAAATGTAAAAAATTGTTATAAAGATAAAAAGTCAATTAAAGTTTTTTTTACACACTTGCATATTGAAGAGTAAAGAGGGGACAATTTTTTCCATATGCTGCTTCTCCCAAATATTTTCCACCAAATCGTCCGACACCGTTTTGCGTATAACACCCTGTAAACCCTTGATGCCCGCCAAGCGTATGCTATCGCGTAGCTCGATGTTATCGTGGTTGCCATGGCACATCGATGAGAACTTCGAGATGAAGAAATCGTAGCGGCGATGGTAGGAAGGCGTATCTTCATTGATATTGGCAAATTTCACAAACTAAATATAAATATAAATGTAAATTAAGCTGTCTAATTTCCCTCCTGCCATACCGAGTTTGTTGCCATAATTTGCAAGTTGGGATTCGAATCCTCTAGCAGCTTCTGTACCATGCGCAGAAACGATTCCACAAACAAATTCAAAGTGGTTTGAGCGTGACAAGCCTGCAGCAGCAAATCCATGGCCTCCATAGCAATTTCAACTAATCTGCCAGTCAAATTTAAGTCATAAAAATAAGCAACAGAAACGGGCGTGGAATTCTGAACCCCACTTACTTGTAACGTTTGCGATTGATGTCCTTGGTCGCCTTCTGATACAAATACTCGCCGATGCGATCCAGCTTATCGGGTGAGCTCAGTGAATAGAAGGTCAACTTCTCCATGTTGGACTTCACCAAACCATCCTCAGGATTCACTGGGAATATATTGTCCACCAGACGTTTATAGCGCGGTCTCAAAGCAGAGCAGCACCCACAGCAACCTGAAAGGCAGAAACACAAGCAGTGTTCTTGAAAGGGACCTGGCGAAGTCTTCAGCAGCTGGCGCATGCAACGATAGCTTAGCATGTCGTCTACTGAAGCAACTGAATTGAAGGTGAGGAAAAAGCAGAGCTTGACGTGATAGCGATGGTCGCGGTTGGCCTCGAACAACTTTGATGAAGCATGCAAGATACTTCAGTACTTGCGTGCAATTTAGTTATCTCGCTACCGAAAAGTTTGCGGTCTTGCTTGACCAGTAAACGATCCAGTAGCACTCATCCACTTCCTTGTCATATTTTTCACCACTGAATCCTAATTCACTTCTGTTGAGGCCTCTTTGCATTTCACTATCTTTCTTACCAGACATGTTTGCGGAGTTATTCTTATATTTATCGCGTTTCTCTGCTTTTAAGATAAGAAAAAATCTAACTTTTCCAAATTGAAAAGTTTCGTCATCACCAAGCAAAACACCGTGAATGGAAACCAACAACAACAAAGTCAAAACATCAGAGCTGTCAGCCGACAGTGTTGTTGAGCGTAATGAAATGCAGTGTTGTTAACTGATGAATTTGATGTCTCTGTTAAGCATTAACAGAGGAAGCAGATGGGTTAACGAAGAAATTACGAATAAATTCACGCTCGTAAATAACTACCACAAACTAGATTTATAAACAAATATTCAGTAAGATAATATATAAATATGTAAGCATAACAAAAGGAGTATAATAAAAAGATAAAAAAATAATGTCCTTTTTTTATTTTATTCAATATACACTACACGGGGTATTTAAAAATGTATTTTTATTTAAGTAATTATTTTTCTGATTAATTTTGATTCTTATTTTTGAGCAGTAATAACACTGATTTTCTAATTTTTATTGTTAAAATCGAGCAAAAATAAACATTCTATTGCGATTTAACATTTTTAAATGTCATAATCAATACTTAATTTGCAGTATTAAAAAAATAAAAAATTTCTTACAGTTTGGATCCGTACATTTCTGCACAAAAGTGTCGAAGAACTCAGGCAACTCTACAGGTTCAAAACAGCAGCGGATTAAAGCCATTTCTTCGTTCTTGTAAAAAGAAGACAATTTAAATCCTCCCACACAGATACCTACATTCACGAACAATTTTAACCGGATGCTGGATGTAGAATGGTAAGTAGATGTTGTTGTTGGGGGGATGCTGGCAGCGATGACCTTGAACTAGTTAAAAGACAATAAAAGCTAAAATCAGAAAAATCGAAGAGAGAAAAGGAAAACCGAGATTTTAGAAAAGAAAAATCAAGATTTAGTAATTTTGTTGTAATGGAATTCTTTTGAAGTTGCAGTTTTTATTTGTTTTTAAAATCTTTCATTTAAATTTATTGTTTTTAATCACTTGCAAGCCTTTTGGAAAATTTTCCCTTGTTTGGTTTTTTCCTACTATTTTCTTACGCTTTTTCGTTTCTTTTTTTCTCCCCCACATTTGCGGGAAGAAAAGCTTTTCTTGAAACAGGAGGAAGAAATATTCTTCACATTCTGGAGGACGAATGAGCATAAAACGAGAAAAATTTTCCGAACTGAGTTTCTGATTTTTAATTGTAATAAATGTGTATCTCAAATAAATGAAGCGAATTACTTTTTATTCAATAATATTATTTTTATAAGCTTTTATACTTAAAAAATCCACTCGAGTAACATAAAGTTTACATAATCATCATTCATTCACTTGTTCAGCTAATGGATTTGCGAAAATCCGTTTTTATTTTGAACTACCCAACACTAAAAGCTTTTTACTACTAAAACACTTAATTTCATCGTCATCGTCATATAATTTAAGTCACTGTTATGTTTGGGAAATTAATTCTGACACCAAATTTAGTTCAATCCGAGCAAGAAATCACTAAAATTGCTTCCATTTAGTTAGCAATCATGTGTGTAACTAAACCTGCATTTTGTGCAACGACATCTTCACTTGCAAGGTTTCCTCTTCAGGAATTCGGCGCGCGAAAGCTCTCTGCACGCCCTTTCTACGGAGCTTTTGGCTGTCTTTTGTCAATGAATTGAAGACGTTTGTTGTTGTTGAACGAAGGGTGGTTTTCGGTGAAAAATAAGGGATGTTTACCACTTATTCTCAAAGCTTTTTCCCCTTTTAAAATTGCGTTTATTGTGTTCACAAAAGCTTTAAGCTATCGAAAGCTTCGCAGAATCAGCTGATTGAATGCAAATTTCATCGTTGCAGTTAATAATAATATTCATTGAAAATAATATAGTTTAAAAAATATAGTTTCAAGAAGTTCTAAGTTTAAAGTATCAATAATATTAAGTCAATTTAAATAAAATAAATAAAATAATATTCAAAAGATAGCTAGAAACAAACAATTTAGAAAAATTAAAAATATCATAGAATTTTATTAGATTTTTCAAAAATTCATTTTTAACTCACAAAACTTAAATTCTTCCAGCTGTGAGTCACGCACGCAAGTCATTTTCATTATTTTCCGCCTCTCCCTTCTCACTCTTTCTCGCACCCAGGAAACAAACAAAAAATTTACGTAATGTTGTCGCGTCGTGCATTTGCCAAAATAATATATAAATAAAATTTATTGAAATCGCATAAAACGAAAAAGAAAAGAAAAAAAAGAAACTTCATAACTAGATAGACAAACTTAACTAGTTTCTTGCCGTACGCTGCTTCTGCAGCGAGTTGCCGCTGTTGCACTGCGAGCGAGATTCGAGCCCGATAAGCTTAAAAGTGGGAGCTCAATTTTAGCCATCAATGAATGAACCAGCCCACGGCTTACTTGTTGCTGTGCCGCTAATATCACTGCAAATGCAAGAGGAGAAAAACTGAATGTTTTTAACAAAAAACTCGCATTAAACCAGAAACTAAACACTTGGAAGGAAAAACTGGATTCCAAGTTAGAAGCAATAGGAAAACTTAACAAAAATTGTTGATAACAAGCACAGAGGAAAATAAAACAAAAATTATATAAAAACAGAAAGAGAGACGTAAGAAGAAGAAGAAGAAGAATAAGAAGAGAAAAAAGTCCTTTTATCAGCCACTTTAATCACTATAAAATCAAAACAAGCTTTCGAAGCCTGCGACTTTTATAGAGTGGCAACTAATTAAGTAGGTTAGTTGAATTTTGACCATAAATTAGTTGAAGGCAAGAGTTACGTAACGAAACAACACAAAAACGAAAAATAAACGGACAAAACTTTTGTATAATTTTGAATTTAAGTAAATGTTTTCTTTTCCTTCGCTGTTTTCACTTTTTAAGTTTGAACATTCGAATGTCGAGTGAATCCTGCTCGGTATCTCTGTTAACCGTTCATCCAGGGTTGCCACCCTACAATGATAAAGAGGAACATCAAAATGGCACAAGAGACGGGGAGAGAGGTGAGACATGAGGGTGTGTCAGAAATTTATAATTCTTTTAATACTTTCACGATCTGTAATAACAAAAAACACCACCACAGTAATTTCAAAACACTTTGCAATAAATTCCAACACGTTTTCCATGCATGCTTTTCCATCTTTTTATGGGGAAAAACAAAAAGTAAACAAAACAAAAGTCAAAAATTATGCACAGTGAATTTATGCAGAAACGAACTTCTTTCTGCATCATAAATTTCTGCTTTGCATAATCTGCCGTTTGTTGTTATTGTTGTTCTTTAACCACTGCCTCGGCTTGCCGGCGGGAATTATGATAAAAATTAAAATACTCAATAAATACGAGGAGAAAAGTATTACATCAGATAAAATGAAATAAAATGTAATAAAATCAAGAAAAATATAATAAAATAAAATGAAATAAAGTAAAGTAATATAGAATAGAATAAAGTAAAGTAAAATAAAGTAAAGTAAAGATTTATTCATATATTAAATAGTTTAAATAATATAATATAAAATAAAGCAAAACAAACATTTCAACCGCAGCCCACTTCATTTCAGATGCAAATATCAGGCACAACGACTTCCTTTTCGGTTCGCCCGCTGCCGCGTTGCCTTCTCCGCAGCTGCTTCACTCCCCGTCCAGGCCGACTTCTGCCCACCCGGCCTCTGCAAGGAAGTTGCATCCACACAAAACGTTTCCGAATTCAAACCGCAACGGTAGTTTTCCTACACGGAACGCTTTTATTGCTGCTGCTGCTGCTGCGTCGATGATTGCCATCTTTGGTTGTAATTTTTGAATTGGCAACGGTTTGGCGGCTCCTCGGCCGTCCATTAGAACAGCAGAGCCTCCAATAAACGTTGAGCGCGAACATGAGTGGCGACTGGGCAAAAGAACCCCCGCGAGAATCGAAAATTGGATCGCCTCGCGCCTCGTGTGTCCGTCAGCCCGCATGAATGGCGACCCACCGGCCGCGGCCGGGTGGTGGCAGCGCCTAATCGCCTACTTTAGTAATTTTGCGATTCGTTTCTGGAATTCCGCGATCCAGCCGAGAGTCGTGTTTCCGGCTTCTCATTGCTGCGGCTTGCGCGCGTGTGTGCGAGCGACTGCACCTGGAACTGGTTTGCGAACCTTCGCTGTCCACCGGATCGCAGAGCGGTTCATTGGATCGGATGGTATCGCGAGTAACCGACCGGAGTGATCATTTCACGCTTTCAGTTAATAAATTGTTTCTTTCTTCTCAAGTCGTGCTTCAGTTTTTGTTCTGCCTGAATTAGCAAAGCGTTTGCGAAATTTATTGAATGTGGAATTTTCTTCGCTATGTGAGATGTGAGTGTGTGATGAAGTTGCAAGTAAGCGGCTGAGCGATACAGACATCGCAACACGAAACACGAAGGCGGTGTGAGGTGAGAATAAATAATACGAGAATTTATGGTAATTCGATCGAGGTATCGAAATGGAGTCAGAAGGTCGCTGAAATCGACATTTTCACAGATTACTCAACTCTTTCTGTGGCCGTTGTTGTGACTATACTACTTAAAATTAATAAAAACGCCTGCAAAACGCCTTCTTTATGTCAGTTCTGAAAGCTTCTGAAGTTCTCAAGCTCCGTACTGAAAACTACATTCTGAAAGTTCCTTTCTAAGAACTTTTTTATAAAAGGGCTTTTGTAGAAAAGCTCTTCGAAAGGAACTTTCATGTACTCATATACTTCCATGAAATCCAAGTTCTGGATGAAAATGATAAAAGTTTAATAAAAGACCGAGAGATGCTCGATCTTTTAAAACAAAAATTAGAACCGAGAAGGCAATTCTTTACATTTGACCCAAAGCGGGGCCAACAGTCTCAGAAGGCTTGAGTACTCATACACTCAACTTTGTGTTGGCTTTCTCGCTCATATACTTCCATGAAATCCAAGTTCTGGATGAAAATGATAAAAGTTTAATAAAAGACCAAGAGATGCTCGATCTTTTAAAACAAAAATTAGAACCGAGAAGGCAATTCTTTACATTTGACCCAAAGCGGGGCCAACAGTCTCAGAAGGCTTGAGTACTCATACACTCAACTTTGTGTTGGCTTTCTCGCTGATATACTTCCATGAAATCCAAGTTCTGGATGAAAATGATAAAAGTTTAATAAAAGACCAAGAGATGCTCGATCTTTTAAAACAAAAATTAGAACCGAGAAGGCAATTCTTTACATTTGACCCAGAGGGGGCCCAATAGTCTCAGAAGGCATGAGTACTCATACACTCAACTTTGTGTTGGCTTTCTCGCTGATATACTTCCATGAAATCCAAGTTCTGGATGAAAATGATAAAAGTTTAATAAAAGACCAAGAGATGCTCGATCTTTTAAAACAAAAATTAGAACCGAGAAGGCAATTCTTTACATTTGACGCAGAGGGGGCCCAATAGTCTCAGAAGGCATGAGTACTCATACACTCAACTTTGTGTTGGCTTTCTCGCTCATATACTTCCATGAAATCCAAGTTCTGGATGAAAATGATAAAAGTTTAATAAAAGACCAAGAGATGCTCGATCTTTTAAAACAAAAATTAGAACCGAGAAGGCAATTCTTTACATTTGACCCAGAGGGGGCCCAATAGTCTCAGAAGGCATGAGTACTCATACACTCAACTTTGTGTTGGCTTTCTCGCTGATATACTTCCATGAAATCCAAGTTCTGGATGAAAATGATAAAAGTTTAATAAAAGACCAAGAGATGCTCGATCTTTTAAAACAAAAATTAGAACCGAGAAGGCAATTCTTTACATTTGACCCAAAGCGGGGCCAATAGTCTCAGAAGGCATAAGAGACTCATACACTCAACTTTGTGTTGGCTTTCTTGCTTATATACTTCCATGAAATCCAAGTTCTGGATGAAAATGATAAAAGTTTAATAAAAGACCAAGAGATGCTCGATCTTTTAAAACAAAAATTAGAACCGAGAAGGCAATTCTTTACATTTGACCCAGAGGGGGCCCAATAGTCTCAGAAGGCATGAGTACTCATACACTCAACTTTGTGTTGGCTTTCTCGCTGATATACTTCCATGAAATCCAAGTTCTGGATGAAAATGATAAAAGTTTAATAAAAGAACAAGAGATGCTCGATCTTTTAAAACAAAAATTAGAACCGAGAAGGCAATTCTTTACATTTGACCCAGAGGGGGCCCAATAGTCTCAGAAGGCATGAGTACTCATACACTCAACTTTGTGTTGGCTTTCTCGCTGATATACTTCCATGAAATCCAAGTTCTGGATGAAAATGATAAAAGTTTAATAAAAGAACAAGAGATGCTCGATCTTTTAAAACAAAAATTAGAACCGAGAAGGCAATTCTTTACATTTGACCCAGAGGGGGCCCAATAGTCTCAGAAGGCATGAGTACTCATACACTCAACTTTGTGTTGGCTTTCTCGCTGATATACTTCCATGAAATCCAAGTTCTGGATGAAAATGATAAAAGTTTAATAAAAGACCAAGAGATGCTCGATCTTTTAAAACAAAAATTAGAACCGAGAAGGCAATTCTTTACATTTGACCCAGAGGGGGCCAATAGTCTCAGAAATCATGAGAGACTCATACACTCAACTTTGTGTTGGCTTTCTCGCTGATATACTTCCATGAAATCCAAGTTCTGGATGAAAATGATAAAAGTTTAATAAAAGACCAAGAGATGCTCGATCTTTTAAAACAAAAATTATAACCGAGAAGGCAATTCTTTACATTTGACCCAAAGCGGGGCCAATAGTCTCAGAAGGCATAAGACACTCATACACTCAACTTTGTGTTGGCTTTCTTGCTTATATACTTCCATGAAATCCAAGTTCTGGATGAAAATGATAAAAGTTTAATAAAAGACCAAGAGATGCTCGATCTTTTAAAACAAAAATTAGAACCGAGAAGGCAATTCTTTACATTTGACCCAGAGGGGGGCCAATAGTCTCAGAAATCATGAGAGACTCATACACTCAACTTTGTGTTGGCTTTCTCGCTGATATACTTCCATGAAATCCAAGTTCTGGATGAAAATGATAAAAGTTTAATAAAAGACCAAGAGATGCTCGATCTTTTAAAACAAAAATTAGAACCGAGAAGGCAATTCTTTACATTTGACCCAAAGCGGGGCCAATAGTCTCAGAAGGCATAAGAGACTCATACACTCAACTTTGTGTTGGCTTTCTTGCTTATATACTTCCATGAAATCCAAGTTCTGGATGAAAATGATAAAAGTTTAATAAAAGAACAAGAGATGCTCGATCTTTTAAAACAAAAATTAGAACCGAGAAGGCAATTCTTTACATTTGACGCAGAGGGGGCCAATAGTCTCAGAAGGCATAAGAGACTCATACACTCAACTTTGTGTTGGCTTTCTTGCTTATATACTTCCATGAAATCCAAGTTCTGGATGAAAATGATAAAAGTTTAATAAAAGACCAAGAGATGCTCGATCTTTTAAAACAAAAATTAGAACCGAGAAGGCAATTCTTTACATTTGACCCAGAGGGGGCCCAATAGTCTCAGAAGGCATGAGTACTCATACACTCAACTTTGTGTTGGCTTTCTCGCTGATATACTTCCATGAAATCCAAGTTCTGGATGAAAATGATAAAAGTTTAATAAAAGACCAAGAGATGCTCGATCTTTTAAAACAAAAATTAGAACCGAGAAGGCAATTCTTTACATTTGACCCAGAGGGGGGCCAATAGTCTCAGAAATCATGAGAGACTCATACACTCAACTTTGTGTTGGCTTTCTCGCTGATATACTTCCATGAAATCCAAGTTCTGGATGAAAATGATAAAAGTTTAATAAAAGACCAAGAGATGCTCGATCTTTTAAAACAAAAATTAGAACCGAGAAGGCAATTCTTTACATTTGACCCAGAGGGGGCCCAACGGTCTCAGAAGGCATGAGTACTCATACACTCAACTTTGTGTTGGCTTTCTCGCTGATATACTTCCATGAAATCCAAGTTCTGGATGAAAATGATAAAAGTTTAATAAAATACCAAGAGATGCTCGATCTTTTAAAACAAAAATTAGAACCGAGAAGGCAATTCTTTACATTTGACCCAGAGGGGGGCCAATAGTCTCAGAAATCATGAGAGACTCATACACTCAACTTTGTGTTGGCTTTCTCGCTGATATACTTCCATGAAATCCAAGTTCTGGATGAAAATGATAAAAGCTTAATAAAAGACCAAGAGATGCTCGATCTTTTAAAACAAAAATTATAACCGAGAAGGCAATTCTTTACATTTGACCCAAAGCGGGGCCAATAGTCTCAGAAGGCATAAGACACTCATACACTCAACTTTGTGTTGGCTTTCTTGCTTATATACTTCCATGAAATCCAAGTTCTGGATGAAAATGATAAAAGTTTAATAAAAGAACAAGAGATGCTCGATCTTTTAAAACAAAAATTAGAACCGAGAAGGCAATTCTTTACATTTGACCCAAAGCGGGGCCAATAGTCTCAGAAGGCATAAGAGACTCATACACTCAACTTTGTGTTGGCTTTCTTGCTTATATACTTCCATGAAATCCAAGTTCTGGATGAAAATGATAAAAGTTTAATAAAAGACCAAGAGATGCTCGATCTTTTAAAACAAAAATTAGAACCGAGAAGGCAATTCTTTACATTTGACCCAAAGCGGGGCCAATAGTCTCAGAAGGCATAAGAGACTCATACACTCAACTTTGTGTTGGCTTTCTTGCTTATATACTTCCATGAAATCCAAGTTCTGGATGAAAATGATAAAAGTTTAATAAAAGAACAAGAGATGCTCGATCTTTTAAAACAAACATTAGAACCGAGAAGGCAATTCTTTACATTTGACCCAGAGGGGGCCAATAGTCTCAGAAGGCATAAGAGACTCATACACTCAACTTTGTGTTGGCTTTCTTGCTTATATACTTCCATGAAATCCAAGTTCTGGATGAAAATGATAAAAGTTTAATAAAAGACCAAGAGATGCTCGATCTTTTAAAACAAAAATTAGAACCGAGAAGGCAATTCTTTACATTTGACCCAGAGGGGGTCCAATAGTCTCAGAAATCATGAGAGACTCATACACTCAACTTTGTGTTGGCTTTCTCGCTTATATACTTCCGTGAAATCCAAGTTCTGGATGAAAATGATAAAAGTTTAATAAAAGACCAAGAGATGCTCGATCTTTTAAAACAAAAATTAGAACCGAGAAGGCAATTCTTTACATTTGACCCAGAGGGGGTCCAATAGTCTCAGAAATCATGAGAGACTCATACACTCAACTTTGTGTTGGCTTTCTTGCTTATATACTTCCATGAAATCCAAGTTCTGGGTGAAAATGATAAAAGTTTAATAAAAGAACAAGAGATGCTCGATCTTTTAAAACAAAAATTAGAACCGAGAAGGCAATTCTTTACATTTGACGCAGAGGGGGCCAATAGTCTCAGAAGGCATAAGAGACTCATACACTCAACTTTGTGTTGGCTTTCTTGCTTATATACTTCCATGAAATCCAAGTTCTGGATGAAAATGATAAAAGTTTAATAAAAGACCAAGAGATGCTCGATCTTTTAAAACAAAAATTAGAACCGAGAAGGCAATTCTTTACATTTGACCCAGAGGGGGCCCAATAGTCTCAGAAGGCATGAGTACTCATACACTCAACTTTGTGTTGGCTTTCTCGCTGATATACTTCCATGAAATCCAAGTTCTGGATGAAAATGATAAAAGTTTAATAAAAGACCAAGAGATGCTCGATCTTTTAAAACAAAAATTAGAACCGAGAAGGCAATTCTTTACATTTGACCCAGAGGGGGTCCAATAGTCTCAGAAATCATGAGAGACTCATACACTCAACTTTGTGTTGGCTTTCTCGCTTATATACTTCCATGAAATCCAAGTTCTGGGTGAAAATGATAAAAGTTTAATAAAAGAACAAGAGATGCTCGATCTTTTAAAACAAAAATTAGAACCGAGAAGGCAATTCTTTACATTTGACGCAGAGGGGGCCAATAGTCTCAGAAGGCATAAGAGACTCATACACTCAACTTTGTGTTGGCTTTCTTGCTTATATACTTCCATGAAATCCAAGTTCTGGATGAAAATGATAAAAGTTTAATAAAAGACCAAGAGATGCTCGATCTTTTAAAACAAAAATTAGAACCGAGAAGGCAATTCTTTACATTTGACCCAGAGGGGGCCCAATAGTCTCAGAAGGCATGAGTACTCATACACTCAACTTTGTGTTGGCTTTCTCGCTGATATACTTCCATGAAATCCAAGTTCTGGATGAAAATGATAAAAGTTTAATAAAAGACCAAGAGATGCTCGATCTTTTAAAACAAAAATTAGAACCGAGAAGGCAATTCTTTACATTTGACCCAGAGGGGGTCCAATAGTCTCAGAAATCATGAGAGACTCATACACTCAACTTTGTGTTGGCTTTCTTGCTTATATACTTCCATGAAATCCAAGTTCTGGGTGAAAATGATAAAAGTTTAATAAAAGAACAAGAGATGCTCGATCTTTTAAAACAAAAATTAGAACCGAGAAGGCAATTCTTTACATTTGACGCAGAGGGGGCCAATAGTCTCAGAAGGCATAAGAGACTCATACACTCAACTTTGTGTTGGCTTTCTTGCTTATATACTTCCATGAAATCCAAGTTCTGGATGAAAATGATAAAAGTTTAATAAAAGACCAAGAGATGCTCGATCTTTTAAAACAAAAATTAGAACCGAGAAGGCAATTCTTTACATTTGACCCAGAGGGGGCCCAATAGTCTCAGAAGGCATGAGTACTCATACACTCAACTTTGTGTTGGCTTTCTCGCTGATATACTTCCATGAAATCCAAGTTCTGGATGAAAATGATAAAAGTTTAATAAAAGACCAAGAGATGCTCGATCTTTTAAAACAAAAATTAGAACCGAGAAGGCAATTCTTTACATTTGACCCAGAGGGGGCCAATAGTCTCAGAAGGCATGAGTACTCATACACTCAACTTTGTGTTGGCTTTCTCGCTGATATACTTCCATGAAATCCAAGTTCTGGATGAAAATGATAAAAGTTTAATAAAAGACCAAGAGATGCTCGATCTTTTAAAACAAAAATTAGAACCGAGAAGGCAATTCTTTACATTTGACCCAGAGGGGGGCCAATAGTCTCAGAAATCATGAGAGACTCATACACTCAACTTTGTGTTGGCTTTCTCGCTGATATACTTCCATGAAATCCAAGTTCTGGATGAAAATGATAAAAGTTTAATAAAAGACCAAGAGATGCTCGATCTTTTAAAACAAAAATTAGAACCGAGAAGGCAATTCTTTACATTTGACCCAGAGGGGGCCCAACGGTCTCAGAAGGCATGAGTACTCATACACTCAACTTTGTGTTGGCTTTCTCACTGATATACTTCCATGAAATCCAAGTTCTGGATGAAAATGATAAAAGTTTAATAAAAGACCAAGAGATGCTCGATCTTTTAAAACAAAAATTAGAACCGAGAAGGCAATTCTTTACATTTGACCCAGAGGGGGGCCAATAGTCTCAGAAATCATGAGAGACTCATACACTCAACTTTGTGTTGGCTTTCTCGCTGATATACTTCCATGAAATCCAAGTTCTGGATGAAAATGATAAAAGTTTAATAAAAGACCAAGAGATGCTCGATCTTTTAAAACAAAAATTATAACCGAGAAGGCAATTCTTTACATTTGACCCAAAGCGGGGCCAATAGTCTCAGAAGGCATAAGACACTCATACACTCAACTTTGTGTTGGCTTTCTTGCTTATATACTTCCATGAAATCCAAGTTCTGGATGAAAATGATAAAAGTTTAATAAAAGAACAAGAGATGCTCGATCTTTTAAAACAAAAATTAGAACCGAGAAGGCAATTCTTTACATTTGACGCAGAGGGGGCCAATAGTCTCAGAAGGCATAAGAGACTCATACACTCAACTTTGTGTTGGCTTTCTTGCTTATATACTTCCATGAAATCCAAGTTCTGGATGAAAATGATAAAAGTTTAATAAAAGAACAAGAGATGCTCGATCTTTTAAAACAAACATTAGAACCGAGAAGGCAATTCTTTACATTTGACCCAAAGCGGGGCCAATAGTCTCAGAAGGCATAAGAGACTCATACACTCAACTTTGTGTTGGCTTTCTTGCTTATATACTTCCATGAAATCCAAGTTCTGGATGAAAATGATAAAAGTTTAATAAAAGAACAAGAGATGCTCGATCTTTTAAAACAAACATTAGAACCGAGAAGGCAATTCTTTACATTTGACCCAGAGGGGGCCCAATAGTCTCAGAAGGCATGAGTACTCATACACTCAACTTTGTGTTGGCTTTCTCGCTGATATACTTCCATGAAATCCAAGTTCTGGATGAAAATGATAAAAGTTTAATAAAAGACCAAGAGATGCTCGATCTTTTAAAACAAAAATTAGAACCGAGAAGGCAATTCTTTACATTTGACCCAGAGGGGGTCCAATAGTCTCAGAAATCATGAGAGACTCATACACTCAACTTTGTGTTGGCTTTCTTGCTTATATACTTCCATGAAATCCAAGTTCTGGATGAAAATGATAAAAGTTTAATAAAAGAACAAGAGATGCTCGATCTTTTAAAACAAAAATTAGAACCGAGAAGGCAATTCTTTACATTTGACCCAGAGGGGGCCCAATAGTCTCAGAAGGCATGAGTACTCATACACTCAACTTTGTGTTGGCTTTCTCGCTGATATACTTCCATGAAATCCAAGTTCTGGATGAAAATGATAAAAGTTTAATAAAAGACCAAGAGATGCTCGATCTTTTAAAACAAAAATTAGAACCGAGAAGGCAATTCTTTACATTTGACCCAGAGGGGGCCCAATAGTCTCAGAAGGCATGAGTACTCATACACTCAACTTTGTGTTGGCTTTCTCGCTGATATACTTCCATGAAATCCAAGTTCTGGATGAAAATGATAAAAGTTTAATAAAAGACCAAGAGATGCTCGATCTTTTAAAACAAAAATTAGAACCGAGAAGGCAATTCTTTACATTTGACCCAGAGGGGGTCCAATAGTCTCAGAAATCATGAGAGACTCATACACTCAACTTTGTGTTGGCTTTCTCGCTTATATACTTCCATGAAATCCAAGTTCTGGATGAAAATGATAAAAGTTTAATAAAAGACCAAGAGATGCTCGATCTTTTAAAACAAAAATTAGAACCGAGAAGGCAATTCTTTACATTTGACCCAGAGGGGGCCCAATAGTCTCAGAAGGCATGAGTACTCATACACTCAACTTTGTGTTGGCTTTCTCGCTGATATACTTCCATGAAATCCAAGTTCTGGATGAAAATGATAAAAGTTTAATAAAAGACCAAGAGATGCTCGATCTTTTAAAACAAAAATTAGAACCGAGAAGGCAATTCTTTACATTTGACCCAGAGGGGGTCCAATAGTCTCAGAAATCATGAGAGACTCATACACTCAACTTTGTGTTGGCTTTCTTGCTTATATACTTCCATGAAATCCAAGTTCTGGATGAAAATGATAAAAGTTTAATAAAAGACCAAGAGATGCTCGATCTTTTAAAACAAAAATTAGAACCGAGAAGGCAATTCTTTACATTTGACGCAGAGGGGGCCAATAGTCTCAGAAGGCATAAGAGACTCATACACTCAACTTTGTGTTGGCTTTCTTGCTTATATACTTCCATGAAATCCAAGTTCTGGATGAAAATGATAAAAGTTTAATAAAAGACCAAGAGATGCTCGATCTTTTAAAACAAAAATTAGAACCGAGAAGGCAATTCTTTACATTTGACCCAGAGGGGGTCCAATAGTCTCAGAAATCATGAGAGACTCATACACTCAACTTTGTGTTGGCTTTCTCGCTGATATACTTCCATGAAATCCAAGTTCTGGATGAAAATGATAAAAGTTTAATAAAAGACCAAGAGATGCTCGATCTTTTAAAACAAAAATTAGAACCGAGAAGGCAATTCTTTACATTTGACCCAGAGGGGGTCCAATAGTCTCAGAAATCATGAGAGACTCATACACTCAACTTTGTGTTGGCTTTCTTGCTTATATACTTCCATGAAATCCAAGTTCTGGATGAAAATGATAAAAGTTTAATAAAAGAACAAGAGATGCTCGATCTTTTAAAACAAAAATTAGAACCGAGAAGGCAATTCTTTACATTTGACGCAGAGGGGGCCAATAGTCTCAGAAGGAATAAGAGACTCATACACTCAACTTTGTGTTGGCTTTCTTGCTTATATACTTCCATGAAATCCAAGTTCTGGATGAAAATGATAAAAGTTTAATAAAAGACCAAGAGATGCTCGATCTTTTAAAACAAAAATTAGAACCGAGAAGGCAATTCTTTACATTTGACCCAGAGGGGGCCCAATAGTCTCAGAAGGCATGAGTACTCATACACTCAACTTTGTGTTGGCTTTCTCGCTGATATACTTCCATGAAATCCAAGTTCTGGATGAAAATGATAAAAGTTTAATAAAAGACCAAGAGATGCTCGATCTTTTAAAACAAAAATTAGAACCGAGAAGGCAATTCTTTACATTTGACCCAGAGGGGGTCCAATAGTCTCAGAAATCATGAGAGACTCATACACTCAACTTTGTGTTGGCTTTCTCGCTTATATACTTCCATGAAATCCAAGTTCTGGATGAAAATGATAAAAGTTTAATAAAAGACCAAGAGATGCTCGATCTTTTAAAACAAAAATTAGAACCGAGAAGGCAATTCTTTACATTTGACCCAGAGGGGGCCCAATAGTCTCAGAAGGCATGAGTACTCATACACTCAACTTTGTGTTGGCTTTCTCGCTGATATACTTCCATGAAATCCAAGTTCTGGATGAAAATGATAAAAGTTTAATAAAAGACCAAGAGATGCTCGATCTTTTAAAACAAAAATTAGAACCGAGAAGGCAATTCTTTACATTTGACCCAGAGGGGGTCCAATAGTCTCAGAAATCATGAGAGACTCATACACTCAACTTTGTGTTGGCTTTCTTGCTTATATACTTCCATGAAATCCAAGTTCTGGATGAAAATGATAAAAGTTTAATAAAAGAACAAGAGATGCTCGATCTTTTAAAACAAAAATTAGAACCGAGAAGGCAATTCTTTACATTTGACGCAGAGGGGGCCAATAGTCTCAGAAGGCATAAGAGACTCATACACTCAACTTTGTGTTGGCTTTCTTGCTTATATACTTCCATGAAATCCAAGTTCTGGATGAAAATGATAAAAGTTTAATAAAAGACCAAGAGATGCTCGATCTTTTAAAACAAAAATTAGAACCGAGAAGGCAATTCTTTACATTTGACCCAGAGGGGGTCCAATAGTCTCAGAAATCATGAGAGACTCATACACTCAACTTTGTGTTGGCTTTCTCGCTGATATACTTCCATGAAATCCAAGTTCTGGATGAAAATGATAAAAGTTTAATAAAAGACCAAGAGATGCTCGATCTTTTAAAACAAAAATTAGAACCGAGAAGGCAATTCTTTACATTTGACCCAGAGGGGGTCCAATAGTCTCAGAAATCATGAGAGACTCATACACTCAACTTTGTGTTGGCTTTCTTGCTTATATACTTCCATGAAATCCAAGTTCTGGATGAAAATGATAAAAGTTTAATAAAAGACCAAGAGATGCTCGATCTTTTAAAACAAAAATTAGAACCGAGAAGGCAATTCTTTACATTTGACGCAGAGGGGGCCAATAGTCTCAGAAGGAATAAGAGACTCATACACTCAACTTTGTGTTGGCTTTCTTGCTTATATACTTCCATGAAATCCAAGTTCTGGATGAAAATGATAAAAGTTTAATAAAAGACCAAGAGATGCTCGATCTTTTAAAACAAAAATTAGAACCGAGAAGGCAATTCTTTACATTTGACCCAGAGGGGGCCCAATAGTCTCAGAAGGCATGAGTACTCATACACTCAACTTTGTGTTGGCTTTCTCGCTGATATACTTCCATGAAATCCAAGTTCTGGATGAAAATGATAAAAGTTTAATAAAAGACCAAGAGATGCTCGATCTTTTAAAACAAAAATTAGAACCGAGAAGGCAATTCTTTACATTTGACCCAGAGGGGGTCCAATAGTCTCAGAAATCATGAGAGACTCATACACTCAACTTTGTGTTGGCTTTCTCGCTTATATACTTCCATGAAATCCAAGTTCTGGATGAAAATGATAAAAGTTTAATAAAAGACCAAGAGATGCTCGATCTTTTAAAACAAAAATTAGAACCGAGAAGGCAATTCTTTACATTTGACCCAGAGGGGGTCCAATAGTCTCAGAAATCATGAGAGACTCATACACTCAACTTTGTGTTGGCTTTCTTGCTTATATACTTCCATGAAATCCAAGTTCTGGATGAAAATGATAAAAGTTTAATAAAAGAACAAGAGATGCTCGATCTTTTAAAACAAAAATTAGAACCGAGAAGGCAATTCTTTACATTTGACGCAGAGGGGGCCAATAGTCTCAGAAGGCATAAGAGACTCATACACTCAACTTTGTGTTGGCTTTCTTGCTTATATACTTCCATGAAATCCAAGTTCTGGATGAAAATGATAAAAGTTTAATAAAAGACCAAGAGATGCTCGATCTTTTAAAACAAAAATTAGAACCGAGAAGGCAATTCTTTACATTTGACCCAGAGGGGGTCCAATAGTCTCAGAAATCATGAGAGACTCATACACTCAACTTTGTGTTGGCTTTCTCGCTGATATACTTCCATGAAATCCAAGTTCTGGATGAAAATGATAAAAGTTTAATAAAAGACCAAGAGATGCTCGATCTTTTAAAACAAAAATTAGAACCGAGAAGGCAATTCTTTACATTTGACCCAGAGGGGGTCCAATAGTCTCAGAAATCATGAGAGACTCATACACTCAACTTTGTGTTGGCTTTCTTGCTTATATACTTCCATGAAATCCAAGTTCTGGATGAAAATGATAAAAGTTTAATAAAAGAACAAGAGATGCTCGATCTTTTAAAACAAAAATTAGAACCGAGAAGGCAATTCTTTACATTTGACGCAGAGGGGGCCAATAGTCTCAGAAGGAATAAGAGACTCATACACTCAACTTTGTGTTGGCTTTCTTGCTTATATACTTCCATGAAATCCAAGTTCTGGATGAAAATGATAAAAGTTTAATAAAAGACCAAGAGATGCTCGATCTTTTAAAACAAAAATTAGAACCGAGAAGGCAATTCTTTACATTTGACGCAGAGGGGGCCCAATAGTCTCAGAAGGCATGAGTACTCATACACTCAACTTTGTGTTGGCTTTCTCGCTGATATACTTCCATGAAATCCAAGTTCTGGATGAAAATGATAAAAGTTTAATAAAAGACCAAGAGATGCTCGATCTTTTAAAACAAAAATTAGAACCGAGAAGGCAATTCTTTACATTTGACCCAGAGGGGGTCCAATAGTCTCAGAAATCATGAGAGACTCATACACTCAACTTTGTGTTGGCTTTCTCGCTTATATACTTCCATGAAATCCAAGTTCTGGATGAAAATGATAAAAGTTTAATAAAAGACCAAGAGATGCTCGATCTTTTAAAACAAAAATTAGAACCGAGAAGGCAATTCTTTACATTTGACCCAGAGGGGGTCCAATAGTCTCAGAAATCATGAGAGACTCATACACTCAACTTTGTGTTGGCTTTCTTGCTTATATACTTCCATGAAATCCAAGTTCTGGATGAAAATGATAAAAGTTTAATAAAAGAACAAGAGATGCTCGATCTTTTAAAACAAAAATTAGAACCGAGAAGGCAATTCTTTACATTTGACGCAGAGGGGGCCAATAGTCTCAGAAGGCATAAGAGACTCATACACTCAACTTTGTGTTGGCTTTCTTGCTTATATACTTCCATGAAATCCAAGTTCTGGATGAAAATGATAAAAGTTTAATAAAAGACCAAGAGATGCTCGATCTTTTAAAACAAAAATTAGAACCGAGAAGGCAATTCTTTACATTTGACGCAGAGGGGGCCAATAGTCTCAGAAGGCATAAGAGACTCATACACTCAACTTTGTGTTGGCTTTCTTGCTTATATACTTCCATGAAATCCAAGTTCTGGATGAAAATGATAAAAGTTTAATAAAAGACCAAGAGATGCTCGATCTTTTAAAACAAAAATTAGAACCGAGAAGGCAATTCTTTACATTTGACCCAAAGCGGGGCCAACAGTCTCAGAAGGCTAGAGTACTCATACACTCAACTTTGTGTTGGCTTTCTCGCTCATATACTTCCATGAAATCCAAGTTCTGGATGAAAATGATAAAAGTTTAATAAAAGACCAAGAGATGCTCGATATTTTAAAACAAAAATTAGAACCGAGAAGGCAATTCTTTACATTTGACCCAAAGCGGGGCCAACAGTCTCAGAAGGCTTGAGTACTCATACACTCAACTTTGTGTTGGCTTTCTCGCTCATATACTTCCATGAAATCCAAGTTCTGGATGAAAATGATAAAAGTTTAATAAAAGACCAAGAGATGCTCGATCTTTTAAAACAAAAATTAGAACCGAGAAGGCAATTCTTTACATTTGACCCAAAGCGGGGCCAACAGTCTCAGAAGGCTTGAGTACTCATACACTCAACTTTGTGTTGGCTTTCTCGCTCATATACTTCCATGAAATCCAAGTTCTGGATGAAAACGATAAAAGTTTAATAAAAGACCAAGAGATGCTCGATCTTTTAAAACAAAAATTAGAACCGAGAAGGCAATTCTTTACATTTGACCCAAAGCGGGGCCAACAGTCTCAGAAGGCTTGAGTACTCATACACTCAACTTTGTGTTGGCTTTCTCGCTCATATACTTCCATGAAATCCAAGTTCTGGATGAAAACGATAAAAGTTTAATAAAAGACCAAGAGATGCTCGATCTTTTAAAACAAAAATTAGAACCGAGAAGGCAATTCTTTACATTTGACCCAAAGCGGGGCCAACAGTCTCAGAAGGCTTGAGTACTCATACACTCAACTTTGTGTTGGCTTTCTCGCTCATATACTTCCATGAAATCCAAGTTCTGGATGAAAACGATAAAAGTTTAATAAAAGACCAAGAGATGCTCGATCTTTTAAAACAAAAATTAGAACCGAGAAGGCAATTCTTTACATTTGACCCAGAGGGGGCCCAATAGTCTCAGAAGGCATGAGTACTCATACACTCAACTTTGTGTTGGCTTTCTCGCTGATATACTTCCATGAAATCCAAGTTCTGGATGAAAATGATATAAGTTTAATAAAAGACCAAGAGATGCTCGATCTTTTAAAACAAAAATTAGAACCGAGAAGGCAATTCTTTACATTTGACCCAAAGCGGGGCCAACAGTCTCAGAAGGCTTGAGTACTCATACACTCAACTTTGTGTTGGCTTTCTCGGTCATATACTTCCATGAAATCCAAGTTCTGGGTGAAAATGGTAAAAGTTTAATAAAAGACCAAGAGATGCTCGATCTTTTAAAACAAAAATTAGAACCGAGAAGGCAATTCTTTACATTTGACCCAGAGGGGGCCCAATAGTCTCAGAAGGCATGAGTACTCATACACTCAACTTTGTGTTGGCTTTCTCGCTGATATACTTCCATGAAATCCAAGTTCTGGATGAAAATGATAAAAGTTTAATAAAAGACCAAGAGATGCTCGATATTTTAAAACAAAAATTAGAACCGAGAAGGCAATTCTTTACATTTGACCCAGAGGGGGCCCAATAGTCTCAGAAGGCATGAGTACTCATACACTCAACTTTGTGTTGGCTTTCTCGCTGATATACTTCCATGAAATCCAAGTTCTGGATGAAAATGATATAAGTTTAATAAAAGACCAAGAGATGCTCGATCTTTTAAAACAAAAATTAGAACCGAGAAGGCAATTCTTTACATTTGACCCAAAGCGGGGCCAACAGTCTCAGAAGGCTTGAGTACTCATACACTCAACTTTGTGTTGGCTTTCTCGGTCATATACTTCCATGAAATCCAAGTTCTGGGTGAAAATGGTAAAAGTTTAATAAAAGACCAAGAGATGCTCGATCTTTTAAAACAAAAATTAGAACCGAGAAGGCAATTCTTTACATTTGACCCAGAGGGGGCCCAATAGTCTCAGAAGGCATGAGTACTCATACACTCAACTTTGTGTTGGCTTTCTCGCTGATATACTTCCATGAAATCCAAGTTCTGGATGAAAATGATAAAAGTTTAATAAAAGACCAAGAGATGCTCGATCTTTTAAAACAAAAATTAGAACCGAGAAGGCAATTCTTTACATTTGACCCAGAGGCGGCCAACAGTCTCAGAAGGCTTGAGTACTCATACACTCAACTTTGTGTTGGCTTTCTCGCTCATATACTTCGATGAAATCCAAGTTCTGGGTGAAAATGATAAAAGTTTAATAAAAGACCAAGAGATGCTCGATCTTTTAAAACAAAAATTAGAACCGAGAAGGCAATTCTTTACATTTGACCCAAAGCGGGGCCAACAGTCTCAGAAGGCTTGAGTACTCATACACTCAACTTTGTGTTGGCTTTCTCGCTGATATACTTCCATGAAATCCAAGTTCTGGATGAAAATGATAAAAGTTTAATAAAAGACCAAGAGATGCTCGATCTTTTAAAACAAAAATTAGAACCGAGAAGGCAATTCTTTACATTTGACCCAGAGGCGGCCAAAAGTCTCAGAAGGCTTGAGTACTCATACACTCAACTTTGTGTTGGCTTTCTCGCTCATATACTTCGATGAAATCCAAGTTCTGGGTGAAAATGATAAAAGTTTAATAAAAGACCAAGAGATGCTCGATCTTTTAAAACAAAAATTAGAACCGAGAAGGCAATTCTTTACATTTGACTCAAAGCGGGGCCAACAGTCTCAGAAGGCTTGAGTACTCATACACTCAACTTTGTGTTGGCTTTCTCGCTCATATACTTCCATGAAATCCAAGTTCTGGATGAAAACGATAAAAGTTTAATAAAAGACCAAGAGATGCTCGATCTTTTAAAACAAAAATTAGAACCGAGAAGGCAATTCTTTACATTTGACCCAAAGCGGGGCCAACAGTCTCAGAAGGCATGAGGACTCATACACTCAACTTTCTGTTGGCTTTCTCGCTCATATACTTCCATGAAATCCAAGTTCTGAATGAAAATGATAAAAGTTTAATAAAAGACCAAGAGATGCTCGATCTTTTAAAACAAAAATTAGAACCGAGAAGGCAATTCTTTACATTTGACTCAAAGCGGGGCCAACAGTCTCAGAAGGCTTGAGTACTCATACACTCAACTTTGTGTTGGCTTTCTCGCTCATATACTTCCATGAAATCCAAGTTCTGGATGAAAACGATAAAAGTTTAATAAAAGACCAAGAGATGCTCGATCTTTTAAAACAAAAATTAGAACCGAGAAGGCAATTCTTTACATTTGACCCAAAGCGGGGCCAACAGTCTCAGAAGGCTTGAGTACTCATACACTCAACTTTGTGTTGGCTTTCTCGCTCATATACTTCCATGAAATCCAAGTTCTGGATGAAAATGATAAAAGTTTAATAAAAGACCAAGAGATGCTCGATCTTTTAAAACAAAAATTAGAACCGAGAAGGCAATTCTTTACATTTGACCCAGAGGGGGCCCAATAGTCTCAGAAGGCATGAGTACTCATACACTCAACTTTGTGTTGGCTTTCTCGCTGATATACTTCCATGAAATCCAAGTTCTGGATGAAAATGATAAAAGTTTAATAAAAGACCAAGAGATGCTCGATCTTTTAAAACAAAAATTAGAACCGAGAAGGCAATTCTTTACATTTGACGCAGAGGGGGCCCAATAGTCTCAGAAGGCATGAGTACTCATACACTCAACTTTGTGTTGGCTTTCTCGCTCATATACTTCCATGAAATCCAAGTTCTGGATGAAAATGATAAAAGTTTAATAAAAGACCAAGAGATGCTCGATCTTTTAAAACAAAAATTAGAACCGAGAAGGCAATTCTTTACATTTGACCCAGAGGGGGCCCAATAGTCTCAGAAGGCATGAGTACTCATACACTCAACTTTGTGTTGGCTTTCTCGCTGATATACTTCCATGAAATCCAAGTTCTGGATGAAAATGATAAAAGTTTAATAAAAGACCAAGAGATGCTCGATCTTTTAAAACAAAAATTAGAACCGAGAAGGCAATTCTTTACATTTGACGCAGAGGGGGCCCAATAGTCTCAGAAGGCATGAGTACTCATACACTCAACTTTGTGTTGGCTTTCTCGCTCATATACTTCCATGAAATCCAAGTTCTGGATGAAAATGATAAAAGTTTAATAAAAGACCAAGAGATGCTCGATCTTTTAAAACAAAAATTAGAACCGAGAAGGCAATTCTTTACATTTGACCCAGAGGGGGCCCAATAGTCTCAGAAGGCATGAGTACTCATACACTCAACTTTGTGTTGGCTTTCTCGCTGATATACTTCCATGAAATCCAAGTTCTGGATGAAAATGATAAAAGTTTAATAAAAGACCAAGAGATGCTCGATCTTTTAAAACAAAAATTAGAACCGAGAAGTTTCTAAATCCGTTCTAAAATCCTTGTTCTTCTGAAAGCCTCTTTCCGGCAGACCCGTCCGCAAATTGTTAGATCCTAAATACTCGTAAGTATCTACTGGATAGAAGCTTCGAAAGCTCCAATCTTCAAAATATCTTATAAAGAAGAGTAGTGACGATCTGAAAGCTCAGTTCTGAGAAGGCGATTTTGAGAGCTGCGTTTTGAAAGCTCTGCTTAAATGGCTTCATTTTCGAAGCAAGAAATCTTTTGTTCTTGATTCTAGAAGATCCATTCTAGAAGCTCTCAATACATTTTATAATCCAGGTTTTTGATTAAAAAGTGATAGAAATCCCATTTTATTGCTACTCGCTTTTCCACATCTGAGAATTTGCCAGCTTCTAACCTTGATATTAAACAGTTTTTAACTTTCTAAACAACTTCGATCAGTTTTTTTACTGTTTAAAATATTATCATCTCATTAATGATGATTTTTTTATTGGTCGGCAACCAAACAAAACAAAAAGCAAAAATTTAACGCTATAAGTCGTTTGTTCTTCTTCTTCTATTGGTCAACATTTTTAAAGCTGAGCAAAGATTTTCAAAATCGAGAAGGGAGACTAGTTAGCGCCATTTCTGTCAAACTCGTATTCTCTATATAATTTTGACAGGTTTGTAAAGTTTTTAAAAGTTTGCAGTGAGAGAATAAAAACTCTGCGATTATCAAGCAACAGAAGAGATACACAACAGCGATAAAGATATTAAAAAATCACCTGATAATAAATTAAAAACTTGAGAAAACATAAGAACAATAAAACCGGGAAAAAACAATCATTCGTTTTTAACACGTAAAGTTCGTTTGAAGCTGTTAGAATTAGAACAGCGTTGATAGCTTTCTCCCTCTCTGTCCCTCTCTCATTCCCTTTCTCTCTCATCCTCTCTCTCTCCCTCCCTCTTCCTCCCTTCTCACACTCTATCTCTCTCTACCACGCGCACAAGTGTTACCAAGTTGGGATGACTAATGCGCGGGTGGCCAACTTTACATAGCGGGGGCGGTCTCACCGAAAGATTATTTTTATCTAATTCTCTTTTCATTTCAAAATGCGAATGTATATTTTATTTCTTCTGCAGAAAAAGCATTTCTTCAAATTAGCACAAACTAACCATTAATATTAAAATTTCTACGAATGACGTAAAAGTGGGATGACAGCTTATCATCTTACCATTTACGAAAGAAGAAGAAGAAAAAGAAAAAGAGGAAGAATACAAGTCTGATCTTTGTTTGGTGAAATGTTTCCTTTTTGCGATCTTTAATCGGGAACTCACTATTTTTGTAGTGAGACTGAGCGAATATACGTTTTTTTTTGTTTCTGTCATGATTACGTATAGGCCAAGTTTAAAGAATTACTGAAATCATTAAATAAATCTTAAATATTGACTGAAATCATACAACTCAATATTCAGTCAAGCTGAAACTCCCAAGTCAACAATTTACTTTTTTTTGGCACTTACGTGCTTCGCATGCTAATGACATAAAATGACTTCTTCAGTTTTAACGCAACGATGAAGTTGCTGATTTTATCACAGCTGTAAAGAAAAAAAAATACGATATTTTTTTATTCATAATTAAAAATATCGCCTCCGTTTGGCAGCTTTAAAATTTCTTTTAAGCATCAAAAAAATATTTTTATATTTATATCGTCGAGATTTCCGCTTTTTTAAATATTAGTAATTTTATTTATTATCGCAGTTTGTGCCAATAATTTTCCCTTAAAAATGCAAAAGGAAAGAAGAATCGGGAAATTTATTCAATTAAATCGGCCAAAATAAAAATAGAGTTTAACTTTATTTTAACTACTTAAGTTACGACTGCATGATGTTATATTGCAATTCAACTGATGAGTTATCGCTGTAATATTATTATCTCTGCTGTCGAGTGCAATGACGTCGATCAAAAGTTAATGATCGAGCATGAAGAATGTAAATTTCTTTGTTTTCTGTTCTTGCTGAATGATTTCTAACATGCATTAATGATTTTAGTTACAAAATAGATTGTTATCTAATGTAATTAGAGTAAGAAGTTCAATTTCATAAATGAAACTAAGGTTCGATAATATCTCGATAATCAGTAAAGTTTTCTTGACGGTGCTGCTTTCAGGAATTCGTAGACCTATTGAAATGTCTACTGCGAGGAGTTTTAGCGCTGTCGTGAAGCAATTGACGTTTCTCCAGTACCGAAGAACTGCTTATCTCACAGAAGAATTGCTAATTCCTCGCAGTGGTTCGTTGAACTTTATCAGTGACATGATGACATCTCTGAAAGTCTGCCAGTGTAGACATATTGAAGTTCATTTTGTATTTTTCAAAGACGAGTAACCTCTACTAACTAAAAAATGCTGATATTCCTAACACTTGCATTCGATAATTTTGCATTGTTTTATGACGTTTCAAGGCGTAACACAGATGACGCCTTGAAACGCCTTTTTTGGAATATCATTGCAACGCGTTTTCTTCCTTTCGTTCGTGGTATCGATGTGATTCCGAGATCTGTGTTGAATTTCAATTGCTACTACGTCAATAGTAACAACAATAACAACAAGAACAACAGCACACCCACAACAACAACACACCCACAACAACAACAACCACAACAACGTGCAATCACTGATATGACATCAATAGCATTAACGTCATGCGTGCTAAATAAAAGATCTTCACCTCTATAAAAAGGTTAAAACAGTTCAAGAAAACAGTGCAGCCAAATTTGAGAAAAACAACACGTTGAATGACGAGCGGCGGCTGCGTTTGTGTTAAACAAGGAAGTCAAAGTCATTGTAAGCTAGTTTTTGTAGTTTGCTGTTGATGCTGCTGCTGCTGCTGCTGTTGTTGTTTCCTTTTCTGATGCTGCTTCTTCTTCTTTGCAAATAAGGTCATGTGAATGCTATGGCAGCTACTTTTTTGTTGTTATTGTTGCTGAAGCCGTTTTTTGCTTTTATTTCGCAAATTTGTAGCTGCTGGCGTGAAATTCATACGTCGTGCATGAAATAAAAACAAAAAAAAAAAATGAAATGTAGGAGGGACGACATTAAGGAAGTAAGAGGTGATTTGTACGTCGTTGTTGTTGTTGTAATCATTAAAGTGAGTGACAGTTGTAAGGCGCTACTTTGACAGACCAAAATATGCAGAGAAAAAAAGTTCAACTTTTTTTTTGCATAGAAAACAAATTAAAATTTTATTTTATTAAAATTATATCCTTTATTATATTTAAAAGCGGACATTTTCATAAAATGTTTCTGTTTTATATGTGAATTTTTTATTTTAATCAATATTTCCATTTATTCATATATATTAAGTTTCCTTTTTTTTAATTTTCGATTAATTCGCATGCTCTAAAATATCTTGAAACTTCCTTATTTCTTTGATATGTTTTATTTTTTTTTTCTTATTTTGTGTTTTCATTCAAATTAAATTTGCGTTTTTTGCGAGTTTCAATTTAAAGCTTCTTCAACATCATTATTTTTGTTCCGATCATTATCAGAAGCCACGCATGCGGCGTCACCGTTTCATTTTCAACATCGTTAACGTCAGCCATGAAGTTTAATTTTTTGATTACATCAGTTCGCGAAAAATTTTAACGACTACATTAAAGATTCGCACCGAAATTAGTTGCAAAAAAATGAACTCTCTTGAATGCAACCAAATTAAAGTTTCGGCCATGAAACAAGTTTTCGAAAAAATATACACTTTATTATTTTTTTTCCTTTTTCCCCTTTCGTTTTAATTAAATGAATAAGTGGAAGCAGTAGTTTTGCTAAAATAATTTAAAAGTGAAAAATTAAAACCATAAAAAATTTAGCTAGTTAAAGTAAACAGAAAATCAAATTAATAAGAATTAAGAATTCGGCTAAATAAGTGAAATAATTAAAAATTGCATAAAATTATATAAGATCGAGGAATAAAAATAATTAATAAACATCAAAAAATTTTTAAATTTTTTTAAAATTTATAGTAGAATTAATTAAAAAATCAAGCAGGGATGAACAAATTTTCTGCTGGGAGGTTTTGGGAAAATTTACCATTTCAAATTCATGTGGCTGAGAGAGAGAGAGAGAGAGAGAGAGAGTGAGAGAGAGAGAGAGTGAGACAGAGAGAGGGAGAGAGAGAGGGAGAGAGAGAGGGAGAGAACGAGAGAACAAAATTCATAAGGAAGCAAATTCACCACTCTACAGTAGAATTCATTCATCGTTTGAAGTGTGTTTTTCTTTCTTCCTATTTCTGTGTTTTAACGAATATAAATTAATATGGAAAAATTGTTTTTTTCTAGTTTTAATTAACTACTAACACTTGTTTTGTATGAGAGTGTTGTTGTTTCTGTTAAAATCTACCAATTATTGAGTCTCTGCAGCAACAAGTTATTATTCACCACATTAGATTGAACGCAGATGGCAGTGCTACCCACTCACTTTTTCTAACTAGGGTTCGTTTTCAAAAACTTGATTATAAGCACAAAAATTTATAAAAAATACAAAAATACACATGCGCAAAAATAATAAAAAATAGAAACAAGTATATAAACTGGAAAAAAAATATATAAAAAGAAACACAACATGAGAGAAAATTATAAAATATTAAAAATAGCAAAAAAAAAAACACAAAGATAAACACATAAAAATTGTAATACGCTAACAAACAATAAAAAGTAAATAGGAAAAAACAATAAAACAGAAATAAAAATCTTTTTACTTGTTTCGGCAATAATCGGCAAAGAACAATTATTATCGCTTCGATTTAATGAGTAATTTTAATCATTAGACTCGTCAAATACGCGTTTCGAGATGGAGGTTTTTGTACTTAAAATTTAATTACATTTTTGGAAATTAAATACAAACGCAAATGAAAATTCTATTGGATTTTTAATTTTAAATTTATGTGAAAGAAATATTTAAATAAATAGTTTTAGTCTTTATTTGCAATATCATTTTTATTTTCTTATTTGCACATTAATTTTTATATTTTCCGAATCGAATTCTTATAATAAAACAAAAACTTTAAACTCACCACTGCATAATTATATATAAACTTGAATTTTTTTTAACTTTAAAAAATATACTACGCAAACTAAATAATAGTAGAAATAAATATTTTCTTCTATTATCAATGATTTCTTGTTATATAAACTGGGTATCATTGAGAAGAAAAACAAGTTCACCTTTAGAACAACCTCAAGCATGAAGAAAGACAAACTCACCACAATTAGGAAAAACAAACAAGAACAACAAACAACTTAACCAAGCAAGGAAAAATGTAAAGAATGTATGGGCGAGCGATCTTGTTAACAAAAACAGAACAGCAAAAGAGTCAAAAACAATTTGAGTCAATCTCTGAAGCTCTCTCGGGAATCCGTTTTCTGCTACCAATGCTTTAAAGCCGAGTTGCTTTAAAAGCCGAGTGGATTGTATTGCTTTACAAGAGAAACTCTGAAACTTAACTAAGCCGAATTAAGTGAGAAAAACAACAAAAAAAAGGAAAAAGTGTTGAGAAACCTGTTGCGAAAAAGACAAAGAGGAGGTGAACTTCTTCCACTTGAGGTGAGCTTAATTGAGCGCAAGTTTAGCTGAGTGCGAAGTGGTGTGGTTAATTTTTGAACCCAATGGTGGTGTGTTGATGGTTGAGGTTAAGATTGAATCAAAATCAAATTTTAAATCAGTGTAACGATGAATTCTTATTGAAACGGTTGTTATGAAGTAACAGCGGATGGCATTGATATTTTAACAATTTTAATTTCATTTTGTAACGAAAAAAAACGAATTTTTCCAACGAATGCTGGAAAAGCATCAAGCGAGAAGTAAAAGAAAATTCTTGAAACTAAGAAAAAAGTGTAAAAAAGAGCAAAATTTACAAAACGTTATGCAAACTTTTGAAAGGTTTTTTTAATATTATTTATAGTTGCCACCAACAAGTTGAAGTGAAACGTGCAACGTGCAACTTGCATCCTCGCGAGTTTAAGCCAAACGAAAAGAAACAAACGTCTTTTAGCTTCGTGTTAACTTGTAATCTTCGCGGACAACATTTCTGAGTGGTTGTTGTCGTTGTTGCAGCAACAATTAGCGACAAGCATCTAAAGATTTAATCAGCGTTTAGCTGGCACGCCTTCATTTCAACACAACGGACGCGTCACGTTCTGTAGTTACGTTCTGCAGTTACGTTCAATAATTACGTTACGTCGCACATTTAATGTTGCGCAAAATTGTGCTGAACATTTTAAACTAACTGAAGTATTAATTATAACGAAAACAACTGCCGAGTCAGCAATAATTACAGTATTAATTTGAACAAGTGTTTGCCCTCGAGCAGAAATTGTTGCAAAAACAACAATTGCAATAAGAAAACAGAAAAAAAACAATAGAGCAGCAAGAATTAAACGATTGAATAACAGCACAACTACAACTACAGCAAATTAATTGTTGATGTAAAGAAAAATCAAATTTAAATGCAAGTTTTTTGTTTTGTTCCGTTGTTGTTGTATTTTTGTAATAGTTATTAAGCTGCGTTACGTTTATATTAATGTGATTCCGGTTCTCAGATCACTCAGAGATTGATACGATCAGTTTAAACAACAAAAACTTAAGTAAGAACAGCAAATGCAACAACAATTACAATAACAATGCAACACCAAGTGTTACAATAAGCAGAACAACAACAACAACAACAACAACAACAACAACAAATTAACAACTACAAAAACAGGAAATAATGATAGTTGTGGAAATGAAAAAAAAGTAAAAAAGTGCAAATAGAAAAACAGTAATAGCAACAACGAAAACAACTACAAAAACGCCAATAAAATTTTTAAAACGTAAGTTTTAAATTCTTATTATTTTGTACATTTTAAAATTTAAACTATAAATATATAAATATTTTTGTGTGATATCTAAGCAGTAAAAGTAAATTAAACGTTAATTTAATTAGGTGTTGGCGAGAGTTTCAACTAACGCTAAAAATTTAAAAACTTTTAAAAATTTTAAAAATGTTTAACTACCTAAAAACCCACTAAAATTAAGGTAATCTGAAGCTTTTAACAAATTTAAATGTAGTTTAAAATTTAACATGAGATTTTAGTTTTTTTAGATTTTTTTTAAACTCTGCTGGAATTTGATTTTCTAGTTTCACTTAATTATTCTATTTTTTTTAATTACTTCTTATTAATTAGAGTTTTCGTTGTAAAGACATTTTTAAATATTTTTGGCATTTTATTTATTTATTTATTTAATATTTAACTTTTTGACTTGATAAAAGTTTTTAAAAAAGTAATTATAAACGTAGAATTATTAATTAACAACTTCTATTTATTAATTATTAATTGAAAAAAGATAGCGTCTGAGAAAATGCTCTTAAAATCAAAAACGAATTTAATTAAGGGAAATTTATAAAATTCTTCTTTCCTTGAATTTGTATTTGTTTTCACAATTTTCAACTTTACAGATTTCGTTCTTTTTTATTCTTTTCTCAAATTTACAACACCCGTTAAATTTACAACCTTCTTTAATTTATGCAAATCCTACAAAATGAAAGCAGCAAGAGCAACACACAACAATTAAAATTCCTGCTATAGAATTCTTATTAAAAGGCATTTTTAAACAACGCATTTTTAAACAAAGTTACAAGTTTTTCGCTAAGCTTTGGGTTTTCTGAGTCTTTCTCGAAGTTTCATTTATAGATTCCGTTATTAGCGATTCCATGCGGTCTTTTTTAACCCTTTGGATGCCATTGAGGACCATCAATCCACGAACGAAGGGCCGAACGTAGCGTAAAGTAACACGAAAGCAACAGATTTCGTCTGTCTGTCATGCTGTGTGCCATAAAAAGCGAAATACGGCTACTAAATGTGAGTTTCTCTTGTTGTTCTCGTGTTGATTGAGTTGTGTGAGACACGACGAAGTTGTTGCAGCTTTTTTACAGCCTTTTTCTGGTCTATTTTAGTGTGATTCTGTTCTCGATTTCGAAGTTAGTTTTGATGACTTCATTCAACTGTGAAATCGGAGTTGGTGTTGCTTTGAATTCTTTAAATTTTTTTTGGAAACTTTTGCATGTTTTTAATGTGTTTTTTGTGATAATTTCACTGCTTACGTTGTAATAGTTTTAATTCAGAACGTAAAAAGTCCTTAAATTCCACCTTTTTTGCTCCGTTGATGAGTTTTAAAAATTTTTACACCAATCGTAAGCTTGAATTTGACTTCTGTTTTGTGTTTCTTTTCTCACAAACCTTTTTACGGAATAACATTAAATGATTATTAATTTTTTTCGGTTTTTTCATTTTTCGTTTCTTCCTTGCTTATCTTTGCAAATAAAGTTTCTGTTTTTTTTTAACTTGTTAGCGCTTTGGAGTTCGTAGCCCTCTTGAGTTTGTTGTTGTCATTTGTTGTTGTCAGCTTATATGTTTCTTATTCAAAATTGTTGCTCTTGAATACGTTATTGACCATCATCGCACGCTGAGAGGCACCTTATTTAGACCAGAAAACATACTGAAGACGTCTAAAAATCTACACACGTTACAAGCTAAAAAGGGCTTCGCGTCGAAATGATGTCATGCGTTAGATTTTGGCGGTGTTGAGTTGTTATAATGAAACGAAACACGATTAGAAACCCGTGGTGAAGCACCTGTTCATGCTTCCGTTTCATAATTTTTAAAAACAGTAGTAAAATAAAGTCACAAAAGTTCACTCAGGTGACCTTGCGTGGGTTAAAATGGTCAAAAGGTATTCAAGGTGTTCAGTTGCAGTAGTTTTTTCTTATTATTTCGTGTTTCAGTTTAATAATCTACGTTTAAATTTTGTTACTCAAGAAAATGCAACGAAATTTCTATTCAAAATTTTAAAATCTCTAAATCCAGTTATAAAAAAAAGTTCAGAAGAATTAATAGTTTAATTTTCTTAATTTGCCCATTTAATTCTAACAACAGCTGATTCACTAATTAGCTTGGCCTGTGGGTGACCTAAAAAAGTGGTAAAAAAATTAGCAATAAAACGTTCGAAGTCAAAAACTTTCCTTTCATCAACTTGTATGTCATTTTTCTTGTAATAAATTAGTTCTTGGCCTAAACAAACTAATTTTATGCAAAAATTATACTCTAAACTACAATTTCTACAGTTTTAATAGTCTCAGCTTTCACGTATAAATTTTATAATTTTAAAAAATCTTTCTCAATTTTGTTCCCTTCACAACTAAAAAAGTTTGCAAAGGAAATCGTTAATTTAGGATAAAAATTAATGATAAAACTTTCTCCGCTAGAGAAAAGCTGCAAAATTCTAATTAAATCAAATAAAATAAAGTAAAATAAAATAAATAAAGTAAAATACAGTAAAATAAAGTAATTTTTCTAGCACACGGTTCACTCAAATCAGTCAACACAGAAATGTGTAAATATTTTAAAATTATTCATTTCTTTGAAGTTTTAACGACTTCTAAGAAAACAGAACAACAGCAAAAACCCCACCTCAACAACAACAACAATAATAACACCAGCAACAACAACAACAACAACAACAGTAAGAATATTTATAACAGGTATAACTATTCAAATACCGTAAATAAAAAATGAAAAATAAATAGTGGAGAAATCCAAACTTTTACACAGAATTCACTAAGGATAGAAGTTGTTGCTTTGGTTGTTGTTGTTGCTGTTGTTGTTCGATGTGGTTCTCTGTCGGCGTTGCGTTTGTCAAGTGCGACGATTGAGTAATAAATTGCTGAACTCTGGTATGCCGATGACGATGGTGGCGTCGTCAATCCTGGCGGTGGAATTTATTTAGCATTGAAGTCGTTGTTATTTCTTAACTTGGCTTAAAATTTTCGCGCTTTTTCGAGGTCAAAATACCATTGAAATCAGTGATATATTTTGAGGAAACTAAAGATAATTTTTTCTCATCCAAATATTGAATAACAACCCAAAAAATTGTATAAAAACCTTTCAATGAAAAAAAAAATTTAACTTTTTTGATTTTCAATAGATGGCAAATATTTCAGGTTTGTTTTCCCCACTCCTTTTTTTAGATTAACGATTCATTAACGATTCCCATGCTCATATTTGACACCGCGGTCAATGTTGCTCCTCGCATGCATGTCGTTGATGAAGATGATTGAGTTGAATGAGCTTGTGAATGATTTTAATGATGTTGTTGCCGCTGATGGTCTTTGAATACCCTTTGATTTGTGTTCGAGTAACGAGTCATTAAAGTTGCCGAGATCTTTAGGCGCTTCTTTTCTACCCACAAAAAATTGCATAAAATTGATTATTGAATTAGTTGGTGAAGGTTTCAATTATTAAGTCAAAATTATCAGTTATTTTGTTATGGTTGAGGAATAATAAAGAAAAAAAAGTTTTTAACTTAAATATCACTTCAAAAAACTCACCAAAAAGTAAAAAGAAATAAAAATTTCAATATAATAGAAAATTATGGCAAAAAATAAAGCAACATATTTTGAAACAACATATAATGATCAACAATCCAATCATCGAGAACTCATGACGAACAACATCTTGCAGTCGGCAACAATGGCTGCCTGACCTTGAAATTGACGGTCCTGGAATCTCCCTTCCTCCGCGGAAGTTGCAGCTTCCACGAAGAGTTGTAGGCCGACATGATGCCGATAAACTCGGCCTACAACTCTTCGCGGAAGCTGCGGCTTCTTCTTCAATTTTTGTACTTTTTGCCAAACCGAACGATTTTCTGACTCTTTTAGGGATGACAAGTCTTCTGTTGCTCTCCTGCCCTCCTACCCTCCTGCCCTTCTGACTTTCGGTGTCTTGCTCGCGCTGTTGCCAAAAATGGTTCCTTGAGATCCATTAAAATATTTCGTACTCGAAAACAAAAATCGTCTGCTAAAACGCTTTCGATTGTTTGCTGAAATTGATGAATTCACTTGGATGTCCTCGAAGAACAAAAGAAGAAGAAAAACAAAAGAACAACAATCAAAAAGAAAAAGAAAAAACAAAAATAAAATAAAACCAAAAAAAACAACAAAAAACTGTTAAAAAATTGTTAAAATAAAAACAAATCAAAATGTTCGAAGTTGAAGTACAAAACCTAAACTGACGTCATTATGGCCTGTTGTTGTTGTTGTCGCTGTTTTTGTTGCTGTTGTTAACAACCTGTGGCTGTCAATCTTTCCAAGTTTTTTTTCTTCCGATTTATTTAAGGACGTCCGCCAGACATTGCGTCCTTCTTAGAGGTTAAAGGCTGCAAAAATTAGCTTCATTTGTGGCGAGAACTGATGAACTGATTGAATTTAGTATTTCTTTTTTTTTCATTCCTTAGCCTTCCTTGGGATTTCTTTGGATTCCGTTTATTTTTGTAGTGCGAGTGTTAATTTTTTTATATTTTGTTATTTGTGGGACTGTTTTTGTTGGTGTTGTTGTTCTTGTAGTTGTAGGTGGCGATGTTGTTGTAGTTGTTGTTGTTGTTAGATCAGTTCATGGTTGAGATTTTTGAATTTAGGGTGAATTATATTACGTGAGTTTCTTTTTGATTGTGAGATTTGTGTGAGATTTTTAGATACTGCGAAATTTTGTGTGGGATTTTTTGTGGGATTTTCTGTGGGATTGCGATTTGCGATTTTTAGTTACAGTGATATGTTGTGTGAGATTTGCACCTACAGTGAGATTTTGTGTGAGATTTTGGATTACTGTAGGATTTTCTAATTTTCGCAGTGATCAGATGAGATTTTTAATGTGAATTTTAGTTGGCAACTACGAGTTAGTAGTTTTTGTTGTTTTGTATTGAATTTTGGCAGACAAAATTTGGCAGTTTTTGTTTTTGCAGCAAAACGAAATCAAAAAGAAGAAGAAAGAAGAAGGACGTCAAAACGATTTCCAGCCAATTAAGCTAATAAGAAGCAAACCGAAAACCTTTTTCTCGACTCCAAAAAAAGACCGCATGAGAAGCAGGTAAAGCGGTAGCTTTTCAAAACTGACTTTTATTCCCTCTAAAAAGGGTTTTTGTGCAGTTTATTTGTCGAAAAGCAGACATCTTAAAGTAGTCGTTGTTCGCTAAGCCCTCAAAGGGTTAAGCATTCTTCGTTTGATTAGTTTCCACTTTTTGCTTTATGCTATAATTAAAATGTGGCTGCATTTTAACCAAAAAAAAATGTTTTAAAGGCCTTTAAAAGTGTAGAGAAACCATTTTGCATTTTTTTTCGCACATCTTTTTATTCTCTTAAAAATTTTGAAATCTTCAATATTTTACTTTTGTTTATCTTTCTCAAAACATCGATGAAAACCCGATTTTAGCTTTCAATAAAGTCATTAAACTGATAAATTCAACCAAATTAGCGAACATCAACGCGTTTAAATAACAGCGGCGGCAAAAAAACTTAAGAGCGAACAAATTTAATCAAAAAATTCTTAGAAAAAATTCTTTCCATCAATAAATTTTATGTTCTCAAGCGATTGATTTAAATTCTGTTCTCCTCGAACTCGAAAAAAAGACGTTTAAATTTTTTTTTTAGCCCCCTTGAATTCTGAAAATATTAGAAGAAGATTTAAAAGCAGAGAAAGAATTAAAAGCAAGGAAAGAAAAAATACTTTACAGACGTTGAAATGCTTGCATAATTTTTAAGCTGCGTAAAATGCAGTCTCTGGTTTTCTTCGTTTTTTTTCGGTTTCTTTTAGCAATAAATAAATAACAAATGTGTTCGTTGAGATTTCGTGCAAAAGTTGCAAGAAGAAGTGAGAAAATAAGAAAAATAAATATTTAACTGAATTGTGAAGTCGCTTGAAAGAAGAAACGTCGAAGCTTGAAATGGTGGCGTTGCAGTGGCCGAGGAGCGGCAGCAGCGGCGGTTTGCAATATTGATTGTTGCAAATGTATGTCAGACTGTTAGCAGTGTTTTTTGGCTTTTATTTTCTTGTTTCCGACGCTGATGTCATCATTGAAGCTCAGACGCAATCACTGAGTGTGTGAGTTACATTTATGGCAGTTTATTGATTTGTGGTTTGCTACTGCAATTTTTGTCTGTTGTTGTTGTTGTGTTGTTGTTCTTGTATTTCAACCCCATATCACTCCAGTTTTGTTTTGCAATGAAATGCAAATCGGAGCTGATTTGCGCTAAAAATTCTCTTTTCTTTTCGTTTTTTAAGTTTTCTTTTCTAAGCAAGAAATGGATGCAAACTACGATAAATTCAGATTGATATTCAATAAGAAATCTTATTTAGAACAGACACGCAACAATAAAAACAACGCCAATGCTATAACTACTCAAGCAACCTGAAAAAACTTGTTACCACGATTCGCGTAAATAAAAAAGGAAAGAAAAAAAAAATAAAAAATTATCCACACAGTAATAATATATAAAAACTTGGCTTCTTACATGTGACAGCGTATGTAATGCTCGTGTTCAAGGTGTTGCCACATTGCAGGCATTGAAGCAAATCCTTACATGCAACACCTCAAGTGTGAACTGGTTACGACAACGAGCAAAACAACGATCAACCTTCCAGCTAACTAGCTGACCAAACACTCCACCAGCCAACAGACGAACTGAGCAAACCAAGTGATCAATCAACCAACCGACCTACCATCCCACCATCTGCTGATCACTCAATTGATAAAATCATAATCAAAACAATCCAGCTAACCAACCAACCGAGCAACCAATAGACCGTCCCCTCACCAAATCAGAACTGATTATACAATTAACACCCATACAGTGGACGAATCAGTCGACAAACCATTTTTTCCAATATTTTACAAAACAACTGATATTACGACCAATCACCCAACAAACAACCAACCAAATTCAGACATCGAACAAGTAGCTGAGCCTCGATCGAACCAGCCTATTAATCGGACCACTAATTAGCTAACCAGCTAGCCGACCAACTGGCCCACTAACTGGCTAATCACCTAACCTAAAAGCGGATTAATCTTTAGCTAACCTGGATAAAAGCCAAACTAAATTAAGACCCAACCAAAGTTCGCAAGGGCAAACCAAACATTTACATCTCCAGTTCTGAAAACCGAACTAGCAATCAACCAACAATTCAGCAGACCACTGGATTTAAACAATAATCTACGAATCACCAATCAACCAGCCCACTAACCCATCCATATCTACCACTATTCGAACAGTGTAATAACCGACCAAATTTTTTTAGTCAACATACATACAACAAATCAGCAAACCAGGGCTGATCCACAGACTAATCGTCTAATGAATCAGTCAACCAATGATTAAACCAACGATTTGACCAACAGACTCACTAACCATCTGACTCACTAACATCTGACCAACCGATAAGCCAACCAATTGATCAACCAACCTACTTACCAACAATCCAACGAGCTGACCACACGCGCACAGACCAACTTGCTAAACAACCAACCAACGAACGAATCTACCGACCAACAAAGTTAAACATGAACCAATAAGTCTGACAAAACATCGAACCGATGGACCAACTAGCTTACCAATGGATTGACCTTTCATCTGACCAGCAAACCAACCGGCTAATCAACCAACTGGACAACCGGCCAACTTATCATTCAACCAAACATAATCATTTGGGTGAATACCGATGTCGGATAGTAAGAAAAAACTAGTACACTCATCCGTGCCGCATACATATTCATGGATGAAAATATAGAAGAGGAAAGCGAGAAGAGAACTAGTTTCAGTTGCATGAGTGGAATAGAGAAGAAGAGTGAACATAGTTGAAGTTGAGCCTCTACCAGTTTCTAGTCTGCGCTTATTAACTTAATTTATTGTGGCCCAAATCGAGTGCGCACAAGAAGTCAGTCGGTTTGTATAACGCAAGCGAAAACAAGTGGTTTTCTTCTCCTTGCTTTCCCTCATCACGTTAATGTTTTGCAAGAACGATAAGTGAAAGTGTTGATGACACTTGCCTTTAAGATGATAATGATGATTAAGGAGTGAGAAAGGAAGGCGTGGTAAGGGAATGAATGTATAAAGGAATAAGAGGGAAAGCAAAAGGAAATGCTAGAAAGGAAGGAAAGGAGAGGAAAAGATGACCGGGAAAGGGATTCCGGGGGGAGCGATTAGACAAAAAAGGTAGGGTTAGGAGACTTTAGTTGGCATAGCGCTAGGTATGAATATGGTATATATGAGAGAAGCTAGTGGGAAGGCCTATTACGTGTGGACTATAACGGTAGTATTAAGAGACAAGTTATGAAGAGAGCCTACAAAGTAGTGCGTGGTAATTGGAATGGCTAATTACGGCTTTCAAGAGCAGAATTGATCAAAGATGAAGGTTAAAAAAGAGAGGATCATAAAGGAAGAAATTGTGGTCAGAGGAGCCTCAAAGAAATGGGGGCTTTCTATTTTCAAAATATTAACAGGTTTTACTCTCAAACTGTTACCTCCCACTCAAGGTCATTCAAGAGACTTTCTACCCTTCTTTGAAGGTCTTTATTTTCTGTACGCTCCCTCTCCAGCTTCCTAACCGCTTGATTTACCAACAGACAGGTAGGCATGCGGACTGTTAAGTGCCGCAGCCAATCTGATGTGAAAATTGCTCGATCTCGCCAGTACTTGGTGCACACTTACAACAACAACAACAACAATAACAACAAGAACAAGAACAGGAACAACAACAAAATTTTATGGTTATTACACCTTAATAATCTATGTTTACAAACAAACAGCCCGCTTCTCTGTGTATCTTCGGCAAGATGCTGAATGATGTTGTTGCTGCTGATCGCAGTTGTTCTTGCATCACGATAGTCACTCGATTCGTCGCACTGCTTCTTCTTCTTGTCCTTAATACAAGGCGGACGGACGGATGGACGGTCGGACGGACGGACGGTCGGACGGACGAAGGAATGAAGCTCTGGAGGCAGGCAAACGCACGCGCCTGCGTGTAACCTTCAAATGATTGCTTTTGCTTCCTTTTTATTGCCAGCTCGGAGGTGTGCGCACCCTATTTTTGGACGCATTTCTCTTTAGTTCTTTTTTGTGCTTAGTGGTCATTAAGTCAGTGAGTTAGTCAGTCAGTCAGTTAGTCAGTCAGTTCGGTTGGATGAGATTTACTCGGCTTTCCGGTCATTAAAGTGTTGTTGCTGCTATTGTTGGTATTGTTTTGTGCAGCATCGACATTAACATCATCAACCTCAGCTTGAGCCGTCGTAGTCCTCGTTCTCGTCCTCGTCATCGGCTCACTCTGAAGTGCCTTTAATAGCCGCGCGCGCACTTGTGTGCCACATTGCGAATTATGATGGGTTGCAACAAGTGAGAGTGGTGGAGCTGGTGGGTGTTGCCACCATCAATAGGGTTGCCAAATAGCACCGCTGGTGTTGGTGATGCTAGTGCTTGGCAATCAGAGCTCTAAATTGATATAATTTTGGCTAAGTAATTTTTTTATGGCATTCTGATGGCTTATTAAGGACGCTCGCTTGAGGCGCTTTTTGGTTCTCTTTCTTCTTTAATGTAATTTTTAATGGCAACTCTGGCAAGTTAGTTGGCTGGTTTTTCCCAGGATTTGAGAAAAAACTGACTATAAATATTTTTTTTTTGTGTTCTGAACGTTTCTTTTAAACATTTTTGCACTGATTATAAAATATTATTTATTGCTTTATTTTTCCCTTTTCTTTTAAATTTTTTTGTTATTCGTATTTCGTACGAATTCGGTTTGCGATTTTTTTTTTGGATATTATTGAAGAGATATTCTTCATAATGAGACTTTTTAGCTTATTTTTTCAATGAAGTTTTAAATTTTTTTCGTTATGCTTAGTTGAAATTCGTTATTCTTTGAAAGCTATAAAATTTTAGTTCGAATTGTGTTTCCTTTATTTTCATCTTCAATTTCCACCATTTCCTTCTCTATTTTTTCGCATGACCACAACTATTTCAGTGAGGTCCGTGTGATGAGGTTGCTCTGTTATCATTGTGGTTTACGTTGCTGATGTTGCTTTTGCTGCGTTGTTGCGGCCGTTCTTGCGGCCGTTGTTGTTGTGGGGAGCGTGTGCCGCCCGAGGACTTTACATTGTTTAAGTGGACTTAATAGCAGTGAATCGAAGCAAACTAAATATGAATTTTATCGTGTTTGTTTAATCTTAAGTGCACATCAACAATATTTGCTCTTGTTGTTGTTGTCGTTTTGTTTCGTTTCTATTCTTGTGGTTCCCTTTTTTTGTAGTTATTGTGGCTGAATTTCTTTTTATCTTTGCGTTCGTTATTTATAGATAGCATTGTTGCTGTTGTTGTTGTTGCCACATTTATGCCAGCACCAATGTTGATTAATTTAATTTTAGTTTATTTCTGCTTTTAAGGGCGCGGAACGCACCCGAGCACCCTTAACGCACACATAAATGGCTCACAAAAGTCATAAAACTAAATTATTTCAGTTTGCCCGCCAGCTAATGAAGGCGAGTCTCAGCTCGCTTCACTTGTGCGAAGTTGGCGAACGGGCACAACAATGAGTGGTCAAGAATTACTGAACAAATAGTCGATAGAAGACAGAAATTAAGAGCGTAAAACATACTAAGAAACTTTTAAACGTACAAGAACAACGAAACAGTTAACAATTAAAATATACTAAAATAAATAAAATAAAATAATAAATAATAAGTAAACTAGTGAAACAATTAATCAAACAAAAATTGGTGGAAAATTAAAATGCAGAAAAGAAAAATTGTAAATGGAAATTAGAAATAATTTTATATTTCGATAAAAATACGCACAATATTGTTCACGTTTCTTGAATGCTGTATTAATCGATAGTTTTCCCTGTAATTGCTAACAAGAGTAATAATAATACGAATGACAACTAACATCAACAGCTTGAAGATAAGCTGGTGATAAATTTGTCAGCCGCGTCCGCGAGTCAACCATCCCGAGTCGTTCAGATGCCTGTAAATTCGAAGAGGGTCGTCAACACTGTCACCGAATCGCCGCCACGAAGCGCTCAAAAACTTATTGCGCGCTCTGTAAAATTAACACGCGCCTCGGCGTTCGTTCATAAAAATCTTTCTTAATTGGAGGGCAAAAAACAATAACAACCCACAGATGTTTTTGTTGTAAAATCAATGAGGTGTCTTTGCTCGCGTTATGAGATCATTTATTGCAATCTTTTATTAGCTGCTTTTATATTCTGCCATTTTTAAAGCTGTTAATGGCTCTTGTTTTTGTTAATGTTGTCTGCTGTTGTTGTTGTTGATGTAGTTGTTGTTGCTGTAGTTGTTGTTGCTGTCGTTGTTGTTGCTGTAGTTGTTGTTGTTATCGTTGTTGTAAAGTCGGTCATTTGCTTTAAAAGGTGTTGCTTGCTTGTATTTCGTGTTGTGTGCGTCGTTTCATCGTACTTGTCTTCGCTCAAAATATTAAAAGGGAATTGTTAACCCTTGGGCGGCCTGCTAAGGCGAGCCTTAACCCTCGACAAGCCCAGTATACCAGAAGAGTTGAAAGGAGAGGCGATTGTCATCGTTGCCAGAATGATGATTAGAAACAAATTAAATCAGTTGACGATCATAAAGTGATTAATATAAATTGAAATACATTTTCTGACTCATACGTTCATTTTTGCTTTAAAAAAACGCGTTACTTTTAACGAGACTTAAATTACGTTCCACCTACAGCGCGAATCACTAGTTGTGTTCACTAAAAACTGGAGAAAAAACAATGAAAAACAAGGAAAAACAAAGAAATTCGCCAAAACCAAACTTAGCAACAAAGAATTCGTGACACGCTTGCTGCAACGCAGAATTAAATAAAAATTGCCTTCAGTTGACCACGCAAAAGAAGAGGAATAAAAAGGCAACACAACAACAACGACAACAAATTAAAGCGAGTCCATTGTTGTTGTAAATGAATGAGTTTTAAATACTCATCATTTGCATCCGTTTAACGTCAACAATTTCTTTGTTTTGGTTGCTGTTTTCTGTTTAGTTTTCAATTAACACTCTGCATTTTTTTTTGTGCAGCATATTTAATATCGTTATTGTTGCTGTTGTTGCCTGTGTTATTTATTGCATTTTTTAGAATGTTTATTGTATGGCTGGGCAGGCGTCTGCATTCAGTCAAGGCGAGTAAACCGTGTGTGCGCCTCGTTGCCTCTGCGTGGCACGCATGCTAAGTTGGTAGCAATGATTTTTAATATTACACCATAAAATTTAAGTTCGAAAATTTGTACACTAGCAAAAAAAACATCAGCTCATTCATTGTTTTTAATGAGAATTGATTAAATTCATATATTTAAAAATGTTTTTTAGGTCTCAAGCATTTTTTCAATCCATTTTGAAAATATCGGAATTTTATCAAAGTTTTTTATATTTTCTTTTTATATTTTCTCCGAACTTTTTCAAACTTTAAAGCTTCTTCAAATCCACGAATTTGTTTCCATTTTAAGCTCAATGCTTTCTTTCAATGCTTTGAATTTAGAGCCGATAACAAAAAAAAAAAAAAAAAAAAAAAACTTGAAATTCAAATTTTTAATTTTGATTTAGAAAAATGTGATTTCAACAACATCGAGTATTTCTTCAAAGCTTTATATTTAAGTGAAACGTACTTCAACTGACATCTTTGCATCGAAACCAAACGAGGTTGAGAGTTCAGCGCGAGTTGCTCGCTTAAGTCCTTCGCTTTATTGCGTTGCTCACTCATCTCACTGCGGTGGCTGATTGCAGTGCACAGCAGCAGCAGCAGCAGCAGCAGCAAATAAACGCCTTCTTTGATAAATTTTAAGACGAGAAACCAACGATTTTAATTGCAAAATCATGTAATCTTGCAAAATTTTGGGAGAACTGAAGAGGAAACTCGCTGCAAAGAAGAAGCAACTGAAATGAAAAGCAGGAAAAACTTAACAGCGACAGTAATAAATAAAAATCCTAACAATGAGTATGAATTTTTGTTTGCCCTGCAGTTGTAGTCGCTGCCGGTTGCCAGCATGATGTTGCTGAGGAGGCAACAATGAAGGGTCAGCGATGAAGATGACGATGACGGTGAAGATGAGTCAGTCAGAGTTGGTATTGGTGCAGCAAATACTGCTGCTGCTGGAAATCCATGATGCAACAGAGGAGAAGAGAACAAAAAAAAAAAGAAAAAAAACCCAAGAAACAACTGAAACGTTTTCACAAAACTTTCTGTTTTTTTGCTTCTGCTTGTGAAAAATTTTCCAGCTTTTAACATTTCATTGAAGCAAGGGGTCAAAGTTCAGCTTACGAAAAGAATCAACAAAATCGACACGCAACAAACATTCACTGTGGCAGTTGTTGTTGCGGCCGCTGGGATGATTGCTGCGACTGCTGTTGCTGTTGTTGCTGTCAGTCAACTGAAGTGAATCTTCTGCTCGACGTCAAAGTCGAGTTTGAGTTGCATTTTAATCGTGGACTCGCCATCATAATTGGATTATTAGACGTTTAAGTTTTTCGTTGTTTTCCTTGCCTTTGTTTTGACTTCCTTCTAATTTTTCTTAGCTTAAAAAAAATTATTTGCTATTGTGGGAAACTGGAACGGAATGTCAGTCACTCATCCGTCTTCTGTATGGATTTTTGTGATGGATATTTTTTGGTTTTCCGCGATTTCGAAACATTTGTCGCCACACATATCGAGCAAAAAGCTGATTATGATTGTTAATGATATCGTTTTCATTAGTTTAAAAGAAAAAAAAATTAAAAAAAAATTAGAAAAACAATAAAAAAAATAAAAAAAAAAATAAATAAAAAATAAAAAAAATTAAAAAATTTCTTTTCTCCTCTAAAACAACAACAACAACAACAACAAAAACTATAACGGCATTCTCAATACAATAGAATTAACTGGAAGAATTATCTGAATTACTTCGTGTTGCTCTTGACAGTAAAACTTTTTAAATTATTTACTCAACTCAAGGTCGGCGCTTAATTCTTTTACAGATGTTAACAAAAAAAAACACAGTAAGAGAAAACTGTAGTAGGAAAAACAACAAAAACAACAATACCAACAACAACAACAACAACAATAACATAATAGCCTGCAAAGAAAAGTGTTAAGAAAAGAAAAAGTGGAAATAAATAAAAATAAAACTAATTTGTTTTTCTGCTTTAGCCACCCACTATAAAAGACAACAAAAACAACAACAACAACATGCAACAGTTACTTTAGCATCAGCAACCGAAACAGAGTTGTTGTTCTGTTGTTGTTGTTGTTGCACACGGAAATACTTGTTGAGAAGCGGAGAAAAGCGTTTTTTTTACAGCATTTCATTGTTGAAAGCATTAAGGTTGCTTGTTGTTGTTGCTTGTTTTTGTTGCTTGTTGTTGTTTCTTGTTGTTGTTATAATTTGTTGTTATAATTTGTTGTTGTTGTTGTTGCTAACTTCAGTATTGTTATTTAACGCTGCATTCTCTGTTGTTGCTGCTAATTATTGTTAATCTCTGTCATTTTCACGCTTTGTTAGGCGACTGAACTGAAAAGAAAAATAAAAGCAAACAAATGAAAATGAAAACAAACAAATAAAGAAATAAAAAACAAGCAGCCAGCAACAAAAACAAGCAGCAAGCTCGAGTTTTATTGTGTTAGAAGGTCAAGTCGCGGCCGCCAGCGAGCAGCGAGCAGCACGCAGTACCTCACCTCGCAGTGTTGTGTTGCCTTTCATGTTGTTGCTTCAGCTTCTGTTGTTGCTGCGGCTGATGATGCTGCTGCTGTTCAGCATCAAATTGCTACGAGATTCTCAATGATATCGAAATGCGAGTCTATATTTTGCACTGCAGCTCTACATAGTCACGCATACATTAGAACGTTTTTATACTCAACGTTTGTTTTGTTCAAATAGATTTTAAAAGATCAAAAAACTTTATTAAAAACAAAAAAAAAAACTTATTTTTACTTTTCCAGCTTATTGAATGCAAGGAATGAGTCACCATTTTTCAAGTTTTAGCTGAACTCAAGTTGTAGCTGTTGCTGTTGTTGCTGTTGTTGTTGTTGTTGTTGTTGTTGTTGTTGTCATTATTTCCGTACTTCAGTAGAAAAGCAATGAAAGTTGTAGGAATTTCGAAGCTGCTGTAAATTTATACGTTAATTAAAAATTTAGACAACTTAACAGGAAACGATTGAGAAAAGTTGTCTTATAATTAAAATTAAATACGTAACTAGTTTCTTAATATATTTACGTAATTATGACAGTGAAATAAAATTTTTGTTTTACTTCTGTAAGAACCTTTAAATTTCTTTATTGTTTTTAATTGTAAGTTTTTTATTGCTTAATCGAAATTTAAAAATTAAGAATTCTAAAATTAAATCATTTTCATTTTTTTTTCAGTTTTATATTAATTAAGAAAAATAATATAAGTTTTAAAAGTTTGTGATTTTTACAACGCAGGTTTTTTAATGTATAATTTTAATTTTAAAAATCAGATATTCTATTTTTACCATTTTTATTTTACAACTGCTTACTACTTTAATTACTCAATTTTTGATTTTTAATAAATTTCTGAGTTTTAATTGACATTCTAAAATTAAAGTAAATTTTGTATGTTTTTCTTAACTGTTTCTCAAATTATCGTTTATTAATATTAATTTAAAAAAAATTTACTTTAAATTTACTTTATAATTTTACAAATTTATTTTGGATTGCATAATTATCCCAATATTTTCTAATATTTGCACGTTTTTTTATGATTTTTTTATTTTTTCCCTTTCAAAACTCGTCAATTATTTCTGATTAATTTTTCAAAAATTGCTCGCCGAGTTTTTCCCACACAATTCAAGCGAAAAAATGCACACAAGGAATGCGCGAGGAGCATAAAGAGGCGCTTCGAGGCGCACTAATTGCAGCTTTGAAGTCCATGAAGTGCGGCCGGAGTGGGGAAGGCGGTGCAGGAGGGGAGGAGGGGAAGGCGGTGATGAAGGGGAGGGGAGGAGGGGAGGGAGGAGAACGGCTACCATCGAGACGCGAGCGTGTGTTTGCGATGCATTTAATGGCGCAACCATTTCTTGTAATCGATTAGTTTTCTCTACTTCACTCTCGCGCCCGCCCCGCCCCTCCCGCTCCACACCAGCCCCACTCTTCTTGTCATCCGCCTCACCTTCCCCTCCCCCTCACGCCCCTCCTCTGCTCCTCGCGCCCCTCCTCTCCCCCGGTGCTCCATCTCGTCTCCTCCTCATTATTTGAAGCTCGTATATTTTGGTTCTGTGATTTGCTAGTATTTGTTGTTGTTGTTCTTCTCACTGCTGGTCCACCGCAATCGCACTTCGACTGCTGCCGCCTGTTCTTGTTGTTGTTGTTTTTGTTGTTGCCGGGCGCGATGCCTGCATCGAGATATCGAAATGCAATTAAGTGCAGCCGCGGCCAGAATTTTACATGCTGAAATGCCAGAAGACACAAGCATCTCGTTGCTCTTCTTTTCTTTTGTTTAAATACAAGCAACAACAACGACAACCAACAACAACAAGCATTGAAGCACTGACTCGCCATCATCATCATTTTCAGCAGCAGCAGCAGCAGCAGCAGCATCACCAGCATCACCAGCGCTTGCAGTTGTTGTTGGAATGCAACGTCTACTCAGCGGCTGGATGCTGGTTGCACGCTTGTTTTTGTTGCTGCTTCTGAAAGTCGTCAACAACGAGAGCGGGAACAACGACAACGACAACGACGACGACAACGACAGCGCGAGAGCGGCGCGGTGCAACCAGGATGAGCGACAACAACAATTAAAAACAATAACAACAGAGTAGTGATAACAAATAACAAATACAACAACAACAACAAGATATCCGTAAGAAGGGCTTGACTAAGTGAGCCGCCGCCGCTAACTAAATCAAAACAAAGCAAATGCAAGCCAACAACAGAAATTAAAAGTTGCCACAACAACAGCAGCAGCAGCAGCAGAGGCAGCGGCAGCGGCAGCAACGACAGCCAAGCAACAACATCATTTGGTGTGGTCATTGCAGCGATTTACAAATTGGGATACACCTTCGTTTTCATTTTAAGCCGGCGCGAGCTGCGCCTCCCCGCGCGATGCTGACGCCGCGGACGCCGCAGCCGAATGAGCAGCAGCAGCGACGAGGAAAAATTGTCGGCGGCAATTGTAAAGTCGCTGGCTGTCGTTGTAGTTGTCATTAGTGTGTGTGTGTGTGTGTGTGGCACGAGAATGTGGTGCTCGAGCTGCGTTGCTGCCTCTCTTAACTGAGCAACTTTTACACTCGCTGCAGCTTGCTGTTGCTGTTGTTGGTGTAACTGTTGGCTGCTGTTGTCGCTGTTGTTGTTGTTGTCTTCCATAATCTAATATGTGATTTGTTGTTGTATGTCTATTTCCAAGTCTAGTTGTTTGTTGTTGCTGACGTCATTTGTTGCTTCATTTTTTATGTTAATTTTTTTTACATTTAAGAATTTTTTCTTTTTTTCCTTTTAACCCTTAAACGGGAATTGATGCATATATGAATCGTCTTAAAAATTCTCTCTAAAATCACCACGTTGATGCAAAATTAATTGTTCGCTGCAAATAATCTCTTGAAATTAATCAATTAAACTTTCTAATACCTTTTGAGGTTTGTTGTTAAATTACAAATAAATATAAAACAGGGACAAACTGAAAAAATATTTTTTTGCGAATTTTTCATTTTTGACAATGTTTGAACCAAAATTATTTGTACAAAATACACAAAAATCCTACAATAAAAATATAAATTTGCAAGATTGATGGGTGTTTTAGCTAATTGCCTTTAAAATTTGAATAAAATAATTATACTTTAGTAGCAGCGGTCATAAATGAAGACGATTCATATATGCATCAGTGCGCATAGGATGATACTTTTGTTCAGTGTGCCTTTGCCGAATGCGTAAAGATTTTGAAGCGGTATGATATATTTATGGGAGCCAATAAACTCATCATAGCGGTAATAAATTGAAATGTGGTAAAGGGTTTTAGGTAATGAGTTTTCCTCAGAATTTTTTAGCGAATTTATCATGCTAAATGGTTTCGAAACCGTTAATGGGTCGAAAAAAATGACAGATAACCCGTTTGCAAATTGGTTTACCTGACTTTTCCAAAGACCATTACAAGGGTTATTCAGTCAGATTTCGTTGTATTTTATTGAATTTTTTGAATATACCGCTATAGCAGTTTTTGCATCTGTGATCAAATGCCCCAACACACGTTCCTATTGGAGCTCTAGCATGGGTTCGGATTTAGTAAAAGCTGCAATGCCAATGAAACAGTTTGAAAAGTTAAAACGCATTCCTATATAACTGATCGAAACGACGACAAACATGATAAACTCCACAAGCTGAGGCCAATAATAGAAGCCCTCAACAAAAATTTCTGTAAAATTCCAATGGAGGAACGCTTGTGTGGGGATGAATAAATGTGTGCCACGAAAGCTCGCCATCATCTAACACAGTATATGCCACAAAAACCACATAAATGGGGCTATAAACTCTTTGTGCTTTGTGGGATATCTGGGTTCGCCTACAATTTTGAAATATATTCGGGAGAAGAAAATAAAGTGCCGAGGCGCCTTACACATGAGGTTGATTTGGGGGCGAGTGCTAATGTTGAAGTTAGGATATGTCGCCAAGTGCCAAAGGACAAGAATTACAAATTGTACTGCGACAATTATTACACGTCGTTGCCACTTTTTGTATATGTACGAAAGCAAGGCATCCACTGTCTGGGTACAATAAGACGAAACAGAATTCCCAAATGCAAACTTCCCGAAGAGAGCGAATTCCAAAATAAACCTCGAGGATCAGCAGTAGAAATGGTCACCACTTTGGACGATGTGGAGCTTTCCAATACTGTTTGGAAAGATAACAAAGTTGTTGCGATGATTTCAACATTTGCTGGAAAGGAACCGGAATCGGAAGTGAGAAGATATGACCGGAAAACAAAAACAATTACGAAAATCAAATGTCCTGCCGTAATCGGAGATTACAATAAGCACATGGGTGGAGTAGACCTGATGGACATGATAGGATCACCATAAAATCTAGGAAATGGTACAGACGAATATCACCTTTTGGATATGACCTGCATCAACTCCTGTATTCTATGCAAACAAGCATGTCAATCAAAAGGCATTGTCCCAAAAAGTCAGGCGGATTTTAGATTCGAATTAGCACAAACTTTGTGTCAAATTGATTTTGCTGGCAAGCGCGGCAGAAAACCAAATCCTTCTTTATCATCGGTTGCAAGCCAACATGAAGCAAAGAAGAAAAAGTCGACTACAACTCAACCTATTCCGTCCATTGACGTGCGCCACGATGGTATATGCCACTTTCCAGAAGTGGTAGGCAATCGGACACGATACAAACTTCCCAGCTGTTTAGGACAGACCTTTATAAAATGTAAAAAATGCAATATAGCTTTATGTTTAAATAGCCAAAGAAACTGTTTCTTACAGTTTCATACTATATAATAATTTTTTTTTTATATTTACCTAATAATTATGTTATTATTTAGCTAAAAATTAATAATAATTAAATTTAGTATTAATTTATTTAAGTAATTTAACTTATAACTTATAAAAATGAAAAAATAATTAATAGGAAATGAATAATTTAAACACAAAAAATATTTTTCATTTACAAGCACGTTTTTATGCGCTGGCGGGCAGTGATGCATATTTGAATCAACTAGTTTTTTTAAAAATTTGGCAGTAAAATAAAAAAATAAAGAAAAACTAAGTATGCTACTGTTTTTAGGAGTGCCTAAATAACTCATAATAATTTTTTTATTCAAATCGGAGATCTTGCCCGTTTAAGGGTTAAAATTGATGAGATCAATCGTGAAAATCATAAAAATAATGCGGGAAAAATAATCACAACAACAAAACCAACAACAACAATTAATAGCCAACACACAAAAAATTGCCACACACATTTTTAATTCTTAAAAATGAAATTAAAATGCTGATTTTAGCATGAAATTTATTGTTTTCTGATTTTGCTCATTCTGATCGAGATCGTCTCCCGCTGACTGGCTGACTAGTTCACTAACTGGTTGATTAACTAGAGGAATGAATAATTGATTGTGTGTTTAAATGTCTCCCGAGTTCATCACGATTTTTGTGGTTTTTCGAGTCTAAGAAACTCAGAGTTCCTCACATAAAAATTCATTTTGACTTGACGTGTTCGCTTCTTAACGCGTTTGTTTGAATTTTGTTTTCATTACATATTTAAACTTATTTTTTTAATGCTTATATTCATCATCTGCTGTCATTCATTCATTCTTCACCGATTTATTGTCATTCTTATCAATTATTTACTGCACGTTCCACGTTTGCTTGGATTTTTATCGTCATCGCACGTCGTGATATCTATGAAATCAAATCCAGCCGTACTTTGCTATCAGACGTCATTTTGATCCTCGCGCATGAATTATAAAATCGTTTCACAGAAAAGCAGAAGGAACTCCATTGAAATTCTGCAAACGTGCGATTGTCTGCCGTTCACAGGACACCCAAAGCTCGGACTTGGACACACGGAGACTCGTCAACGGCGAGTCAGTCAACTCGTTCGCTTATTTTGGCTGTTTTTTTGGGATGGTCGTTGTCGTCGTCGTTGTCGTCTTCGTTGTTGTTGTTGTTGCTTTATTGTTAAATTTAAAATTTTAAAAAATGTTGAGCTAAAAATGTGTGAAGGTTTTGTTTTACTAAAATTACAGTTTTTTTTGTTATTTTTATGTTAAGTTTTTTACTGAAAATTCTATACCTCCATAATTTTCTTTAAACAATTTTGTATAACAATTTTGTATAAATTTAATTTAAATTGTATTTACAAATTTTAACAACGGAAAAAACTAACCAACCCGATTTACTTTTAACACGAGCATTCAATAAACGAATTTGCGCTCACACTGCGAATGAATAGAAAAATGTAATTAATAACAAAGCATTTAGTAGAAAATAAACCGAATAAAGCGAAAAACAAGGCAAGCTAAAACCGCACAAATTCTTCTATCCTCACATTCAATTTATTTTAACTACCATCATCACTAAAATCATCTGCAAATTTAACAAACGCAGCGGTAACAACTAAAAAAAAGCGACGAATAAGGAAAGTGGAAGCTCAGCAACTCATACATTCAAACATTAATCAAACGCAAAACTAATGAATTCGGCGATAATGAAAAATCATCCAGCAAAACCGCTTCTTCACTCACTCATTAAATAATTAGAAAAAGAAAAAAGCCAAGCAAGCAAAACAAATACTAAAAAAACACAAGTAGAAATTTTAGAGGAGGAGGAGGAATGAGAGAAAGAAGAAGAAGCAACCAAACTGAATGCAGGAATTTTATTTCTAAATTTCAGAACATCGCGCGTGAAAAAAGCAAACGAAAACAGAAACAGAAGAGCAGCGGGAAAAATGAGGCGGCAGTGAAGAAATGTACGCGAAACACGCAAAAGAAACTGAAATGGAGCTTGATTACCACTCGATAAGCATCCAAAAAAATTCAATTAACTGCTGATAATCTGGCAGAACAATCGATGATGGAATGAAAGACGAGACGAGGCGGCGCGCTTTCTCCGAAATAAATGATGCAAGTTGAAGAAGAGTGGATCATCTAAAACTCGAATTAAAGCATCACGTGAGCGCTCATTAAACTTGTCAGCCTCCGCTGAAATTCCATTCACCGCAAAAGCCACAGAATTCTGTACACTGCGAAAAAAAGACCGAAACAACCTCAAAAACCCCACGATGGCCATACAAAATCAGAAATCCTTCAAACGACAACCGCCACAGCAAGCGCAGTATGAAAATTTAACGCAGATTCAGGCGCCAACAATGCTGGCGGCCACAAATGATGCAACCGCAACATCGGTGACCGCAGCAGCAGCAGCAGCGGCAGGTGCAGCAGAAACATCAGCCACCACAGCGGCACCGACTGCGGCGGCAACAACAACAGCATCAGCAGCAACAGCAGCTGCTAATGGAGGTCCTCGCGTGTCCTTCAATCGAGATGTTCATGTCAAGCGAATCGGTTAGTTGGTTGGTTCGTTTTTAATATCTCGTATATAAGAATTTATTAGATAATCGATGTTGAAATTTTCAGCGAAACGTAAGACTTAAGAAACAAACTGGACTTAGAGCAGTAAGAAGGTTTTTTCTATTTTGTTTCTGCATTTATATTTATTTTTTTATTCTGCAAAACGAAAGAGTTGAGAAACGAACTTGATTTGGTTTTTGTGTTTCCCTTCCAATCCAAAAGACTTAAGAAACGAACGTGATTTAGCGAATATTAACAGCTGTTCTTAATATTGTTCATGCGTGACAAAAGACTTAAGAAACAAACTTGGTTTAGAAAAATTTAATGCTTTCCCTGCATTACACAAGACTTAAGAAACAAACTTGGTTTTCGCTTATAAGTGAATTTCAGTCACAAAAATGAAAACCCGCGTTTGTGATTCCAATCTTCACATTTTTTCTTCTTCTCCTTTCAATTACAGAATTGAAAATTTCAAAAGTTTTCGAACTGTTTTCGCAAATTATTTTTGCTCATTGCTCTTCAAATTTCTTTGCTTCATAAAATTCATTCTCAAATGCTAAAGTCACATTTCACAGTTAATGTGAAAAAAAGAAAAATTCTAAAACGAATGTAATGAATTTTATGTTAACCTCAGATTCCTTTTTGTTTTCTCTTGCGATCTCAATCGAGTTAAAGTTCATCTGTAATTAATTGCGAATCGAGTTAAAGTGCTTCGAAACAAAAAGAATTGATAGCTGTTTGAGATTTTATTGCAGCGACCTTGTAGCGATTGCTAGTTTTTTTCTTTTTGCTTGCAGTTGTTGTTTTCAATTAACATTTTTACATTAAATTTTATGGCTGGAACAACATTTTCGTAATGACTTTCATTTTAGTTGCTCAGTAAACAAAGTGAAAAAATGCAAAATAATAAAAGAAGAAAAGAAAATCAAAGAAAATGCAACCGCAGAGTTGCATTGCTTGAATTGTTGCTGTGTAGGTTGTTGCTGTTGCTTCGTATGGCTTTGCTGAGTTTGTATTCTAGTTTTAAATATTTTATTACTTAGAATTTTAAGCAGAAAAAAACAGAAGCCTATACGTATATTTTCTTGTGACAAGTGATTTCTGTTGAAATAAAAAATGCTTGATTTTAAATAGCACAAAAAAGGGAAAATATAAAAAGAAATTTATTTTAAAATTTTGCTTTTTCAATTAAATTTAAACCAAAAGTAGGTTTTATTCATTAATAAATCTCGAAAACTTTCGTTTTCAATTTTTGTAAAGGTTGAAAAATAACAACTTTTGTTCTTTATAAAAACGAAAGACTTAGGAAACAAACTCAATCTCACGTTCTCTATTAAAACGAAAGATTTAGGAAACAAACTCTATTTCAATGTCTTATTCTCTATCATAACAACAGACTTAGACAACAAACTCAATTTCTCCCTCTCTTGGTCTCATTTTCTCTATCAACACGAAAGACTTAGGAAACAAACTCAAAATATGGAGCCTACAAATGTTCAGCTGAAATCAATTAAATTTGTAATAACAACCAATTGAGTTCAATACATCATTAATTTCTCCACTAATTAAAATTCCAGTGTAAATTTTTTTAAAGGAAAACATTAACAAAACCTTTGATAAATTTTAACGCATTCGAATTCCTCAATTTTTTTGAGTTTTTGTGGGTTTTATTTTTTATTTATCGTATTTCTTTTGTTTTGTTTTTGTTCTCCAACTCCTGCCGCCGGCGAGCTTCTGCTGACTGACTTCTGTTTCTCCATTATTGGCATCATTTATTAGCTGCGGCTATCATTGGCTCGCCTGTAATTAAGCGTGTTTAAGAGTGGCGGCTTCATAATTCAAACCCCTTGCCTTCGTTTAACTGGTGTTCGCGGTCGCTCGCTCGCCGGCGTTTAATAAAGTGCAGCCAATTAATAGATTGAACTTAATTTATGCCATTAAAACAGCGCAGCGAGTGCGGCAGCGGCAGCGGCAGCGACGGCACGACACGACAGACGCAGCTACAGCTACATAATAAACAATAACAGTGATTGTTATCGTTGTGAACTCGAGCACTTCGTTGCAGCAGCTGTAGGCGACGCAGCGAGAAGTCATCCGTTGTGGCCGCCGGTGATCAAGCGAAGGGCAGAAATATTGAAATAAAAGATGCCAAAAAATAAAAGACGCGAGAAACACATCGCTTGCGATACAGAGCAGTAATAAAAATTAATTACAACAACAGAACATATCGGCGAAAGTCGTAATTTCGCAATATAAAAAATTCAACTAGCCAAGGCAACAAATTAAAACTAAAATAAAAAACTAAAACAAAAAACTAAAATAAAGAAAACCAGAATGGAGACTTCAAACAACTAAAAAAATCATAAAAGAAGCTGCAACGTCTCTGAAAACAACAACAACAACAACAACAACAACAACCACCACAACAAAAATATTAACAAGAACAAGATAAGCTGCGTTTGTCATAATTATTTAAATTTTTTTCTCCGTTTTATAAGCAGTTTTTCTCAGTTTTGCCGCGGTTGCTGCTGCTGTCGCTCGTGCATCTGCATCTGCATCTGCACCTACTTTTCCACGTGCATTTGTATCTGCATCTGCATCTGTGTATCTGCATCTCTGCGCGTATCTGTATCATCGTATCTGGTATCAGCATTTGTAACTTTTGTCTGCAATGCAGCGCGTCACCGTGTTGCTGGTGCAGTAAATTCTGTAAAAGTCTGAAATAAATCTTTTTGCCACAATTTCGCTGTGCGAAAAAAGGGCGGAAGGGAAGTGCGAAGGGGAGGGAGGGGAGAAAGAGTGGGGAGAGGTGGCAACACTGGCTTCGCCTGCTGTTCATTAAGCCGCGCTTGTTGCTGCTAAAAGAATCACAGAAATAAGACAATAAAGTGATATTAAAAACGATAATAAAGATTATAAAAGAAAATAAAAAAAAATTAAAAAAAAAATAAAAGAAAAATAAAAAAAATAAAAAAAAATTAAAAAAAAAAAATAAAAAAAAATTAAAGAAAAAAATAAAAAAAAAATAAAAATAATGGGACTGCAATAACAGCAGCGACGAAAATAAACAGATAAAAGTTTGCCTAAGTGATCGATTTGCAGTGTGGACGAAATGACGTCCATAAAACGATAAAATTAATGACGGCAGTGATAATGGTGACAGATGATCTACACTCATTTACGGTCTAGAAATCTTCGCATTATTATTATCTTAGAATTTCCAATCAGATGAACGTTTAGCAATGATTTTTTGTACATCAATTCAGCTAATTTCGAATCTGTTCTGAACAGAAGGCTACGCGGAGAAAACAATATCGATCTCGATTCTCGTTTCTCGTTTCTGAGCTGAGAAATGTCGAGAATTGCAAATGATGGAGCCGATGGAGTCGCGAGCGGGCGAGCGACGATTTCAAGGCGAACTACATTTGCCGGTGTATAAAAGGCAACAAAAGTAAAACAAGTTAGCAGCAGATAACAATAATGACAACAACAACAACACGATAACAACATCACAATCGCAAGCAGTTAAAATTACAAGTGAAGATGAATGCAGCGCAGATGAATGCAGCGTGTGAAAGAGTGAAATCAAATAAAGTTGCGTGTAGTTATTTTCTGCACTCGAGACGAGATCTACGAGCTACGAAAATTAATATCGGCTTGCATTTTTTTGGCTAGCATTTGAAATGAAGAAAAATTAAATTAAATAATGAAAATCTGTTAAGAAAAAAAAATTTTAAATTTCTCTCAATTTGCTTTTCATTTAAATAAAACTAGAAGTTGCGAGTTAAGCTTCAATTCAATTAATTATGTTTTATATGTTTTCTTGTAAAAATAATATTAAATTTCATGTAATTATTATCAATTAGCATTTACATGTCTTTCATTATCAAAAATCGATCATTCCTCCACTTTAAAGTCGGTATCGGCATCAGAGTCGCTGTAGTCGCGGCTACCATCATTAACATCGTCATTAAAATCAAGCCGAGCTGTCATCACTGTCAGCATTTTGGAGTGAATGATGAATGCAACATCGTTTTCTTTCCTTCAATTGCAATAAAATCGTGCTGCGTTGTGACTTTTAAACGTGTACAACCATTATTAGGAGTCGCTTTTTGTTTTTGTTAACGTAATAAGCAGGAGCATTTAGAGCGAGATAGATACACTCATATATCACACGTTTAGAGCGAGATACAGTCATTTATCACACGTTATCTCCAGCTGTTTTCCCACTTGACAGCTGAAGGGAAGCTGTTGGATTTACAAAATCTTTGCGAATTAATTTAATCATGAATTTATGAAATTGATTAATATGCAAATTAAGCAAACGTTAATGTGGAGCGGAAATCGTTGGATTTCTAGTAGAAAAAACAGCTTAGCCTTCTTTTTCAAGAAAGAGGAAACACGTAAAAAAAATTTAAAAAAAAAAAAATTAAAAAATAAAAAAAAAATAAAAAAATAAAAAAAAATTTAAAAAAAAATTGAAAAAATAAAAAAAATTTAAAAAAAATAAAAAAAATAAAAAAAAATTAAAAAAAAATTTTAAAAAAAATGAAAATAATAAAACACTTTAAAAATGTATAGCTATACCAGCTTGAAAAGCCTAAAAGTTCATTTAATTATTTTTCTGCTCTTGAACAGAAAGCAATAAATAAAAAATCGCATAAAAATACAAGTTAATTCACTAAATTTAATTAAAAAACGAACGCACGCACGCACTTAATTACATCATTTGTAATGAAAACGCGGTCCACGCAATCTCAACATCCTTGCAAGTTCCGATTTTTCTACACAAAAATTGCCACAAAGTCTCATCTGTTGCTGAACTCGCCAACTTTGCAACAATTCGTTCCAATGTCGTTTTACGGCAATGAAATTAATGCAATCAACAAGCAACAGCAACAACCACCAACAACGAGAGCAACAACAACGACAGCCTTGCAAGTCACATATTTGGTAATTTGATTTCGGAGGAATGAGTTCAACTTAAAAACTCAACAGATTGATTTAAATTACAGCAATAAAAAGAAGAAAAAAAAAACCAATAAAAATTTGCAGAAGATCACGAATGACTTTTTTGAGGTGATAATGACGGATTTTTCGATTGTTTTTTCGAGCAACTTGTGTGCTGATAATTGGAATTTAATATTCGTCGTCTTTTTCCATTTAGTTTATTTTTAATGATGTCATTATTTAAAATAAAATCAATTAAAGGTTAAAATATACAGAAACAAAGGAGTGAAAAAAAAAGTGAAAAGAAGTGATAAAAGTGAGTGAAAAACCAGCACAAGATGAGGAAGAGCAGAATAGTCGGGGAACGGCGTGGAAAAACATGTAGAGTGCGATGTTGCATTAATTTGACAAATGTTGCGACACCTAATGTTTCTGCAGCAAATGTTGCTGTGTCGCCATTGTAGCGATTTTGTTGCTACAACATGTTGCTAAACATAAAAAGTGTTTTTTTATTGCTGCGGTGACTGTTGCCGTCAGTCTGTTATTGTTAATAATTCGCTGGATGTTATTGTTGTTCTGGTTGATACTAATGTGCTGGTGTGTAATTTTTTGCTGTCTTTCCACACCGATGTGGTCTCGATTTGACGGCTGATTCTTGGCGTTGGCTGCTGTTTTCTGTTGTCTGTAGTAGTTGTCGTTATTGTTGTTGTCGTTACTGTTGTTGTTGTTGTTGCTGTTCTCGTTGTTGGTGTTGTGGCTATTGTTGTTGTTGCCGTTGTTGCTTTTGTTGTGGGCTTCTAGAATTCTAAAATAAATCTGAGGCTGTTAATGAGTTTGTCAACACAGACTTCAATACACTCATCCAACAAATACTATCTTTGTATATGTGTGAGTGTGTGCATGTGTGTGTGTGTGCTAGCAGTGTAAATCTAATTCCAGCTTCACATTTAATTTATTTACAATTGAAATTACATTAGCAGAGCCGTCATCGCTGAGCTGCCAAGCAAGAAAGAATCTGAGACGAACAGGATCAACGGAGTGGGCGCGCGGCAGCAGAAATCATTTGATGGCTGCTGCAAAAACGTGCCTCTGCTCCGTTCTTTGCAAGCAGAATAATAGCGTCATCGCACAATTCTAAGCGAGTCCGTGTGTGGGTTTCGTCGTCAGCAGAAGCAACACCTCGTCGCGCCGCAGCCAACTCAAGTTTGAAGCGCTCGCTCGCTCGTCCGAGCGCACAAAATTTAAGTGCGCGAGCGTGTTCGGCGGTAACGGAAGCAGGCAGCGTATAACTATTAATAATCGTTGAAAATGACAAATTTAATGATAGCAGGTGTGATAAAGAGAGTTTGAAAGGCTGATGACATCACTGGTGTTTTTTTTTTGTTTTTTTCTTTTTTTTTTTTTTTGGTGTAACAAGGATTTTTGCTCATTATTTGTCTTATTATTTCATTTATCTAAGCAAGTATAAACAATTTGTAAAAGTTCTAATTCAAAAACCAAGAAATGCTGAATAATTCGAAATGAAAATTCAAAAACAGAGAAAATAATGAAGTGGGGAAAAAATGTATTTCTTTTATTTTTCTCACTGAGAAAATACAGCAAAAATTTAATACTAAATTCGTATTTAATACTAAATTTAATAATTAAAAATAATGTAAAAAATAAATTAATTTTAAAAAAATCACAAAGAATTAAATTTCAACAAAAAAGTAACAAATTGATAAGTTCACGTTTGTTTCCTCAGTCTTTTGTTTTAATTTCCAATCCAAGCTCGTTTCATCATTCATTTCAATGCAATCCAGAGCCCCAACAACGCAGAAACTCCAGTCTGAGCTCAGCGACCGACCAGTTAAACCAGAAAGTGAAAATACGTTAACACGCTCGCAATATAAGGCAATCGAGAAATCGCATTTGTCGCTCGTGTACCACGCGGCCGGCCGATCCGCCCGCCGCTTGGCCAACCAGCAGCAGCAGCAGCGTCGTAGGTGTTTCGCTCTCTTCACTCGAACTCGAATGTCGTCATTCCGTCATTCAATAAACGAATTCTTAATGCAAAAGCCGCCAAATGCTGTGACTTGAATTTGAATTCCATTCCGTCAAACAAGCGGACATTAAAAGTCGATTTTTCGACTTGAACTCGCTCAAGTGCTTGTTTATTTTTCCCAGACGCTTAATTTGCGTTGCCGCAAAAGTACGTTAAGACAGTAAAACCTAAATTCGAAAATAAATAAATGAGCTTAAAATGTACGAAGCGACAAAGCAGGCGGCGAGACAAACGGCGAGAGTAACGATTGTCAATTCGAATTAAATGCGAACACATGAAAATTAAGTCACGTTTTCTTAGTTTTTCTGCAATAATGAGTTGCGCTTAAGGGACAAAAATTCTGCATTTGTGTTAATTTTCACTACCAGTCACTAGTTTTGCGATAACCACCGTCATACCGGCAGCTGGGGCAACTCAGCTCATAATGATTGGAATTAATAGCACTTCTATTATCATCTGAGTGCAGTACCACTCGGGCGAAGATCTTTGCGATCAGTACAACGCCTAACAATACCGCTCAGACAACTGAGACCAAAAACTCCGCGACAACCATCACCCACTTCATCCGATACCACCGACGACACCAGCATTGGGATACAATAACCAGCAATTTTCACCAGTAAAGTAGAGAAACTCAGACACCAACACACCTTTGAAACAAATACCGCTGAGGACAAGACCGATGACATCATGCGGTCAATATGAGAAAAAAAAAAAAAAAATTAAAAAAATACCAGGAACCAATATCACTGAAACTACCAACCCTCCGATCAACGCCATTTTGACCACATCACTAAAATACCAATACGGCTGAAACTCTAATAGTGAAACCAAAGTCACCTTAAAATTTGCTCAATACGTCTGAGTTCAATACCGCTCAGTACCACCGAGAACAATTCCATTGAGATCACTATAACTTCGACCAGAACCGCTGAAGCCACGATAATCGCGAAGCATAAAACTTTGATCAGTGGCGTTGGAACGAAATTAGCTGAGACTGCTGACTTCGGAGACAACTATACTGCGATTTATTCCATTTCGGACAATACCGCCAACATATACCGCCGTTACTGACGCCGCTGGAACTACTAACACTTCGATTGCTACCACTTTTGGTGATAACACTGCGAAAGTTGTCACCACGACTGTTGTCAATGCGAATTCCGCCATTAGCATGAAAACCACTGTGACATCCGTTGGTAGAAAACTCACTGTGACATCCACGGGGATAAAAAGCACTGAGCGACCAGTGCTCGAACTACCTGCGAAAGAACTGGTCTCTGCAGTCTCTGCTGTTTTAACCAGTCTCTGTTGTTTTAGCCGTACAATAGTTTCGATCCTTACTTCGCGTATTACTATTTTTAGTTTTATCATTCTTATTTTCGGTGTGTTCGATTGGGTGTTAAGTGAGGCGAGTAGGTAGAGCAAGTAGCTCGGCACAGTCGCTCAGACGGCTGGTTGTGGTCGTTGCGCTGCCGTCTGCCACCGCTACTACTGCTGCTGCTGTTGCTGTCGCTGTTGCCGTTGCTGTTGCAGAGACCGCTTCGTTCGCGTAGACGCGTTAACAACTTTGCGTTCCGAGATAGTCAGTCAGGTTCTTAAAGTCGTTTGCTGTGGATTGATTTGCGTAGCTTTGCTGGCTAAATTGGCACACGGGTGCGTTTAAAATTTCAAATAAAAACTAGACGTTTTATATAAGCAAAGAACGAAACTAGTTAATCAAGAGTGGAATCATTGAAATAATAAGTAATCATCAATTGACGAAGCAGTTGATGACCCTTTCAGTGAATGTCGAAGAGTTAAAAAGGTATTTTCGAAAAAAAAAAATAAAAAGCCTTCAACGCCTCCGCTCGAACGTCGCGCTTGCACTGATTAACACCGGAGTGACCTTGAACTTTTTTAACATCAGCAACATTTGTCGCTCCTCATGTTCGTCGCTTGTCTCCTCCTCAACGACGAGATAATTGTGATGTGAGTCAATATAAAAGCTTTTTTGAATGTGAAAAACATCGCCGAACGAGTTTTCAATGCAAGTTAATGAAACACATCAGCTTCACTGCTAAATCTCTTCAAAAACAGTCATCAATCTAACGATAATAACGCAAGTATTAATTTTATTATAGTTAGAAGGGTCTTCACAGTTACATCAGCTGCAATTAAGTCTTTGCAACATCAGCTCAAGCTAGAGGTGTTGAAGTGCTAAAACGAACTGCACAGCATCAGCTTTCTGGTGCGCAACCTGCACTCGCCACTTCCACTCAGAGCTTCTAATGGCAAAAATTACCTCAATAAATCCAAATGTTTATTGCCATTCATAATTTTCCTTAATTATGCGCTGTAATTGACTTCAATTAGAATGAATGCGTGTCACTTTTGCATTTATTGTCGTCATTAACAGGCTTTAATTTTATTTGAAGTGTTTCGTAATTATTTTCTTTAATTAAAAAGCTTTTATTAATTTAGTTGTATTAAATTGTTTTTAATTTTGCTTAGTTATTTTTTTAACATATTAATTGCTCACTTTAAGCATTTAATTTACTTTTATTGTTATTTAATCAGTGTTATTCAATCATACGTCACTCTTCTCAGTTTCATGTTGTAGTTTCAGTTCATAATTTAATTATTGTTTCCTTCTAAAGTTTCCAATCTATTTGAATTTAATTTAATATAATATTCAGTTTTAAAACAAAAGTTGACCAAGTTAATCAACTTAATATTAATTTAATTTATTTAAATCTTGATTTATTACTCGCTCCCATTTAAGCTGCTTCAATTTAATTTAAATTAATTTGTAATTAAAAATTTGTTTGGATTTCCTATTATTAATTTTCGGGAGTTCTGGTTTTCGAATTTAGTGGATTTTCTGATTTTACTAATCCGAGTTTCTTTACGATAATAATTAGCAACTACAAGTTTCTCGTTTAAATCTTTCGTGTTCTGAAGCTTAAAATTAGGGAATTAATTCAGATTTTTATTTCCTGGCAGTTTTTCTAGTATGACAAATAATATTAATCTGCCTTTTTTAAATTAATGAACAGAAATGGAATTCAAGGACTTCTTAGCAAAGGTTGTGTTATTTTATATAACTTCCCAACCAACCAGGGAAACCAGAAGAACAAGGAAATTAAAATTAATGCGATCTGCATTCATCGAGCAAAAAATTAATTAGCTCGACAAAGCTGGATTTTCAAGAATTTCTCTAAAATTTCATGTTTTTTTTAAAAAGTGATTTTCAATCGAAGGCATTTCGAAGGCAATATTCGAAGGCATTTTTAAATATCAAAATTTTATGTTTTCTAATAGAAACTGGAAGAAAATCTGAATTTTCCCCAAACGTCTACAAATTAAATACTCGTATTTTAATAAAGTTCTTGAATAACCATCCACTGCCGCAACCAGGAGAATAAGAAAATCATAAAGAAGAACTTAGATTTTGAAAAGATTTCTCCACGGCCAGCCTTTCAAAGCAATTGTGGACACCTAATTGCAAAAATCAATTAAAAACACTTCAAAATCACTTGACAGATTGTTCAATGATGCATAAATACAGCAACGACAATCACTGCGCGCCGCGTTCGGAGTTCAGAACGAAAGAGAAGTGAAAGGAAGTGAAGGTGTGAGACGAGGAATACGGAGCGCGTCCTTCAGTTTTGCTCTCTTTTTTGCTGGCTTGCCGCTCCACTCTCCACTTCCACTGCAGGCACGATTAACGAAAAAATATGAGAGGCACTAAAAATTAAATATGATTGCATTGAATTCTTAAACGCTGCAAAATTCTGTCGCCTTCATGCCAGAGCTGGTAAAAAGCTCGAATTAAATTTGTATTTTTTTAGATTGTTATTTGTTGCTGTGGAATTGCAAAGGGGGCGTGGAATTGCAAAGGGCGTGGAATTGCAATGGGCGTGCCATCCGTCCCGACAAACTGTTGGAGCTTTTTAAAGGCAACTTTTATTGTGATCTCTTTTTTTTTTAATTTTTATCTTGTTCAGTAGCTTGAAAAATTTTTTGCATTCTCTTTTTTTTCTTTTCGATGGATCAGAAAATTGCTGAGTTTAAATAAGCGGATTTTTTTTAGAATTTTTCCCCTGTTTTTACAAAGCAAACCGACTTCAAGGACTTGGCCTGTGGTGCTCAAGGACTCGGCTGCATTTGCTGCATGGCTGCACCGCTGCAACGTTCTGCATTCAGGGAATGATTAGGATTATCTGAGTGCCTGTCTCCCGCCGCCGTGCTTATCGACAGCGACGACTGCCCGCCGGCTGGAGTTCAATGCAAATAGCTTTCAAGTATCGGCTTCAAAGTCAAGGCCGCCGCCGCCGCTGCTTCGCGTGGAAGCAATCGCTGCGCGACATTTTTTGTGCGGCGAAGAAAAAGTGGAGGAACGAGAACGATGAAAGAGGGGGGAACGAGAACGTTGAAAGAGGGGGAGGGGGACGAGAACGTTGAAAAAGAGGAAAATTGCAGCGAGAGTTGATTTTTTAAATTTTGTCTTATTTAAATTTTATTTTGTGATTTTCTTTTTTAATCTGTAATTACAATACCGCAAAAAATAAAGTGGCTCCGTCCTCCCCCACTCCCCCCTTTTTAACAGACCCTCTTTACCACTTCCTTTCCCGTCACTGCTTTCCCCTCACGTTTCCCCTTTCAGAACCACTCAAAAGTTGACATTTAAATAATTAAATTCATTTTTTTTCCTTTCCCATCACTAAAATTGTTCAATTAGTTTATCGTTGCTCCAGATACGAGTGAAGCGAATAAATGTGACCAGGAAACCTTGAATTGAAATTGAAAGTCTTGCAACAGAGACTAAAAAACACTTGAAAATAAAACGAAAAAAGTCTGCAAAAACTAAAATCACCCAGCAAAAACAAACAAAAACAATGGCAATGGTAAAACCTGAAACAAAAGCATTAACAATTTCGTTAAATGCACTTTGACAGTCGCTGTTACAGTTGCTGTTGCAGTTACTGTTGCCGCAACTTAATCTTTTCAAGCTGGACGTCACAGACACGAGGAAGAAGAAGAAGAAGTAAAAGAATCGCCACGATTTTATGCAGCGGTGGACGCCGTCCATGGTGGCGCACACTTGCCGCATTTTGCACTGCCAACGAGGCAGCAACGGCGGCAAAGCCGAGTGAGCAGCAGCACCTCTTGTAGAAGGCGGAATTCACTTCGTCCTGCCTGTTGTTGTTGTTGTTGTTGTCTATCTCTTGCTACTTGTAAAGTTTGTCATGATATCACATGCTAAAAACGCATGTCGGTGCTGGGATGTCCGACGCATTGACGTTTACCTCGCTAATATCGGCAGTTGGTGGGGCGGAGATTCGAGATTCGGAGGGACGGAGGGACGGAGGGACGACAGTATTAAGCGACACACTTAAAAAATCTGCCGTCTTCCGAAGAACGAATCCCTGAACTGAAAGAAATTTCCTCAGCAGTTTCACTTGATGTTGTTGAAAAAGTCAATAAATGATTAAGGAATTCGTGCGGTTGATGATTAAAAGCGTCCGCGAACTTAATGGCTTAGTAATTAAAAGCAAGATAAGTCAGGTGATGAGTGACGGCCTTGCTGGCGAGACAACATTCACTGTGGCCGTCGTCATCCTAGCAAGCAACTGCAGACAATCGGCGCATCTGTGCAGTGATGGGGCTGAAAAAATTGATTCAGTTAAATCGAAATCGAAGTGTAGTAAAAAGACTTAGAAAACAAACGTCTTGTTTGACAGCAAAACTAAAATTTTCTTTAAAGCCAAAATTAGAAGATTCAAGGTACAGAAAAAGACTGAAATAACAAATATTTCGCTAAAAATCAATTTAAGAAATTTTCAATGTGAAAACACATTGAAGACTTAAGCAGCAAACCTGCTCACATGCTAAAGCCTAAAAAGGCTTCGTAAATCAACGAAAATTTTCGCTTGTAATAACTTTAAAAGTCACAGAAATCTTTTGGTATTTTAAGTCACTTAAAATCCATGTTACTTCTGACTTTTCTCATGCTGGTGCGGCATAAAATCGCATTAAGTGAAAATAAAACAGCATTAAAAGCAAATAAAACGACATCACAGCACGACAGCGAGTAAATCGAGGCAAAAATTAATAACCGGCTATAAAAGAAGTAAAAATTTCGGTGTTACGCTGGTCAGCACAGGGAGGGAGTTGCAATTTAAAGAGGCAAAGAAAAAGCGACAGAATGTGAAATAAATTGTAATGATTTTCTTTAAATTTTTCGAAAAAATTAACATCCAACATGCAATCTGCTCAAAATTCTGTCAGAAATGAATGAACGAATGAATGGATGGATGAATGGAATCGAATTTTCGGGGCGTAAATTACACAGCTTGAATTTTGTTGCTTCCCTTGCGCTGTTAATGTTGTTGGCTACAACATTAAAATCATCTCGAATTAAGCGAGAAAAATAAAATAAAAGTGAAGGTTTTCATGTTTACATAATTTTTTTCACGCAGTTCGCGCGCACAGTAGGTGGTGGCGGCGGTAGATGGTGGCTGTCGTGTTGCTAAGACGTTTACTGCCCCAAACATTTCCTTATTTCCACACGCAAGACGATTGAGTTTAATTTTTCATTCATTGAGAAGACGAATTTAAAATGTCAGATTAATGAAAATTATGGGATTTAAAAAAAATTTAAATTCAGTTTTTAAAAGAAACAAATTTAATTTAATTGCAGTTTCTAAAAAGTGTGCTAATCGAGAAAACCTATTAAAGCATGAAAAATGTTAACTACCAAACGAAGGACTTAAGCAAGAAACTTGATTTTATAGCCCGCAGCTATAACGAATTAAATTTGTCGTTCGATTTTCGGTGCGCATTACGAAACACATTAATTATTTTTAATTATAAATCTTTTTTCCATTCGATCAAAACATCCAAGGAAGTTGAAATGTATTTTTGATTTGTGTGAGCAAAAACAGTCATCTGTTGGTTTGTTCGTGTTGAGAAATCAATCAAGTAAATCTTGCGTCGTTGTCGTCTGTGTGAAAATAACTTAAAATTCCAAGGCTGTTGATTGTTGCATGTTTTAACATACATTAACTCGGGACGCTCAGCTTGTGGATTGGATTTCATCGAGTTGCGTTGTGGCTGCCGATCTGTTTGGCCGAAATGAGTGAAGACTTGGAAATTCAGAGATAAGGATCTGCTGCTCTCATTTTATAAAGTTTTGTTGAACACGGTGGCCTTTGTGTGGTGCAGCGCGTGTTGTGTGTTTTCTGTGCCGCTTTTTTTTCATTTTTCGCGCCCCTTGTGTGACCAATTGTAATTTCGAATTTTGCTTTGTTTTGCTTAAATTAAGCATAGAAAATACTTAAGCTGCACTGTAAATCAAAGAGAAGACGTGATCTTTACACAAAAAACTTTCACTTGGTCGTCTGTTCGCTCATCGCAGTCATCGTGATTCCGCAGTTTTAATTGTTGCTGCCTCGAATTTGAAAACAAGTAAAAAGTAACTCTATTTTTAAGCTTCCAAATGAAATGAATAATTTTAGAACTAAAATTGTTAGAAACCCAAACGTGGAAAGTCGTACTAAAAAAAGTTGATCCGTTTGTCATTTTTAAAAGTGAAATTAATTACTAAAACTTCACACGAAAGAAACTTTTTTGCATTTGAGAGAAAAACCCCTCGCAGCCGTTTCTCGCTTAAGTCTTCCGTTTTGTTTAGTTAAAAATGTAATCTAGAAATAATCGGCCAGCATGAATCACTTTTCACAAGTCGAGCAGCAAATTTTCAAAGCCAATTTTACACTCTTAACTAGATTGTTTTAATTAATCATCTAAGCCGCAAACGCTCGAAATGGGAAGTCGAAGAACTGAAATTCGAAAAATGTAAATTAAGTTGCTGCCGTATCGGTTACTCTTGCCTCTGCCGCTGCCACCGCATTTTGTGGCACGAGAAGTAGAAGGAATACAAATTGCAGGCGTGTCTGTTTGGCTAATATTTACATTCTTCTATTTTAGATTAGATTTGTTTTTTTCATTTTTCCAGCGCTTGATTGATGGTTGAAAAAATATTGCGCGGAGTTCAAGAAGGAGTTCAAGAAAAATTAGTTAAAAAATACTCACTAAAAGTGGGTGTTTCTGTTAACTGAAAAGGAAGGAGAGAAATAGAATAGAATGAAAAAGAAAAAAAAAATTGTTTTACAATATTTCAAGTTCTTTTTTGCTGAATAGTCATAAATTCTGTTTGTTGGTCTGTCCGAAAAATGGAAGGAAGGAAGGAAGAAAGGAAGGAGGGAAGAAAGGAAGGAGGGAAGGTAGGAAGTAAGGAAGGATGGAAGGAATGAAGGAAGGTAGGAAGAAGAGGAGGAAGGAAGGAAGGAAGGACGTCAGGAAGGACGGTTTGATAAATCGAAATGTCAATTATTAATGTTGTTATATTTACTCTGTTGTTTTTGTTTTTGTCGTTGTTGTTGCCGCTTTATAGCATTTTTTTTTGGTCGAAATCTCCATTGTTGCACCCATTGTTGTTGTTGCTTTGGTAGCCGTTGTTATTTTTATTTTTTTCTTTGCTGTTTGCAAGCTGCTACCGTTGCCGCCGGAGAAATTAACGGTGTAAAAATGCATTTTAATTTCACTGCAAATTTTCTCTCCACAAACTCGTAAATTTATTTTTCCTCCTGCGCTGACAAAAAACGCAGCCGGTTGCAGGCCACGGCAGCCACCTTGACACATTTTCGAACCGCTTTTCAAGATGCAGTCACGTCGATTTCGGTGAGTGGAGCTCGCTTCTCAACAACAACAACAATAACAACAACTACGACAGCGAACAACTCGCGAAGCCACTCTTGTTGTCATCAAGAAGCCCTCATTAAGTCGGAAATTTCAATCCAAGAGACGTCTCAAGAGGCTGTAGTGGGGGAAAATATGTTGGTAAGGGAGACGTAGAGGTGACTGTGAGGGGGTGAATGTATTTGATTGAGTGCGGCTGTCACTGTTGTTGTTGCTGTTTTATACGCCCAAAACTGTGCTTGAAATGCAGTCAAGTTTGAAATGCTGTTACTCGCGTTTGCTTGCAAATTCGTTGAATGCAATTTTTTGCTTTTAGTTTAAAATCCTCCTAAAAACGAAATTTCAACATTTGTTAACGAGATATCAAGTGTTCGAGTTGTTTCAAGTTCGTGTCTTTCGTTTTGTTACCTTGTCGATGAAGCAATGTGAAGAGTTATCATTAGCACTCGTTTACTTAATAAATTAATTCAAATATATGGATTTAAATCACAAAAAGGAAGTGTTGGCTCCCTCGTTAATATACTTCCATGAAATCCAAGTTCTGGATGAAAATGATAAAAGTTTAATAAAAGACCAAGAGACGCTCGATCTTTTAAAACAAAAATTAGAACCGAGAAGGCAATTCTTTACATTTGACCTAGAGGGGGGCCAATAGTCTCAGAAGGCATAAGAGACTCATACACTCAACTTTGTGTTGGCTTTCTCGCTCATATACTTCCATGAAATCCAAGTTCTGGATGAAAATGATAAAAGTTTAATAAAAGACCAAGAGATGCTCGATCTTTTAAAACAAAAATTAGAACCGAGAAGGCAATTCTTTACATTTGACCCAGAGGGGGCCCAATAGTCTCAGAAGGCATAACAAACTCATACACTCAACTTTGTGTTGGCTTTCTCGCTCATATACCTCCATGAAATCCAAGTTCTGGATGAAAATGATAAAAGTTTAATAAAAGACCAAGAGATGCTCGATCTTTTAAAACAGAAATTAGAACCGAGAAGGCAATTCTTTACATTTGACCCAGAGGGGGGCCAATAGTCCCAGAAGGCATAAGAGACTCATACACTCAACTTTGTGTTGGCTTTCTCGCTTATATACTTCCATGAAATCCAAGTTCTGGATGAAAATGATAAAAGTTTAATAAAAGACCAAGAGATGCTCGATCTTTTAAAACAGAAATTAGAACCGAGAAGGCAATTCTTTACATTTGACCCAGAGGGGGCCCAATAGTCTCAGAAGGCATAACAAACTCATACACTCAACTTTGTGTTGGCTTTCTCGCTCATATACCTCCATGAAATCCAAGTTCTGGATGAAAATGATAAAAGTTTAATAAAAGACCAAGAGATGCTCGATCTTTTAAAACAGAAATTAGAACCGAGAAGGCAATTCTTTACATTTGACCCAGAGGGGGGCCAATAGTCCCAGAAGGCATAAGAGACTCATACACTCAACTTTGTGTTGGCTTTCTCGCTCATATACTTCCATGAAATCCAAGTTCTGGATGAAAATGATAAAAGTTTAATAAAAGACCAAGAGATGCTCGATCTTTTAAAACAAAAATTAGAACCGAGAAGGCAATTCTTTACATTTGACCCAGAGGGGGCCCAATAGTCTCAGAAGGCATAACAAACTCATACACTCAACTTTGTGTTGGCTTTCTCGCTCATATACCTCCATGAAATCCAAGTTCTGGATGAAAATGATAAAAGTTTAATAAAAGACCAAGAGATGCTCGATCTTTTAAAACAGAAATTAGAACCGAGAAGGCAATTCTTTACATTTGACCCAGAGGGGGGCCAATAGTCCCAGAAGGCATAAGAGACTCATACACTCAACTTTGTGTTGGCTTTCTCGCTTATATACTTCCATGAAATCCAAGTTCTGGATGAAAATGATAAAAGTTTAATAAAAGACCAAGAGATGCTCGATCTTTTAAAACAGAAATTAGAACCGAGAAGGCAATTCTTTACATTTGACCCAGAGGGGGCCCAATAGTCTCAGAAGGCATAACAAACTCATACACTCAACTTTGTGTTGGCTTTCTCGCTCATATACCTCCATGAAATCCAAGTTCTGGATGAAAATGATAAAAGTTTAATAAAAGACCAAGAGATGCTCGATCTTTTAAAACAGAAATTAGAACCGAGAAGGCAATTCTTTACATTTGACCCAGAGGGGGCCCAATAGTCTCAGAAGGCATAACAAACTCATACACTCAACTTTGTGTTGGCTTTCTCGCTCATATACTTCCATGAAATCCAAGTTCTGGATGAAAATGATAAAAGTTTAATAAAAGACCAAGAGATGCTCGATCTTTTAAAACAGAAATTAGAACCGAGAAGGCAATTCTTTACATTTGACCCAGAGGGGGGCCAATAGTCCCAGAAGGCATAAGAGACTCATACACTCAACTTTGTGTTGGCTTTCTCGCTTATATACTTCCATGAAATCCAAGTTCTGGATGAAAATGATAAAAGTTTAATAAAAGACCAAGAGATGCTCGATCTTTTAAAACAGAAATTAGAACCGAGAAGGCAAATCTTTACATTTGACCCAGAGGGGGGCCAATAGTCTCAGAAGGCATAAGAGACTCATACACTCATCTTTGTGTTGGCTTTCTAGCTCATATACTTCCATGAAATCCAAGTTCTGGATGAAAATGATAAAAGTTTGATAAAAGACCAAGAGATGCTCGATCTTTTAAAACAAAAATTAGAACCGAGAAGGCAATTCTTTACATTTGACCCAGAGGGGGCCCAATAGTCTCAGAAGGCATAACAAACTCATACACTCAACTTTGTGTTGGCTTTCTCGCTCATATACTTCCATGAAATCCAAGTTCTGGATGAAAATGATAAAAGTTTAATAAAAGACCAAGAGATGCTCGATCTTTTAAAACAAAAATTAGAACCGAGAAGGCAATTTTTTACATTTGACCCAGAGGGGGCCCAATAGTCTCAGAAGGCATAACAAACTCATACACTCAACTTTGTGTTGGCTTTCTCGCTCATATACCTCCATGAAATCCAAGTTCTGGATGAAAATGATAAAAGTTTAATAAAAGACCAAGAGATGCTCGATCTTTTAAAACAGAAATTAGAACCGAGAAGGCAATTCTTTACATTTGACCCAGAGGGGGCCCAATAGTCTCAGAAGGCATAACAAACTCATACACTCAACTTTGTGTTGGCTTTCTCGCTCATATACTTCCATGAAATCCAAGTTCTGGATGAAAATGATAAAAGTTTAATAAAAGACCAAGAGATGCTCGATCTTTTAAAACAGAAATTAGAACCGAGAAGGCAATTCTTTACATTTGACCCAGAGGGGGCCCAATAGTCTCAGAAGGCATAACAAACTCATACACTCAACTTTGTGTTGGCTTTCTAGCTCATATACTTCCATGAAATCCAAGTTCTGGATGAAAATGATAAAAGTTTAATAAAAGACCAAGAGATGCTCGATCTTTTAAAACAGAAATTAGAACCGAGAAGGCAATTCTTTACATTTGACCCAGAGGGGGCCCAATAGTCTCAGAAGGCATAACAAACTCATACACTCAACTTTGTGTTGGCTTTCTAGCTCATATACTTCCATGAAATCCAAGTTCTGGATGAAAATGATAAAAGTTTAATAAAAGACCAAGAGATGCTCGATCTTTTAAAACAGAAATTAGAACCGAGAAGGCAATTCTTTACATTTGACCCAGAGGGGGCCCAATAGTCTCAGAAGGCATAACAAACTCATACACTCAACTTTGTGTTGGCTTTCTCGCTCATATACTTCCATGAAATCCAAGTTCTGGATGAAAATGATAAAAGTTTAATAAAAGACCAAGAGATGCTCGATCTTTTAAAACAAAAATTAGAACCGAGAAGGCAATTCTTTACATTTGACCCAGAGGGGGCCCAATAGTCTCAGAAGGCATAACAAACTCATACACTCAACTTTGTGTTGGCTTTCTCGCTCATATACCTCCATGAAATCCAAGTTCTGGATGAAAATGATAAAAGTTTAATAAAAGACCAAGAGATGCTCGATCTTTTAAAACAGAAATTAGAACCGAGAAGGCAATTCTTTACATTTGACCCAGAGGGGGCCCAATAGTCTCAGAAGGCATAACAAACTCATACACTCAACTTTGTGTTGGCTTTCTCGCTCATATACTTCCATGAAATCCAAGTTCTGGATGAAAATGATAAAAGTTTAATAAAAGACCAAGAGATGCTCGATCTTTTAAAACAGAAATTAGAACCGAGAAGGCAATTCTTTACATTTGACCCAGAGGGGGCCCAATAGTCTCAGAAGGCATAACAAACTCATACACTCAACTTTGTGTTGGCTTTCTCGCTCATATACTTCCATGAAATCCAAGTTCTGGATGAAAATGATAAAAGTTTAATAAAAGACCAAGAGATGCTCGATCTTTTAAAACAGAAATTAGAACCGAGAAGGCAATTCTTTACATTTGACCCAGAGGGGGCCAATAGTCCCAGAAGGCATAAGAGACTCATACACTCAACTTTGTGTTGGCTTTCTCGCTCATATACTTCCATGAAATCCAAGTTCTGGATGAAAATGATAAAAGTTTAATAAAAGACCAAGAGATGCTCGATCTTTTAAAACAAAAATTAGAACCGAGAAGGCAATTCTTTACATTTGACCCAGAGGGGGCCCAATAGTCTCAGAAGGCATAACAAACTCATACACTCAACTTTGTGTTGGCTTTCTAGCTCATATACTTCCATGAAATCCAAGTTCTGGATGAAAATGATAAAAGTTTAATAAAAGACCAAGAGATGCTCGATCTTTTAAAACAAAAATTAGAACCGAGAAGGCAATTCTTTACATTTGACCCAGAGGGGGGCCAATAGTCCCAGAAGGCATAAGAGACTCATACACTCAACTTTGTGTTGGCTTTCTCGCTCATATACTTCCATGAAATCCAAGTTCTGGATGAAAATGATAAAAGTTTAATAAAAGACCAAGAGATGCTCGATCTTTTAAAACAAAAATTAGAACCGAGAAGGCAATTCTTTACATTTGACCCAGAGGGGGCCCAATAGTCTCAGAAGGCATAACAAACTCATACACTCAACTTTGTGTTGGCTTTCTCGCTCATATACCTCCATGAAATCCAAGTTCTGGATGAAAATGATAAAAGTTTAATAAAAGACCAAGAGACGCTCGATCTTTTAAAACAAAAATTAGAACCGAGAAGGCAATTCTTTACATTTGACCTAGAGGGGGGCCAATAGTCTCAGAAGGCATAAGAGACTCATACACTCAACTTTGTGTTGGCTTTCTCGCTCATATACTTCCATGAAATCCAAGTTCTGGATGAAAATGATAAAAGTTTAATAAAAGACCAAGAGATGCTCGATCTTTTAAAACAAAAATTAGAACCGAGAAGGCAATTCTTTACATTTGACCCAGAGGGGGCCCAATAGTCTCAGAAGGCATAACAAACTCATACACTCAACTTTGTGTTGGCTTTCTCGCTCATATACCTCCATGAAATCCAAGTTCTGGATGAAAATGATAAAAGTTTAATAAAAGACCAAGAGATGCTCGATCTTTTAAAACAGAAATTAGAACCGAGAAGGCAATTCTTTACATTTGACCCAGAGGGGGGCCAATAGTCCCAGAAGGCATAAGAGACTCATACACTCATCTTTGTGTTGGCTTTCTCGCTTATATACTTCCATGAAATCCAAGTTCTGGATGAAAATGATAAAAGTTTAATAAAAGACCAAGAGATACTCGATCTTTTAAAACAAAAATTAGAACCGAGAAGGCAATTCTTTACATTTGACCCAGAGGGGGCCAATAGTCTCAGAAGGCATAAGAGACTCATACACTCAACTTTGTGTTGGCTTTCTCGCTCATATACTTCCACGAAATCCAAGTTCTGGATGAAAATGATAAAAGTTTAATAAAAGACCAAGAGATGCTCGATCTTTTAAAACAAAAATTAGAACCGAGAAGGCAATTCTTTACATTTGACCCAGAAGGGGGCCAATAGTCTCAGAAGGCATAAGAGACTCATACACTCATCTTTGTGTTGGCTTTCTAGCTCATATACTTCCATGAAATCCAAGTTCTGGATGAAAATGATAAAAGTTTGATAAAAGACCAAGAGATGCTCGATCTTTTAAAACAAAAATTAGAACCGAGAAGGCAATTCTTTACATTTGACCCAGAGGGGGCCCAATAGTCTCAGAAGGCATAAGAGACTCATACACTCAACTTTGTGTTAGCTTTCTCGCTTATATACTTCATGAAATCCAAGTTCTGGATGAAAATGATAAAAGTTTAATAAAAGACCAAGAGATGCTCGATCTTTTAAAACAAAAATTAGAACCGAGAAGGCAATTCTTCACATTTGACCCAAAGCGGGGCCAATAGTCTCAGAAGGCATAAGAGACTCATACACTCAACTTTGTGTTGGCTTTCTCGCTCATATACTTCCATGAAATCCAAGTTCTGGATGAAAATGATAAAAGTTTAATAAAAGACCAAGAGATGCTCGATCTTTTAAAACAAAAATTAGAACCGAGAAGGCAATTCTTTACATTTGACCCAGAGGGGGCCCAATAGTCTCAGAAGGCATAAGAGACTCATACACTCAACTTTGTGTTAGCTTTCTCGCTTATATACTTCATGAAATCCAAGTTCTGGATGAAAATGATAAAAGTTTAATAAAAGACCAAGAGATGCTCGATCTTTTAAAACAAAAATTAGAACCGAGAAGGCAATTCTTTACATTTGACCCAGAGGGGGCCCAATAGTCTCAGAAGGCATAAGAGACTCATACACTCAACTTTGTGTTAGCTTTCTCGCTTATATACTTCATGAAATCCAAGTTCTGGATGAAAATGATAAAAGTTTAATAAAAGACCAAGAGATGCTCGATCTTTTAAAACAAAAATTAGAACCGAGAAGGCAATTCTTTACATTTGACCCAGAGGGGGCCCAATAGTCTCAGAAGGCATAAGAGACTCATACACTCAACTTTGTGTTAGCTTTCTCGCTTATATACTTCATGAAATCCAAGTTCTGGATGAAAATGATAAAAGTTTAATAAAAGACCAAGAGATGCTCGATCTTTTAAAACAAAAATTAGAACCGAGAAGGCAATTCTTTACATTTGACCCAGAGGGGGGCCAATAGTCCCAGAAGGCATAAGAGACTCATACACTCAACTTTGTGTTGGCTTTCTCGCTCATATACTTCCATGAAATCCAAGTTCTGGATGAAAATGATAAAAGTTTAATAAAAGACCAAGAGATGCTCGATCTTTTAAAACAAAAATTAGAACCGAGAAGGCAATTCTTTACATTTGACCCAGAGGGGGCCCAATAGTCTCAGAAGGCATAACAAACTCATACACTCAACTTTGTGTTGGCTTTCTCGCTCATATACCTCCATGAAATCCAAGTTCTGGATGAAAATGATAAAAGTTTAATAAAAGACCAAGAGATGCTCGATCTTTTAAAACAAAAATTAGAACCGAGAAGGCAATTCTTTACATTTGACCCAGAGGGGGCCCAATAGTCTCAGAAGGCATAAGAGACTCATACACTCAACTTTGTGTTAGCTTTCTCGCTTATATACTTCATGAAATCCAAGTTCTGGATGAAAATGATAAAAGTTTAATAAAAGACCAAGAGATGCTCGATCTTTTAAAACAAAAATTAGAACCGAGAAGGCAATTCTTCACATTTGACCCAAAGCGGGGCCAATAGTCTCAGAAGGCATAAGAGACTCATACACTCAACTTTGTGTTGGCTTTCTCGCTCATATACTTCCATGAAATCCAAGTTCTGGATGAAAATGATAAAAGTTTAATAAAAGACCAAGAGATGCTCGATCTTTTAAAACAAAAATTAGAACCGAGAAGGCAATTCTTTACATTTGACCCAGAGGGGGCCCAATAGTCTCAGAAGGCATAACAAACTCATACACTCAACTTTGTGTTGGCTTTCTCGCTCATATACCTCCATGAAATCCAAGTTCTGGATGAAAATGATAAAAGTTTAATAAAAGACCAAGAGATGCTCGATCTTTTAAAACAAAAATTAGAACCGAGAAGGCAATTCTTTACATTTGACCCAGAGGGGGCCCAATAGTCTCAGAAGGCATAAGAGACTCATACACTCAACTTTGTGTTAGCTTTCTCGCTTATATACTTCATGAAATCCAAGTTCTGGATGAAAATGATAAAAGTTTAATAAAAGACCAAGAGATGCTCGATCTTTTAAAACAAAAATTAGAACCGAGAAGGCAATTCTTTACATTTGACCCAGAGGGGGGCCAATAGTCCCAGAAGGCATAAGAGACTCATACACTCAACTTTGTGTTGGCTTTCTCGCTCATATACTTCCATGAAATCCAAGTTCTGGATGAAAATGATAAAAGTTTAATAAAAGACCAAGAGATGCTCGATCTTTTAAAACAAAAATTAGAACCGAGAAGGCAATTCTTTACATTTGACCCAGAGGGGGCCCAATAGTCTCAGAAGGCATAACAAACTCATACACTCAACTTTGTGTTGGCTTTCTCGCTCATATACCTCCATGAAATCCAAGTTCTGGATGAAAATGGTAAAAGTTTAATAAAAGACCAAGAGATGCTCGATCTTTTAAAACAAAAATTAGAACCGAGAAGGCAATTCTTTACATTTGACCCAGAGGGGGCCCAATAGTCTCAGAAGGCATGAGAGACTCATACACTCAACTTTGTGTTGGCTTTCTCGCTTCTATACGTCCATGAAATCCAAGTTCTGGGTGAAAATGATAAAAGTTTAATAAAAGAACAAGAGATGCTCGATCTTTTAAAACAAAAATTAGAACCGAGAAGGCAATTCTTTACATTTGACCCATAGGGGGCCAATAGTCTCAGAAGGCATAAGAGACTCATACACTCAACTTTGTGTTGGCTTTCTCGCTCATATACTTCCATGAAATCCAAGTTCTGGATGAAAATGATAAAAGTTTAATAAAAGACCAAGAGATGCTCGATCTTTTAAAACAAAAATTAGAACCGAGAAGGCAATTCTTTACATTTGACCCAGAGGGGGGCCAATAGTCCCAGAAGGCATAAGAGACTCATACACTCAACTTTGTGTTGGCTTTCTCGCTCATATACTTCCATGAAATCCAAGTTCTGGATGAAAATGATAAAAGTTTAATAAAAGACCAAGAGATGCTCGATCTTTTAAAACAAAAATTAGAACCGAGAAGGCAATTCTTTACATTTGACCCAGAGGGGGCCCAATAGTCTCAGAAGGCATAAGAGACTCATACACTCAACTTTGTGTTAGCTTTCTCGCTTATATACTTCATGAAATCCAAGTTCTGGATGAAAATGATAAAAGTTTAATAAAAGACCAAGAGATGCTCGATCTTTTAAAATAAAAATTAGAACCGAGAAGGCAATTCTTTGCATTTGACCCAGATGTGGGCAACAGACTCAGAAGGCAGGAGTAGTCATATACTCAACTTTCTGTTGGCTTTCTCGCGCATATACTTCCATGAATTCCAATTTCTGAAGAACATAAAAATTGCGAAAAAAATATAAATTTTGAATTAACCTCGATTTTTTCATGAGTTTTGGCTTGATAAATTTCAACATCCACTTTTTTGATCAAATTAATGAACTATTAAGCCTAAATTATTGTTCTTTCCATACAAGAGACTCATTAGGCTGTCAGAATGCATTTACAAGGGAGTAGACGAGCTGTTAATGTAAACACATCATTAATTAAAGCTGAAACACTTTTTCCCCCCAATAGTTAAGTGAGTTCAAGTATAGAATCGAGAAATTCATTACATCTACGCCCACAAATAATTTAATTATCTAGAAATCATTTCGGTAAAGTCGCATTTTCTGAACGCAACGAAAATCGAAAGAAGTCAAGCACAATTTTCTGTGAGAACAAAAGCAACAGCAACAACAATCAAATTAATTACAACGACTGAAGTTTCACCCACTGCACCTGAACATAAAAAATTGATTTGAGTAAAAAAATAACTAACATCAGTTTAATAAAAAAATCACAGTTCAAAATAAATTAAAGTACAAACAACAACAACAACGACAACATTGTAGGTAAATGTCATTACGCTTTTTTTTTTTTTTTTGATACACGTAAGTTTCTCTCTAAAAAGAAACAGCAAAACAAAAAAATAATAAAAGTAAATTATTTTTGGCAACAAATTCACACAACTCAAACGTTCCAATTTATCTTTAACTCAGAAAATAGTAGCAAAAACAGCAACAACAACAAAAATTGCAGTCGCTTTACAGCTGTCTTGAAAATTGACAGCAACCTTCGCTTGAGCTCAGACAATTGAATTGTTTTTTTTATTTTTCGCAAAATAAATGATGTGGGAACAAAAGAAATTCAAATAGGTAAAAATTATTAATTGTACCCGAAACGTGTGTGGACGAAGTAAAAACAAGGCAACAGCAGGTCTTCTACACTCTTACACAGAGAAAAAATTTATTATTTTAACAGATAAAATTGTTAATTTAACATGATGGATAATATTGTCAAATTAAGAAATCAAATTGTCAAATCGATAGAAAAAGTTAATCATCTATGAATGAAATATCAGAGACATTTATAATGACAGCTGTTATAACCGCTGGTTGTCTCATTAATACGTTTTTGTAAACATAACAATTTGTTTTTTTATCGGTGACTTATTATTGCGCATGTGCAGCCTCGATTTGATCGAGATTTCTATAACGCCTACATATCAAATTATCAATACAATATCAAGATAGTAACCTCACACGCACGCCTACACGCACAGATATACGTAACATTCTTATAATTCTATCGGAATGAATGGCAATCGTGAAATGTGGATATCTTTAATAACGAGTTTTGGCTATTCAATTCTGTTTTTGCCTTCTAATTGTTATAGAAGTAAGAGATTGGCTAATTATATACGTTTTCATGAGAATATTATGGAGACAGTGTTCCCTCTAGATATACATTCACTATTCTTTCTATAGAGGACATCAACAATTTGGAAAATCTGAATGTACAAAAAAATTATCATGAATTATAAACCCGAGAAAACAATTCACAAAATTTAACAATGAATTTAAAGAAGTTTTAAAAAATTGGAAAACAACATTTTTAGGATCAGAGAATATAACTTTTCCAAGTGACTCAAGATAGATATTTCCTTTTTTGTAGAAAGCAAAGATTAGTATAAAACTTAATATGAAAAATCGCCATGCTACACGTTTTACATTCCCTGCACGAATATTAATATTTTTATATAAAGATGTATCTGGAATAACTAATATCACTTGCTTTAAGAATTTTGCTTCAAGAACATACAGAGATATCGCAACTTATTGCACAACGGGAAGTAGAACGGAAATCGCGCCTGCAATTTTTACGATTATATCACTACTCAGGGTGACACTTCCGTCATTGAGCAATAAAATCTAGCCTTTGACTGACATCATATGCCTGATCAGACTTTATTGTCTACTCTATTGGTAGATCTCAAGGAACAATACAACTCATAACACTTTCCGAAATCATCAATTATTATGAGCGACTGTAAAAACAGTCGAGATAATTATCGCGTCGCGACAATACACATATTTTGCACTTGTCTGTCAACAAATTTTAAAACTTCTGATTGAAAAGAAAAAACTTTAGATCTGTAGTCTAGCATTCGTCGAGAAACAGAGGAAGTTAAATTAGTCAGACTTTGTTGAGTCTTGAAGCCGTGTCGCAGCATGTGCATCATGTCGCGTCGAGTCGCTCCCGCGACTCTTCCCAGCTAACAAAGCCCTACAATTCAGTGAGTGACCGGCGATGTTCGCTGCTTGCTCAAGCACGTTTCGCGCTGATTGTGTTAAGTAGTCGTTAGCCAGACGAGGAATTAAAAAACTGGCAGAAAGCAAAAAACAGCCTCAAACGTAATGATTATTTAACTCGCGGAAAAATGGCCACGTGATTTGTGCCAGATCAAGAGAAACCGCGCGCTCGCCGCAATTGCGTTGATGCGTTGCGTTGATAGCATTCTTGGCTGCTGTACAAGCGTTTGTTGTTGTGGCTGTTGTGTTTATCAGATACTTGGCATCTTGTATCTGTCGGGAAGTCGGCTGCTTGGGGTTGACCATCGAGACTGACAACTTGTTGTTTGAGTTACAATTCTTATGATGAGTTTGAAATCATTGTTTTTGGTTCATAAACCAGACCTTGAAAAGGCAATTTGTTTTCGGACCTGGTTGACTTCAAAATGGTCAGGTTCCTGCTCAAGTGGTAGAGAGGGTAGGGGAGAAATAAAAGTATAGGTTGGGTAGACTTGTTGTAGTCAACACTTTGAAAATATTACTTGCGAGTTAAACTTTAATGCGTGCCAATATTGAATTGGAGTTCAGGCCAGACGGCCCTGATGCCATCAGATCGATGAAGATTAAAGTAGTTTAGCGATTTCTGATGGGATTAATTGAGCATGCTGTGAATGATTGCGAAAATTTTGCTTAGGGAACTTTATACGCGAACTCCGGTCTCAAAAGTTGACTCAACTGATTGTTCTTTCTCAAGTCATCTCAATCATGTACTCATTATATTCTTCGTCATCTCCTTAATTTTCTAATATAACCTCCAGGTAAAGTGCGGAATGGTGGCCATTATCACCATTACTATCATCTCTACTGACCATCTTGGCCAACACTAGTAGAGTTATTAAAGTGGATACGGTCCAGACTATCCACACATCATCTATACTCACCTAAAACAGCTTCATCTGTCTCCCTCCCTCTTTCGCTCATCCTGTTCCCTATAATTATTATTTAGCTGTTAATAACTTTTTGATTGAGGCTCTCAGATGATACACCACCTCATTCCGTACCGTCTGGCATCAATCAAAATTATATTTTAACTCATCAAGTGGATTCTTTCGTGCTCGATGTTCTAATGTACTGAAAAGTTTTGTTGACCACTAAAAGAGCTGGAAGCTGATGGCAAGGATCGATTAAGTAGTTTCGGACCAGTAATTTTATTGTATCTCGGTAAATGGTTTTCGAAGTTTAAGTTAAATGGTTTATCAGACCTCAAAATCTTCAAAAATCTCAAAAATTTAATTAGATCACTTAAGAAATCGAAGCTTTACAAACGAATAATAATAACTGATGCTTAACTATAACTTTAAAAATTTTTTCTAAGAAGTTATTATACTTTTTTCGATATCGCTTCTCATTTTCTCTCATTTTCCTTCTTTTTTTTAGGAAAACGACCAAGTGAGCTCACTACAAATTACGAAACGACCAATTTGCAACCTTCTCCGGCTTATCATCAACTTCCCGCCGATCTCTCCGAGGAGAGTATACGCAAAGAAGCTGCTTTCGTCCTTGCTCAAGCTGAACGCCACAAGAGCAAAGCTGAGAACGGTGACAATATACCCATCTTTAAAGTTAAAACGAAACGTAGCAGCGATTCCACAACTAATAAATTCCATTCTCTACCCATACGTAAGAAGAAAAACGCATCCAAACCCATTTCACGCAGTGTTAGTGACGCATCCGCCAAGAAGCCTTCAAAACGTCCTTCAATTTTTAACATTTTCAGTCGCAAGAGTGACACGAGTATCAATCAGATCGACGGAGACCCCAGATTTACAGAAAGTGGTGGTCGCCGTTTGGTTCGTAGTAAAAGCGATGTTGGCTCAGGGCAGAGAGAATATCGTAAGTATCACAAAAGAACTTTGAAGGAAAGCACGAAAACATCCACACCCAGTGGTTCAGCCAAACAGTTGCCAACTCAACTGAGCCCGATTATTGAAAACGCTCAGAAGGAGGATTACTTTGAGGAACAATTCAATCGTGAACGTCGTAAATCTGAAGCTATAACTGACCGTGAGAAACATGAGAGCGGACTAAGAGAGCTGCTTGAGCGCAGTAGAGATCAGGCTGAAATTGACGGCCCTCTTTTGACACGCAACCCTGTAGCGGGGAATATAAAGGAGAAAATTTTGACATTACAAGCGAAATCAAGCGAAAACATGCACAGCTCTCAGTTGCCGGCACAGCGTTTGCCTTTAACGAAGGGCGTCACTGTCAACGGTATGGTGAAGCGACTCTCGAGAGAGCGATTCTCCCCACCACCCACAATAATGGGTCCTGCTTTCTCGTACATACGCCCCAATGAGGGCATTACTTATGCTCAGTTAGAATTAAACGAAGATCAACAGAACGGCACGTTCAGCCGTAGGGATCACATTCCGTCACCAATACGCGACATGCGTTCTCCAGTGCGTCATTACCGCTCACCCGTCAGAGATCTGCGTTCACCAGAGCGGCTAACGCAAACACGCCCATCAGTGGATGAAACAGATTTCGTAACTAGTCAGTCAGTACCACAACAGAATAACAGCAGATCGGGATATCACAATAGTCGCGTCATCATAGAGTCGCCCACGCAGACAGGCAACACTTTTTCGCCGCAACACATGACGGGTCCCACTACAATACGCATCTCTAGTTCGCATTCGCCCTCTCCGTGGCAGCAGTTGAGTCCACGCAACTTAAGCGATGAAGATGAAGGACTCGGCTTTGAGACGCGCAAGTACTTCGACGATGATTTTGCATCCAAGTTGGGGAAAAAATCGCCACCGGAACCGCCCATCGTACCAGTTATACGCAGCATTACGCCGCCCTCTATTGAAAACGATTTTCAGAATGGTCACGCCTACAGCTCGCCAGGGACAATGCACGAGGCCCTGGTCGACGATTTGGGCTACAGACGTGCTCGTCTTGAATCACGTATTTTGACGCGACGCTTTGGCGACAGCCTGGTAGAGCGTCAGCATGCGTTGCGTTCGAATTCGCCACAGCGAAATCATGATGTTCGGGAGGAGTTCCACGAACCGCTACCGCCCCAGCATTCAAATCTTCGCTACCTCACACCCGAACGTGATGAGTTTGGTTCACGTTTCCACAAACCCCATACGACCGAAATATTACAGAAATACTCACCCGAACGTTCACATCTGGATATAATTTCACCACCGACCAATACATTGATTAATGGCCAACCAAAACTGGAGAAGACATCCCGTTACAAACACACGAAGTACTACGATGATGGTAAAGGTGGAGTGAAAGAGGTTTATGAGCGAGAATCTCATACAGATGGCAGTGGGCGACCTCATGTCCGCGAGTCGCGCCATCGCGAGCGACTGGATTCGTTAAACGCCAAGCGTGAGCGTTCCTCTTCCGATCCTCTGTTGATCGACTACGAACCGAAGAGTTTGGAATCGCAATACACGAATACCGATCAGTATCGCTCTTCGCCAGAGAATATGAAACGCTACGATGTGAACGCTACGATGCTCGACCGCGCTTATCAGCAGCGAATGATCTCTGAGGATCATTGGCAAAGCAGTTTGAAGAGAGACAAGTTGCAGCAACGTAGTTTCGACAAAGGAGACTCAGGTATTGAGAACGACTTCCGGAAGGAATCTTTCAATGGAGATCTAACGACGAGGTGAGTCTGGGAAAGTTGGGTGGGGACCCGAACTAGTGATGCGCAGAAGGGGAGGATGTGGAGTGATGCTCCCACATGAATGGGAGAAGAGAGCGAAGTCGAGACAGACCTATTTTAGTCGAGGTGGGAATCAAGATCGGGAAAGCCCTTTTTTATTAGATGCGAGAACCAATGTCGGGGTTGACCTCTTTTTACTCAGGAGGACAGATATTTAGTTTGAAATAAATTGAGATCACTCTTTCTTTTTCATTTCGAGGTGAGAACCGTGATCGGGTGAGGCGTTTGGTTAAAAAAAATGCGATAGTCAAGAAATCTCAACCATGCGCATCGCTGACTTTAATTTAGTTAAATATTCTCCAAATACGAATTCCCCTTATTTAATCTATTCCCATTTTATCACATCGATATAGATGGCGCAGACGTACCTTCGCCGATGATATGAGGGCCTGCGAAGCGTTTCTCAAAAAAGAACGACGTCAGTGCGAACAAGAGTATCAGAATGCCAATCGTTTCAATGAAGATCGCTTTATCTACCGTGAACGTTCAATCGATGATGGATCACATTATGATCCACATCTCGATAAGTATCCGACAGCCACCAGCACCTTACGACGAGCGGTCCACAGCAAAGAGCGGCAGACACAGACCGTCGCTCCTGGAAAGGAGACGCTAAAACGTAACAAAAAAGTCGGTGGTTTCGAGAAAGTCAGACAACTTTTTACTGGCGGTGGGAGTAGCAATTGCAATACGAAGAAGGATAATCTGGGTCAGCAACATGTGCGTGCCAGCAGTACGACCAGCAGCATACAAATGCTTCCGAAGGACAGATACATGGTAAAGGAGGAGGAGATGCGCATGCGGTATCGTGAACATCGTGGAAGTCTGGAAAGCGAGTTGCACGAACCAAAGGTAGGTGGGTGGGTTGATCCTTGGGTGAGAGAGAATGAAATGTGGTGAAAAATTGAAAGTATGTAGTAAAAATACTGCGTGTGGGGTGATAATGACTTTTTGAACTCAATGTATGGCAACCTAGATGATGTTTCGTTCGTGTTGTTGATGTTGCGTTCGAGAGAGAATAGTGTGTGCTGTGATAGGTGCGGGAAGGTGAAGCATTAATGGAGCAAGGGCTCGGAATAACAAGTTGTAGCTGATTAGGGACAAAAACGATATGAAATCTGTACTTCTTCCTAATTTTTCATCAACTATTCCAACCTCAGCCACATTGCCACAAGATTACATCAGACTTCATAACATGAAATATCATTTACGAAGGAACACTTAAAGTTGCAGAAGAAGGAAAAGAGAACTCTTGGGAAAAAATTTAAGAGAAGAGGAAGAAGAACCCTAACCAGTCATGACAACATCTGGCAACACATAAAGCGAGTCGAATGGAATCAACTTAAGAAGCAATCAAGTTTAACCGAGCTTACGTAACTCTGGTCTAAGAAAACCAGAAGAAGCTCAATTCCAGCCCACACAGTCAGTTAAGGCTGTCAAGTAAATGATGAAGCTAGCAAATATTTTGTGAAAAAATTTATATTTATATAGTGGATGCTAAGTCAGAATAAAACTCTATAGAGACATGGAAAGCTGAAATAAGGTTTAGCAGAGTGAGGTAAGATCAGGTATGGGGAGGTGAGATGAAGTTTTCGGGAACGGTAGGTGAAGAAATTGTGAAGTTAGTTATGGCGAGGTTAGGTTACATAGAGCCATCTAAGGTAAGGCGTGGTGAGTTCATGTGAGGGCCTTCAATAGAGCAACATTTGAGATAACGTGAGATGAGAAGATGTTGTTGTGGTGGTGAATTTAGGTAAGGCAAGGTGAGACAAGGTATATAGATGAAGTATGATGATGTAATGAAGAAGAAGTGATGTAAGATGAGGTAGAGTTGGGTCAGATAAGGTTAAACTAGGTAAAGTGGGTGAGATGAGATCAGACGAGGCAAGATAGCGCAAGGTTAGTAAAATAAGACAAGACAAGGTAACGTGAGATGTGGCGTGGTGATGTGGGGTAAAATGAAATAGACGTGATAAAACGAGGTGAAGTTAGATGAAATTCTGTAAGGTGGCAGTGGGTGAGGAGAGATAAGGGTGATAAGTAAAATGCATGGAGTGGGGATTTGAGTTGACGTGAGGCAAATTAGTATAAGTCTGGGTGACAAGATATTGTGACACGGGGTAAAATTAGCAGAAATGAGTTGATAAATAAAAGAGGACTGAGGTAAGTTGGAGAAGACTTTGTTTTAGCTACAGTTGATAATCTGCCTCTCTGGTTCCACCGCAACTTACCAAGCAAGACTAGCTGCCCTGCAACACTTTTCACTCTTCCCAGTTAGTATCGCTTTAAGAAGTCTTGCAACTTGTAGAAACAATTTAAAAAAGCAAAAAGGAAGAACAAGTGCTAAATGCAGTTGCAGCCATAACATTGCAGCTTAACTCATTGACTGACAATATAATTAGCCATGCTTGAGGGCTTAGTTAGAGCAACAGCAAAAACATCAACAACAGGAGCAACAACAACTTCATTCGTGGTACGCTTTTATGCAACGCCGCATGTCTGGCATGGAAGTCACGCTTGAAGAGTTAAGCCTTCTCCTCGGTTGTGCATTCAAATACTTTGAACTGAAGATGTTTGAAGCTTAGACGCTAAGATTGAGGAAGTTGCAACAGAACAAAAATACGGCTTCCATCGATGATCAGGATATGTTGCAATAGATGGTTTCTCCGTTTTTCTTTGAATAACGTTTAAAAAAATTTAGATTCCTTTTGTAATCACATGCATTTCAATGTTTGACATTTCGATTCGAATCGGGATGATGGGGAGAAAAAGATTTAAAGTAATTTTACATTAGTTAAATTTCCAATTAATTGTTATCGTTTTTAGCTCAATAATGGAAAAGTATAATAATTCTTATCTTTTTTTAATATCAATTCGTATTCGGAATTTACTCATATATCAGTTTTACGTAAATTTAAATAAAATTAACTGCACTAGAAAATCTTTTTCCCTTATTCTAAAAATCTATTAATTCTACGGATTTGACTGATTCGAAGTTTGCAGCTTTAAGCAGCAACTTAATTAAAGTGGAATTTATTGATTCAGCCACTTTATAGCATTGGTAAAAGCTTTTAACTTAAAATTCCATAAATTCTTTGAAATTTAACAGCCAACAGACGTGCGATATTCCTTCTCTCGCTATGAGTTTTATAACTTCTCGAACTTTTTCTATTGTAAAAATATAGTTTCCTTTTTTATAAGCCGAATTTGGTGTTCTTTTATTGGCAATTAAAAATATCTATCTGCGAGTTGACACAATTTTCACGAACGACGACAAGGACGGTGGAGTCGACACCCTCGTAAAACAATTCGTCGCTAATGCTTTACAACCTTTTTGAATGTCTCAATTCATGACAGCAGTTGACGTCTGAGATTGTCAACAAGGCTGAGTTATCAGTTTTCGCCGTAATAGAGAAGAATGCTTCTTCGCAAGTTCTTAATTAGCTTAAATCGTTAACTCCAATTTAGCTGGAAAAAGTTTTGTTCGGTTTTTATGGAATTTTTCGGAAATTCAGGAGAGGTTTCAAAATATAATGGGAAATATATTTAGCAAGCTGGAATAAGCTATTTTTTGTTTTATAAGGCGAATGCTTTGAAATTCCCTGATCATTTGACAATTGACGTTACCGAGCTTTAAAATCGAGTAGAAATTAAGTGAAAACTTTTATTACTTGAAATCGGTCATGTTCATGTTCTAAATTTAAATTATAAAAACTAAAGCAGCAAAATTGCTTAAATTCACTTAGTATTAAAATAAAAACACACAAAATACGCTTTCCTTGATGCATTTTGACCTTTTAAATTGCTAATGAAGCATATTTTTGCGCTTATCGAACAACAACACGCTGATAGGAATAACAACACCAATAGCGGCAACGACAAACAGCAACAACAACCTGCAATATTTTAGCAAACACCACTAACAAGTTATAACATCAACAATCACTCTGAAATTCCGTTTTTTCTGAAAGTTGCGCTACCCTTTGGCATTCGAGTACCTAACAACTGCACCACGTGGAAGCAGCTTTTAAAAGCAAGCAAGAGAGAAACAATTCGCAAGAATGAGAAAACGTGAAAAAAATTTATAGAAATCAGGTTGCTATTGAATTGAATTCAATTGAACTTAAAGCGGCAAAAAGCTTCGCGGGAAGAAAAACTTGTAAGAGTTCGTGCAAAATCTTAAAATAAATAATTTAACGCTTTAGTTGCAGTTGCAATAATAATAATTTGTTGAACGAAGAGATAAAACAGGAAAGATAAAACACAAAACAATCCATCCATTCACTCACTTCTTGGGCTCAGCTAACATTTTTAGGCTCCATATGTGGCTACCTAGGCAGCGATGTGTGGCTAGAGGTGGTCTCACCACGACTTACCGCTTTCTTGGATATCCGCCAACCCTTCGCCGTTATGGTTAAAAACCGTTTTAGTTAGCAGTCAACAACGAAGCAGTTTAAAAGCTGCTTCGAATTTATTTGAACGTGTTTGGCATGCATTTTAAACTAACAACCATCCAATCCGAGTTGTGCTCCATATAAACACAACAAAAATAACAAAAAGAAAACCATCAACGACCAAAAACAACACACAAATATGTGTTAGATATCCATATCATTTTTAATTTTCATTTTTTGTGTTGTTTCTTGAAATTTAATACACTTGGCTCTTAATATTGCAAAACCATCAGCAGCAGTAGCAACAACAAAAAGACAACAACAACAAAAAGCTATTTGAATTCAAAAAGCAACAACAAAAAGACAACAACAACAACAACAATCATAAAAATCAACTACTAAATCAAATTTTCGGATTTTTATGTTGATCACAAAATGCAAGCAAACAAGTTGCTGATTTTTTGCTATTATTATTACTACTGTTGTTATTGTTGTTGTTGTTGCTGTAGTTTTTGTTGTTGTTGTTATGTTGCCTTCACGTTGCGGTACTTTTTTGGGTTTCGCACAAAATTTAAGCTCACGTTTCGTCTATTAAAGCAGACGCCAAAAGGACAAAAACGACTGCCGATTGAAAAGAGACGTGATACACTTGAGACTGTAAGCCGCAACAGGTTAATGTTGTTATTGTTGGTGTGGTGCTCTTTTCGTTTTTGCTTTAGTTCTTGCTGCTGTTTTTCCCCCCTGTCTACTAAATATTTTCAAGTTTTTACCAGCCCTAGTTACCATTTTACCATTGTATGACTTAACTATCAAATTCTTTCTCTTCACAGTAATGAAGAATGTTGTGCACGATCGAGAGTGTTTGAGAGTCGAGAGTGAGAGATATCGGGCTTACGTCGATCTCAAGTGTCGTCTCGATTTGATTTGAAAACATAGATTGAATTATTCTCTAGACTGAGAAGACTCTACTGATCTCAGCTCGATCTTGTCTGAACGTGATTGTTCACTCGATCTTATCTGATTGTGAATTTCATCGCGATCTCGATCTTTTCTGATCGATCTTATCTGACAGTCATCTCGATCTCATCGTGGAGTCTTGTTTCGATCTATATTTCCACTGCTTGGATTTCAGCTTTCGCTCCGGAGAAAAATCTCGATCTTGTCTAATATTGACGACGATCCAGTCGTCGCGATCTCCATTGTTACCTCGTCTAAATAGGTCGACTTAATCTCGATTTCCATTTCGAATATGAAAACTAATCTTAGAAAGTACCCTTGATGATATTTGAAATTATGATTGTCTTTTCGTTAATTTTTTAGATGACCGATATTTCCACGCGTAGACGTTTATCCACGCCAAAAGCTAGTCCACTCCTGATCAAACGTACCGCCTTAGAGAAGAAGCAATCATCGATGGCACAGAAGAATACCAACGAGAAGCCTGAGAAGACAAGCTGGTTCAAATCGCTCGATAGACGTTCCAAAAACAAATCCAAGGAGAAGGTTTATATTTTCACTTCAGTATATTGTTTCCCTTTTCTTGGAATTAATTTTTTATTTCGAACATTTTCCTATTATATAGACTGCTAAACTTTCCTGTACGCGCACACTCTGACCCTAATGTTACTAAAGATCTAAAGATTAGCACGATATTTTTATTACATATTACAATTTCCTATTATACCGACTATTTGGTCTTTTTTCCTTACATGCACTGACCTTTCCGGTCATATAAATTTCACTAAAGTTATATTTCCTCATTATTTCTCTATATTGATCCTTCTAATCTTCAAAATTTTGAGATCCTGGTCTTCAAAATTGTCTTATACTGACCTATACCGGTAACTTTCAGTTGGAGACATCTGTCAATGGGCATGTTGAAGGTTCCAGCATGAAGCGGAATAAAACCTCACGAAATCCAACTACCATAGCGGCGCCTCCCATTCCTCCAAAGAATCTACGTTTCTTTGGGGACACAGATGTAGACTCCAACCCGCCTACGATTTCCCGAGCAACCACAACGTCAAAGTGAGTTACAGAATGATAGAGTATCTTAACAGTTCCCCAAACACCTCTCCCAGTATTTTCTAAATCTCATTATTTCCTTCCCCCAGATCTCGTCCGACCATTTCTTCCACATTAAATCGCTCTCAGAAGTACTCACAGAGTGCTTATCACCTCGATCGCATGAACGGTGGCAGCCCTCAACAGGAAGTTGCAATAAATCCTTCACCGCAAGAGAGGACCTCCATTGCCACATCACGTCACAAGAGCTCTTCAATGCATAATCTAGAAAACGGCAACATGGATGAGGTTGATTTCCGTAAACGTCGCCACTACTCCAGATCACGCGATCTCGATGATATTTCTGAGAGCGGTTCTGAGACAGAAGAGAAGCATAAACGACAAAATGGCTTGACTGGTAGCGCTGCTTCCAGATCGCTGTCACGAGAGAGACTCGATCGTTCACATCGATATGATGAGCATACCTATCGAAGAAGTAACGATCGTCAGAGCGATCACATGACCAGCACCTTGTCGAATGGTGAGGTGCTTGCCAACCACACCAGCACCCCCTTGCGGAAACATCAACAACACTTGTTAGGGCCACCGAAGCCCGCCAGGAGTGCTGAACGGAGAGGCGTGTCATCTCTAACAAGGTGAGAAACAGAGCAGATATTAAGAAAGATCTTACACTGATCCTTATTGCATCCTTCTGTGTTTTCAGGGAACGCGATCGCTATCCAGGTGAGAGTTCGGGAACTGAAGGAGAGTCCAGTCTTCATAGTCAACGTAGTATCGTGTATCTGCACGCTACCACAGTCGGTGCCATACCACAGCCATATCATTTACGACGTAAATCCATTTCGCGCGATGATCTTCGTTCAAATTCGAAACATTCAAGCAAACATCAGCCTCTCCAGCCGATGACCCGAACAGTTTCGCGATCGGTATCGATGTTAGCGCCTTGGAAGCCGAAACATATAAGTGAAGGATATGAGATCAACTACTCACAGGAGCAAAATAAAAGGGTAAGTCATCGTATTTGAAAAACGGAAATGTCCGATGTTTTCGTTCGATATTTTCTTTCGTTCAATCGTTTATAGATGTCAACGCTACCACGCAAACAGCAACAGCAACAACAACACGCAAACAGCACGAGTACACTTACACGTAACAATAAAAAACCCGAAGCTCCAACACGATCGAGACGCCATGAGCTGATGAAGGATGATCTATCATCATTACGAAATTCGTCAACGACAAGCGCTTCAAAATCAGGGCTATCCTCGAATTTGCATGCTGATACAAGAAGAAAAATCAAATAATCACAACGTTAAGAGGGGGAGAGAGAGGGAGAGAGAGAGGGAGAGAGAGAGAGAGAGAGAGAGAGAGAGAGAAGGAGAAAGAGAGAGTTAACGAAACGAGTTTTGCATGATAAACATTGAACCAAGTGGGAATTATATGCAAAGGCAGTGAGGAGAGATTGACGGGTTGGTGCTGTACGAAAGAACAAGAGAGAAAGAGAGACGGGAAGAATAAAATCAATTATTAAAATTAATTTTAAGAGAAGATATAAAAATAATCATTGCTTTATCGATTGCACGATATCTATTTAACAAAATCGAGCATTAATTTGTTTAAACTATGTAATTGCAATTCTCGTCATGATGTTTTAACATACTATTTGTAATTTTATTAATTGTATTAATATTTTAATTATAGTTTAAGCGAAAAAATGAAGCAAATTAAATGTTTACTAATTTAAAATATGTAATTCTATTAATATGATGCAGAATAAACTTATTAATAATTGGAATTATGAAAATTTGTATATATAATTAGTTATCTTTTAGTTTTATTTTCTTTATTTTTTAGAAATTTAGTTTTACTTGCTTTTCTTTTTTTAGTGTTCTTAAATTAGTATTAATGAGAGAAGTAAATATTCGGAGAGGCTCATCTCTCTCATTCTGTAACGTGAGAGTTGCAAAAATTGAGAAATCGAATTGCTCATGTTTAGAAATGAATTCGATGACCTTCGGAAAGTAATTTACGCAAACTGTTTACAAATTTCCGACAATATTTATACAGATTGGATTGAAACAATTTTTTGTGTTCTAAATCCTGCCTCAACATGTTGAAGTACCGGTTTGATCGGCAGAGAATTTTTATTGAGAAAATACAAATTGCTAAAAATAGCAGAGCAATAATAAGCACATTTTGAATACTAGAGACTGCCTAAAATAAAAGAATATAGAGAACAAAACTGAGAACGAAAACTGGTCAAATTTATATTTTTTCCCCCGAATTTTAAATAATGAAATATTTGAAAACATAAGCAGTTACTTTTCTAAAACAACGATAAATCAAAATAAATTTAAACTATCTTCTTTCTTTCTTAGAAGAAAAGTGCACAGAATCTGCGACTCTCGATTTTCTCATGCCAATCGATCGTAATCAGCGCTAGCTAGCATCAAAATAAAAATACTTTGTTAGTTTTTCTCAAATACAAAATTTTTCTTCTCGCTCAAACGTAGATGACAGAAAAAAAAATTTTTTTTTGTTTTAAACATTTTTCTTTACAAAATACAAATTGAGAGCAACACAAAAAAGGGAAGAGAAAAAAATCACATCAATTTTAGCCACCGAACAAAACGTTGAGTTTTCCGACAGTCGAATTTTCGTCTTTAATCGATTTGGTAACGCGAATATTTAGAAAATTTAAGTAAAATAGTATTTTCTTAATTTTTCTTGGTTTGAAAAGAAATGTAAAAATTGTGAAAAAACGTTGGCCAAAAATGGCAACTTTAACTTTGTGCAACCGCGGAGAGGTGATGCAGAAAGCCGGCTGGAAAATTGATAAAAATGAAGAAGGTGATCGTCTGTAAATTTATTTTTATTTATTTATCAGTTTCAGAACGTATTTTGTGTGAAAATGATGCGAAATATTTAAAATATTGCGTAAAAAAGTTCGTCGTTTCAACTGAAACACACGATCGTTGTGTATGTTTCTTCGTTTTCGTCTATTTTAAGTAGATTGAAATGGATTTCATGTGTTTTGAAAATATAGATGCAGCGCAATTTTAAGAAAATGTTTTCGTTGTATATATAACAACATATAACGTTATATCTTGGAAAACATTTTTTTCTCGAGGAAGTGTTACTTGATATAAAATAAAAGTATCGAAAAATGCTTTCAAATGATACCCATATCCCGGTGATTTTCTTTGAAATCTAAAAGCCCTGCAATTCAATCCGATACTTTGACTATAACTCCGAAATTAAGATGACGCAGAGGAAAACTCATAATGAACACAACTAGAAAAATTTTTACCGAAGAATATTTAAATGAAGAACTAGATTATAACTATTAAAATGACTTTTCAGCCTGTTATATAGACATCGATGAAGATGACGAAGAGAGGAAAGAGGTCGCTGCAAACAAATCCTTCTCGGAGTGGAGCAGCTTACCGGATTTATTATTGGAGGAAATTTTTGGATATTTAACAGTCAAAGAACGCTACTACGCCAGTTTGGTAAGGCGTGTTATCTTCCATCAATCACTTTCTGATATTGAATGCAAGAAAAACAACAACACCCTTTCAAGATCCTAATCCATCGAAAATTCAAGCATTTCACCCATTTCCATAGGTCTGTCGACAGTGGTATCGCGCCTTCCACATGCCCACCGTTTGGGACAATTTTCTTGTCGACGATCGCACACTTACACGCACCAAATTCAATTATTACTCCGGCTGGCAACACTGTTTGGATCATATGCGCACGCAGCAATTTTTATCCCATGTTGGAAAATATATTCGAGGCTTGGAATTCCGTCCTGAACACAGCTTCAATAATATATTTCAATTTATTACCATGTTGACATGGAGCATGAAAGAAGTAAGTGCGGGAATGAATGAGTTCTCAATATGAACCACCTACACCAACCTCACTCATCAAGACGCGAACCCTACAAAGCCTTACTACCATTTTTCTGAGTATCAGGCGCCCAGTTTCTGTAGCAAGTAAATCTACAGATTTTCTTTTGAGAAAGAGAGAGCACTCTTATACTAATAACTTCCATTGATCAGTGTGCGTACAAAGAACATACATATATACTCTTTGGTGCGTAGCTGAACGCGAAAGTGTGTTGCTAGTGATCATGAAAGCCTGGTAGAATGTTTAATAAGACTCTAGTAAAACGAAAATAGAAAGGGGATGAAGGAACTGGGAATGACGAGGGAGGGGAAAAGGGTAGGTCGAAGAGGGCATCAGGAGCAGGAGAGTTAATGCGTTTCATTTTCTACCAGGTTGTCATGCTTATTAGTAGCACACTCTCAACAGTTTCCTTTGACCAATCTGCTTTCTCTGCATTTGCAATTGGAAGGACGTAGAGATGAGCAGGTTATTGAGAGAAACCAACACCTCTTATAGAATAAAAAAAATTTCTTCTTTTTTAAAGGTTTATTTCAAAAACATATTTGAAATCCATGTTCATGTATAATACTGATCGAAAATTTTAAAGCCATTTTAAAATTTGGCTGTTTTCTAGTGTTCACTTGTTATTCGGCGCCTCATGAAAAAATTATTTGCGGTGGCTCTGATCAACATGAATTATTAGTATGAGAGCGTCTCTCTCTCTTTCTCAAAGAGCGACTGTAAGTTTACTTGCTACACAAAACTGGGCGCCTGGTATGCGTTCCTCAAGAACAGCTTCCTATTTCATTCAAGTCGACCCGGAGTTTTTTTTGGTTTTGACAAATGGTTTGTGTCTTTGCTAATTAACTTGTATGAATATCCACCAGTCGACTGTCTACAAAGCGCCAGAGTTGGCGGGCGTGGGTTCACGCATTCGCTCTTTAGTGTACGTTTTCCCCTGCAATATGTCGCAGCCTAACGACCCGGAAGGTTTGAAATTGTTCGGCACCGGTGGCCAGCTGTTGAAGTGCCTGAAGGAGCTGCTGGCCAAGTTGACGAATTTGCGCACTTTAAAGTTAATCGATTTCGTGCTGGAACGCTTTGAAGCGAAGCACTTGCTAGATGAAGTGCTGGATGCTTGCTACACACGGATGCGTGTTCTTAATTTGGTCAATGTCACAACTACTCACTGTCCGATCATGCATGTTGGTCTGTTCCTCAACTTGCAGGTGGGTGCGGTTAAGTTGAAGAGAAACCAATTTTAATAAATTTTACTGTAGATCCTCATTTTATCGCCACAAAATATTGATGACGATGTGTTACTTCTGCTGGCGGACACCAGGTTGAAACACTTGCACCTGCTGCAAAATCGTTACACGCCCTCTTACGCTACTTTAACAGCCTGTGGTGCGAAGGCGTGGCGTGTGTTAAAGCGGGACAACCCAGAAGTCAGGGTACACCTGCGTTTGGAGTCACTCACTAACGGCGAAGTGGTGTTTCAACCAGAGGCGCCAGTGGCCAGTGTGACCTACAATGCACCGACAACAATGGTAACGCGATCGCTTGCCAACATAGCAGCCTCCATGAGAAATTAGATGTTTTCTCTCTTTTCAGATTAAACCTGAAGTCCTCCTGCCCATGATTGATCACTACAAAAGCACTTTGTCTGCATTCGGTCACGAGTTATTGCCTCGTTTCACCAGTCCGAAGTCCTTTCATAACCGCGTCGATAGTTTGATGTTGTTGTTGTGTCGGCAGTGCTTCGCTTTGCAAACTCTGGTGTGATGATGAAACTCGGTGTTGTATTGGAAATCACCATTTAACGGAGAATCTCTTAATTTTTCAGGTTATACGCGAAAAGATCTCAACATCCACAGTTTTGCTTATAGCCAAGACTGCCAAAAACTTGCGTTACCTGCACGTCCGTCGCTTTGCCGTTATTTTGCGCTGTGATTGGCCTCGACATCCTGAGTGGTCGGATGCGTTCTACACCTGGCTGCGGCGTTCCTCACGTTCATATGAGTCGGTGGAAACTGAAGTCTCACAAATCTTGGGTTGCAAATGGCGTTTCCTGAGTGACTGTGAATTTAAACGAATCGAAGTTGATGTGAGAAGGAATTCGTGAAGGAAGAAATGCCACCTGTACTTAGAGACCTGCAAACAACAAGGAAGACCAGCGGAAGTTGTTTAGAAGTTTTAATTTTATTGTAATTGGCTGGAAGTATGCACCGAAACTAAACAGTGGCGGTAAAAAAATCTGTGTTTAACTCAAAACTGTAAATTTTAGATTTCGTTTTTAACTCTTATTTTTAGACAACAACTACGCACAAAATAGTCCTATTATTTCTACCTCGATAATTCACGGTTAATGATAATTACAAAAACTGTGTTTATTGTTCTTTCAAATAATTGTTATTCAAATAATTGTTGTGATATAACATTTATATACATAAAAAAGTGTAAATAATAAAAAACTACTACAATTTCCATTATTTTTCTATTTATTAGATTACTAAGTACATTGAGAGAAAATCTTCGCCTAGTCACGGAACCGAAAAATCATTAACTTACAATTTTTCCACTTGTTTTATTCAAAGAGCTTTTCAGTAGTAAGTTCTAGTCTAGAATTCATATTACAATCTCAAACTTAAATATTGTATTACAAAAACATCTTTTTTTGTAATTAACTTAAATTGCATTATTATGCAAATGATTTTACATTTCGTGTTTATATTTTAGCTCAAACTAAGCATTCTTTTTGAAATTTTATAAACTACCGTATGTTTACATTGACGTCTTACATTTTTTTAATTTATTACGATAATTTAACCATCAACATTATTTCAAGTCATCATCTGATCATTTGCCAGTTTAGAATAATGAAATAATAATTAAAAAGTGCAAATTCAATATTTTTGCAAATCTATATATACAATTAAAATTTAGAATATAATTAATAGCGAAATATTAAGTGATTATAGAGAATTCACTTGTAATAACTGGGTGCTTAGTCTTTATACATATGTACTACTTCTACGTAATTAGAGAAGTGGGGATTTTCTGTTTCGATTTCGTAAAAGCACATCATTAAAAAAACCCAAACACATCATCAAAAAATTTACACTTTGAAGGACGCGAACTTCTGAGCAATTAAGACATAGGGCAGCACTTGCAGCAGCTGAAATTATCATATAAATACGATCCGTCGTAAGTTTAAACATCAGTGCCCATTTGAGACTCAAGATGAAGTCTGTCATTGCTGCAGTACTCTGCTGTGTATCGCTGTCGCTGATCATTGCCCACGGTAATGCTTATCCTACTACATACGCCGCTGCTCCAGTGGGTCCGACATATCAAACTCCTCCCGTCCAAGTAGCAATTGATTGGGGAGGAATCCCACCACAACATCGACCACATTCTGGACCTCGTTATCCTCTGGGCGACTATAATGGCTATAACGGCAGATATGGCATTAATAATGGCGGATATGGCGGTTCTTATGGTTTTATTTAATCTTCTTCTTATTTCGAAAAATTTTGCAAAAATATTTGCAAATATATTGCAGCCGTTAAACAAATTTTAATTTGTAATAAATTACAAATACAATATTTTTTGACATTATTTTTACTTTGAAAAATAAAAAGTTTATGTTTTGAATTCATGTACTCATTTTAATGAACAGGTCATTATTTGAGCCACAATATGCGAGCAAATTGAGCCACAATATGCGAGAAAAAATACAATTTTGTACCTTCTCCTCCTCCTCCTCAACAGGGCTTAAAGAGCCTTTCGAAAGCTAAAATAAAGCTTTAATGCAACTACAAATCTGTGAATGACCTTGCAATACAAAAACGAATTAAATGCAGCTACACATGAAGAAAGCCAGAAATCGATAACCCAGAAAAACGGAATGCAAACCCCATTTGGCATGCGTGTGATTTGAACATAACTTGCAATTTCAAGTCCAAAGTCAATGCTAAAAAGCTTTTGCATCTCGGTGAAGCCAGCGGGAAATACAATTTAAGAAAGTGCATTTAAAAATGAATTAAGAACTGAATAAATATTGACCTAAATTTATCTCAAAATGAAGTAGAAATTGTAATTTATTTAACAACTACCATAGAGTAGTTCGTATCCCAAAATGTTTTATGTAGAATTTGAACAATTTATAACTTCCACTGCGAACCTAAAAGTAGGCAACGATTTTGTAACCGCAACCACTTTGAGAGAGTTTTTCAATCAGTTGTGAGTTTTCAATTATTATAAACTTTTTTTTCGGCTACGAAATAAGATGTAAGTGAAAATAAATGAATTTGTTTATATTGGACATTTTTTGGCAACAAATTCATGTTTTCTGCAATGTTTCTTCTCGAATACTTTGCATTGTATTTTTCGTACTCTCGTACTCTGAGCTTTAAAAAGTATCATAGTATTGGCGAGAATACTGAAATTTTTGCTGTGCGAAAACACAATCGAAACTTGAAAATTGTTATAAAAATAAAATTATGCAAGAAAAGAAGTGAAATGAATGAAAATTGAATTGAATTCAGACCATACCTGCTGTTCCGAGAGGTTGTCGCAATCCGTTTGTGATCATGACCGAGTAAAGATCTGACAACTAAAATTATAGACTGTGATAAAAAATTCAATTTCAATTAGAAATCAAGTGGAAAACTAGTATTTCATTTGTTGATAAATTGTCGAAAATTCTATTGTGTAATAGTGAATAAAGAACTTTGTTTATAAATAAAGAACGAGTTTTATATAATTAAAATTGAAATTAGTAGCGAAATAGCGTTCAGCTGAAGATAACAGTATCCGCATACAGTATCCGCTCTTCGCCACCGATCACCATGGACAAAACTGTTCTTCATTGGAGTTACCTGAATTTTCGAGAGATCCCCATGGACCTGTACTTATATGAGTATCTGGAGGAGATCTACCTAAAGGAAAACTATATCACCACGATTCCCAAATGGTTGCTGAACTTGACCACCCTAAAATTTATACATATGGCCGGCAATTCCTTGTCCGAATTGCCGGAAGACCTATATCTGTTAGAAAATCTGGAGTTCTTGGACGTCTCAAGTAATCTGCTGCAAAAGTTGCCAGAAACAATCGGCGAAATGAAACGTTTGCAGCGTTTCAATTTGTGTAACAATGAATTAAGCACAATTCCCTCCTGTAAGTGTCGTCGATTAATGGTGTTCGTACTTCGCTTTAAAATCAATCTTTACCGTTTTTATAGCCATTGGTCGCTTGAAAACTTTGGAAGAGTTTAACATAGCGAAGAATCTATTACAAAGTCTACCCATCGAACTGTGTGAATGCAACCGTCTTCGTGAACTTTGCCTCGACGATAATCCCGGTATCTGGCACATACCAGAGAGAATCGCCAACTTAGCGTCCCTCCAGTTCTTGTCAGCTGATCGTAAGTTATTTTCAATCGTATGAACTTGGTTTAAACTCATCGCTCGACAGCAACGGTTGCTCTCTCCAATCAACAGGTTGCTCTCTCCTTTATCTACCGACGACTTTGTCGAAATGCATTTCCCACGTTCGTATTTTCTACAACACGGCCATCACTCACATACCCATGACTTACGAACACTTTTATGATAGCTTCTACGAAAATCCTCGACCAGCCACACCAAGGTTGGTGAGAGCTTTTATCTCATTGATGATGAGTTTAAACCAGGTTTTCTAATTCGTATTTTTTCTCACTTTACAGATTAGTAGAGCATCCAGCTTTCTTTTTCGTTCTGGAGAAGGAAACATTCACGAAACTACTACTGCCATTCGGAACTCGCCGAATATTCGCAGTACCCTCCAAGGAGAACCAGATCTCGCTGTATGATAACTGCCTACATGCTCTGAACTACTTAAATCGTAATTATTTTTCGGGTGATTATGCGCCGATATACCTGAATAAGTCGCTGCTTCAAGCCTTACCTGAGAAATTTATGAGCGATCATATTCAAATTGGTCCAATAGCACGATGTACTTTAAAGAACTGTGCAAAGCCGTTATACACTTCGTATTACTTTATGGCAGTAAAAAGGTGAGGACTGGGAATGGTTAAAGATTATCATTAAAGTGAGCATTACGACATGCACGTAGCATTCACTTTGACTCATAAAATTATAACCAACTCGTCAGTGATGTTTGCCTAAAAAATTGTATGATTATTATTTCATCTTCTGATATCATGCAAGTGACTCATAACTTTGGAAAGCATTGAATAGATTGCCACCGGCCGGTAATTTGCAGGATTCGTAGACTCACCTTTTTGGGATCTGTCTGCTCATTGCGAATCTTCCAGGAAGTAGGTAAAACTCGTGAAGTGGAAAACCATACTAACTCTTGGTTGTTGCGTGACTCCAATGACTGATTATTATTGATTATTATTATTGTTGGAATTATAAACATTGAAATCACCATCAACAGCAATTTCACTGCTCGGATGCGATTATATAATTTAGCGATAGAATCAAATCTCCAGTTTATCAAAAGTTGGCAGCTCGGGCCAACTTCCATCCATTCCAAGTGCAGTGGCAAAACGCCACAGACAAGTGTTATGCCTGCCTATTATATTTTGTCACACTTCAGCCCAACTGCATGGAAGAAGTATGAGATGGTGAAGACAAAAAGCTCCACGCATGGTTCTCTACATTCCGTTTGATAGTCTATTGTATTTTTTGTATTAGTATTTGAATTTATTGATTTGGCGTTTGTTTAATTGTTTGCTGCTTATTTCGTTTCTGCTCATATTAGTTTCGTGTGTTAAACTGTTTGCGGCGTGTTTCGAGCCGTGTGTTCACTAGTTTTGACTATTGTTTCATTTTTATTTCCATGAACACTGCACAAACTCAAAAGTCGCACCATTCGCCTTCGACCACGGTCCCAATACAACTAAACGATCTTTTACAATACAGACATTTCATTTTTAATATTTATATTATATACACACAATAACGAATTTAAATTTTTTAGGCGAATCAGCACTTCAAAGCAAATTTTTACCTGTAATTTTTGTAGCATGTTTTGTGCAAACTACTGGCTACAGGATAAATCCAATAAATATTATCAGTTGAATTGGGAAGTATGTATGTGATGAGACGTAAAGCCGAGGATGCAAGAGAATTGCTAGAAAACGCGCTGTGAAGACATTTGTATCGAATAAATTAATATATTTATTAATAAATTAATATATTTATTAATGTATCTATTTTGTAACAACTCAAATTTTCATTGCCTGAGCGTCTCTGTTTCAATTTCATTTTGTAGCGCTGCAAGATTGACAGTTGTGAATAAAACAGAAAAGTTCTTTGTAGTGAATAAACCTGTACGTCATATAATTCAATTTACAGAAATATATATTCGTATATAGAAAATTATATGATTTTGGATTTAAATACAGAAATGAGTTGTTATTTCGAAATTTGATCCATGCTAGAAATAATAACTGTATGTTTTTACAAAGCGCAAAGATATCCTATGTTTGAATCTTCTTTTCTTTTACAAACATTTTTATGCATTCCCTGAAATTACACCATTAAACTCAATAATACAATTACAATTAAACTAAAATTTACAATATGTTTATAATGATTAAGGTTTACTGGAAAATTTGCTTTCTGACGATGTGACATATAGTTGTGTTGGCAGCACTGCTTGCAATGACTAGCGCTTGTTTTCACTGACAGCAGCGTTCACAAAGAAAGGCAAAATCATCTTAGCTAGGAAGAAAAAAGGTTACTCTAATTTGAAAAATACTGAGAATTTGAAAAGTATTGCCGGAGAAATTGTGAGGTATTTAACTAAATCTATTGCAAGCGGAAAATGGCAGGAGCAACTCTTTTCGAACGTGCGCAAGCATTGTCGAGCGTTAATCGCGAGGAGGGCATTTCGCTGCTCAATAAAATTATACGGGAGCAGGAAGTGGCCGACAATGATGAGGAGCTGATACGTATTAAGGAGCAGGGCATCGTGCAGCTCGGCGAACTCTATAAGCAAGAAGGCAAGGCCAAGGAACTAGCTGATCTTATCAAGGTTACTCGTCCCTTTCTGAGCCTGATCAGCAAGGCGAAGGCAGCTAAGCTCGTGCGTTCCTTGGTTGACTTGTTTTTGGACATGGATGCAGGCACAGGGATTGAAGTGAGTATTGTTCTCGACGGAGCAGCTGTAGTAGTTTACGGTAATATTTTCGATTACGGTAATTTCGTAGGTACAACTTTGCAAGGACTGCATAGAGTGGGCCAAACAGGAGAAGCGTACGTTTTTGCGTCAGTCACTTGAGGCTCGATTGATTGCACTTTACTTCGACACTGGCATGTATACCGAAGCTCTGCAGCTGGGTTCGCATCTATTAAAGGAACTTAAAAAGCTGGACGATAAAAATCTGCTTGTTGAAGTGCAGCTGTTGGAGAGCAAAACCTATCATGCTCTCAGCAATCTGCCAAAAGCACGCGCAGCACTGACTTCCGCACGCACCACAGCCAACGCTATCTACTGTCCGCCCAAGGTGCAAGGTGCTTTGGACTTGCAGTCGGGTATCTTGCATGCGGCAGACGAGCGTGATTTCAAGACAGCCTTTTCGTACTTCTATGAGGCATTCGAAGGCTTTGATAGTGTGGACAACGCTAAGGCTTTGACTTCGCTAAAATATATGTTGTTGTGCAAAATTATGCTGGGGCAGTCGGACGACGTTAATCAGATCGTTAGCGGAAAACTCGTAAGAAGAGGCCTTAAAATTTCTCCATTGTGCTTATTTCATGCCTTTGCCGTTCGAATTTAGGCCATCACTTACTCGGGTCGTCATATTGATGCCATGAAATCTGTTGCTGAGGCTTCACACAAACGTTCGCTTGCCGATTTTCAACAGACGTTAAAGGACTACAAAAAGGAGCTTGCTGAAGATGTTATTGTTCAAGCACATCTAGGCACCCTGTACGACACCATGTTGGAGCAGAACTTGTGCCGTATTATTGAACCCTATTCAAGAGTGCAAGTGAGGCAACTGTGTCAACCGTATTTGTGTGTATTTTATCGCTTGTTGTCCTTTCAGGTTTCCCACGTCGCTGAATGCATTAAGCTTCCTATGGGGCAGGTGGAGAAGAAGTTATCCCAAATGATTTTGGACAAAAAGATTAGCGGTATACTCGATCAGTTTGAAGGTGTTCTGATTGTATTCGAAGACGTGCCCGTCGACAAAACTTACGAACGCGTTTTGGAAACCATACAAAGCATGGGCAAAGTTGTGGATACTCTTTATCAAAAAGCCAAGAAACTGTCTTAGATTTAATATATCAAGCTAAAAGTTAAAGGAATTTCTTTAAAACATGGCGATGTAGTAGAACATTTTTCATATTTTTCTCTATAATTTCTAATTTTGGCGTAATTATTTTCTAAAATGAAGCAAAATATTCAAAGTCATCAAGTAAATCCAAGCATCTTTTAATCACAACATGTAATACAATGTAAACGAGATAAAATACTTCAAAATAAAGCTAACATTCAATTAATTAAATTTCTGAGATAATTCGTATAAAAACTAATAAAATATACTTTGATGCATCTTTTATAACTCGTGAATTATTTGGTTTTTACTTATATTTCGGAAATTTGAAGAAAAATTTTTTTTTGCGGTAACAAAAAGCGTAATTTTAATTTTCTAACGAAATATATAAGATAAATTCATCTGTGCATTAGAAAACCATTTATTAATTTTCTATATTTTAAGTAAATATTTTTTGTAATTTTCCTTCAGGTTTCTTTAAAAACTTCCGAACAATCTTCATTTTTCTAGATGCCACGCTTCAAATAAAAAATAAATATAGTAAAATAGTTAAATATAAGTTAATACAGTGGTGATTAACGCGGGGATACGTTTAAAAAATTCCAGTGCTAAACGAAATAGCGAGGTAATAACAAGTAAATATATACTAACTCGTTTTTCGGCCGCGTTATTAGATTGTGGAATAATCCCCCTACCCACTTATAGCGTCAAAACTTTCAAGCGGAGTGTAAACCGTCACTACTCCCTCTTTCCCCCTCGCCGGTCGTCAACGGTTCTGAACCAACAGATGCTTTGCATGGATAGGAATTCGGTTTCATTTGCAACAAAAAAGACGGTTCGCTTTGTCGGATTTGGCCTTATAGATTCGGATAAGGAATGAAATTCACCTTCGAAGAATTCGCAACAATCCTTTGAACATTTTCTTGTAGGCGAACCCCTCTTGGCACCTGCGTAACCCCTCTTGGCACCTGTATCCAATCTTATTGTATCGATAATCGGAAATGTGATGAGAATCAAATGCTATCAAGAAGCAAGATATAACTTAGAATTCCTTAATGTAAGTTGGAACCTCCACGATGCACCATGGACAATCAAATCATCGCCTAGATGCGCAAGACATATTTTTAAATTGCAAATATGTCTCTAACGTCAATCAAACAAATTAATTGAATACTCCTCCCGAATCATTATTTTCTGGAAGAGATTTAGCATAATTGGTAGTCTTCCGTCCATCCATACAATAAATGGTAATCCAACACATCCGAAAAATTTTGAATATGTACTGTGAAATATAAAAATTTTATTTTGAAAATAAGTCCAGGAAAAAACTGCCAGAAAAATTGTGAGATTTTTCATAAATTTATAGTAAGCAGAAAATGGCAGGAGCAACTCTTTTCGAACGTGCGCAAGCATTGTCAAGCGTCAATCGCCAGGAGAGCATCTCGCTGCTCAACATCTTTGTACGGGAACAGGAAGTGGCCGAGAATGATCAGGAACTTATTCTCATCAAGGAGCAAGGTATCCTGCAGCTCGGCGAACTCTACAAGGCGGAAGGCAAGGCCAAGGAACTTGCAGATGTGATTAAGTTGACTCGCCCTTTTCTGAGTCTGATCAGCAAGGCGAAGGCAGCTAAGCTCATGCGCACTTTGATTGATTTATATTTGGCCATGGATGCAGGCACAGGCATTGAAGTGAGTATGCTTTTCGATGATGCTGCTGTAGTACTTCGCGTTGATCTTCTTGATTCCGTGTAGGTACAACTTTGCAAGGACTGCATTGAGTGGGCCAAACAGGAGAAGCGTATATTTTTGCGTCAGTCACTGGAGACACGATTGATTGCACTCTACTTCGACACCGGCATGTATACCGAAGCCCTGCAGCTGGGTTCGCAATTACTGAAGGAGCTCAAAAAGCTGGACGATAAATATCTGCTTGTGGAAGTGCAGCTGTTGGAGAGCAAAACCTATCATGCTGTCAGCAATCTGCCAAAAGCACGCGCCGCACTGACCTCTGCACGCACCACAGCCAACGCTATCTACTGTCCGCCAAAGGTTCAAGGTGCTTTGGACCTGCAGTCGGGTATCTTGCATGCGGCAGACGAGCGCGATTTCAAGACAGCCATTTCGTACTTCTATGAGGCTTTCGAGAGTTTTAATAGTGTGGACAACGCTAAGGCTTTGTCTTCACTGAAATACATGTTGCTGTGCAAAATTATGCTGGGTCAGCCTGACGAAGTTAATCAGATTGTTAGCGGAAAACTGGTGAGAGGATTTAATTAAAATTAAGCAATATGTTCTTTTCATGTATTTGCCGGTAGGCCATCACTTACTCGGGTCGTCATATTGATGCCATGAAATCTGTTGCCGAAGCTTCACATAACCGTTCGCTTGCCGATTTCCAAAAGGCTCTCAAGGAATACAAGAAGGAGCTTGCTGAAGATTTTATTGTTCAAGCACATCTAGGCACCCTGTATGACACCATGTTGGAGCAGAACTTATGCCGTATTATTGAACCCTATTCCAGAGTGCAAGTGAGGCATCTGTACCTGGTATTTATGTGTATTGTGTCTCTTGCTTTTCTTACAGGAATCCTACATTGCTGAGTGTATTAAGCTACCTATACGGCAGGTGGAGAAGAAGTTGTCCCAAATGATCTTAGACAAAAAACTTAGCGGTATACTTGACCAGGGTGAAGGAGTTCTAATTGTATTTGAAGTGGGTTCTGCCGACAAGTCATACGAATGTGTTTTGGAAACCATACAAAGCATGGGCAAGGTGGTGGATAATCTTTACCATAAAGCCAAGAAATTGTCATAAATTCAATATTTCAAACCAAATATTTAAGGAATTTCTTTAAAATATTGCGCTGCAGAGGAGATAACATAATAAAATCGAAAATTTTTCGTATAAGTATTTAACTATTAAAAATTAATAAAAAGCATATGGCGTGTAATCTCTTATAAATAGTAAAATATTTGATTTTTAATAAAATTTCGAAGATTTTCTCCGAAGAATTATGTCTTGTGGTGTAATTCCCAATTACTGAAGGAACCTATGTACTTTCCCTCCATTGATGGGCAATTCCAAGACATTCTGGACCTCTTTCTAGCTAGAAATGCTGCGTGTTGACCCAGAAACGTCTGGCGGGTGACAATTTTGCACCTCTAAATATGGGTGGTGAGGATAATAATGAGTCATTAGCCATAAAAATATTCTTTTTGATGATAATCAAAAGATCAAAAACTGTTGCATTTGCTGTTTCAAGGCTTTTTATTTTCTCAAATTTAACCATAGCCATAACTTTGTTGTTCGAACTGCAGCAAAACTATGGAATTTAGCAACATGGATGCTACAATCGAGAAACACAGCGATCTGTCGACATCGAATAGACCGCAGAGATTGAAGTGTACTGGTTCGTTGATCGCCTGAAGAAATAACTTATCGCACTGAAATCGTTTGAAAGAAATGAGAAAAAATGTTGAAAATCGAAACAAATAACTCATCAGCTTCCACATACGCTTCGTTCCAAACGCACATCTAGCGGACGCGAAGCTGCATGCAGCCGCAGCAGTTGCGGCGCCTGTTTGCTCGCATCCAGCGTATCGAACAGCGAACAGTGGTAATAGCCGAGGTCGATAAAGTATGTGACAGAGGAGAATAGCCACATGAGCTGGCCGTTGTAGCTCATGCTCAGGACGCGATTAGCCGGTTTAACCAGCGTGTAGAAGAAAAACATGGTTCCGATGTTGAACAGATAAACTGAGAACGTAGTCGCCAGACTCTGCCATTGGAACAGTCGTTGAAAGCGGTTGAGAAGTCGCGAAAGAGTGCAGTGGATGGCGGTCAGTTCATCCAGTCGATCGCTCACCTCACAGCACTGCAGAGCATCGACGCTTCTGCGCTGGTTCTGCTGCAGAGATTCGCTATAGAGCTCAGCAATGTGCAGTAGACTCTTCAATTCTTCATTTAGTGTCTCAAAAAGAGCGTTGAATCCCTTAAGTACGTAATACGTCTGATACATCACCGCCCTCAAAATTCCAGTGAGCATTGAGACGAATGTTACACTCAGGAGTAGCTGCAAATCCATATTCTCCCACAGCATATCCACGGCGGAGGCCCACAGCAGCACATCAGCGAGGAATGCAAAAATAACCTTGGTCAGTAAGATGATTTCAGAGCGCTTCCGCATTATAAGGGTGGGTGAGCTGGAAAAAATAGGAGCAACGATTAGGAACACCTTTTCCACTCGTAATTTAGAAAGCATCTATATTATAAAGGCCGTTTCGATCTCGATACTCGGACTAAAATAATTCAATTCTCCTCTCGACTGAAAAAAGCCGATTCGACTCATATTCCGTCTCAAATGAAGAAAAGAATTGTGCCGATCACTGTTATGATTCGATTTTTGTTTGGAATTCACAACGATATCAAGATTTGTCGCATCGCTATTACAAACGCAACTGAGTCTGATGACTGGTCATCTTCAGGTGTTGAAATCGACGACGCAGACGCCTTACATCTTTCAGCAGCACCAGCATTGTGTTTTCTTGTGTCCAGCTGCACAACAGTGATACCAGCACAGCTAGAAACCGAAATGCAAGGATAACGATGAAAACCACTTGAAGCAGATCCGTGATTGCTGACTTCAAAGCGATAAACAGTTTTGGGTCGTACAGAAGCCACGCCATGTAGAGTACAGTGAACAAATTGACGACGATGCTGTAGCAGGTTATCCAGGCCCTCTTACCACAATGCCCAGTTCTATAGTCATATGTAAAGTGCATGACGCCCACGGCAATTGCGTGGTAATACGTCATCTGAATGGTCCAGTGTGCCAAGCGACCCATTGTGCGCGGAAACACAAAAACGAAGTGAATGGAAGACTGATTATGTTGCATATTTAAGGGATCAGAAGCTAGGATGTTTTTTGGGAAAATATATTTGATTTACAACAATACAAGCTGATAACATTGTTAGTAGGTTGATAATTTCGGGGATAAAATGCATATTGGTGAATATTTACGTTCGATGTCCTTCGGATATGATCAAATCAGATTCCAAAACAGACCTGTGTATTAAATGTCAAATCATAATGAACCGGAAACATGCAATCAAGAGAAGACAAAGCAGTTAAAAGCCACTATCAGATTATATTTAGGATTGTAATTACAATCAATCTTTCCTCCTCTTAATGAGCTCAACTAGGTGGGTATTCGTCCCAGAACTGATGTAACAAAATGTTACCGAAAGTTCCACTTCTATTAGATTGTACAGCTTTTTCATTCTTACAATTGCATTAGTTACGCTGTGCCATAAAGTTAATTCAATTGCTGATTGCTAATCGCGGCTAACGTGGCTTACGCAGCTGAAAAAGTAATGAGGAGCCAACCAACTTGATAGCTAAAGACAAAGGAGAAATTAAATCTGAAATCAGATATTGGAAAAAGCCACTGTATGTAAGGTCTTGTTAGAGGGAAGTCAAGGCTGGTGAGTTACGAAACAGTGGCACAGCAGCTATTGAAGGATCAAAGTTTCGTCACTCGGACTAGTATCGAGAGAAAAGTGTAAGTCGAGACAGATTTGTGAGTTAATTAAATTTTTATGTGTTCTATTTTTGCAGTGTGAGCTTTTCATGCCCCAAGCTGTTTGTCGACCTTTCAAATTGAATCTTTTGGGCCTTTTTAGCTTAAACGAAAAATTCTTTTTTTAATTTTTTTCACTTACAGTCGCAAATTCAATATTTTTCATTCAGTAAGATTACGAACATCTTTCATAAAATTTTGTTGGGTCGTCTAATTAATAAAAGCAAATAAATGATATTATATCATGTAATATTTTATCATATCACATAATATAATATCATATCAACAGCTACAGTAAGTTTTGATAACATATGAATTTATTTAATAAAATTATTTAGTAAAGCTATTAAATTGCAGATCAAATCAAGTTCTATCACTTAAAATGAGATCGAATTGAAATAGGACAATCGCATAATAGATGGCTGCTATGATGACGATGAAACAGTTCCTTTTATCCAGGTTGAAAAATCCGCAGATATCGATGCGAAATTTGCGAGTACTGAGTTGTAAGGCAAACTGTTCACGCTAAAAGTGAAAAAGTGAGAGAAGGATTTATGATGAGAGAAGATTATATCATAATTGGAACCGCGAGAACCAGAGCAAGTATATGGATAAAGAAGAAAATTTGAAGAGAAAGAGAAAACAATACTAAGACAAAGTGAAGAAAATTATAGATGAGCGAGTTTCAATCAGAAAAAGATATTTATTTGTATTTTAAGCAAGAGAGATGAGGGTAAGATCATATTTAAACCCCGGTTAGGGGGTGTGGAGGGTAGATAGATAAAAGAAATTTTTCAAAACAATGTAAGTAGCTAGAAAAAAAAAAGAATAGCCAGATATTGAGAGACTTACACATTTTCTAACTTCTTCTCTCAGAGGCAACTCGCAGCTATGGAACAGTCTGAAGTTGGTCTCTCGATAGCTCAGTACAATATCGTCACATATCACATCGAGAAGATAAATGTCAAAAAATACAGAAAGATACGAAGTGGTAGATGTTATCCACCAGTACCAGCTTAAGGGGTGCAGATTCAAGATGAAGGTGAACATGAGTCCATAGTAACCGGTAACTACGTTCGTCATTACGCAGGTGAAGATATTGGCGAGGATTTGAATCTGGTAGCTTCTAGTTAGGTGTTCCACTATAGCGCTGAGGTGCCAGTGAGCGCTACCCAACCGTCGAAACTGAAGTAAAAGTGGCCGAAGTGGCGCGGTATCATTGCTTACCTCCTTCAACAATTCGGTCAGTCGGACGTTCAGGCCGTAATAGGTTTTACAAATCCACGTTAGGTACAGGAAGTAGATGTTCATAGTACAGAGTAAAATATTGAGGTTCCCAAAGTAAGATATCAACAGGAGTACATTTTGCCAGTCAGTTTCCGATTGCCAGAGAATAATATTACTGACCGCGTACAGGTTTTGGTAGATTAGCACGGAGAGCTTCAGATAGATTAGGAGCCAAATTTTTTTCCTTTTGGGGTCGGTTTTCGGCGGTAAATTCCGAACGCTCTCCGGAAATTCAACTTCAAAACGTAATAATGTTACATTCAACTGATGCAGTTGACGATCGCGCTTCCAACGCGAACTGGTAATGTAGACGATGACCAACATGCGGATGATTAAGTTGACAACGCTACTGTACTTCATCAGAAAATTAGGGGCGGACTTATCGATCAGCAGAAACGCCTTGTAAAGTACAAATGGTGCGCTGACAGTTGAGATAATGTTAATCAAAATGGTGTAGTATTTGGTGAGGTAATTTTGCTCTAGTCTGGTAGTCCGATAGTCGTAGTAGAAGGACGTCACTCCAAGGAACACGCAGATGAAGAAGAAACTAACAAGAAGGGATCTCTGAAAGGAGTCCTTAAATGTCATAATGAATCGCTTGTCGGTAATTTTATAAGCCAAACTTAACACTTAAACTAGACACTTAAACATTCTTCGACCTTTTATCCGATATGTTAAGAATCGAACTGACTCGACTTTATTTCAACCTTTGGGGAAACAGTGGGTAAAAATGTACCACATTGATAAGTTGATTCTACATTGATAAACTGATAATAAATTGCAATACGTCGTCTGTAAACGGACAGCGTATGTGAAAAAATGTGTAAATGTGGTCACTCTAATATACACATTTGCATTATTTATAAACACATTCAATTAGTTAATGCGTTTATATTGGTTGTCAAATTGATTCCCTTCATAGATAAACAATAAATGGTCTGCTCTGTTGACCAACTCTTTACATGGACTTTTTTACTTACAGCACTCCATTAAATAAATTGGGTTTTTCTTAATTAAATTGGAGTTTTGTAAAGAGCTTTTGAAAATTCTGCAGTATATTTTTAAAAAATTAAACAAAAATTAAATACTCTAAGGACGATCTTAGATACTCAAGTTTCTCGAACTTTTATCTGCAAAACGTACTTTTTTGTTGAAAGAGGTAAATCTTCGGCTCGTCAAATGATACTTTATAAATTTGCTCGGAACGTCATTGCTCACAAGGTTATTGTCTAACCTTGAATCGTTAACAAACCGGAATGTAAATGGAAATGTAAAATCTCATAAACCGTGTGAGATATTGAGGCATAATTCTATTGCAGAATGGAACAGAATATGGCGCCATTAATAAAACATTTTCAAAAAGGTTGTCAACATCTCATAAACGGTGCGAAATATTAATACGTGACTTTATCACGGAGTATCTAGAGACATTACTAAAATGTTTGACAAAAATGGGCGTGGTCCACCCACGCTTACTTATACAAAAGTTGTCAACTGGTGAAATTATTCTTCTTTTAGCTACTCTGGTGTAGGGTATTTAGACTTCCACCTGGCCACACTTCGGCCACGATAACATTTTGTTTCTACTCTTGTTTCTATTGAAACATGAATTGCTAGTATTCTCCTCGTGTAACATGATGTGTTGATATGCTTTCGAAGGATTTTTTCGTTGATATTGTATTAAGTGGAATCCTTCTTTAGTCCTATCTGTCGCAATGCTCGTATATATTCAAAACAAGGACCTAATGGAAGCCACGTGTCCGTGTTATTGTTCAAGTGTTTGTATATAATTTATGAACAAAAAGGATCTTCCATTGTTTGCAAGCAGGATTACAAAGGATTTGCAAACATTTCAGAGGGACTGAGTGAATTTCAGAATGTTTAGTTAATACGTAGATGCGCTTAATAATATGAATTTAATATTAATTTTGTTTGAGCTCAATAGTTGTGAAAGGACTTTAATGATGATGAGTTTCAAAACTTTCAACAAAATATAATTTCACAATAATGAACTAACGGAAGTTAGAAGGAAATTTACTAAATTAATAAAGCTTTTCCTAATTCAAATCTAAATTAAAATTTAATGCTAAAATAAGTAAGTTGTTAAAACGTCCTGCTAAATAATCTGAGGTTCGTTGATGTTGTTTTGAGATCGTAGTATTGCAGCTCGTAATAAATTCATAACATTTTAATTTGGTTTCAAAAATAAATCATTGCCAATTTCAACCTTTAGAATAAAGGAATATTGTTTGTATTGAAAATTTAATCACTGAGTTGATGGAATTCGTGCTGTTATTAGAAATTCTTAATATAAACACTACATAGCAGAAAGTCAACAACACGCATCCTGGAACTGCGCTTCAGACGTTAAAAATGCCAGAAGAAATTAACGTTCAGTATCCTGTAAAGCAAACTGGAGAGCCAACAACAGAGATAAAGGATCTGCATATATGAACTCAGATTGAAAATGTTCTCTATCGACGTAAACAAACGTTAGAAGGTAGTTAAATAAGTGTCTTTTATAATGAAAATTGGTGTCTCCATTAAAGTTTCTAAAGGCCTGCAGTTGCAGTGTCTCATTTAGATTTCTGATGTTCTAAATTTTATTTAACACAAAATTACATGACAATATTGCCTTTGAGTGCTTTGTAATGTTATCATTGTTCGATTCTCTCTCGCTCTCAATCCCTATCATCTTTCTTGATAAGAGCTTCCAGTAGCAACAAGAGCAACAAGCAAAATCAGAATTAACTTGCTCAAGCGGAAGTCGTGTGCAGTAGACAATAACAACACACTCATACACCTATAAACACTTCAGCGCCAGTAAACAACACAACAACACTGGGGGTTGTGTGGCCATCCCACACTGATAAGTGAGTAAACATGCCACAAGTAAGCAGGATTAGCGAAAAGATTTCCCGACACTTATCTGCGTCCTTTGCACCAACTTGTTTTCCAAAAAATTTGCATGAATAAACAAAATATTCAAAATGGTGAATGATGTGGGCGCAGTATTTATTACCCATCTAAAGTTTTAGTTTTAATTTTAAACAAATATTGAAATTCTTTATACACAAAGGTTTAGCGCAAAAGCTATAATACAATTTAATAAAAATCGGAGTAAAAATTTTAATTGGTGCCGAAACAAATTTGAGAGTTTACTTGCTACAGAAACTGGGAGCCTGGTCAACTTGAGAGCAAATGATACGAAAAATTCAGCTCTTTGCTTCAATTTCTACCAGGTCCTCATGTTTATTAGCAGCACGTTTTCGCGTTCATGTAGTAGAGGGATAAACAAATTTGAGAGTTTACTTGCTACAGAAACTGGGAGCCTGGTCAACTTGAGAGCAAATGATACGAAAAATTCAGCTCTTTGCTTCAATTTCTACCAGGTCCTCATGTTTATTAGCAGCACGTTTTCGCGCTCATGTAGTAGAGGGATAAACAAATTTGAGAGTTTACTTGCTACAGAAACTGGGAGCCTGGTCAACTTGAGAGCAAATAATACGAAAAATTCAGCTCTTTGCTGCAATTTCTACCAGGTCCTCATGTTTATTAGCAGCACGTTTTCGCGTTCATGTAGCAGAGGGATAAACAAATTTGAGAGTTTACTTGCTACAGAAACTGGGAGCCTGGTCAACTTGAGAGCAAATGATACGAAAAATTCAGCTCTTTGCTTCGCTTTCTACCAGGTCCTCATGTTTATTAGCAGCACGTTTTCGCGTTCATGTAGTAGAGGGATAAACAAATTTGAGAGTTTACTTGCTACAGAAACTGGGAGCCTGGTCAACTTGAGAGCAAATGATACGAAAAATTCAGCTCTTTGCTTCGCTTTCTACCAGGTCCTCATGTTTATTAGCAGCACGTTTTCGCGTTCATGTAGCAGAGGGATAAACAAATTTGAGAGTTTACTTGCTACAGAAACTGGGCGCCTGCTCTACTTCAGAGCAAACAATACGAAAGCACCTCCTAAGTTTGTCTGCTATGGAACCTGAGCGCCTGATTGTGCCAGTTTACTTACTATAGAAACTGGGCAACTGGAAACTGCAATTTTTTACACTATGCAAAGAATACACAAATTTCAGCCTGAATGTAATAAATTTTAAGGTTAATAAATTTCTCACATAAACATACGTGCACAATGGTCGTCCATTTCTTACAGGAATCATTCTAAAGGAATAAGTTGTTGACATAGAAAAGCTCAACACCTACATAACTACAAAGTGGATGTATACCTTGAGCATTTTTGCTTAACTGAATCCACATCAGCGGTAGACCTATTTTGAAAATGTCATTGTTGACTTGTTAGCTGAGAATGTACAATAGTTGCTGTTGGTGCTATAGATTTACTTTTATCACCAAAGTTTATGACTGCACTTGAAAAGGACATCTCCAGCTTTACCAGACTTTGACTTGTGGTTGGTTTTTATGGTTTTTACGTTTGTTTCTTCTTATATTTGTTTTCTTAAGCGAAGGACAATTTTTGGGACAAAATAATAAAATAAATAATTCGATTAGTATGCGATAGCATGTTAGTTCTCATCTCTGTGGTTTTATGACTCTTATTTCGTCAACACTTAATTTTCTTTTTATATTTTTCTTTTTTTATAACGATTGTCAGAGCTTTGCGTAAAGATTAAAGTAGCTTCTTCAATTTCCTGGGGATTTTGATTGAATGCATTGTATTTCCCCCTGTGGAAACTCGATTGGGAATTTTTATTTAGGTTTTATTCAATTGTGTGGGAAAAAATTCTTTGAAATAAATTTCGTTGAGCTTGTGAGTAAGTGGTTTTAAATAAATACAATTTAAATATTTCCACACATTAGTTTTATAAAACGAATACAAATTAATAAAAAGTCCTTTGTCCTAAAATACCGTCTTTTTCTTTTAGTCACGTGTTTTTGTTTTGACGTTTTATTTGCATATAAATTATTCGTTTTTTAGTTTAAATTATGCACTTTACGACAAATAAGCGGAAGACTACAGAGAATAATAAGACAGAAGAAACATATGGTAAAGATATGTAAACGAAATTGAGCGAATTATTACAGTATAATCAACAGGAAGGCCACGAAAATGAATATATTCATGTTGTGAAAAATTGTATATCTACTTCTAATAAGTTTGTTTTATTGAACATTATTTATTTGCTACATTGAGTAAGGTTATTTTTATTTGAAGATTTAATACATACTTAAAATAATGTTTATAATTTTTTAATTGTAAACTAATATGTTATAAATAAATAAATAAAATAAGGTAGGTAAGTGCCATTCGAAATTATATAGTCAATTTTTAACTTCAAGTTCTTATTATTGATTAGTAATAAGGAACTAAACATTAAAATTAATAAATACTTTATACAAAATTTACATGAAATCGGCTGCGTGTACCGTTAATAAATTATCGGTTGTATGCATATTAAATAAAATTATATTAATTAAATGAAATTAAAATAAAATAAAATACAATAAAATTAGTAAAAACAAATTAAAATCAAATAAAATAAGACGAAATAAAGTGAACTTAAATAAAATAAAATCACACAAAACTTAACTTAACTTATCATAGAAATAGATACAACTATTTCTACATATATAAACCCGACTATGTATTGTATTTTGAGCATTATTTCTACGAATTGCCACACAACTATCTAGATGCAGCTACTAGTTAGAAACTAGTAATCACTAACTGAGATATCCAGCAGGTTATCCAGCAGATCTTCGCTGCGGTTGTTGTCCATGCTACGTAGATACTGGAAAGCTTCATCGATGCCATCGATATAGGGACGAAAATGATCACCGCTCACATTTGAGGTGCCGTGATCGCCACTGGGGTTGGACACAAGGGCGGTAGCTGAAGCGGATATGGCCGAATAGTATGGCTGTATTGGCTCGACAATAACTTTTGGCTGATTCGGAATGGAAACTTGGGATGATTGTGGATCCATCGAGTCGTTGAGGAATGAGGAAACGATGATGTTTTCACATGCGGAAGGTATTTCGTCCTCGCGATAAAGCTGTGTGAACGGGGAACGTAGAGGGAGAGGGCGGAAAAAGAAAAAATAAAAAGTTAGGATTGAAATTTACCATGATTAATCCCAAACGTACCACTTTATGCTGCAAAGGCGGTTGACAGAGCTCCATGCTGCCGTCGTTGTTGCTGTACACGAAAGAATTCAACGTGGTGGCCATATCCATGTTTCCGATATCATCCGCCGAGGTGCTGATGATGACTGTACCCAGTTGATATTGGGGCGGCACGGTAGATGATGTTAGCGTCATGGTGGTTACGGGGGGCAGCTCGATCCCGCCGCCACTGCTGTTGCTGCTGCATATTCCATCAGTAGCAACATCGTGAGTTCCTACACCATCCAATCCAATGCAGTTGGCCAGAACGTTGGCAATGAAGGCCTCTTCTTCTTGCAACTGATGCGATTGCAGTTGTTGTTCATGATTACTGATGTCGATATTTTGTTGCACATCCAAGTCGTCCAACAGCAACTGCTCGGTCTGCATCAAACCAACAGGGAGCTGAACATCAAGTTCCATTTCCATGTCTGAAGTAAGATGCGGAGTTGTTGTTGTTAGAGTTGGTAAGGCTTCTGGTAAATCAGGGGAAGAATTCGAGTCACTGATTTTGGTATGCGAATTGTTTTTCTTATTTTTGTGCGTGGAATTCGCCGATTTACGATTACGTATACGTTTACGATCACACTTTTTGGGATCAACTCCCAGTTCCCAGTAGCCACCCTTTCCCTTCTCCTGCTTATTTCGGCTAATTTTACGAAAGCATGGATGCAGTGATAAATTGTGGCGTATGGAATTCTAGGAAAGTTAATGAAAATCATTTAAGGTTAGCGTCGGTTCCATGTATAAAATTTTATAATTTTTATTTTTCCAAAAGCGGAACTTACATTCCATTTCTTGCGTACTCTGAAGAATGCGAACTTCGACTCAATCCACGAGCAAATTTGTTGCAGCGTCACACGCCCCTTTTCCAACATAGCCATGCCTATAATGTGTGAATAGTTGAAAGGGGGTTTTTCTGTGGGGTCAGCCTGATAATTGGCGGCCGATTGTTCGTATTCTTCAAGATCTCTAAATAAATAAAGAATTTTCGATTTCAGTTTTTTATAGAAATTAGTTAAATAATTTTTCCTTTCTCAATTAAATCACTCATCCCCACCTTCTACCATCAATCTCACCAATCTCCCCCCACTCACCGTTTAACCTTGTCCATAAAAGTTTGGTAACGTTCAGCAGGAGTGGGCCGTTTTACTTGTGACTGCGAAGCCCCACCATTTTTGGCTGCATTGCTGGCGGATTGGATCTTTGGCTGCGATACCCCATTTAACACTTTACCACTCGGGATGGCCGCGTTATAATTTTTAGAATTGCCATTCCGTATGCCACGTGAACCTTTCTCTTCGGATTTATTAGCGTTCAGCGCTTCAAAGACGCTGGCATTTCTCGTTGATCCTAGTGAAGAATCCATCGGATTGTCATCGAGTATAGTAGGGTTAATGGAACTGGGCCATGTAATGGATTGATTACGCAACTCGGTTAGCCATGTTAGGTTGGTGAGTTCATCTTCTTCCTCATATTCTTCCTCTTCTTCTTCTTCTTCCTCGCCATTCTCATCGTAATCCTCGTGATTATGTTCTAAAGATTTTGATTCGTTTACAATGACTTCGTTGTTAGCTACAGCAAAAGTCGGATCTTCATTATTGTCGGCAACTGGAATTTCTTTATCGTTATTTTTTGTATAATCAAATCCTCTTGTAATTTTTGTGAGTGGTATTGTTGTGGTTGCTGGTGTTGTTGTTGTGCAGGTTGTTTCATCAGTTGTCTGAATGCTCTGACGTGGCATGATGTCGTTGGTCTCCATAATGTTGGAATAGTTTTCATGGTTGTTATTGCTGTTATCACACAGCACTTTAATTTGTAAATTTTGCGGCGCAGATGTATCCGTTGTTGTTGTTATTGTTTCTGAACTTGACGGACAATTTTCGGACATCGTGTAAGGCGATGAATCTGAGAACAAAAGATTTCCTTCTATTTTATAAAAGGAATACGTTTCATTATTTACTTTATATTATTTTTCGATATTTTTGATGTTTTCTACGAAATTTTTTACTATACAATATTTTCGAATATTAATATATTATAAATTATAACAATAAATTAAATACTGTCATAATATGACTATTGAAGAATTCTGCAGCAATTCTTGAAAGATCTTGAAACTTGTTTTGTGGAATATAAAAGGTAGATAGCATTCGGTAACTATTTAGAACTTACCGTTCTCTGTTCGGTTCTCATCATCTTCATCCATATTGGTTGCTGTTGGCAGATTTAGGAAAGTTATCGTAAAATCTAGGTTTTCATTTGAAGTTTTGTCATTATCCAGCATTTCAATTGTTTTGTAATCTAGACATCTGGCTTCTAGAGTTGGTACCATAATTTCGGACATTTTGATGACATATCATTCACACATATCATTGGCATACAAAATCCAACGGATAGAGAGTTCTAAAATGCAAAAGAAAATATAAGTTCAAATAAATTCGTTTATATTATACATTAGAAATGCTAAATATTATCAGCCCGATAAAAACTTCCGTAGTTTTATAACTAATGTAAAAACTCCTGCGATTTTGCTCAGATTTAAGCTGTATGTTTTTATTTGTTAATACTTTTCAGACCTTCTTGAGAAACGAACTTTTCAGATCTTCTTGAGAAAAGAGTGTATTTATTCAAAATTAATATATATTTTTATTAATAAATTTATTTTTTCAGGGAATGAGATTTATTTAAAAACTCATTTCAAAATGATGTATTGTAAGATTGCATTTAGCCATTTTTGCTATCTTAAATGACACTTCATTAAATTTAATTATTACTTTGAACTCCTACGCCTACTATCGATTTTTTTTCTATATTATATAGAATTGCAGAGAATGTAAAAGGCTCGATATAAAGTAAACTACGCCAAATGTTTTAACTAACACATATATTGCTTATATTTATAATTAAATTCTACAAAAATTAAAAAGGAAAATACACTATACACTTGAGATGTTCCAGAAACTACGAAAAGATCAATATCAAGTACGCCACACCAATTTTCACGGTTCCAGGAGTGTATCACATCACAATTAATTTAATGAGCAATTTAAAAAAAATGTTGGATCATCTAAATGTACTAAAATATATATTCGCAATCTGTATTGAGTTTTTCAGGAAATTCAAATAAGTCAGCCATATTGCGTTGTAAAGTGCTACAAAGCGATTGCGCTGAGTATACTATATGCGATTTTCCATGTCATAAATCCAGAAAATAGATTAGAGTTTATATAAAGATTCAGAATTTTTTAGAAGACTAAAAATTTGGTGTACATCCTTATAAAACAAATTTAAAGCTTAAATAGAAAATTTGTTACACAAAAATTATGATATTTTATAGAACTTCGGAAAATTCTATTTATCATGCAAATCGATTATATATTTTTAATACAACACTCACAGTTTATTTTACCACAAATAACTTAGTATTTCCCACGTTTCCAATATGATTTTGCTTTTCAAAAATATATTAAAATGTTATTTCTTCTAAAAGATTGTATTAAAAAGTCTTCAAAATAGTTTTCGATTTTGAGAATTCACAAATTCACCGTCGAACTAAAGTGGGTCGCTTCGATCTGCATGTACCGGCGTCAGGAGTTTAACTATCGCGCCGCCCTGCATCTGTATGTGAGGAGTGAAAAGTATCGCTTCGACGAATCTGAGGGAAAAGTTCTACCACTACCACTTGTGCTCGCCGGACAGTGTCAGGTTGTTACAGAATGCTAGCCAGCCAGCAGTTAGCCCTGTTCTAGCCCGGGTGCGCGAGTGTGCAACGTGTACGTGTAAAGAGTTGTGCTGGGGTCGGGGTGTTCTTGCCTGCCGCCACCTGTGCTCGGGCCAACTGCACGAGGGGTGCAAGTAATAAAATGTTACCAATTTAAGAGTATAGCGCGGTAGTGGGAAAACTACGCGTTCTGCGTTTGTATTTGCAGCCGCCAGTTGACGTTTTCGTTCGCCGCACGAACCCTTATGGTGCGCCGCTCAGTGAGTACCACGATATCCTTGCTGATGTGATAACAATCGCGCTGGCCAACGATTGTAGCCAGAATGATCACTGCAAGAAAATTTGTTGATGGGCAATTCAGTGTTCCGAGAGTTGCTTAACTATTAAAAATAATTACTATTATTGTAAATCAAACAAAAAAAAGTACGTCTGTATCTGGAAAAAATTCTAGCAGAAAAAGAAAACGATTAAATAAATAAAAAAAGAAAGTAAAAATGAAGAAATTTATATTTTTACTGAATTGAGCCTTTATTTTCCTTATTTTTTTTTTCCTTAACTCCGAAATTTTTTCTTCCCTTGATTATTATTCAAACATATTTTCACCCCTAATTGTATTGTCCTCAAGTCACCTGGCGCGAAATAATTTTTATCAGTGTGTAGTGGCTAATAAGGACCAACTTTTGGTAGTAAAAGCGGCTGCAAAGCTAGTTCGAGTCCAGTTTCTCATGTTTGGGTCAACGATTTTGATTGCGGCGAACCTGTCCGCTGAGTCGCTGCCTGTGTATTAGTGTACTTGAATAGTTCTATCAAATGTGTAAGTACAGCGTTTGTAGAAGTGTTAGCTTCTTGCACCCTTTTTGGCTTTTGCTCAATACATACACAAATTTTTTACCTCTCTCTGCAGAACAACTAACGCGACAAAAATCACAAAAACCACAGAATAGTTATTAACTATTGAGAGTAGGAAAACTTCATTCTTGGCAGAGTAAGGAAACATTTTTAGAACGCATTAAACAATATTTTGTTGCAAAACGTTGAGAAAATATTAGTAAACACGAGGTAAAATACAAACTGAATTCAATAATTTAAGAAGAAATTTCAATGTAGACGCATCTTTGTGAAATTTTCTGGCATTTTCTCTCAGATTCTCACTTCACCTGGTAAAAAATGTCCTTCTTATTGCGAAATATTAAAATACAGTTTTCCTTTACAGTGTTTTTTGGAATAAATATATTGAGCAAATAATTTGTGTGTGCAAACAAGAGCTAAATTATGACTTGGTCACAGGAGAAAACGAGAATTTAAATCTTCCAACAAGATAATATATAAAAGGCAATATATATATACGCCGATGTTGACATACAATAGGTTTCTCTTCCAAACGATTATCCCACCCTAACTTAAAATAATTCCGAATGTGAGTATAAATTTTTTCAAATGCATTAACTAATTTCTATTTCCTTTTCAGATCCTCTGAAGTGTTTACAGGAAGCTATACCGACGTTGATTTGTATAATATATTCCAATTGTATTGTATAATATATTCCAATTCAAACTAAAGAGATGAAAATACTTTTTCGACATATTAATTGCAAAAATTATAAGAAAATCCTCTAATAACGGACCCTGCGATATAGCTTCTGCGTCCAAAACCTACCTGATTTTGTAGACCTGGAATCCAAGTAATGCGGTAAGCTTACATTAAGTCCAGGCGACCCGTAATGTTGGCAGTGAAACCGAATATTTGGCCACGACGCTACCAAATTTACAAAATGTAATTTATAAATCAACATTATATGGTAAAAGCTTTGATGGGCCTAAACTAGAGTGGTTTTTCAGTGTACCATATTATTCATAATGAACTATTATCAAAACAACAAAACTTAGACTTAATGAACAAGAATGAATGAACAATACTTAATGAAGAAGTCGGTACCTTCGATTTATTTTGCAGTGAATTAATTATTTGGGTATTTTGAGGGAAAATAGATAGAAAAATAGTCCGCGTTTGTAGGTGGAATGGAAATCAAGAAAAAGTTCGTCAAATATAGTGGATCCTCTATTATTTGAAAATATCCATATTTGCAAGGTAGATATAACATTCACTAAATTAGACATGGGAAAAAATAATAAATGTTGTACTTTTATATCGATAGTTGACCGCGTCTACCAAGTAACCTCAAAAGTGGTAAGGATGGAATACAAATATTAAGCTATTTCTTGATGTAGGATTACCAATTTTTTAAATATGTAAATACACTATTTGTAAATATGTATCTTTGTATATTTGTAAATATGTATCTTAAAAGAGAGCATTATTATTAATAGAAGCAAATTTAAAACAAGTAGAAGTGTTGTCTTGGTCCAGACGGAAGCCTAAATACCCTGCACCCCAGTAGCTAAGAAAGTAATAATAAAGTCGCCAGTTAACGACTTTTGTATAAGTAGCAGACGCTAATTTTTTGGCAAACATTTTGGTAATATCTCTAGATACTCTAGGATAAAATCACGTATTAATATGAGATATTGACAACTTTGGTATGAGTGGGCTTCCTGATAACTCGTGATAAAATTATGAGATATTCACCTTATAGCATTTTTTAAAACGGTGTGCCTTTACATTCCCTATATAAAATAGGCGTGGTTGTTAAGCGATTTTGCCCATTTTCAATCCCAAACTGCCTCCCATTACAAAGAATATTTGTGTCAAATTTTTTCGCTATATCACTTTTCATTCTCCCGTAATCGTGATTTCAACGAACAGACAGACAGACGAAGGGACAGTGCTAAATCGATTCAGGAGGTGACGCAGAGCAAATCTTTATACATATAGTTTTCTATTACAAAATTCTATTACAGATATTTCTTCTCCTTCTCGACGTTACAAACGGAAGAACAAAGTGAATATACGCTCTACATTCGAATGCATGGTGTAATGATCCTCCTGATCCAACCTCACTAATACTAACATTCACCTCACTTTGCCAAAATTGATTTGAGATGTGTTTTCATCTGAGAAACACTCACATCTCCCCCCGAGGGCAAAAGATAGAGTAGCTCAAAATAGCTAAATATGATCACTTAAATTTTAAATCAAATAAAATACTGACAGCTCATCAGGACTACAAAAAATCAACAGAAGTAGAGTTTTCATCTTGATAAGAGTTTGTGAAATTTGAATTCGATCCCCTAAGGAAATCAGTGCTAACTTCATTATCTTCAGATGCTCATGGTAAAAAGTATCTGCGACTATGAGGATTAAATACGTGCCTGATGCTTCAGTAGCAGTGATTATTTATTCTACTTTGTTTCTGTTATCCTTATTTTTGAAGTCATGAACCGCCGAATTTGATTCCTGTCTTCACACCCTCATGATTTTCCTCTCAAAACCATTCATCTTAAGAGTTACTTTGTTGTCGTTACAGTCGGTTGTGTTGTGTGCTCGTCTATCAACTCAAATTCCATGAAACGCCTTATTTTTGTTTTCACACTCATTTTGCGATAATGTAATTTTAAACAAGTTTTTCCTTAGATGTTCTAGGAAATTTAAATTGGTAATGGAAGAGTTAACAGTTAAGGAGGGTTGAAAACAGCTTAAATTTCAAATTCTATCGTAGGAACATTAATGAGTTAAGAATGTTAAAAAGACTATTAAAAAAACGAAAGCAGAAATTGTACATCTATTCTTAAGCAAAGAAATTATAAATTAATAAAATATTTTATATATTTTATATAAACTAATAATACATTTTATTGCAGTAATTTTCATGTCAAAAATTGTTGCTTGAGAAAGAACAAGATTTTAGCAATTAAGATTTATAAATCAAATTCAACAAGTTGTTTTTGTTTACATTAAACAGAAAACGTTTTTTGCGAACATGCGCTTTCGCTATTAGATTCCACATTCCACAAAATAAATTAAGCCCACGATTTTGGCGCGCTACTGAAAGAAGCTTGCTTTTCTTCCTTTAGTAGCATCCTGTGCGGTTTAACGGTAACTTCACAAACTCATTTATTCATTCAAAGCCGGAGTGTTAGTCCTTCGCAGGAATTTCTAGAGAACGGACGTGTTTTTTCGCATTGAAGCGGTTTTCGCATTTAAGCAGTGAAAGAATTTTAGTTTAAATTTGAAGAGTTAAAGATTTAATTGAATGGAAATAAAAAGTTTGGCACATTGATATTTAAAAAGAATTAAATATTAAAATAGGGTACTGAAAAAAACCAAAAAGTGTAAAGCAAACGAAAAACAAATTTTTATACAAACAATTAAAATCGGAAATTCGACAGAAGTGCAGAGTGGAAAACTTTCAAGTGTTAACTAAGAAGTGATGAAATTTTACAGTACTTGCTAGAAATCTAATTGCAAATTATTTCCTTTATTCGACTTCAATAACAATTTTTCGTTTTTATATGAAAACAAGCAAAAAATAAATGTTTTCATAAGAACAAGAAATCTGGAGAATCAGTCATTAATTATATTGAAATAAAAAATAAATCTAATAAATAGTGCGAAATTTCGAAATTAGCTTAAAAATTAAAAATAGATTAAACCAATAATAGTCGAAAGTGCTAAAAACTAAACGAATGCTCTAAAAATATTACATATTTTAAATATGTAATAAAAAATAATAAAAAATAATTATTCGAAAATTTTGAAGAAAGGGCTGAATTTTGAAAAAAAATAGTAATTAAAAAATTAAAATATACAAAAAATGTAAGCATAATTTAATAAAACCTATTGAATAAAAAAAATTAACATAAAATTATTCATATAGTTAAATTAATATTTAAAAAACGCAGATTTATCTTAAGAGAAATACTCGTTTAAAGTTTTAATATTTGCTTAATAAATTAATACGCAAATACATTAAAAACACAAGAAGGAGAAAAATATTAAGGAGAAGAATAAATAAAATACAAGGAGTATTTTAACGGTAAGTTCTTATATTGAAAATATTTTATTCATTCAGATTTTTCAAAATTTTTTAAATAGTTTTAATTTAATGGTATACACAATTAATTTCATTTAAAAACTTTACTTTAATAATTTAATAATAATTTACAATTTGTGTCCATGAAATTATTGCGTTATTTTTAATTTTTATTTCAATGGCCTCAAAAATTCCGTAAACTAATTTTAACATTTTTCTCTAACATCTTTTTCGAATTATCAACATATAAAAATCTGTTGTGCCTGACATCCGACTTCTAATTTTCTTTATTACAAAATTCCTACAACTCCACCGAATTCTTTTCCCCCTTCAGGCTCGAAAAGTTCAGTATGTGCTGTTTTTTATACTGCGAAAGTTGAAATGCCTCTTTTGACAGCTATTAACAGAAATTTACAGCGTAAAATAAATTTCCAAAATAAAGTTTGGAGAAAAGTGAAAGCAGAAGTTACTTTTCACAGAGAGTTTCTTTTTGCTAATTTGATATTAAATTAGCTTCCAGCATTAGGCTTTAATTACATTCAAATTACATCTTCACAAATATTATTAAATTATTGTCAGCGCTTAAGTGAACTCATCTTATTGAAAAACAAAATTGTTAACATGACCTAAAATTTTTGTTAAATAACAATTGTTTGTCAATGTGAAGAATGGTTATTTGTCATTATTCCGGCAACATGCTAAAACATTTCGATCAATTTGGGACGAAGATATTATATTGTCAAAAATGAAGTTGTAAATTTTTAGCTGTCATTTCCTTTGTAATTCATAAATCAATTAACTATATTTTTTAATATTTCTCTTTAGTTTTCTTTAGCAAGAGCAAACTAAAAACTGTTCCACATCAATTGAAGAGTCAATTAAATTAGACCCACTTCAGTTTAATGGCTTTTTCAATTCTTGCCATTTAACCTCACTTTTAATGTCCGTCACAGTAAATTTTCTCAAGTGTTAAATAACCAAAAAATTCCTTTTCTTGCCTCAAAAAATTGTTTGCAGAATAATTAATGAGGAAAACATAAAGCAGTGAAATTCAGGAGCGATGAAAGGAAATAAAAGTGAAATTTGTACAAAAGGAAAACTTTCTTTATTTTTAGAGTGTTAAATTTGAGTTTTTCTAAAGAAAATTTTTTTTATTGCTTAATTTGAACTTTAAAATCCTAAAAGCTTAAACGGTGTGGACTTCTACAATATCTAACTTCTAAATGAGAATACATTTTCCCCCAACTTTATCACTTTTGACGCCGCTATTCCTCGCATTTGGCATCCTTGACGTCGTAATCCTCACGCCTCAAATGCCTTGGCGAGCTTCAACTCACTACATTTTTATTTCACAGAAGACCGATAACGTCTCCTTGCATGCTAATTCGTAATAAAACACAGAATAGTAATAAAATTCTTAATACCATCGTGATTTTTGTTCCTATCCGATGTGCTCTCAACTCCATAATATATTTGAGCTGCAAAAATGACCTTTAGCGCAGAATGGGAGGGATAGGAGTAGGAATGAATAAAATTATTCCGAAACAGCAGATTTAAACAGATGTTGATGACGCATTAAGTGTGGATGAAGGCCTTAAATAGGCCATCATAATGTCGGTAGGTATCGTTATGTTGGCTACAAAAAAAGCAGTTTAAAGAGAAACCAAATTTAAATCTCATTGGTAACCTTATTGATCAACAAATTCGGGGTTCGGAATGCAATGGGAGGTATAATGACGTTCTATATCTGGTGGGTATTCATTTTTGCAATTTTGTCTGCTCCAGAAATCCCTTGAAATCCATTAAAAGCATACGCAAATTTTAGATTTGAGAAAAATCTAAATTGAGTTTCATTGAGAAAAATCTAATTTTATTAGGGTTTTTTTACATTATTTGGCTGATGTGGCTTTTTTGTCCTCATCAATAACAATAGAAAATCCTATATAGCATGGTAATATAATATAAAGATTTTCCATTTTAAATGGGATTCACAGAAACAGCCAACTAAGACTAATGAAGGAAATTAGCAGTGAATCCTCTTTATACGATATAAAGACTTTAAAGATTTATCGAAATAGTTAAAGAGACACTGTTTATCTTAATTATAAGAATTTTCGATTGAGCATGGAATTCGCAAACGCAGACATCATATTGTGTTGAAAACAATAGAAATAATCCTTAAATAATTTTCGGGAATGGTTAATAATACGATCAGGTATATTATATAGAAAATATATATAAATATCAATATCAATATCAATAATAAATTTTATTTTCAATATAATTCAATACAAGATGTCAAAATAATTTTTATTTTAACTTAAAAACAATTTTATCTGTTCATTAATTTGATTTCATTTCTGTAAACACAATCTTCATTCAATCAAAGTGCTTTTTCAAAATAATGAAAATAATTTGTACTCTTATTTGTGGAATTTCTTCAATATTTCACACATTTTTATATTATCAACAGAGAGCAAATTTCACTTTAATTTCACTTGAATGCTCATTTCGACCGCAAAATATTTTGCCATTCAACCTACTTCAAGATGAAAGACGTGCTAAAACTGTTTATTTTATTTCGATATTTTGAGCTTTCTTTGCAGTTGCAATAATTTTTCATTCCATGAACTTCAGCAGACAGTTTATACTCAACTCAAAATGGAGAAGAAAACGCGGAGCGTTTTGACTTTTTACTTCACCAGGCGGCGAATTCAAATGTGTCTGGAATTTGCTGGCCTAATAAAAGCTGAATTATCGTGAAACTTACTAAGCTCTCTCAATTGCGCTCAATAAACCTCGAATGTGGTAATCTTTTTAGCTGATAGTTTTACTTAGAGTTCTAAAGAATCTAGAGTTCAAAGAATCTAAAAAGTGACCTCTTAAAGAATTTAATGGGAAACAAGTTTTTGAAAGTTTTAAAATAAAATATATATAAAAGAAAATAAACTGTTTTTAATTGGAGAAAAGTGTCAATAAGGAATATTTATAACACTTAAATTATTCGGTTCACATGATTGATCGTATTTTCCAAAAGATTTTTGCCTTTACAATACTAAAACTGAAAAAAGTCGTGGAGAATTTTACTCTCTCTTCACTTCTACTTTTCCCCAGTTTATTTATATTTGCTACAATTTTTAGTATAATTTTCCATATTTTATTAACTTTATAATTTCTAGAATAACAAAATTTTCTCTAAAGTTCCATAAAATAAATATAAAAAAAGTTTAAATTCCCTTCATGCAATTTTGGCTATTTTATTATATCTTTACTGCGTTAACAAAATTGCAATTTGAGATAATAAAAAATGCAATGAGGAAACAGATTACAGTAATAAAAGGAGCTGAAAAATAACTCCGCTTACATCAGTCAACAAGGACGAAATACTTTGAGGAGTAATACATTTTAGCTTCTTTACTGATATAACCTAAAAAGCTAAAATATAACCTAAAAAGTTTTGTTTTTTTTATAGTTCTACTTGAACAAATTTGTAATTAATTTTTACATGAAGAGATTCGTGTAAAGTAAAATTAAACGAGAACATTTTAGTACAAATGAAAGAAGGATGCAAGGAGAAAGTAAATGGCATCACATCTTCTCAAAAGAAAGCACGGCAAAGGAACGAAAAAATACTTAATTTCGTATACTTCCTACTGAACACAATTTTAGATTCAGAGGGGAAAAGTAAAACCGTCCTCAACTCTCAAAAATTACCTCATCGTTCGTTAAAAACTTGTTGCCAAAGGACATTTATTTGTCTTGGCTTTTAAGGTTAACCCAGGGTCGTGTGTATGGATATTTTTACCTTTATTCATAAATGTTCACATATATTCAAAATTTCTTCAAGATTGCAGCATAACAGATATTCCTTAATAATTAATTAAATCCCTTTCCGAAACTAAGATATGTCCCCGAAATGTAATCTGTTACGAAATCTCATTCATTCTTGAAATCATGATAATATGTATGGAATGTTACGAGTATCATAAAAAATGTAACGCCTCATCCTTCGAAAATCCTTTAAGCGTGGACTAAAAGCAACAGGAGAAACAAAGAGAACGCCTAGCGTACCTATTATCGGACTGGATTTATCCTAACCATTTGCACCCCTCCACTGTTCAGGTTTTTCTTTTCTTGTCTTTATCATGCCAATTTTCTTGCAATAGAACCGAAGACATGTCTCTCCCCTCGTCTGCCTTTCGACACCCTCCACATATTATAATTTCTTATCCTCTTATAACGTCCCCTCATCACTTTTTCCTCTCGTCTTTTATTTTCTTTCGTCCGCTACTTTCCTCTCATCACTACCACTTCCTGCTCTTTTTTTCATCCCACAATTTAAATGTACCTAAAATATCTATATAAATCTTCTATATAAGATAGATTAGAAGATAAGATTTTTATAGTATCTATATAAATCTTCTGTCACGTACTTTCACCCTCCCTTTTCCATATCACTAATTATTTCTGCCAGAGATTTTCCCTCTCCAGAAACCCCCACGTTGTGTTCAAACTGATCACATCAAATGATAACAAAATTGATTATTAACTACTCCACGATTAATCGTATAACATTTTTCTCATTTTTCTCCTTTTCTATTATTGCTTTTATGTTTCTGAAAGCAACATGTTTGGCGCCATTAATTTATGGCCATTTATCGCCATTAAATATTCTGCGACAATTCTTTGCAAGTAATGTTTCTCATAGATTTTCTTCTATCTTGTCAAATATTGTTTTTATTTATTATTCGCCCTGCCATTCTAACTCCTGTAGGTTTTGTGGATATTTTTTTTTGGTTTGTGCAAAAACCACAATTTTGTTTCTCACTTAATCTCTGTGGTGTGGCTAACCACGGTACACTTCAGACAAAATTCTTTTATTTGCTCTTAGTTTAGTCTGTATTTTTATGAGGTAAAAATCATATTCTTTGTTTTTTATGGCTTTACTGACGAACATGCTTTTTCACAGGCCTCATTAATGAAAGCTAGATCTGTATTAGCGAGAGGAGTCGGAATACTTCTAAAAATATTTCATAGATCTAAGGGATGTTTTAATAAGCATTTTAAGGAAGAAGAGAAAAGGAGGAGAGCGGATATACATCCATATAAAACATAAGCAAAACAAAACTACGGAAACTTATTCATGTCATTTATTTTGAATTCTGGTTCGTAGTGTTGACATTACAACGAAAGTCAAAGCAGTTAAACAAATAAAACAAAGAAAAAGTAAATTAAATTTTAAAGTTTTGAAACTTTTCCAGCAAAATTGCAAAAATCAACAAAAAAACCCACAAAATCGCCCACAAATTAAAACTAATGAATAAACCATAATTTTCTCCATATTTTATATTAAATAAGTTTTGATTTTCATTTAATATACATAAATATTGTATATTCCAGTTTTATATATATAGCAACATTTGGTTATTATATTTATTAGAAAATATTAATTTTATTTATTTTATAAAGCACTTAAACAAGACGTAACTTTTTTTTTAGGAAAATTTCTCCTTTTATGAACTCAGGACACTAAAAAATTACTACTTGACCCTTCATTATTATAAAAAAACGTTTTTCATTTCATTTGCGAAGGTCTCGAGAAAAAAGAACACCGATTGTAATTAAGTGAAAAAATCTTAACAATTTTTATAACCAACTGGAATTTTTTATCTTTTTCACTGCTTTCCTTTCTAGTTCTTCCTTAGAAATTATAGAAGAAAAAGAAAAAATTAAATAAAGAAAAAAGTAAAAGAGTTAAAATTCAAACCAGTTTAGAATTTAAATTGCTTATAAAATTCCTTATAAAAACCGGCTGGCGTCTGATGACGACTGACGTCTAGTCATCAGTAGAAGAGGCCTATAAGTTTGCCGGCGAATGAACGCAATTCATATTTATTCAAGGTCATCTATTTGTAAATCGGTATAATATTGTACGATGCAGGACTCGCAAGGGCAAAAAAATCAATTTAAGTGAAATCTAATAAGCAAAACTAACGAAAAATACTTAAAAGTCAGTCAGTTGTCTTCATCAAATTTGAAGTGGGTTCAATGAAATCTTATTTTATCTAAATGGTTTGGCGTTTTTGTAATTCAGAAATTCTAGTATGCGAGTTATATATTTAAGTAAATTTTCTGTTATGAACTGAGCCGTAAAATTTTTACTTTAAGTTTGTTAAAGACTTTTTGCTTGTAATTCCTGTTATTTATTTATATTCATTAAGTTTGCTTTTCTTGGTTTAACAGCAGGCAACGGATCATTTGAATCAATTAAGTGGAATGAAAAAAAAACCCGATGGTTTGATGTTATTACACTTTGTAGTGTCAGACTTTGTCAGAAAATGTTTTTGCCCCAAATATTTTTGCCACAAATTTTACAAAATAGAATTTTCAATCCCTTTTGCTTTCCTTTCGCTCCTGACGATAGACTAGTCATCAATCTCGATTTCACAGAGCATTAACTGATGATTATTCATAAAACAACACTTAAGTAACATTTGATGTGACAATATTAATGTGATAAGAATAAAATTAATGTGATAAAAAGTTCCATTACAAAAAATTTAAAATTAATGAATGAAACTTTATTGAAAATTCAACATTTATAAAGTGAAACTGAAATTGGGGAAAATATGGAATTTTATACATCTCACGTCATTTACGAAAATATCAAGTATAGAGGAAATAAAGCGAAGTTCGTTTCAAAATTTAATAAAAGAGAAATTAATATTTGTATAGGAAATAAATATTCTGCTAAGACTGCAAATATTGCTGAGATGTGAATATTATTAGAAATCAAACACGCAAAAGATTTTTACCTTCAAGAAGGAAAACGTGATCACACACGCGACGATTACAATTACGAAAGAACACAAATTAAGGATTTAATGAAGTGAAGGATTTCTCAAACCATCATTTAATAACAAGGTTGAATTAGTTGATGTGTGACTGCGTCAGCAATTATTGACAGTTTCATTTAATATGCGTTTACCAATATGTCATTTTGACACATGAAAGCAGTCAAAAATAAATAGCTTTTGTGAGATGATAAGATGATAACTTTTCAACGCTGTAAAGTGGAATACAGTAAAATTAGAAATGGCGAAAACGCTTCAGGCATTTGATCTCCATGCTGATATTGTCTTTCTTACATGCAATTTTTCTTAAATTTTTAAGTAATTCAAGGTCTTAATAATATTGTCTGCTATATAAAAAAAATGTATTCTTAGTTTTTTACTGTATGATACAAATTAGTTTTCTAAGCTTTTTTATCTCCTTCATAAAAATAACAAAAAACAGCAATTTAAGCAATTAAGTTATTCATACGCCATGTGGTGCATTTTTTAAGAAATCTTTCGAATTTGGAGAGAATTTCAAATGTGTAATGAAATAATGAAGAATGATTGAAGTTTCTATTTTAGTATTTTAGAATGTAATCACAGTAATCAACTTATTTGCGAATTTCATGGCGAGGAAAATTCTGATGCTATCTTTTCCTAGGGTATTTTAAGCAGGATCAATAAAAAACGCTGGTTAAAAAAGGATAACAAACAAAACTTACTAAGAAAAATCACTTAATAAAAACCACGTCAAAATTAAGAATACTTCTTTAGCATTTCTTTGGATTCTTTTCTGCATATTTTTAAATTTTTATGTTCTTGTATTCTTCAATGCATTTATTTTAAATTTGTTTAATAATTTAAAGCTATTATTATAAAAAAAATATCGTTCACTAAATACGTTGGCGTATAAGGATCATTAAATATATTCAACATTTACTACAAAATTTCGTTTCTGACTTTCTTCTTGGCGATTTTCGCAGAATAATAATGAGCGTACAAATTTTTCTCATGTTTATGAAAGCATTTTTCATATTTTTAATATGGAAAATACGTTTTTAGCAAGGCGAGGTTAGAACATTCATTTATTTCAAATATCATCACATTCCTGATGTTTGTTTTATTCAAATCACCGAGCCCAAATACACAAGAAGAAAAACTGCGTTTCTTTCTTTCGCAACTGAAGGTAGACAAACTATAGCTGTTTTGGCCAGATAACGCGCACAGCTTGTCACAGCTGCCTTTTGCCTTAACGAGAAATTGTTGAGCCCTCTACATGGGATGCATTTAATGAAGGTTTAATTTGCTTAGATGAAATCGAGGCCTCTAAAACGGGTGGAGATGGAAGGGCCTGCTTTTCATCTACAGGTGGAGAAATGCGTCTTTTTAACTTATCATTTAATATTTCGTGTACAGTCAGGATACACCTGGGAACGGCGAAAACGAGTTTAAATTTTCGACTAAATATTTTCAGCTCGAACATAAGCTTACCAACAACAGAAAGTCCTGCAAGGCATTCTGGTTGAAAGTCATAAATTAAATATTAACGCAATGAAAACCTCAATAACGAGGTAAACAAGGTAAACGTTAAACATGCATGATAAATTTTGGCATTTAATTAAATCTTAAGCATTCGCAACAATTCTGATTACATCTTTTGTTCGCGTTGCTCGAGTTGTTGTTGCGGTCTGAAACCCTTCTTCTTGTAAATAGCGAAATTTTTGGGGGGTGGAAATGATGAAGGTGGGTCAGGGATGCGGGGTAGGAAAATAAATGCCCAGAGGAAAGCGATTTTCGCTGAATTAATTTCTTGTAAGGAATTATTTGTTATTGAAGGTCTCACGAAATTTAAAAATTTAATTAACGGGGAGGACTCGTCTTTCGTTTGGATCATTTTCGATCATTTCCAATTTTTTAAAAATAATACTCCTGTTCTATTTTTATTTCAGCTTCAAATTCACCCAAATGCTGTACAAGAAATAAAAACTAAGAAAACATCAAGAATCTCTGAAAACCAACTAAATGAAGAAAGAAACCTCATCATTAAAGACGGATTTCCAACAACTAAGTCACCATCCACGGAGAATAAGAAGATAATTTGGAGGAAAACTGCTGGATTAACTTAGGCACAGCTTGTCGTCGCTCAACACAGCAGCTCGGATAGCATGTACGACAACATGTTGACCTCATTATTGAATGCGAGCCACACAGCACTGACTACTGCTTCGAAAGCGATGACTATCGCCACAGCTACTGCTGCGGTGGCATCCAAAATCGCAATCGCCAGTGCGACAGCAAATGAGACCGATAACACAGTGGGCGCATCCGTCAACAATGACGCACAAAGTGACATCGACTACGAGGCCATCGCCGATTATGTACCGCCTTCGCAGCGACCAGAAACGTACATCGTAACGATTCTTTTTACGCTGATTTTCATAGTAGGCGTTTTGGGCAACGGAACGCTGGTTATAATATTCTTTCGGCATCGATCAATGCGTAATATACCAAATACGTGAGTCGAGTCTATAAGCTAATTTTAGGTACCTGCCTTGTGCGTAAATTCTTCATTATTATTGTAGTAATTTTCATAAGAAATTGTATGTAATTTTCATAAGAAGGGCAAAAAGGAAAAACCTTTCAAAATCACTGATTTGTTTACAGATTTATTTTCAACAGTTTTATGTTTACTTTATTTTAAAAATTTAAGAAGAAAAAAAATTTCCACTATAGCTTATTTTGAAACCATTTAATTTTACACAGATTTCTGTTTACAGGAACTCTGATTTTAAATTTTTCAGGGCTAATGAAGTTACAGAGAATGTGCTAATTTTAAACGTAATTTTTCATATCGACTTTTAAAATGTAGACGCTTTTTAAAGCGTGATAAGTTATAAAAAATTACTTACAATCATTAAATTTATACAAGTTGAGAACTCGCTTGGAACAAGTAAAATATTACATAAAAATTTTACGCTTTTCTTTGCAAAGGCAACACGCAAAAGGCGAATCTCAATTATGATCTGGATGAAAACCATTTCAAATCAGCGATATAGTTTGTGAGATCGTAAAATTTACTCACCACAAAGTAAAAATAACACTTTATTCTACACGCCTGATGTTGCCATTTTTACGGCCAACATTTTACCAGACAGCAAAAAACTACTTGATAGTAAAAATTCTAAAGCTACACATATAAAATCAAAACCTCGACCATTTCAAACTCTTTTACTCGGCATAAACTTTTAACTAGTCTCTCGCTTCTACTAAGTTGCCTCCTCCTGCTCTTGACTAATAAATCGATTTATCAGCATCAACTTCCGTTGGCTTGATTTCAAAGAGTTTTATAGCATTTTCATTCCGGTCATTAAATATCGTAAACGGAACAAATTTGCGGTGTTGCTCTGATTTATTGGCGGTATATAAGGTGGTTGTTTTTCCCAGTAGTTTGAGTTTTAACTCTTTAATATCACCCTTTCGAATTAATTTTTCGTTTCATGTTTTTACACTATTAACCAAAAAATAAAGGCTGATTTTTACTCATGAGCTAGTTTTTCTAATTTTTTTGCCTTATTTACTATTTGAATTTCGCAATTAGAAGAGCAGATAACAATTTATAGTTGCCTCTATCTAACTTGTTCACATTTTGTAGTCGCAAATAAGTCGTAACTTGTGATTTTCTAACTTGTTTATTACTACTTCGCCGTCAGTGAGCAAGTTTGATAATTTCGTCCTGTAGAAATCATGCCTGAGCAAGGATATCTTTTGCTGGGGAAAGAGATTCCGACACATGTAATTCATGCAAACATTTCGCATGAACATGCAGAGTTTCAATTGCTTAATCAGTGCAAGGTTCACTGACAGATCGCATTAGTAATGTAGGTCAGAAGTTCTGCTAGCAGGAATCCTTCTGCAGGAAAGTAAGAACGAGTGAACCACATTCAGCGGAATTTTTATACAATATGTTACATGTTACTGTCCATGAATGGCAATGGAAAATGCTAGATTTTTAAAAAGATTTTTTTAAAGATTTTCAAAGTTTACCTGATGATTTGAAGAAAAACCCTTTACGCCTTAAAATGTCCTAAAAATTACTTCCACTGAGAAACCAACAATTTGAGTATCACCACAACACTAACTGTTACTAAACTCTCACTCTCTCTCTCTCTTACCTTACTCATCGCATCTCATTTCAATTGAAGTTACATCCTCTCTCTGGCGCTGGCAGACCTGTTGGTGATTATTATTTGTGTGCCGTTAGCATCCATCGTATACACTCAAGAGAGCTGGACATTCGGTGCGGATCTCTGCCGCGTGAGCGAATTCTTTAAGGATATATCAATAGGCGTGTCCGTATTCACACTGACAGCACTGTCGGGGGAACGTTATTGTGCGATTGTCAATCCGTTACGTAAACTACAGGTGAGTTGAGAGAGAAATGGTTATGAATGGTGTGCAGTATAAAAATATGAAGCAACTACTTAGTCGCCTTTTTCATTTCTATTTTGCAGTTTCTTCTAAAATAAGTCCACTTTTCTTTAAAGTTAATTTGCTCTCTCTCTCTTGCGCAGACAAAACCGTTGACTGTATTCACCGCTGCCATGATTTGGATCTTGGCTATTTTGCTAGCAACGCCCTCTTTTGTGGTGTCCGATATTCAGGACATCAAGCTGAATAATAGTCAGAATTTAACGATTTTGGTTTGTACACCATTCGGACGGAATCGCACAAATCTCGATATATACACCAGGTGGGCATATTTTTTCTAGAGCGAAACTTTCCCGCATACCGTTTTCTTGTTTTTTTATTATTTTATAAAGTATTATTTTTACTACACATCGTGCTACCAGATTGCATAAAAAACCACAAACAATTAGAAAAACGCAAATGCAACAACAAGCAAAATACTCTCCACACACATTCAAATGTGTTCAAGTAGTAAAATTTAAACGCTATAATTTTGGGAATACTGAGCTGAAAATGTGACTGCACGCACGTATGCGTTTTGAATCAGCATGTAACACACACGCACACACCCTCACCCCCACACACACACCCTCACCCACACACTTACTCAGGTTAACCCACACATTTACTCAGGTTAACACACTTTTAATTCTGCATTGAAATGTTTTCGCTTCAAAATATTTTCAACTTGAAACCCAACAAAGCTTGACTAACTTCAACAGTTTTGTTGAACAAATTTAATTTTAACTTTTCCCACAAACGAACTGGAATTAAATCAATTTCTATTTAATTCAAATTAAAATTGTGAAAGTATAACAAGTGCGTAAAAATATGTTGATTCAGTTGAAATTTAAACTATATTTGCATTTAATATTATAGTATTTTCCAGCTGACTGTATTTCTTACTAAATTTTGAAATGGAAACACTGAGAACTTAAAAATCCTTAAGATTGAAATAATACAATGCATGTTGTAAAACTAAAATTACGCGAAAAATTTTCAAGTTCAGCTTTGTTGATTTTTCTCTCAATTAGAGTGAAAAATCAACAAAAGTCATTTTGTTTCCTACCTTCATCGGGAGAGGTAAATCATTTCGAGAGAGGTAAAACGAAAAAAAGATTAAGGGAGACGGATAAATACTCTGTTACGGGGAGAAGTTATTACAGAAAAAGGAAACAAAATTGGGTCACAAATAAAAAGTGAAGTGGAGAAAGAGTAAATATAAGATTCCCAATTTATACACACAAATTTCAATAAAGGATAAACAAGGAGGGAGAAAAGGGAATCCACTTCAAACGTACACACACACACATATATAACTTTGTAACCCACACCGAAGAAAAGTGTGAAATATGCCGAATTTCACAAAATGGGTCTCAAGTGGCCAAAGCTTCTCCGAACCCTCAGCCCTCGGTATCAAACTCTTCGAATTAAGCTCTTTACGATGTTTGTATAGAGTGAGAAATGCGAATATGTATGTGTGTGCGTGGCTGTGTTCAAAGAATTTTTCAGAATATCCTTAAATTAAAATGTGTACACAACGATGCATCTTAAAAGTTCGCATTAAAAAAGTAAAATAAATAGAATGAAAGAATTTTTAAAAATTTAAATCAAATTTATTTTACGAGAGATTTAAATTACAATATTATAAATTTGATTGTTTTTTAAAACTTATATCTAAAATACACATATTTGACATGACGTAGTTTAGAAAAAAATAAACTTAATATTTTTAGAGTATTTATTTATTTTAATTAACACTATTTTATCTCATATTTAACTTTCTCATTTAACTTTCTCATTATCTCCCTCTACCTCTTTCTCGCCCTTGGTCACAGGTATACCGTTATGGGCAAGGCATTTGTTTACTACCTGCTGCCGCTCTCAATAATTGCGGCTCTTTACATCCTCATCGCTAAACGTCTGAATATCAGTGCTCGTGATATGCCTGGCGAAGCACTTGGCGTGCAAAGCCGCTCGCAAGCAAGAGCGAGACGCCATGTAGCACGAATGGTTGTTGCATTCGTTATTGGTAAGTTGATCCACTCAACTTTTGTGACTGAAGGAATAAACTTTATAAATATGTAACTTCGATATTATAAGTGGTTTGATGAAATTTAGTAGTTTTTATCAGAAAACTTCCATTTAACAATGCGTCCCAATTTTAAATCCCTTCACATCTTCACATCTTTCGCCTTCTCTTACATTTCAGTGTTCTTCGCTTGCTTTCTTCCTTATCATCTCTTTGAGTTGTGGTTCCATTTGAATCCCACAGCAGCGGAGGATTTTGATGAGTTCTGGCATGCAATAAGGATAATCGGTTTTTGCACAAGGTTAGTATGTAGACATGAAGGTGGAATAGTCGCGTGTACGTACGTGCACGCCTGAGCGACAATTACATTTAATGTCACCAACAAAAGCAAAGAACCAAGAATCAGGGTACACTTATTTCTGCCTACGTGGAAGCTGCTATTTTAATAGCAACTCCGACATGATGTAGCCACGCTTTGACACTTCTAACGCTTAAGTGGTGTGGCCTGCCATTTGGGACAAAACGTGACTAACAGTCACAGCAGCGCCAGAAGAATGCGAAGACGGTTGATTGAAAGCATCACACATATTTCACATCACTTAAGTGCATTCAAGCAGAAAATGTGTTGACAAATATTTGAAGGGAATCCACAGATTGCTGCAAATCCTTTGAGACTCAACTGACTCACTGGAAGCTGAAACGTATTTGCAATCGGAGAAGAAAGGAAAGATTTGATTGAATCCTTTAACAAGGTCTTAAAATGATGGACTTCTGAGTAGTATTTTCAGAATGAAAAAATAAAATTCGCAATAATAGTTCTATTATTTTTCAAAGTAGGAAAAATTATGAACGCTTTTATTATTCTTATAAAAACGTAAACAGATTTCATATTTCAAAAGTTCTTCATCTTTTTTTTTTATCCTTCAGCTTTCTGAACTCCTGCGTTAATCCTGTTGCACTCTATTGTGTATCCGGTGTCTTCAGGCAGCATTTCAATCGTTATCTTTGCTGTCTTTTTGTCAAGCGCTCACCGCGCCTTCGCCAACATTCCACGGCAACCGGCGTGATGGACACCAGCATCATGTCGATGCGCCGCTGCATGACAGCCACGAAATACAATCGATCATCGTTGCACAGCAGCAACAACGCCAGCTTCATCAATCATCACCACCAGTACCAGCATCAACATCATCATAATCAGCAACATAATCACAGCTATGCAGGCAGCTCGATGCGAAGAGGCGGCAGCAACTTCCAGCGGCAACAATCGCTACAACTGCAACACAGTGGTGGGTTGCTCAACAGCAAGAGCAACAGCAATGGAAGCGCTGCTTCGCCGGCGCAGAGTGTCATACTGAGTGACAAGAGGTGAGGAACGGTTGCCGCTGTAATGCTGAAAAGTGATGAATTTCTCTAAGGAAGTTGGGGGAATTGTGTGGAATTGTAGAGATTTTAAATTAATGGATCGATGACTGGAGAGGCTTTTTATAGGTCCTCCCGAATGTGATTGTTTAAACGTGAACGGATTGACAGACTTTACAAGATTCATCACTTTGCAGAATTACAAAAGTCAAGTGCAAAAAAGTCATCTTGATTTTGTTGAACTCATTTCAATGTTTTTTGTATGGTTTTGTTAGGTTTATTTTTTTCTCACTTTTCAGTTTTGTAAAATATTATAATTAATGTAATGAAAAGTAATGTAACGAATAAATAAATGTAATTTACTTAAGAATTTTGAATGTTTTTGCACATAAAGATAGGTGAACAAAAAAGAAAAGTATTACGACAACAACACTCCACTAAACATAAAAAGACAAAATTTTAAATTTTAAAAAACATATTTTAAGAATATAGCACAATTTTAAATTGTAAAAATCATATATAGAAATTACTTTTAATGCAGAAGGCTGTAAATATATTTTTGTATTTATAAGCACACGTGTATTGATGTGTAGTATGTTGTTGTTGAGTTTTAAAATAAAATAAATTAATACTGCATTAATTAAGTACGCTAATACTAAATAGTACTTGAAAGAATGCTAAATTAATAGTAATTTACTGCAGGCTAATGCATTACAAATGCATTGAAAATTATAATGCATTGAGAATAATAATGTGTTACGAAATAATGCATTCGAAAATAATTCCGTGATAGAAAGAATGCAATTAAAAAAGTGATACATTAAAAAAATTATGAAGGCATATATTTAAGAACATAAATATATCCGTGAATTTCGAAGTTCATACTTCACTCATTACTTAAGTGCATTAAAAATAATTAAAAAATTGAACGGTGTGAACAATTAACTTGAATTGTTTAATGTTTAGTGTTTAGATTATTCGTTTAATGTTTAGTTTAATGTTTAGATTTTCGATATATTGTATATAAATAACTATTATAAATATTTAATATTTTTATGTATATATATAATCGTATATAAATAAATAAATACTTTGATCTCTAACAGGCTTTTTTGAGTTTTGTTGAAAAATGAAATCTTCTCTTTTTTCGTTTTTGAATTCAAACCGATTATCAGGTCGCTTTTCAGTTAAAAGCGATAATCGCTTTCAAAGCGCGATAACGACAGCTTTTTTAGTCGAGACAATAATCCAGATTGGGACTTCTTTTTCAGTCGAGACAGTGACTGAGATCGAGACAGAATCGAGATATAAATCCTTAAATCTCGTTAATATCTCGATCGTGCCCATTATTGATTTAAAGTTGATTTTATATCACAATTTAATCCACAAACTCAGATTTCCTTAAAATCTGGAATTTTAAGTTACCCTTTAAACGATTTTAATCGGTTAATAAATCCTAAATAACTTTGAAAAAGGTTCAACTATTTATAAAACTTTCAAGCTCTTATAGTAAACTTGTAATATTTCATTTCTTTGGGGTTCTCGTGATTTTCTCTAACCACAAGCAAGTTTCATTCACAGCAAAAGTTTCATTCTGGCTGAATTGCTGCCACTTCACTCTGAGGTGAAGTTTCTCTTCAAATAGCTTGAAGAGAAACTTGTTCAAAACATTTTACACACCATTTTTAACTAATACTCAACATTGCAATCTAAAGAACTTTCGGAACGTCAAGAAACAACTTTGTTTCAATAAATTATTAAAGAAAACACTTTTTAACCGATTAATCAGTTTTTCTGTTTTTGAGTATTGTATAAAATATTTCCAGAGAAGAAAATTCAATGAAAAGAAAATAATTTATCTAAATTGGAAAGAAAAATTTCTGCAGTGAAGCAGAAGTGAAGTTGAGTGAAAACAGACTATATTTCATGTGCAGAAGAACTTTATTGTGAAAACCCTTTATATTCTTACCGTCCTTCAAAAGAAGTGAAAAAGGGACAACGAATTCCTCACTTCTTTATTGTTATGCTTTCCTTCGGTAAAATTAGTCGAGTATATAGAAATAAACCACTTAATAAAAATCCTTTGAAGCAGAGGATTAAAGAAGTTACCCGAAATATACCGAATACTAAGCTTTCCATCGCCGAAAAATAGAAATTCAAGACGTGAAAGGAATTAATTTTCTCTAAATTTAGTAAGCTTCTTTCAACAGTCCCTCCCTTTTTTGTATTTTATGCTGGGAATAATAAAATTATTAAAGTAACAAAAGTATTGTATTTAGCCACGTAAAGGAAAAGTTTTTATTTTATATTCCAATTAAATTCGCTGTAAGTAACTTGAAAGTAAAACACAACCACCGTACATGCAATAAAAGCTTAATTTATACAAAACTAATTACTTTAATGTAATCCACACCAAAATTAAATTTAAAAAAATACCACCGAATCAAATTACTGATTTTTTTAACTCAATAGGAATTAACAAAATTTTAAACTTTCAGTGTGACTTTTATATTGGAAAGTTAACGGTAATAAGCCTTTAATTACATCCGTTTGTTCACATAAATTATTAAATTTATAGTGTTATTTTCTTTTAACTATGATTGTTGAATAAACTATTAAGCGAAATAAATGTGATGTTGCTTTGTGAAATGTAAAATCTTGTATTGATTTAATTTTATTTATTCGTCAAGCACAGTGAATAAAACCAGCACCAGCAACTTAAATCTCAATATGGTAAAAAACCTTTTTGATTTAATTTAAATCTAAATAAAATACTTTTCAATATTTACAACTTTTCTATTTCAGCTACAGTTTTGAATGTTTGGAAAGAGCGAGATATTAATTTCCGTACAAAATTTAGCCGCAAAAGTATTGACATAAAATTTTAAAAAGAAAAAATATAATCTTATTTAAATATTTATATATTAAATTAACCAAAAAAATTTTTATGAATTCTCTAAATTTGAATAAATTTCAGTAGGTTTTATTACGCCCTATCGATTATAATTAAGTTTATCGAAAAAAATTATGTATAATTTATTAATTTATATATGTGTTAAAGATATAAATTAATAAAGTTTTGGCGTAAACATTTACAGCTAATTTTTAATTCATCCCAAAGCGTCGAAAATTCGTAATATTATTATATTCGAAATATTATTATATTCGTAATATTATTATATTTTTTCACACTATTTTTTCCAGCATCAGCCACAAACTTAGCAGCCAGCAATTTTCTATTGTGTGTTCGTGTCGGATCTCTTGGTCCGGAGAATTAAATGTATTTGCACACTCCCCCCAATATATATGCCTTCGACAACATTCAATCACCCTTCTAAGACTTCTTTGAAAACCTATCTCAAACCATTTTCCATTCTAACCCGACAATCTCTCCTCCCATCCAATCAATTCAATCAATTTCTATTGTCCCCGTCAGTGATTATTGAAATCAAGTTTATGCGTTTCAAGTTCAGTATTGAGCTGCAGAAATACCAAAGTGATGAACTAACCAGAAGCGTAACCTGGGCGCGCGCTTAAGAGTTTATAACCCTCTTGATGTCTTAAATTATTTTGATTCGATCTCAAAAATTTGCTTATCACAAAAGGACCTGAATACAAAAAAATCTCAGTTATCTCAGCTATAGTTATAGAAATCCTTTTCTACCCGCAAATAACAACCTGTTAAATTTTCCACAACACAATTGAATATCCACAGGCCGTTTGAATATCCTCAGGCCGACGCTTGAATAAACAGCAAGAATCCTCAAATCAGTTTGTTTTTCGCTTCTGTTTGAACAACACTTATTCGTTATCATGCGTACATTTATGCACAACCACACAGACGCAAAGCAAATAATAGTTGGGCTGAAATAATGGAATTCTTAAGTTTCTTCACGATGTGTAGTGAAAAGTCTTGAATATTAAGAGATAGTGGGGAAAAACACACTATTTTAAGAGTACGCTATTAAAATCAATATTATTCAAAAATTGTTTGTGTATTAAAAACCATCGAGATCCAAATGTAACTGCATTTTAAAATATTTTCGAACTTCTAATTATCTCAGCAGTTTAGCACTAAAAAATTTCATTAGCCGTTTTGTTCACCAATTTAGCGGGTCTTCGCCCCGTACCCTCGACCAAATCTGAAATACCACCTAAAATAATTTGAGAGTGAAGCTGCATATCTTGAATTTTTAGCAAAATTGAAAATTTCATCGGAAAAGCAGGGGGATTCCTTGCCAACATTGCCACATAGTTTGTGTGTCATACACAAACACACACACACATATCTTTGACACACACACACACACAATATCTCTGATCACACACACTCGCTTACGCCCACACACACCCACTAGAAATCATCAAACCAATTGCTACCAGCTTGCTGGCATCTCCGACAATGCAGGCAATCATTTTAGTGTAAATAAAACATTTGGAGCGTGCGACTGTAGAAGCAACGTCTACGTTGTGTTTCCTTTTTACGTTTTCCCTCTGGAGGAAGAAGTCACTTCCTATTGACTCTGAAAAGGTCGATACTTCCGCACTGTTTACTCAATTTCTAGAGGGATTATTTGTACCTCAATATTTTTTTTTTTTTTTTTTTTTTTTGCAATATAATTTATATTAAAAATTACTTGGTGTCACATAAATGCAAGGTTTTAAAATTTACATTCTTTATTACTAAATTTTCACTATTTGAAAAATCTGATTCCGAATATTAATTTTATATCTGCCAATGTATTGAAATTTATTCAATCTCGTCTCCTTTTAATTCAGCAAGCTGGCAATATTACGCATTACCTGTTGTGAGAGAGATTTCTTATTTTTATTCGGAATTTTATTACGAACGAATACTAATTGTTGAGAAGGATTTAATCAGCAGCGTAAAGAACTGCCTTCCACTTCATTGGTTACTCATTACGTGGAGGGCATTCGCAAGAAGGTAGTCAAATTGCTGAAACGTTTTCTGTAATGCACTAGAACGTGTCCTGGGTTTCATCATTCAAACTTTCAGCGAAATTTGTGGTTTATCTGATTTTTCTGCTTTAATATTCTCAAGGTTTGCAAATATCTCGAATTCGCTGTCAACTTAATTGCAAACATCTCACTTCCAACTCACGCAACAATTTATTAAAAAGAAGTTATTTCAAAATATTTCATTTGAAGCTTATTACGATGTTTTATGAGCCCTGCGGGGAATGGAATTATCCAGTTAATGCGATCATTACCATTACCATTCTAATGGTTTGTCCGAGAAATGTTTACTTTTGTCATCATAATCGTCGTTGTAAACACTCAACATATTTTATCACTTCAAATCCACACACGTTCTACTAAACACCGACATCCTGGGGTAACGGCGAACACTTGTGTTTTCTTATTGTTTCCATTATTTTTTTATACTTTGCACAGAATACCATTCAAGAAAGTGGTATTTCTTCAGTCTTCTATTCGCACAACTTTGTATTTGTTTAGCTTTTAGAAGGCTTTTTTGTAACAAGAAATTCCGAGTTGCACGAAATAAAAAACTGAATAAATGACACAATATTAAGAAAAAGGACGCGAAGCCAACCGGAAAAAAGAAACAAGTAATACTGAATTATTTTAACCTTTCTATAAACAGGTTGTAGGGTTCGTAAAGTTCACAAGATCCAAACGAATGCAATAACTGATTATGATGACTCAAAATGGCTACTGTGTAATAAGTGTTGTAAAGGCGATATTTTCAACCCACTTATGCTATTGCAAATAATAAATTACCTATCCGGTCGAGCGTTCTTTCACCTATTGCTAATTCATCACCTAAATCCTCTTGATATTTTTCTTTGTCTCCATGGCGACTTCATTTAAGAAATATAAAATAATCTCACCTACGTTAATAATTCTATCAGAAAAAGTTCTGCCTAAATTGTTTTCTGCTGTTACCTACACGAAACATAGGACTTATAAAAGGATTTGCAAGGATATTCAAGACGTGAAAGGAATCCTTACCATTCGTATGACTGCGGAGGCACGGAAAGTTAGACACCTGTTAGTATTTTGAAATTTCATGCAACATGTGTTTTTTCTTAGGATTTTTAAGAATTTACGGTTTCATATGGATATTAAAATAAATGAGTATTTTACTCTACACCAGAAAAGGCAGAATATAAATGTGACGATGCTCTGGTTGAACGCGTTGCGAAGACTTAAGCGCGTTGGGATGTTCCTTCTGATGACCGCTTTGACTTCCTAGACATTCTGACCGAGTTGCATTTGTACGTTATGCAAGGTTATATTATTTGACGATGCGATTTTTCGGTTTAAAACAAGAAATATCTTTTTACTTGAGCGTAATAAATATAGTAACTTAATCATAAAAATGGCCAATGTTTAAGAACGTTTAGCAAAAGGCTGCACGGAAGGACCGCAGACGACCACATTCGAGAACTCGGAACCAAATCGACGATACCGTAACGTTAACCCTAAGCATCGTCGCATTTCTCGTAATCTGTTCGATGACTGAAGTACTTGTATCTTATCCGGATCGGTTTTTATCCCATTCGGTCTGACGAAATGTCCGATATATGAAATTTCATCCTTCAAAAATTCGCATTTCTGCGGGTTAATTTTTAAAATGGCCTCTATTAGCCGCCTTAAGCGCTTTCCTTTCTATGGCCGTCCACAAAATAATCTCTCGTACCTTAGTAATTATACCAGAAAACGATCTGTCTGAATTGTTTTCTGCTGGCACACAAACACGAAACAAAGAACTTATAAAAGGATTTGCAAGCATATTCAAGAAGTGAAAAAAGAGGTAGAAAACAAAATTGTTAGTCTTTTGAGATTTCATGCAACCCGTGTTTTTGTTGGCATTTTAAGAATTTACGGTTTCATGTGAATATTGAAATAAATGAGTATTTTACTCTACACAAGAAAAGGTAGAATATAAATATAATATGAAACATCTATAAAGCTGTTGTTTCAGAAAAGTTTACCACTGTTTTGCACCCTTTGGTCACGCCTGTCATAAAAGTCGGCGGGGCAGGAATTTCAAAGAATTTCCCAACCCAAATGCATGAAGATACACTGATACTGTTTGCTTTACTCTTATTTCGTGGCAGCAAGGTTTGTTTAGTAGAAACGAATCGCTGCCCATCCCCTCCCTTCCACACACAAGCTTACATATAAAAGCTAAACGATCAAAATAATAGTAAATATTGCTGCCACGAAATAATAGTAAAGTAAACAGTATCAGTGTATCTTCATGCATTTGGGTTGCATTAAATAAAATAAACTAGTGTAATAAAACCAAATTACAATAAATAAAATTTAAAAAAAGCCACAACAAAAAAGAAAAAAAAACAAGAAAAAAGAGAAAAAAAAGAAGCTTAAGAATAAGAAGCTTAGAAAAAAAAATAAAGGAAAATAAAATAAAATAAAAAATACGATTATTAATATAGAAAAATAAAGAAAATTTAAGTAAAACTAAATAAAATAAGAATTAGATGAATTAAAATATGTAATATAAATAAAAACCAAGCGAACAGAAATGAGATTTTCTTCGTATTCTGAATCTCTAAACTGAGATAATATTTAAAAGTACGATTTTTTCTAGGAAAAAATTGCTAGAATTATTTATTTCTAAATAAATGTAGAAATAAAATACCACTTTAAGATTTAGAAGCATCTCACGAAACACTATTTGGATGGGATCTCCACGTTATTATTATTGCCATTATTGGATTGTCACAAACCCCATAATTGGCTGGTCCAATTTTTGATGCAGCACGTTTCAGACGCACACGCAAAGCATAAATGAGTAAAATTATATTTATATCGGCATCAGGAGTATTGACAGATATGCTGATGCCAGCAATAATAGACCGATAGCAGCTGACGCAAAATTTCCATCCTAAAATTGCATTCCATTAAGCTGCCACTACCCTGCTTGATCTCGCCATTCATTGTGGCAATCAACCGATGACATTTCATTACACAATTTTAATACATTTTAATACAAATTTGGAATCAAGAAAGGTTCATAAATACGATTCTTATAAACGTTAATAGAGTAAGAAAAGAATCACATAAAATAAACTATCGTGAAAGAAAATAATATAACAGAAATAAAATATGTTTGTTTCTTTCTTTCTTTCCTTCCTTGTTCTGCATGCATTCCTGTAACATTCGCCAAATTGCGATGAAACTTTAGTGAGTTTTATGCTCACGGCCGCGAAGGTTTCCGCATTTTTTTTTTATCCACCTGAATTCTTGAATTAAATTGTTTTAATTTAATGTAACTCCTTCATCTGTAGCAGTCGAGCAACGGGAAGCTAGACTAGAATCCATTCTAGTACGCACTGCTCGATCCAGACGATGCAGTGATCCAGACGCACAGTGCATTCCGATGCTAATTAAGATTACAGTCTTCATACAAATGTAGTTATTGGAAAATAAATATATTATCGCATTAAATTGAAGACCATACGACCGAAGTCTTATACTATATAAGAATAAAATATAATAAACTAAAATAAGACCCAATAACATATACTAATTTTAAACTAAATAAAATACCAAAATGAAAAATTAGAATTATAAAAAAAACATTAAGTTGAACTTAATAAATAAGCACAAGAAATTGAATCACAATGGCAGTGTGAGAGGAGGATATCTAAGAGTGCCTACAATCTCTAGATATAATGTATTTACGAGCATTTTATCTTCTCCCATAAGATGAGAATACAAAATATTTGGTATCCGAAAGAAAGCACATTCAGTGTTCGATAGGAAGAACGTGAGCGAAGACGTTCTACTTGCATATTGGATAAAGAGTGCTGCGGTTTGCATATATAATACGAAGACTATTAGTTCTCAGTTTAAAGTGTGACGGCAATAAGTTTTTAATTAAAATTCAAAGGATTGGTACAAAATGTTAAGAAATAATAACTGCAATATTATTTTCATTGCTTCGAAATAGAAAAGCCAATGAGTTAATAAGCGCACATTCATTATAGAAGCAGGAGACCGAAATTCTAAATTTAAATGCGGTGGAGGAGAATCTATTTATGACAAGTTAAAGCAGATACATGAGGCCAGAGTTCTAGCGTGTTAATAAGATAAAATTAAAAATAAAATCCAAATAGCAGATATATTCCTGAATTAGATACTTTCTCACAGATACGCACTCTACTCACAGATATCTAGCATCACGTTTCCGAAGACAAACTCCATACCACGTTTATACTTTTTGCATTTAATTATTAATAATTTTCAGCGTTGAAGACTTTCTCCTGTGTAACTTTCCTTTCGAAAAATGTCTGGGACCATTGAAAACCCCCTTAACACCAACAATTGTCCCATATGTCAAGTACCCGCTCAGCTATCTTGCTCTGCCTGCAAGCAGGTGAAATACTGTGGCGCCGCACATCAACGCCAACACTGGAAGCAGCACAAGATAACTTGCCGCCCTTTTCGAATAGCGACTGATGCTGTCCTGGGTCGGCACTTAACGGCAACGCGTCCCATAGCGGCGGACAGCGTTATCTTCACAGAGGCACCGTTGGTCGTGGGACCCAAATGGTATCTAACGGAGAGTGAAAAGGAACAGGTACCCGTGATGCCATGTGTCGGGTGTTTCACACCCTGCCGCATGGATGGCTATCATTGTCCGAGGTAATATGTGGCTTTTTTTAATTCTGAGAATAATTCTGAATCTCTAATAATTTCTACGACCTCCTCCGTTTTTAGATGCCGCTGGCCAGCCTGCTCGTCCAGCTGTGCCGGTTTGGAAAATCCAAATCTTCATGGTCTTGAATGTACGATTTTGATGCTAGGATCGGGTCCCACTTCCACCAATGATCTGCGTTCACTCATCGATTATTATCGTTCCGATGCTTTGGTGGTGTTGAAATGTTTGCTGCTGCAACGACAGAATCCCAAGAAGTGGACCGAACTCATGGACATGCAAAGTCATGAAGAGGAACGTAAAGGCTCCGAGTTACAAAGGTAACTTAACCATACCACGATCCTTATTTTCTTCAGGTGTACAGAAATTAATATCACTTTAGTGATGCCGAGAAACGCATCGTTTCCTATCTGCAGAAGAACTTCCTGCAGCGTTTGCGCCTCGTAGAACAGAAATCCAAAGAGAAGTCGTACCTAAAGTGCGACGATACGGTGCTGCATCGCATATGCGGTATAATTGAGACCAACTACATGTGCATTAATCTGCCCACGGGTCTCGAGCTGAGCGGGGTTTACTATACAGCCTGCATGATGGAACACGCCTGCCAACCCAACTGCTACTTCCAGTTCGATCACCGCAACGGTTTCAAAATTTCCGTCATTGCCGGACGGGACATCGAACGCGGCGAGCATCTAAAGATCATGTACTCGAATATGCTGTGGGGCACACAACTGCGACAGGAACATCTCAACATTACCAAACACTTTCTCTGCAAGTGTGATCGCTGCAGCGATCCCACCGAGTGTGGTACCTACTTCAGTGCCATGCGGTGTGTGGGCGACGTGGACTTGAATTGCGGCGGCATACAATTGCCAAAAGAACCGCTGAATGCGATAACGGACTGGGTGTGCGATAGGTGTCCCGTGACCGTCAGTGGCGAAGAAGTGAGCACATTTCTTAGAATCTCACGAGGATTAGAAATTAACCCGATTTTCCTTTTCCCCTCTTCAAATTTCAGGTCCGTTACTTGCTGAGCCAAATGACCGACGAAGTAGAGCATCTGTTAGCACGAAAACCAAACGTAAAAGAACTGGAGTCTCTCATTGAAAAGTTTAGCAAATTTTTACACCCCAATCATTATCACCTCTTTAGTCTCAAGCATTCACTCATACAGCTATACGGCAATGAAACTGGCTACACGCTGCCGCAATTAAGCGCTAATCATCTGGAGAGGAAGATGCAAATGTGCCAGGAACTGTTAGCGGTGTGCCAGAAATTAGACCCGCACACCATTAGGCTGTCGATTTATGTTGGCATCATTTTGTATGAGATGCACACTGTTCTAGTGGAACAATCTAGCCGTATGTTGGAGAAGACGGATGAGAAACAGCCAGGAAATGTTGAGTTAGCCAACGCCGAGCTAAAACTTGCGCTTGATCACTTGCTGAAAGCCAAGAAAGTACTAGAGAAAGTATTGGATAGTGTTGCGGGCAGTAAATTAAGCGATAGAGTATGCAAATCCATCAACGAAGTGGAATACATGATTGAAAATTTACATTAATATTAATAATATTGTCTATGATCTTAAGAGGAAGGTGCAATCAATCCTTTCGTCCTTAGGAGACTTTTTTGGACTATCACTTCCTTTTTAAATTTCCGGCACCATTCGTTCCTTGGTGTTATGCAATGAAAAGAAAATATTTCAGGCACTACATATTAGGATATACAACATCGATAGGTTACAGCGGTTTTTTTAACTTTACATGGCATTCTAACTCTTTCGATTCTGCGCGAAACATAAATATACGTATATACTGGATTATCGATTGGTCTGAGATAAAACGTCCTAAGGACATTTTTTTAGAGTGAATCTAATTCCCGATCGAACTGTTCAAAAAACAAAATCTGTAGTTGTTCACTTATATAGCTTAACATCTCGTTTCAATACCTCATCCAATTTCAAAAATTTCAACATTACACTACACGGAGATGACGAGAGAAGTGACGAATAGGTCTGTGAAAGAAAATCTCATACTGTTCGCGTTAGCTTTATTTATTTAACACGCCCATGTTTTCTATAAATTCACCTCATACAGGAATTAGCAATAAATACAGTTTACGTAAACCTTTTTAGAATTTTAACTATAAGAAACTAAATGAAAACACCTAACTTAAGTAAAAATATCCATTGGATCTTGTGGAGCATCCAGATCCCTGTATTGTATTATTTGACGATATTCGCCGCCGGGTCTGCAAGCATAGAAGCACAAAAATAAGCATCATTGACCAGTATTGTGATTGGTAGTAATTATTTTGCATATCTGAAAGCGGTTTTCTTATTTATTCTTTTTTAAAAAAATATGATTAATAAATTGAACGCAATTTTCGACAGAGCAAAAAAGTAATATATTACAAGCGACTTTAATAGTTTTATTAACCATGATAAGCTTCGGCTAACGCTGCACATGCATTTCTGTAGAAAAATGGTACGTACTCGATTGGATATCTTGTTCTTTAAGTAGAAAATTTTTAAGTACACTTAAATACTATAAAAATACTTCTAAAAGTGAATTAGTTGTCCTTAGCTTTGTTTTGTATATCAATAAATTCTATATACATAAGAGCTTTTGATAGAGGGCGTGAAGGTAATAAAAGTTCAAGTTTAGTGAAATAGCACACTATGGTTTTAGTCAAACATATCGAAACTCTGTGGAGCATCCAAATCATGATAACCGATAATGCGACGCTGATGTTCCAAGGGAAATTCGCTGCAAAATTTTACAGATTTGCAATTTTCAGTAGTTTGCAATGATAGGTAGAGGAATAAGTAGTCTTATTCATCTTTAGAAAGCAAATTAAAAAATTGAAAGGAAATGCAAACAAAAACACATTATGTCATAGTTATGGGAAACCTGCAAACATTTCGAAAATCTTCTAATCTTGAGCCTTTTGCTAGCCTCTCTTCTAATTAATCAAATATTTTCTCCATCGCGATTCTTTCCAGCGAAGAGCTTACAATGTATATTAATTCGTAATATTTCGAAGTTGCATAAAGCCTTCGTTATTGGAAATGTTTGCAGGGAAGATCCCTAAGAATATAAAACTGAATGCTTACCTGCGTCCACCAAAGCCACGTCCCCCTCGACTTGGTATCATTAATGGTGGTGCATAGGGAGCATAAGGAGGATACATGGGAGGATAAGCAGGCGGGCGATAACTGAAAAAAGCAAAAAAAGACAAATAGTTGAAGCAGCAGAATTTTTCGATAAACTACAACTCATTACCCGCCACTCGATTCAGAATGGTGACGTTTAGTGTTACCAGGATGCTCTGGTAATTGAGGCCTCTTCGGATCACGCAAGTAATTGTTAAAGAACTCCACCTCCTTGCGCACTTCATCCACCTTTTCCATGTGTTTGTTAAATATGTGCTTGCGTATGAATTCTGGACCTTTGAATTTCTTGCCCGACAGTGGACACAGCCATTTGTCCTTCGCCAGTTCTTGCGTATTGGCCTGTACAAATTTCTCCACCTCTGCTTCAGCTTCTTTACAGCCAAGATCTTTCAACTCCTCATCATCTATGGTTGTCGTTTTGGCAAGGAATGTCTGCATTTTGCTCTCAAAATTTTTAATGTATTCCTGCATATCATTTTGATTGACTTTCAGTGGGGCGGGACCACGCGCGTGGATGATACCACAACGATTTGGCATCTCATCCTCGTACGGATATTCGCAGTGATTGTAAAAATCCACAGAGTGAACGATACGTAGATACAGAATTAAACTATCGAGCACGGATATCAATTGAGGATCACGTTCAAGAGCCTCACCACCCTCGGAGTCTTTATTTTCATTAGATGTTAAACCCAGAAGTTCATCCTCTTCAGCTGAGGCTTCCTCTATAAGATAATCGGTGATATTTTGAAGCACAGGGTTATTCGATTTGAAGCCAAAGCTTGGAGTTTTGTCGGACTCTTGAATACCATTTGTTTTCTCAGAGTTTTCATTTAATTTATCCTGAAGACAAAAAATTTACATATTTTAAGAAAAACTTTTATTTGCATGCTTTTAAGCCAATTTAGAAGACTCACCCATAATTTAAATTTCTCATCCAAATTAAGAACTATTTTGGCGCACAAATTAATGTCTGCTCTCACGATGCTCTTGTGTGCTGTCATTCCATTTACCGGACGTACACGTCTGCTGAGATCTCGATTAACAATCGCACCCATTTCACAGTCCCGCAGCCTCGTGTTGTTCAAATTCCAACAGTATTCTTTGATGTTAACATCACGTTTAAAGGTGACCCAACCACGACGATACCAACGTCGCTCCACCAAAGGATCGGCGATAGCAACACGCAGAAAACCATCGAATCGCTGACAGATCGCTTCAATTTCCGCTTTTGTTATGGCTGGAGCCAAATTGCGTAGAAAAATCGATGATGTACGATGGAGAGCACGCGGACGAGGAAAATCTCTTATCTTCTCAAGGTCAATAGTTTCGGGTTGTGGTGAGGTTTCCTTGGCAGGCACGCTTGGTACGCCGTCCTCTTTTCCTTTACTGGCCGCTTTCTCATCATCATCATCCTTCTCCGCAGTATCTAAGGCTTTATTTTTATTCGCATCATTTTCAGTTGGTGCTACGGGTTTTGTGCTGCCGGTGGTTTCCTTCTCATCGTCATCCTTTTCGTTTTCATGTGGTCCATGATTCCCCACAACTATTTTATTGGTCAAACCATTTTCCTCTTTGTTATCTCCCGTTTTCTGCGCTTTTTCCACAACCACCGTCTTTTCAGCATCCGATTTTACTTTCAAGCCAACATTCAACTCTGGCTTCTCCTGTTTGACTTTTGCCAGATCATATTTATCATCGTCTTCATCTTCATCACTGGAAGATGAACTGGTCGTATCGGAATCGGTTGATGAAGACGATGATGAATTTGAATTTGAACGCTTGCGCTTTCTTGAAATGTCTGGCTTTCTTGAAATGTCTGGCTTTCTCTCTTTGTGACTGTCATCGTCATCTTTGAATTTGTCCTCATCCTTATGGTTACCGGGAGTTTTCTTTGCCCCCGCATCATCGTCATTTACATCCCAGTTCTCTTCGTCATCGGAAGCAGCAGCCGTTCGCCGTATTGGTGGCCGTGGCGAAACTACTTGCGGTTCACCCTCGTCTTTCTTTTTCTCCACCGATGTAATTATTACATCGTCATCATAGTTGAACTTTTTCTCTAAAATACGATCTGAAAATATCGTGTCTCTGGGTTTTTCGTCAAGTACTTTCAAATCATCATCGGTGCCGCCTTCTAATTTTATAACAACTGTGTCAAGTAAGCGAAGCAGAGGTTCCTGTTGTACGGTATCGACAGAAACACCTTTTACGGAACCATTGTTAAAAAGCTCAGTAAAAACATCTGCGCGTTTCTGAAAGGCAAAAAAAAAATAAAGTATTTTAATACTATTAATTAAATTTTAATATAACATAATTTGGATATGTAAATGGTTCTTGCTGAGTGTAAAATTTCGAACATTACTCACCTGAAGGAAGCCCAGTTGTTCTTGCTTGCGTTTGACACTTTCGACTGGATGATATTTGTTCTTGAACCTGTGACAATTAAAAACAGAAAAACGTAATTCGATAAGTAATAAGTAAAACATTTTCTAGTTATGTCTGTAGTATCTTAACAGAATAATATATGAAAAAACGTCAAGAAATAAAGTCCAACGTTGTTGCTTTCTGAAACCCTGTTGTCTTTATTAAATGTAAAAATATGTAGAAATATTCAATTATTCTATATATTTTAATTACTAAGTTCCTAGATCTTACCTCTTCTGGCATATTTTTTTATTTTTAAGTGTTTCGAGTGTATCATAAAACGAATAAATTAAAACGCGGTAATTTATACACACATTGGCATTGCTCGCCAAGTGCAAAGTTAAAAAAAATATGAATTCCCTATGAATAATACAACAGTCGCGGAGGAGTGGTATGCGTGTGTAGTAGTAGGTACGCATATCTATCGTTACATGCTGCTTATTCATAGCTTAACAGCAAATCTTATGCACGCCAAACGCAAATAGCTGCAGAGAAAAACTTGATTATACTTAAGATTTATTTGTAGTTAGTTGGTAAAAAGGAAATACTTATTAAGAAGTTTGGAAAATAATTTCGTCAAATAAAAAGCAACACAGAAACTTGTTTAATACACTAAAGCTTAAGAGAAGATGATGTAATTGGTCGTTAGCATGAAAAACAGGGAACAAAAGAAATTTAACCAGTTAAGAAATACTTGCGGTACTTGGTAAATGCTTGGAACACACTGCACCCTTAAATATTTCAGCTAAATTTCGTTTGTTCGGAAGTGTTTAGCTTACCATTCTTCATCCTTATGAGCCACAAAGAATTCATTTAATTGCTGACGCTTGAATTCCAGTTTATATTCGGTATATTTACGCAGCACTTCGGAGTCAGAGATACCATCATCCTGTGTGTCCAAAAATTGCTTAAGTGTCAACATGGCCGGCTGTGTTGGCATATCGCTGGACATTGGTTGTTCACGTGGTGGTGGCATAACGGCCGAGTGTCCGAAGCCACCATGCATGCTGTGTGCAGCATAATGTTCATTCCAGGCATGCATAAGGAAAGGGTCATAACCTGGTGGGGTACAAGAAATTAAGACAACAAAAACGTGAGGTAGGTAAAGAGGCTACCAAAACGAGGATTGCCGCGGAATTCATCACCCCAATCAGGACGCATACGCTTTGCGGGCGGCATTTCTCTGGCAGGCGAACCATAACGATCACGGGGACCCCTATATTCACGATAATCAGGACGTGAACGTCCACCACCACCACCGCGAAATGGATTACCACTAAAAAATAAAGGATATTATTTATGACCTTAAATGCATTTCAAATATATCCTTACCGTTCAACCCAATCATCTCGTGAATTGCCTGCTCGACGATCATCGCGGCGTTCCGAACGATAACTATCGCCGGAGCTGCGTTCACCGCGGAACTTATCGCGTCGTTTGCGATCATACTCATCATCTGAATCCGCCATGTTTACTACAAGAAAACGTATAGAATTATTGAATAAAATCTTAGTTATAATATTAGTACTATACAGTTCTGCGCCGAAATAAATAACTCTCAACTAAAAAATAAAAAAACCACCCTAATATATTGCTTACGGCCCACATTAAACCGAGCAGAACAGAATTGCTCGGCGCAGGCCTTTCGTACAATTGAGCACCAACCACATAACCTCAACTTTCTGAAGGAATAGGAACAAATTTCTCTAATATCATTCGTTGTTACACTATATTATACAAATTTTAATACTTTGTTAAAAAGTAATATACACTGAAATAGATTTTTCAGTTCCTAGAACTTCGTGCGACTAATCCCAAGAAATGTTTCCTTCCATTTTGCAGATTGCGTAGTCTTTGATTTTGCATACTGAAATGCAAACCGCTTTCATTTTTCATTTGTTGCACAGTAAAACGGACCCTTTACTATTTTCACAGGCTATTTTCATCTTAAATAAATTCCTTATAATTTACCTTCTTTATATTAATTTAATATGGTGGGAAATCCGTGAAATCCGTACACTGCTTTCTCACTTTTTCTAGATGAACATTTCAATGCGTGCCTCTTTTGCTTATTTTGTTGGCTGTACCTGGCGTTGCCAACCATGAAATAATCTCTTAACATTACCACATATAGATGGCGCTGACCAAAATGAGAAAAATAATTAGGGAAACTGGGAATTTTCTGTTTAAGGACCAAAATTTAATTCAATTACTATATTACGATTCAATTACTATATTATGGGTAGCATTACCAAAAAATTAGCTTAACTGAAAATTCTTAGTTAAAAATTCAACCTGATTATGAATTTGCTACTATACAAGAATTCAAATTTTTACTGATCATCTTACAGGAATCAATTCAATATAATAGTCAATTCAATATAATAATCAATTCAATATAGTAAATAATTCCCGAATGGGTTACAACTCTATTACAATGAAATCGTTTATAAGTTCAAAATAGTCTTAAAATTTAATCGTTTTAACACGATTTATTGACCTCAGAAATTGAAAATTTATTCACCCATGTAATTATGAGTTGTTGTAGCTTTATTTAAATTTCTACATCCGGGAAGTTAGAAAATCTTTAAAATTCTGCGGATTTTGCATTATCTACATTTATTTCGTCATTTCAAGAAATTTATGGGTTTTCAATTTCACTAGAAATCACTAGAATGGATGCTATAATTTGAAACTTTCATTTCAATATTCACTGAATGACTTTATAGACTTTTTCTGTGTTGTAGTAATTTAATTACAATGTTAGATTAGCGGATTAACCTGGAAGATGACGAAGTTTTTGCTATTAATTTATTTCTTTTTAATTATCTATAAAATTATTCCTTTATTACGGACATATGTAATTTTACGGACGTTTAATAATAAAAATTATTCAAATTTCTTGTTATCTTTTCTGACTTTTTTTACTTTTTGGATTATATTTAAAACGAAAAGTAGTTATACAATTTTATATGCAATATAATTGAGTTAGATAAACAGCAGTATACAATCAACAAAATTCTATTTTAGCATATTTTTTGCTGACTGGTTTGGGAACATTTTTCTGTTGTTTTTAAAAAGTCACAAGTTTTTCTAGTTTTGTTATTTTCTACAATTTTGTACGAGATGCGTTTCTCTTCGTACTTCGAGGGAAAAGATTTAAAAATGGTGGAGAAAAAGTGCGCTGGGTCACCCTGACCTTAACACAAATTTTTCATTTTTAATCGTCACTTAAAGAGCTACATATTGCCGTAAAAATGTAGATATTAAATATCCACAGCGAAGATGATCATCAGTACGCATTTTGTGGTTGCGGATCGAAACCGGGCTTATATGGAGATCCGATAAATAACTTGGGGCAAAAACAAGTTTGCGTATGCGAAATTTGGTCGACATCACCAACAGATCGGCTAATACGATGATTAGTTGGCTCCAATTTTATGCAAGACTTATAAAGCAAGTTTGTAGGCGAGAGATTTTTGGCAATAAAGAAAATTAAAGAAAATTAAAAAAATTAATATTAGCCTTCAAGAAGTGTTGAAACACGTAACGCAATACATTTTTTATTTTGATTATGTTAATTGTTTCTTCATTTATGAAATGAATTGTTTCTTCATTTATGAAAGAATAATTCTTCGTGAAACTATCTTTTTACTAAGTATTTCACGACAACCAAACTATTAAATAAGAATTTCGGTGAACGAAATCATCTACGAAATGGTTGATCTCATTTGCTGTAAGTCGCATCACTTGCAATCGTATATTGTGATTACGTCGTTATTTTTCCAAGATTCCGCTTCATATGTTGCATGAAGTGGTTATTAAAAATCAAAATTTTTACTATAGTTAACGCATAATTCTGCAAATTTATTCAGTTTCGCATTATTTTTTATTTTCTTCTTCCCGAATGAATAATCTTATTGAAACACATCGTCAGTTGCATGTAACAAGTCAGTTGTTGCATGTATCTTGCGTGCATGCTAGCTTATTTTAAATGCAATGAAGTTTTTTAACTAATTAAATAACATTTGTTAACAACAATTCTTTATATAATTAAAATTATGAATGTTTTCTTTTAAAGTTTGCATTTTTTAATTAAAATTCTCATTATTTCTCGCGTCCATAACTTCCGTATATTTCGTACAAATGAAAGAGGAATTAAGAATTCTTTGCTTCTTTCAAAATGTCTTAATTTTTCAGTAAATCAAACGCGTGAACTCTTTCAGGCGTTTAAAGCAAATTAAAGGAAAAGACGGAAGAGGTTTATCGACGATAAAAGGTTTCAGACGATAAATGGAGAAAACTTAGGCTACTTCTAATCCAGCAAGTTCCCAACAGTTGTGGAAAGCAGCCTAAAAAATGCTGATTCCAAAATCTTCCATAAATAGAAAAACGGATTTATTGCAAACGCGATTTTTATTTCCTCTAATTAATGTTATCTTCCAAGTTTAATTATTCCTGAAACACCAGGAAATAAAAATAGTAATTTTTGCATTTCTGCTTCTTTTTTCTATTGATAAATAAACTGGAAAACCTAAATCAAATACTTAATATTCAGATCTGTACACAAATATTTTTTATAGGCCATTTTTGACTGGTTTCTTTAAATATCTTTGGAAAGATATATTAATTAAAGATTTATGTAAATTCGGTAATTCCGTCTGATGAAATTCCACATAGAAAAAAAGTACCGTCGAAAAAGTTATCACGTGAAAATAACTTGGAGAAATATAATTATAATTTATTTATGTTAATAACCGATGTTTCTCTTTAGATATTTATTTTAAAAACGAATTACTGTCACTTTGATGTTTTAATTACAACATTCTTGTCGAATTAGTTGTTTTCTGTTTTGTTTTGTGATTTCTGCTAATTTTTAGGATTTTAGAAAGAAATTATAAAGCAAAAACTTAGCTTTCCGCATTCCATGTCAGCGCCAGAGCTTTCAATACCAAAATATTTGGATAACAGGTTAACAGAGACGTAAAATTATATAATTCGGAGATTAGCAAATATAATAAGGAATAACTGAATATATTTAGTTCTATATACTTTACTTACCACTATAATTCCTTGTAGATTAATAAGAATCTTAAGAAAATATAAAGCCTTCCGAAATCAAAACAAAAATTATAAAAAAGTAAACCCGAACATTTTGTTGGAAGCAACAGACGCACAAAATTAACTGTGTGAATTTAAAATTTAACAATAGAATCTTGTTATTTACTAATTTGCATGAAAATGGTTTTAAGGAAATATTAATATATATTTTATTATTTCACTGATCTCTCATAACAAGTTTTGTGTAACGAAAACACCAGGAAAAATTTATATAAATCCACAGATTTTATCTTCTTCTCACCAATCTCTGCTAACAAAGTGTTAAAATAGTTTAATAGCTTCATTTATTTTGCTGAATCCTCATCTTCGTTCAAGATGCAGAAGGTGCAGCTATATTTTGCCCGATGTTACGTTTTCTTTAGGTTACATAAAAAGTTATTAATGCTGACTGAATGCTATTTATTGGATTAAAAATGCAAGTACTTCTATGGTAAAAAAACGAAGAAGAAGGTGATGACAATGTTATTGGATTCCTCACGAAAAACCTCTGAAATACACTGTGAAAATTGTTCTATCATATTATAGATTGGCAACATGTTAACTAAATTAAGAAAATATGTTGCTGAACGTTTTCAATTAAATAAAGTATACTGATTAAAGCTTAATATACAGAATAAATGAGCATTTCGCAATTAAATCAAACAAAACTTCAAGTTCACCCACTTTGAGTTCAAATGTGAAATAAATTTTAAAACAATCATAAGTCTAAGTTAGCTGCAACCTTAAAAATTTTATAATAAAACTAATTAAATTTATAAAATAAAGATATTTATTTATAGTTTATACAAGGAAGTCATAACTTGTTTAAAAAAAATATAATTTTAGAAGTACAAAACTAATGAACTCCTCTTTTTGAAGTGTAAATTTTACATTGACGATGATTGTTTTTTGATGCCACCGATTCTGCACGTTTGTTACGATGTTTCAGACACGATCCACACGATATTTGGTTTTTGCTTTTCTTTTTTATATCTTGAATTTTCTGATGGCAAATATTACGAAGAAATTCAACAGAAACTACAAAAATAACAACAGTTATCACAACAACAAAGAAAAATAACAATAGCAAATAGTCAAGAAAATGGAAAAAATCCCACAATAGCACCAGCGAAATTGAAATATAACCGCATGAGCAACGATTAGTCAAAATAAGCAGCTGGTTGCTGCCACTCGATGAAAACCTCATTAGGCGTCGTCGTCGTCAGTGCAAAATCAAAAACAAAAAGAAGTCAGCAGCAGCTTCTTTAGCAGCGCCGGAACGTCATCATCGCAAAATCAGAGCTACCCCAACTCTCCCCCTATCCATGTAAGAGAAAGAGAATAGACAACCACCGACGAAAAGCTGCTTCAATCAACGTCGCGCCGCATTGTGTCGCGTCGCGTCGCTTTGCTTGAGTAGATGCAAGTCAATATCAGAAGCTTGACTTTAATCAGAGTTTAAGTTTCGTGCCGATCAGACGTTTTTCGCGCACGCGCACCTTCTCTTCGCTAAGACGGATTTGTTTGATATTCCAGTGACTTAATCGTTTATTTTTATCTGTTTGCCGTTTTAAGTGGCAACCGCCCACGCGACGTGACATTTCGGCGTTAGCGACAGTTTTTTTTAATTAAGTTTAAAAAATCCTAACTTTTTTAGTGTTTTTATTTTTTTGTGTTATTTAAAAAAATTAGAAAGTCAAATATTTACATTTCATTTGCAATATTTAAAATCACAGTGTTAAAAAGCTGACTGAAGACGGCGCTTGAAATTTGCGTTTATCTCTAGTTTAATATTAGAAATTTTAAACCGCCTTGTTTAAAAATCTCAGTAGATTTTTTAAAATTACATTAAAATTTCGAACTTTTCCTTTTTTATTTGAAAAAACTCTACTATCTGTTCGAAGCTGTCAGCTTTAAAATGCAAACAACATCTTTTGGCATCTTCTGCAAAGTTTGGACTCTGGCTTTTGCAACGCTGATCGTAGCGCTCTTGTGTCCTGGTTCAACGTGGGTTCGTGGAGCACCCACTCATTCTGGTATTTTATTCTCTTATATGTGTAGTTTTCAATATTGTTTTCGTGTGTTCTGTAATAATCGGCTTTTTGATTTAATTCATTTTCTTTCTCATGACTTTTGTTGTTTACATTTTTTCTTCGATTTTTCAATAATCCCTATTTTACGCTTTACAAAAATTACAGCCTAAACTTTGTGTTAACAAGCTTTAAAAAGTGTTCAACTTAGTTTAAACCACTTTAATTAAATTTTTAAATTAATGTCAAACTTCTCGTTAAATTATTTAATCGCGTTCGTTTAATATCCGTTCGTTTAATTTCCAAAAATGAAGCGCCAATCAAATTAAGTTTCTAAAATATCTCAATTTTTGAAGTCGCTCCAAACTTTCTAATATTTTCCTTCACACGAGTTCTTAAAATCAAAGTTTAAATTTTCAGTTAAAATATAAAAAAATATATATACAATATATTTTATGAGACGTCGTCGAAATTGATTTGTCTTCAAACCAAAACTGACGAAGGGCTCCAGAAAAATTAACTTTATTGGAACTTCATAGAAACCATCTCTAAATTATGTCTGATATAAAAGTCGAATTTTAGAAGTAGAAAACTTATGAACAGTAAAAAGGTTTGAGTTTTAAGATATTTTATCATTCAGCATTGAACTTTATGAAAAATCTATTTTCTTCGAAAGGTTAAACTAATAGTAATCTAATAGTAAATTAGTTATCAGGATAAAACTAATTATAACTAGTTTAAAACTAATTAAAGTTTAAAATTTAAAACTAATTAAACTAATAGTAATCTTATTTTAATCCGATCCGGAACAGGGAATAGAGTTCGGAAATTTTAACTGAGAAGTCGGAAGTATAAAACTTAATATTAATTTCAAGTTATAAATAAATTTCAATTAAGCTTAATTTTTAATTTTAGATGTTAAGAAACGCAGTATATTTAGCCATAATTTTAAGTCCATATTAATCTGAGATTTTTACTTATTAAATTCGAAACTTTATTAAACAGAACACTTTAAACACAATAAGCCGACCTTAAATGTGATTAAGTTTAAAAAGTTCCTCATTGCTCACACTTTTAATCAAGCTTAACTTAAGCTATTCTTTTCGGTTACTTTATTGAAAACATATTTGAACGACACATTTTAAATAAATTCGAATAAATCGTAAGAAAAATTATATAATAATAATTTTTTCAAACATTTGCTCGAATAAAAAGGACACAATTAAATTTACCAGTAGATTAAAGTATTTACCAGTAATTAAAGTTTAAAAGTCTGAATTTAAATCAGAAATACTTAAGCTAACTTCAAGGAAATCGTTGATCGTTACAGAGACACCAACTTATTTTAAGTCCGGTTTAAGTTTAGATTGTCTTTCGGATTAGTATAGATATTATAAGGATATTAATTAAAATTAACAAAATGAGTAAATTTTCCATAGAAAACTAACTTTAAACCAAAATTATAATATTTAAATTTTTATATTTTTACTTATGTCCTCGGTAAATTTCTCGAATTTTCGTTATTTTAAATATTGCATTGTAGTTCAAGAACATCAGATATTTACTCACTTTAATGTCATTTTAATTTTTTCTTATTAATCTTTATCTCAATCTTTTCATTTGTTGTCATTTTTCGTTAAACTTAACCGCAGGTGATAAATATTGATGATAAAATTTTAGTGTTACCCCGCGGACCGGTTTTTTAAAAAGTCTTCCTCAATATTTCACATTTCCAAATTATTTAATTGAACTCTTTTTTGATGAACTCAATGACTAATAAGATGAATAAACTTTTAAAAATGTATTTAAGTTAAAATTTATTACACAATTTTTTAAAATTGCAGATTGATTTAAAATTAACTCCTGTTTTCTTAAGAAAAGTTTATATCAAAGTTTTATTGAACTTTCAAATATTTTTCGGCGAAATTGTTTCAAACTCGGTTTAAACAATAAATTTACTTTAAACTGTATTTTAGCTTGCAAAATAAACAACAAACATATTATTTCTGAACTCACCAAACAAGTTTCATTATTATTAGCAAGACAACGAAAGTATCAACAAAAAGCAAAAAACTTGTACTTACTTACAGAGGTCGTCCGGTGATAGTAAAATAAAAATTAACCGCGGTCATCTGTCTGCAGCTTTTATATTTTTCCACTTTCCAGTTTCTGTTTCGTTTCGCTGTTACGTCATTTTATGAAACTAGTTAAGTATTTTTTTTTTTTTTGGAAATATTTGGAACGAATTTCCGTCATCCCTTGTCGAGTTTGGTTTGGTGACAAACCGGTTTGGACGATGTGCCATCTTCAGTGTTTATTTTCGTTCTTTTTTCCCTATCATCCTCTACAACAATCTTCAACAATTTCAGTTTTCTTCACTCATCAGGGTCAATATTGTACAGTTTTTAGTTATTCCATTTTTGAGTTTTTAAATATTTAATTGATGTCTTTAAATTTTTAAATTTGTGTATTATTTTCCTAAACCGGTTTAAATTATTTCAAAAATGTGTAGTTTACACATACAAATGCAAAGATCTTGAAGCAACTCTGCAAGCATTAAAAACTTGATTTGACATTTGAACTTGGCTGGAAAAAATCATAAAATGTATTTAGTTGCTAACAACATAATTATGACAGCTATGACAATTGTTAGGTTGTTTTTATAAACTAATAATGAACCGTGAATTATAGTTCGGATTTGATCTTAGAGAAAAATTTTGCCTTTTCCAATGAAGTGGGGAAAAATCGTTATAACGGCGTCGCATAAATTTCCATAAAATTGTATTAAATTATCTATTTTAAGTGACTTGTTATTACGCTGCAGAAATCGTGTTGAGTTTTAAAATCTTAATTGAGAGGTAGAAGCAGATAAATCAGAAACACTGCCAATTTTCCAACAGATAATGTTATTCTTATTGCGACTCATTATTTGAGTCGATATGAGGAAAGCGATTTTATGAAATTTAAATTATAGCATGAAAATACTTATATAACCTGTAGTTATCGATAAAGTCGTTGTTAGCTAACTAAATCATTACTTACTCGTTCTAGCCGTACCCATATATTATAAATATCTACAGAAAATAAATAACTGCAGGAAATAACCTAAAGAACAATACAAGTTCTAGAATAAAGAAAATAGTCTTATAATACGAAGCCGATATTATTAAATCTGGCTAGAATTTTTATTAACTACCTTTGTATTTATTGTTCTCTTGTGGCAATAATAAATCAACTTAGCTGTAAGGAATTAAAATTAAAGTTCAATGCTTCCATACAAGTTTCTCCATAAATAAAGATTGAACGACGTTATGAATATAAATTTCAAAACCTGAGATACCCCTGTTTTGAGAAAATATTATAATACATAAAAATTTGTATATTAACTCTGCAGAAATAACGAGTTACTTTTTAAATTCAAAATTAATATAGAAAATTAAGAGATGTTTTAATTTATCTAACGCGAATAGCATCGGGTACAGATTTGGGTTGAAAATAATGTTTTATATTAAAAACCGCGATATACAATTTGATAAATGCGTTGTTTAACGAAAGAAAAGCTTCAAATTGACAGCTGAAATTTTATATTTCACGAACAAGTTCCATTTAATGTGGCGATGAATACTTTCCTAAATTAACGAAACTATTAATTATTTGCACTTTTATACTAAACTTGACTTTTATACTAAGCTAGAATCTCGAAGAACAAAGTTACATTTTTCTAAAATTCTCTAAACATCAGCAATAAAAAAAAGATTCTAGAAATCCTTTCATTATTTATATACCTTTTTGATTTTCATATATCTAACCTCTACAAACATCCAAAGCCAATCAATAACCGCTAAATGCCAACACGATTCAATAGAACTATAAATTATATGTAATTGCAATTGTTAATGATGAAGATGAGAAGACCTTTAAAACTTCCGAAGAGCATGAATTTAAAGTTATTTAATTAACTAATAATTAGCAAACAATAGAATATCAATTCTCTGAGTGTCATCGCAATACTGCGCATATAATTTAATTTTAAACGATATGCAGTAAAAACTACATAATTTGTATACTCGGTGTTGACATGAATTAAGAAAAAATACTAAATATTATTTATCTCGATATTATTTCTTATTTTAATATTATTTATATATTTCTTCTTTTAATTTCTAATTTTAATTTGTAATTAAAAGCGTGTATTTCCTTTTCACGTTTTCAGCATAAATTATCACGGGCGTTAAATCACGTTGAAGTTTAAGCTGGTATTAAAAACACGTAGTTAATTTCAATGTAAACAGTTTTGAAGTAAAAAGTGCTAAAAATGCTCTTCATTTAATCATAGTTTAAAAATTATCGAAGTTACAATAGTTAGCTTGATTCTTGTGGCACAACAATTCGTGGAAATATTTTTAAAGTTCTAATTAGTTTTTGAGATTGAAGAAAAGTTGTGGTTATTAAACTGCAATTATTAAAGATTTTAAAAATTAAAAATTAAAACAAATTAACTAGAAATCAAAAGAGATCTTTGAATTGTAACATAAATGTATATAAATTAAAACTAATAATATGTGTACATAAATCAAAACTTGTATAAAATTACCTCTTTCACTTACATACGAACATACCAATTTGGCTAAATGCTTCAGTATACCCTAAATTGTAAAAATATTTTCATTATAAAGAATTTCCGATCTTAAACTATCAATTTTCCAAAACCTCTACAAAGAATTACCTTTCCAAATCTTTTTAAAACCACCTACTATTTTTGTTTATATACAATATATAAACAGTCATAAATAAAAAATATTGTATATTTTTAACAAGTATTAAAATAAACAGCTAACCTTAGCTTTTCTGATAATTGCATTAAAACTGACACAAAATCCTCTCTAACACTTTTTCAAATGCTATTGAAAACATAATTGTAAGCATCTTTTGCTTGGTTTCGTTGTTAACACAAAACAGGCATTAAAGTTAAAAATAAATAATTTTACACGACCTTCTGACTAACACCACACACTGACTCACTTGACCCCACGCGATATCAACACAATTTTGTCAACTGTCAATGCTGTCACTTCTTGTATCTGTCAAAAACGATTAATTTTCCCATTATTTTCGCTTTTGCATGCTGCATTTGTACATATAACACCAAAAACACACTCACTCGTATTTTATTTTTTTAACATTATATTTGTATAAACACGAATAAAGTAGAAAATCACCATCAACAACCGTAAGAGAACTGTAAGCCATCAAGCACGAAACTACTTCAAAAGCAACCACTTCATTTTCAGATTCTAATGACACAACATACCCATTAGAATTACAACCGCCATTAATCGATGACGATGCAGATTTCAATGGCGACAAAAAAGCTACCGACAGCTATGGCAACCCTATTGGTGCGCTGAAACCCATTGAAACGCCGGATGGCAGAAAAGTAGTCAGCGCTCAGGGTTTGCAATTCGAAATACCAAATTATGCCTCGGGCATTACTGAGATCAAGAAGCCAGACGGTGATTTACTGCCACCATTTATTGGTGAGTTGATTGAAGACGAGTCAACCAAACGTAACGGTACCGATAAAGTATTGAGTAGTGACCGAATTGTTGAGGTGGTAAAGGATGAAAATAACAAGACTGATATTAAAAATGACAGCTACAGAAATAATGATGACACTAACGATAAAAGTGTTGTAAATGAAACTGATGAACTCATTTCTAATGGCCAATATGAAAATAATTATAGTGAATTCATAAAAAAAACACACAATAGAAATAAGGGCTATAACATCAACAGACACCAAGAACACAGAATCACCGACTGTTACAACACTAACACTGATTGCAATACTAACAATGGCACAAACATCAACACAAATATCAGCACAAATACCAACACTAATACCAATTCCAGCAATTACACCGAAATCGGAAAAAATACCAATAGCAACACACTTCCCAACCTCACAATCAATACCAAGACCCACAACGCTAACATCAATTCCAACGTCAAATCCGGCACTGAAACCGATGAACCTTTAATGAACCATTTCAAATTAGCACTAACCGCACAAAATAATGATCTTAAACGATTACAAAAACATCAACGAGCACCACTTGTCAACTCCAACCTTACTACCCCAGCACTCTCTGAATTATCTTCTTCACCCTGTATATCGGGTACCCCCTCCAAATGTCATACTACTTCTTCACCTGCACACTCTGCATCCAGCAGTAATAAGAACTTCAATTCTTCAGAAAAGACTACAAATTTGCTCACAAGCAATCATATCGCATCTAAATTCCAAAATCCCCTTCCAACTGTAGATCCTATAGCTGTTGCGGATTCATCGACTACTGGTACCACTGATCCCACCACAACGGTAGAAGTTGAGAGCGCTCAATTGGTGGAATTAACTACAACTTCGAATTCCGTCATCCCCGAATACTTACTCGAATTAAATGACCCTGATATTGGTGGACCAATGGCTTATATCCCCAATCACGATAATCGGTCGGTTTTGAATGTTATAGCATGGGATCTTTTACCACCGGAAAATAGGGAATCTGAGCTCATCACGAAAGAAAATAGTTTACCCGGTACAGTTGATCCAAAAACAAATAACATCAAATTGACTGTCTCGGCACAAAATACGAAACATCCTACAACCACTAAAGATCATTCCCCAATCGCTACAACTCATTACACTTCGACGTCCGCAACCAAAAGTAGTCGTCCCTCAACTAAATGGCGTAGAGTCGGAACAATAAGTCGTAAATCGAGTACCACCACAGAACCACCAACCATTACTACCAAACCAGCAAGTACCACCAGAGCGTCAGCAAGTACCGCCATAGCAGCAGCGAGTACCACCACCTCATCAGCAAGTACTACCGCACCACTAACTACCACCAGCGCAACACCCACCACCACCACCACCACTACTGCCAGTTCTTTGGATCCCAATACTTTCTACAAGCTGGAGGCAGGAGATTCGTATACGTTGCCCCCCTGGTTGGTCGATTTTGATGACCCAGATCTGGATGCTGCTGTTTTATATGTTGTACCAGAAGATATCAATGAATATAATCACACAGTCGAACGCGATATACTGCCTCCGCTGGAACCTTTTACTGATCTCAGTAATATTCTGCCTGCACCACAACATGATACAAGGAAATCACAGATTCTAAACAGCAGCACCACAGAGAAATCATTGACAACTACCACGCCTCGTACTACAACTACTCGCCATAAATCCACAACGCATGATCGGCCCAGTTCTACCATCACCACTCAACAGCCTATTTTTAGTCGCTCATTCAATCCAAGCACTAGTAATCCTACTGCACCCAAGCACCACCATATCACATCCACTGCAATTCCAACAACAAGTTTCACTAGCTCCAGCATAAGAACGTTCACACAACAACAACAACACCAACAATATTCCATTCAGACATCAAGTCCGACACTGAAATCAAATACTTTTAAGCCTCTTAGTAAAAATCTTCCTGCTACGCCCACAGATCATTCAGCGTCAGAAGATGATGGAGAAGAGATCGCATCCTCATTTGGTGCAAAAACTTACGGACCAAGAAACCCGTTCTTGCCTTCACTCCATGATGGGTCCTTATCCCACGAGCAGCCCAAACCTTTTCAAGTCGCCACTACAAGCAAATACGCTACAACAACAAGAGCTATCATAACACCACCTACCACACCATCGACAGCGTCTACAACAACAACGCCAGTAACAAAGACGACGACAACAATAGCAACAGATATCCCATTCGAGGAGAATCCTTTCGATTCGTCTACAATCCCGGCATGGTTGAGCGACTTTGATTATGAGGATCTTGGTCCCGGTGTACCCTACAATTATGATCCCCAAGACGTCAAAAATACGATCTTCAATAACATCATGCCACCGTCCCAAAATTTAGAGCCTCAAGGAAACGAAAACGCGAATACAGTATTTGCAACCAGCTCTTCTACATCCTACCAACAATCCTTTGGTTCTTCCTTACAAACGACCGTTCATCCATCAAAAGTCATGTTAACACATTCATTCAGTAACAACAACAACAACAACAACAATGATGACCATGACGATCTCAACAATTCGAATTATGATACCCCTACTCAACAGCCGTCAATTCTCTTTGTACCACCCTCAATTGATGAGGATCCTGACAGTAATCAAAATGATGCTAATCCAGCTAAGAAAACTCCAATCAGTTTTAAACAAAATATTCCAGCACCTTTTGACCAGGACTCTGGTAACGCGGAGAATACTAAAACAAATCCTTCGGAAAGAAATCAGGAGGAACCATTTCCACCTCTACACAGTGGTAACAGTCAAGACGGTAGCAGTATTCCTGTCAAAACTACCTTCACCAAAAGTGATGAGGGAAAAGTGATTACAAACAATATATTTTTGAACTCAGCCGCAGGACTTAGTGGTTCTGTTTCACACCCAACCAAAACTTTTGGGCCTAATTATGCTATACCGAGCTCTTCACAAAAGGGTGAGATTGAAATTTTTTATAGAAAATATTTTAACAATTTCTTTATAACTTTCACAGACCTCCAGGCCAGTTTACCGCCCACCTCCACGAGTGGTCACTTAGGTAGCGCTGGTTCCCCTACACCAGCCAGTAGCGGTTTGACTAAAGTACCCACAACAATTTCCAATAACAACTCCGGACACTCGACGAACCCTTCGGGTGCTAACCGATATACTGGTGGTTTCGGTGGCGCTCCTGGTATACTGGGCCAAGGTAAGATCGGTTACGCCATACAACCCGATGGTTCAATACGAGATCCGGACCACACCTATCGTCCACCTACTGGTACAAGGCCACCAAACACCGAACATGCGGCGACTCAACATGCTCTTGAAAAGAAAAATCATGGTACCTTCGGTGGGCCACCAGGAATTCTAAGACCCTACGATAATAGTAAGGCAGGCAACCCTTAAAGGTTGAAGAAAGGATGTTCATATTAATTTATTTATTTATAAAATACTTTTTTAAATATTAAAGATACATATCGATACTTAATGGTAAATTATTATCCCCAAAAATTATATATAAATTCTTTATATCTGTTTTAGAGCTTTTAAAATCTGTTTAAATTCAATTTTTTAACAAAATAATTTCGTAAGATTTAGTATTAATATTGACAGATGAAATTAAAAACAATTTCTTAGTTTCGGCTTTTTTCGGTGAGGGCTTTTTGGGAAACGAACTGAAAAAACGGCTCATATATTGCATTTTTAGCCTTCCGTCTTAAATTATGAACAAAATTCGTTTTGTTTGTAAAACTGAAACTGTAGACATTTTTGCAATGTTTGAACTTTTTTGATATCAAGCTGCGATGTCGCTTTATTTAGCATGTTTACCACAAACTTTGCACAATAATCACATTATCTGTCAAGAAAAAGAAAGAATTCCAAACATACAGAAAATAAATAAGAAACGAAGAATTTGTAATGTTCCTTCGTAACAAGTTAAATTAAACAAAATAAAGTTACATTTGCGTATATTTATTGGTGGGCTGTGGGTTTTCGGAGGACGAAACACACGCAAAGGTCGCCCACAAGGCAACCTGTTGAACCCAGCGGTTGGTTAGCGGAACAGCAAATAAAGTTAGCCAACAAAATTGATAAAGTGATGTCGATAACTTAACATGAAATTCTGGGAATGAATTTTCATCATAAAAGAGAGAGAAAAACGGATAGCACGATAAGACAAAGCAAAAGGAAGAGTTTTAAGTAATAAGACGAGCATTTCAATTAATGAGTCCTTGACACGCAACTTCCAAATTTCAAAACCTACTTATATATCTTCCGATAACTTTACTGGTAAAACATGTTATAAACTTAATTTAATAACCTTTATATCTCAAGAAAAATTCACGGTAACCGTTAAGAATAGATATACTTAATAGAAATAAAAAGAAAAAATATACTATATTTTCAAAAATGAAAAAGAAAAATTAATATACAATACAAACAAACAATTACAAAAGAAAAATTAATAATACATATAATAAAACCAAATGAAAATGATTTTATTATATGTATTATATATAACAACTGAAATCGAAAATATTGTTCTACGAGAGAATTTTATACTCATTATTAAGTTTTCCTCATTAGATTTCCATTCAAATCCAACGCTTTAATAGAGTAACTCTTCTTTATTAGCTTCACAAATTCCGCCGTAATAAGAAATCGATTTTTGGCCTATCACACAATTATCAGTGATATTTAACTTTGTAGCCAACTGAATTTCTTTCTAACTTTCCTGTATGTTTGGCAATTAAAATGCGCCACTTCCTTTTTTTGTGTAAAAATATTACGTTGCGTTTTTTTGTGTAAAAACCAATTAAAAATTGTACTGAATTAATTTCCTATATACTAATGTTATTCAACAATTAAACAATAATGAAGAAATTCAAGGAAGTCAAAGAATAAATTAAACAATTTTGAGTCTTCAAAACATCCTTCTCTTCCCCAAATGGGGGGCCAACAGTCTCAGAAGGCATGAGTAGTCATACACTCAACTTTGTGTTGGCTTTCTCGCTCATATACTTCCATGAAATCCAAGTTCTGGATGAAAATGATAAAAGTTTAATAAAAGACCAAGAGATGCTCGATCTTTTAAAACAAAAATTAGAAACGAGAAGGCAATTCTTTACATTTGACCAAAAGGGGTGGCCAACAGTCTCAGAAGGCATGAGTACTCATACACTCAACTTTGTGTTGGCTTTCTCGCTCATATACTTCGATGAAATCCATGTTCTGGATGAAAATGATAAAAGTTTAATAAAAGACAAAGAGATGCTCGATCTTTTAAAACAAAAATTAGAATCGAGAAGGCAATTCTTTACATTTGACCCAGAGGGGGGCCAACAGTCTCAGAAGGCATGAGTACTCATACACTCAACTTTGTGTTGGCTTTCTCGCTCATATACTTCCATGAAATCCAAGTTCTGGATGAAAATGATAAAAGTTTAATAAAAGACAAAGAGATGCTCGATCTTTTAAAACAAAAATTAGAATCGAGAAGGCAATTCTTTACATTTGACCCAGAGGGGGGCCAACAGTCTCAGAAGGCATGAGTACTCATACACTCAACTTTGTGTTGGCTTTCTCGCTCATATACTTCCATGAAATCCAAGTTCTGGATGAAAATGATAAAAGTTTAATAAAAGACCAAGAGATGCTCGATCTTTTAAAACAAAAATTAGAAACGAGAAGGCAATTCTTTACATTTGACCAAAAGGGGTGGCCAACAGTCTCAGAAGGCATGAGTACTCATACACTCAACTTTGTGTTGGCTTTCTCGCTCATATACTTCGATGAAATCCAAGTTCTGGATGAAAATGATAAAAGTTTAATAAAAGACCAAGAGATGCTCGATCTTTTAAAACAAAAATTAGAAACGAGAAGGCAATTCTTTACATTTGACCAAAAGGGGTGGCCAACAGTCTCAGAAGGCATGAGTACTCATACACTCAACTTTGTGTTGGCTTTCTCGCTCATATACTTCCATGAAATCCAAGTTCTGGATGAAAATGATAAAAGTTTAATAAAAGACCAAGAGATGCTCGATCTTTTAAAACAAAAATTAGAAACGAGAAGGCAATTCTTTACATTTGACCAAAAGGGGTGGCCAACAGTCTCAGAAGGCATGAGTACTCATACACTCAACTTTGTGTTGGCTTTCTCGCTCATATACTTCCATGAAATCCAAGTTCTGGATGAAAATGATAAAAGTTTAATAAAAGACAAAGAGATGCTCGATCTTTTAAAACAAAAATTAGAATCGAGAAGGTAATTCTTTACATTTGACCCAGAGGGGGGCCAACAGTCTCAGAAGGCATGAGTACTCATACACTCAACTTTGTGTTGGCTTTCTCGCTCATATACTTCCATGAAATCCAAGTTCTGGATGAAAATGATAAAAGTTTAATAAAAGACCAAGAGATGCTCGATCTTTTAAAACAAAAATTAGAAACGAGAAGGCAATTCTTTACATTTGACCAAAAGGGGTGGCCAACAGTCTCAGAAGGCATGAGTACTCATACACTCAACTTTGTGTTGGCTTTCTCGCTCATATACTTCCATGAAATCCAAGTTCTGGATGAAAATGATAAAAGTTTAATAAAAGACAAAGAGATGCTCGATCTTTTAAAACAAAAATTAGAATCGAGAAGGCAATTCTTTACATTTGACCCAGAGGGGGCCCAACAGTCTCAGAAGGCATGAGTACTCATACACTCAACTTTGTGTTGGCTTTCTCGCTCATATACTTCGATGAAATCCAAGTTCTGGATGAAAATGATAAAAGTTTAATAAAAGACCAAGAGATGCTCGATCTTTCAAAACAAAAATTAGAAACGAGAAGGCAATTCTTTACATTTGACCCAGAGGAGGGCCAACAGTCTCAGAAGGCATGAGTAGTCATACACTCAACTTTGTGTTGGCTTTCTCGCTCATATACTTCGATGAAATCCAAGTTCTGGATGAAAATGATAAAAGTTTAATAAAAGACAAAGAGATGCTCGATCTTTTAAAACAAAAATTAGAACCGAGAAGGCAATTCTTTACATTTGACCCAGAGGAGGGCCAACAGTCTCAGAAGGCATGAGTAGTCATACACTCAACTTTGTGTTGGCTTTCTCGCTCATATACTTCGATGAAATCCAAGTTCTGGATGAAAAAGATAAAAGTTTAATGAAAGACCAAGAGATGCTCGATCTTTTAAAACAAAAATTAGAACCGAGAAGGCAATTCTTTACATTTGACCCAAATGGGGGGCCAACAGTCTCAGAAGGCATGAGTACTCATACACTCAACTTTGTGTTGGCTTTCTCGCTCATATACTTCCATGAAATCCAAGTTCTGGATGAAAATGATAAAAGTTTAATAAAAGACCAAGAGATGCTCGATCTTTTAAAACAAAAATTAGAACCGAGAAGGCAATTCTTTACATTTGACCCAAATGGGGGGCCAACAGTCTCAGAAGGCATGAGTACTCATACACTCAACTTTGTGTTGGCTTTCTCGCTCATATACTTCGGTGAAATCCAAGTTCTGGATGAAAATGATAAAAGTTTAATAAAAGACCAAGAGATGCTCGATCTTTTAAAACAAAAATTAGAATCGAGAAGGCAATTCTTTACATTTGACCCAAATGGGGGGCCAACAGTCTCAGAAGGCATGAGTACTCATACACTCAACTTTGTGTGTTGGCTTTCTCGCTCATATACTTCGATGAAATCCAAGTTCTGGATGAAAATGATAAAAGTTTAATAAAAGACCAAGAGATGCTCGATCTTTCAAAACAAAAATTAGAAACGAGAAGGCAATTCTTTACATTTGACCCAGAGGAGGGCCAACAGTCTCAGAAGGCATGAGTAGTCATACACTCAACTTTGTGTTGGCTTTCTCGCTCATATACTTCCATGAAATCCAAGTTCTGGATGAAAATGATAAAAGTTTAATAAAAGACCAAGAGATGCTCGATCTTTCAAAACAAAAATTAGAAACGAGAAGGCAATTCTTTACATTTGACCCAGAGGAGGGCCAACAGTCTCAGAAGGCATGAGTAGTCATACACTCAACTTTGTGTTGGCTTTCTCGCTCATATACTTCGATGAAATCCAAGTTCTGGATGAAAATGATAAAAGTTTAATAAAAGACCAAGAGATGCTCGATCTTTCAAAACAAAAATTAGAAACGAGAAGGCAATTCTTTACATTTGACCCAGAGGAGGGCCAACAGTCTCAGAAGGCATGAGTAGTCATACACTCAACTTTGTGTTGGCTTTCTCGCTCATATACTTCGATGAAATCCAAGTTCTGGATGAAAATGATAAAAGTTTAATAAAAGACCAAGAGATGCTCGATCTTTTAAAACAAAAATTAGAATCGAGAAGGCAATTCTTTACATTTGACCCAGAGGGGGCCAACAGTCTCAGAAGGCATGAGTACTCATACACTCAACTTTGTGTTGGCTTTCTCGCTCATATACTTCCATGAAATCCAAGTTCTGGATGAAAATGATAAAAGTTTAATAAAAATCTTTACAAAATTATGATTTGACAAAAATAAAGTAATTTATTGCTTTCTATTATTTGTCCGCGAATTAACCAAACCTGCATTTGTGCCGGAAAAATAATCAACCATAACTACTGACTCCAACCTATTATTTTTTTTTAAACAACCTTTCGCGTTGCAAAGCTATGAAGCGAAATTAGCTCTCTTTACTACAAATACTTCAGTTTAATTTGACTTCTCATTGAAATCGGTTCTCCTGCAGATAGTGTAAACAATTTAATGAGACGAATATACGGAAAATTTGCGGAAATTTGATTAAAACAAATATAAGGAAGCGGTAACATGAGTGATATAAAAACATGTACTTTAGCAATCATACAGCAAAAAATTATTTTAAAAAATATAATACACAACTAACTATAATGAAATATGAACTTAACATGAAACAAAATCAGATGTAAACACGAAATAAATAACAAAATAATAAACAATATTCACAAAAATAAGCAATAAAGTACATAAAAAAACAATAAATAAAAAGTAATTAACAAAAATACATAAGATAAAAAATTGTTAAGTTTCAAAAGCGGCAAATTTGTAAAATATTTTCGAATTAAATACAATAAAATAAACACAAAAAATAACAAAAGCAAAAAATGCCTCGCAAGAGACCGAAGATTAACACCACAGAACAAATGTCGAATATAAAGCTTCTCTGTGACCAATCCAAAAACCACATGAAGGTTCGTGAATACGAAAGAGCTTTGGTTGGCTATAATCAGGTAAGCTTTTATCACAGGCAAATAATAGAAATTACCTACATATATATAAATGAATGTTTGTTTCTTTCTTTATTTGTATTACTATTTATAATACTGAAATCAATCAGAAAGAAATCTAACTTTCGCTTTTTTGATTATGTTTAGATTATTTGAAATGTAAATGACAGAATTTAGATATCTTTTTGATTAATTCGACTATTTTAATTTCTGCATTAGATTAATGGAGAGCTAATGAAAAATTCATAGTACGTTAAAAGCATTTTAGATTATTTGTAATCGTAATTTTAAGACATTGACTGCATTGTTAAATATGTGGGCTCTGAAAAATTTTTTACAATATTTAAAATTGAAATCATACTTTAAAAATTAAAGAAAATTTTATTCAAGCTTAAAATCTCGAAATTAAGGTAGCTAAATTATTGATTAGCCGTATCTCGTAGCAACATCATTACGAAAACTTCTTTCAAGAAGTGTGAAATGTTCACACTTAGAAGTGACAAGGATCTTAATTAAGTGTTAAAGAACAAATTTAAATGAATTTTGATTAAAATTATATCAAAAATAGATTTCGGCTAAAATGTCGAACGTCCTTCAGGCTTTTCTTAACATGGACAAGGAGCAACAGCTTCTGCAAAGTTTCCTTCGAGTTGGTTTGAATAGCGATGAGGAGAGCAGTGAAGAGCCTCTTAGAAATGAGACCAAAAGAAGACATTCTAAAAAACTGTGACAGTCAATTTCGTCAAAAAGCAAATCAGTTAAATTTGCTGAAGAAAACGCTGAAAAAGCAACAGTGAAAGTAAATCGCATAGAATCGGAATTAAAAGCGGCACGCAAAAAATCTGAAGATCAGCAGTCTCTGAATAAAAAGAAACCAAAAGAAAATTTTATCGATTTTTATACTGATAAAGATCGTGCTGCGTCTGTAAGTGCCGGATGCTTCGATATCAAGCAAAGTCTGCAAATAAAGCAAAAGCAGGACCGCAACGAAGCTCTCTCGATACCTGAAGAATCTGATATCAATTCCATAATTGCACTCGGTCTGAAAGAAATTAAAAATGCTAATCCGGAAAACGCTTTGCAGTTTTTTTCTAAGGTTATCCTATTTTTTAAGAATAATCCCAAAGCTTAAATAACTTTTGCTAAAATAAACTTTACTGATGCTTTTACATCCTTAAAGCCGGAAAAAGTATCAAAAAAGTCCATCAAAACTTTTTGAAAATATTGTAAGATTTTTAAAATCTTAATTATTTTTCCTCTTTTCTCTCTCTCTCTCTCTCTCTCTTCTCTCACTTTCCTTTTATAGGCTCTCGAACTCAACAACACAGATATCAACGCTTTAGTGTCGCGCAGCAAATGCTATCTTCTTCTCGGTGAAGCTCCAAAAGCACTGCAAGATGCCGAAACCGCTTTGGCGAAGGATAAAAGCAACATACGCGCCATCTATCAGAAGGCCGAGTCCCTCTACTACTTGGGTCAGTTTGAGCAGAGTTTGATATTCTTCCATCGTGGTTTACGTGCTCGTCCTGAATTAGCATCTTTCCGCTTGGGTGTGCAAAAGACCCAAGAAGCCATCGAAAATACAATTGGGGACTCGCATCGCAGATCATCATCACTTTCGCTGTTGAAAGTGAAATCAAGGAAGTCCAGCGAGGCCACAACACCAAAATCCCAACCAAATAGTACTCGACTTTCGCGCCCCAAACCAACGAAAGCTGAATTGGAACGACGCAATGTGCGCAAATTATTGGGCGAACTGTGTGTGGACAAAGAATACCTGGAGAAGCTTTTAAAACACCCTGACTTGGTACGAGCTGATACGAAAACGGAAAATATCTCCATATACGCTAAGCAAGCTGTAGAATTTTTAAATAAACGCCAAGAATTCTGGCGGCAACAACGTACTTGTACAGCTTTAGCAAATCATAGAAAATTACCACATGATGGATTACCATGTTGGTTTTGAAAGGATACGGGAAAGGATCATCGCACTGGGTGGGTCGACATCGTGCAAGCATTTCACAAACAATTAATTTATTTGAATTTATTTATTTCTTTCGTTCAACAACAATTTATACTTTTCGCATATGCTAGTTAATTAAACAAGTATTCGAAAACATACCAGTTTTTCATATAGATATAAATATGGTTATTTAAATATACTTATTTTTAGGAGTATATTGACTAGTAAATACTTTTATAAAAGGAAATTTTGTTCATTAAACAATAACACACTGTGAAACAATTGCAGACTTATATTGGTCATTAGAAACTTTATAATAACTTAACCTTAATGTACGAGTATGTAATATTTATTAAATGAAAATTTACAATACTTGAGGATTATCATATATATCATATTATATGTGTATAACGTACCAAACGTTTATTGCGTAAATAAAGATTCATAATACACAATAATTCTGAGGAATTTAAAGGTGTCAGTTAAGAGTTCAAATTAAAAATATAACATACGTATAGTTACGGGGAGTAAACCCTTGAAGAAATACTGTCGTAAGCGTAATGCATATTAAATATATTAAGTAGGCCTTTAAATAATATTAATAATTCGTACGAACATTGCAGACCGAAACATTATGTTTAAGGAAGCTCAAATATTTTAACGTAAGTAATTAATAATAACTGGACCGGACGATTAACAAATGCATAAATTTGTTCGGCAGGTTGTCTTCGAATATTTTTTATTATTGGAGCTATAAAAGTTGCAACAATTACCACTTGGGCAAAAATTTACCATAATTAGGTATTTTCAAGTATTTGCCTAAAAAACTCATCGCTTTGTTGAACAGAGTAAACGAATTGGATGTTACGGTGAAGTAACTTCAGCGAATCCTTAATAAATTAAAAATAAACTGGGACAACAAGATGTAAAAGGTAACCTGCATTACATTTCGTAAACATGTCATACATAACCACGAAATTTTCTAAAAAAAGCCTCAATTGTTGTTTGCATTGGTTTATAATTCTACTTATTCAAATTTAACTAAAACCACAATTAGTTGCTACGCAATTGACTACTAAGATAGGTTTTCTTAACGATATTTTAAAGTATTGTAATTTTACAATACAATTATTTTACTACAGTAACATGAAGTATATCAATTTTCACATGTTCTCATTTTTTAATTTCATTTTACCATCATAAATTGCACTGTCAGCTGTTCACAGTCGAAAGCTCAATGGATTAATCAGCTTATATTAATTCTTTACAAATTTAATATTCATTAATCAATTAAAAGTCTAATAACTATTAATCGATTAATTTAGTAACTATTAATCTATAACTACAGCTTAACCAAAAAATCAATCGTTTAAACGATCGTATGCATGAATAATTAAAGACGTTAGACCAGTTTCAATAGATCGGTTTGTTTGTTTTTTTTCCAATTTACCAACTTTGATTAATTAATATTTTCGATTAATTTATCACTTTATATTGCAATTACTATTATATACATAGATATATTTCTTATAAGCAAAAATTATACGAAAACCTAACCCAAGACTTATGATAGTCGATTAATCACATGTTATCGATTAATCACAAATTATCAATTAACCAAAAGATATCCATTAAAATATAAACAGAAAATTATCGACATTATAGTTTTATAATCTGAACCGATAAATCAGATATGGTAATTAATTGAAATTGTTCGATAAACTCAGTCATAAATCGATTGATCGAAAGTGGTCTCTTAAGCGATTAATCGATCTATTGTTATTCGACTGTTAATGCAGAACTACTTCTTCAATAGATTAATCGATTTATCAAATGGAATCCAGAGTCTTACCTTCTATGCACTGCATATTTTCTAAGCTCTCGGAATTACTTCTATAAGCTGTTTGAAGCGTTTCCCGTGCATGATTTTTGTGTTCGAGCGCATAAATATCGGGTGCATTCGTAACTAGCGAGGTTTCAAAGCACAAACTTGAATTTTGCCTAAACGCTTTTTAAATACCTAAAATTAAACAACAACAAAATACACTCATTGTTTGAGAATATGATATTGCAAACTCCTTGAATTACCTCTTTCTCTGCCACATGAGCCGTTTAATTATTGTTAGTTAGGCGGTTTGGTAGTGGCGGCACATTACCGCTACGATTGGGTATTGGTGGTGGAGCTCGCCTCGCCGGTAGCGGTGGCGGTGGACCCATAGGAGGCGGTAGTACTGCAGCATTCATCGTTGGCACCAAAGGTGGCTGGCGCCTTGCACTGTCCACAGCCGGTGTTACCCCACTTTTCGTTGTTGTTGTCGTCATCTGCTCTTCGCTGCAAACAGCAGGTGGAAAAGGTGGTGGAGGATGTCGCGGAGCTGGCACATCATCTTGTATCTCTTCGTATATATTGCCTGATGGTTCATATTGAGCATCCTCCCGGCTGTCCGGATGTGGAAGCTTCTCATGCATCTCCAACGATGACTGTTTCGAATTACGTGGCGTCGAAACTGGTGTAACATTCTTGCTTTGCATCTGACGCGGCGGTGTAGGTGGCAGCGAGTTGCCCGTTGAGCCGGCAGGTGAACCTTTGCTTGAGGAAGTCGAATGTAATGGCGAAGGCGTCGATTGATCTTCATTCGGTGAAGATTCAGCGTTAGCGCCGCTGAAGCCCCCAATGGCTGCTGGTCTTAAAGGCGGCATGGGATGCGAAGGCATGGGCGGCTTGATTGGCTTCGGCTGTAGCATTTCAGGCACTACGCTGATTACACCAGCGTGCGGAAGATGACGTGGCGAACTTTTTGGTGACATTGGAAGGGGAGGACGCGTTGGACGAGCTGGTGGTTGCTTTGGCCGTTGTGGCAACTCGGGTGTGGTGCTGAACAGCAGTGCTTGTTCTTGCGGATCGGCGCATAGTGACATGGTGTTTGTTGTGCAGAGCGCGATTTCTTTATCGACTAAATGTTGCCAATCCTTGGTTTTTAGTTCAAAATGCAACTCTAGACCGCAGACGTTAGTGCTGCGTTTGGCCACTGCGTTCAATGCCGACTCTCCATTCCGGAATGTAACCCACATAGTATCCTCGACATAACGTACCAGAGTAACTTCACCCATTTTCGAAAGCTCCTGAATTAGGGTGGACATGATGTGCTCATCATAAATAGTGGGACCATTTTCGTCATAAGAATTTGTCTCTTTAACGTGTACAACTATAGTAGAATCGGGTGGGCCCAAATCAGAAATCACTTGCTCGAAAACCTAAAGGACAATAATTTTTTCGAATCTAAGTAACTATATCACCAATAAATGCCAAAAGCAAGCATCTTTAAAATAACCTTTTTTTGCCTTCGCTCTCACCTACCTGTCTACGTTGCTTGACATTGATTTCAACGATTTCCGCATCAACAATTGCTATAACTGGTCGATGATCACTCTGCTTAAGCTCCGAACGTCCATAGTGTATCAATTTTCCGGGATTCCATTCCGGCACAACATAATCAGACTCAGCCAAAGCCTTGCGACGTCGCCACAAAACGCGGTCAGTCCAAGCAGGAGCACGTTGTTTCTCAGACGTATCGTAGTCATCGCTAAACAAATCGTATTTATAAGTAGGTTCAAAAGAGATTTCGCCCTCGAGAAAATCGCCGAAGACGTTGCCGGCTTCCTGCTCCTTGCGCAATTGATCGTTCTCCAAAACTGTAGCAAGATCACCATTACGTAGAGCTTCCTTAAGTTCATCTTTATCCATATCAATGCGATAGTTAAAGTCCCCACACCAAAACACCCAGTCATGTGATTTGAGTGTGCGGCCCATGGGAAACGCTAGCTTACGCGTGATTTCAGAATAATCGGCATTGCGTTCGGCCACCTGAAGTGAAATTGCACGGTAGATTTCAACCCTTACGTAAAATAATAACGATCTACCTGTGACTGTCCGGCAGCAAAGTGCGCACACACAAAACACATAGAGGTGCCATGCAGCACAAACCGTATAGCGCACGCGCCCTTATTACCCGTGGCGCCTCCCAAACCGGTCTTTACGCAATCGACCGCCACATCACGTAAGTGCGGTGCAAAATCGGGTCGTATGTAGATATATAAGCATACTCCCACCAATTGCTGGTAGGTGAGCAAGATGTAATCATTGTCACGAGATATAGTCTTCTGAAGCTCTTCAGCCCATAATTTGGCATTATCTGAGCTAGCAGCCATTATATTCGAAGCATTAAGATCGACGATTTCTTGGAAGCCGATCGCATAGATATCCACTGGATGATTTGCATTTTCGGATGGGTTGTTCACGTCCACCAAAGCCTTGGAACGAGCCAAAGCATGCGAATCCAGAAGCCAGTCGGCAAGGGTGTCCTTAAAAACTACGCTACGAAAATGTTTACCTCCATTGACATTATAAGTGCCAACAGCGACACGTACAGTGCATGGCTGGACGTACTCATTATAACGCTTGCACATCTCACGTAGCACCGTTGTTGGTGCATGCAGCATATTCGAGGGCAGAAGAATACGCGCACGATCCGCTAACTCAGAGCTGAGTGTTGAACCAACTAGGAGGATATCGATGGCTTCCTGTGCGTTCAGGAAAAAAAAGAATTCATATCTTTCATAATCATCACCATTATCATTCTATTCATTATCATCCTCTTTTGATCTCTCTTTCTCTCTTGTCAGCAACCCCTTTTTTACTTTTCTTTTTCTCCCTCTTCTCTCTGTATATCTTTTCGCTCCTAGATCTCCTAGGTTTTTTCTTCCCAAGCTTGCTTAACTTGGTCTCTTTATTTCCCTCTAATTCTTCCGCCCATTCCCCTATTACCGTTCTTATTTCTTTCTTTTATTTTAGCCGTTTTTATTTCATATTTTTATTTTTAGTTCATTTTATTTTACTGTCTTTTTCTTTCGCTTTCTTCCTTTCCGATAACCCCCCGCCATCATTAAACTCACCTGTTTTGAATTATCTAATAAATTATTCTGTATGGTTCTTGCTGCCGAACGCGCCCCATCCATTAGCTTTGATCCTCCTTGTATAGCGCCAGTGCCAGCATAGATCTTGCTAACCTCATTACCGTTGTTGATCCACATCTGCCGAAATATCTCTTCAAAGCGTGAAAAACTCTGCTTCTTTTCACCCAACTTCAAAGCTTCAATTTGTAAGTTTAAAGTATCGAGTCCTAAATAAGTTTGAACGCAGTTTGTACGGTCGAGACAATCAAGACAATTTGTGCGTATGACGCCAAACTGCTCACGCAGCACCTGACCATTAGATGCATGGAAGATACCGTAGTTGACACCACACGCATTAATGCGCTCTTTTAATTTCGACAGCGCTGAAAAGTTGCCACCTCGGCACTCTTGATGATAATCGAAAATTATGTGAGGCACATCTTTGTGCTCCGAGAGGCCATGATGACGCTGGAATTCATTACTTAGCATTGCTTCACCCTCTTTACTACCGATCATACTCGTGCCAAGCAGGTTGATAATCGCATGATAACCGTAACGCTGCTTCATCATCGACACGTGCCGATTAAAAGCGGCAGCAGAAGCTTCAAATCCACGTGACAGCTTTACTTTGTGAGAGCCGACCTGCACACCGGGCTGTTCCCAGAAAAGAGGCACCGAGCCACGTGTTTGTATATAGCTGGTGAGATCATTATCCACGTAGATGACCTGCTCGGTTTCCACAAAATTGGCCACATGACCCTCGTCATTCGTGCCTGAAAGAAGTTGAGGATTTCTATATTATTAAGTGAACGTTGATCCGTGCAAAGATCTTACCTCTCACATTAAAACGAGTACCCGCTCGTTCACAACTCAGACGAGAAATTATTGCGGCTCGCGCTTGTTTGGCACCAATATAAACCGTGCGCACCTCCACAGAGCCGCACATGATTTTCAGCAGCCACGCATTACAATCGACACCGAATCGTAGCATGTGTATATGCATCATACGATTCCAAAAGAAGCGATTATCTGTCTCAGAGGTCTGCTGACGACGTTGAGCACACAATGTTATATCGAACTTGTTGATATTTGTCGATGTAGGGGAGACGTGAGCAAAATAGAAGGTACCCGAATTGAGCAGCTTACGTATTTCAGATATTCGATCCTCATTGGGAGAAGCATTCTGTAGAGAAGCAAACTGCGTTTGTGTTATGCGGAAGATCTCGACATCACCGATTTTGCCCATCGACACGCAGCCGGTAACCAGTACTAGGAAGAGCACTGTACTTTCGCCAGCATTCAACTGCAGGACACCGAGACATCCGTAAGCATCGCAAACTTTAGTGTACTGTTTGCGAATGATTTCAGCTTCTTGTGACGACAGCAAGGCGACAGCATGTGATTCCAACAAAATGCTGTTACTTTTGTTGCGGTGTTCCATTAAAACGCTATGTGGTGAAGGAGCGATGGATTTTTCCAGGACTCGTATTACTTTAGACATTGCCATTATGATAGTGGCGACGTGTAGAAGTCCTCATAAATTTATATCCGAAAATTAGCGATTATTGCGAGTTGTATCGCAACTCGATCAGTTATAGATCTCACTTGATCAGTTATAGATTAAGTTTAATTTTGTATACCTTTTGCTATTTAAGGGAGAACGCACTTTTAGTTTAATTTTGTATAGCTTTTGCTATTCCAGAGAGAACGCAGTTTTACACATCTGACCAAATATATACACGATAAGATTTCAAAGATTTTCTCAGATTTTGATTTTTGATACAATTTTTTACAAATAAATAATAATAAATATAAATTCCGATATGTAAAATAAACATAAATTAAATTTAAAAAAAAAATAAATATAAATTCATAAATAAATAAAAAAATAAATAAATATAAAGCAAAGCATTTCTTATTTATTTACACAGCCAATAAAATTTCCTCCCATGTAGGAAGTTCTTTAAAAATCGCACAAATTAAGAATAATTTTCAAAGTTCGTAGATTTTCTGTGGAAATCTAAACGATTTGCTTCCTTTGAGGTGTTAAATAAGTAAATATTTACATAAATGTATATTCCGATATATGTCTAATGTATCACAGTATCATAAAACCTAAACAATACCAAATATAATGCAGCCTCCTCTAGATTACTGACCAACTTTTCGCTAAAAAGAAAATCAATAGTAACGCTAATAACAACGCATTCTTAACTAAATACTTGCGTTAAATATTAGATAACCTTTGCTATACTAAGCATTAAAAGCCAGTAACCACCGTGTCACTGGACAAAATGCATCCCTTTTATGCTTTATAGAAATTAGTATATATCATTTTTATACGCTAGAGTTCTTATTATATATTACTTGGCTTCCTTGGATTCAAATTCACATATTTCTATCTACTTTGCTGGAATCCATGATCTTCAAAGGAAGCAAACTAATCCGTAATCCGCCCCTTTCAACAACGACCAACGTATGGATTTTTCACCGAAAAATCTGCCAGAGTTGGGCTGCTGGAGCCACTGCAAAAATTTCACTATCTCAATCCTTTCCGCACTTTAAGAAATTTATTTGAAACTCGATTAGATGGTTTATCAAGATATAGGAATTTAGAATGTTTTCTATTTTATGATTAAATTTTCCAATTAACTTTAAAAAAAGCCGAAGGAGAAATTCTGAGCAAAACTTCCCCTGCTGCGGAATGTGGAATACAAAGGTATGAGAAAATCAGCTGCGAACAACGAAACAGTGTCAACAAACTCTGAAAATGTTGCTATATGGGGAAAAACGAATCCGCAATACCCATAATATTTTTTTGGAGAAAGATTACAAAGAAATTAAAAATCTTAAAAAATCTCTGAAAGATTTGTCTAAACTCATGATTCTTACTCTTAAAAAATGAAATAAAGTCTTTGTGAAGGATTCACAATGAAAAAGGATCTAAAGCTAATTTGTAAATTCAATGCGGATTTTCCACGACATAAATTCTCACAAGAGATCTTAAAATGTATCGTATGATATAGTTTTATTTACTTAATTAACATATACATAACAGAATAAGAAAAAATATGTACCACATGAAAATAAAAACATGAGAAACTAAGAGTAAATATAAGAAATCAACAACCAGTGAACTGATTTCTGTAAATTTTTAATATATAATACTCGTATATATTATATTAATAAAATTAAAGGAACTGCATATAACCACTAAACTAATATTCATAATATTTAATTTTTTTAGAACTTCTAAAAACAAAATTTTTCTTACATCAAATATCGAAATTAACAGAACTTGAATATTTTCTTAATAATATATCCTGTATATTTTGGTCAACTTAAAAAAGTCATAGACTAACAATAACCTTTTAAAAGCAACAGTATCTGTGTCTCACATTCACAATTACTGCTCTCTTATTATGACTCATTCCTTAATTAAAAAGATTCTAATATATGAATTCATAACCTGGAAAAACCGATTTAACCATTTACTCATAGGGTTAGAAAAAATCCAACTGAAAACGTCAAAATCAATTGAATATTGAAAGAAACTGACATTCTTTTAAGCAAACTTTATTAACTGCAAACTTTTACGCTTCTATACTTGTTTCAAGAAAAGAATCATATACAGTTTATGCTAGAATTTTGTCCGTGTGACTTGGTTTTGGAATAAGTTAAATCATATGAATACAAAATTACCTTCAATCTTAAATATATTATTAAAAAATAGCAAAGAAATAGTGAGCTTATAACATGCAAAATAATTTAGGTCGTTTTAACACTAGTCGGCACTTTAGGCAAACCGAACTCATCCGTCTCAATGTTTCCAATCTTTCCAGGCACAAAACTATCAGCTCCAGGCTCTTTGTCAGGTGCGGAGGGTGCCTTTACGACATCGTCCAAGTAGCTACTGTCATCATCCAGTGCTATCTCCTCACCTAGGGCATCCAACTCAGCTTCTAGCTCATCGTCATCGACATCTGGCATGCCATACGTACGTCCCAGAGCTTCTTGCACGTCATCAGCCTGCTCGAGCATATCAGCTATGTCGTCTTGTATATCCTCAATCTTATCGATATCGATTTTTTTGAATTCCTTTTGCATCTGCTTGACGCCATCCTTCATCGCTGCCACTGTGCTTTGCGTGTCCTTCAATGTTTGAGCTGCATAGTTGGCCTGCTCCATGTTGAAGGACTGATTGCGCAAACTTTCTGCTTGCTGTTCGTATGCTTTCTTCTGTTTGAGCACCCGCATAGCTTTTTGTTTTACTGAATTCTTAGCAGGACCTTCACGCATCTTCGACATTTGCTCCCGATACTTTCGTAGCTCATTCTCCAGTTTGGTTACCTTTTCCTCTATAGTGGCTGCTCTTGTGTCCACCCCTTTAATGCAGTCATTAAGGTTTGGTGGAGGTTCTTTAGGTTTTCCTTTTCCGAATAGTCTATTCATAGCTCTCCAAGTATTTTAGAGTAATTTCTAGTAATTCTAAAAGCAAAAATACCAATCAGACTTCACCTGAAAATTTCACGCAGCAAAAAGCAAGATTGTCAAAACAAATCGTATAATGGATAACACCAAGCTGTCATTTAGTCTCTGACGTCATATTGCCAATGATCGCGGACTGTCCGAGATAAAATATTTGAAATTTGTGACTTTTATACGAAAACTTAAAAAGGAAATTACATTATTTTTATTATTAACAAGACAAACAATTTTTAATATTTTTAGTTAATTAATTAACAATACAAACAGAAATAAAAAGCGAAATTTTTTTGGAATTAGTAAATAACGTAATACTTTTGATTTGAAATTGAAGAATTTCCATAATATTTTTGCAAATTTTTTTTAGATTTTACGAAAACATTATTTATATGAACTTTTGAGGTTGCAATCAATAAACTATTTCGCTTTGGTATCAAATAGTACGAACTTTGCACCGTGCCTCACTTTTCTATTCATAATCTAAGAATTCCAGTGTAAGAATTGGTATTCGCTTTGAATCAGCTGATTGTCAGGCTTTTTATAGAACAAAGGAGCCGTTCAGATTTTCTTCAACATTTTTAAGAACTTCAATAAATCTTTTAAGAAACACAAAGGAAGGAAATAAATATATTCGAATATTTCTTACCACTGTTTTTCAGAGATTGAGCTGCAAACATACAAGGACTTAGAATGACTGAAACAACCACTGCCACCTCCGACGGAACAGAATTTGATAAAAAGTACGACATCATAGATGAGTTCACTCCATGCCACACTCTCATGACAGGGCGCTATAAAAAGTAAGGCTTGAAGGATTAGATGTTTATGTACGGTCCTAACGAAGGTAGATTATTTTTAGGAGCTTTGCTTATTATACACTGCGAGAACGACTGCCAGTTATTCTAACAGGCGTTATTGATAATCTAACCAAAGACAAGGATGAATTGGTGGAGCGATATAGCGAGGTACTGTGGAGCATCCTATGGCATTTTTTTAACCTATGAATGAAGCGTTTCGTAGATTTTTATATGGGACCTCCAACAGACTTTCAAATGAAGCGCCCAAATCCGTGTAAAGCATCCACACCATTGAGATCCGTATTTTTAATTCTTGATATGTTTCATATATCAATGATATATTTAATAACAAAGACATTCAATGTTTTTTAGTACAAATGTCAAATTAGTTATTAGAAAATATAATATCAATAGGTCTTATACCGACGACTACTACTCCCTTTTAGGATGCTCGCGAAGAGATTAAAACCGTTGTTGGTCAACTTTCGAAATTAAAATACCAGCTGCAAACTGACAAAAAGTTCGAAGAGTTCAATGGAAATGGTGAGTGTATAAATCCATCGATGCAATCATACTTATAATAAGTTCATATTTTGTTAAAATCTAGAGCCAGATCGTGAAACTTGGAATATATTTCTATCTGGGCTTACTGCCAACAACAATACGTTCTTCAAGGCATGCTGGTTGTACGCGGAATGTTACATGTACCGTAAAATATGCTCCTTTTTTGAGGCTACCAAAACGCTGAATACGTACGATTACTTTAGCAAACAGAAGCAAAACGCATTGACTTGTTGCATAGACACAATCGAATCTGTCGCATATAGTATACGTCGCACCAGCAATGATTTCGAAACTTTTAAGCGACTCCTGAAGGTAAGTTCCGAATTATTCAAATACTTTTTCTTTAATCCTAATTTTTCATCATAACTTTAATTGAATACTTAAAGCTAAATTTGTGGGGAAATCGGTGTGATCTTTCAATATCGGTTGGCAAAGAAATCAAACAAACTGGCAATCCATTCGAAGTAATTGAATCGTTTAATTCGAATGTACTTATCGATCAGGCGGAGGATATATGGAACTGCATCTGCAACGCCAATGCCGATAGGCCTATTATTATCGACTACATATGCGACAACGCAGGCTACGAACTCTTCACAGACTTTGTATTGGCCGATTTTTTAGTCGAGAAAAAGTTGGCAGATAAAGTACGCTTTAATGTAAAGGCTATTCCTTGGTTTATATCCGATGTGACTGCAACGGATTTCGAATGGACGTTAAAATATTTGCGGGAATGCAAGTCAACGCTGCTAAGAGATCTTGGCGAAAAATGGACTGAAAATTTGAATAAAGGTAAATTCGAGCTGGCGCCAATTGAACACTTCTGGACGAGTCCGTACGAATTTTATCAGTAAGTACTGGTAATTTAGTATTTTAACGTTCTTACTTTAACTTAAGTAATTAATTTAACATTCTAAAAATTATCAACTGAATCGACTAATGGATTACAGAAACTAAGCCACCACTACTCTACATTCCACTATTATTATTAACCTATTACCCGAACTTTAAATTTTTCTGATTAATCGTCACCAAAGTATTTAGATTTCAGTTGAAATGATATTTCGATTATTACAATTTTCAGAATGAGCACCGTTAATATAGAACTGTATAAACAATTAGCAGCAGCTCGCCTAATTATTTTTAAAGGCGACCTAAATTATCGTAAGCTTCTCAGTGACTTCACCTGGGATGTCAACGAGGAATTCATAACATGCTTAAGAGGTACCAGAGATCGCTGATAATTTTCAAATACCTCTTTAATTAATAGTCTATTATCATACAGGTTTTCAACCTACAAATCTTTGCACTCTACGAACAGTTAAAGCCGACTTGATATGCGGCATGGACGAGGCTGTAGCTGAGGCGTTAACCAAAAAACAGGGAAACTGGATGGTCACTGGCGAATATGGTGTTATTCAGTACGCCGAGAGAGATTGCTGCGCTTGCAACTTATAAAAATATCTTTGTTATTCCTCGTATAGCCATAAAAATCAGCAAAATAAGCTTTAAAACCAGTCATCTTAGCAAAACTATGCTTTGACACAAAAACTATCAAATTCTTATGTGATTTCTAGGAGCTTTAGTTATCAAAATTAAGTATGCAATATATTGTAAATTCAATAATCTTAAATAACTTGAATTAATGAGCATAAGAATGTGTGCTTGGCTTGATCGATTTTAGGTCATTATCACAAAATTATACAATTGTTATTGCTTTGAAAAATTTATAGTTCAATTTGTTAGTTTAATAAATAAATTATCAAATAGCTTGTTGAATAACTAAGAAATGTTTTAAAGATCATTAGTATTATATATGAGTGCGTACTCGAAGGTTTCCAGCCTTACTACATATATACGTGTATATTTCCTGAAGGCTGTTTTAAGGTCAATTGAGGTCCGTTTGCACACCACACAGTATCAGGATCCCATATATTCCTGGTGCTAAATACTTCTGACTACATACTGTTTTTAAATCATAGGAAGCCTCTGTGTTGAAATCTGCGGACTACTTTGCTATATCAGATCTGGGTAGTCAAAATTTGTACTCAAATTATATGTTTTGCGACCAATTTTCACTTTTATTCTTTGGGAATTAAAGCCGAAATACTTTAATTTTAACCCTATTATCAACAGAGGTATTTATTGATGCAAAATAATTAAGACTAAAAATTACTTTCATTTGCGCGAATTTTACATTTTATTTTTATTTGTTATACAATTTTAATTATGGTACCTACTTAAACGTACAAAATTCCTTGCAATGTTGTAAACATGTAGTTAAGAATCTATTTTTTACTTTAACTGCAACCTACTTATTAATTAGTTTTAAAACGATACCTTAGTATACTTAGATAATAATCAAATACTTCTGCATCGGATTTATTTTTATCAGAATTTGTAAATGTCAATTTGTGTAAATTTAATTTATAAAAATTGCCTAATACTTTTCTTCAATGCCGGATTTTAACCTTATTAATGGTTTCCGATAGCAGTGCTTATGACTTGGTATTCTACTAAAATTATATGAAAGGTTGTGCTAAAAGGATTTTCTTATTTTTTGGCAAGACATTGAAATATCTGAATCAAGAAAGTGAGACATATTCCAGTTCCGTATTACGTGGTTATCAGTTATAAGCTAATTTTATTGAAGGTGACATGCGCTATACTTTTTCATTCTTCCTGAATTTTGCGAAGACAACTAGAAAAAAAGGAGTATTTCCTCAGATAAAAAACAAACTATCAGCCCAATTAAATTGTGTCAAGAAAAAGTTTGTAGCTGTATTTTGCTTACTTTTTATTGATAATAATTAATATTGTAAATATAATTTTTGCTAATATCACTGATACAAAATCATTACTCTTATTTTTTGTTTGTTATACACAATAGCTTGTTATTTATACTTATTAATTAATGTTTAATAATATTAAATTCATAATGATAAAATTATTAATACGAACATTTTTCAAAATGAAATTTTGTGGCGTTTGTATGATTTAAACCATTTAAACAGAAAACTACCTTAGACATCTAATAATTTCCTCTTAATATATAAATACAAAAATGTTCTTCAATTTCAAGCAACATTTAGTCAAATGACGGTTTTTCCTTTTATTAAGGTACAAGCATTTGTCTTTCTTACCACTAATAATTAAAAAAAAAAAAATTTGGATAATTCAATAGTTTCTCCCGAAAATATTTTTTGTTTAGGTATATTGTATGTTTTGAATCATTGGAGTCCATGGTTTTTTTATTTAGCCAAATATTATTAGTATTTTCCGAAAATGTTGTTCTTTTTTTAAAGAAATCAAAATAGCTTGTTAGAAGTATTTTAAAGAAACCCTCGGAAAAAATGTTTTCCGGATAGCTTACCTCTTTTTAAGAAAATAATTCTGTAAAATTTCCGAAGGAATTAAATGCATTGCAGATGATCTCAGTTTCCCTTTCAAATAAATGTATACGAAAGACGAATATAGTGCAAGCGTTTTCTGTAATAATCTTATGTAAGATTAAAAAAAACAAATCAGATCCTTACCGCCCAAATAATTTATTATTTAATCTTTGACACGATTAAAAAAGAACCACGATTTTACCGATTTTTATCGGGAATTCGACTTTTATAAATCTTGAAACAATTCTAACAGGTATAAATCTTCCTTTTATCGCACCCTTATGAAATACTAATTTTTTTTGCAACAATTTGGTGAACAAAGGAGGGATGGAAACGGATGAATAAAATTATAATTGAGTACTGTTGTATTTGCCTAATTTGTGTATTATATGTATGAATGTACATATAGAAATGAATTGATTTTAAAATGCATGTAAGCAACTTATATAATTATATATTAAAATTAAATACAAATATAGTGAAAATCACTTAAATTTATAAAAATATACATAATACGAACTTAAACCTTGATTTTTAAAATAGAAAACTAAATTACTTCTAATTAAAAGATCTAAGAATTCCAGCTTAAAAAAACGTAAAAAAATAAACTAAAATCTTAATGGTTTACTAACACTATTAAAGTTCTTTTGATTTACTTTATCGTTTGTTTAACTGTATGTATATTTTTATGTTTATATAAATATATAGTTATTTTTATATAAAAATGGTACTTAAAGGTTGTTAAACATTTTTGATTTTAATTGCAATCTCATTGTAAAGTAAAAATTGATTTCTTTTTTTCCTTAATACAACATAACTTATGATTAATTTAATATTTAAAAAAACCAAGAAGATGTTTATTATTCTATACTTTCTCTTTTGCTTAATTTTCGCAACTATCTTGGTTTCAAAAAAGCAACATACGTACAAAATTCGACCAAAACATCTCTTATCTTATTAAGATATGTAGATGAAGTGGAAAATTTTACCTTAACTTCCTTTAATTAACAACAACAATCTTCAAGTTTCCCGCACACCAGATTTATTCGACTGCAAAGCCACACGTTTCCTCCACTGCCTGGGTCAACTTATCGCAGAGTAACTGGTAGCTATCGTAGGGTGGCAAGTCGATGCGATTGAAACACGTGTGCGCTTTGGGTAAATTTTGAGTTGGCACATCGGCGGTGAGGTGTATCGTAAATAGGCGCGGACCCACAGCACCAGTTGAACCTTGTAAAGCACGAAATCCTTGCAGAGGTACACGCGAGGACCCAGTAACAAACTGCAAGAGTCGTGCACGCATCTCAGATGAATAAGATTCAACAACCTGTGAGAAAAGCCGAAAATTAGTAGACACTAATTTTTTGTATGAGGAATGAGTGTTCTTTCTGTACCTGCCAAAACCAAACCACTTGCTGTGTATCGGGTGTGCAGTGTTTGAGACGCGTATTGTTACGCCAATCGTTGACATCAATGCTGGATATGCCGCCAATAACCAATTCTAACTCACGTTCGTCGAACGGACGTAATAAATGATTGGGAATCAATTCACAGAAGCCTATAATTGAAAAATATTTATATTCATTTCAATTTTAAATTTTTCTTATGAAAAGGTATCTTTTAACATAAAAAACATTTTTATTCAATTATAAAAATGTTTAATTTAATTAGAAAATGCTATATATATAAATTTTTATAGTTAATTATTTTCCAGACAATTGTATTAAATTTGTTACCTTTTTGGAGTGCTAAAAATTGCTGCTCAATTCCACGCATAAATCTGTAGTTTACATAAAGCTTTACGTATTCGCGCTTATTCTCTTCGGTGACTACAATGGACGCACCGGATGGCTTCAGTTCATGCACCACCAGCGCACCAAAGCTGTTGTTCTCCACACTGAACGTAGACTCGATAATACCGGTTATATTGTTCTCTCTTCAATCGAAAAAGTGATAAATGAATATATTTCATGCATTAACGATAACACTTACAGCATCCAAGTCAGACTTCGGTGCAGCTCTGGATCAACACCTTCAATGTCACCTAAAGTTATCGGTTTATTAAGCAGCTGCTTGTAGAAAGGTGTCGTGAATCCTCCGTCCAAGCAGTGCCCATGAAAGACCGCAATTCCAAGAATGCGACCAACAAAATGAAAGTACGACAGGTGGTCGGGATTTACTCCTGCAAGAAAAGAAAGAAAATATTATCTACAATATCATGGGTGTATTAAAAAAAGCGCGAATCATACCCGAATCTGGATTGATCTGCAGCGTGTAGTGATCATCTCGACTGTACTGAAACAAGCCGTACTGCGGGTTCAGCATCTCGCGCGACAATAAATGCAGCCACTCGCGTGCTACACCACCATAATCCAGGCCCTCCTCGCCCTTGAACTTCACCATTAGTCTTTTGCGCATATCTTTCGGGCGCATTTTCATTATCAGTCTGTAGCTCTCTTCGAAAATTTCATTGCGCGTGACCTCGAGGCGACAGTGGCCGGATTGTGGCTGCAGCGCCTGCAATTCGGTACGCAGTGCACGGAGTTTACCGACCAAATCGCGTCGATACTTGGGCAGCAGATCAGCACCTTCAAGTAGTCCTTGCGGCAAATCAGGCACCGCACTGTGAGACGTGTGATGAGATGAAGGCGTCGATGACGAGGAGGGAGCACCACCACCAGAGCGATGCGGTGTAGTGGCGACGCCGGCAGCAGAAACCGCATGTGATGCTGATGGCGACAAATGCTGCACAGCAGAACCATTTGCACTCGGTGAGCTCAGTGCAGATGTGCTGTTCGACTGAGCAGCAGGTACAGCAGAGGACTGCGTTGCCGCATGGGCACCGCGACGTATCATCTGCAGTATGTTGCCATTGAGACGCGGATCAGTAAACTGCGTTGTGCGGTTATTGTGATCAACAAAGTAGACACGCCCCGATGCGGTTTTTCTTTGCTCCCAGCCGCTAGGCAGCGGCCCAATAGCGTCCAGGGTTAGATTTTGAGTATCAAAATCACGCGGTATACGTGGATCGTGCCAAGTCGAGACGCCGGTCGGGATATGATAGAAGTACACCTGGCCCTGTTGGGTTGTACGCATTTCATATCCTGATGGCAAATCCATAAAAGGTCGTGCGATCAAGTTGGATCCACCTGCAGCTGCTGCAGTAGCAGCGCCGCGATGAGAACCATTTGGCCCGCGAGCACTACGCGATGAACGTCTACGCGCTGATTCTTCCAAGCTGCGCGAAGACCGACGCTGAGAACGTTGAACTGAATTGGGGGCAGCCGTTTGATTGGCAGTAGAAGTAGGTGTCGTTGCGGAACTGCTACCATGAGGTTGGCTGCGTTCGCGTACTTCACGGTGGTCACGCTCACGATCATGTTCACGTTCACGTTGATTGTTCGAACTGGAGTTAGAGCTTTGATTGGATGCATTCACGGGAGACGTGGCGGCTGCTGGGACTGGATTTGAATTCGCGTTGGGACTTTGCACGTTGCCATTTGTTGCTATTGGTGTTGTTGCAACAGGACTGTGGTGCGTTGTGTTTTGACTGATGGTATTATTTTCGTTGCTCCAGCCATTCGTGTGCGCAGCTTGAGGCTGAGCTACCGAATTGCCGTTGACCTAAAGAAATGAATTTTTGCAAACTTGGTAAAATAACCCCTTTAAATTAATTGAAAAATTACCAAATTTTGTCCATTTTGTATATTTTGCCGCTGTGGCGTTGTAGTCGGAGTTGTCGCTGCAGTAATTGATGAATCTTCGTGGTCACCATTCGTCACCGTTGGACTTGCTGTCACCGTCCTTGGTGTTTTTAGTTGATGGCTTTCGTTCCGAGATGACGCTGTTATTACTGGGGTCGTTGATGTGGTCGTGTTTTTGCTAGCTGCATCATTATTTGTACGCTGTGGCGTTGTCGTTGTCGTCGGTCCAATTGCTTCTCTCAGTCCCGGAGTTGTTGCCACTCTACTGCTGACATTGTTATTCTTTTTTATAACCGGTGTTGTCGTTATGGTGTCTTCAGTTCCGGCTCGGGTTGGACTACAGTTTTCTTTGTCCACAATTGTAGAAAGTATTTCGGTAGAGTGCCGTCGATGTGCGGCTGTTAAATGTTGTTGTGGATTTTCACCGCTGCCACCGCCACTACTGGTTCCATCATCCACACACCCATCTTCTCGTACCCCGGTCCCACCTCCTCCACCACCCCCCCTACTACTGTGGCCATTCAACAAATTCGTGCATGTAGTGGAACGTGTCGGAACCGTTGGTGGATGTCCATTATTATGCGGTCTCGTATGCTGCTGTGCCGTGGGTCGATCCCACTGTGTCGACTTGGTAGTATGATTGGCATAATACACGCGTCCATTACCGGTACGACGCTCCTCCCAACCCTCTGGTAGGCTGTCCTCTGAAGAATCTTCTTCGGAGGGACCTCGTACATCACCACTGGGACCCACTATAGCTAAGGGATTGCCACTACAAGGACCGTCCTTCGAAAGTAATGCAATTATAATCTGACCACGGACCAGTTCATCATCGTCTGGTGAGAATTTACACAAATCCAAACGTTGGACTATGAAAAAAAAAAGAAAATTAAAAAATTTGTTTTTATGAATTAAACAAAACAAAGATTATCGGAAAGAATGCACTGTACATACATCCAGCTCCTTTTAGACTCTGTATTGTCGCTGCTGGAATTCGTACACAACCTAGGAAGCCACTTCCCTTGTGTATCTTTCGCTGATTCCAGACGGTGATGGTAATGGCATCGCCACGCCCCAGAAAGAGGTCATAGTGTGCATTCCACTTTGGATCCAGTGATGATTTGCTTACATCGGTAGAATACACTTGACCAGTGCCGTCCACTTGCACCTTGGCAAAGGGATCAGGGAGACCTAAGGAGCGGATAATGATAATGAACGGATCGTCTAGAAATTACATAAAACCCCAAAAATATACATTATAATAATAGCATATGCACAACCGAATAGGCGAAAATTATACCACATATCTCACAAAATGGCTGCAAATTGATTAAATTTAAAACTGATACATCGTTACACAGGTAACGTATTGCTGGTGATTTGACTCTGGCTATACTATATCACTCAATACTAAATTTTCACATCGTTGGAGAATATTTGACATTTTCCACAACTGATTAAGCCCCATAACTACTTCATTTTGTGCAATGATCCGACCTACTATAAATACTATAAATAAAAACAATAATTTCCTTAAATAAAAAATATTTTCGGTTTTACAAGGATGTTTGTATATTTATTTTATTATTTTCACTGAAGACGTCAAATAATTGCCTTTAGCCGGAGATTAAAATCTTATTGAATGTTCAGGATCAGGTCTTTCTGGAACTATGGTCGGCAAGATAAGAGGCCTCGGCGGACGTAAAACTCCAGAGTTACCACCGCCAAATCTTTGGGCATCAAAGTGATCGGGATCTGCTATGGGTTCAGCCACTGAGAACTGAACAAAATTGAGAAGTGCAAAAGCAAAAATCAACGATAACTTTAAAATATGCATTTTAGTTATTTTATGGTAAGTTCCGAACTGATGTGAAATTAAAAGTTAAATGTGATGCCGTCCAATTCGTGCTGCTGAATTTATAGATCCCCAGTTTAAGTAACTAATCGGTATGAAGCTAAAAAAGTCCCGCAAGGTGTTTCACATTAATAATATTATGAGTTTTTAGTTCGTTAAATTTATTGGGTGATTCCCATATAATAGTGAATCCCCTAAAAATGCTATAAAATTTAAACGGGTGTTATTTTCCTTAGTTTTTAGCAAGTAATGACTTCATTTTATTCGACAAAAAATTGTAGTTACTAATATATTATCGTATAACTATTATAATATTTTTGGTCTCGGATTAGGATTTGTAGGCCCAGTTGACTGAAAAGGTCCTTGTTGTCGCCTTCCGGAAGAACGTGTATTGGCAACTGTGAATGCCAAAACTGTCATCAAAACTATTACAAATATTTTAATTTTCATCCTGATAAATAGCTGAAACCTTTCTAACGATCAAATGAAACAGAATTAGCTTGCTTTTATACTAATATTAGAAATCAAACAGTATGTATGTAAATACATATTATAGAAAGCGGTGTATAGAAACTTTATTTATATTCCGCAATGTTATTTCGAAACTTTTTTAATTTCTAAAGAAAAGATTACAGGGGGAAGCACAAGAAACAATTTTCTAAGACAAGAAATCCCCAACTGTGATCTACATTTTATTATCAGCGCAAATATAATACACAATGGAAACGTAATCGTATCATTCGAAATTGTTTCCGAGCATATTTTACTTTTTTCTTTCTGTTTTGTTAATCCCCTTTTTTAAAACGACCGAATCGATCGTTGTCGATCATTATATAAATACCTGCAATATTTGAAGGCGTTTATATTATTATAACACAAGCGTGAGAAGACTCATAAATTAATAAACACATTTTTTTTTCTTTTAATAAAACGAAATATTTTAAAATGAATTTAAAGTTAATTGTGATTATAGTTATTTTTGCTTTAATAACTTTGGCAATGAATACCGTAAATTGTGAGCCATTTGTTGACAGAGGAGGAAGAGGCAATCGACCACACAGACCAATTCCAACTACACCACCATTTAATCCACGCGGAAGAATTATACTGGTTTGAGGATCACAATGAGAACTTCGGGAATCTCAAAGCAAAAGGAGAAATCAGAATCAAAATTTAAATATGTATATTAAAAAGGTGAAACCTCGAATGTTATCTCTGACTTAAGAATTATGAGGAAAACTTGAGATGTCAAGGATAATAATCAGAAGAAAGATTATATACTATCATATTATTATTCAAATAAAACATTAATTATTTAAATAAAAATACCTACCCAACTGTTTTGCTTAATAAAAACTTAAGACGATGTTAAAAATATTCTTTTTAAAATTATCTGGAGTATTGAATTAAAAGAATTCAAGGAGTTTTCCCCTTTTCTCAAAGTACACCTTTTTCAGATGTTGTTAACCTCATTTCAGAAAATTGTAATGCTATTTCTGAATATATTCTATTTAATTTCTAAAATTAAAACGGAAAAGTATATTTCAGATTGAAATTTCTAAAGAACAATTAAAATTTGCTGGAATTAAATTAGAATTTCCTAGAATTGATTTCAAATATTCTGAAATTGGATTGAAGTTTTGTAAACTTGAATTAAGATTTTCTGAAGTAGTCAAATATTATAGATCATGCCAAAATATTGAATTATTATCGCGTGAGGATTTACTAAAAAGACGATTTACTAAAAATTAAGAAGCTATAATGAATAACTTTACCCCCCTATGTTATATCTTAATTTTTCACATCTACAACTACACACGTATGCATTTGTTGCCTTTTTATGATGCATGAACAATAACCGCATAATGATGACATTAAAGAGCACATTTTCTTCGCTCAATTTATTATACTATCAATACATACGAACAAAGTATGCCGAACAGTGAAAATATTTATAGTTATGGTGCGTATAATGGATGAACTACTTACAAAACTGTGCGAATAGAGTATAAGCGATATTTGAATATCAGGAAAGGTGAATATGGTTTGTTTTAAGCATTTAACTAAAGGAAAACAAGCTATCCGAAATTATGCTAGGTTTAGTTTATCATTTGTTCGATTTATATATCAATTAACGTCAATTTGGAAGGTCGCAATTAATATTTAGGTAACCTTTTTTTACCATTACTGAAGTAACAAAAGTTTCGATATTTAAAATAGAAATTCCATCCCGATGACCTTTTATAAGGAAAATTTATTGCATTATTTCCCTTTTGCTTACATGTGATGATGTTTCCGTAAACTAAACTTTAAAAGAAAAAATTAGTGCACTGTGTCACTGTAAAAAATCAACAATTACATTGTCCCTATCAATTTTCTTATTATCGTAATATCGAAAACTAGTAATAACAGTCATTAGGGTAGAAATAACTCGCTAGAAAATAAATCGCGCTAGTAGAAATAACTCGCGTAGAAAATTGAGTACAGTGATGATACGGCGTCCATGGAGTGCATACAATGAATATGTATTGCCTCGAGGGGCAACTCAAAAGTAAATAACTTCGGACCACTGAAAGTGTTATCGGCTGTTCCTATAACGAAGCTAACTAATTAGTTCATTACAATTCTGATGTGTACAATACGGACACCACAAAGCATAATTAAAAGATCTTATAAAGTAATAAAATGAAGTTTTTTCTTCCTTCCAATATAAATTCTTCAGGAGATTTGTATCATCAAGTGCTATAACCCCGCTCTAAAATCCCCGTTTAAATTAACAAGCTCACATTTTTTAGTGTGAATTAAAAGCAGTTTTGAGTTAAATTAGCAGTTTGAGTTAAATTAATAATAGCTATTTTAAACGAAAAATATTTCGACTTCTTGTTTCATTGTTATATCTACGAGTCATATTTAAAGCAACCAGTCTCAATTAGTTTTATATAATTTAGTTTACTATTCATTTTTTGTACGCTACTCAACTGTAAAAAATTGTGAGGAAAATAAAAAACGTACCGAAAAAGTAGGGAGCCAGTCACCCAGCAAAAAAGCCAGTGCGATATGTACGAAGTTCGATGCTTTATGACTCAAGGCACCATATGACGATCATGATGCCTCGTCTGTGCGTCTGCTTAATAATCTGCTGTTTTCATTGTTAGCGGTGTTTCTATTATTCCATGTTGTTATTTTTGATGCTGCTACTACTTGTAAGATAGCTATTTTGGCGTAAGGCACGAAATAACTTTACGATGTTCATTTTTGCATACATGCATCTTCATTTCTCTTCATTTTTATATGAAATTTCAAATTTTTTCCATACTCAATTTTTAGTTTTGAAATATTTATGAATTGAAAAAACTTATTTCCGCCTTACTAATTACATGGGCTTGCATAATGGGAGGTAAAAATCTTATGAATCGTATAATAACCTGCTCGTCGGTAAAGGAAAACAGAAAACTGAATGAATGCCGGTAAAAGGTAGGTAGAGTTCATGATAAAATCTGTTGTCTAGGCACCAAAGAAGAACTACTAATAAAGTTTAGATGTACCTTTTCGAAAGCCGCTTACAATTAAGTCTTTATTAAAACTAAAGAAACTAGAAAACAGGACAGATGGGAGAAACTGGTTTCGATCGTGATCGATATAAATACTTCGAATTAATTCGCGATGAGAGAAGATCAAGTTAAGCGACTGGAAATATCTGATATAATATAAAAAAACATACAGTTTAGAGCGTTTAGTTAAATACATTCTAATTAAATACATGCCAATGAACTCCAAAGGTGAATATATCACACATTTGTGAACGTAAATATTTATTTTTTAATAAAAGGAAAAAGAAAAAAAACAATAATGACACCTGTTACTGAATAAAGTAGGTTCAAGTGTACGAGTAGGTATTTACAATAGCGTTTGGTTGGATGCGATACATGCCACCCTAATAAAGCGGACGAATAATTGCATGAGTGACCAACTGACTACAACGGAAGTGCATGAACTAAATAGGAAAAGCAAACAAGTTTCAATTTAGCGCATGTTTTCAGGTATTCATAAAAAAAGACAAAAATGTAAGAAGTTTAAGTTTTCGCAAATAAATACGAGTAAAAGAAGTACGAAATAATAGGTTAATTAATTAATATAATTTATATGTAATATAATATATATAATTAATCGGGAAATAAATATTTTAATAGTTCTACATTCCATAATTTAGTTAACAATGCAATAAAACAAGAAAACTTTTGTTTTGATGAAATTAGCTGAAAAGAAAAATTGAGAAATAGACTAAGGAGATTTTTTAAAATTTAATTTTATTTATTTAAAACGACAGTTGTCGAAGCAATATAAGTTTTTGTTATTTGCAACTGGACTTTAGCTTCTTTTGAATGTTTGTTTTTCACTTCTTTCACTTCAGAACATGTATTCATTGCTCTTCTTTTATTTCCACACCTTTAATGACATTGAACTAACTAGTTGGACAAATAGTAAAATTAACGTTACGTCTTTTAATGTTTTAGTGTTCATCAATGACAACAGAATTAAAGAAGCCTTAAACATTTAAACATTAAGTATTTTCTGTAATTTTCTTAAATAAAAAACAGAATTCTCTACTTTAACGTATTACAGATAAAATGGATATATATGCATTTTTATTCTGTTATTATTTTATGTCGGAAAAACTTTCATGCTAAAGAAAGCTAAAAAAGTTGGAAAAAATAGCCGTTGGGCGTACACAGATCATGGACAACAAATAGATAATACTGGACTGAACAATTTGGAAGCGCTTCGTTGATCATGGTCGAAACCAAAACAAAGCTATTGAAAAAAAAGAGAATTATATACTAAAGCAGAAGTTATTAGGCAATAGCCGTCCCTGTAAAATGTGCAGAATGCATTGCTACACAAATCCAAGCAGAAACGATTACAATGTGGACAAAAAAAAAAGGGAACAATCAAATATAGTACAAGCAGTTGGCAACAATGAACACCAAGTGCGATAGAGTAGCAAACAGCAACAGAAAGCAACATTATCTAGATTTTCAGTAGACTTCAATTTCTGTAGTTTTTAAGAGAAAATTACATGCATGGGTTTAATAATAAAAAATTATCCTAACGGATGAGTGCACACGCACAAAGGCGGTGAAAGTTATTTATAAAGTGTAATGTCTCAATAATAAAACATGGAATATTTAAGAAAAGTTTAAAAATATGTAGTTTTTTTATTTGCACATTTTTGATTACTTAAGGGATTTTTTATTATATGTGAACTCTGAAGTTTCTTGAATTCAAGCTAAAATTATGTCAATTAAAGTTTTTCCCACAAAAAATTTTAACTATTATAAAATTTCCTAAATATTTAAAAAGCTTTTAATTTTAAAAGCTAAATATTTAAAAAGCTAAATAAATTATAAACAATTCATTTTTTTGAATTAATAAAATTTCCCGCAGCAATTAAAAATAAAATTTCTTAATTAAATTGTGTATACTATTTAACTTTATAAAAATTTTTCAGAATCCCAAGTAAAACAGTTACGTAATGAAAATACTTACGAAATAAATCCTTCCGTACTAAATTTCTGGCACACAGAACTGTAAAAGAAATTAATTATTAATAAAAATTTGCTTAAAATTGACTCAATTTAATGCTTACTTGTTATTCGAACTTTGTGTGCTCCATTTCGGCGTGGATAATCCAATTTATTCATAATTTTGGCTTAATAATAAAGTTATGAAGAAATTACAATTTCTTGTAATTCTTTATTAATTTTTTTGTGCTGAGTAGTAGGAATTCTGTTGGATTTTGAATCTTATATTCCCCAAGATTTATTTGTGAAATTCATTAATATGTTTTTCATGTTTTCAAAGAATTTTTATGAATTATCCATTTTTCCCCAAATGTGAAATTCTTAATTACTGTTGAATTAAAAGGTAGCAATTATGAAGTGCAATTGTGCGATTTTGGTGGTAACTTTTAAATTGTGTGGGAATTTCCGGTGTAATCCTTAAACTCTATAAAATGTTCGTGAAAAATGTGCTAAAACCGAAAACAACCCTCGAATCATTAATGTTATTAGAGTAATTTCAATAATTATTGTGGAATCGTGAGATAAAAATTGAAACCTGGCCGATCATTTCACACCGTTTGTGCTGTTGGAATGGAAGCTCTCAAATTTCATTGTATTTCTTTTGGGATTTTTGTGGTATCTCCAATTCGTTGTGGTAAAATTATGACATTGGAGTTTTCGTATAGGGAAGTGAATTTTTGGGAAAAGCAATTGGCAACTACGGCTGAGTTTTCCAGGTGTGCAGTTTTATGTATGAAAATTGTACTTTTTCTCTCTTCAGTTTCGTAATTACTTTTAGTTTTAATATTCTATTCACAAATTATTTACTCTCCAAATTAATTTATTTTTAATCAGACTATTGAGCTCAGTTTCCATCAGTGCCATCATAAAACAAGGTAGTCTTCCACGTCCGACTGCATGGATGATCGATTGGCCCGACTGACTTCCACAATGGCTCCAGTCGCTGTCGGCACATTCAAAACTTCACAAATTCTTTAAAAGTACGGATTTACACAAAGTTCACTTTACAAAGCAATTCTTTTCTTCGTTTATACGTGTTATTTTTCACAAAGTTTATAGTGCCATTCGCCACCCAACCCTAAAAATTTTGCGTTCACTAATTCATTTCGTGAAATATTTTCTTCGCTTTTAGTGCAATATTATCAGAACTTATTTTGCAAGCATGGAGAGTTAATTTGATGAAAACACAGACACTTTACTGAGAATTTAGTAAGATTTTTAATTGCAGATTGAAGTCTAGTGGAAAAACGCCATTTTTGCTGAGGGAAGGTCTGTTGTTCACTTGACTGTGTCCAATTTATCGGTCGTCTATTTTATGCTACTGTTTCGTGGAGGTGTTTTGGCAGTCATGTCGGCTTATTTGTTGGGTATGTTCACGAGAAGTAAAATATGTTTAATTGTGAATGGTACGCGGTTTAGGTCCAGATTTCGATTTAAGGAATTATTTTAATAAACATTGGTCTTTTATTAATCAACATTTTCGCACATATCGGCCTAATGCCCGAAATAAATGTGCAGAATTCTGCATGCATCTAATTTTATTTACATTAGTTCTTATGACACAAGTTACAAATGTGGCAGCCTGCTTCGTCTTTGATTAAATTCATTTTATTTCTAGCTAAATACTAAAACTACGAACTTAGATGACGAAAGAGAGAATATTATAGCGCAGCACTGCATGCAGCACAGAAACTACACATCAATTTCGGGCATAATCAAATGCGATTAGTTCTTGTTTATTATCCAAATAGGATTAGTATGTCCATCCACTAATTTGTACGGCCATTGATTATATATGTTCAATTGTGAATTATTTTAAACAGTTGTTTATGCTCAATTTGGCCGGCTCCTGCTTCACATTGGTCATTGTTCTTAAGAATTTGAAAAAAATAACACGAAAAAATGCCTATAACACTCGAAATAAATCGCAAACAATTGGAAGAAACTGAACCACTTAAAGTTCATTACATACCAGCAAAAATTGACGGCGATGGTTTCACGGATGTGGAAAATTTTTTTAATATATACACGCAACAAGAGAACGGGATCCTTACAAATTCACTTCGTGGGTATCCGCTACTCGGTGAAAACCTCTCGGTTCCTGAGAAATACACCGCGGTAGTGTTTCAAGAGACCAGAGAACCACTCAACGAGGATTCGCATCGAATCCTGAGAGTGACAGGAACATTTGAAAATGTTCACTATTGGAATTACGACAAAATCCCATCAAAAGCAGATGGATACAAGAAGGCTCTTCAGATCATAGACATCGCTGAAGAGGTGCGAAGGAACTAAGTTTATAATTCATTGATTTCACTGTATTGTTAATTTCAGTTATCAGAACCACTAACTGAAGACGACGTTCTAAGAGAAACCGAAAAAAGGAAGAACGAGCGAGAACAATGCCAAGTCTAATAAAAAAGAATTCAACTACTAATATAAAAGATTAAACTAACATATTATTTAGAAGATTAAACTAAAATATTATTATTATAATTAACAAGTATTCTTCTTAATCTTGGCGAGTAGAAGGCCGAATGAATTACAACGCTTGGTGGGAATCAAAATTTTTTCCCAGTATTTTTTTACGCTGTTATAAAAATAAAATACTTAATGTATTATGGCTCCGCTTAAACTCGACATGAAAAGGATTGTGGATTAATAAACCTGTCGTGTTCGTATTCTGCTTATAATCCCTTATCTTCATTCGTCAGCATCTGCAAAGCGCTCATTATTTATATTTAAATTTTCCATGCCGCCTTGTGCATCCGCGTCGGCAGCCGCATTAGGCTCTATCAAGGCCTCAATAATTGCCTCTGGTCCGACGGGGCCTGCGCCGTTGTCCAGTCCCTCGTCTGCATCCTCATCATCCATAAAATCGCTCTCTTCGGATATGCTCTCAGCCGAATCAGGATGCAGTGCTTGGCACTCAGTCATGGCTTGAAACATTACATCTACGATGTTGATATCGGACGGAATCAACCAAAACTCTGTCATTTCATCTTCTTCGTCTGTTGCATTGCCTTCATCCTCGTCGCTATCATCAACCACGTCGTGCTGCTGCATGGGTTGACCTTCCTCTGCAACCTCGTCATTACCGTTTCGTCCGTTAGCTAGTCCATCGTATACTCCATTCCACACCAGCTGATGATCCAACATAAAATAAATGCATTTCTGTGGACTAGACGATATTCCGTGGACGCTAATCTGTTTCCACATTATGGAGATCCCTTCAGGTTTATCATCCGGTGCCCACGATAAGCAGCTGTAATAGTTTCCAGACTTATTCCGCAGATACAAGGTTCCTTCCGGTTTCTTACCTCTGGGTGATGTACAGCGTTCCATTGCCGACGATTTTCTCTCCAATTTTCAGTTTCAAATTATCTGCTGTGTAAACCAGACCCTCCACAGGCGGTGTTATGCTTGTTATTAATACCATATCTACTTAATTCCTTATTTATTCTTATTTCGGAAAATTTTTGAGCCGGCGACTTTCGCTACTGAGAAAAATACAAATCTGTTATTCATAGCAAAATGAATTTCATTCGGCGCATGGTTGCCAACCAACACGATGATTTAAAATTTAGTTTTGTAAGGTGATTTAGTGACCTTAGAAGAATTAGAAGGTGAACGCAGCCAAAACTTCCTGACAAAGTAAACTGGCTATCATAGAAAAAGTGTCAAATTCTCTAAGCCAGCCAATCATTACTATAATCTTTTTCAGATTTTCAAGTATGCAATTGAAATGGTACTAATTTCTTAGTTTGCAAAATACATGTAAACAAGCATGTAGTCTAGTAAATTCATTTCCCTCATTTGAAGTATCGAAGTCGGTGTAAATTGGTTTTTTTCATTTTGCTACTTCTTTCGACTGTTCACTTTAATTTAAACTATCGTTAAATTTTAGTGGCATATAAAACAGCCTTTGTAACCAAATCCTAATATCACAGCAACTTTAAAGGTTGCAGCTTACTTTAAGAGTCACAATTAAAGCAAAGTAGAGACTATAAACTCCTACAAGAAACATTTCATAGTAAGAGACACTTAGATAAAATTATAATGTAAGTAAAATTACAAATTTTCCCACCAACTACAATACCTTACTAAACATTGGTTGAGTTTTTATGGTTTTTATCAACGGCTGTGACTGGAAATGTTACAAAATACATTGGGGATTTTGTACAAACTTTTTAAAGCGGACTTTTATTGTACCTTACTCTTTGCTACCGCCAAGAGAGTTTGATTATTTTGCAATTCACGAGGAAAGATTTTAATTCAGCTCGGACGATTCTCTGCTTCCAAGACCGAGCTACCAATAAATTACCAGCTAATAAATGTTAAGGCAATCATTATAAAGCAGTGCTGGCAACAGCTAGAAAATCGGTACACGCATACTACCAACACGTGTTTCGCTATCTTTCCTTATTCTTTGAGTTTATCGTTCGTTTGGGTGACGCGAACATAGGAATTTTTAAGAATAAAGCTGGCTTTTTGCTAAATTTTGAACTAAAACACAAAAGCATATAACTACTAAATATGGGCAAGCCGGGTAAGTAAGAGTTGAAAATGCAGTTACTGTAGCATTTTAATATGGGAGCATGAATTGGGTTGTAACCTCAAAATGTTAAATTCTAGGATTCTCTCCACGCGGCGGCGGTGGTAGTCGCGGCGGTGGAGGTTTTGGTGGTCGTGGAGGCGGTGGAGGTTTTGGTGGTCGTGGAGGTGGTGGTGGACGTGGAGGTGGTGGTGGACGTGGTGGCTTTGGAGGTGGCGGTCGAGGCGGTGGTGGTGGACGAGGTGGTCGCGGTGGATTTGGTGATCGTGGTCGTGGTGGTGATCGTGGCCGTGGCGGAGGTCGTGGAGGCGGTGGCCGAGGAGGCCGTGGTGGCGGTTTCAAAGGCGGCAAAACTGTTATTATTGAACCACATCGTCACGAAGGAGTTTTCATCGCACGTGGAAAGGAAGATGCTCTGGTGACGCGCAACTTTGTACCTGGTTCTGAGGTTTACGGAGAGAAGCGGATTTCTGCTGAGGTATTTTTTTCGAATTAAAACTTTGCTCATTACTTTAGTGATGATTCTGTGCAGGGGTACAGAACATGGCAAAATGTGGTCATGAAACGCTCTGGTTAATCGCGAGTTCCTTGGCTCGAGGTCAAATGAAGCGAGCGAGGCTCGAGTGTTTTAGAATTATGCACAACTGATCTCTTGAAAATACAAATTAGATTTCAGAGAAATTTTCATCCTCTAATAATATATCTTCTTTTTCAGATGGATGGTGAGAAAATTGAGTACCGTGTTTGGAATCCATTCCGTTCAAAATTAGCTGCCGCCATTCTCGGTGGTATCGATCAAATACACATGCCACCTGGCTCAAAAGTACTTTACTTGGGTGGTGCCTCCGGTACGACCGTTTCGCATGTTTCCGACATTGTTGGACCTGAGGGTCTCGTCTACGCCGTTGAGTTTTCACATCGTTCAGGACGTGATCTAATAGGTGTAGCTAAAAAGCGAACCAACATTATTCCCATCATTGAAGATGCCCGCCATCCACACAAATACCGGATGCTCGTCGGCATGGTGGATACCATATTCGCTGATGTTGCTCAACCGGATCAGGGTCGTATAGTGGCTTTGAATGCCCAACACTTTCTAAAGAATGGTGGGCATTTTGTAATTTCCATAAAAGCCTCTTGCATTGATTCTACCGCGCAACCTGAAGCCGTCTACGCTGCCGAAATAAAGAAAATGATTGCCGATAAACTGAAACCAAAGGAACAGATTACACTGGAACCTTATGAACGAGATCATGCAGTCGTCGTTGGTGTGTATAGACCGCCGGCAAAAAATGTTGGCACTTAAGTAGCGGAGGGTTGTCTCTCATGTGCTATTGAAATTGATACAGAACTTCTTGAGTATATTGTACTCGATTTTATTTAGCTGTAGTTTTAAGTAAACGTAATTTTTACTGTTGTAATATTAGTGATATAAATATTAAAAATTAAGTTTTCTTTAATCAAGCATGATACAGAAATAAACTGTATACTTAAAAAATGAAATAAAAGTGTCAATAAAAGTTTAACAAATTGAGTTGGACAAGTATAATTTTAAAACATTTTTCATTGAAGGCGTGGCAATGTTTTAAGAAAAAAAAAATAAAATTTAAACAGCTTTTACTTCAAAAATAATATTAAAACTTTTAGATAGGTCTTGGCTTAAGTTTGTAGGTAGGTAGGATTCTTTTAATAGCAGATTATCTTTCTGTAGTCACAACAAAATCTTAAATCTGACAAAATAAAATTCTAACGTGAATTATGTTGTGAGTCAGTAGTTTCGCGGTGCATATTTCTAGGCAGTACCAACGTTTAGTTCCACGTTGTACTGGTAAATTCTGCATTGCAGTTTCAAGGGCAATTCGTCGAATGAGCACCAGCCTTTGTTTACAGTAAACATTGCTGGCCGTGATATTAGTGACCCACTTTCCTGCACTCAGTTGAGGCAGGCTTTTTGCTGCAACTGGTAGATTTTGTTTCCGTGTTTAAGTGTATAAATAAAACTAGGCAGGTATTATGAGCAATGGTTCGACAGGGAAGGAACATCAACATTATTTCACGCAACAATTACAAGTTCGACAAAATGACTGGGAGTCGTGTTTTCTTGAAAAGCAACAGGACCACATCGCTGACTGATAATGTGAATCGAGTGCGTGCTAATAAAACTGCAGTTGCCACCAGAATGCGCTGGTGCATTATTGGATTCCTATACATTCCGAGAAAAGGTTGTGAACATGGCTGCGGTGTCCGAGTGGTTAAGGAGATGGACTTGAAATCCATTGGGTTCTACCCGCACAGGTTCGAATCCTGTCCGCAGCGCAATAATGGCTGGGACTTTTTTAAAGCGGTCACTTGTAGACCCCTTTAACGTTTTTATAGCGTCTTTATAAATATAAACACAGCTTTTTTGAACAGAAGAAGCGTTTTGGCCAAAAACTAATAAAGAACTATTAGTTCTTTATAGCATTTTATTTCACTAAAGCAAATTAAATAAACACTTGAAATTTTTTGTGTTATTAATAATTTAAACAATTTTTTATATATTTATTTATTTATCCGCTTACTTGAATTATTAATTTATGTATACAATATTGAGTAATTTTTCCTTTATTTAAATATATTGCCAGATTGTATAATTAGATAAAATTACCAAAAAGAAATGTATTTATCGAAACAAACAAAAAATCTTATTGTTAAATGAATTTATTAAACGGCTTTGTATCTAGTTTCGGTACCTCATTTCTAAAACACATTTACAAATATGTTGAATAGTTATAAAATTTAAATTGGAATTATTATCAATTTTTTATTAATAAACATATTTTAAAATGCCAATTTTTTTAAAAACAGCTTTAAATACTTTGCAATCAAAATATAACGCACTTTATGTTTTAAATTTTAATTCTTACCAATACTTATGCTTGAATTAGATGAATTACAGCTTCGCTCGTGACTTGGATTCAACGTTGGCCAGCAGAATGCCCGCGGCTTCCAAATGCTTGAACAACAAGGACAAATATTCCTCGCGATGCATATGCAGATGTGAGGCATGAGAGGATTTCTCCCAACACTTAAAGGTTGTGCTTATGTTTGCGCGCTCCCAGTCATCGCGCACAGAAATATTGGATGGGGGCGAACCGATGGGATCATTGTTCGACACAAAGAAGAGCGCTGGCTTTTTCAGTAGGGTTGAGTGAAACATTTGACTTGAACGTATATAATGAATTGTAGCTTGGTTGTGGAATGTTTTCATGTGGTAGCTGTTGAAAGTAAACAAAAAGGTTTTATTAAGTTTGAAATTTTTTAAGAGAAATAGATTTAATTCATACATAAATACCGAAGATTTATTAATGATGATACCTTAGATTTCTTTTTCTCAAAAGATTAAATTCTTTCTAAATATTTCCACTGACTGTGACTCAAGGTTTGATAAATACTTACAGGGTATAATTACGAAAAAGGTTTTCCATACGCGCATTTCGCGGGAATACAGCCTTAGGTACACCAACCGCTAATTCGGTTACATCAGCAGCACTGTCCCAAACTTGGCAAACGAACCGATCCAAAACTTGGCTGTACCTGTTATGAAGTTTATAATAAAAACGTTTAAGAAAAATAGAAAAATGTTGGGTTTACCTTTTCATATCTCTAGCCATTTGTAACATTATTTCGCCAAACTGATAAGCACCCACAGAGAAACCATGTATCAACATTCGTTCGTAAGATTTGTTGTTCTCTAAGAACTTCAAAGTGTCTGCAGCAACAATCTAAGCCAGAAAAAATTCCATTTTTATTTTATATACGAAGAAGAATTTACTGTATATAACACCAAAGGAATAAAGCAGCGATATCATATCACCTGTGAACCTTTTACGGGCCACAGCAGTTGCCACGGCGTTATGTGTACCACCACAACATCGAATCCCAAATCCGTATAGAGCTGAGAGTATTTTTTCAAATGTTTCTGTCTGGCCATAAGCCAGGCGAATATAAGGACCAACGGATTACCAGTCGGTTTAGTTAATCTGCATGTAAGTATCGATCGTGAATATTATTTGTGTGCTACTCAATAATACAAAATTACTTACTCTAGCGTACTTTGATTGATTTCACCTTTGTATGGAGTGCTTGTGTAAAGAGTAATATTTTTGGTGATCTCTTTGGAACAAAGAGAGTGACGGTGGTGATTTTTATGTGAAGCCATAGCGTTCTAGGAAAGATACAATTCTTATTTTGCACAAGTCTTTTAATTAAGCAATGAAGTTTATATTATTATCTTGTTAATTCCCCAAACCATGAAACCATTGTATCTTAAATCTACACCTGGACACCACAACTGCTACTTAACCTGGTTATATCTACTATGTGCAGGGCTACGTATTATACAGGAAGGAATTTTTGAGACTGGATTCGACTGAGATTTTATACCATTTTTTAAATAAAAAAATCGTATCCCCCAAAAATAATTTATAAAGATTCACGCATTTGAATATAATCTTTTTCAGAATTCATAAATAATTAATTAGTCTTAATTTAACTTATTAATGGTTGTTACACTTAAAATCTTTATCTTGTTTATTTTAGCACTTTTTAATACTTGTTACCAAAGCACTTTCCTACTTATATTTGAATTTCCTTTTGAAATTCTTACAACTTACATGCTTGTTATAAAATTTAATAAATTTCCGAATAATTAATATAATTATTAATATTATAACAACGTAATTCACAAAATTCATTTTTTCTTTATACGTATTTTTAGATAACTACAACACGGTGAATTTTACGAAAATGTTAAAAACTCGTTTTTTTAACACCAATCTCGAATGCAGCGAAGTTTCAGATACATTTGATACGCATCAAAGGTTTTTGTTAGAAGACTGAAAGTTGAATTACTCTATTCTCCTCCATTTCACTCTTGCGACTATTATTACTTCTAAATTTAATCTAACCAATTTTGACTTTTTATTTCACATTATTTTGTCGTGGCACTATTTGAGAAGCTTTATTAAAGCGCAAACCGAAAAACAAGCGTGTCTTCCAATTTGTCCGCGATTTGCACTGGCATTCATCAGGAACAGTCATCATATTACATTCGTGATGTGACCGAAGAAATTTTAGAAGCTTTTTTAAACCACTGACCGTATGATAGAAAGAAAATAAACAGGGTGTCCGTATAAAAATTCGCGAGCGATTTTAGACGCGAACACAAATTTCATTGCGGTAGAAATTTATAACGAAGTTCTTCTTTGTGTATTTATCGTGATAGCAGTTTATCGCGGCAGTAATTCTCTGCGAGAAATGTTTTCGTTATAATTATTTACAATTGGTCGTTTTTCGAAATCGACATGATAATAGAGGTCGAGATGGCGTTTTCAGTCCGGATGATAATGGAAGGAGGAATTAGTTTTTATTTCAAAGGACAAATATTTTATAATTTTGAACTGTAGTAATTTATAACTGCAGTTATCGCAACCAATTGTAAATATATATGCGGAAACATGTGGAAACAATCTTTTTGCACCCTGTATACCTTATTATAAATTAAATTAAAATAGCATACCTTTCAATTGAAATCAGTTGAAATTTATAGCTTTAATAACTCACAGTAGTTCTAAACATACATAATAGAACTATTGAACATATATAATTACATAAATATATATTTGTTTTTGGAAAAATATATATGCAAAATCATGTAATTTTATTGTTTTTTAAAATATTAATGCCCTCTGCATATACGATAAATTCAAACTTATAAAGAGCAAAGAATAAAAATTCGAGCATGTAACTTTATAACCGAAATATAAAGTGATATCATTCTTAATTAAAAATATAACTACAATAGTTTTCCCATAAGTAAATATTAATTTTAAGAAAGACTTTATCGCTTTTAATAAGTTCTACTGTCGAGATACACGTTAGGTAAACAACTACCCCGTGCCCCCGTCAGGCGACATAATTCAAAACCTGTGTACGATGTAATTTCCATTTAATTATAATTTTTTCTGATTATCGAATCACGCAACTTCATTCAATTTTCGCAAGCGTGAAAAATTCAAAAAATAAAAAGTATTTGTTTAGCATGTTTACATATAAAGCGTGTACGATTTCTTTGACGTTATAAGATCCACCGGCCATGCAATGAATGAGAATGTTATTGAGAATGAATGAATTTTTATGATTGCATATGTTACGGAAACGTAAATTGGAATCAAAACAAAATAGAAGCATAAAAAGGCAAACAACAGAACACAAAATTTAGTACTTAAATACAAACGGTAGGAGTCGTCGGAAGAGGAAAAATAAATTATTTAATTAAAGTTGCACGTTAAAACTGACAAACGCAATAATAAGTGGACACAGAATTCATAATGTCTGCAAATACTGGGTTTTGAGGGCTTTTTACAATATAATATCCGTATTATATATACATTGATATATTTTCATTACGGTTTTCAGAACATGAGAAAATTAATCAATTAATCCAACTCTAATCAAAAGAATTTTACTCCAATCGATCCTATTCGTTTCTGGTACGAACTCTATTCAACTTTGGTCCTTTTTTACCAGCTTCGTCGAATTATCTTAACTTTTACTGACTCTACTCCACTCCGATCGAATATATTAAAGCTTTTTCGACACCTGAAAATACTATTAGCATCTAATAGATACTGATTCACTTCAATTTGCTGTGCTTTGATTGCTGCTAATAAATTTTTTTTCGTTTTTAAAAGCATGTTCTATTGATATATTGTACATTATAAATAAAATCAATTTTTAAAATTAATGGATTGTAGAAACATTTCAAAGGTGGAAAATTATACAGAATTTTTAATAGGTGTGGTCGAATGCCAGAAGCTCGATCCCTAAGTAGTTTACATTTATGCATAACTACAATACAATGTATTATGGATATTAATCACTCTGTGAAACAAGCAGGAATATTAATAAATAGTTTTTTAATTTGTTAAATATTGAAGAAATAAAGAACTTAATTATTCTGGAAATTAGTGTATAATACAGAAAAGTATTTGAATTAATAAGTGTAATGAATGTTTTTCAGAAGCTTACGCCATGAAGAAGTCTAGATGGCTGCGTCGGCAATGGCGTCTGCAAACTAACGAAATTCCTTAAAATTTGTTGATGACGTAGTCCTCCTAAGTGCTTATATTGCAAATAATTACGGTAAGAATCTTCTGACGATTGGTGTTTGCCATTAGAAGCTGGTGCACGTAAGCGGGTGCCAATAAACATTAAAAACCAGGAGTTGTAAATATAAAAATATGTGAAATAAGAATTAAAATCATTTCAAATTCCTAAATTTTGCATATTTTTTTATGGATTTTTTAAAATTAAATATATTAAAGTTTTATTACCGCAAAAGAGCACAGCAGCAGCGGATGCAGTTGAAGAACTTATTGATTTTTTAGCTGAGAAGAACTTAGAAAAGACTGTTGTTGTTGCCCTTGCCGTTGGAGACATTATGGCAGGCGGCAGACGCAAGCAGCTATATGCGATGCGATATAAGAAAGTCATGTTTCTAAACTGAAATTATATATACTTTTGTAAAAGGCTAAGCTTGAAAATAAAGTTGTAAAAACAACTTTAGAAAACCGTGGAAGAATGATATGGTTCTCTTCATCAAGGACATTTGTAAATATTTATAGATATATTTTATGGTATATTTAGGCATCTCGCTATTGAATAAAATATTAGTAAAATTTGCTTTTAATGTCTCCCAAATGTGTTTCTAAATACACTCGCAACATTTTTTATGAATTTTCTAAATCTTTTTCTGATTTATTTGCAATTTTCTTAATTTACACATTATTTTGTCTCTCGGTCACAAGATTACTATTAATAACCGCAAGATTCCTATTGTTTGAAGAAAATTATTTAATTCTTAACTACACTTTAATTATTTAACTACACTACATTTTCGAGTGTCCTAAAGTCCTTTTTAAACATTATATTAAATATCGAATGTAAATGCACGAAACAAAAGACGTGGAAGAAATTCATACACTGGCTCTGCATGAATATAAATAAATAGGTTGGACTTTGCTCCTCAGACATCGATATCAAACAATAATTTGTTTTTGCAGAGGAACCAAGTTATTTTTTAACATGAAAGCAGCTTGTACAAATTTCTGTAAAACTTTTTCGGGAGGAGGGACTTTTGACCTCTTAAATACTGATGAAAGTGTAATCATGGGAAAATTAAAATTTCAACAAAAAGCAATTATTAGTGAAATTTTTTCCGGGAAAATGAGTCGCGAAGAGTTTTATTTATCCGCTTAAGAATGAAAATAAAAAAGTTAGTTCTGCTGACAAAATTACTTTTTCCTGAGCAATTTTTCCTCGGCAGGTATTATTTTTGCGATTTTCTATCATATTTTTTCATAAAGAATAAAATCAAAAAATTATCGTTGTTCTGCACTAAAAAAGTAAAATAATTGCTAATTTTTACTATTATCGTAGAAGATATGAATTTAAAATTGTGTCAAATCGTGTCACTTCACAGAATTGCTTTAGTATTTTACTTTCAGCAATCCTTATTAAATTTGTAGCAGTCTATATATAACTTTATATTTGTCGCTAAGGATTGGAATATGTAGTGTAATTGGAAATGACATGCAGCAATTCTTTCTGATGATTTAAAAAACCAAGAACAACTCTTAGCGGCTAATTTCATCAATATTTTAATGGTGTTAGTTTCCTCCGCAACCATTCACAGCAACGACTCTAAATATGAATATAATTTAATTTGCAAGTTATAACTAATATTGGAATGGCTTACCAAAACCGGAATTAAATTACTATAATAAATGGCACTGACAACTCATATTATTAAACATTGTTGCAAAATATATGCAAATATATGTATGCCTATTTTATTTTTGCCATGGATGCATTTTTCGTTGCTTTGGTACGAATGCACATGTAAAGTGCAATGCTTAGTGGAATGCTTAACTTATTTGCTGTGGCAAGACGTAAACGTAAACTTACATAATTTCAATGAAATTTTAGCAGCTAAATAATAATATAAGCTCGTTTTGGTGTTTATGTTTTAAATGCTAATTTAAAAATTAGTGAACCTTCCGCGCGTTCTCTTCCTTTCAAGTTTAGATCGTAGCTTTGGTCGTAAATAATTATTCTTCAAACTTGATGAGCGCCGTTTTAAGATTAAGAATGGGTATTAAAAATTACCTAGCCTTAATTTTAATCAACTACCACTTGTAGCAACAAACGAAACCGAACCAAATACTAAACTCAACAACAGAGATAATTTATTTACCTCTGCTCAACAATGAAAGAAGTCGAACTGTCAGAAATTGAAAACGAAACAACTAATTACCTGACAGTGTTGCAAAACGCATTAAAGAGGGTGAACGAAGCGTTTTCTTGAATGAGCGACGGGCACTATTATTTGCTTAGCAAATTTCTGTAAACCAACAAAAAAAAAAAGAAGGACAACGATGCCGTTATGAAAATGATATATTGGCGGAAATAGATATATTGGCGGCGATAGCCGCTGGGCGAAGAGCACAAATATTTTTTTTTAGTTGCCCATAAGACAGCTGAGAGTCATCGCTTTCGCTCGTCGCTATGATTGTGTTCAGGCTATAGTTTTGCTTGACAATCAGTCGGTGATCAAAAGCATGGAGCGGCGGTCGTCGATAAATTCTAAAGTCGTGCGGTAATGCACTCGGAAACTCAATGAATCTGCTCAGAATAATGAGGGTGAGGGAGTATATAAGCACTAAACAAAATGAAATAGCGAATGACTTCGCGCAACAAGGATCAGCTGCCGGAAACAGAGGTTGCTCTGAACAATGGAATGGTGGAAGCGATGGTCAGTAGGTGGATAGAACAGTTTAGGGCTATACTGCCCAAGCCTGTGGGCCGTTCAACAAGGTGGGCTCTTTAACTTAACAGAATTCTAAGCTAGTTAATCACACTTGGTGCCGGACATGGCAATTTCAGATATCGCCATGATTTCTAGATAAGGAATAGGGCTTAGCATGTAGGCTCATTGCTTTGCGAGTCCACTATATACCGTGCGAGAAGCTATCCTTTAAAGATGCGAGAAGCTATCCTTTTTAGAAAGAAAAATTATAATTTGCAACAAAAAAGTACACGCAGAATATAATATAAAAAAAGACAAATTTTTTCGCTTTTTCTAAGAAAAATTAATTTTAATTATAATTTATTATAACAGAATGTGTAACATGATTTGTGATGTACTTTAATTCTTACAATTTTTAATTAATTGTTTACGTTTATTGCCACTTGCACTGAAAGGAAGTGTTTTTTGTTCTTAATTCTAAAGGAATCCTATTATATATTTTACTTGCATATATATATAACATTTAGAAAGTTTACAATAAAGAACACATATATATATATAAAGATTTTAAAAAGCGGCATCGATTATGAGATCTTTTAGATATCCAAATAATTCTCTAGAGTTTAATATTTTTAATTACGCGGAAATTTGGGTGCCGAAGCTATAAAATTTTCGATGTTTTATTTATTGTGGCTTTTATCTGTTCAACGATATCATTTCGAAACCTAATGTTAGTTTTAATGCTTTAATTTTTTTAATAAATGAGTGATAAAACTGTTCTAAAAATAAAAAAACCTGGGAAACATGTGTGTTTAAAAAGTATTTTTTTAAATCAACCTAATCTTTATTTTGCTAAGAGAACTTAGGAAGTCTTATTTTATTTAAAATACTAAGTCAATATTTAAGGACTAGTTTTACATTTTTAAACATGGAGATTCTTTGAGCAGGTAACGCAGGAATGAAATAATTACGAATGTATATTAATACAATTTTAGAGAGTATTTTAATATTTCTCTTCTTTAATATTTGTAAAAAAATTTAGGGTTTTTTCAATATTGTATGAGATTCTAGATAATAGGCATTTCTAATAAACACGAGATTATAACTAAATTATAAAAGAGGTTAACTAGTTCAAAATAATTTCATAGCTTACAACATTTTTGTCGTATAGAAAAAATTGAAATGCAAAATAAGTAAAAGATAAACAAAACAGAGCGTTCTGTTTTTGATTTACTAGCTAGCATGAATTAATTAATTAAATTTAAACATGAAGTCATATATTCCAATACTAAATATATAATCATACTAAAAGCCAATTTTGAATTTACTTCTGCTTTTTTAAGTGTTAACAGAGAACCAGGTTATTTTCATTATATATTATCATATCAAATTTTTTCATATCATATTTCATCATATCATTTAAATATTTATCATATTTTTTAAATTGCACTTAAACCTTAATTGACATTTTAATTGAATCATTTAATAGTTGTTGTTACACTAAAGTTAATTTTATTTATTTTACTAGCTATTAAGTTTTAACCTTTTCAAATTTTAATATTCTATAGTTACATTTGGTTAATTCTTTAAATGCAAAATATTAATATAAAAAATTATGGTTGAATGTGAAAAATTCAGGAAATCACAAAGATTTTTTAATGAAAAAAAAACAACAAAAATTAATAGCCCTTAAAACGGTGCTAAAATTTGCAACTTTCTTTTTATGATAACCATAATTGTTCATAGAACTATTATGTAAATTATCAACTAATCTAATAAATAATCAATTTTTGATTATTTGCAAATAACGATTACATGCAATTAAAATTGCATTATTTCGATTTCGGAAACAAAAAAATAACCAAACAAACAATATTTTAAATATATTTTAATTTAAATATACAACCAATTACTTTTTCAGTAATCTGAACAGAAATTAAAACAAAAATAATTATTTTAAAAGTTGGGAATTCTAAAGAATTTAAAATTATCCTCAATGTCTTTACTAGCATTTTTCTTCACATGAATACTGATGTCACTATGCGTTTTACTGGTTTTCTGTTTTGTGACTACCGCTTTTTTCTGATACTTAATTTATACGTATACGGCGTAAATTGCGTTATCATTTCATTTCTTTTCACCTAAGTAACTACATATATTATTGTTTTTCCTTCTAGTCATAAAGTGCCTTTTACGTCTTAAGTTTTTTGTCCTCTGAATTTTGAATGGATTAAATAAATTATATATATTTCAAATTATTTCTTTCGTCATTGAAATTATTGATTCGTGAAATTGTAATTTAATAATCGATATCACCTTCTTCTAGCTGCTCATTGTCGTCCAGCATTTCGAGGAATGCGCGTGGCACAAGACCTTTCATTAGACCCTGTTTTCCGTACATGTAGTCATCATTGACGGGTGAGCATTCGTTAACAAAAATAACCTGCAGTATTATATAATATTATTAAACAATATTAATAAACGAAATATAATTGATGTCATAAATAAGCACAAAATTATTGTATTTAGAAATAAAATAAACAATATTTTGATTTTGGTTTGCAGTAAAAAGTGATTTTTGATTTAATTTAAATTTTAAGAAGAATTTATATTGCATAATTTTTGCTCTTAATGGGGAACTCTTTACTTTTAACCTTTTACGTTACATAAAAGGTTTATGGCTTTTACATACATAAAATTAAACAATTAAATTTAATTATTCTTTACCTCATTAGCAGTTAAATTAAGTTCTGTGTGATCCTTGGCATCATAAGAGCAGAGAACACGTGCTCGTTTCATTGATTCTCCATTATTAGCATTGCGACTCCTATCGTTTCCAACTACGCCTTTTCCTCCTCCACCAACGCTACCACTGCCCGGCAAGTTATCGTCACTTAAATCGATAGGAACGTATGGTGTCGGGCCTCCCAAACTATATACATACATATATACAGAAAAATTGTTGTTGAATGGTTGATGAGTTTTTGGAGGAGAGGAAGTGGATGTAGTGAAAAATGCGACTGAATACTTGAATCGTGCTTGGCTTCTTATTGTAGAATAAATTTATATATAAAAAATAAGTTTTGTTGTAGTTTAAGGGATTTTATTCAAGATACTCTTCGACATAAAGTTTAATATGTTTTTAGCGTGCATATTTTACGACTAATATGTTCAAAATCAGTGCAAGATTTAGTTGGCTATGCTAAGTATAAGTATATTATAGTATATTAATCTACACACATATATATATATAAGTATATTAATCTACACATTTCAACTACAAACATGGAACGGTAAAAAGGAATGCATGTAATTTATTTAATTTAAACCTGATAAGCATAAAATTTAATTATGTCTGAAATTCATTAATAAACTGTATTTCATTGTTATGCGATTCATAAGGTCATCTTAATTGAGATTTCGACTCGCATTACTAGGCCGTTCAAATACGAAACATTTTCATCCTTAGGTAGAAACCTTACGATTAAGAAAACCTACTTCTAAAGCAAATATTTTACCTCTGAACTAACTTTTTTTACAGATCCGAGCTCTTTTGAGCTCAGGGATCGATTTCAATTTGCATCTGAAAGACCTCAAGCTAAAGAAACTTATTTCTAAGCCAAAATTACTTATTTCAGCATCAGGCCTATTTGTTATTCTGAAATTCTCACCTGTAAGCTCAAGCTCATATCAGACAATTAAGATCGTGTAGCACTGAGATTAAAATGCTAAAGATTCGTAAAGCAATTTCACGAGATTTCATAAGTATATGTATCATTTGTTTATCTAATCAACTAGCTACAGAGGCATGCACAAAAATAAGAATGTTTTTAAATTCACTAAGTAAGTTTTTTAAATTCGTAAGCATGTTAATATATGTGAAAATAAGAGAAGTATTAATATAATGAAACGATTTAATATTAAGAGAAGGATATGCAAGAGTTTTATAGCGTTGTAATCGCGCTTGTATCATAATCGATATCATATTCATCTAAAAGCTGGTGTGCAGGAGATACAAATGGATTCGTTGCTATAGATGTCATTGTCTTTTCTGTTGGCGCATTTACGATGCTTTCAGTGCTATTGATGTTAACTGTTTTATAATTATCAATAAGTTCATTATCATTATTTGCTGCATTATTATTATCTGGCGTATTTTTCGATTTATATATATGGTTTGAATGGGTTGCATTGGGAGGCCCATCCACATCTTCGCTATTTACACGTAGTCGTGGCATTTGAGGTCGCATTCTGCAAACCAATTAATTTTGGTTATGAGGAAAAGATCAAGTTTTCTTATAGAAAATAGTAGGAAGCACTAACTAATATTAGTAAAGTGTAAGTAAAAGCAAGAAAAAGTCTCTCAGGAAAACTACTTGAATGCATTGCATGATAAAAATGTTAACAGCAACTACATGCAATAACACAATCGATTAAATTACTCGACTTCAATGCAAATAATTTTTTATTTGCGTTGTTTTAACTCACTTTGCTAATTCACGCTGCAAATTGTTCATGACATCGCAGCACTGTTTATAGTAACGAACCTGCGTCTCGACGAATGCATGCAAATGACGTAAATGGGATGCCTGCGATGTGCTGATACCTTCTAGCAGTAGCTTGGTTATTTCGGATTGACGATCAAATTCAGCTTGAGCTACACGCAAATCTCGTTCAGCCTAAGAAAAATTTATATAGTTGAATATTCATTCGAATTACTGGGTTTAGGTTAAAAGTTATAAAAGTCTTAAATTTAAAGCGTATGCAGATACCTGCTCTAAAACAGCTTCGGGCGAAATACCATCTTTCTATTAATTCCAAGGATTTATAGCAGCATTGAGAAAAAAATTTTATGTGACTTTTGATATTGCAAATTAGACCGAGATTCATAACAGGATGTAATTAATTATTAAAATAAGGGAAAGCTTCTGCGTTTTAGGGCAGCAAAGCCCGAAACCAGCTTGGTACCAAAAAGTTGATCATATTCTCCTAATCCAATCAGTAATAAAAACTGTTTGCAAACTATTTACTTACATTCTGTTGTCCCAGCAAGCTTCTGGCTTTTTTAACACGGCTTTTACAAGCATCTAAATCGAGTCTAAACAATTTGATTTTTTAACGTTTAACATATAGGAAGTCTATCAAACTGTTGAGCTTACCTTTTGCTATCCAGTATACCCCTCTCCTTCGAGATCGTTTTCATTTCACCATCGAGAAATTTTCGCAAAGGTTGCGTAAAGCAAATACCAGATGAAGCAATAAAATCACGTTCGCAATGGCCCAGCTTTTGCTCAGCTTGACCAACTTTAATTAAAGCCTGCCCATAAGCCAAATCCTGACCAAAATCACCACCTGCCTCGAGCATACTTAGTGCCAAATGCTCCAAGTTGCTTAAACGCTGCGGCTTGGATTTTTCAATTTTTTCGAATATGAAATCTTCGATGCGATTCTGTGGATTTGGTACGAGTACCGCTTCCGTGTCCCGCACAATCTTCTCGGTCCATGTTTTCGTTACATCAGCACGTTCGGCGAGATTTTGAAATTCTGAATCGAATTCAGTACGCTCGGTTGTACCAAGTTTTTCTTCAGTCAACTGAAAGGAAGGCATTCATTCTAGCAATCACACTACACGCCCAAGAGGGTGGGTTATTAATGTGATATGAGCCTCCACCATTACCTGCACGACTCTGGAGAGGGTGCTACCAGCCTCCTTGACAAGATTTTTCATATTAAAATTTGGTAAATTTATATTCATTTCAATAGCTTTTTTTAAAATAATTTGTTGTTCAACTGTAAGTGCACTGTTTAAAAAGTCACCTGCTTTGTAATGTTAATTATAAATTTTAAAGGCAGGGTAACTTTAGGAAAATATTGAATTTTCCTAGAATCAAAACTGCAGAGATAAGAAAACAAAAGATATTATTGCCAGGTGTAAATTGTAGAACGAAAATAAATAAAATTTCGGTCCTCTATTTAGGGGAAGGAAAACAGTGTTGTTCAATGTAATAAATTTATTCAAATACTTTCTTTTCACTATGCTAAAGAGAATTTAAGTTTTTAATTTATCTTTTAATAGCAGAATTTTTTCTTAACTCAAATACGGATATAGAAGTGCAAAAAGTGAGTGAATATGTATCCAGCCATTATTTTTAGAATAAATAAGATTATTTCTGTATAAGAAATTCTTTTTCTGAGATTAAAATATAATGAAAAGAAAATTAAGAAGTATGAAGTTTTATTATTTGTTTAATATTTGCACAAAACCAGTTGATATTACGAATTGATATTTTCGCCTGCAACACTGGTAAGCAATTTTCTTGTTGTCTGCTTTATGTTGACATTTACAAATGATTGTTCTCATAGTGAACAGCTGATTCTAGTTTATTGGGTTTATCTTATTTTATTGGGTTTATCTAATTTTCTAAATTATTCAAACAAAAAACAAAGTGAGTTCTTTTTAAGAGAATTTATTTCCTTTTGTATAAATTTAATGATAAGCAACAGGTTTTAAAGCCTAATCATAGATTAGTTTTTGTTCAATAATAGAGTTGCGTTCGACTATTTTAGGGATGACCAACATTTTTATAGAAAGCTAGATACATTTATGTAGAAAGCTTTATACATTTATAAAACACAGAAAATAGCAAAACAGTGTGCTATCAAACAAGTTTTCGCAGCAGAGTTTTGCTTCAGAACAGCAAAAAAAGGAAGCGGCAAACGAAATTGCAGCAAAATAAAAATCTGCTCAAATTTAATGAACTTCTATACGTGGTTAAGTTATTTATACTGCATTAAATTCTAAACAGGATCGTGGTGTGGATCCATCAAAAATTCATTCATGTGAGGTTCAAAATTAACAACACTGAATTTATTTAAATTTAATTTCATTAAGTATTTCCGGCATTTATAAATAATCACATTATATTTTATTTTAAAGGTTTTTATTAGGTCGCTTTCTTGTCGTTTGTACGGGTAGAAATTTTGTAATTGATTTTAATTTATCTTCCCGATGCGCTAGAGACTTGAAACTTTAAACGTAGGTCAAAACTTTGATACAAGAAATTTTGAAATGAAAATTTGCGCCTAAAACATGCTTCATAGCATCTACACACAAAATTCCGAGCATTTCAGTTTTCATATTGATTACTTCGTGAGTAAGAATTCAGATGAAGAGAAACTGAAATATACATGAAACTTAACACATGTCACTGTTATAATCTCATCAAAATGTTTAAAATCGATTGAAAAACTTCACACACACAAGACTAAAATGCAGAAAATATTTTTATATTTTTATTTTAATAATTATTATTTTTAAATTCATTACAAAGCCCTATTATATTTTAAAGCATACGATATATTTTGATACTTGGATTTAAATCAATATCTAAATTAAAATAATTTCGTTTTTTCATTTGTACTAATTTTGAGTAACATCTAATCTCGCTTTCTTTTATTCTAATAAATTTAAATAATGCAATCCTTTTATTATGCTGCCGCTGGATGCTTCGAAATCCTTGAATTGGATGCCATCGACCTGATTGGAGAGCAAGCTGCAGGGATACTCTGCACCATAGGTGTCCGGTTGCCAAATGAGTTTAATTTGGTACTCAATATCCGGCGACAAGATAATGCCTTCCTTCCACTCTATATGCAGATCACAGTTATATTTGGCTGGATGCCTTTTAACATTGTAACGCCATACAATTGCTGATAATGGCGATGGCGGCGAGCTGTACTCTGGGTTCCCCTGATCCGCCGTAACCTCCACAAAATCATCATCGTCAGCGATGCTCCTGCTGCTTATTTCAATTTCTAAGTTTTCTTCATACTCGGTTGCAAACTGCATGTATGTGGCTGTTGAGGGCGTTAAACGACTTTGAATGATGATGCCCAATAACGAAATGAATCGATCCGATATCACAGTCATGAGCCACTCATGTGATTCGTCACTAACGTTAAAAGGACGACAAGCCTTGTAATAGTTGCGCTCGATGGATTTGCTTAAACCGTTGGAAGGTTCGCTATCACTATCACCTGCTTCACCGCCTAAGCGTCCGTTTAGCAGCTCATCTTGCAGATCAACTACTTTCGAGGGATGCAAGAATCGTTCGGTGCACTCGTGCATACACCACTCAGAGACGAACCACAGCAAACGCTTCAGTTCTTGATGGTTAGCAATGATGACCTTGATGCACTCCTTCGATACGTGAACATAGTTATGTTTCAGGTACAGCATGTATTGAGGATCACAAAGGCAACAACCGCTGAAGAATTCCAGACAAACTTCGAGTAACGTTTGTGTGTTCATGCAGACACAAAGATCCAAAGCGGGCAAAATATTGTTGAAACGAAGCTTGCCCTTCACTGCCATTAGGCAGTCGTCGCTCAGTTCACTGAGCATATATTTCTCTGCGCCATAGTAGAGCTCTATGGTGTCCTCCAGGCTGAGTTGTTCGAAATCTACACAGCCTGTATAAATAAAACGGAGCAGGATGTGAAAAATACTACCAGCTATATCCATTATTTTGATTTCCTGCCCGTTCTCACGCAGGGGACCGTAAAACATGGCTTCGAAAACGGGACTGGCTGCGCTTAATATCAATTTGTGTCCCTTCAGATGGATGCCGCCGTCGCCCATGTAGAAGACGCAATCACAATACTTTTCCGAACGAAATAATTGCTCATAACGTTGGCAGAGCCTATGGCTGGAGCTCGTGTTGTTGACCAAGTGATTTGCCAGCTGATGAGATTTTAGATTTAAAGTTGACATCTTTAATATGGAAAAGTGTAGAGAAGAGAACGAAAGTTTAAACCAGTTCTGATTGAAATAAAATTTACAACTGCTTTTTTCTTTGAATTTTTATTTTGAATAAAGTACTTGGAGCAAGGCATTCTGAACAAAGTAGTCCTAAAGTGTTCTATTCTAATCCTGCATATGTAAAAAAAGCTATAATCAGTGGCGTAACCAGAAACATGTCCGTAGAGGTGTCTCGCCTCAGTCAATTTCTCTCCCTTCCCAATAAAGTAAGACACCTAAAAATGACATTTCCGAGGAGAGATTAAACCTTCTCAATTTATTCAGTGACGTATCCTTTCTCTGGATACGTGAGTGAATGAAATTAGTCTTTATTTTTTTATTTTTAATAATGCTTATATTTTCTCATATAACACAAATATATATACGTACATACAAATAACACCAAAACGTGACAACATTTTTATCTACAAAATCTGTATTTATTAAGAGTTAATTTTAATTGCTAATTAAGGTTGTTGTTTGAATGAAAATGCACCCTTCGTTTCTGATATCTACCTTTTTTAAATTCCTAGAACGAAAATTCTCGGCGTTTTGAACTTGAAAATAAGTGTAAATTATCTCAATTAGTAGCTTAAGTCAATAAACTAAGATTAAGGTGACCGCCTAAACCTTTTGTCAATAAGGGTGTAAATGAATTGGTAACTTAAGTCATATAAACGAAAATATAAATTCAAAACAAGTTGTGAAAGATTAACGAACGAAATAAGAAAACTGCAAAGAACGAAATAAACAAAAGATCGAAAAAAAGGGACAGAATATGTTGGATACTACCGTATATGATAAATATTGTAGTAACGGCATGAAATACTAATAATATTAATTTTTGGAATTTTGCCAAAAAATTAATATGTAATTATAAATTTTAATTTCTTAAAAAATTGTTTATTCTTATAATATCTTATTATAACATCCTAAAGCTCAATCTAAGATATATATATATATATAAATGCAAATGTATGTAAAAGGAAAATTAACTTTTTAAAATGAAAGAAATGTTAGATCACGATTTTCTATTTCTTATTTATTTCAACTGATTATATACAAATTAATAGGGATGTTTTTATTATCATATTAAAATCTTATAATAAAGCTTTATAAATAATTTTATAAAAACTATGACAGATGGTCAGCTTGTCATTGTATACACGCAAAAACAGATGATTTAAGCTTTTTGCAACCTTCTATGGCAGTTCCGAGTTTTCAAAATAAATAAATAAAGCCAGGCACGTTTTTTGTGCTAACAACACGAAAATACTTATGTGACCCCAGCTACACATATAATAAGGTTTGCCGGCTATATAGAAACTTGAAACTGGTTTCGTAAGAAAGCAACTGAGGCTAAACAAACGAAATAGCATACAACGAAATAGAAGACTGACATCACATTTGTTTTTAATTTCATAGAATTGTCATAAGCGTTCTCATTGTTCTTGAAATCTATTGTTGTGGGAAAAACTTAAATTTTTAGCTTGATTAATATATAAGTTTTAAGTGTTAAATTAACAATCAAGTAATCAAGAGCACAGGTGTTGTTTTATGTAATATAAAATAAAATAGACAGGCGGACATCCACCATGTATTTTTAAGCGATTTGATTACCTTATTTAGCAATACTGCAGTTTCCCAAAATTGCGAAGATCTGCTAAAATTTTTGCGTGAGTTTATTTTTTTATGGCACGATTTTCCTTTAGTTTCGATGCCTATAAATTTACAAAATATAAATTTACAAAAATTAACAAAGAATTAAATTTTTAGTTAAGTAAGTTTTATTTTATTTTGCCTTGTTTTATTATGTTTGCATTTTATTTAATTTTATTGTACTTTACTTTATTTTAATCGATTTTGTATTTTTATTTTATTTTAATTAATTTAATTTAATCTTATTTGAGTTTCATCTTATTGTGTTTTAATTTATTTTATTTTATATTAATTTATAGAGATATTTAAAAATATGCGTTTTATTTATATAATCTAATACGTATTAAATAAAGTAAGATGTTTTTTGTTCTCACACAATCTCTATACAAATTATATGAAATTAATATACTTTTCAAATTATCATTTTTCTAAATCTTTCTATATTATTCTAAATTCACTTTGAATGTTTAATTCCTTTTGATTTTGATTTATATAAAACGAGAAATTATCATATACACTATTAACTAGAGGTTGAGATCTCGAACTTGACCGACATCTGCGTAACTAATTCCAATAAACACGAGAACGTATTTTTAGATTCTTCTCAGCGTCCGTCGCAACATACGGCTCCACTCGGTTGGACAGGCAGTTGTCAACTGATTCTACATCGCGAATTTTTTCTCCGCTTATAGCAAAATATTCTACACCTGAGAGTGATTTGGAGCAAATTCCACAATGCTAAATTGAACAAATTCAAAGTATTCAATTGTGTAGTATGAGATTTAGATTCTCTTTGAAGACTGCATCAAATCTGCTACTTAATTCGAACTAGTGTATTAAAACACTTATATAAAAAACCCTTTAGAATAATGTTTTTAGATGTAAATTTTCAATAAATTACATTTTTTGATTTTAATTTTTGCAAAATGAAACGTTACATTTTACATACATTTTAAGAAACAGAATTTATCTTGGAAAATTTTTATTTTTGTTTATTTTGTATATTATTTTTATAATTTATTTTTTACCATACATGTACAAGTTTTTGCTTCCTTTTCTACTTTCTTGAATACTTTTAAGTGTTTTTGAATTCTCTCCTGTGTTACAGGTGCGTTGTTTGGTATTTTTCTTCCCTTTTATTTTAAAATTTATTTATATTTCTTTTTATTTTTTTTAATCTTATTTGTACATAATTTCAAGTCTGTACTTAGTATTCCTGTATTTTTTCTTTGGTTATGGCTCGAATTTCCTATATTAGTAATAATAACGCGCACAACGCATTAATATTTATGTAGCCATAATTAACTATGATATACAGTTGTAGAGTATACAGAATTATTCAGTTTATATCTTTCTTTTTATTATTATTACACGAGTTATGTAGACCTAGAAAACCTTGAACCTAAAAATTCTTGCGGCCAAAGTATTTCTTTTATTTTTATTATAACCGCTTTCCGGCAACATAAAATTTAGTATCCTTCTCTTTGATATCATCTTCATCTGTTAAACGACTTCATGTTGAATCTTCCACATCGATAGGGTGTATCGTATAATTTTCTAGTGTAATTTATACGATATTTTTGCTTTTGTATATATTTGCGTTTGTATATACTTTAGCGTTTGTATATATTTTAGTAGCTCTTTTTCACAGTGAATTTAATTTACTAGTAGAGACATGCACACGGTAACAGGTTATATGACGGCAGATCGCAGTAGATATTCAATGATATAGAAGTAATATGGGACCAAAGATGAAATATTATGTGGGTGCGGGAAATCTATTTGAGCGTAACTAATTTTTATAGATTAAATTTTATAAACGCAGCTTTATGTTATACAGATAGATGAAACAGATAAAAAAACAGTCAGACTCAGGAGGTGTCCCTGTCCATGAAAACCGTTCGTTAGTTCAGAAAAAAAGAAAATAGGTTAGTGGAAAAGGGGGTAATGTCGCTTCATATAAAAGTTTTGACGTGTACAACATCTAAACTAATTTTGCATCCTTCATTCCTTTTTCAGTATTTCAGCAATGGCTCATCAGTCTCCCTTCTTTGTCCACCAAAAGTTGCTGTTAGTCATGATTTTGGCTCTTCAATACCATATCGATGATGGCCCTACAAAATACGTAAAACTCTTTCAAGAGGATATTCAATTTTGTACTGAATGCTTTCAAAGCCAAAAGAAAACCTGTCAGCAGCTCTTTGAAAATCTACAACCAAATGATGAACTAGAAATATGGAATCTTTTTGGCTTTTTAGCCAGTGGAAGACGCCATACAAGTGTTTTGAAAATAAAAAACTCAAAAGAGAAAATAGTGGCAAAATATTTGTCCTCTGACAAACAGCTACGGTTAAGTGAGCTTCGAAATCTTACGAAATCTTCTGAATTGAATGAACTCGATAGGAAGGAAGTTGCTTTACTTTACTTACAACAGGAAACACGATTGGATGGCATACAGTTTTGTTCCTTCGCATCAATACAACGCTTTGTAGAAATATTTAAAAACACCACAACATACGGTGAGTCAACGATTTGGCTTTATTTACTACTGAATATACAACCTCTTTTGATGCCCTATTTGAGTGCGAGGCAATTTTCGGTACCTTTACACCTAGCTACTTGTGGTTTCTGTATATATCAGCAGTATGCTGGTCAAACTTTGAATAGCTTTTATGGGTGTCAAGATTTTCATCTGAAATTGCGAATCGCTGAATTGTTACTTGAAGCTGTTTTGAAGTTTTCGGAAGGTTTTGAAGAGTTTCGTATATATATAAGTGATTTAAATGCGGATAATATTGTTTATGACGTAAAACAAGATCGATTGTCGATAGTCGATCTCGACACCGTATACATTGTCGACTCCCGCTCGATTTCAAGGCAACAGGAGAAATCGGTACACAAGCATGAATATATCGAGTGCATGAATTGCTTTGCTTATTCACCACAAGATATCTGTCAGTATCCTAAAAGCGATATAAACATTTTTGCTGCCTGCCAGTTGCTACGTGAGGATCTCACAAGGGATCCCAGAGGAGGTTTCTTGCAACCTATACCAGCGAAATACATCGAATTAATGGAGTACCTTGACAAGTGCGTGGATTGTGTTGGACCAGAATGTGAAAATCGTTTTGAAGTGGCTTTTGCATTAATTAAATATATACAAAAAATTTTAATTAAAATGTAAAAAATTCCAAATTTTATAACTTATCCAGATATTTATTAAGCTTTGTAAAGGAACTTTTTCTATTTATATTTAATTGTTTATAAAATCTTGCATTTCCTTAATCTTCACGAGCTTCATATCATTTTGCAAATCTTTCAAATCCTTGAATAAAGTACGAGCAAGTTGACCTTCTGGTGTATTGATGGGTTCATATAAAAGCATTCGTAAGGATTCCCTCAATATTTCCTCAGCTTGCTTTAGAAGTTCCTGTAAAAAAAAGATAAAAACACCCTCTGAATTATAAGTACTGAATAAAAAATAAATAAATTAACTGGATTGAGTAAAAAATCAGCCATGGAGATCGATTTTGGTAGTATATGTTTATGTAATTAAGGTTATAATAAAAATATTCTGTCAAATAAATACCTTGAATTGCGCAATTTTTTTATTTGTATTCTAGATAAGAACTTTATGAATTTTATAAAGCTCTCATCTAGAAGAAATATAAATTCTGTAAATATTTGTATACATAAGACATCTTACCAAAAACTCTACATGACTCAACTCGTTCTCACTGTATCGCAAACGATTCAATTCGGCGAAGGAAGTATACAACTCATATAAGGCAATTGCTGTATATCGTGAAATACCAGGCTGTATAATACGTAAAACCTCTACGATTTCTTCGCACAACTGTACTTTACGCTCGTATACCCTTCTTCCGGGACGACATGATGAATTCGTAATGATTGATCTAAGAATGGCAGCTATATTTTGTTTCAGATCAACAATTAGATAGTGATTTGGATGAAAAATTCTACTCATTTTAATTAAAAGCATTTCATATTTCCTTATATCATTCTTGGCAAAGAAGATCTCTTCTTTAACGCGCGTCAATATTGTGTCCGCCGCCTGTACATCCATAACGTGTCCGCATATCTGACAACGCCATACATTCTTCTGCTTTATATGATAACCTCCCTTTCTGCCTGCCACTGCACAGGATGAACAACAAAAACTACTCATGTGTGATCCAAGCTCAGTAGGATCTTCACAACGTTCGCAGGTACAGTGAAAATATTTGCCCACATTAAGGAGATGACGACGTTCATCGGTGCCCTGGAATGTATAAACAATCATCAGCGAAAAATATACAATCGTCATGTTTGTTTCATACTAAAAAACAGGCTGTAAATTGTTATCATTTCAAAAGGCTTAAAAGTGGAATAACCTCTAGATTGATAATTTTAATTGTATAAGAAATGTTTCCATCTTACCAGCAAGGGATTCGTATAGCAATTATATAGCATTTCACCCTCATGTATATCCCGATTAGCATAGATTTTCATCTGATACTCATCATCGATAGCGATCGTTGTATTGGCTACGCAATGGTGGGCCAACAAGGCCCCCAACGGATAAAGACCACGCATTGAATCCGTATCGGGTGCACGTATCTCGAAACAGTTTACATCTACGATACCGCAAATTTTTTGTAACAATTCCTCATCCGCACTGTAGAAGCGCTTTAACTGTTTCGTTAGTCCCGAATTTAAAAGTGGTTCAACGATTTTCTTGCGAGTTTCACACCAAATCTCGGTGTTACGTCGATCCTCAACATGTGATTCGGACTGCAATAGAAGTTCATAATAACTGGTTGTTTCGTCATTTTCGCCAAGTAGCAAACATTTTAAGAGTCCATAAATTTCATGATTCTTCTTCAACTGATCGATGGGAAGATCTTTCATCTCCGCGATCACTTGACAATCGTATTGATAATGCTGATTACAATTATCACAAAGCGGGAAAAGGCGGCAATAACTGAAATTTATTACATATGAAATGTTATTAAAGCATTTTTTACTACAAGTTTACCTGCAATATTTTGTAGCTAGCTTGAAACAATTAGCACAACGTTTGTCTCTGTTATTCGGTATGATTATTACAGGACTTTCAACTAAAATCGTCTCACCGGCCTTGATATTTCCTGCAGCTCGAACGTATCTGTTGAGAGAAAATAAGAGTTGCATGTGTAAAAAACACTGCTTTATGTAACTCTTGTGGAGAAGCATTTTAAAAAGGTTTTATCACCTGCCAAGTGTTTCACTGCGTTCAATTTTACACTTTTCGTCAAATGTAGCCATTTGCTGATGGTTTTATAGGTTAATTTTATAAAATTTGTTGCAATTTAAGAACAAATTTTTAAGTAGAGAAAAACTATTCTCGCATTTATAACTCCCTGACATCCGACAACACTTTTCACAAGTTTTCTAAGCGAGCTGCACTGATTGAGTGCGCAACGACACTCGCGAAAACCCTAACTACTTGAAGATCACTTTTTACAATCTCTTGTGATGGATGGATTAAATTTTCTGTTGCTGATTGAGTTTCTAATTAATTGCACGTTTGTTCATTAAGAACATTTCTCGGGTGTTTACACTCACAAAAATTGCAAGCACCTCTTCAAGTTTTTTTACGCGAACCGCGTTCAACAGGTTCAATGCGACACACGTCATAAAACTAAATATTGTAGATAGCTTAGTTTTCAAGATCACAAAATAAACCTCTTCCGCGAAGGAGAATTCCATTTTCTCCTAATGAGTGATTTTCTAATTAATTGTATGAATTCTCATTGAGTTCAAAAATTTTACAATTTTATTTGAAAAATCTGCAAAATAAATTAAATTCTGTTTTCAATATTGTGACCTCTTGTTTTGTTGATTAAAAATAGTCCATGTCGTTCTTTCCGGAACTCGGGTTGTTGGTTAATGTTTGGTGCTTTATGTAAATAAGAATAATAAGGAACAACATTAATAACTTTAAATTCTCCTGTATTATTTATAAATTAAAAAATTGATTTTTCATTCAAAAGATTGTAATGTTTTTATTTTTAATGTTTTAGATGTGTCAATCGAATTCATGGTTCAGTCATTTCAAATTAAGTAATAAATACTTAATTTCTGTGCGTGTACATATATCAGAAGAGCGACACGCGACATTTCAAATCCAACTGCCTGCCTGTCTGTCTTGCTATCTTTCCCTCAGGTATTTCGTCTCTTCTTTTCTTTATTACACAACAGATGCTAATTAAGTGCTTGAATTATTTTAATTGTATACTTTATTCTACTAATTACACTGTGCAACAGCAATTTAAAAAGTTTGTTTCATTTTCGATTTCAGTATCCACCAGAACTGTCTACTAATTGAATAACTTGAATGGTCTAAATATTTCCTCTATTTCTCCCTCTCTCGTAGGTTTTTGTAAGAATTTATGCCAATTACAATTCTAATCATTTCCTTGGTTTTTTTAATTAGAAATATAATGAAAATAATAATTCAACGTCACTTACAACGCGACTCGTTGAGTTTGATTTGCGATTTTATTCCAAACATAAGAAACTATTTTTCAACACTATGCTTATTAATATTTCCCTGAATATGTTTCATCTCCATATCAATACTCCACACCAATTGTCCCTCAGGTGAATTCGGTGGTTCAAACGCCAATATTTCTTTAGCAGTCAATGCCAAATGCTTCGCTTTCTCCTGCTTTCCCTAAAATGTAGAGAAAAAATAGATAATCTTTTTACAATTCAAAATCCAACCTCACTGATTAGTGAGGAACACCAACCAAATAGTCGTCCACTGTAATTTCCTCATCTCTGATCTCCATTTCAGCCAATTCCAAAAACGGTAACAGATATTCATAAACAGCGATGGCATACAACTTCGAAATGCCCGGCAGTACAGCGCGCACCACTGGCAAAATGTCCTCACACAGCTGCACCCGACGTTCTAAAACTTTCTTCCCAGGATTGCATATGGGATCCATTAGAATGGCTCTCAGAATGGTGGCAATATTTTGTTTTATATCAATTACTAAAAAGTGATTCTTATGGAAACGACCCAAGTACGTGGCTAGTAGACTTTCGTACACCGACAAGTCACCGTTAGCGTGGACCATTTCTTCACCCAACTCCACCAGGAGTTCGTTTACTTCTGTCGCATCCATGACAGCCTTGCATATCATACATATCCAATTTTCACTCTTTCCAAGATCAGAGACGGCATAGCCATCCGTACATTCTTGGCACTTCATGGAACTCATATGAGTACCCAACTCTGTGGGATCCAGGCAACGGCTGCAGCAGCACTCAATATGTTTGATCATGCGAAGATGGTGCTGGCGCTGACTGGTACCCTGAAGTATATTTGCGTGGTTAACATGATGCAAATATTTAGAAATTAATTATATTTTTTTTTTGTTTTTGATTTTTGTAGTTTTCAATTTTTTATGTCTTGTGATTGAAATTTTAATCTTAAAATTATTGCGTTTATATTATATTTACCCCTTTAACTTAATTTTCACATGGTTTCTACTATCAGTAATACTCACCATTAAAGGATTCGCGTATGAGTGGTAAATCACTGAGCCGTTTTCAATGAGTACCGTGGCATAGATTTTCAACTGGAAGTTATCAGTGATTGCAACAGCAGTGTTTGGGACGCAGTTATGTGGTAACTGCGCACTGAACATGTAGACGCCCTTTAGCGAATCACCAACTATATCATTTTGGCCGAACACCTCAAGCGAATTAGCATCAATAAGTATACACAGTTTATGCAGAAAGTCTGCATCCACTTCAAACCTTGTAAAAAGCTCTGCGATGCCACACTTTAGAAGAGGATCAACAACGCTGGCTGTTATTTCGTTCCACAAATCAGAATCGCGATATTCATCTAAATTTAAGTTTTTTTTAAGTATGGTCTCAGCATGAATAAATGTTTTCGGATCTTCCATGAGGAGCAGGAGTTTAAGAGGGCCGTAGATTGCATAATTTTTTACCAGTAAATCTTTATCGATATTCTTCGCTCTGGTTTGGAAAAAATCACAATCGTATTCGCTGTGTGTCGTACAATCAATGCAGAGTGGAAAAACGTGACAATTTCTGAAAAATTATAAAAATTGGCAACTTTATAAAATAGAAAATGTCACAATCAAGGATTTACTTGCAAATAATGTAAGAATCATTGAAACACTGGCTGCATCTCATCTGTACGCTTTCCCAATGTGGTGCGATCAGTAACGGTTTTTCCTCCAGTATAGTGTCGCCGGGTGAGATATCAATGCCGGAAACTAAGTGACTGAAATAAATATTTTTTTTTCAATAGGAAAAACTTCTTTAATTTATCTTACCATCCCAATTCTTCATTATTGAGGATTTGGCATTTATCACTTAAAATTTGCATTCTCTTTGTTTTAATTTCTTAATAAGTAATTTTCAATTTGCTTCTATATTGTAGCTATACTAAATGACTTCTAATTAAAATGTTGCAGTCTACACCATTAGAACTCCTCACTTCTTAAGTGCCTAGCAATTTTTAATTCCCTCACCATCTCAACATGTAGAGAAATAGTATCGAACGCCCCTTTGCTCTGAGTTGGCTAAATATAATACTTGTTGTTAGTTTTAAATATCTACAGTGATGGCCAACAAGTTGCATTAAATTTTAGAAACCCTAAATGGGATTAAATTGTAATATAATAATAGTTAGTAAATTATAATATAATAATAAGTTAATTGATGGAAATTGTAGCAATCCACTCACTTCAGTGTTTTTTAAAATAGTTATTCCAAGAGAAACATTGGGAAATAGTGGTTATAGTAATAATTGTTTCGAATTCAATTCATTTCATTCCTCTTTGTGGTTTTAATTTGTTCCAACTATTTTCGGGATTTTAATGGATTTCACTGTGCCATTATGCCGTATTCATTGCCTTGGTTAAGAAGGGATCGCAGATACTTTCTGTCGTATATTTAGTTTTAAGTGATGTTGTGTTTCTTGCGTAATTTCAGACTCACATTTGCAGTCTATTTATATATGAACCAGTTGTGGTATCCAAGGGAAGGATTTGGGGTTTGAAACCCTTCACGATGTTTCAATTTTCAGATTTCACATTTTATCTTAAGGCAGAAGTGTCTCCGAAAATGTTTTACTTATGCCACTGATACGAAATCCTTCGTTTTAATCTGATATCTTTCTGTTTCCATTGATTGATTGATTGCTAAAGAAATTCAACATTTTCTTAACTGTTTTATTTTCGCGGTTTAAAAAAAAAGAAATTTAAATGTAAATTTGACTTTATCTCATTGCTGAAGCTAACGGGTAGAAAAATTTGGAATAAACATGCTTCGATCTTGAAAAAGAATCGATAAAATCGTAAAAATATCAACTTGTATGTTCCCGAATCCTAGTACGATGATTAACTTACCAGATCTTCTAGATTATCCCGAATGTCTCCATATCGATTGCCAATCATGAAATGGGTAAACATTAAATAGAAGCTGTGCTTAACAAAAAATTCTCCGAATGGCAAACGAATTTTCATTGTCATATTTTCTAAAACATATTTTTTCTTTAATCTCGAAGATATTATTAGACCAGCTACGACTTTCCAAAGGTTATGTATATATACAAACCACAGAATTTCCAGACAGGATCTTGAAAAGAAAAAGTCAGTATTTAATTGAATAACAATAATAACACATTTTTCAAACATTCATACTTTATTCCGTATTCCCATTTATGTAGAATTATTCTTGTTTTGGATTTTGTCTGAATTTCCCAATTCTTCTCATTATTTCATTTGAAATTTTATTCTAAACTTTGCTTTAAAAAATATAATAATAAACTATTTACATTTTTAATATTATAAATGTTAGAGGAAATAATTAATTTTTTGTTTTTTGCCTAAATGATACTGGCCAAAGATGGAGAAAGAAAGAGAGGAAGCTACACAAACAATTCAGTCAGAAAATTTGTTTATACTGAAAAAACTAATTACACTAATTTTACGTAAATACTATTATAAAAAATTTAATGTGAATTTAATCAATGCATTCTGAGCTCGTACATGCTTACTGTAAAGCACAAACTTATATGGATTTTTTATGAGAAAAGGGATCTTCCGGGGGTTTTCCAGCTATTGTAAGTTAAACCCTTTATTTAGTTTTTATACCGATGCTATTTTGCTGTGTTGTAGAGGGTATTCTATTGTTTCTGTATAGCGAATCACCTCTGTTGTGTTGGTTTATTGCACATTTAGTAAATATTATTGTATATATGTAGATGTGGTATCATTTTCTTTTGCTATAATCTGTTTTATGGAGGCTAAAAAATCACTAATCAGCTTTCACAGAACTCCTGAACTTATTTTTTACTCGTACTTAGAAAAATTAATATAAGGAAAAATAAAATGTATGATAAAAAATTATTAACTCGTTCTTTTCTCAAACACTTTTAGTCATAATTTATTGCTCTTTTTAGCTTAGATCAAGAAAAAGCTCAGAAATTCTGTCGTTGTTCTACAGATGCGATATTCTATCTTCGCATCAAAAAAATAATAAATAAAAAATATTTATTTTGTTACTTCTTAAGTTTCCCTTAATGAAAGCAAGGATTACATTTTATTCTGAACAACTAAATATTTCAACATTGTGTTTTTAAAAACCGTAAAAAATTTACGCCAATAATTATTTAAATTTTAGTGCTTCTTAAAGTTGCGTAGGCGAATTATTAAATTATATTCGTACTTTAAGGTGTTAAAAAACATGTATTCTCGTTGTTAACAATAACGGAATAACATGTATTCTCCCTGGTAATACTACGTACATATTTCATTTAAAAAATGTTACCTCTAATCTGTAAATTTAGTAATTAATAAAGCTTAAAAGTAATTAGTTCTTAATCAGTTATACTACTTAAAATTTCAAATGTGTATTATATCGATTCCTTCTGATCTTCTTCATTTGTAAGCCGTTTGTATTAAAAATACTATATGTTGAACTCTTTACGATTATTATACACCTTTTCGCTTGTGGCTTCTCGTATTAGTCACATATTTAAATGTTTATAAAAAATGTCATCGTCACCATTTGTTGTTTCACTAATTTGTATTTTACTTAATAAATAGACAACTGTATAAATTTTATAAATTTAAAGAATAATTAATGTGTGTAGCAGCTACTTCAGGTTTATGTATTTGTGTAAAAATGTTACTTAAAGTTACCAATTTTAAATTTGATGATTTTTTAACCTTTGTTTCTCTTTTTAAAAAACTAGTTTTCGAAATTACGATAACAAATATTGTTTTTAGTTTCTCATGCGATCTGCTATAGCTGAAAACTATGAAATAATAGCTGAAAACTCTGTGTGCGATGAGCGTTATTATCTCTGCAAAATACAAGATTTCTCTCGAATATGGGATCTTATACTAAATTTCTGGAGTGATTTCTCGCACAGGATTTTGAAGTTACCTTTCAGAATTTACATTTAAGAAAAGATTAATTCGAAATTGTAGAAAATTGAATTTATATTAAAAAACGAAGTCGTATAAAATATTCCTTGTTTAATAGTGATATATAGTTTATATTATTCAGCAAAAAGTCTAATTGATACTTCTGAAGATATTATTAGTCTGTGAAGCTAATGAATCGGAACACTAAAAAATCGGAAATTAATACTTTTTTCTCTGTTCTTTGAAGTCACTAAAATCATTTGACCTTGATGATGGTGATGAAAGTCAAACAACGAATTTTCCCCCAATGTAATCAAACTGGAAGCGAATAGGATCTAAAATATTAAAAAGTAGGGATTAAATTCCAAATTGTCAAATTGTGTTTTGGTAGAATACAATCAATACAATTGCAAAACTTCAGTTTGATTTCTTGTATTGAAGCTTTTGCTCGTAAAAACATATCTTTGATTGTTATCTTCAACGCTATTAAAACGTATCCAATAAAGATTTTAAAACTGTTTTAAAGGCATATCTTCTCGGTGATGAATTGGCGAATCTTGATTCAACTAAAAGTTTAGAAATACATGCAAGCCGCTCTTACGAAATAAATTGCCGATTTCTTATCTATTCGCTTCCTTTTTTCTCATCGGAAGTATGACACTGAATAAATTATTTTCCGTGAAACTCACTGGCGACTGTTCCAGTCGTGCCACCTGCGAAGGAACGGTTACTCACATACGATTTAAACGAGATGTTTGAAGTCAGCAAATTTATCCTCCAGCCGAAACTTAACTCCTCTCAAAAGATTTAATTACCAAGCAGGAATCATTTCTTTAATTTTTGACGCTTTGATTATTTACAGAGAATATAAAAATCACAAAAACTGCATATATGTATATTATATAAACATACTAAGTTTCTTTTGGACAATTTATCTGTAACTCGTTAAGTTACAATTTACGTGTTTAACGTAATTTGCACGGAATTACTTCCTTCATATTCAATTCTTTACGAGCAGAAATAAGACAAAATGATTGAAATGTAGTTTCTAAAGAGTTACCGTTTCATTATTTGTTATAAAATGTAATTGCTTTGTTAGCTCTACTTTCAAAAGAAAACTTTAGCCTTCATAAGGATGCAGTTAAAATATTATTTGCCGCGTTTGCCACTTCCACTGGAAAATCTTGTGGTCTTTTGTACTCTACGTGCTTTTTTCGTTTCGTGCGATGTAATGGCGTACAGCTTCTCAACATCTTCAAGAGGAGCTTCATTTGCATTTGCTGCTGCGGAGGCTCCCGCTGTTGCAGCCTGTTGCTTGTTGTTGGAGTTCGTTTCACCTCTTGCTAACATGGATGGACTGACAATCACACCTTTGTGCACATTTGTGCCATAAAATAGACTTGTAGGATATCCGCCATTCCCACCGCCACCCCCTCCACCGGTACCACTCTTAGTATCACAGCCAGCAACAAGTGATGCTGCTGAAGCGGTATTGATGAGATCTTTGCTGGTGGGCGTGCACGTAGTTTTAATTGTATTCTGATTAACGTTATATTCTGAAGAAATTGTCATTTCTGTCGGCTTGCCAGATGAGTGTTGATAGCCGTGCTTTTGATGTTGTTGCATTTTCGCGGAGGAGGTGGGTTTTTCTTCCTCAGCCACATTACGAACAACATATCCAGAAGTTGCTACGGACGAACTGTTCGTGGACGATGATGTGTTTTGGCGCCTTTGATTTTTTGTTGCCGTACTAACGGCCAGTAGCTTAGCTGTGGTCGTTTTGTCGGGAAATACAAACTCGCTAGACAGGGAAAGATTATGCTCACTCATGCTAGCATCACTTTCAGCATCGGTATCATCATTTATATTTAAAATTATATCCTCTGGCTTCACACCCTGATTGATGAGAGCCTGATAATCTTCCGGCGGTAGAGCGGGTGTTACTTTCTGACCGCATGAAGTGCATGTGGGGATAGCAGGAGATTTCGAACGCCAATATTGTAATTCCGTTTTGCATTTATTGAGTTCCTAAACAAGAATAAACAATTATATGTAATACGATACCGCTATGTAACAGTTACACAACAGAATTAGAACATATTTACACTAATTTTTAGAATAAGCAAGTTTTACAAAAGTTGCATGACGGTGTTCCAACATTTATAACGGTGAAATAACACTACGACATATTATAGAAAAGCATAATGCGAAGCCAATTTTTACCTGCAATAAAGTGGAAAATTTCCTCGACATTTCCTCATTTTTCTTATCATTCTCATCTAAACGATTTGCGTACTCCAGAGTTTGTTTCTGCTGTTCCGTCAACAATTTTTGCTGTTCAGCAATTTGTTTTCCTTGCTCCGAAGATTTCCGCTTGCAAGTACGCAGCTCATTACGCAGCACCGACAACTGATTGTTGTATATCTTCATGCCCTGCTTTATTTTGCGTATTCCTTTACGCAACACCATATTGCTTTGCGGCGGTGATGGCAGACTTGATGAACTATCCGACAGGTTTGATGCAATAACTAATGCAGCTGCTCGAAAACACACCAACATGTACATTAGCAACAGTATCAGAATTTAAAAACTTAAAAATAATAAAATTACGTCTCTTGGTTGTATGCAATTTGAAGAAATCCTTATTGAAGTAAGCAATATCGGGCAGCGTTGGTTCAATGCGATCTCTAAAATATTCCATCGCCATGGTGGACAGATCGAACAGCTCATCTGTAACTCGGTAGGGGCGTTCAAGACGTGGTGTGTTCTTAATATAAGATAATATTGTATAAACTTCATCTAAAATCTGCAACAATTCAGAACTGAAAACTGTGAGATGACTTGAGCGAGAAGTGCGCTTACTGCTCCCGGGAAAAAACAACAGTGACCACGTTCGATATGTTTGCCCAGTGTCATTTGCAAAAGCGACAGTCTCATGTAGCATGTCTCGATAATATCGCACTCGCAGGCAAGTGGATGATTTCGACGCGCCGACTCGCGCCGTGGCATACTGGCTTTTATTGCATGGAAGCGGTTAAAAGTCTGTGTAATTAATTTCGAGAAATTGGAATTTAAGATGTGCATGCAGATGTCATTCATTTTTAGCGAAACCTGGAACAGAAAAAATATAGCATGAAGACGATATGTTAGTGTGCCCATAAAATTTCGTCGCCTAAAGTGATTGAATTTCAATCGATATTTAAAGTATAAAGAAAATTTAAAATTGTTTTTATTTACCATTCGCATTTGCCCAACTTTCTTGTAACCAACATATGCGAATATTTTACTAAGTATCTCTATTGGCATATCTAGCAGTTGTCGTTGCTGTGCGCGAGTTTGTGTTACTGCGGCCACCAATGTCAAGGTACCATTGCCGTTGCTGCCGTGAGTCGCTTTAACAGCCTGCGTTAAATGCGACTGACGTGACGAGGATGCTCCAGAAGTTGTAGTTGCCGATGTGCTCACATGCTGTTGTCTCTGTGTTGACACCGACGTATTGTTGGAACAATTGACCAGCACCGAGTTGGAGCTGTTTTGTCTGGTAACAACAGACAGCCGTGTGGACGAATCATCACTAGACGAATTATTAGCCGCTGCATTATTGCTGCTGGTGCTCATGAGACGTGTAGAAACCATTTTTCTCGAGTGATTAATGCTTTCCAAATAAGTATCGAATCATGAAAAGGATGGTAGGTGGAAAATGTGGTGTACAAAAATTGTTCGCACCGCTGCTTAGACTGTAAGAAGAAGATCGAAATATCCACATGATTTATTTGTTAAAAGTCTTAAAAGAATCCTTACAAGAATAACAGGCGCCACAATACTCCGAATAATCGTTACGGTATTCTAAGGAGGATATTTATAGTGGTTTTTTGATCGGTTAGGAATCTACATAGAATGTTTCAATCTTTGTAAAAACAAGTAAACAAAGTTAAATAGAAAACACTTCTGTCCTAAGCCACAAAGCTAGGATAGAGCATTTACACATATCACATATAAACATAAAGCTGTCGTTGTTGCCAACCAACACCCCCATAAATTTAATTAAGTACCATGGGAATTTTAATATTAAAAATCTTACAGATATTAATTGTTTTCACAAAAAATCTCATTTTCGTTTAGATATTTAATAAAAACATTGGTGCGTTTAGAAATTCCTAAATTAGGAATATTAAAAAAACTTCTTTTTTGTCCGACTATTTAAAAAAATGATTTCGTTAGCCTTTTATTGATATACCATCATCATAATTGGTACAGGTTTTACGATCAATTCTATGTTTTATGTGTAGCTTGATCATACATTTTACTTATAATAAATAAAAAGGTAAAAACCTTTTCTAGCCAAAAATTTTAGTTTTCGCAAAACCTATAGATATCCTATAAACCAGGAGATAGAGACTGAAAAGTAAAAATGTTGGAAGCCTATAACTCCGAAACTAGATGAAAGCACACTACTTTTCACTAATTTTCTCACTAACCGACTTCTTACCGAAGTCCTAACTTTTTTAAAATATTTTTTTTTCGTTTGTCGGATAGTCACTGTCCTTGAATTGTGCCAAATAATTTAATAAATAAATTACTATTACAAAAATTTCGTTATCAATTCAAGATTTCATTCCTACGTTCCTTTGAATTCCAGCTACATATTTAAAATCCCATCAGAAATTTCTGTGGCAAAAATGGCAATCTGGTGCAACGCTTTATTAATGGTGGTTCGTCTTTTACCTCTGTCCATTCTTGAAGTTTTCTTTAGGCGACTTTTATTGCTTTTTTCCTCTTTATCCAACTATCTTCCACGGAAAAATAAAGCAAGAGGAAATTTCCCTCCTGCCATCACAATCCAAAATTCACTTTTTCTATATTGCCTTTTTCAAATTTATATTTTAATTATTATTATTCTATTTGCACAACGTGCATTTTTCTGTTTGACAATTAATCACGTTTTAAAATGCACTTAAATGCAATTTCTCTAGTTATCAGGGCCTAATGTCCTATTACGATTAGCATTTAAAAGAAAAGATGTCCGACTGTTCTACCAAACATTTCGTGAGCGAGCTAAAAAACACGTCTCTCCGCGCACTTACGAATGTATGTGAGTTTTGTGGTGAAATTGTCTTATTGTTACCATCTAAAACTGGCTATTACAAAGGAAGTTAGCTGGAAAAGTAAACCATTACGACTTGTTACCACACCGTTGCATGATGATGTGGTGAGTTCATGATAGGGATACCAACGAGACATAATTAATAAATATTAATTGTTTGGATTTTTAAGTATTAATTTTTACATTTAAGAGCCTTCGCGGTTTTATGATTTCTTAAATGTTTGGAAATATACAACAAACAGTATGTCAACAGTAAACAATATGTAAGCAGTAATATAAACTTACTTGCTTTTGTAATTTTTAAGAGAAAAAAATTGTTTAAACAATTTTAACACAATGATTTTTAAGTTACCATGTAACTATTCTACTAATTTTATAAATAAGCTTTTGCTGCATTTCCACACCATCTTTGAGGTGGTGCGGAAATTGACACTACAATCATAAGTAAAATATGTTGGCATCTTTTGCAGCCAAAAGTACGTATAGTAGGTAAAAAAAGGTGACGATATCTGAGAATCAAGCAGATTTTATGGAATTTGACTTGGTTTTCTTTGCAAAATATTTAATATTATGTAGCTACATGACTTGGAAAAGGTTTCATGTGCATTTCTAGAAGCATAAGTTGGTTTAAAGCCTATCTCCTTGTCTTCTTTACGTATATTAGAAATTATTTTTATGGTCTGGTGCGGTGAAGAGTTGCAATCATCTCTCAAAAGATGTATTCAAATTGGTAAACAAATTTTTCAAGTTGTGAAAAATATTTTTCAAGTAGTCAAAATTGTTTGCATTTTGTTTGTGTAATTTACACACCCCAGTCTGAGTTCATACCTCAGGGTATTTAACTAAGCATTCCAAGTGAAAAAAGAGTTTACAGTCTTGTTGCCTTTGGGTTCTACTGCGGTGAATGTAAAATCACTTCGCACTTATTCTTCAGTGATGTTGCCATTACTGCATGTGAGCAAAGACAAAGTTGTCTTTGCATGTGAGCTCACGTTCGGGAGAAGTTGCATTATAGAAATTACATTTTAGGGCAACTCAAAGCGTCGCTACTGCAACGTAATTGCATTTTCCAAGTTATTGCTTTCCCGCTGCAGGTAGCAAAGGCAACATGAAATGTTTGTTAAAAGAAAAACGTTAACATTATTCAATCGTGTTTTTCTTTAATATTACGAAAACCAGGGATTTGAGTTAATGAAACAAAAGTAAATAGATAAATATCTGGTTTACTAAAGAATATTGAAAGTATAAAAGATCGATGAATCGCAGTTGCCTTGCTTCGTAGTTTATTAATGTCAATGCATTCCTTGTAATTCACGTGCAACTAAGCAATGGGATTACACGTCGCAGTTAAACGATTCTGAGATGCTGTGAAAAAGTGAACCAAGCGCAGAGGGAACTTCTTTGCTAATCAAACTTTGTGAAGAACTCTCAATACAGATAGACGAATTGAGGACTCTTTTTTTTCAATAAGTAATAAAATACTTTTTTTACCCTACACCCGAAGGGAGAGGGAATATTCACTTTGTTTTTCCACTTGTAACGAGGAGCATGAGACAAGATAGATAGAAAAATAGAAAGAGGCAAGATAGGTAGAAAAGTTGGAAAAGAAAAGTTCAGCCACACATGTGTCGATTAAGCCCTTTCCGACCATCTGTCTGTTTGTTGGAGCCATTTATGGTATTAAGACTTTGGGCTGGCCAAAGACAACCGTCTTACTAGTTACATTTGCCATAAAGCGTAGAATAAGTAAGGAAAACCGAATCTTAGCATACTTGGCTGTTAAAATTTACTTCTTTATAGGGAATATGTTTTTGTGACGGTTTTGATTTTGTAATAATTGTATATCTGTTAATCGTTCAAGGTGGCAGCGCTGTGTAGAAAGCGAAAATTTTACTTTTCGAAATTTCGAAGAAAACTTCAAAAATATTTTACCGTTGGGAAATCAGTCAATTGGCCGTCACCGAAACAAACTTGGTTGTGTACTTAAAATATTTTAATTTATTGGTCCACTTTTGTATGTGAATACAATTTCGCAATGGAGCGACACAAGAGCCTCTACAAAGCCACATCTTCCATGTTGAGTCCCAAAAATCAGCGTCATAACGAGAGAACTGCAATTCGCGCCAAGGAACGAAGAGATGAATTCTGCGCCAGGAGGAGCCTTATGGCCAGCAAAGCTGAGCCTATAAAAGCCGAAGTGGAAGACAGTTCAACTTTTGTCGAAGAGAACAAAGAGAATATAGGTACATTACCTCCACCATCGTCAGCACCAGCAGAACAAAAAATCATGGTGCATCCACCCGAAATCGCCTCAAATAGCTCGAATGAAAAATTGTTGACGCGTCAGGAAAAGTTCTTGCAGCGTTTCATCAATTGGAAACTAAATAAAAGATTAAAGGGACAAATGGGACAGTGTAGGAAACAAACGCAGAAGCAGCCGTATGTACCTGTTGGAAATACAAACAAAGCGGTAAACGGGATGAAGTCAGTGCAATCGAACGCAACGAGTTCTTTTGCGCCAAAAAATCATAAATTCAAACCGCCGGAGGGGTTGAAAAATCCACTTCCACCGCACAAGGTAAGAAGTTAATGAAAAAGAGTAGTGAAGTACGCTATAAAGTTATTTTGTTATTGTTTACTTTAAAATATAATAACTTCGTTACATATCTGCTTTCTGTTTTCGTCACTTTTTTGTAGTTAACACAGACCACGTTTAAGGGAAGGCAATCGGTGTATGCTGTGGTGCCTAATCCCCAGAAAAAGAAACATGAGCCAACGAGGGAGGCTGCGAAAGTCTATCCAACAGGGCAACGGGAACGTCCTGGGACAATTCTTATAGGTACGACGCCAGCTACTGCTATATTAAATGGAACGCGGAAAGCGCAAGGCAAAGATACGCCTTTGCCAAGTACCTTAAAGTCAACAGCTAGTAAGACCCCAGGTCAGACAACACAAAATAAGCCAAGTACCTTAAAGTCAACAGCTAGTAAGACCCCAGGTCAGACAACACAAAATAAGCCCATCGTTCCCGTCACTAACACTCGAGAACTTAAGACAACCAAACCTTCTGTTAAGACTGAGCCACAATGTCCTGTGAAGCCGAGACCTTTTAGGTTGCCACCACCACCAGCAACTCTGAACATAAAAAATACTAAGTTGCAAATGTCTGGGAAGCGCACCGTGAGACCCTTACAAAGCGGTGCTGCTAACGAAAAAAAACCAACTGGTGCTGTTGGCAAAGCTAAAGCCATAAATACCAATAAACTGTCTACTGCGACGCTAAAACCAAAACCTCGACTGGCTGTGCCTATGAAAGCTAAGTCCTACAACACCTCCTCTTTGTCCTCCTTACGTTCAACTAATAACGCACAAGCAAAGAAACTGCCCGTCAAAATTAAATTAAATACTCAGCAAATTAAGGACGTAGTTGCCGCGAAAGTTGTGTCTCCCATAGCCGAAACGCCACGCGATCAATTTTGCAGTACAAATCCTTTCGGCACTTTCGTCACTTCTACTCAACGCAAATCTAATTCGCATTCGCCGAGCGCGTTAGAGTTTCTTACGCTCGACTTGGGTGCAGTTGATTCCATAAGCCCAGTGGAACCAGTGGACGGAATGGGCAAGCGATCTACTTCTGCAGCTAAGCAGCAACCGGATCTGCCGCTAGCAGAAGAGGTGGCAAGTGATAGCAAGAAGTCGCTGGAAAGAAGCAAAAATAATAAGTTCAATTTTGTGCGTTATGCGGAGTCACCCATCATAACTGACGCAGTGCAAGCAGATACAGACGGTAAAACGAATGATGTACCAGCCGCAGAGCAAACGCCACTCAAATCGAAAATCGACAACAACAAAGACAGTGAAGAATGTCCACCGAACTACTTAAGTCCATACGTTAGTGTATCACGCGGCAAAGTCAGCTCCAAGAAGGAGAAAGAAAAACGGAATAGCATCTACCTGCAGACGGCCACTTCCAATGAAGTTTCAGCCGAAGAGGAAAAGCAGTCAAACGAGGTTGTCGCCTTGAGACGCATTCTTGAAACCACACGCTACTTCCGCAAACAATTAAATGACGAAATTGAACGACTTCATGGTATTTGCGACAAGTGGGATGCTTACAGGGCGCAGAATTTAGAACGTCTTCAAGAAACTGGTGGTGACGATATGATCAACGTAACAATTGGACAAACTAAATTGCTGACCAGCAAAAAATTCATGCAATTCAAAGGTCTTATCGATCGCTGTGAGCGAGGAGCAACGTCTCCACATTTGATGGTTAGCGATGGCAGTGAGGAAACGAAGCCCATTACTGCAGTCGACTTGGAGGGATTCTGGTCTATGGTGGGATTACAGGTGATTTGAACTCATAATAATATATTTATTCCTATAATAGAAAGTGTGTGATTCAAAGACTTATTTTAAACCTAAGTTCTTGTTCAGAATTAAAGAAAATTAATCAGTATTTTTCCCAAAATAGGTTGAAAATATCGACAAACGCTTTGCGAATCTTGAGCGTTGGCGCGCAAATGACTGGCTTGATCCTGATCATGTAGAGCCTCAGCAACCTGCAGTTAAAAAAGGTGCTGCGAAACCCAAAAAGGCTTCAGCTTCAAACGGCACAGGTAGAGGGGCTAAGCCAAATAGCGCTTTACAGCAACTGATGCGTAAAATGCATGCTGACATGCGTAAAAAGAAAGCGGCACAATCAGTCGCAGACGGTAGCTTGACCGACATCGTCTTAACTTCATCCAGCAAGCGGCGATCGCAAGGAGGTACGGCGACTCCGCTTGGCAACCGCCAGCCAACCCCAGTTCGTCGTATTTCCATTGTTGTCAAGGATCGCAAGTTGCATTCTGCTGCACCGACTATACTGAAAATAAACACACCATGTCGTCGCAGATCTGCGACGCAAGCGGTTCGCACCAATTCACCGCAACTGAACTCGCCAAAGCAGTTGAAGCATGTGGAGAATTTTAAGCGAAGCCTTACCAATTTACAGCAGTCTGGTGGCGACCGTAGTAACCTTTGGTTGTCTGCAATCAAAGGTGCGGAGCAAAGGCGACTCAGCAGCACCAAAGCTGTACCGTTGCGTACGCCGTCACCTGTAACTGAAGTTAGATCGTCTGCGGTATCTGCCGGACCATGCAAATCAATACTTAAGACCCCAGGGACCGCAAAAGAAACACGCAAAAATGTAGTTTTCGATGAAACGTTGAGAATCAAGAAGTTTAAGTTTACCATCGAAAGCGATGAAAGCGAGACTGATGAGGTGGACGCTGGTGAGCAAAACGAGAAGGGTTCGCTAAAAATTCCATGATCCGTTCAGCTATCTAATTTCTGTTCTCTCCTCAGATGATGAAGAAGACGAACGCGCTTACTCCCTGCGTACGCGCAAAGTTGTACTTCGGCCCTCTTCTGAATTCGTGATTCCTAAATAAATAATTTTGAACTCAGAAAATTTTTGAAAGCGTATTGTAATTATTTCTACACTTTTCGTACTGGTATGTATTTTTATTCGTTTATGTGCAAATGTCTAACGTTAGATTTTTATGCGTAATTAATAGAAATCAAACAAATTGTTTCTCAGCAAACTCTATTGGTAAAGGTTTAAAACTAAATATACAACGGCGAAGTTATTGAATTAAAGTAGTTTTTTTTTTGCTATTTTTGTTTTATTTGCTATTTTTGTAAAAACTTGTCTAGTAGAAGAAAATGGGTGCATAAAATAAACTTCGAGCGAGTTTATACCCAAATTGTATAGTACATCTAGCATATTCTTCGAATAAAGAATATATGTTGGCCAATCCAAAATTTTACTAGCTAAGCTAAAGCCCTTAAAAAGCTTTTGCAGTCAGTCGAGTCATATTGAGGAGCAGAATCAATGCGATAAGTCAAAAGATGTCATGTTTTTATGTTAGAGCTCTTTTGTATAACTAGCCAATTTTTAGGTGGTACCAATTGTGATATACAAATTTCAAAAATGTTCCCAATGAGAAAAATGTGTCAACATTTTTCATAGCAAAAAACTAAAGAACAGGTTGCCATAAGAGGAGATTTTTCTTCTGTTCTTGGGTTTTCAAGTACTAACGGGATCGAAAGAGATTTCCGCACAAATGTCAAATTTTCATGAAGAAATTGAATTGAATTAAAAGGTTTCTTGCCCTACTTTACGTATGGAAGGTTGGTATTGGGATGGAAATTAGGCAAGAATTGTGTTGTGGAAATATGAGACTGCCATTGAAGTACAGTTTACGACCATCTGACGATATAATTAGAAAAATAATATAAAGAAAACAAAATTGCAAGCACAAAGCAAAACAAAAAAATTGTTCGCTTTCGCCTTCACTCGCTTATTCACGAACTCGCATTTCGATTTCGAAATAGCAAGAATTTTTTCCAATGTGGGTCTTTTTTATAAACTCGCAGTGTTGAAAATTGGATAAAGAGGATTTTCCGCACAAATACAATGCAGATATGGCAACAATGTTATAAGTTTGACAACCTACGAAAAGGTAAACAAAACGTAATGACAAAATTTCCACCATCGTTAGGTTGCTACTTAGTGACTTCGTCGCGTAGTAAAATTTTTGAAAATAAATTCAAAAATATATTCAAATTATCTCTCATAAATAGAATGTACTTTATCAAGAATTAATGGGAATTTAGAATAAGTAGATTAAGTGCAAAGTACTGATTTTATTTTGATAGACTGGTTTTTGAGTACGCGGTGTAGATCGCAAGAATTGTGAGCAAAGTATTTTTGCTTCTACGGGCGAGCGAAGGGTGACGGCGATTGCTACTTTCTGGAGGATCAGTTGAGCTGTGAACGCTTCAGTTTAGTTGGTCAGCTATTGCTTTCCATAGAATTTGTATCTCGTATATCTCCTGTAGAGCTCTAATTGTGTTGGCAAAAACATGGACAGCAGTGCTGTAGGTGAGTCCGAATTGAATTTTCCACGATTTTGAATTTCAATTTAAATACCCAGCTGCTCACGGCGACTGTCACATTTACTTGTCGAATCAAAGTTGGGTGCTTGCTAAGTTACTGATATTAGCTTACTATATGGCTCTTAAATCTTAATGGGTTAAATTTGTGAATATAAAGTATTTTCTATCCAAAAATAGGGTGTCTTAATTAAAATGCCTGCCATGTATTCGTCCAGTATTCTGGGATTGGACAATACAGTATGGAAGCCCTAATTTAGGATTTGGAACTTAGTTGATACTTTTTGTGTCTATTTTCATTTTTTGAAACAAGAATAATTATGTGAAAAATGTATTTTGCCACCAAAGCCTTTTATATCATCAAATGTGGGGGCATGGCAGTGGCTCCAAATTTCCTCTGCGGGAACTTTTTTAAAAAGCATTGCCAAATCAGAGTTATTAGAACTCAGTCGTACGATATGTTACTGGAAAATTGTTCGCTAACAGTAGCTCTGTGTCTTACATGATATGACACGAATTTCACCGGATCACTAATTATTTGACAAGAATCGATAGTATTAAGGCCAAATTAATGTGTAAGAGTTGATTATCTAAAGTATGAGTTTAATTCTGAATTAATCTGTAAGAATTGATTATCTAAAGTGTGAGTTTTGTTGTTTTCCCGAGTTGTGTTTTTTCCCGAGTTTGTGTTACTTTGGTCATGCATGTGACGCATTGCGAAGTAAAAATAACTTAATGAAGTAGGATAGTATATATTAATAGTCGGGTCATATTAGGTGGAATATTTTACACCCTTTCTTTTGGTTGTTTCCGACTCCAGTTCAACCATGCTTACCAGAAAATAGAGATATATGACACATGTTAATAAATTAGGCGTGCTTGGCGAATTCTGCAAAAGAGAATGCAAAACAAAGGTGTAAGTTGTAATATTGTCAGCGGTGATTGGGAAAATATTGTAATAGAAGATTTTTTACAGAAAGAATTTATTTTTAGTCTGTATATTCAGTTAATTAAAAAATAGTTAAAACAGCAAAAACAAGTCTTGATTTGTATTCCATCAGATAAAATAATCATGCAAAATTAATCAAATTTTCCCCGTAGAAAGTTTCTCGTTCATTAAAAAGGATTTTGATTGACTCTGGTTCGCTCCGAAACTCAAATCAGATAATCTGTAGTGTCATTTAGAGCCTAAAGACCACAATTGGCGAATGGCAGAAAGCCTTGTCAATTTCCTATCATCCATCCAAGTTCACAACAAGATGGCGCTTGTATTTCCCAGGGCTGTCTTTGTTGGGAAGTTCTAATTTTTAGGGTTAGTTTTACGCAATTGATTTTGATGTCTTTGCTAGACATACTCTCCGAATTGCTTCTGTTTTTCTCTTAATAAAAAGGTAAGCCTATTGATAACTAAATAAATAATACAAAATTAATGCTAAGCTATTACATTCTAGCATCTTGAAAGTATTGAAAACTCTGAAACATGTCAGCATTTGTAGCCGTACGTCATGCCGCTCCTCAAGTACTCCGTGGTCGTTGCACCGCTGTTGCTACTACACCTCGTAGAGCATTAAGCACCAGGTTATTTAGCCGCAACCAGGCAGCAGTCTCCTTTGCATGTGACTTACAAACATCACCAGTACTGAATGCCGCCAGTGCAGGGCTGCAACAGTTTCTTCGCGGCTATGCCGTCGAGAAAAAGGTGTTTGAACGCAATAAGCCCCACTGTAATGTGGGCACCATTGGGCACGTAGATCACGGCAAGACCACGCTTACTGCTGCCATAACCAAGGTGCTCGCCGAAAAGGAGTTGGCGGAGAGTAAGAAATACAGCGAGATCGACAACGCGCCGGAAGAGAAGGCGCGTGGTATCACAATCAACGTAGCGCACGTAGAGTATCAGACTGAGAAGCGGCATTACGGGCATACCGATTGCCCCGGTCACGCAGATTACATCAAGAATATGATCACAGGCACAGCCCAAATGGATGGAGCTATTCTTGTTGTTGCAGCCACCGACGGAGCCATGCCGCAGACGCGCGAACATTTGCTGCTTGCCAAACAGATCGGCATCGGACACATCGTAGTGTTCATCAATAAGGTTGACGCAGCTGATGCAGAGATGGTGGAACTTGTTGAAATGGAAATACGTGAACTTTTAACAGAAATGGGTTACGACGGCGAAAACGTTCCCGTTGTCAAGGGTTCTGCATTGTGCGCTCTTGAAAGCAAGCAGCCTGAAATCGGTTCTGAAGCTATATTGAAGCTTCTCAGTGAGGTGGACAGCTTTATACCAACACCGGTTCGTGAATTGGACAAGCCATTCCTATTGCCAGTGGAGAATGTTTACTCGATTCCTGGCCGCGGTACAGTAGTTACTGGTCGCTTGGAACGTGGAATTGTCAAGAAGGGCAACGACTGTGAGTTCATTGGTTATAACAAGGTCATCAAGTCCACGGTCACAGGCGTTGAGATGTTCCATCAGATACTGGATGAGGCACAGGCTGGTGACCAACTGGGTGCCTTGGTGCGCGGTGTTAAGCGTGATGACATTAAGCGTGGCATGGTGATGTGCAAGCCAGGAACCGTCAAAGCACTTGATCAAATGGAAGCTCAAGTTTACATTTTGACAAAGGAAGAGGGTGGCCGCGCAAGGCCGTTCACATCCTACCTTCAAGTGCAAATGTTCTCACGCACCTGGGACTGCGCAGTGCAGGTGCGAATTCCGGAAAAGGACATGGTGATGCCGGGCGAGGATGCAAAACTAGAGCTTCGTCTTATACGTCCAATGGTCTTGGAGCATGGACAGCGTTTTACGCTTCGCGATGGTAATCTGACACTGGGTACTGGCGTCGTAACCAAAGTGTTACCGCTGTTGACTGAAACGGAGCGTATAGAATTAACGGAAGGAAAGAAAGCACGAGAGAAGAAACTCGCCGCTAAGAAATAAAGTGCATTTGCAGCTTTCAAACTCGTGGAGTTTTCTACTGCTATTTAATTAAATTACATTAAGTTTTTATTGCGTATTGTATGATTATATTTGCATCTATTTAAACTGTGAAATGATAATGCCCGTGGATTTCATCAGAAGTAGAAGTAGGTGGCGTAAAATGTATTTAAAAATGGAAACAAATACAGTTCAAATTTATTAAAAATACACCCGCTAACAACTGGGTTTAAAAACAAAAAATTTCAGCGTGTTTTATTTTCTGAACCATGGAGATAATGGTAAAATCTTAAAAATTGCCCTTTACTATATAACGTATAGGTAAAACTCAACACCGCTTTAATGATAAATTTCCGAGACTTTCTTTTGAAACGACGTACCATAGGGCCTTGTTTTTATTGTAATTAATAGCGATTGTTTAATGTATAATTAGATTTAGTTTTAATATTTAGTAGTAGAGTAAAGAAACTCTAATTATGTTCTTTAATTTAGATTCCTTGGATGATACCCCCACTTTACCTGAGCTTAGTTTCGATGACTTACTGGATGAATCACCAGTGAAAGCAAGAAACGATCTGTTAACGGATGATCTTGCAGAATGCAGCCAAGACCAACAGAAAAAGGAAGATGAAACACTGAATACGCCTGGACCGAAAAAACAACGCACTGCTTTAATAACAACAAGTAAAGAAGAATCGTTGGCATCCGAGAAGAACAAAGACGCTCAAATAGCGGCTGCTAAAAATGAAGTAATGACACCTATCGGACTTAATACTAATGTTAAGCCCTTTCCCCGAGAGTCTGTACAGATATACTCGATATCAAACAGTTCAGCAGCATCGACAACACCAACTTTGTTGAATGGTAGAAACCTTCTGCCCAAAACTTCATCCTCTACGATCACTACAACAACAAATCATCTTATTAAAATCGCCCCAAAATCAAATGTTGTCACTGTAAACACAACTTCAGCAGCAACGGTATCAACAGCTAACACTGTTGCTGGCAATAAAACTGCATTAAAAGCAGCAAACGGACAAATATATTACGTACAGAAATCAAGCGCCAACATTCCAACTATACGCTTAGCAACAACGGCAACGGCTACATCATCGGTGACGCCAACAGTTACTGTAACGACAAATGCAACTGCTTCAATAGCTGGCAAAAAACCTGTGTCAATACAAGTCTTGCGTTCCTCAGACGGCACTTTAATACCTCTGAAGCCTTCGAGCGCTGTGACAGCAGCAGCAAAAACCATGCTGACATTATCGCCAAAAACCGCTACCCAAATTGTAGGCAAAAAAGTTATCGCGAATTCTGGCAATCCGCTTCTGATAAAGACATCCATCCAATCCAGTTCATCGTCAACAGCGACTGTAGCTACAGATACAGCAACTACGGCAACAAAACATACTACAGAAGATTCTTCAGGTGAAGCAAACAAAACAAAATCACAAAAAACTTTACCAGTTCCTGTTATTGCAACTTCAAACAATGCTTCTACAACATCTAAGGCAGCAAAACCTACGACAGCCTTAAAAAATGAGCTCACAACACCAACATCAACACCTGGCAGAATTGTGGTGCAGAGTGCTAACGGCAGACAGATTGTTGTTTCCAATCCGCAGTTGATAAAATTATCACCGAAGCCAACAACATCCACGAAAAGTGCTGCTGCAAGTGGACAGTTGCAAGCGGTTCATATTTCTGGCAAGTCGGGCTTACACTACGTGCGTATTCTACCGAATTCAAAGGTATCGGCAGCAGCTGCCGCAGCCAGTGTGTCTGCTGCAACAACGACAAATGCATCAACAACTGCGAGTGTAGCGACATCTGCAGCAACTGCGACAACTACATCGTCTTCATTGAAGCTCTTGAATGCAGCTCCAAAAAAATTTGCTGTTGTACGCACGGCTAACGGTACAACAAAAATGTTGCTCAGTCAGTCGTCGAAAAACTTTTCGGCGATTACATCGAAAGTGGTGAGTGAATAATAATAAATAAATTATATAAGCTCGGAATTTATATAACGTAAATGCATTTTGCTTTAATTTGTTTTCATCTGAGTTTATTTGATTTGTTTTATTTTCTTTTACACACGATATTAATTGTATTTTTCTTTTTAAAGCAGAAAACTGTCGTTGCTGTTCCCACTTTTCGTAAAATTAGCGACATCTTGGGCAGTCCGAATATTAATGCATGCGATTCCAGTAACCAATCGTCCAGTAGTAATGGCAGCGTCAGCATTCAAACCTCCACTGGCGGCGGTAGCACCACTGCGCATCCTTCAAACGGCAGCAACATTAAAGCAGCCAATTCAATGGGCATTTGTAAAGTCAACTTGGTGCAGAAGCACAAAATATCTGATATCAATTCTCAGATTCAGCGAATCACAAGTAGTGAACTAGGAACCAAAAAAGCGACCGGAAGTCGTATTGTTTTTATGCCACGTTCCATGCTACGCAGCGCCACTCTGCCTAACCTGAAAAGAGGAAATATCAATGTGGGGGGCAAGAGCGGCCAGATCACTTTCAATTCGCCGAAGAAGATGTACAGTGTTCTGAAGGCCACAAGCTTTGGTAGCGGCTCCAGTGCTGATTCCACTTATCCTGTGGAGCTGAAAACGAGTGCGGAGCTCAAGTCGATGATTATCTGTGGACAGGCGCGTGCGTTGATGGATCAGCAGCATCAACAGAAAATACAAATGCTACAAAATCAGCAGCATCAACAGAAAATACAAATGCTACAAAAACAGCGCTCGTTGCAACTGCACATTGAAAGACAGATTCAGCAACAAAAGGCGGAAAAACAGATGAAGTCGCAACAAGAAATAACGATGAGGAAAGAGTTTGATGTGGCAAGTAAAATACATAATTTGAAGAGGCAACAACAACTAAATCAACTACACCAGAGACAATTTGGCGCCTCGACTTCTTTGCCAAACATAAAAGTGAAACAGGAACTAGTCGATATCAACGATTTAAGGGACGAACTTATAAACAACACAGCCTTGCGGCAGAAGCATTGCAACTGCACCAAGTCGCAATGTTTGAAACTATACTGTGAATGCTTTTCGAAAGGCGAATTTTGTCAGAATTGCAACTGCAAGGATTGTTTCAATAATCTACAATACGAGGACGAAAGGCAAAAGGCAATCAAAAATTGTTTGGAACGTAATCCAAGCGCTTTCAAGTGAGTAAATAGTTATATTTATATATTTATATATATAATTATATTTATGTTGAAATTTATACATGGATTCGACATATTTTCGAAATTAGTCTCGTCTCCGTGGAATTCGTTTGGTGTGGGCTATGTTAGGCTTTTGTATGATTTCGGTTTTAAACCCCCAAAGTCTCCCTTTGGATCTCTTTGAATCCATTGGGATTTTGTTTTTTTTTTACGAAAAAGTCTAAGATTGCAATTAATTTTTTTGTAATCAGAAAGAGCTGGATTAGCCTTAAAATTGCATTTTTCTTACTTTTATTTTGTTGCCTTATGAATTTTATATGTTGAATTCAAAATATTCAGCAGTTGCTATGATATTTGTGTTCTCTTCAAAATTTGTGTTTCTCTTAAAAAAAAATATTACCATGGAAACGTTGGCCTTGAAAATTAAACATTTTATTTTGTACTACATTCTTTTTCTCAAAGTAGAATTCGGACAGGGAAGCTTGTAAAAACTCTTTGTGAAAATCTAAAAAAAAAACTTGGCCTTGAAAAATACACATTTTGTATAATATATGAATTTTTGTCAAAGTAGGCTTTGAATTCGGAATAATACACCGGAAAACTTGTATAAAAAACGCACTGCCAGGAAAAACTTGACCTTGAAAATAAATACAACACTTTGGCGTACTTTTTTAATAATTTCTAAATTTTCACAAAGTAGGCTGGAGTTAGACTCCAAAAATGTTTTAAAATTCCGACAAGTCTCAATCAACACCAAACATTCTTGGCAAGCGGTTGTGTTTTCTTCTCACAAAAAATTAAATTAAGTTGAAATTTAAATGTTATCAGCCGAATATTTTATATAGACCAAAAATAACAACTGCTCAGGACCACGGGGATATGCGCCTTCATAACAAGGGCTGTAATTGTAAACGTTCCGGTTGTTTGAAGAATTACTGCGAGTGCTACGAGGCCAAAATTCCGTGCTCTTCGAACTGTAGATGCTTTGGTATGTTAAATGTAGAAAATCAGAATTTGAAAAAAAGTAATCACGTAAATATTTCTAAAATAGGTTGTCGCAATATTGACGAACGTCCAGATCTCGATATGGATCCTATTGATCCCAAAATTCTGGCTGCTTTAGCCTCCCGTGGAAACAATAGTAGTGCATCTCTGCCCGCTGCGCAAAAGCGCAGCTACGATAGGATGGAGAGAAGCAATAAGCAGGGGCGCCAAGAAAATGCAGCCAGATCTCTAGCTGCCAACAATGGCAGTATGTTGTTTATGGCATCTGGACCAACGCCCCCGAAGAAAACGTGCAACTTTATAACGCAAGAGGTGATTGATGCCACCATACAGTGTATGCTTTCACAGGCCGATGAATGCGAGAAGAGTGGGCTGCCGGAATACCAAACCCAGATGATGGTTATGGAGGAACTCGGACGTTGCTTAGTAGAAATCATTGATTTCTCCATACGCAACACAGAGGCAGCCTGCATCCAAGATTAAAGTAGATGGGTTCTAAATGACAGATGACGACATCGTTTAAGCTAATTCATGAGATAATTAATAACTTAATTAACTAATTATATTGGATTAATCTTAAGTCTAGCAATCGTTCCAACAATAAAACATGTTCACAAGTTTCTTGTATTGCTATTTGGAGACTGTACGTAAAAATAAAGGATGCACGCTACATTTTGATGTAAATAGTGTATAATGGTAATAACTAATTTCAAAAATTGCTTGGATTCCTTAAAAGTAATCTTACCATTGACACGCATGTACATTAAGGGAAAAATGTAATAAAATGCACGCGTTACGTTACAACAAATTCTTTGCGATAATTTATTTTGTTTTATGCTGGAATAATTGCGTTTTTTGTTATTATATATATATATATAATTGTTATTATATATATATATATTATATATATATAATATAATTATATATATATACTACTTTGTATATTGTGTACATAGTAGGCAGACCTGGACAGTATCAATTCCATTCCTATTCCAAGTAAATTCCTCAGGAATTAGGAATTTGGAATTGAGGCTCACTCAAATAAAGGAATTGGAATTGTTTGAGCCTTAATTCCTTTTGAAGGAATTGGAATTTGAAAAATTTAAAATTAAAAACAAGTTTTGCTTTAAGTAGAGCTTGCATAGTTTTACTGCTAATTGAGAAACACGGTTGAAATTGTATAATATGAAATCTTAATATTAGAAATATAGCTCTTGGTATCTCAGAATATCGGCAATAAAAAACGCAAAATTAAACTGTTGCCGACGAATATATTCGCATATTTCTTATTGTAATCTGTAAAAAATAACGTGAGATCCATATGTTTTCGATTCATATATATCAGATTAATATTAAGTTCTGTCATCTAGTTAAAAATTAAAGTGTAAGGTTTAAAGTTTTTCAGAGATGCAGTTTGCTATGAAGTGGAAAAATAGATGTAGAAAAAATACGCTTACTGTGAAATATGCACTAGAAATAGAGAGCTACACAGAAAGCAATATATTGTGAATTCTAGCAGCGTCTTCTTATTTCAGGACATATAAAAATTCAAAGTTAATATAAAGTACGTTTTATAAATTGCAGACTTTTCGCATAAATCCTGTAAAATATTTCGTAAAACGGGGAGAAATAAAGCAACAATCGTATTTTAAAATTAAAGACTGAAATTTTCTTGTCAAAAAGGATTTTTTATGTAGAAAGTTTAATAGAAATTTTCTTGAAAAACTATCTATTTGAGCAAGTATACATCCCGTAGAAGAAATACGTGGTAATACATACCATAAGTGGTATGTAGTAATTATATTTGGTACTATAATTCTCCAACTTGCACAAAAGTAGGCTTTGAATTCGGACTGGGAAGCTTGTAAAGAACTCTTGAAAAAAATCTCTCCGGCAGCGAAAACTTTACCGTGTAAACGATGCAAATGGCTTAATTTTTGCAATTTTCACAAAATAGGCTTTGAACTCGAACCACTTGTAAAAAATTCCTACCAAAAAACTTGGCCTTGAAAAATACAAAGTTTGTATATGAGATTTTGTCAAAGTAGGCTTCGAATTCGGAATAATACACCGGAAAACTTGTATAAAAAAACTCACTGCCAGCAAAAACTTGACCTTGAAAATACATCACTTTGGCGTGCTTTTTTGATATTTTCAAAATTTTCACAAAGTAGGCTGGAGTTAGACTCTACAAATGTTTTAAAATTCCGACAAGTCTCAATCAACTCCAAACATTCTTGGCAAGCGGTTGTGTTTTCTTCTCACAAAAAATTAAAAGAAAAAGTTGAATTTTAAATGTTATCAGCTGAATATTTTATATAGACCAACAATAAGAACTGCTCAGGACAACAGGGATAAACGCCGTCATAACAAGGGCTGTAATTGTAAACGTTCCGGTTGTTTGAAGAATTACTAAAATTCCGTGCTCTTCGAACTGTAGATTCTTTGGTAGGTAAATGTAGAAAATCAGAATTTGAAAAAAAGTGATCACGTAAATATTTCTAAAATAGGTTGTCGCAATATTGACGAACGTCCAGATCTCGATATGGATCCTATTGATCCCAAAATTCTGGTTGCTTTAGCCTCCCGTGGAAAAAATAGTAGTGCATCTTTGCCCGCTGCGCAAAAGCGCAGCTACGATAGGATGGAGAGAAGCAATAAGCAGGGGCGCCAAGAAAATGCAGCCAAATCTTTAGCTGCCAACAATGGCAGTATGTTGCCTGTGGCATCTGGACCAACGCCCCCCAAGAAAACGTGCAACTTTATAACGCAAGAGGTGATTGATGCCACCATACAGTGTTTGCTTTCACAGGCCGATGAATGCGAGAAGAGTGGGCTGCCGGAATACCAAACCCAGATGATGGTTATTGAGGAACTCGGACGTTGCTTGGTAGAAATCATTGATTTCTCCATACGCAACACAGAGGCAGCCTACAACCAAGATTAAAGTAGTTGGGTGATAAATGACATATGAGGAGATCGTTTAAGCTAATTCATAAGATAATTAATAACTTAATTAACTATTTATATTGGACTAATCTTAAGTTTAGCAATCGTTCCAACAATAAAGCATGTTCACATGTTTCTTGTATTGCTATGTGAAGACTGTACGTAAAAATAAAGGATGCACGCTACATTTTGATGTAAATAGTGTATAATGGTAATAACTAATTTCAGAAATTGCTTGGATTCCTTAAAAATAATCTTACCATTGACACGCATGTACATTAGAGGAAAAATGTAGTAAAATGCACGCGTTACGTTACAACTAAATCTTTTGCGATAATTTATTTTGTTTTATGTGGGAATAATTGCTGTTTTTGTTATACTTTATACTATGTACATAGTAGGCAAAACTGGGCAGTATCAATTCCGTTCCTATTCCATGAAAATTCCTCAGGAATTAGGAATTTGGAATTGAGGCTCACTCAAACAAAGGAATTGGAATTGTGAGAGCTTCAATTCCTTTTGGAGGAATTGGAATTTGGAATTAAGCACATCAATTCCGTCAGAGGATTGGAATTTTTGTTTATGTATTAAATATTACGTAAAACGGGGTAAAATAAAGCAACAATCGTATTTTGAAACGAAAGACTGCATTTTTCTTGTCAAAAAGGATTTTTTATATAGGAAGTTTAATAGAAATTTTCTTGAAAAAATATCTATTTGAGCCAGTATACATCCCGTAGAAAGAATACTTCAATAATTGTCAATTCGTCACAGCGCTAAAATCCAATTGCAATTTCCTAATTTAAAAAGAAGCTAATTTCAGCAAAAATGTAATCGCAGATATACTTCAAAAAGCTAAAATTCTAGCAATAAAAATGCTGAAGTATATGTTTCCTGCTTTATGAACTCGGACGCTACCTTATTCAGTACGTTTAAAGTGAGCTCATCATGTGAATCTGCTAAAAATGACTCGAAAATCGAACTCATTATAGTGCTTCACAGATATTCATAATTCATACTAGCTGTTCTAGAAGGAAAGAGTTACCTTCCGAATTTATTAAAAGCTTAGAAGAATATTAATATGTTTAGTTTCGACTGTTAAAATAAATTATGTAAAATAATTTTGTAAAATTAATATTTCTTAATGCAATATTTCTTTAATAAAAGACTATTTAGTTTTTTTTGGTAGCTCGTTTATTCACCAACAACTTTAACTGTTACATCATCCTCAATATTAGACTATAATCTTAATAATAAAGTACTTTCTTCCTTCTTCGGCTTCTTAAAATTTTTGTTTTTTAATTTTTTTTTACCACCTTAAAATTGGTTTTTTCCTATATTATGATTTAAAGGGTTTGGGTTTTGCACCAAAGAACGTTTTCAGATATTTCTAGATATATATTATATAGTTATGCTAATGTTATTTTAATAGCAATTTTGTAAATATTTTGGTTCTTATATGCAATAAGCTGGATCATATTTTGACTATTATGCTCTTGCACATTTTTGTTATTCTTATTAGTTTTTTGGCCCTCAATTTGGAGTTCTGATTTAATATTAATAATATAAATATTGTATTGCAAATACCGTAATCGATATAAATATGTAAATCTTTAGTGTTCTTAATTAATTTTGGCCACAAAAAGTTGTAAACATTTAGAAAGGTACAGATTCATAAATGTGCCACATATTTGACACGTATATAAGTGGTATGTAGTAATTATATTTGGTACTATAATTCTCCAACTTGCACAAAGCCTGCGTGTATCATTTTCAAAGCGTGTTGTACATACATAAGTATTATATGATAATTTTAAGTAATAAGACCCAACATTTAGATAGATAGACATCAAAGAAGACTTCAGTAAATTCAGGAATTTCTTTTTTAATTTGTTTGACCCCATACCAGCTTTTTATGATGTGCAATTAAAATATCATTGTGAACATTTAAAATTACATAAATTTATTGCAATTCATAAGTCTGGATAATTTAAATTTAATTCATTTGAGTATTTGTAATAATTCCATTAGTTATGCATTTGGTAATAATTTATTAAAGTATGCCATATTCAATGAGTGTACACTTATATGTAAGTCATATAAGTCAACACATAAGTCGTCTATATTGTCTAATTCACACAATAATACTCAAGATGGAAACTCGAAAGCATTCCAATAGGTATTTTTGGTATTTTATAGGTTACAATAAATTGTGTAGCATACAAGAAAAACTTCTAAAGCTCGGGTATGTATGTGGATATATCTTGTGACATAAATGTGTATGTCATACGTTACAGTAAAGTTTTTACATTTATATTATTTAGTATACAATTAACTGAAAAATTGGTTTCTCATTTGAAATTCAAGTTTCATTCAGTTTTTTCATTTAAAACTGAATACTTATTTTTAAAATGTTGCTTCATATTTTATGACATCAAATGATGACATTAATGTTTGATTTTTGCTAATGTTAATTTAGTGATTTATATTGTATTTATTATATCTGTAATATCATTTTCAATTCCGTTCTTTTACTCTACTTTTCTCTATTTTTAGATAGCTTGTTCTACACAGAGTTCAATTTTTTTAACTTTGAATTTTTTGATTTTACAAAAAGTAAAGTAATTTTTAACATCCACAAAATTTGACTTTATTGCTTGGTTTTACTTCTAAAATGTATATCCACAAACAGTTTTTAGTCAATTATGATTTTGTTTATTTAGAAAAGAGATTAATGAATTCTTTGTGATTGCATTTGGCAATTCTTTAGCAGAAGTATTTTATAGTGAACTTGTTTTTAGCAAATATATTAGTTACGAAGATCTAAAGACTCCATGAACAACAGTAAGATTTAAAGCAATCCTTATAACAACTTTTTACTTTAAATGCTTGTGATATATCAATTTGTCTAATTTGTTATAATAAATGTGTAGTGAAATAATGTTATTCACTATAATATTTTATTTTCCATGGACAACGCAATTTGCTATAGAATTCTTGCAAAGTATTCTGCTTTTTTACATTATTATTTTATTATTGCATGTTATACGTTTTCTTCTAAACAATTCAATTTACAAATTTGTTTGAGTAGAGTAAATTAATTTCAAAACTTATGCGCAAAAAAATCGTTTTGTAGTATTTAACAAATGTGCTTTTTTGGCAGTAAAAATAGTAAAAATGCTAAAAATGTTTGCTAAAAATTTGTATTTAAAGATTTAACATTTAAAAGCATTTTTACTCTATTTTCTGGTTTTGGAAAAATTCGGGTTTTTGTTTTTCAATTTGTAGCAAAAAGGTTTTTAGAAAAATTTGCAGCCATTCAAATTTTTCCAATTTTAAACCCTGATGTTGACTATGCTTTTTGCTGATTAAAAATAATGAAAAATATAAACTAAACACGATTTGTTTACGCATTTTATATAACTTTGTAACTTACAGTTGTATTTGAATTTTCACCATTTTTAAGACTACAATATTTGTTAAAGCTACAGCTGGAATATGCTGAAACTGTTGTGTGTAAAAATTGATAGACAATTACTGCTTTTTCTAACTGCTAATTAGTTCCCTCAAAATGCCAGATTTCTTTGTAAGTTTTTTTACACTTTTGGGTTTACTTTTGTAAAGGTAGAGCTTTTATTTTTGAAAAAGTTGTAGCTTCTCAAGCTTATAAATTTTTACACTTATAAAGAAATTTGGATTTCCATTATTATAATTTATAATTTATGATTTAAGAAACGGTTAGTTATTAACGGTTAAGTTAGCTATGACAAAAGTTCAATCGGAATATATTATTTTAACCTTTAGAGAATTTATATTATTACAATTTATAATTTCTGATTTAAGAAATGATCATTTGATATTGGGAAAGTTGTGCTTGAGTCAAATTCAAAGCTTTTCAAAGCATGAAAGTAATAAAAGCTCTCCTTGAACGCTTATTAGAGAAATAATGATATCCCATACTTATATACAATAATTTATTTATACACTAATTTATTTTAAACTTACTTATTTTTTATTTTCTTATTATATCTTAACTTTATTATATTTTGCTATGACTTACACATATTTTTTCGCTAAGAAATTGATTTGCTTAAAGAAGGCTTTCAATATTCGCTCAAACAATCAGCTTTCTGTCAAGAATTATAAGGAAAACGTTTCTCTATTGATAAATTTTGCGAATAAGAAGGTGGACAAAATTTGAAATATGCGTAAAGTATGAATGCATTTTAATTGGAAACTATTTTCGATCGATATAAATGAAAATTTATTTCTATTAAGAACCGATTTCCTATTCATTATTCTGAAACTTAATTCAAATAATGGAATCGATTAGAATCAATAAATAAAGCTAATTTCGATTAGAAATCTATTTCAGCTAAAAGTTTTTTATATAAAGCGATATCGAACAGAACCCTATCGATCAGAAAAGATAACGATATTCGATCAGAATCGATAACGGTAAAAGACTCTCGGTTTTTAGATAACGTGAAATAGTGAGAGTGAAACACTTTCCTTATAATTCAAGGCATCTGTAACGATTTGTATTCGTAGTAGCCGAGTTTTTAAAATCAGTTCATGTGAATTGATTTTTACTGTTGCAAGCGAGCACCGTGCTCAACGTTACTTCATACAAATCTGCAGCGTGATTTAATGTGAGAATAAATTAGATGATGTGAAACCGTTTTTAGATCCGATCTGTGTGATGAGATCTCATTATTGGAATCTTACAAACGTATTGGTAGTAATATTATTTCCAATTCATGAAGCCTTTTAGTTATTTACTTTTGAAAATTTCCAAGTTTGTTTTGAAAAATAAGCCAAAATTTTTCTAGCTTTTGGAAATTTTCTTTAGCAGGAAAAGCCTACAAAATTAAAAAATTTTATTGTATCTTTAAATTAGCAATGAGTTTTAATCGTCGCAAGAACATATGTAAGTAAAAAGGCGGGATGATGGGGTCCCCTCTAGATGACTGAACTTTTTTTTCGCTTCAGATACTTTGGGCGATTATCATCAACAAAATCCGGTCAAAGCTCTCAGTCGACGACAAAATTTCGATCCCTTCGAACGCGATCCGTTCAAAATTCAATCGTATAACTTCCGCTACGCAGACAGACCCACATTCCCGCTTCCGCCCATCGAGAACCGCGTGAACAGCCAGAAAACCTCCACCAAGCGCTTCGAGACCTTCTACTACAACTATGACTTCGCTCCTGCTCGCCATGACAAAGAAAATTCTGCAGCAAACAAATTTCACGAATTTCGGCGACGTAAATTTCTCCACGATCATCAACAAGCTGCGCCAGCCCAGCACCAGCACCGCCAGCACGCACGCGCGCAACCGCACCAGCCAAATCCGCAGCCGGCTAAGGCAAACCTGCAACGAACCGCATCCTTCACAGTCGGGGTTCACGGCGGCGGGCGAAGCAGCGGCAGCTTGTCCAGCGCAGTCGACTCCGCGAATGTTTTACGAGCCGGCGCCAGTCGAGAGAACCTGCCGGGACTTCGCCCGCTACATGCTAGTTATGCCACAACTAGCAACAGCCAGCACCGGCTCCAGCAGCAACGCCCTATACGCCTCAACGCTGCCACCAGCACAGAGTTTATCAACCACCATAGCAAAACTTCGCTGGCTGGGTTTGATGCCGTGGACGGAGTGCAGCGACAGCTTACCGAAATCTACAATAAAAGCAACAGCCAGCTGCCGCCAGCCGGAGCCCCGTCGTCTGGCACCCGAATTTCCGCGCCTAAGCACCATCGCAGACCATTGCAAACGCTACATGTTTCTGCCAAGGATGTGGTGAACGGCATCGCCGTCTCCGCCTCCAGCCACAATGTGCACCAAAAGTGCAGCTCCTGCTCCGGCTGCCAGATCAACATCAACATCAAGGCGCTCGAAGATGCACCGCTGACGGATAACCTCACCATCAATATTAAGTCGGACAAGCCCAACTACTTTGAGTGCCACAACGATAAGGAACACTTAAACAAATATCAACCGGAGTCGCAGCAGCAACCACAGTCGCCACCAAAATCAGAACAGCACAAGCGGCGACAGTTACGTGTCGTGTCTTCGATGGAATGCCAGCCACGACAGCAACAGCAGCCATCTACTGAGAGTTCTATTTGGCCACAGGGATCAGCTCACAAGGATGTTAAGCCAGCTGACTCCTATGACTCCCTCAACATTGAAAGACATCTTTCGGGGACTTCCGTGCGCAACAATCCGCTGCAGTCGCGTGAAAAGGAAACCCTCAGGAAGAGATCGCCGCGGCCGTTTCTTGTGCCGCGTCGTCCCTCAAACGAGCGTATACCCAGCATAGTGCCATTGAATTTCGACAGCAAACTGCGTGATTGCTTCACCAAGGAGAACAATAAGCCGGTTCCAATCCTTCCAGCGGTACACGTGCTGCATTTGAGTGCTGTGGGGCAATCAAATCATACGCGTCGCTTTATTGCTAACTACGATTCAGGTCTGAACGACCTGAAGAATCTGCACAATTACCAGAATTTGTTAAAGACTAGAAATAACACGGGCGCACCGGCATCACCATCAGCAAGATCGATGCCCCTGAAAGCCGATCACCGATTGCTGAATGCAATGAAGAATCACAAAATCGATGACTGGACGACGAGTCGCAGCCGCTGTGAACCGCTTTTTGTGAAGACACAGTCGTCTGAGAAGCTTTTGAATAGCGCATCGCGTCAATCGCTACGCAGCTTGAGGGAAAAAGACAGCAATTCCAGGAATAGTATATCGATGAATCGCTTCTCGGAGACCGAGTTCATTTCGGGATCTCGCAAACACCCGACCGTTTATCAAAGTCGCCAAAAGCTTTCGCCGCTGAACGTGAACATCAACGTTTTTACGGACAGACTAAAGCATTTGCGCGTTTAGGAGAGAAGTGGAATAGAGTGAAAGAAAGAGAAGGCGAGAGAGATAGAGAGAGAGAGAGAGAGAGAGGAAGAAGTGTTACGACGAAGGAAAGAAGTTTGGCATTCGAAGCTTTAAAAGCTGTGTTTATAATTCGTATTAGTTTTTACATTTTTGCTGTAAAAATTAACAGGAATTATTGAAGCTCAGCTCTTAAAGTTCATTGTCGCTTCCGAATAACGTTGTCGCTTCTATTAAAAATTTACGTCTTCAAAATCGTTACGGGTGCAGCGCCCACCATCAGGATTGAGTTTCAATTGATAGCCGAAATTTTGTCATTGAAATATTGAAATTGCGTAAGTTGGTAATATTCCAATTTATGGCATTAAATTAGATTATATTTTTGAAATATACAATAAAATTAAAAGTTCAAAAACTGAGTTTATTTCACATTAAATCACCTCAATTCGAGTGAAAACTTGGACGTCGGGCAGCCCTCTTTTCTGGGAGTAAGAATGGGAATTATTTAGTTTAAAAAAATATAGAACAATTAAAAATATTATATTATTAAAAATATAGGTATAATTAAAATATAGTAAAAAAAATATAGTAAAAAAATTAAAAATATAGTAAAAAACAGTAATTTAGAAACAAGACTATAATAATTTGCTAATATGAAGGAATATTTACAAATCTTAAGGATTGTTTCTATAAATACAAAAACCTTGCATACATTTTCTTTAATTATTTTAAAGGACTCTATTAAATGAAATTATTAATTTCAAAATTAAATTCTAATTATGTGTACAATTTTTCATGGTAGTTATATTCAAAATACCCGTTTGCGAACAAGTAATTGGGTAGATAAATCTTTTTAATTTTGTTTTTAAAAACAGAATTGATAATTTTTAATTTTTTATATAATTTTTTATATTATTAATTCTTTTTTGTAACCCAAAGTTTGTTGCAACTCTAATTTGCTTTAATTTTATAAAATAAAATAGCAGAAATAAAATAAATAGCAGAATTATAAAATAAAATAAAAATAAAATAGCAGAATTTTCGCTTCTATTCTATAAAATATTCTATGTAATTTCTACAGTTCTTTGAGCCATTTTATTAATTTTAGCGATTTCTTCCTCAAAAAACTGCTTTACAGTAACCTATGCATTAGTTAAATTTTCTATATATTTTTGTTGTTGTCTTCTTTATGAATCGAATAATGTACAATAATTTTTGGTGGTATTGCATCCTTTTCGCAAAAAATTTACACAAACTGGTAAAATTTTTCTAATATTGAACTTTGAACATTTACTATCATTTCTTTACCTAAATTTTAAGTATTTTTGATCAATAATTTTTTCTCTAAATATTTGATTTAAGTTTTATGGCAAATAAAAGTATGTCATATGATATTCATGATATTTTTGGTTGTTTTTAAAAGTTTTCATTACCGTTTTACTGGTTTCATCGATATTTCGTAGTTTGTAGGTGTCAGTGGTTTATTCGTCATCATAGTTTTCATATGTCACGTAACGGACGGCCGATCGTTCGCCAATAATTAACGACTGTAATGAAAAAAGAATGAATGCGGAAATGTGCAACATTTGTTGTGGTTAGAAATATTTACCATAACATGCATATATATGTGAAAGTTAAATGGAAATAAAAACTGCATTCACAAGAATAAATTTTATTAAATTGCTTATTTATACAGCTAAAATGTATAATTAAAATAAATTAAATAATTACTTAATAATAGAGAATTGCATAATAATTAATTAATCAAATACAGATTCTTAATTAGTCAATAATTAATAAAATATAAAATAATTTCGAATTAACTAATTAATTAGTTTATTTATCATCCAATTTGTAAACCTGCAAATATTAAGTTGAAAAACTCAGAACAGCTTGGAAACAAGTAACGATAAAATAACATATTAAGCAGTACTAACAAAACAGACAATAGGTACATAAGACACAACACAACTAACAGCAACAAGCACAAAGTCAAGACAGACACTTGAACTACACTTAAAGCCGTTCGCTTTCAAAGCCCGCATTAATTGTTCCAGCAGCATGCATGATGGCAGGACTTGAGGCCGATATATCATTCGTCTCGTCGATATCGGCCGTTGTTGTTTTTGGTGTATCACCAGGAAGTTCAGTGGGGGTACCAACCTTCTTCTCTTCCCTGGTGGGTGGATTCTTCAGCAGGGTTAGCAGTGGGGCGTATACGAAACACAAAACGGCGATACCCACGAGCATCCATTCGAAACCGATGGTTTTGACCAAAGTTCCACTAAGAGCGGGTCCCACAGCGAAGCCGACACAGAATGCTACATCACCCAAAGCATAAACGCTGCCATAAACAGCTGAATGTCGTATGTCGACAAGATAACCCAGTTCCGGCATCATAGAGGAGTCAACCATGCCGATGGCGAAACCCAGACCAGCATTCGGAACGATCAGATGATTTATGGAGGTGGCCATGGGTATCTGAGAGAGTAGGACATAAGTGATGTAAGAACTCAATGGTTAACACTTAACGATGACCTACCGTAATCAAACACGCGCCGATGATGACCAGTCCCAAGCAGGCTGCAAACCAACGACCGATTTTATGACCCAATGGCCCGAAGAGGTTTGTGCCGATCAGATAACTTATAGAGGCCGGGAGAAATGCGACTCCCTGTTCCCAGCGAGAGGCGCCCATGTTATCCACCATCCAGAGAGGGAGAGACGGTTCCAGCATAGCAATGCCCATGTTTGCGAAAGTGATAGCACCTAAAAATTAAGGGTTTTTGATACTTTTCGACATAAACACACATTAATCTACCGCTTTAGATTAACTGATAAATTTAGGTTAATTGATAAACCGATTAATCGTTAAGTTTAACTAATAAACTAAAAAAAGTCGTAAAGTTCGCAATAATCGCTTCGACTCATAAAATCTTTTCCATCTGTATTATCGGCTTAGTCTCAATAACGAGAATTCTCCCGTCTTTCGGGTATCATTAATTATTCAGTTGTTCATTTAAAGAGAGTGATATTTGAGGACTCGTAAACTCCATACTTACCCGCTGCAATCAGAATGTAGGGATCACTTATTAAAGCCTTGAGGGATGGTGGTTCGGTTTCAGCATGCTGTATTGATGGCTGCAACATGACCAGCTGCAGCAATCCATCGCCCAAAGCCAGTGCGGAGAGTATTAGGAATGGTGCTGACTTGCCAACGAATTCGTACATAATACCACCAAAAGGTGGTCCGATTAGGACACCCAAAGCTAAGCCGCCCAAAGCGAAACCCATGGCATTACCACGCTCCTTATCATCCGTATAACGATCAGCCAGCATGCCCATGCCCGAGACAGAGGAGCAACTGGATCCAATTCCCTGAAGAGCACGAGCAACGAAGAGAACACTATAGGAACGACCGAAGGCAAAAACTGTGTGGGATATGAAAAATGTAAAATATAATCAGATTTTCATATTACGACTTACTTATCGTGGAGACAAACATGATCACAAATCCAGCAAACATCGGGATGCTATAACCGATTCTGAGAAAAGAGAATTGTGACGACCGTGATTAGAAGAGTACTCACTTCTAATTTTTTAACGTTCATTAACGGATTTTTGGCTAATGATCGTTTTTTGATGTCTTCAATGACTCACTTTAATTGTAATAAAGCGGTCAATCCCCATTTTAACAATATGACGTAATTGTCGGTTAAGAGCTCGACTTGAGTCATCTTTACTTACCTATGCGTCAAGGGACCAACAATCGGATTAACTAAAAGTTGCACGAAAGCTTTCGATGCGAACATGAGACCAACCTCGACAGTTTCACCCACCAGTTCGTTATGTCGCTCGACCATTTCACGATATAGTGTTTCATTTTCTAAATTGAATTAAAAATTTCGACTTCGTTGAGAGTTAGGGGAAACACAGGTATTCGGCACATACCTTCAGGACTCAGCGTGGATACGTAGACACTTGGTGTTGTTGATGATACGTCAGTATTCTGGTCGCAAGGACATGGTGTTGGTGGTGGAGGTGTTTGTAGCGAAAGCGGTGTACGTGGAAAACTGTCAAGTGGGGCATCCGGATGGCGTATATCGTACAGAAACTCGGGTATGATAGGAACTGTAATTGGAAAGAAAGGAAGGAAGGTGGAGACGATGAGAATAAGTTAATTGGCCTCGACGGAAGGGTAAAAATGGTGAGCGAGCACATTTTCGCAGTAAATCTTGTTTGAATATAATTTCTACTCTTGGGGCATAAAATAATTGTTTCATCAAGTTGTTATTGGGGTTTGTAGGCCATGGTTTTATAACGCTTAACTAATGAAATATTCTACATAAAATTAAAGATGCACTTACTTATGTAAAATACTTAGAAGATCATATTAAGATTCCTTGAAACAGTACATAAAAAAAGCCTCTTCAATCAACCCATCCCCTCTTCACTTCAACATCGCCAACATGTGTTTTCGATTGTATTATTGAAGGAAACCACTTAAAAGATAAGCAACAAACTTCATTTGCACGCAACCAGTGCACCGCTCTGCAAACTAGTAAAGTAACAAACACAGCATAAAACACCACAACCTGTTTGTAGTTCAGAATTAAATTTCAACAACGGAAGTGGTCGAAACTTTTGCGAAATTCAATTAATTGTTACATGTTGCTGCACTGAACCAAAATTTTATGTGAAGTCTTAGAAATTGTAATTTTTCAGCCTACAACCACGTTTGTCAATAAAAAAATTGTTATTTCTTCAATATGGCGACACCATCTTTTAAATTGAGGACCGCAGTTATTAAATTGAAAACGCCGATATTCAGTGTGAAGACATATGACATTTCAATGTGATGGCAAGGACGATTGAGAACTTCCATATTTAAGTTTAAGAATTAGGTTTTTTAATGGAAACGTAGAAGAATTCAGTTTCCATATTGAAACTATAATAAATTTAAAAAACGCTGTTTTCAACAAAGTTGGTTCGTTATAACTACAACTGCTGTTCATTATGTATAGTAAAGATAAATATTCATAATTTTTTGAGTGTAGAAATGCAGTATTTACTGCAAGTATGAGTTGCAGACAGACAGCCAGGTAGTTTAAATTATAATTGCACTGCAACCTGTTTAATGGGTTTCCGAGGTGTTTTTTAATGGGTTTTGTATGATGACTTCATTTACTTAGTCGATTAAAAATTGTAGCAAAAAATTGCAAGCGTGATGAAAAAGGTAGTAAAAAGGAAATACAAAATGGAGTAAGTGGAAAAGTGTCTTGAAAAGCTTTAAATATAAAAATTTAGTGGCAGTACTACTGGATAAATCATGTTGCATTCTTTATAGTTCATATATAGTTAAAGTGAAATTTTGAGTGTACTTTAGAATAACCAATAGGTAGCTATAAAAATGGAATGGAATTGCTTTGGCAGTAAATTAGTAAGATAATTTGTTAATTTTTTAAATGTGGTGAGTTGGCAGCTGCGAACTACTGCTTCCCTCAGAAGTGTGTTTGCTGCAATGGAAATTCTTTTTATGGAAAATACTACAGAAAATTGTCACGTAAACTTAGAAATATTTGTTTACTTTTATACACCTTGTGTACGATTTTAGCAATATAGCAACTCGCGTTATTCTTGCCGATGAACCATTTCAGCAGTAAAACTTTTCGCACGCTTCTTAAGGGAGGAGGATTTCAACACTGTCACTTATCTCGCTTCTTATGGATTTTAGCATTAATAATATCTATCACACGGGATAAAAGAGCAAAGTTTCAGCATTATAGTAGTTTTTGAATGTTTCAACATTGCCGACTCAGTATTTACTGTAGTACTAAATATTATTGAAAATTTAATTATTTTTCCATGAAATATTTATCAAATTCTTGATAGTTTGAAATCATAAATTTAAATTTATATAGCCTCAGGAGGCACTAAAGAACGAATTTGTGTGTCACCAGGGGCTGCCAAAATTATACTGTAATTGTTAGTGTGTATGTTTTTCCCTCCACTTTCCTTAATTTGGCCGGAGAACCGACCCATTAAGTTGGGGAGACTCGCGAGCCTGAGACATTTAAACCGCAAAAACAACAAATTCTAAATGGATTTCGTTGCCAGGCTAACGTCTGATTACATTCAAAATAAAGAAAGTAAGATTTTTTAGTCATGAAGCAGTTAGGTTAAGATGGAAAATCTCACTTCTTTAATAACTAAACAGGACAGCATGGAGTTTTTCAGAAAAGGGGACAATTTAATATGTATTAAAGTCACTGAAGTCTATTGAAGTCGCTAAGGTCTCGACATTTCATATAGCTTTCGAAGATTGCAATCTTAAGTAAGAAGTTGCTGTGACTTGGAATTACAGTTGATTGATTTCTGTTCAATTGCTGAAATAATTTTTTTTATATACTAATTTTGTTAGAAAAAAACATCAATGCACTCCACTGTGCAATGACAACGCGTGTGGTACGTGGTACCAAACTTTTCTGTGTACATAATTATGGCTCGTGTTGTTGTTGTTATTGCTTTTATTTTGGTGGTGGTTGTTGTTGTTAGTGTTATTGTTACCTTGGCTGAACTGATTTCTTAGTTTTGCTAGCTGACAACCGCAACCGCAAGAACACTCGTGGTTATCCTGGTGAAGGATGAACGTAATAAAAACACAAATAAGTCGACAAAAATTAATGAAGTCAGTTCGAATCAATTGATTTTTTAGTGATTCTATAATAAAAAATAAAATTGAAGTGGTATAAAAATAATAAGATCGGTTATAATAAGCATGAGTATACGCTGTAAAATAACTGGTGGTCATATCTACGATAAATATTTATAAAACCCTCGTATATCCTAAAATGCGAAAACCAACCATTTGGGAAGCTGCTAGTAGACCACTTTTTATACGTTCAGTCTGGTTGGAGAGTTCCAGGGAAGGATGTGGTCTTCGAAGACACTTCATATTGGATTATGAAACTGATAAACGACATCAATGTGTGATGAGAAAATCTTCCCATTCAAAAAAGGAAAAGAGTAAAAAGTGTTGACAATATAATAAATTTTAACCATACACTATTATTTATCAATAGAAACAAACAACATCCTTCAACAATCCACATCATATGAACCTTCAGAAGATTCGTACTTAGAATCATCTGACGAAATTTGTCTGTTAGGATCAGCTAAAGTGAGGTACCAACCCTGGAAATACGGAGAGAAAAATCAACCTCACAGAACTCATAATAATCTCGATCATCCACCATCCTTGAAAAACGTAATCCAAAATTATAGTGTTGACAGCTCTCCTCACTTCGTGAAAACCGATTTAACCGATCTGCCATCACGTTGTAGTTCGCTACAACATCTGCCATCTACGCTCCACTTGAACGCTTGTCCATCTAACTTAGACGAACGTTTAGCGGAACGTGTACTCAACTGGTTGGATTTGTCAGAATCGTCCGCAAAGTCCGCCGAAAAATTTTCACGAAAACATTCCTCACAAAATTGTAGATACCAGTCAAAAACTGCTACACCAACGTCTATAATACGTACACAATCTTCAACCAGAACAGCTGGCAAAAATATAGCTCCACGGTCCAGCCGTCATACAGCACCTCCATATCGTTCAGATTCTCTGAAACACATAACAATCGCTTTCAACAAAGAGCGACATCCGGTCCGTTTAAATCGTTCAGCACGGCAAAGAGATTTGTGCGCATTAGTCTCTAGTGCGGGAGCAGATCGTCGATCGGGAGGTATTCTACATACTCCTGGTAATGAGGAAGCAACGGGCTTTAATAGACGCATCAGAAGTAGTATCTTTCCCCGAAGTGCTACCCATCATGAGACTAAAAAGCAATCCATCTTTGAGAATATCCTAAGCTATAATACAACGTTAGCTGATCAGGTGTTTTTCGAAATCGACGACGGTGAGAGTGGTGATGATTTGCAGGACGTACGAAGGAAGGAACTACATATTTTTCTTCCCAATCTGCCAAACAAGGACCTTCTTAGCACCAGCAGCGGTAGCGAGGATATAACCAGCTTACTCAGCAATAATTTTAGTGAAAATTTTAGCATTTAATTCTAATATATTCCATCCCATTTAAATAGAGACTAATTAATTTTATTCCCAGTGTTGAAGTGAAGTAACTTAACGGTAAAGTAAGCATGTCTTCTGCAGTACCGGACGCAAGTATAACTTCTAACAGTTCAGAGCAGCCTCCTGTAAGCTACCGGATGCATTGCGTCATCAGAATAGTTTCGAAAACCGTTATACACCCATCATTCATAAGCAAACTTTAGAGACCCGCATTAATAAGGAGGAGCTGCAACGACAACTAAATGCTTATCTGTCCTTCGGTCTTCTTTCTCCACTACAGCGTGATGACAGTAAAGCGAGAGGAGAACAGCAAGCTGATAGAACTATTTTGACGGACAAAATGAAGAAAGATGGAGCAGAAGGAATAAATGGGTGAATGGAAACAGGATACACAGTGAAATTACCACGTTTATTGTGAAATACAGTACAGTAATGCTGGTTTTAATAAAAATCAAATAATTTGTAAATAAAAATGTCTTTTAATTTAGTTTTTTGGTTACGTTTTAACTAATTGCAGTTTAGCTTAAGTGCGCAATCTATTTGCTTCAGTCTAGTTATTTTTCAGTCTTTATTATTTTAAATTGTCACTTTTATCATCACTTCCTTTTATGGTACTAAATCGAAGAGAAGCAGGACTGATGTGAAGTATTTACTGTGTCCTTCAGTCCTGGTCCATATAGAATAGTTAAAGGAATGTTTGATTTTCAAGAGATTTTCGAGCCATTCTTCTGTCGTCTTAGCGATTAAGTAGGACACAAAAAAATGTTTGCTACTGATTGTGTCATCATTTCTACACACAAATCTACAAACAGGTTGACGTGTCCTTCGTAGCTTAAGCTTGGTATAATTGAAACACTGAGGGTTCGGTAGAATTTTTGATAGTCAACCTGTTTGATAACAAGAAAAATTACATACTATATATAAATTCTGTGCTGATTTCACATTATCATTCAGCCATATTATTAAATTGCACTCGCAACATTAAATACAAGTTTTTTGTATGCACCTCAAATATTTTCAATTTGACGCAACAAGTTGAAAACTTTAAAATCTCTTTTTACAAAGTTTCTTCCCAAGAAATTCTCAAATACACAACACTTTTTTTCTTTTTTCCCTTACCAACTTTCAATATCCAATGAGATGCTTTAACTCATACCAAGAAAAAAAACAGAAATGTGGTGAAAGCAAGGAATCACAAAGAACCGAGGAATCTGCTTGTCTGTCTGTCTGACAGCATTAAGAAACGAGAAGGATTTCTGCACAACTTGTTGAAGTCAGAAAACGGCGGAAGTCAGACTGAAAGCAAAGCACAGAAACTTGTAGAGAAATCTAGGAATATAAAAGAAAATCCACAATGGAAAAATCATTACTGAAGCAAAGAAAAAATGTTAGCGGTAAAGAAGGGTCACAAAAGTTGGTAAATAAATTTAAGTGGTACTATTAGGCAAAAAAGGGGTGAGAAATGCCAGCCAGAAGCGCTCTTCGGACAAGGAGAGCAAATGATGAGGGGGAAAGTGTAAATATTAAGATGCCGCCAGGAAGTGATAAAGTAACGATGGATGCTAAGGTGTTAGGCACTCATGAATATCATGCATCGGGGTATTCAGTGTATAATAAAGTAATAAATTAAAAAAATCAACTCCAACATAAACACTCACAGGGAAGAAGAAGAGGTATTAGAAGAAGATAAGCGTGCATTTGGAGGCTGTTTTATCCGGATATATATGTATAAATAAATAAATATACAGATCATGATTAATAACTTGGTATGCGTTACTAGTACATCTTTATTTATGAGTTATTTATCACTCATGGAGTATGTAAAGGTTAGGACCCAAAAAATTTTCCGTGCAGGGAATTTCTCGCCTTTGACGATAAATTGATATCTGGTTGATATTTTTACTTTTGACTACATATCACTTTGACAGAAAAAAAGACAAGAATCGATTTATTTTACGATTTCAATTGATTTTGAATCAAGTCCTCCCTTTTTATGCGTCCTCGCAATACGTTTTTTAAAATTTTTACGAATATTTATCGCGGAAAAAATATTTCAAAATATATTTCACTTTATTATTACGAAGATATTTCAGTTTTTTATTACGAAGATATAAAAAGAAAAATCACTTAATATATCGAAGGAATGGGTCATAAAATTTTTTTGGGTTTTCATTTGGAGAAAAAGTGTAAAATTGTTGCTAAAGTCGAAGACCGTCATCGGAATGACAGGCGTAAAGTAAATCACAGGAAAACATTCATTTCTTTAAGTGGCTCTACAACAATTCATGCTGCAGATGGAAACCAATGCGGTGGCAAATTTATTTATTACACACTGATGTTGGCGCTGGACAAAATGTGAGAAGGGTGGTCGAATGCCTCGGAATGCGAAATAAAAGTAGGAAAGGTTTTTTTCCAGGTGATTGAGCTTAATATCCACTGGATTTATTGAGTGTGACATAGTGGGGAAAGGGACAGCAATTCCAGAAAGTGGGTAACGAATAGGGAGGAGGAGAGGTAAGGAGACTATAATAACACATAACATAAATTCGGTTAGAAGAAGGAGCGGGATTTAAGCGAATGCGCATAATATTAACAATTAATAGCTATTCTTGAGCACAGTGGTAATAATACTAATATATACAGAGAGAGAGAGAGAGAGAGATATCCACGATAAGGTTTTGTTATAATTCCGAAATTCTGGCTACTCAACGAAAATTCCCATATTTAACATTTACTCACCCACAACTGTCAGTAGCATGTTATCGAGTAGCAATGCTATCGCTACGATAACCAACACCAATCGTCGTGATCCACGCCAGCCGATCATCCAGTTTTTTAAGGCGGCCCAGGTCCCGGCAGCTCGAGGATCTTCTTGGCGATGATCATCTGGCGGCGGTGTCATTTGTGTGCTGAACGTATGTTGCTTCTGTTGGTTCTTCGAGGGAGTTGGTGTCGGGGTTTCCAGCATTGCGGCGGAACCGCCACACTCTGCCGCATGCACACCATCAAAAGTCGACACATTACCGTTGCCATTTTTGAAAGATTGTCGGCGATTATGTTGCAGCTGCTGAGGGTTGTTGTTGCTGCCACTTAATTGCCGCTTGAAAGGATTTTTGCTAGGTGTATCGTTGCTAGGTGTTGTGAAAGATGTGGTTGTTGTGCTTGCTGCTGGGTTTGCTGCTGTACCTGCTGCTTTTGTTTGGTGATTCAAGTTTCTTTTTCCACCTCCAGGATCAGTCGATTGCATCTCGCCACTCAGTTGTTGCTAAGGATTTAAGGAAGAAAGGAAATGGAATACAATCAGGAATAAGTGATAAGCCAGTAAGTAGATTGTAAGATGACGAATTCATGACAATAATGAAAATGTTCATTGCGTCTTAATGCGGCAACGAGCAACGATTGTAATTGATATTATTTTAATATGACTTTTTTCTGTCCATAAAAAAGGTAATTCTCTAATTTTTATTTACTTTTAATCCACAAAAGTCTGCCTTAATTTTTCTAATATTTATTACTTTTAGTCCACAAAAGTCGGATTTAATTTGCTAATTTTAATGTAGTGATTATTCAGTCCCACGTTATAATTTGTAAATATAATTTTACTATAACTGGAATTGAAAATATCTGATTGCATAAACCACAGTCTGATATGATTAACATTCCCACTATTTCGTGCGATATATATTTTCTGGGAATTTTTTTATTTTTCTGCTTATTCTAGCTATTCAGAAGTAGTTTATTTGCAGTTATTATTTGAGGTCACGTTGTATGTTATAAGATTATTGAAAAAAAAATTATTGGTGAGAAAACTAGTGACAAGTAAATTGAAAGTTGTTTCTTCACTCAACATCCAACCGGGAACTATAATAAGTCCTGACTAATTTTTCTAATTTATAGCTTGCTTTTGCTTTAAATAACTAATTTTCAAAATTGTGTTTTGTGATTATAATTTATAATTAAGAGGAAATACGTAATTGTTTTGTGAAACATTTTTCTTTGTGAGAAATTACTCTCTCTATTACTTCTGCCTTTTTATTAATCTATATAATGATAAGAAAAAAAAAATAAGTAATTCTGTCCGGATGATGTGATTGTTAAGAACTATTTTATTATTTTCCTATGTGCTTCTTCCCATTTCCCATGTTAAAAAGATGCCTAAGAAGGCCTTTAAAAGCTCTGAAAACCTTTATTATAGCTATAGTGGGTGTACTACTCTAATTTTTTTTTATTATAAAGGCTTTTAATGCTTTCAAAAGCTTTTTAATGCGTTTTTTATCATTGATGTGTAGTTGTTAGACTTGGGCTCTTAATAGTCTAGATCTAAGTAATAAACAAGTAAAAGTGTTGTCTTCGGTCAGGCCAAAATCTAAGCACCCTACACCCGGGTAGCTAGACAAATAATAATTTCGTCAGTTGACAACTTTTGTGTAAGTAGGCGGACCACGCCCAGTTCTGGCAAACGTTTTGCTAATGTCTCTCGGTATTCCGGGACAAAATCACGTATTAATATTATGCACATATCAATATTTTGCAATTATTGACAACCTTTTTATGAGTCGACGTGGCACGACCATTTTTAGCGGAAAGATTAGGGATGCGTCCAGATATCTCACGATAAAACGACATCTTCATATCTTATACCGTTTATGAGATATTGCCAACTTTTATATGAGTGGGGAGACCACGTCCATTTTTTTCAAAAATACTTGTAATGGCGCTATATGTTCCGGAATAGAATTTTACCTAAATATATCGCACGGTTTATGAGATATTCACATTATAACATTTTTGAAAACGAGGTGCCTTTACATTCCATATGTAAGGTAGGCGTGATTATTAACCGATTTCGCCCATTTTCAATCCCAATGTGCGGTACATAACAAAGAATATTTGTGCCAATATCTCTTCGTTGCGATACCTCTTTTCGTTCTCCCATAAACGTGATTTCAACAGAGAGATAGACAGACGGACGGACACACAGGGAATCGATCCTAAATCGCTTCAGGAGGTGAACGCTGGGCAACAATATATATACTTCTCTGTGTCTATCTCGTCTCCTTCTCTGCGTTACAAACGGAAGAACAAAGTGAATATACCCTACTCCCTTCGTGTGTAGAGTATAGTACGAAATATAAAGATTTATAAAAAAAGAAACACAAATTAAGAAAAATAAAGAAATATAAAATAAGAAATAGTTCTTATCAATCATATTATCTGGATAGAACTTTTATTTCTTATCACCACGCAATCTTATCACTTCCCCAAAGCTTTATTAGCTCTCTTCTGTCTTATATACCCCAGTTTAGTTGTAACCGTTTGTTGTTGCGAAGATTTTAAAGAAACATAATGAAATTTTTAATCGGTTTCACATTTTTTGTGTACAGCTTCTGTACACTTTTACGAGCCAAGTGTGCAATAGTAGGGAGGTACAACAATAGTGGACGTGTTTTTAATGGACATAATGCTGTCCGCGGTCAGTTTCCATATATGGTTCGGTTGGAAGTCGCATTAGATTCCGAAACTACAAAACTGTGTGGCGGTTCCCTTATTGGACACAACTGGGTTTTAACCGCTGCTCATTGCGTTTCGAAGTGAGTCAACATTATAGACAGTAAAGCTTGTATAAAACTTTGTATTGTGATTCGTAGTGTTCCACATGTGAACATCTACTTGGGTTCCGTTGGCATTGAAGAGGCTGACATCTTGTATACAGCCAGCAGAAATGAAATCGTCATACATCCAAAATGGAGACCCACTGGGATCACTGCCGATATCGCTTTGATCTATATACCTTACACGGAATACTGCCACGTATTACCCATTGCTTTGCAAAGCATAACCTCTTCTCAGGCGAACTATATCGGTCATGAAGCCATTGTTTGTGGGTGGGGTGAGACGGGAGACTCCGGTTTCTCTTCAGACATTTTGCAGTGGTCTCATATGCCTATCATCGCTCATGAAATTTGTGATGTTTTAGGACCTGATTTACTTTGCACGAGCAGCCAGCATTCCTCCATTTGTTCGGGCGACTCGGGTGGTCCACTGATATTGGAAGCTACGGGAGAACTTATTGGTGTAACATCATTTATGTCTATAGACGGTTGTGGAAGTCGAGAACCTGCTGTATTTACTCGAATAGCCAACTACCTGCGGTGGATCAAATCGATAACCGGAATATCGTATAATTATGTAAAAGGGTATAATTAGAATATTGCTTTTATTTTATATATTTGGATTAATGATTTACAAAAATGAAACTGAAATTATTTGTCTAAATCAAACTTTTTCATCTTATTTTCATTTTATTTCCAAAATCTATTATATTTTGATTTTATTTTGAATACTTTCTAATTTCACATTTCTATTACCTAATTTTTAATTTAACTTCTAATGTTTGTGAAATTTTTCTGGAGTTTATTCACTGCAACAATATTTTGATTGCGCTCAAAGAATTTTTTACGCACAGCTTTCATGCTCAATTATGACAGCTTTTTGATTTAATTGACAGTTAATTGAGTTGTCTTCATAGTTTACTTTCCTTGCAACGAAGAACTCCTTTTTTGTCCTTGTCGCCATAACATCTTCTTCTTCTTCAGTATCTATTTTCATTCAATTTCTAAGCAGAACCTTCTTGTCCCTCGCCAAATTCTATCTGTCTCTCTCTCTCTCTTTCTTTCTTTCTCTTTCACTTCACTCACAAGCTAGTTTTGTCCTTGTCAGCTCTGAAAATCATATTCAAAGTGCTCAATCGAAAAATTCAATGTCTAAATGAATTATACAAAATTGAATTGAATTTTTAAATTTTGAATATGCGTGCTGGCTTGCATACCCCACCTCCTTCTCCATCGCCATCCATGATTCTCCCGAGACCACTTTGCTTCCTGTCAAACGGCGTCGCCTGTCGTTAACAGCATCCCTCAATATTACCCTCAATTAATAGCATATTAAGTTCTTCCTCTGTACAAGACGGTAGTGTTGAAAATGGGTATACATATACCTAACAAAGAGGTTGAAGTCAACGGTGTAGTTGGCTGCGATGTGTTGTGAAAATGCGTTTTATAACAAGTGTTTTCAGTTACCGTACAAATTGTTTTTAAAGTGCAAATAGGAAAAGTGTTTTGGAAATTTTAAGGTATTCTTCTAAATGAAAAAGGCAAAAGGCAATGTTTTATTAGTCTTAAGGAGCTGACTTGGTTATATGTCCTTACGTAATATTTTTCTTGTTGAAAAATTTTGGCGAACATTTTCATAGATCCAAATAGTCCTGCTATTTAGTAGGGTTATACTCTTAATAAGCTAAAATCTTTATAAAATCTTTATAGCTAAAACTCAGGCAGGATCAAAGCTTCTGTAACATTAATTACTTTTATTTTAAATTGTCTACCTTTAGAAATACAGTGCCATAAAAGATAAATTCTTGGTATTCTAAAAACATATTAAAAAACGCATGTGCAGTAATACCTTATAAAAGCTTTTGTAGCTAATATATTCTATATGTTATTCTCTTTCAAAAGAAGATTTTGTAATGATATTAATGTTGCTGAAGTCGGAGGATTTAACTATTTATTAAACTTCAATCCCGCCTCCATTTTCATCAGAGACTCAGACCGGATGAGCTTTTTTCAGTAAGGACGATAACCGTAAAGAAGAGACGATGGTGCAAAATTAGTTAGATAATATAGATCGATGCAGCTTTTTTCTTGTCGTGCAATGAACAATATTTCATCTATCATATACAAAAATTAGAAAGAAATCACTAAAGTTTGCACATAAAACACTAAATTCACTTCCCTACTTTTAGTGCCGTGTGAACTTGTGGTTCGGTCGGCTGGTTTGAAGGTTGGTTGGTCGGTTGGTTTGTTGTTTAGTTGGTCAGTTGATTGGTTGGTGGGTCGTTGGTTGTCTGTTAGTTAGTTGGTGAGTCTGTGTGTCGGTTGTTTCAGCAAACGATGTTGACTAATTTAATTTTTTGTTACTCAGACTTCTGCTTTTACTTTAGAAAGTAATTAAAATTAGTGTAAATCGCTTTAATGAGTTTTCATACGAGACCACAACAAAGAAAGTGCACAGTGATGTGTTGAAGTACGAATTAATAATTAAAATGAACATATAATAAATAAATGCATTTTTTATTCTAATATTAAAATACGATATATTGTTTTTTCTCTGCTTGCTTATAAGTAACTTCTGTCATTTGTTTGCTTATCGTTTTACTCATCGTTACCTGCTGATTTTCAAGTTTTTCCCTTTTAAGTGTTTAGCAATGTTTTTGTGTAACAAAATAGCAATGTTTTTGTGTAACAAAAGGATTGTCTTTTAATTGAATAATTAATATTTTGTTAGTTATCGCAAAAACAATGAACAACATTGTTTTTGTACAATTATTACCAATTATTACCTTGGCAGTTTATTACTTGGTTGCACTTAAAAGTGATGCTAAAATATTATTAGTGTCTAATTATACAGTAAGTAAGTTGACATAATTAAAAAAGAAACAATTAACAGCTAACCGTCTATCCGATTCTTAAGTCTTAATTATATTTAAAAATACAGGGTGGTTTATACGGCGTGGCCGAGATAATAAAAGAATTGATAGATGTGTAATTATCATTTATATTGAGGTCTATATTGGAAAAATTATCGCCTCAGATGTCGTTGGCTTTTAAATGCGGTCACAATTGATTGAAATGAATTGAAAGTTATTGATAGCTTTAGAAATAAAATACAAAGCCTCAGCAGAAGTCTAATTATTAGTAAGTAGATAAAAAAGTTTGATCACAGTTTCTGAAACTGTAATTTATGTAAAGAAAATCTAATAATACTCTAAATGCTGGCTTTTCTGCTTGAAGCTTAAAACTAATGTTAACTTATTAAATTATTAATTTTCTGTCTAAGTTTAAGCCGGGTTGTTAAACTATAAATAATAATCTCGTTAGACTATAAACGATATAGTCGTCATCGTATTAAGAATGGAACAAATTGATTCATACTTCTACCGCAAATTTTTCTTCAAGTCAAATATAAATCGATTAGAAAATCTTTGCTTCGGTTTTAACAAGGTTGAAAATCACAGTCTATTATGGTAAAAAAATTTTCCAGGATTTTTTTCTCTCTTTATATCACTAATATCATTGTTTGAAATTTTTTTTTGTTATTTATTATCTTTTCTAACGAGTTAAAATGTGAGGTTCGAGCACAGGTGTTCTTAATTTTCTATCTTCATTAAACTCTCAAGATTTCTACGGATTTGTAAACTTAATAATCTTTCTCAATACAAAAAAAAACGCAGATGCTTACTTATAATTGTTAACACTCAATATAATTAGTTGACTGGCAGTTGACAAGTGTTGCACCTAAAAATTTAACTTCACTTTAAATTAAGAAAACTGAAACTAACTGCGATCGCTACGATCTGCCGGAAATGCGCGCAAACAAACGACTAAAAACTTTCGAAGCATTGCTGCAGCTAATAAATGAAATGTATTATTGTTACTTTTTCATTTTAAATATCTAACTTTCATGGAAACCAAAGCTAGTTGCGAACTAAATTAATTAATTTAGATTTAAACAGTTCGCAGTGTTGTTTTCTGCACATTTCATTTGTAATTGTAAAATTGTAAATTTGCAATAATTTGTGTGCGAAAAAACACTAATAATTGAAATTGAATGAAACGAAATTCTAATTGAAATGAAACAAAATTAATTCAATATACTGTTGAAAGGTAGCATGCAGCAGCTTTAGGCAGTACAACACTTACAACATCAAATACAATGTCATTTACATCTTACAAACTATTATCTACGTCACTTAAAACATCACGTGCAACAACACCTACGACGTCATTTACAAGCAACTTACAATAACTTGGTAGCTTTCAATTATTTACCATCACCACTACGTCACTTACAACGTCACAGTCACCTTTTTATAGAGCCATTTGGCCTAAAACGAATTCTTTTTTATTCTTTTTGTATGTATCTCAATCCTTTTCGTTATATGTCACTGAATCTCAAGACTCTTTGGTCACAGATATTCACATTTTTGAATTTATAATTCTAGTTTACACCGTTCAAGTTGTAACACACAGAGCGTTTTTTGCAACTGCGCTTGTCTCTTGACATGTAAAAACTACAGTATCGGTCACATCTAATGTATCTCGCACTAAAATTAACTAAAAGTTAAAACAAGTAAAGGTGATGTGTTCGGCCAAGCCGAATTCTAATACCCTCTAACCGAGTAGCTAAAAAAAATAATAATTTCGCCAGTTGACAACTCTTGTATAAATAGGCCCATATTTTGAAAGCATTTTGGTAATTCCTCTAGATACTCCAGAATAAAATTACGTATTAATATTTTGCACCGTTGAGATATCTACAACTTTTCTATGAGTGGGTGGACCACGCCTATTTTGGCAAACAGATTGGTAATGCCTTCAGATACCTCGTGATAAAATGATGTTTTAATATATTATACCGTTCATGAGTTATTGCCAACTTTGGTATGAGTGAGCGGATCACGCCAATTTTTTCCATAAATTTTAGTAATGGCGCTGTATGTTCCGCAATAGAATTATGCCTCAATATCTCACACGGTTTTTGGGATATTCACCTTATACAATGTTTTAAACGAGGTGCCTTTACATTCCGTGCGTAAAGTAGGCGTGGTTGTTATCCGATTTTGGCCATTTGCAAATTCAGACTATCTTACATAACAAAGAATATTTGTGCTAAATTTTATCGCTATATCTCGTTTCGTTCTCTCGTAATCGTGATTTCAACGGACAGACAGACAGACGTACAGAGATAAAACGATTCGGGATGTGACGCTGACCAAGAATATATTGTATATACTTTTCCAAATCTATCTCGTCTCCTCTGCTTTAGAAACGGAAGAAAAAAAAGTGAGTATACCCTCTCCCTTCGGGCGTAGGGCATAAATATACAGAATGGATTCGATTCTAACAGATGTGCATAACTTTTATATTGTTAAAATATTATTATTCATTCTTTTATAGTAGACGGAACATGTGCTTTTCTTCTAATGAGGATTATTTTTTTACACAGCTCAGATTTAATTGTGAAAAAAATGCTTATTTTTCTCAAACAATTAATACAAGTTTTTATTTAATACCGGCTGACACGCATAACTGACGTTAGGAATTAATGGACTGACACCATAGTTGCCAACTTATGAAAGAAAATCTCGTTTCAAAAAAATTTGAATGTAATCAGAGAAGAGATTCCTCTGCGATTTTTTCATTAGTACGAGACCTTCATTCTCACAAAGTGTCCACTCCGAAATAAATGACTACACTTTGTGAGAATGACTACTAAAAATATCACTGATCTATTATCATTGATCTATTGATATCTACTAAAAATATCTGAATCAAATCAACATTTACATTTACCCTGGTTGTTTTTAAAACAGCCTTGTTTCGTTCTACATTCTGAGAATGTGCGTTCCAGACAGCAACAATAGAATTGCTGTAGAATCCACTTGCTGAGCATCGGACAGCACTTGTAACTGAAGCGTAGGAAATCCATGAAAAATTATTGAATTTGCACTGTAAGGCAATCGAAGTCATCTTTTCTGGCTGCCTTCGATCTCTGCGCTAATTGCAACTTATTACGTGCAATAGATACTCGCCAATAAAATTAATTCAATTGTTTTCGATAATATTTACATGGTTGTGAAATAAACGAGTTCCGAGGGCGCTCAAGTCTGTGATTTATGCCACAAAGTAATTGAGTGTTCTAGTGTTGCAGAAATGGAAATGAATATTCTCAGTAGAAATTATTAATTCCTTTTAGTGGAATTGATATTAAATCAAAAATTAAATGCTAACTTAACTTTTCAGCAAGTGTTTTGCAAGCGGCTACAATTTCAAATTGAAATTTGAGGTCGAAAAGTTTAAAAGCTACAAACAATCAGTTGTCTGATTTTGCGTCTGGTTTGGCATCGGCGAATCCCCAAGATTAAAATATTTAAAGTGATTTCAATCAAAACGATTTCTTCCTTTGAACCCTTTGTGAAAGCGTGCAGTTTTTATCGTTACCATTTTAATGATAAGACTTGTTTATGATTCGCTTCGCTTACCTTTGAAATTTATTTCGTTGTTATTGTTGCCTTTTCTATTGTTTTCTTGTTGGTAATATTTCTGGTTATTGTTGGTTTCTAATATTTCTGGTTATTGCTGGTTATTGCGGTTGTGATTAGATGTGGTGGGAAGTGTTGTCCTTGTTGTTGTTGCTATTATTTAAAGTGGGTGAATTTGTACGATGGAAGCTTCCTGTGGGAATAAGAAAAGTGGATTTTTATAGCTTTCTTTATAATAATTGATTATTGATTCCTATTCATTTACTTTATTTTTCGAATTTTATTCTTACTAATCTATGTAATATAATAGGCAAATTTTGTTCGATTGTAACTGGGAATAATTGGAGAATAATAAATAAAAATCAATAATCAAATAATAAATAATTAAATGCGTATTTTCTTATGTGGGCTTTTATTATAAAATAATATAAATAAATGAATATATAAATAACTAAATAAATAAATAAATAAATATGGATTAATTAACAAATTGCAAAACAAATTTTACCCGTATAATATATTTAAAAAATTTTCACTACAAATTTTTTTCTGTTAGATTCTCATTATTTGGAAACCAAAAAATTTTTAAATATATAACAGAAAAGGTTCATTAGCCGATTTTGTTTATGGCCTTCATTGAAAACGAGTTCTACCAACTTTGAAATATTCAGTCGTTTTTTAGTTTCTCTAATATTGTATAATATTAAATATTTCTTACTATTTCTCAATGTTTAAAAGTCATCATACTACAAGTCAATGTTTTTTATTTAATTGTTTATTTTGTTAACTGCTGCGAAGACTTCTGGATTTAATGACACTGAGAAAAAGAGATGAGAATGAAACATACTGAGAAAAGTGTGTGTAAAAAGTATTTTAATATATAATACTTCTTTCTTAATTTCTACTTTTTTAATTTTCGTGTTAATTTATTGATTATTATCATCGTCATCATCGTACAATTCCATATTGAAAATATATGTTTCACGATAATCGAACAAATTCCTTCATTCCTGAATGGAGAGCCGACACGTACATAAGTGCGATTCAAGTGTCAAACCACGTTTCTGACTTTGATATGTACTTGAAATCAGCTACGAAATTGAAATCCAATGAAAAGGTAAAACCGTGAAATCCATGAATACAATTCAATAACATGGAACTCAATAACATGGAACCCAAAAATTATTTCTGACATGTCCAGTGATTGGTTTAGAGTGGTGTAAAATCTTTGAAAGTTTTTAAAACTAAAGTGAAATCTTTTAAATTAAATGGAAAATTTCTTAAATCAAATTGGAATTTTCTCAAATCAACTCAAAATTTTATTTCGAATTTTTTGAAATGTGTTAAAATGTACTAAAGATCTACTTTTGTTCCTTTACTTACACCCTTTTCTGTAGAAATTTCACATTATTTAAATTTTATTTTAAATCCTAGTTATATTCAAAATAACTCTAACTCTTCTCTTCTTTTCTCGCACTACTTCATTTTCGAAAATGTTAAGCTTCAATTTACAGTTAATCAACAAAATCTTTACTTAATAATTCTTTATCTTTTTCACTTTGAACACAAATAAAGTTTTTTATTTTATAAAAGTAATTTTTAAAAATATTCCTTGGGTTTTTCCTCTCAGTGCTGACAGATTGGAAAAAGACTTCCATCAGCAACGAGATCTCGTCTCGTACTGAAGTTTCGGCAGCGGCTGTGATATCAGTCAGGAGGCCAAGGCAAGGATATCTGATGGATTTCATGGTGGTAAAGTGATGCTTGTACACACACACATTCATACGCTTCTAATGCATATACGTGACTCAAAGGATTCCATGACGGCTGTCAGATGCTGGCCTTACGGCAGCTCTCTCTCTCTCCCTTATAACTTCTCTGCAACCAGTTGAGTGCTACAGCAACAACAATATCACGTCACGTAAACCTTATAAAATTTACTCTTTCGGAAGTTGTTCCTTCTACTAATGGAGAGAAAAATTGTAGGGAAAGACGGAGAGGAGATAATTTTCACTCCAACACTTGTTGAATACTTTTTATTGTTATTGTTGCTGTTTCAACACCTACTTGTTGAAGCAGTAAGATTTATTTTCTTTTCTCACAACAGGCAATCCATTTTCACTCAAATTGAGTGATTTTAAATTTTGCAGCTGAAAATTTGCAAGTTAAAGGATGCGGGAGACACAACAGTTTCACGATGCATAATTTTATCCTGACTGCATTTCCTCACCGCGATTTCTCTCCTTGACACTTTAAGTAGTTCAACTTGTTGATTTAAAGGTCAAAAAGCACTCCTTGTAAGGAATTAGGATGTGTGGGAGGGGAGGAAATGTGCAAGTCACGCAGGATATGATAAGCGGTGCTGAACCACCCCACTCTGAGTTTATCCTGCGCCGTTTTTTAGGTATTCTTTCTATATTAATCTGATTCTTTGAGATAAAAATTATTAAGAAGAAGGAAAAAGAAAGATATAAAAAGAAAACGTGTTCCTCTGAAAATTGTGGCAATTGTATTTGTAGCAGATTAATAAATACAAAGGTTTCGTACTTTAGCTTCGGATATTTTAACTTCCATATATAAAAGTTCTTCTAATAACAGTACAGCAAGCTAGAAGATAACTATTAAAAAAGCTTTTTTTAACTTTATAATTCAAGAATCTTGTTACACAATTCCTACATTTAATTTTTTGAAAAATTTTATTTTCAAATCCTTAATAGTTTTTTTTTAAAATCTAGTTTTTTTTAAAAACTTTTTAAAAATAAAAATCATCCGTTAACAATTATTTTTTAAATCTGTTTACCCAGCAGCAATAAAAGTTATTAGAAAATTTTAATTTGTTGTATGCAAAAATAATACTTATCCTTAATTTTTATTCAGCAATAATTATATTTAATTCCTTACTTTTATCTCTCAGATATAAAAGTTATTTTTACGATTCTTCAATTGGTTTCTTCTATTTGCCTCGGGGATTGAATTTGCTTTTATTTTATATTTTTGTTAACAGAAATTATTTCATCGAGCAGAAATATGATTTCTTTTCCGAATCCTTTACTTTACTTTTTTACTTTTTTACCTTTACTTTACTTTACTTTTTTCCTTTACTTTACTTTAATTACTTTGTAAAAGAATACCAATTATATTGAAAAATATCGATTATTTTTTAATTTTATTTCGTTATTAAGATATTTTTATTTTTCATGGAAATAACACTTTTTTTGATTTCTTTAATTACTTTTTGGAAAAAATAAATTTATTTTATTTTGAGAATAAAGAATATTTATTCCTCTAAATTATTTTTGTCTCCAAATAACTCAGTGGACAAATAATTTGTATTTTGCTTGTTATAAATAAAACTCACCGATTAATTTCTATACTCATCGAGTTCTATACAAACAAAATTTGTATGCCATGAGGAAAAAAATGAAACTCGGATTATATGGTAACCGTTATAACAAAACCAGTTAAAAAAATTGGTAAATACAAACTAAGAAGTTCACTAATGATTTCACTTCTAATTTCAATGATTATTGACAAACATAATAAGATATTAGAACTGAAAAATTTCAAGTCTTAAAAAAAGACTCATAAAATATTATTAATTCAACCACTTTATTTGTTTACCTTGACTTTTTTGTAAAGTTTTTTAAAAAGTTCTCTACACTCTAAAGAAATAATGAAGGAACTTTAAAAAAGGGTTCAAGTTCGTTCAGATTTTTCTGCGTTTTTAAATATTCCCTTAATGAATCGCACAAGTGTTGCCGAACACGCGACGCGATCGAGATGCTGGATAAAAATACACTGCGGTTTAAAAAGTAAACGAACATTCTTTACATATGTAAACCTTTTTAAGTATGCAAAATTGTTTCGTTTTATATTTTTTCTATTTGTATTCTTTTTTGTTCAACAAACAGTGAAATAAAGACAACAGCGAAAAAACTAAAAATGTAAATGCTATTTCCTATGAAGATCGAGAGATCTAAAGAAGATCGAGAGATATAAAATTCAAGTTTTCGAAAGGTATAAAAACTGAATTAAATAAAAAACCAATTGAACGGAGGCGTGCGCAAAGTTGAAATTTTTCTAGGAGTTTAAGAAATCCTGGAGGGTAAGAAAGTTTGACAGCTAATAAAATTGTTTAACTTGTAACGTAATGTAAAAATTCCAAAATTACAATAATAAAAAAAATACATTATAATAATAAAAGTTTGTTATTTGAGCAATTAATGCAATTGAAATTTACTTCAGAAAGTTTCAGTTTGCAGAAACCTTCTGGAAGCTTCTGGAAATAGAAAAAGTAGTAAAAACCTTTCAAGCCCCCCTTAAAGTACGTTTATGACTTAAAAAAATCTGAACGTAAAACAGGACTGGATGAGTAGCAATTAATACGTCTACAAATTATTCGTTAATACTTAAAAACTCGTATTCTATAGATTTTTGTTCGAGAAAGGGCGAATATTTTTCGGCTTTTGCGATATTTCGCGACACTACATATGAAGTTACGAGTAGACCTCTAATGTATTAACTAAATTATACTACACTAAACAATTCTAAAGTATCTCAGAAATTTACGGAATATCAACTGGGGTTTTATGCGTATATTTTACATTCTTGCCTTTAATTTTTTACTATTTAATTAAGGCAAATTTTTTATAGCTTCTCTGTATGACTGCAATAAAGTAACGTGTAGATATAAACAAGTTGTTTATGTTCTCTCACCGTTTTATGACATATTTACACTCTTTAACAACTGTAGGAAAGTTTTAGGTTTTAAGTTAAGCGTTAATGCATTCTAGGAATTGACTCCGGAATATTAAGAAATACGCATATTAATTTTTGTGTTGCGTAAAACGATTGTATATTCTTTTTAGAAATTCCCTACTCGAAATAGAATACATACTCGAAAAAATTAGAAAGCTCGCCTAAATTATACAAAAGGTTAAAGTAAGTGTTTTTTCTTTGAAACAAATTAAAGATTAAAACTAGAACAGATACTGTGTAACTTTAATTTAAATGAAATATTTTGTTCTATAAAACTTTTTCAATTTTTAAATTTCTTAACTCCAGCTGCCTTCTAACAGCTTTTAAGTAAATTTCATCTACATGTAATTAAGCAGTAAAAGATAAATTAGGCAATAAAATCAATTTATAATTTTTGGCGTTTAAAGTCGCTCTAAAGAAGAAGAAAAAACGTCATACAAAAGTGTGAACGTTGTAATGCGTAATTTTATTGTACCAAAAGTGTACGCAATTGTTAAGGACTTCATTCAACTAGCGAAGAAAATATAAGGAAATCAGGAAGAAAAAAAGCACTTTGCAGAAGGCGCGGGCAGGAACGATGTCGTATACGCATTCAAAGCGCTTATTAAATTTTTCGAATTCCATTAACACCCAAATGAAATGACTGAAAAAACGGAGTGAGCAGGGGAAATCTAAATCAGAAGGAATGGGGGAAACACCCTTCTACAAGCCGACGAATTCTCCCTCATACCTCATGACTTCGATGATTGCGAATGCTTTTTGTATGGAACCACTTTGTTACTCATAGATAGAATTCCGGATCTTTTTTCTTGCATACTCGCTTATATATCCTATTTATATCCCAGTACAGATAGACATCCTTAAGGATTGAGTGTCATTTGCAGAATATGGTTCGAATTCAAATACTCGACGAAATAGGTCTGCGTGGGCGGAGGATTAAAACTGTTGAGTGATGAAATGCTGGTTAGAGGAGTGCGAGAATTGAGAAAATGGGTGAATTGCAATAGCCGTGGGGCACGAAGGGAAAGGAGATGTAAAACTTCTACTAGGCAAGGACATGTGAGAGGAAAAGGGGTCATTTTTGAGCGGAACAACTTTTATCAAGTGCGTGTCGTTTAAATGTGGCTTCAAAGATAGCCAACCACTTCGACTTGGTTGATTCTCACTCAACCATGAACCATGACATTTAATTTCCCTTTTGTCTTCCTTTGCTGATGATGGAATTGTTCTAGTTGTTGTTGTAGTAGTAGTGGTTGCTTCTTTACATCTTTCGTCTTTAAGCAAGGGAAGCATTATAATTTAAAATAAGAAAAAGCTATGTTTTGATAAATATTTCCGTTCAAAATATCACCAAATGCCACTTTTGGTCATCCTCAATTCCACAGGCCTGCAGAAATTAGTGCTATAGGAGATATTATAGCACTAATTCCTGTAGGAATTTCGGCAAGGTGACTTAATTTCTATCATTAGATTCATTTCTATCATTTTGCAGCCCGCCAGGTTTACGAGATATTCAAATATTGTAGTATTACAACCTTGAATATCTATAAAACAAGGCGCTCAAAAATAACCTATTAAAAGTATTGAATTCTGTGCGTCCTAACAGATCTAGTATCGGTATCCATCCCATTTCCAATAATAAATGCCATGAATTTAAACTACAGAATAATTTTAACTTTTATGCACCGAATAGTAGGAGAATAATAGTAAGTTTATGTTTTGAAAAATTATAATAAAATGAAAATAACATATTAAATGGGTTATCTAAAAATATTTTCTCGTTCTAAATATCATCACGTCTTCTACGTTCACGTTCGATGTCTTGAAGAAAACATCATCAAGAAGAAGTTCTTCATTAAGAAATTCCTTTCGCGCTTGTCTTCATCTTTAGCTTTATTTACAGCTTACTGGTACAGGAATAAAACTGAAGGAATTTCTTGGAAGAATCGGAAGAATGCTAGAGTAGAATGCGAAATACACCAGTGGTGATGCAGATATTGATATTGATTATGCAGAAGGGACGAAAAATTCGTATAAATGAAATAGTATAGTATAAAATCATATAATATATAATTATCAGTATCTCTCCGTAGAACATTACCCAAACTACAGAAATTTTGGAATAAGGCTAAGATACTACAACCTATATTTCAAATTGCACTTATTGCACTTAGAAAGTAGTCTGTATATAAAGTGATGACGAAATCTTCTGCGAAAGAAGTTCTTTTGATACGAAGAAGCAGATTAATGTGACTGATGGTAGGGACATGGATTCCAGCGAAAGGATCTTCCATGATAATGCAGACGGTGTGCACTTTTCCAGTAAGAAGATAGAGGAATATATCTGAAAACGGATTATCAAACTTGCGAAAAAGTTGCTAGCTGTCCATTTACCATTGAAAAATATTGTTTTTTGTTTTTTTTTTTTTCATTTTTTGCATTCTTAAAATTTTATACAATATTGGAAAATCAATTTTAGAGTACCTAATGAAAGAAAATACTTAAGCTTTCCATAGTCTCAGATTTAAAAAAGCATACGAGTATAACGCATCTTAATTCTTTTCTAGTTACGTGCTTCGTCCTCAATTCCGAGATAATCAGAGCTTCCCTTAAATACATTCGAAGTAGCCAATTTTGGGTCAACAGTATTATTTGTCGAAATCCTGAATGGCGTTTTAAAAAATTGTAAAAAAAGCGTTGACAAAAAGGGCTCAAAACATATTCAAGTGATTTTATTTGATTCGATGTGGTTTCCAATGAGGGGGGGAAAAAGTATATTTCTGCTGTTATTTGTTTTTGTTGTTGTTGCGCTGTCATCCCTATGATTTTAACGCTGTTCTCTGTATTTTTAAGTGGTCACTTTTCTTTAGCCCTCTACTATTCCTGCCCTTAAATATTTTGCTTCTTCGACTTTACGCCTTTTCCATTCGTGCTGAAAAGTTATTTCGAATGATTGCATAAACTGTGTCACCTCCCTCTCTTTTAGTTGTGTCCCCTCCCCTTCGCCATTGAGTGGCGTGTGTCCTTCGATGAATTCTCGGGCTGAATTGATTGTAGGCTGATGTTTGTTGTATTGATTATGACGACTGATTTCTAGTCCATTAACTTCTTTTAGCTTCGAACAAATATTACAATCTCGCATCCTGCTAACAACAACAACAACAAAAACAGCAATAAGGTTGTTTTAAAAAATGTGTCACCATGCGGCTTCAAAATACGAACTCTAAATACCCTACACACGAGTAGCTAAAAAATATAATTTCGCCAGTTAAAAACTTTTGTATAAGTAGGCGGACCACGCCTTTTTTTTGGCAAATATTGTGGTAATATCTCTAAAAACACCGTGAATAAATCATGGCATCATTAAAAGTTATGTTTTTATATTGCTATTGTTGAGAGTTGCTGCAATTGAACTTTTAAACTTTTGTAACTTTTAAAATCTGAAATGTTTATTATATCTCATCATAATGTAAATTTTAATTCAAGTGGTTTTGAAAAGATTTAACTTTACGTAATGGATACTCATTAACGGAAGATGGGTAAAAATTTAACAAAAAGGCATTGAGGAGCAACTCTTTTCGTTTCATTAAAAAAAATTAATATTATGCTGGAAAATCCGACTTGCGCACTTCTTTTCAAAAGGCGGTTCTGAAAACCACGTGCTTTTGATGGGAACCAATCATGTCACAGGACAAAAATGCGTATTCTGGATGGGATGGAAGAGAAGAGGGCGCAGTATTTCTTTTTAGTCGAAGTGTAAAAAGAGAATTTGCACTCAATATCGAAGGTGGTGAAAGGTTTACGAGGTGTGAAGAGCTTTACACTTGTTGCATTTACTTCAAATTGAGAAGCGCATCCAATGTGTCCAAGTTAAAGATTCATTTTTATTAAGAAATTAAATTCGCGTATCATAATTTTCCATTGTACATTTAGTATACCATTTTATTGAAGATCTTAAAGGGAAGCGAGAATATAAAAGAAAATATATCAAAAAGAACGCAGAAATTATTTTTATTCTTTTCTTTTCGGTTTTCATATCACTGCTGATTTATCGCTGATGAGTTGAGGTTAATTTGTTCCGCATCTCCAGCTTAACTGGACGTGCAAAGTGCTTTTGAGTGTGTGTGTGTGTGTGTGTGTGTGTGTGTGTGTGTGTGTGTGTGCATGTGTGTGTGTATGTTTTAATCCTGGACAGCTTTAATGTATTGGTGGCAATGAATGCGGTTGTGTGCGTTTTCCGTATTTTAAGTGCTTTCTTCTGTTGTTGTCCTGTCACAGAGAAAATTGCAATTTTTCCTAATTATTGAGGAGTATTTTACAAGAAATACAAAAAATACATAATTCCGACAAATTATCGTACAAATAATTAGAAATCATTGAGAAATCTTCCATAAGTCACCAAGTTTCCAAAAGCAAGTAAGCCGCGGTACTGAGTACGAAATGTACTGTTAATAACTAAATGTTGTTGTTATTGATAAGGCCGAGAAAATGAAGTATTGTTGCCATTGTTCCCAAAGTATTGAGTATTTAATTCTCCTCACTGCCTGAAGTTGATTAATGTGATGATCACGCCGTTAATTAATGAGCTGTTTCTACCCTTTTCAAATTAGAGACACCCTGTGGAACGTATACATGAAACGGGCTTGCATATTTCGCTGGTATACCTTTTCGCTGCATACTTTTAGGCATTCTTCAAAATTCTATGATTTACTTGCTACAGAAACTGGGCTCCTGGTCACCTTCAGAGCAAATGATATGAAAAATTCAGCTCTCTGCTTCACTTTCTACCAGGTCCTCATGTTTATTAGCAGCACATTTTCGCGTTCATGTAGTAGAGGAAAAACACATTTGAGAGTTTACTTGCTACAGAAACTGGGCGCCTGGTAAACTTGAGTGCAAATGATACGACGCGCAGGTTTGAATTTGCAGAGCTCACACTCATGACGCGGCGGCTTAAAAATATGTATGTATGGTCTATGAGATATGAAAAATTTGAATGAAAAATCGCGCAACACTTTATTACGTTGTCTTATTTTATTTTGTCCAGTTTAATATATTATAGTTTGAACTTATTTTGTTTTATTTAATAGCATTTGATTGTATTAAGTTTTATTTTATTTTTCCTCACTGTGTTAAATTGTATGTTATTTCAATTATTATGTATTTATTTTCATTATTTCATTTTAATTTACCTAATTTTATTTATTGTATTTTATTTTATTTATTATTTCCAAGATTTCTGTAAGTTTTTATTGAAAAATACAAAGGACGAGATTATTTTTAGAAGCCGTAAAAAATATGTCAGCTAAATTATTGTCAAAAAAGAAAGAATCAAATATATTTCCTTTAGTAATTAAGAAATTATTAAGCTTTAATTCATTATTTTTAATGCAACAATTTATTTTATAAAAAATAACCATTTTTAATCGAATAAAGGCATCTAACAACTCTGGAAATATAAAAATAACTTTATTTCCCTATTATAAAAACTATGTAAATCTTTTTTATTTATAAAAACTATGTATAATTATAAAAATGTATTTATACGTTGCTACTAAAACTATTATAATAAGAAGTAAACGTGCAAAAACTATAACAGCTCAATTTATTAAGTATAAAATACAATAGTTAAATTAACTGAAACCATAATAATCATAGAAAAGGCTTGTTACAAATAATTCGTATTTGATTAAAATTTTTCTAAAATATTTCTTAGTCCAAAAACTTTATTAGCTTAAATATTGGCGCAAACTTTTTTAAACTAACTAATTTCATCAAAATCTCTAAAAGTATAATTAACAATTTGACTACATAGATAACAGTATTATTGTTTTGTTACTGAATGCATGTTTTTAATTACGTTTATTCCTAAATGTTTTTATTATTTTGCACACTTTTGCAATAAATTTGTTCATAGATTGTTGTAAAATTGCCTTTAGCCTTTTTCTCTAAGTAGCCTTTGAACTAAAAAGATACTTCGAAGTAAAGGGAGCTTTCACGATAAAGAGAGAGAGAGAGAGAGAGACTACGAAGCAAAAAAGATTCTGAAGTAAAGAGTATCATTGAAGTAAAAGAGCCTCCAACAGAGAGTTTTCGAAATAGAGCTTCCAAAAGCAAGTTTTACTTCAAATAAAGCTTCGATCGCTTTGCGCTTTGAAGGCAACTACTTGCAATCACTTCTAACCATCCAGCAGTGAGTCATTTGATCGTTCCAGCTCATCCAACGTGTCCTCTGATCCAGAAGCTGTCAAGTCAGACAACTCATCCAAACACTTCTGCTTCTTTCGTACATTCCAATGCAGGCACTCAGCGAGGGAGTCGAACCAATCGGATATTTGATCCTGAGCACAAATACTAGGCACCGGGTAAATGGACGTGGTCACACGCAAGCTGTCGCCGTGGAAGAGTTCCTGTCGATTGCGACCATCAAATGACACCCATGAAGTGTTGCGACTGTCGGGTGAGATGGAAATCTACAATTAATAATAGAAATTAATTACTTTCGGTATTCTAGGGTTGAGCTTTTAACCCACTTTCAACTCTACTCCAGCTGGCACCACAATCGGTCGAAAACTTAACGAATGAGGACAGATAGGGGTCACCATTATCGCTGGCACAGACGGATGTATCATTGAGGCTCCAGCTGCCACTGCATACGCTGTACTGCCAGTGGGCGTGGATACAATCAATCCATCGCCCTGTACCGAAGTTATATATTTGCCATCGAGAAAAAGATCGATGTTACTGAGATAAGGTGAAGGACCACGATCGATTACTACTTCATTGAGTACCTTCAAATAGTAAAAGAAAACATATGAAAATTTAATTTTAATGTAATGCATTTATATAGAAAGCTCGTGAAAACGGCTGATTTCGATGTTTTTAATCGACTGATCCAAGATTCGAATTTAATTTATTTACAGAAAGTAGTCTCTAGCCAATATCGTTCAATTAACTGCTTCATTAATTGAGTGTTCACCGGCAATTTCTGTCCTGGATTAACACTTTAACCATACCAAAGCTTTGGATTAATCGGAAATGGTGGTAGATAAATCGCTATTTGATTAGTACAAGTTTTTTTAACCGATTAATCAATGAAATTCATTATTAATATTATATTATAAAGATAATTCAAACCCGACTCCAGTTTCTAAGAACATTTTTCAACAATTAGTGGAAATTGTCAGTCTTACTAAATTCTAAAATCGATAGATCCAATAAACTCACAAACTAACCAAAATATTCGTTGAAGCCCGATTTCCTGTCTTGGTCTTTGTTTCACACGTGCTGTTGCTCATCGTCGCCGTCCCTAATCCACTCTCTGTGCCAATCGTCGCATTATGTAGACGATTCTCCGATTCTTTGTGGCGATCACTCTTCCGATAGATCACACAACGCAATCGACTGCGCAGCGTCAACGCTGCATGTCCTTCCAAAACATTTGTCACTTGATCTTGAAAGTTATCAAATTGGAATGGTGTCAGAAAACCGAGCGAACCTAAATGGAATGCCATGACTGGTGGCACCGACTGCTGAAACAGTAGCGAGGCATACAGCAGGGTTCCATCACCACCAAGACAAACGATAAAATCAATGCGATCGGTGAGATCATCGCGACCATCTCTGAGTGAGAAGAAAAGCAAGCGAGTGAGTTTACGAATTATATTTTACGAATTATATATTATATATTATACCTACTTGAATGTGATTAACTTTTCCTTAATGCCTTGAAATTTCTTATCATTCTGCAGGAGAGGATCGTCGAGCACCGCCGATTCCACCCAGACAACCATGTGTTTCTCCTGCACCAGCCATTCAACCAATTGCACGAATGGCGATAAAACTGTACTGTCACGTACCTTTTTTATAACGAGCACGGTGAGTGGAGGTTTGTACCAGGTTAAACGTTGACTGGCTGGGTCTTGAATTTGCCTGGAATCAATAATGTGTATTTTAATATAGCTAAAATTTATGCTAAGTTAAGGAGACTCACATAACCATGGCTGAGTTTTTCATTATTCGTCCACATGGTCCAAATTGTTGAAATGGTGAAGGGGCATTCAAACTTCTGGTGCGCCTGCAAACAAAATTAATATTTATAAAATTTATAAATATTTAAAAGTTAAATAAAACATTAATAATCCTAAAAAATACTTTAAACAATTTTTAGTAATTTAATGGGACAAAACACATTCAAAACCGACAAAAATAACTTCTTCGAAATAAAATAATAAGATATCTTTAAAACCAAAACGCCGATATTGCTGAAATTTTGCAGTATTACTTAAAGTAAAGATATTAACCTGTTAGCAGAAGAAATTCTAGCGTTTGCTTCAAAGTTTTGTGAAAACACCTTTTCACACTTTTGAAACTGACGAAAACACTATTTTCCAAATTATTTGTCATACTTTTGCAGTGGTACTTAAATTAGAAATGTTATCCGTTAAATAAACGAATTTTACAGGGTTTTTTTAGAAATACAAAAAATAAAATTCGCTATAATTGCTCAACCTTAAAGTTCTGAAAGAAGGATGCACTTTCACCAATAATGATGCTGTATTCCTGAAAGGTTTTGTATTCATCTTATCAAAGCTATGTACTGCTTCTTCTATATCCAAAGTGTAATCCATGGAGAAATTCTAACGTATTTTAATTATTTGATTTGATTTTTAAAACAGAACAATATCAAGAAACTCTACTAGATAAAATCTCTTCCAAAATTATAACTTAGCGCCAACAAATCAAGAAGCAAACTAAAATCATTTTTAAAAGCTCACAATGCAGTGAAAAAGGTAATCAATTTTCAAATTCCAAATAAAACCAAAAAATTTCACGCAAAAGTTGCAAAACCCGTTATTAGTTTAAAGGTGTATAAAAATTTGTAGAACACACTAGGGACAATTTGGTAATAAGCAGAAATATTGTATGTAGGTAGGTGGGTGTCAGTGTGGTAGCCAAAAAAATGATTTCGAGGAACTCGTAGTTATAGACAACAGCTAAACGAAATCTTTGCATTATTTCAGTACAACATTTGCGGGAGGTCTAGGCCCCGTTGACCCTCTCAGCAGCGACCTTGGCAAGTACATTAAAAGGTAAAAAAAGAGCAGCTTTAAAAGAGTTCAGATGCTTTCATCCATCAAGTTGAAATCCATCAAGTTAGCAACAATAATGAATTTTCTCATAAGCATGACATGCATAAAAATCTTACAATTTGTAATGTTTTGATTGAAGCTTGAATATCGTTAGAGGAAGTATCTACAATAAATTAATCGTAAAATTTGCTAAGTCATATCGACGTCAATGAATGCGGATACGAACTTGTTACCCTAAACAAACAAAAATAGAAATACATACGTCATTATTCTGGGTAAATTAACAGTATTCACTCAAATTATTAACTAATATAATCTGCATTAATGTGTTCATCAAAAAACAATTATTTTTCACTTTATGTAATTCTCGAATTGTGGTTAAAGAATTCAATATTGAAATCAAATAATAGAAATTGTACAGTCTTCCCCAAGTTTTTTCTTATAATGAATCGAACATAAAAGTTTATTAAAGCAGAAGAATGCCCATTAATCTGATAATCAAATCATATACCTCTGATAGCGTGTAATTGTTTCTTTTTTTGTTCAAATAATCGTTATTTATAATACCCAATCAATCTAAAATCTTTAATGTCAAAATTAATCAAAAAATATAAAAATTCACATACACATTTTCATGTTTTTCATAACGCTCTTCCTTTCATTTGCAAACTTTGCATTATTTTGCACCCGTACAATATCGAAAACCCTCAGACCTCAAAATTCTTAAATCGACTAAACACATTCGTAGACAATACATTACTGAATCCTCATTTTAGTGAAATTAAAATAAAACGACCGAGTAGACATTCTGCTCTTCGTTCCAAATACAGGTGACTTAAGGTGAAACTTTTAATGAAGACAAAAATTAGAAAAACAGAATATTTCAGAAAATGAGCAAAACATGAGCATTCAGTAAATAAACAAGCAAAGATTCAGACTTATACAAAAAATTTTTCCAGGACGTTTTTTCTTAATTCATTGTTTCTTGTTAATTTTATTAATATAACGTACGAAAATAAATATATTGTATTTTCATAGATATTTTTCACTTTCGAATAAGACGTAGGATATTAAAAATGTTAATGACTTTCCACATTAGGTAAGCTGTATTATCATAAATGTAATAAGGTGTAGTAAACAGTCGAGGTATAAAATGTAAGAGTTTCAAAATATACGAGTATTTATTTTTCGAAATAATTTTATTTCGTGATAACAGCCATAAATTATATACATATTTAACGGCAGACAAAGCTATCAGCAAAATATACGAAATATTGAAGAAATACGTATAAGATTAGGATGTCATAACTCCTTTTTCATAATAAATTAATATTTTGGAACCACTAAACGGTCTTCAGTCGAAAGAAAAATCTACTTAAAGATTATATAAAAAAGAGCGCAAAAACTATGTGAAAGTTTGCTTGAAGTTGGTAGAAAAATGGTGAAAATTATTTTTTTAAGGAGAGCTTCCTGTACGTAAAGAAAGTGTGTTTCTCAGAGTGTGAAAAAGAACAAGAATTAGTTGGTATTCAGCGGCATGCGAAATGTGTATAAGATCCTCGATAGTATAGTGGTTAGTATCCCCGCCTGTCACGCGGGAGACCGGGGTTCAATTCCCCGTCGGGGAGGTTGCTGTTCTTGGTCCTTGGCTATAACAGATTTTATTTTTATAATAGAAATATAAAATTTGTAGACTGCTTACTACCCCTTTTTGCATTTATAATATTAAGTTACGATATGTATATCTAAGTATTTTTATATATATTGTATATATATAACTTAGTACGATACATTAAATTTTTAGAACGTATATCCTCGATGTAATAGTTGCTATTGCCGTTGTTAGTCACCAGGAAAACGGAATTAAATTGTATGACAAGGTGGCAAAGAAAATTTTTATTATTAAATAAATAATAATAATTAATAGAAATAAATATACTAATAAATGTATGAATGTACTAATAAATTATTAATAAATTATATATAGTTTTTAATCACAAAAAATTTAGATAAATAAAAATTATCTAACAAGTAAATAAAATAAATGTAATATAAAACTATGTAGTAAGAGGCTGTCTTTGGCCAGCCCAAAGTCTGAACACCCTACACTCGCAAAGATAAAAACTATCTTAGAAAGTACTTAAAGGCTTAACTTAAATCCTTTATAACCGTTAAAGTGGGAGAGCCACACAAATTATAGGGGGAATTATTGCTGGAGATGTCAATGCTGGCTCGACTTATTATAAGAAAAATTGCGAAGCATCTGTGCAGTGATGGCTCCACGGAGGATATTTTATCTCTATTCGTAGAGCGCAGTTGGTTCTTATTAGTACTCCTTGTACGGCTGGTTGAGGTCTGCGGATCCTTATCAGTCAGACGCCTCGTATTTAATACGACGCCTGATATTTAATAGTGATAATTTATAAACAAGATAAACTTGTAATGTAGATAATGTCAAGAGCTAGAAATGCGTCTATTTTAAATTGGAAGGCAATGGAACAAAATATTCAATGTGGTTTTATTTCATTTCCAGAATATTTTAGACACGAGTAGAGAGAAAATAAAATACCACCTAAAATATTTAATTTAAATTTAATACATATACATGAGGATATAAATGCACACCCTACCGAACGTTGAATATTTATAGCATTCCTAAATATTAAAATAAGTGAGGTGTAATGAGAGTAATAGATGCCACCCTAGGAATTAATAAGCTGGATGTGGCGTGTTCAGTACGAGGTGATGTGTAAAGTTCTCGATGTTAAGTACGATTAACATCAAAAGTTAACTTAATGATGTTATTTTTATTTGCTTATCTTTAAACTATTAAACGTATGGATTTCAGTACTTAGCAAATAATTTTCTTTATTATTAATTTAAACCGGTTGCTTACCTAAACTTAATTTGATTGCGATGAACTTTGTTATCTCTTTTTAAAATTAAGCTAATCACTAGTTTTAAAAGCATACTTACGGCCACGTTCCCGATCTACGACGACGCATTGCCGGCGAAAAATAAGTACTGTCATCATCAATATTACATTCTACGCGATGTTGATGATAATTATCTCGCTGATATTTCTGTTGCTGTGATTTTGCGAGTTCATTCGCACTTGTCGCACTCATGTTTAAATTATCCAACTTATTCGTCAGAATATCACAGCTAGAACTATTCTTGGCTATTAGGTCTGTGGAATATTCGTTGTGGTAAATAAATTTATTGCGTATATTACGCTGTAAACACTCGCGTGCCATATTAAAGGTATGTTGATCACGGCGACTTCTGGTGGAGCTCCAAGTCAATTTATAACTGAGCTTTTCTTCGAGGCGACTTTTATGTAGAGTTGCCAGATCGATGTCCGATAGGCAGGTCATGACTTTTTATACACTTGGTTATTATTACTATATATTAACTGCAGGTTATTTTGCTAAATTATGGTATTTTCTGTGGTTAAGAAAGTATAGAAGACGAAGAGACTAAATTTCAGAAAATCTCAGAACTTTTAAGTATTGTATATTCAATATAAAATGTTGAAGGTCAGTGTTCAATCGATTTTATTTAAAAAATTATTACCGATTACTTTACCGAAATCGATACTGATCAGAGGATTATACAAATCAATCAATCAATTTGGTAAATGCTACTAAATTGGATATGGTAAATGCTAACTAAATGAGATAACGGATGACTTGGCGAAACAAGGGTCAGTTAGAAGTGGAATTTCTTGGGCCAGGTGGATAGTTCTTGGGGTAGATGGATGTAAACTTCTCATCTGAAGAGATGGAAGATTACTTCGATTATCAATTCCGTTATTTCTAAAGGGTCCAAACCCAAATTGAGTTGGTCTACTTCAATCATGCCTTCTGTTATTTCTAGAGAGGGAGTAGATTTTAGCACGTAGCCGCATTGCCTTGCGAGCCCAGTACAAAGTACTCTGCGAGAGGCTATTCTTGTTTACTGGTAGCCCAACATTTTTATTGTATAATAGGTTACGAAATGACATTTAGAACTGAAAAATTGTTTAGCTTAGAAATTCCAAGTAAATTTGCATTCAATTTGCAAAAACTAAATGTTTATAATGATTATACAAATGTAACGAAATCACGTAAAATATGTGTTCACAGCTCAAATAGCGAAACAATCATAACCGATTGTGAAATAATATTACATAATCAAGTAGTTTAACTAAAGAGTAAATAAATATTATGAAAATCCATTAAAAAGTTTTGCTGAGTAAATACTCAAGGTTTCGTTTAAGCACACTTCAAATTGCGCTCAACTCGATTTTAGATTGCAAGCTAATGCTTCGCAAATGCAGTGAGGTGTAACTTCGATGAACCGCACCTAAAACGCCTAATTATTAAATAACCTCTTCTTAACCACTAATTTTTAATTAGTTAACTTGTTTGTGTGCAAGGTAAAATGTAGGCTACCCGAAAAACCACTCCAAAGAAAATTACTTATGGTTTTAAAAAAACAAAATGAAAATTAATAATATCTAAATTTTAATAGATTTATTAGATTTAATTTTTTTAGTTATTAGATTTCTTTTTTAATGTATTATAACCCTAGATAACACTTCCTCGGAATGACATACCTTGACCTTGATAAGATTTTTTGCTATACCAAATATAATTTTCAATGCATGCATACCACTCAATGAGTTTTAGATTAAAAAAAGCGCAATACGAACTTTCTTCTTTGAATTTATTGAATTCACTTGGAATTGATATAAAGCGTACCAGTTTGTGTTGCCATCGTAACTTAATTTGTCTTTTGATAAGATTACCAGATTTCAAGTATTATTTCAAAATTATATAAATATAAAAAATATATACAAAAATAGATGTGACAAGAAGTGATATAAAGTTGGGTGACTAATAAATAATACTAGACCTGTGTTGCAAAAAAAATTACAAATTGAAGTGATAAAACTGAGTAAAATTGGATGACGATGGGAGATTAGAACTTAAAGAACTCGGATTGCAAAAACTAAAATAGGTCACAGTAAGTGAAGAGAATCGGGTGACAAAAACTGAGCTCAATTCCGAAAGAAATAATTAGTAACATAAATTGCATTGTAGGGTCACAAGTGAATTGAAATGAGTAGAGAAATCGAGGTAACGACTGGACTGAATTGCTCAATAATTAAGTAAGCATCAATTACTACGGAATTACTACGGTAATGATAACTTCTCGTATATCGTTCACGCTACAAAACTAAAATCTCGCAGTTCATATGAAACCTGCTACATTTCTTTTATTTACCTTAATTTTACTGTACACAATTATCAAGTTTATAAATTATGTGTTGTTTTTTTTTTACTTGTCTTTCAGTATTATTGACCAAAGCTGTTGTGGCGCCATAACCGTAACCGCATTAAGTTTTACGAAGAATGTGTTGAGTTAAAAATTCCTCAGATTTTTCGACGATTTAAAAGAGATCAAGGTTAATTTTATGTTATGCCGCAATCTTAGCTCCGGCAGATCAGGTTATCTTGTTTACTAAAAGTTTTTGAATTTCTATATAAACTGGAATACTTAAGCAATTCACGGAAGACTTTTATGTGCAGTTAAAATGCATGCTAAAATTAGCTTAACGATACTTAATAAAATCACAATAAGTAGAAAATAAAGCAGCTTCATCGGAATGATACGAATTCTGAAGATTTTCTTTGATCCATAACTGAAAATGTTGATGCACACTGCGTACATGCAAAACTTTTTGCTAACACAGAAAATAAAAAGCCGCTGAAGAATGATGGCAAAAGACTTGACTTTGTGGGCCGATAACCTCTTTTGTTGCGGTCGGTTTTCTGTCTACCGCAGATACATACGCTAACAGCAACCGTTAAGCTGATGTGTCATACGAGAATACGCTGAATATTACAATATAGCCGGAGTCAAAACAAGAAGAAAAACCTTGAATAGAAAAAAATACCCAGTTTTATCTAAACATATTGCATACATATATAAATATATGGGAGAATGTACAAATAATGGAAAGTATCAATTAAGAAGAAATTTCAACCTATCTCTGATATTATTTCGAAGGTGAATTCATAATATCAAAGATTCTTTATGAAAATAAATTTAAAAGATTATGATATGTGATTGCATGATCGATATCACTTTTTTTCGAGTCAAAAAAGCGTATTAGCAAGAGTAAGAGGTTAAATATCAAATGAAATTTACCACTTTAAACTTTTTATCATCTTTAAAAATGTTGAATACAATATAATTCGCAAAAAAAAGCGATTTTAAATGTAAAATTTATTTATACAAGTAATGCAATTTTTCTATTATACATAAATTATACTCAAGGGTGCTGCAATAAAATTTTCTACTTGAAAGAAGAAGGAAATAGTTTTCAGAATAATACTGTAATAACCGGAAATTATAGATAATCAATAATAATGATAGTAACATTAGATACGCAGCTGTACCTTGTATAAAATTGCTTTTGCGAAGGAAAAGCTTTAAGAAGGAAAAACTTTATATTGCGGTAGTTAAAAACTGAAGATTATTGAAATAATAGTATATATATAAAAAAATATTATTAAGTAATTAAAACTCGGTACTAAAGAAAGTACTAAAAATAGGCAAATAAAGAAATATAGAGGGAAAAATCGTATTGAACACGAATCGAAAGGGAAATTGAAATCAATAATTAAGCATGGAGGCTCTACTATTGACTGAGCGGATAACCAACTACCAAATGAGCGTTACACCAGCTTGGAAAAAAGTTACCAGCTTAGGTGCACCATATGAACCGAAGCATTTGTTGGTACGAGCTTCCAGCACTTAAAACAACGTGTGCTCTTGTTGCTTCAGAGTTACACCGAACAATCCTCATACATATTTGTAATACTGTATCGACATACCTTCGTTGAAACAAGGTATGTACACTAAATTTGTGTCAACCTCATGTGACCAAGGAAAATATATAGGCTTTTTTCGCTTCATCATCACTATTTATTGGTTTATGAAACGAAGAGAAAGTGTTTATGCACTAACAAAGCTTAACGAAAAAATGTATGCTGTAATTACGAAATTACGAATCCATCAAATTAAGAATTAAATGCAATAAAGAACTCTATGGAGTAGCTTGTCTCCAGAAATATGAACTTGCAGTTCATTCATCGCTCAAAAATGTGTCGTTATATTCAATTTGTCTTTTTCTGAGTATATTGCTTCGTCTTGTCTCATAACAAAATTTCACCCTAACAAAGTTGTCCTCATATTGATATCAACCAAAATTGCAATTGTCATGAAATTGTGAAACCATCAAGTATTAGCTAGACTTCCGTAGGGAACAAAAAATATCACTTGTAAGAGTGTTCGTGAGAAAACGTTAGCGATCGAACCTATTTTTACGATATAATTAAAAAATCAAGTATTCATTCCTTCCAAAAATGCGCAAATCAATCGAACACAGCTTTCTAAGTGCAACCTGAAGGCCGTTCATATTTTCATATATTTGTACTTCGTAATTTTTAATTATTTATTTTTTAAAACAAACAAACACATTAATTTTTTTAAATGTAGTTTGATTATAAATATTCACATCTATACAAACAATTGCAATTGAATTCTCAACACCAAAAAAAACACACAATTTAGGAAAAAACCAAAACTAGATGCAAAAAAATGTTTTAAAGTTTAATCACGAAGATCGGGCCAAAAGTTCTCCTGCCCGCGCTACAGTCGGATTCAAACTGAATTTGTTTAAAAACAAAAGTTGTGGTTGTCGGTTACTCAAACCGTAGACGACAGCGACGACGACAGCGACCCACACGCTCCAATGTCGTTGTGGCAATACACCGCCAGACAAGTTGAATTTCGTAGCTGTTGGTTGTTGTTGTTGTTGTACTCATCTAGTGGAACTTGATAACCAATAGTACAAGCGCAAAAACAGCTGTTAAGTTGACGATACTAACGGATCAGAGTAAAGTGTTACTAAAAAGCGTTCATAAAAAGAGAATTAAGAGAGATGTTCAGCTCTCAGTGGAGCTGCGAATAAAAGCTAAAAGCTCTTCATATTCATATGAGAGGCTGACATATACAGAGGGAGAACAGAGAGAGGGAGAGATTTGGAGAGAACAGGTGTTATATGACCTGTTGCAAAGTTTTATGACGTTTCAATTCTATACTTCATCACAGGGAATTGAAATCCACTTTTATTGTAGTGAGGTGAGATATTCTCATCTAATGATTATTAAGCAAAAAAAGGTACATTTGATTAAGCTTAGTAACTACGACGGATAGATAAGATAGATTGCAACCAAAATAGACGACATGCTTGTATAGCGTGCAAATTGCCCTGCTTATTAATATTCTGAGATAGTGATAAAAATGCGGTTTAAATTGGAATTAAGAAATAATATGGAGGACTAATGTAATCTTCATGAAAATTATAGAATTATAATTTCTGTGAGTTGACAGGAAACGCTAAACATTTCGAATGTTTTCGAATGCTTATAATAAAAAATTTAACCAATCTAACCAACATTTTGGGCTTTTGTTTTACTTTAAAACCTTACATGATTTTATTTATACATATGTCTAAACAATAATATTAACAAAAGTAATATTAACTGAACAATAACATAAGCTAAATAAACAAAAAGTATACAAATTAAGACTGACATAAAATATGATAAAGAAATATCGCTATTTCAAAAATTCTACCTTCTTTTCAAATTGATTTTACTTACCACCACTCGCGCATCGCCTCCACATCGGGTGAACCACAACCACTTGGACCAGGTGCCGAGGAAGCATTCCCCGAGCCCGAGTGATGACTGACCGTTCGAACTACCGTTTTAGTGGCTGAAGGAACGGATGCCACAGTGGTATTAGCAGCAACCGCGTCATTTGCGGGTGACGACGTACATTCATTAGCGGAAGACGTACATTCAATAGCGGAAGACGTACATTCAATAGCGGAAGACGTACATTCAATAGCAGAAGAATATTTTGAGCCATTCAGACAGCTTTTGGACATTTTTTAGAAGTCGCAGCACTGATGCTTTGATGCCTTTGGGTTTATAGAGCTGCCAAGGACAGTTAGTCTTCGTTCAACGAAAGATTATTAGATTGTTTGAACCCACTCAATTGGATGCACTTGATTTTTTATCTTCTGTTGATAGCAGCAGATTGGGCGTAGCGACGGAGTTGAGTTCATCAGCACCAGCCACGAAACCAATGAACTGAAGAATTAGAAAGTTCGAAGGTGGGGCAACCACCTGGATTTCAAGTGGTTCCAAATATCAGACTTCAGGTGTTGCTAGGTAGAAGATAGCTCAGATAGAGTTGTAGAGCCTTAGCATTTGTTGATGTCGTTGTTTCTGAAATTTCTTGTGATGTCAGAATGTTTTTGTTCTCAATTCTGACAGACTTGTTTGTTGCGCTTAACCAGATTTCACTTGACTGGTTTGAGTCAGTACTTTTTCCCTCTAAACAAGAATTTAGAAGTTCTTCCGTCTCCGCTTTCTTGAATGTTGTTCCTTTTCTTATAAATTTTATGTTGTAAATATTTACTTATTTTTATATCTTATCTTGTAAATATTTACTTTTTTAACTTTTGTACACATGAATGCAATCCACTGACACTGAAGCGAAAGCAGCACCAAAATACTGGCAAATAAAAGCTGCCGAAAAAGTTTTCTATGCAGCTGTCACTTAATCGTTGATTACGCTTTCATGTTTACTTTAGGAATTGTGGCAGTCAGGTGCTCAAAACACAGAGTTGCCAATCCCAATTTACTTTAATATGAACTAAATTATCCCTATAAAGGCTGTCATCCAAATTCCAATGTGGGTTAAATAGATTATTCCCACTTATTATATGGATTTTTATACCAAGCACATATTCAATGATATACTTTTGCGGAAAAGGTCTTATTCAAGTCTGAGACTTGGGTGTTCAAAAAGCCATCCCAACAAGAGTAGCGCAATTAATATTCTTAGTTATGGCTCTTTATGTCATTTATTAGGCCACTATTTTAAAATCCTAATATTACATTAATTGTCTTAATTTATTTGCCACTTTATGCGATCAGCAGAAAATATTTAGTTTCTTATAAATTTTAATTGTAAAAATATTTCCTATTTATCTGTGATGATGCTTTCTGTGTAATTTTTTTTTTTCAGTCAGCCATTTAGAACTGCCGTGCAAAGTTTCTTTCTTTCTTTTTTTCTTTCTTTCTTAAAAGCTACCATGCATTTTTAATTCAGTTATCTATTTACCTAATTTAGTTTACACAAATGTTTACTTAGCGAGAGCAAAATACCCAGCTTAAAACTATTTACAATTTTGGCCTTTAGCGTACCGTAACCTTTATAACATTTTTAAGCCTTTTGCTGGTAGGGTATAAAATAATTGAGACAAGTAATGTGGAATGTTAAATAGTTATAATAAATAATATTTATTAATTAATTAATTAATTTATAAACACCAAAAGAAAAATGGCTGGAAAATGTGATTGATAAAATTAGAGGCAACAACTGGATTTATTTATCAATATAATTTTGCATCTTGATATTGAATAATACTGTAGAATCGACTATCGACTCAAATCCTATTATGGCTTTTAAAGTACATAATGGTGACGAGTGAGTAACCTTCGATAGCTCAGTTGGTAGAGCGGTGGACTGTAGATGTTTGGCAATAGAAATCCATAGGTCGCTGGTTCGAATCCGGCTCGAAGGAGTGTCTATTTTTAATTTTCTTAAAATTATACTTTATTTTTAATTTTTATACGTTTTCTGCAATATTAGAAAGATCCGATTATCAGCAGATCTAGTGAAGTTAATTCCTCAGAAATATTTTTGTAACTACAACTGGGCATTCAATTGTAAAATGAACAATTTAATTGGAAATTTTTATATAATATAAAACATAAACGAGAAAAATTAGAAACTGTGTGTTTTTGACACACAGAAAATTAATTTATTTCCAGCATTAAGTAAATATTACGAAAATAAGAACGAAAAAAACTTAACTTTTATTAATTCTGAATCTTTCGTCTTTAATACGAAATTAATGTAATAACTTAATCAATATTAAAATTTAAAATTTTAGTTAAAGAGTTTCCATAAAATTAGTTAAACTTACCGAAATTGCTTGGTTTTATCAATTAAATTTGTTGCAAGAGTGCGACGCAATGGAGCTGGTGAGACTCCCGGTGATGCTTGCTGTGATTCAGCTACCATTGCGCGCGCTAAGGCCAGATCCTCCTCTTTCATGTTGGGAAAGTTTCTTTTTATTCGCTAAAGTAAAATTTATGAAAAAATACATGTAAACAACTAAAAGTTTAATTTTTCGAAGTTCAAGTTTTGAATGTTGTTTCCGCATCGCTCTTGTACAAAACAGTTTGAGAAACACAGTGTTTTTTTAAAAATTTTACGAAAACAAACGGTCCCCCGCAATCAAACCCTCCTGTAAATTTTATTTTTATATGTATTGTATATGTAATTTTTTTTTATACGCTAAGTACAAAAAATCTCAACAAACTCAATGGAAAAAACTCCTACGAAAATGTTTTGCAGCCACGACACTGCCTTAGCGACAATATTTTAATTTGTTGTATTTTCTTCAAGTAACCGAAAAAACAACCAAACACCTCCGAATTCAAAATTCTACTGATGAGCAAGCAGATCAGAATATTTGATAATTTCTTGTTGCATAGCGAGCAAATTTATTCTTTAGTGCTGTTGCTGTTGTTTTTGTACATGTATACATGTCGATTGTTGTTTTCATACATTTTGCTTTTCCACAGAACACAACACCTTTAAGAGCAACGAATTTAGTCGAACACTTGAATTTTTCAAAAGTAAAGCGAAAAATAAATGGCTGAGTTACAACGCGACCGCTGTGATTTTGTTATTTGTCTGTCGTTACTTTTCTCGAAGTGTTCACAGCGTTGCCGCTCGAATTCGAACTGAGTGCCTGTTTTGTACGAGAACGATGTTTTTATGTATGTCTGTTTATTGCTAGCCTGTGAATTGTATGCTGTTCTTATGGAGTTTTTGAATAGTTGAAAAAGGAAGTAGAATTCGATTAGAAATCACAGAGACAACACACTCAACATACACTTTGCTCGTTACCCGTTCCGCGCACTTTAAATCACGCTACTGAGTTGTTTCACACGACCATCGGATACGATTCGATTCGTTTGATTATCAAGGTTGAACTAAACTTGAACAGTAGACTTCTTCCGAAGACTTGTTTTTACTTTTGCTCTTGTTTCTTACATCAAACAGAGCAAGTTATGCTTATCGTTTAGATAAATCAACACTAAGCTGTGAATCCTAGAGAACTAATTTTGATCGAGTAGAATTCAACGTATTATTCAAATTAGGTGTTAACGAAATATCATTTATCATCATTTTCTTAAAAACAAAAATCATACCAACTATTATGCCACCTCTGTCTCTATTATTGTCACGAAATATAGGATATCGCGATATCGGGAAATACTACTCGTATTTCCTCATCTCTCGCTCATCATTATGGTTTCGTTGTTTTCCAGGTTTTATATGTATGGACTTCTATTTATTTATTTATTCAATTATCAAGGATTAGATTATTTATTTATTTTTACATTAAATCAGTATTAGTTAGTTTTTAATAGTCCATGCTAAGAAAATATTTTCGGGACTTTCCCTATAAGTTGGCACCCAAAAATACAATTTTGAGAAGGATTAGGACCCCTTGACTCACCTCCGATTACGTCACTGCTAAGAACGTTAATGTTTTTTAAAATATAAAATCTTTTTGGAATCTATATCAAATTTTTAAATTTACATTTGAAGTGGGCGATATAAGCACGTAAATTGATATAATACACACCTTAAATCGTGGATTCAGTTATGAACTCTGTACCATCTGAGCTTACTAATATATGAATTAGTAAAATCACACTTACACTTAAAATTTGTAATTTATTCCAATGAAAATTTGCAAATTTTGCTTTTGCAATGAATTCAAATTTTGCATATATTATTTTTCTGTTTTTTAAGCACGATATATTTTACAAAGCTGCTCTCATTCAAAAGTGAAAATAATTATATCAACGTCGCCACCATTGGCAGTGAGACCGCGAAGATATCGAGGTGAACAACATGCACCAGAAATAAAAAAATATATACATACATCTTGATATACAATACAATATTTAAATACAAATAAGAAATTGCAAACCGAAAGAAAAATTTGTTTAAATGGAATAGAGAAACTAATGAAAAACAAACGAACACAATGTTTTTCAAGTGCGATAAAGTGTGCTTAAACGAGACAATTCAGGTGATATTATGTTCTTATTTTTAGCATTTGACTGGTCCACGATCACACTTATTGATTTTAGCAAAATTGAATGCTTATCGAACAATCATATTATCGATTAGGCGAATAAATTGGATTAAAGGTTGAATTATTTAATATTTAATATAACTTAGACCTTTTTTTCCTCACTTGCAAGTAATGCTTTGGCTCTATGAGGCCAATAAAATAATATAATAATATATTATTATAATAATGTATATAATAATATAATAATATATTAATAATATATTAATATAAATATATTAAAATGAATACAATTGAATACAATTCCAAAGTTTTGAAGTTTTTAATACAATTCCAGGATTACATAAGTTCGGCCTGGCCGAAGTCTAAATACCCTACCCTGTTAAAATCTTATACCGTTTACAAAATATTGATAACTTTCGTATGGTAAGCTTATTTGTAATGCTTCCGCATACCATGTGATAAAATTACGTCTCAATTTCTTATACCTTTCATTAGATATTGCCAACTTTGTAATGAGTGGGCGTGGCACGCCAATTTTTTGCAAAAATTTTAATAAAGGCGCTATGTTCCGGAATAAAATTAAGTATTGCCCTACATAACAAAGAATATTTGTGCCAAATTTCATTGCGATATCTCTTTTCGTTCTCCCTTGATCATGATGTCAACAGACAGACAAATATACAGACAGACGAACGGACGGACAATTCCTTCATATAAAAAATAATAGTAAAATGTTTACTTTAACTTGTTTATGCTGAAAACGCGAAATAAATAATTCCGATAAATACTCATTTCAAAAAAAATTTTTAACTGGGATAGAAAACTGTCCAGCAAAGCCTCAATCAAGCAAGTGATTGAGTCTGGAGAGAAAAAAATTCATATGGCAACGCCGCACATGTTTCGCGATTGTCAAAAAATTCGACCGACTTCGACTCGTGGAGGGATAGAATTTTGTGGAATTTAAAATAAATTTTTGTGAAACAAAAATTAACCAATAATGGCTGTGCCAAGAAGAATTTTTGCTGTATACTCAGGATCACGGTATTTGGCACAGCGCGCTATTTCCGAAGATGAGCTGTTGAAAAGGTAAAATGTGTTCTTCGGTAAGAAGAACAAGATGAACCTTTTGGGTGATAACAACGTTGTTTGGTGAATAACAACGGCAACCAAAATGAACTAATTTGCTCTTGTGACGTAATAACCAATCAACCTTTTCTTTATTTTCGCCACACACTTGGCTCCAACAGCCGACGTAGTTTTGCTCCATGCTTGTTGAAGCGTTATATGGTAACGGAAAAATCGGCCGAAAAGGTAGCAACCGAATCGTCAACCTCTGAATCAACAGCCAACCAAAAGGATGCTCCCAGTCCGACGGAGGAGAAAATTTTACAGCAGGTGCAAGCCTTGAGTGAAGAATTGACGTCGCTGAAGGAAAAACATAATGAATTGATGGACAAGTACAAGCGTTCACTGGCTGATAGCGAGAATTTACGCGTTCGTTTAACCAAACAAATTGCGGATGCGAAGATTTTCGGTGTACAATCATTTTGTAAAGATATGCTTGAAGTCGCCGATATATTGGGTCACGCAACGCAAGCGGTGCCTAAGGATCAGGTATGAAATGGAGTTGTGACGGAAGCAGTGAGAACTAAAAGCTTTATTATTCTCTTTTTCAGTTGAACGACGACAACCCTCATCTAAAAAATCTGTACGATGGTTTGTCTATGACTCAAGCTTCCTTGTTACAAGTTTTTAAGCGTCATGGTCTGGAACCAATGGATCCCTTGAACCAGAAATTCGATCCTAACTTCCACGAGGCTTTGTTCCAAAGGGTATGCTGATTAATAAATAATTTGTACATAATTTCACTAAAATACGCTTTCATTCTTTCAGGATGATCCTACTGCTGAACCAAATACGGTTATTGAAGTCACAAAATTGGGATATAAATTGCACGCACGCTGCATACGTCCTGCTTTAGTTGGTGTTTCGAAATGAATATGAGTTAGTAAATAATGTGGAATGTAATATTTTGGCTTCTGTGCAAGTAAACGATTTCAAATGATTCAATATTACGTAAATCTTTTGAAGTGCATTTGTTTTCATGTAAATGCAACTATTTTTCGGTTAAGTACAAGTAATATTGTATTATTTTATAGTTCACTAAATTCCAATCGAACTGCTAATACTAAGATGCTAATTTTACTTGGTGAAAAGCGAAAAAGTCTTGCGAGAAATTAAAATTATCTATTAAATACCCAATAAAGAGAAACATACGAATTCTTTCCAAAATCGTTCATATTTCAGGATCTGAAATTTATGTGTCCAATTTTTATTAAGGTACTGACAATTTTTAATCTGAACTTTCTTAGTCAAATTCATTGAAATAATTTTCTGTTAGTATTCGGAATTAGTCATGTGAATTATAATTATATATTAAAACATACAATTAGGAAAATTTTTAATTGAATCTTGGTCACTTTTAAAGGTATATTTAAAAAAATTCTCATGTTTAGATTCTTTTAGGATAAACTTTTTGTACTGCTTACTTACAAGATAAAAATAATTCATATATAACAAGCAGTCTTCTGATTACGTTTTTGTATCCGGATGTAAAATTTATTATGAGAATCTATTTTGCAAGTGAGGACAAAGCTAACAGAATATCGACTTCTCGACTATCGAAATCGCAGACTTCTATTTTTGTCAGGGATATTCAAAAATTCATTTTCATTTTAGTGTTTCCGTTGAGCCCATAATGTTTTTTAAATCCTCGTCACCTGCAAAAGCCTTCTCAACAGCACTCGCATATTGAGCATCAACAAGCGCATCACGATTGTGAGCCAACGGAAATTTGCTAACTCGGGCGGCAAGGTCATTTAGTTGTTGTTTTTGTTGCGGTTGCTTTATAGCTTTTGATGTCACTGAAATAGACGGCTTTGAAGCCGATGCTTCATACATTTGAGGCACTATAATTTTTGGTGTATTTAAATGCACCACCGAATGCATCGGGTTATGTGGAGTCCCCGCTCTTGGATGATAAACAACAAGAGGACGAACTGGTATCGGGTAATGGTAGGGTAAAGGATTCCGTACTAAAATCGGTTTATGAATATTGTTCTCATTGAAGTTCTTTTTGGCAGAGGTAACTTTAAGGGGTCTTCCTTGAGTGGTTATTCGATCCATATGCTGTAGATCAGCATCTTCCTTAGTATCAGTTATTGTTGGTGAGGAAAACAAATCGAATACGTTTAAATAAGTGGATAAGCGCTCAAAAATACTTGGCTTTGGTGGATCTTCAATCATTTCCTCTGCGTCGGTTGATTTTACAACGGTGGGCGTCGTAGTGCTTGTTCCTGATCCTGTGTTATCCGTGTAGTCAGTGGACTCTATATATGCTTTTACGAATTCGATACCCTCTTCAGTGGCTGTTAGATCCCGTATATATTTTATTGTCTCCTCCGCATTCTCAGTACCCAGTAGTTCACCCAGCTCACTGATGGTCGGTATCTCATCAATGCTTTTGATACCTAATTTCTCTTGAGCAATATCGAGGAGATCACTTGGAAACTCTTCCTTGGTGAAAATTGTTGGAGGCGTTGTAGTGGTAGTGCTAGTGGGGGATGTTATTGCTTCATGTGCATCGATAGGTGTGGATACAGCTGGTTGTATTTGAGGAATTATGTGATAGACGGGATAGTGCACCGGACGATAATGATGTGAGGGGCGATTTCTTTGCAACGAGTGATGTTTTTGCTTAGATGTTGCCTGTACAGGTCTATTTGCATCTACTATAACAACGCTGTCTTGACCAAAAAATTTCGGTGAGAAGGCGTGACGTGCAGAAGCTAGTTGGAGTAATACAATCGCACAAAAGAGCTGCAAGATCGAAATATTGGAATTAACAATCGAACTTGATGAAACTGGTTTTATAATTTTATGATTATGGTTTTTGAATTTTATATTCTTTGAATTTTTATTTTTAAAGTTTACTTTGCACTTAAAAAAATACCAAATTTGTTTTTCAATTTACATTTGTATTTATTAGTATATATTTTTTCTGTATACTTTTGTTTATATAATTTTGTATATACTGTAGATACATATATACATACTTTACTATCTCCCCTCCTTTTTGTTTTTTAATATTTTCAATTTTTCGCAAATATTATTCAGACAGTTTCGAACATATACAGTTAGTTTTACTCGTACAATATTAGAAAAACTTGTATTTCTTACTTTTATTTATTATTTTTTTTAATAGTTATCTTTTTATTATTCACTATTATTCTTACTTACCCTGATGTTCATTACGAAGGAATTTTTCTATCTACAACTAAGAAGCCAAACGCGCTTTATAAGCCGGTCAAAGAAAAACTAATGCGTGCTAGATAGTCATTCAATCTACAGAGCTCTGCAGTACGATGCTACTACCTTGGTGATCAACATTTTGACCTGCCCTACGTATTTAAAAACCTCTTCCATTTCCAACTACCAAACAACTTTACACATAGAAAAATCAGTTTTGTGATTTAAAGCCAAAACTGTATCCAAATAAAAACTGACTGCAGTTGCTTGTTCATTTCATTTCCTTTTTTAAATTCTCCCCTTTGGAAGATTAATTTTATCCCTTTTTTAATTTTATTTTTGAGGTATACATATTTTATAAAAATAATTTATCCCCTTACTAAAGAAAATATTAAATAATTATGTATTATATAATATAATATTAAAATGAAAGTTCTTACTTCCGAAAAATTTTTTCGTTTTTAATTGTACTTAAAACATAAGACTTTCATGTAATCTGATAGGTTTTATTTTCCATTTTTTATGTATTAACATTTTATTTTAATATATAGGTACTCCCTAGGTATTTGCATTTTTTCCGTGTACAGTCCTAGTTGTGTTGAGTTCTAGGTAAATTTGTGAATGGGTGAGGAAAGATTTCCTAAAATTTCTTTCTTTTCCATTTCTCATCTCGACCCTTATAACGTATTCATTAACTTTTAGTGTTACGTTGTAAAACTTCTTTGTAGGCGATTCCCAATTTGTATTTCTTAGGCATACAAGCATTCCAAAAATCTTATATTTCATCCAGGTAGCGTGCCTGCAAATGCTTTGTTACACTCCGTATGTGTGCAACGTGATCTTTATTAGTTTCACCGTACAGTTCTTAAAATCTTTTTTATTTTACTTTAGAACTCAACCATTTAATGCTCTTTACGTTTTTGGAATCTGTAATGGTTGAAGGCAGGTAGGTAGCTTGAAAACTCAATAGGTGGTCTTTTGTTAGTGCTTTAGCAGTAATTCATAGGGTTTTTATGCCTGGGACGCAGTGCCACTCTTGAGGAACATTTCATTTATTCAGTGGACTCCCGAGATCACGTGGAAAACAAGAAATATGGGGAAAATTAGGTTTGAGTGCATTTCATGTTAGGAGATCCAACTTGACCTTAAACCCAGCGGAGAATGTCAATAATTCGACTTCATTAAGTTCAAGCTCATTTTGTATACAGTTGCAATTCCCACAGCATAGTGAAAATATTACAATGCGCAATTACCTTTTGGTTAGGACATGACATGACAATTCATATTACGCGAGTCTGATTCAAAATCGCGAGGTCACATTAAATACTAAGGCAAATCGAACATAATTTGCAAGTGCAATTTTGGAACTTGCAAGTCATCTCGACGTGGGTTTCTATCAGTGGGGATGCAATGTTCGAGTATTACACAGCAGTCTGATCTAAATTTAGAATATAGCCTGCTGTTGAAATACTACAATTTTTTATATCGCCCGTGCATAAGGAGCAACCAAGGATAAAACTGCACCCCTAATATTATGGCGAATACGATTAATTCAGATAACGTTAGTGTTTTAACAATATAAATTTAAAGCAGGACCACTGGAGGAACCAACTTTATTAATTTTGTTAAATTTGATCTTTGCCCAATATTAGCACTTAATTGTTCACTTGGACGAACAAAGAAGCGTGCATTGGGGCAATATAGCTGCGACTTCAGTATGCAGTGGACAATAATGTATTTCCAACACTATAATGAAGACAAAGACCGACAACACCCAACCACTCAATGTCAAATTCTTCACAAAATTGATCTCTGAAAAGCGGAAGTAGGCTATCGAAAGATTTCAAGGTTGCAGTTTTGCTTGAAAGGAAATGATAAGGATGAGTTCTGAAAGTGGCCGTATATTCGTAGCGCTAGCCACACAATGGACTAATGCTATAAACACATAAAAATTCGGTGCGGAAATCCCTTGCAAAAATTCGGACCGAATTATTAAAATAATACAGACTCTTATAGGAAAAGAGAAGAGAATAAAATTTAGGTGCTTTCGACGTCGACGTATGCGAAAAAACTGAACATTTTTATGTTTTCTGATGCGTGTCGTTGTGCTCTTATTCTTCTTATCGTCGCTTGTTTACATTCGGTTATAATTATAACCGAATATATATATATATATTTTTGGTTCAATGAATATTTTTTAAACAAACTCTTTGATGTTTCAGATTTTTGACCATACGGTCCGGATTTTCGCAACGAATTTTTAAATCGAATTTCCATTTTTGTATAGCATCAGTCTTAAAGACTGATTAGTCAAACTTCGTCCGCAATACTTAATTTGCAAAGTAAAGCAAAACGGAAACCTTAACGAAAACAGCTGTCTTTGATGTTGTCAACGAAAAATTATGCCAATTTAATGGGAAGCCAGTTTCATGTGAGTACTTTTAAGTTATTGTGGGGCTTAGTGCATATATAATTTCTTCGGTGTTTTGCATGAATATTTCGACTGAATGAAATAAGGAAAATCAGGCATTCTTATCAGTTTCTTAGTTAAAAGTTTTTGCAAAGTAACCAAGACCTCAGAAATCTATATCTAAATGTTCTACGGCTTAGTATTAAGTGGATTCCGTGTAGACAAGAGAAGCGCTGGAAGGTTCATCCAATAAACAATTTCGAGTAATACATGTGTAGTTATTATAGGAAAGTTTTCCTATAATAAAAATAAAAATTATGAACGAACAGCTTTTCTTCTTTTTTTTCTGTATACCGAAATTTGGTGTTTAATCGCTGTTGTATGACAACTCCAGTCGCTCGCCGCCGTCGTTCGTCGCTATGAATGTGTTCAGGCTATTTACGTAGGCCGTTAGCTAATCGATTACAGAAGATCCCATAAGGTAGATTGATTTGACATTTCTTACGGAAACCACGTAACCACGTAAGTGGCTGATTTGACTAATCAGCCCTTTAAATAGCCAAAACCAAAACTAAATGCAAAAATCTGAGTCTAAAAAGCTGTTCCTGAATGAAATGTATTTATTTTAGAAATATAAATATACATCGTCGAATAATTCTTACTTTTTGAATAAAAAAACAACCTATTTAAGAAAAAAAAAATTGGGAGAGAGAGAGACAGTGCTTTAGATAATTATATACATGTACTACTTTTTTACTGTATTCTTAAAGAACCCATATCTAAATTCAAATCCTTAACGATATCATTTTTCACTATTCCTTGATTTGTAAGATTAGCTATAATTTCTTGAATTTCCGGGCAGTCCACACAAGCATTACGAATCGCCAGAATGCTCCATTCCTTTACGACTGCAAATAGAAAATTATTAATCTAAGCGTAACGAAGATTTTAATAATATGAGCCGTTCAGAAGCCACTGTGATTAAGGAAGATTTGATTAGAAAATAAAAAGATGAAAACAAAACAAAAATTTTGCGCGGATTACTAAAATCCATGGGGATTTTTAACTAGAAGACATAATTTTTTTCAAGAAAATGTAATGTTGCTGAGTTTTAATTATTGTATAAATTTTTTCTGCGCTGGTATAACTTTTATGATATGTGAAAGAATTCCAGAAATTCTAGAAATGAGAGTCGAAGCTTGTCGTTCTTTCAAACTGGTGATAAAAATGCATTCCTTTTATAGTCATAATTAATATGCATTCAAAAGGAATTAAAAAAAGAAGACAAAATATTTGTTAAACTAAACCCCTTTTTTTAATAATATATAATATAATAAGCAATTCTTACGTGGATTTCTTGCGTCCATATTTGTGCACTCCAGCAGGGTTGGTATAAGTTGCGTGTCCAAACAATACAATTTGTTGGTTTTGTTCTCGTACAGCATGTTGGCTACACACCGAACTAGCAGAGTTTTAAGCTCGAAAGAGATCTCGTTTTCGAATTCATATGAAATTTTGGAACTCAAAGCAACTTCCTCCAATTTGCTCAGTGGAGTGAAAATATTTTTAGATGGCTCTTTACCGGCCGCTACCAGGCAGCGCAACAGACTGCTTACATTTAGAAAAAGTGCATGATCTGTACTAAACACGTGCGAGTAAGATGCGCTTCCAGAAGCGGCAGCAATAACACGAAGTAATCCGTAAGCTTCACGTGGCTTGATATCCTCTACGTCCTTCGTTGACTGCCGCATTATACAATCCGATTTCATTTTAAACTCTTTCGCAAAATACTGCATTAGAAAGGTACCAACGTTACCGTTTGGACTGTCCTTGCGTAGATAGTTGGCAATGTAGTCCAAAAATGCTAAACGTTCAGTGGATTCAAGCTGAGCATAGTTCCGTACCGTGGTGCGATTGTCCACCAGAAAATGTTCGAAGAGGAAATGTAGGAACTCCAGGTTTTCCATGCATTTCTCATCGATCAAAGCTTGCCAGAGCTGGGTTATGCAACGCAAGACCAAAAGGTCGGAGACGACGCCTGTCCCTCCTTTTAATACATTGTAAATTATCATTAATTGAATGTCTGTGCATCTGCTGAATGGCGGCTGCACGCAGTTACGACTGATTGAGTCACCCATTTTAGCCCAAATAATCTTTTGCGTCTCCTTGTTGTTGACCACGCAGTTTGCGAGTAGCTGCCACAAAAACAACTGAATTCTGTCCTGGCTCTGATATGCGTTGGGTGTTTCAAAGAGTGTGGACCGAGAAAATGCAATGAGCCCATTATTGGAAGATATAAGATTTTGTATTTCCCTGCCACGGGCGCAGGAATTCCGTAACAGTTTGATGTGGTTCATGATATCATTGGAGCTTTTGTCCGTCAGGGGTAGCAATGAGAGCAATGAATTTATAACCTCTGCGACTTGATGCTCTCTGGAAATAAGAGAAATAAGTTTTTAATTTATTATATTGGCAAATTTCATACTCCATAATGAAGTTTCAAGCAAGTAAAACATCACAATAAATAAACTCAATGCATAACTGTCAAAATTTTTGTTTGTTTTCTTTTCTATAGGATTGTTTACAATAAATCAGAAAGTCGCTCAGTACGTATTTACACATTAAGAATAAAAATGTGTGTATAGTCGACTCACACCATTCTATCGCCTTATAATTTAAGATAATGATACAATTTAGCGAAAATCCACTTTATTATCTCGTTTCAGCATCAGCCTGCATGCACTATAGCATATTCTTTATAAAAAACTGTTGTCTAATTCTATCCAAACAATTATTATAAATATTGGATATATTTACTTTACTGAATTCATAAATTTGGAAGATTTATATTCTTTAAAGGTATTTTATGACTTTCAATTATCAAATAAATAAATAAATAAATAAATAAAAGAAAATAGGGAACACAAAGGTAGGCAAAAAGTGTATTTAATTACATGAATGTGTCAAAGCGGTCTATTGAATACCGCTGACTTTCTGAAGTCATTTTGGGAAGGCATTCCTTCTTTCTCTACCCTGATACCAGGTGCAAAAACAAAGTGCAAAAGGGTGCTAATTGTAATAATTATTATAATTATTATTATAGGATTGTAGGTGTGCGTAAAATATTTCCATAATTTAAAAAAAAAAATTTAAAGTATAACACGCTAGCAATAAATAAAATGAGAGTTTTATTTCACTGTACAAATTATAATTACAACAAATGAAAATAATTTCTAACAGGAATAGTTGCAGATTAAATTACGTCCATTATAAAATAAGTTTTTTACTGTCATCTGCATATACAGGCAAAAGTGTCTATTGAATTCTACGGTAGTTATGAATGCAATGAAGGGCGCTAGAATCTATTACTTTTTAACGAGACTCGTGTTCTCGAGATTTCGCACAAGCCCAGCGCCATTTTCGAAATTAAGCCCTCGCTTTTACCACTACGCTGATACTCATCAACCAGACCAAATGGAAAGTGAAAAAATGAGGAAAGATATTGTGTAAAATTCAAAACATTTCTTGAATTTCACAATAAATAAACACTTTTTAAAATTCAAACAGAAAAATAGTTGGACTGATTAGCAGAGCAAACAATTTGATAAATATCACAGTGGAATACATAGTATAGAATACTGTATATGGATTTCCCAAATTCCACTGCTTGTATTTTGTTAGCCGGGAATTCTGCGCGTCACTTTATTTTATACTATTTGTGAATATTAGAACTGAAGCAGATATAACGTGGAAAAGGTAATCCTGGATATCCTACAGTATGGATATCGCAAAGTTGGAAAAAATGAAGGTGGTCGACCTGCGGAACGAGCTTCTGGCGCGTGGTCTCGATGCCAAGGGAGTCAAGGCGGTGCTGATTGAAAGGCTTCGTGCACATTTAGAGGGCGGTGATGGAGGTTAGTTCGTAACTGCGTGGTAATGGCGTTTCCCCGCAATCAAGTTTTACCTCTTCCATTTTTTTGGCAGCAACATGGAAGAATGCCATTTTTCTTTTCTTCCGCTATTAGGCCCATACTGACTAGAAATCCTCAAACAAAGTACAATTACATAAAATATTGTATGAAATTTTAGTAAAATTACATTCAAAGCTAGTTGAAAAGCTTAAATTAACTTTACAGTCGACTTTTTGAGAAATTTTTTAAATGGGAATAATTGAAGTTTATCGGCCCAGTTTTCTTATCTGTTGGACATAATTGAAGGACAGTTACTTTTCCGAAGGCAAAAATAGTTATTTTAGTTGTCATTCATTAAGCAGTCGATAATTGGAACCTAGAATCTGCTCTCATCATTGCTGCCAGATTTGTAAGGGATTTTCCACTGATGATTTTTTTAATTCCTGGAATTTGATTTCCCAAGGTTTTTTAGCTGCTCCTGAGAATTAGAATTTTCCGGTTTATTAATGTGAAGTGAAAATGCACAGTTTAGGAGATTCTTTACAGGGCTAACTTCCGAAAACTTGATAGAGATTTGTTATACAAAATGGCGCGGATTTTCTTTAGTCGCTTGATAGTAATATCATATAATTTATCGGATGTAAATTACGTAATATGGGGAAATTGTATGGTTTTGGGTGTTTTATCCGGCGAACTAAAATTTTAATATCGGTGCGGGGGAAATAGTTATGGAATTTTATTTCCGTCACAAGAATTACAGATGGCAACTCGTAGGGTTTTCGGCCATCCTTATTTGCATTTCGAAAAGTGCACAATAGCTTTTAGTGATTGTGCATCACCTAAAATAAGTGAAGGAGTTTTATTTTAAAATAATATTGTAATTTTTGCAACTCTTCTTGAAGTTCTCGCAGTATTTTATATTCGTATGAGAATTTTTGTCAGCAAAACACCATACCATTTTTTTAGTAATTTCGTTTTATACCGATTGTGGAAGAGGTATTTTTAGAATGGCAACAATTCAACAGAGTTAAAAAGTAAATTTGATATTGCATTGATTTAATCAGTACGGAAATAATACGACTTTAATATGGGGAAATTGTAGGGCTTTGGGATTTTTGTCCGAAGAGCGGGAAATTTTAATATCGGTGTGGTGAAAATAGTTATGGAGTTTTATTCCCGTCAGAATAAATACAGATGGCAACTCGTAGGCTTTTCGGCCATCCTTATTTGCATTTCGAAAAGTGCACGATAGTGAAAAGTGCTTTTAGTGATTTTGCATCACCTAAAATAAGTGAGAGTCTCCAAGTTTTATATTAAAATAAAATTTTAATTTTGCAACTCTTCTACAAATTCTGGAAATATTTTATATTTATGTTAGAATTTGTTCCAGTAAAACACCATGCCATTTTTTTAGTAATTTCTTTTTGTACCGATTGGCGAAGAGGTATTTTGTAACTTAGGATGGCAACAATGCACCAGAGTTAAAAAGTGAATTTGATATTGCACTGATTTTTGCAGTAACTTATGTATTATGTATAATAGCTTCCTACGTTCTTTTTTATTATGATACTGTAATACACGGTTGCAGGGTTATCAGTTTTTAGGAAAATTCTGAATTGCTCTGGGGATTGGGCTTCCCGTAGGAATTATTTTAAAGCGCATTGAACGAGACCGATATTACATAAAGATTATTTTGACGATTTAAGGTAAAATTGTATATAATAAGCTCGTGAACAACAAAATACAAATACTAGTTTCTATCGAAAAATTGGGAGCTTAGAAAAATTTTTTAAATTAAGTGCTTTTTAAAATTGTAGTGGTAGGAAATTTAAGTGATTGGGGAATCTCTGATAGATTTTATATATACGTTTTAATGCGCTGTTTTCCAAAATTATTTCAATCTTTTCAGGCGGCACAAGTCCTGGTACTCCTGGTACTCCAAGCAGACGAAGTCGACGCACACGATCGATGACGCGATCACCGACACCTTCGCCTGTAAAAAAATCCGAATCTGCATTGGAACCACTTGCTGAAGAAGAAGCGGCAGCAGCGGCAGCAGCGGGGGAAACAGCATCCGAGGAGTCCAAAGAACCACCATCAAAAAAGGAATCAAACTCGAAGACTGAAGATGAAGAAGCAGTTGCAGAGGTAGAAACAATTAAAGAGGTAGAAACAGTTGTCGGGGTAGAAACAGTTAAAGAGGTGGAAACAGTTGTCGGCGTAGAAGCAGTTGTTGGGGTAAAATCAGTTGAAGAGGTTGCTGAAAATGAAGAGCAGAAAGAAGTCGAAACCAACGAAGCTGATGAACAAGCCGAAGCTAACGGAGCTGATGAACAAGTCGAAGGCAACGAAGTCGAAGCTAAGACAGTCGAAGCTAAAAAAGTCGAAGCTAATATAGTCGAAACTAAGGAAGTCGAAGCTAACGAAGCCGAAGTTAACGAGGTCGTAGCTGATGATGTTGAAGCTAATAAAGCTGATGAAGTTAAAGCTAATAAAGCTGATGAAGTTGAAGCTAATAAAGCTTATGAAGTTGAAGCTAATAAAGCTGATGAAGTCGAAGCTAACGAAGCTGATGAACAAGGGAGAGGAGAGAACGCAGAATTAGAAGCGAAACATCCGGAGCAAAAAGGAGATAAAGAACAAGCATCCATGGAAGCAAACATGGAAGTTGAAGCTGTTGAGGAAAAGACTTCTGAGGAAGAAAAGAAAACCCCCGATGAAACAGAATCATGCAGCGAACAACGTTTGAGACGCAAACGGTCCCATTCAGAAACACGTTCACGGTCTCGTACTCGTTCCGAACGTCGACATTCTCGTTCCCGTTCTAAATCACATTCTCGATCACGTTCCCGTTCACGATCTCGCTCCAAGTCGCATTCTCAGTCACGCTCCAGAACCCGTTCACGGTCGCCAATACGCAGGAGTGGCACAGGCAGCCAATCGAGTCCAAAGAAGGCAGCTGAAGAACCGCCAAATCCCGAGGATGAACCAACCATTGAGGACAAACAGTTCGGCTTAAGTTGGTGTAAGTTTTCATTTAGAAAATATTGTACAAGATTTTAACCTCCTCTCTTCCCTTCAAACAGTTGACTCTGATCTTCATTTGCGCATCGATCCGGTTACCTTCGCAACCGCCAAGCCCATGACTCATGAAATTTTTGCCCTTGTTTGGTCTGGTGCTCGTACGAATTACGGCGTGCGTGAGGGTAAAGTTTGCTATGAAGTTCGAATTGCCGAAGAGATGCAAATGAATCGTTCGCATCAGTTCCGCGATGAACCTCATGTGCGAGGTTTGCGTATTGGTTTCTCTTTGCCCAATACAACACTTTTGCTTGGCGAATCTGAGAACTCATTTGCTTACTGCGAGTCCGGATGCAAGGCTACAAATTCCGAGTTTACCGATTACGGCAAACCGTTTCAATTGGATGATGTCATCGGTTGCTATTTGGATTTGGAGAGTACTCCTTGCACCATTAAATATACCCTGAATGGCGCCGATCTTGGCACAGCATTTGAATTTGATAAAAGCATTTTGGGAGAAAGCGAAGCTTTGTTTCCACACGTCGTTACCAAAGGGTATGAGTTCCATGTGAACTTTGCAGATAATGAAAACCTCTTGGGTAACGTAGAGCGTCCGAAACGCTTGAGAAAGAAACCTAAAGCAAACCGTGAAGATGAGAAGGAAGAATTGAATGATAAAAATTGCAACAATTGGGAGGTCGTTGATGAAGCTAAGGATGATGAGGAAGAAGAAGAGGGTGAAAAGATGGAAAAGGATGATTCAAAAGTTGGAGATGATGTTGAAATGAAAGAAATCAAAGAAGGAAAGGACGAAGAGGGTGGGACGGAGGAGACGGATAAAGGAGACGAAAGTAAAGAGAAGGACGAGAGTAAAGAGAAGGGCGAAAGTAGTGAGATGGTCGATAGTGAAGAGAAGGGCGAAAATGAAGAGAAAGGCGAAAGTGAAGAGAAGGGCGTAAGTGAAGAGAAGGGCGAAAGTAAAGAGAAGACCGAAGCTGGAAAAGATGAAAACGAAAAAATTGTTGACGGAAAGGATGCTGAAGAAGTTAAAGGTTCGTTTAAGCGTCAAATATATTGTTTAGTATGTTTTTGTAATTATTTTGTAGTTTAAAAAATTATTTTAATTTTTTGTTATTAAATTTTGGAATAATTTTAACGATCATAAATTTCAGAAAACTTACCTTGAAATTCACTCGATTATTTGAAAATCTTTTTTTACTACAGCAGATAATGTTGAAAACGTCACTGAAGAAAAAACATCAGATGATAAAGAGTCTTCAGAACAAACCACTACGAATGGTGAAGAGAAAAGTGAAGATACTAAACAAGATAAAACGGAAGATACTAAACAAGATAAAACTGAAGACAGCAATAGCGGTGTATCACCACCAAAGAAACTAAAAATAGATGAAGATAAACCTCGTGCATCTTCAGAGGATGAATACGAAGAAGTTGAGCCCGAAGTTCGTGAGCCAGTTGTACTCTTACCAGGCTATGAACTGATTGCTCTGATACCAGAGGAAAAATATATAGCCGGACCCCAGCGTCCAGAAAGTCGTAAAGAATGTGAAGTCATACTCATGGTTGGTCTACCCGGTTCAGGAAAAACGCACTGGGTCTTAAATCATGTCAAGGAAAATGTAAACAAACGTTATCATGTAATTGGAGCTGATGCACTTATTGCAAAAATGACCGTAAGTTGAAAATTTTACTCAACATGAAACAAATATTTCATCTGAATCAATTTGTCCTCTTTTACAGATCGATGGTGTATCCCGTAAATCTATTCACAAAGGCCGTTGGGAGAAAGTCTATGAACTCTGCGTAAATAGCTTATCTTCTCTCGAAGAGATTGCTACCAAACGTCGCCGCAATTTTATACTTGATCAGGTAATTCGTCACTTTAATTACATTCTGGACCAGTGCCAAGCAAAGAGTGTTGAGCATTTAGTTTATTTAAAATGTTGATTTTGTTTAACTTCAAGTATATATGAGACCGTTATGTGGGAATGCGCGCGAATATTTGCGTTTGCGTTCCTTTTTTATAATTTTTATTTGATAAGTTTTTCAATATAACTGAAAAATGTTGCTCCTATAATCCAAAGGATTAGGAAAACCTCTTCACGAAAGGTAAGGTTTAGTTTTTAAGAGGTCCTTTATAAAAATAAGGGTGAGTGCAATAAAAAATACTTTTCAATAAAATAAAACTAAGCAGTTGACGCGACATCAAGCAGCTTAGGTGGCCAACAAAATTGTTATGTCTCGTAGAAGGCTGGTGGATGCTGGTGGATGTTGGATAGAGCGGCAAGAATGCCTGTAAGTAGAAGCGACCCATGAACTGAACTCTGTTTTAATATCAAAGATTTATTATTATATACCTTTACTGCAAAAATTAGCGCCAGCAAATCTATACGTATCCACTATCGAATTCTTAAAAAGCCTGTCAACTGTTTTAGAAACGAATACAAGTATTAATTAGTTATTAAGCTGCAAATTTGCAAAAGGTACGTTTAGTTTTAAGTTATATATATTTAGGCCGGGACGAGGGTATAGACGAAATTAGAACATCTATACAAGCGATGCTTACAAAACGAGCTCTATCGTTCACAATGGAAAATATTTTTATTTCTCAAAACAATGGCTCAATACTGGCGAAGTACCATTAAAATACAAGATCAACACTCGAATTTACTATAACTACCAGCAGACCAAATCTCATCTAAAAATCCCTACTACAAAAATACAAATCCAAAAATATTATAGACGAATGCTTACGCATCAGCACAGCGGCGTAAAATGAAAGGTTTTGGCGACTTCAAACACATTGCGGTTGTTTGCATACCGAACGAAGAAGAATTGAAGCGTCGCATCGCTGAGAAAACTGAAAAGGGGAATGCATTTTCAATAAGAGACTCAACATTAAATAATCTTCGAGGTAATTATTGTTAATATACGATAAGCAACAAAACTTTTCCATTTAGTGAGAAATTTGTACGTTTTTGATTTATTTTAGTCTGTAAGAAAAACTGTATTTAAAAAAGGAAACAAATTTCTAATTTGTAATATTGTATTTTAAGTTCCTTATTTTTATTTTAACTTGCAGTTTTCTTTAAATCGTATCTATCTTTTACATAAGTCCCAAAAAATACCTTTTAACCCTTGCTTTTTGTAAATTTAATTTACATTTGGTACTTTCGCCCCTCGCCAGACTTCTAAATGGACCTGAAATTTTTTCTGGAATCTTTCGGCCTTTCCACAATAGTCAGCGAAATAGATCTGGCTCCCTAAACCTGTGCGAATAATTTTGTATCCCTTGTAAGTTCCCTTATGAATCAGGAGTTTAGAAGCCTTAGGGTTTTTATTTGTCCATGGTGCAGGCGCAAGTTCTCTAGAAGCTATATCGGCTTGTTCCCAAAAAGCTTATTGCTTTCCGTTCCAACAAAATAGCTTTTATAGGGCCTTCTAATGTTAATGGCATCATACGTATATGTACAAGACAATGCGTAAGTTGTTCCATATGTACTGCGATAAAATGTTTGCAAAACATACGTCATTTATTGTTTCTTATTATTCTTCGTGAACATTTTTATACTTTTGCACACGCTCAAATGAATTTGAAATGGGAGTAAAAAGTGGTCGCTGGGTGTCAAATAAGGACGTACAGCGAATAAGTCAATTAAAACTCCAAAACTATCGAACATGAATTCACAGTTTTGTGAATTAATCTATTGCTTTCTGCATTGTTAAGATATGGATGGAATGAGACGCCGGTGTTTCCTTACTTCACCGAACACGTGCCAAAAAAAAAAAACCAATGTATGCTGATCTGAATTCATCTTTTTCGCTTACTTTAATCTGCCGATTGTCGTATGTCCAATTTATCTGAAAGCATATGCGACCATTTTCCTTGAAGCGAAGAAACAAACTTTATTGATTGGCTTTTGTGCACATAGCGATATGTACGGGCGATTCCGTCGCCGAAGCCTATCTATGATGGAATAAGTGAAACCAACAAAATATAATAGATGGAATAAGTGAAACCAACAAAATATAATCTCTAAGGTCGAAATATGTTGATTGATACAATCTTATAAAGATAATGACGTCTACCAATATGTTTACCGTTTAAATACATATTTTGATCCAGGTAAAATATTAATAGGGGAAAACCTACGGGATTTTCCGTTCCATAAAAATGTTCACAGGAAAACTTCAAAACGCATCGTTTTGTTTGTTATGTCGTAATACATATGGAACATCTTCCCTAATACATGAAGTTTTGAAAAATATGAATGATGGTAACGACGGAATTATTATATTGTTAATGAACATTATATACAATAAAAAATAGGCCATGTAGTATTTGCCGAAATTCATGGAAAAATAGCGGAGAGATAATTATCTAAATTAAAAGAGCCGTGGGACGAAGTTAGCATCATCGCTACCGGGTTTTTCAATTAAGTTTTTGCTCCATAAAAAAGAAGATATATGAGACGAAGATAAGAACAAGAGGAATCCTAAGTTTGATGGAATGAATCGTTTTTAAAGATATATGTGCATGCTAAAAATATCAAAGACGCCTCAAGCTTACTTGTTTACAACAAATGCAAGGATACTGAATTAGAAACCATTTCCAATTTGTACTGCTACGCTGCACTCTAGTACTCTACGTATGACGAAGGAACCAATGTGCTATACTTGAATGGTTTTATGTGGTGACATTGTCCGCTTTGAAAGGATGACTATGAGTCAATATTTTTATAATGCGTTATAAGTGACTTAATTAAATACAGCAAAATTCAATAATCTACATTTTAAAATATATGTCCAAATCAAGAATTAATACCTGCCGTTATTATCATTCACATTCGAGCTCGTGTAGAAGAATAATTTACCGAGTTTTAAATTTGTAAATATAAATTTTTACGTTCTCAATTATCTGAAAATTTTTTGTGACAATGTAGTGGTCCCCAAGTTATTTTGTACAAAAGTTGTATACAAGATTCTTTATATCAGTCGTCAGTCGTTGCTCAGAGTTCCAAGGAAAGTACTTGTCGCCCCATGGAACACGATACACAACATGGCGAGCTTGTTGGAACACAGTTTCCTGTTATTAGAGGATGCCATAAAAAATGTGGACCACTCTACCAGATTGGTCACTAGAATAGGATATATAAATATTTGGATTAATCATTTATCAATGCTATTAAAAACCTTTAGAAGTTTTGTATACAATAATATAGGAAACAGAACTGCAAAATTAGAAGAATTCTTAAGGGAATTTCAAAGCCCTTGCTACATACGCACCTTTTATATGTGCTTAATTTAATTTTCCGATAACCAGGTACAGAAAGAAGGTGTATCCATCCTGAGATAAAATTTTTTCTTGTCTTCACACAAAGAGCCTAAGGTTGGAGTATGTAATGTATGTTGTTAAAAATAGAATACCCTGTGTACCATCTTTCTCGCAAATGCAAGGAATATTGAGATTATTAAATCCAATATTCCAATCATCCCAAGATACGCTCTATATTCAGACTCGATCAACTATTTCTTTCCGTTATCACTTGAGTTCCTTAATGGAGCTTCTTTTTGGTCATTATATTTCCCTCTACCTTGATCACAGTTCTTTTCAGTCTGCCTTCTATGATCTTATTTAATAAAAATGAAAAAATTCTACAAAATACTTGATAGTTTTCCGTATAACTGCTTCTAGAATTCTTTAAATATTTTAATGTTCTTTTACAGCAAACTTTACATTGCCGTCTCTTGAGTTCGACTGGTTTGATGAGGTTATTTTCACCGACCTAAGCGGTGATGAAGCCAAGGACGAGGTAAAGAAATACAACGAGAAGGGCAAAAAAGCTGTAGATGCCAGTTCATCAAACCGGGACAAACGCCAGCAGCGCGAACATTATCACAATCGCGATGATCGTCGTCATTACGACGATCGACGTCGTGATTTCCGCAACGATACCAGACGATTCAATAATAACGATCGCCGTGGTGGACGTTGGAGTGGCTACAACGGCGGCGGCGGTGGTGGTGGTGGGTATCACTACAATAACAGAGGAGGAGGAGGAGGAGGAGGTGGTGGTTTTAGCGGCCGTCGTGATGATCATCGTGGTTATGGAGGCGGTGGTGGCGGAGGGCGTGGCGGCGGTGGCGGCGGCGGCGGTGGCGGCGGCGGCGGTTACGATAACCGTAATCGTAACTACGGTGGCGGTCAACAGAATTGGGTGCAAAATAATCGCAACCGTTATAATGATAACCGCTACAATCGCTCCAATGCTGGAAGTGGACGTTATGATTCATATGGAGGGGGTGGCGGATCACGAGACTACCGTGACAGAGATCGAGACCGAAATGGTGGCGGGGGACGCAGGGAGAGTTATCGGTCTGGTAATGGCAACCAGCGGGATTTTCGGCCTGGCCACCGCGACAATCGTACAGAAGATAGTCGCGGTGGCTATAAACGATCAGCGTCGTCGAAGTACAGTTCGTACGATAGCAGCGATCATTACAGCAGCAGCAAATCAGCGGGAGAGAGTGGCAGGGTGAGAGAAGTATTAAAATCGGAAGAAATATCTATTCTAGAGTTTTTTAATAATTTCACAGAGCTCGTCAACTCAGAGTGGCAAGTGGGGTTCTTCTTATTCACAAAGTCAGAAACCAGCAGTGGAAACAGCAGCCAGTGCAAGCAACTGGCAACAATATCAACAAGATACAACCGCAGTTCAACAGCAGCAACAACAATATTGGGGTTACGATCAAATGCAAGGTAAGTAATAATATGCAGTTTGCTAACCACATTTAATTTAAATTTAAAAAGAAGCTTTGAATCACGAGACATGTGATAAGTAATTTTTTTCCTTATGCGAAGAACAATTTTTGTAAATGGCGTTTCCTCTCCTTCTTTAGGTTATGGAAACCAACAACAGTGGCCGGTTAACAGTGCTGATCCTAGGCAACAACAGTGGATGGCTTGGTGGCAGGTAAAAATTTAAAATAAAAAATTGGGATGATTTCAGTTCAGTTGCAATAAATAAAATTGCATGGAATTGCAGCAACATGGCAACAGTGCAGCGCAACAAGCTCAAGCCGCTGGCACAGGTGAGGCCAACCATTATTGGTCTCAGTACTCGTATCCATCCCAAGGAGCCGAAGGCGCTGATGGCCCTACAAACTCAAAGAAGTAGAGATCATAAAGATGCGGGTTCATATATAGTTCATAGGATTGTATCATATGACGGTTTAAAATTGTTTAATCCTGTAGTAAACGCAAATTCCTTTATTTTAAACCCATAATCATCCACAAAAGTTTTTTTTAGATGTTAATTAAAATTTGTCATATTTTAGACGTAATCAATTAGTTTTATACTCTCGTAATTCACCTCAGTTTTTTGGATCTATATTATTGTTTTTATTGAAATCAGTTGCGTTAGTGTTTTTAATTAAATTTTTTCTGCTAGTTTTGTGGAAATATATTTTCAGAAAGATAAAGTTCTAAGCGAATATGTATAATGATTTCCTTATATCTTATGTCAGTGAGAAGAAAATATTTAAATAAAATTAAGCTGAGATTTAACCACTGAGTGACTGTTTCTTTTCATTGGCTTGCCTGCTTAATTTAGAATGCTTTAACATATTTGCAAATTAAACGTATCTTAAAAAAAAACGCTCATACTTCCATGCGAATACCGTAGTTTCTTGTTTCCGGTGCATACTTTTAGGCATTCTCTAAAATTCTAAAATTTAAAATTTTCAATGAAAATGGGGACAACTGATATCAGACGCACAGCAAGCGAATGTTACTAATAATTCACAATTTTTACTAATAATTGATCAGTAAGGGCTTTTTGTTTCCAGTGCATACTTTTAGGCACTCTTAAAAAGTTGCTGGGTCTGCCGACCTAGATTACTGAATTTTCAATGAAAGGGAGCGCAGCTAATATCAGGCGCTCATATTTCCACAGCAAGCGAATATTACTAATAATTCACAATGTTTACTAATACTTGATCAGTAAGGGCTTTTTGTTTCCAGTGCATACTTTTAGGCACTCTTAAAAAGTTTCTGGGTCTGCCGACCCAGATTACTGAATTTTCAATGAAAGGGAGCGCAGCTAATATCAGGCTCTCATATTTCCACAGCAAGCGAATGTTACTAATAACTCACAATGTTTACTAATACTTGATCAGTAAGGGCTTTTTGATTCCAGTGCATACTTTTAGGCACTCATAAAAAGTTGCTGGGAATACCGACCCAGATTACTGAATTTTCAATGAAAGGGAGCGCAGCTAATACCAGGCGCCCAGGTTTTCATAGCAGCTAAAGTAGCTAGCTTGTAAGTTACTCTCAATGAAAACTTAGCCCCTGATGATGCTAGAATGCTGATGACTTATTAATTGATTGGATAAGAATACCATTTATTTATTTATTTTTATTTTTGTTATTAGCTACAAGTGCGAATACGATTATACTTATATAATTAGCGTGTTCACCTATCCACAGGTAATATTTATTTATTTATTTTATATATTTACTATTTTCCTTCTGTAAATCTACTTGCTGTGGAAATCTTGTTCGTAACAATTCAATCAAAAATGACAACTATTTTCTAAGAACGGCATTTATTTATTTTTCAACAGCAGTAAGTAAATTTTTCTTTCATAAGTAAAATTTTTCAAACATCAAACATCAAATATAAATATTTTTCATAAACTCTTAATATTTGTCTATATAATATAAAAGAACATTATTCAATAAACCTTTAAAAATTATAAAAACACAATGCGAATTTTTTTGTATGTCGATGTGAATGAAGGTGATTTTCTTCTTTGTAAATTCCCTAAACAGTTTCAGCAACATCCTGTTTTCTCTACGTAATATTATTGTATACACTTCGGTACATATTACAAAAAAGTACCAACATTATTAATATTATTATATTATTATTATTGTTGTACCCATAACCACAAATTGTTTCTAAACTAAATTAATTTGAAAATGTGATAAATTTAATTATTTTTTCTTCAAATTTACGCATTAGCACTTAGTGGAATTATGTATTGTATAGATTACTTAGAAAGTAAAGCATTAAATTTAAAATTGGATGTAAATGTAACAAACTAGCTATTTAAGCTGTCATACAATGTTGGACCCATTATTGCGTTAAAATAGTTTTAATGCGGTTTAGTTTAATGTTTTAGCATTTTTAAGCACGTTTTCAAGCTGCGAAATATGATTTCATGTCGTATATTTTTGGATAAAACAGTTCGAAGTATATCTACTTGCTATTAACTAAATTTAAAAATTCCTCTCTTGTCTTCGGATCGTCACGGAACTGACCTAACATAGTTGATGTCACTGTTTTGCTGTTGATTTTTTGTACCCCACGCATTACCATACACATGTGCCTGAAATAAGGAAAAGAAATGTTGAAATTAACCCACGACTTCTTATGAACTTTTAGTTTATAAAAACTGACAATATTTTATTATATGAAAATTAGAAGTAATAGGTCATCAGCATCGGTGGTTCAGTGGTAGAATGCTCGCCTGCCACGCGGGCGGCCCGGGTTCGATTCCCGGCCGATGCATTTGTTTTTCTTGCTTTTTGTCATTTCCTTCTAATTGACATTTTGCCTTTTTGGTTTTTAAGCTCGCATGTTATAATTTATTAACAACACTTACACTCCCTCGACCACGACAGCCACTCCAGCTGGTTGCACCGCTTGCGTAACGGCCACCGCAATCTGTTTGGTCAAGCGTTCCTGCACTTGTAAGCGTCTTGAAAATATTTCCACAATTCTAAAAAAAAGGTAGAGCTCAAAATTTGCCATTTAGAGTAACTGAAATACCGCTCACCTGGCTAATTTACTTAATCCCAGAATTTTATTACAGGGCAGATAACCGATTGATACTTTCCCATAAAAGGGTACCAGATGATGTTCGCACATGGAGAACATTTCGATATCTTTCACCACGACCATTTCATCATGATCCTCATCGAATACGGCACCATTCAAAACATCTAAAATTGAAATTAAATAGAATTTAGTTTTAAGTTATTAATTAAGATATAAGTTTAATTAAAAAGCAAGAAGACTGGAAATGTAACAATTCAATAAAGTAATTATAAAAAACACGAAATATCGCTGTAATAGAAACTTGACCCCGACGTGATTTGAACACGCAACCTTCTGATCTGGAGTCAGACGCGCTACCGTTGCGCCACGGAGTCACGCAGTAACTCGTAATTATCCGATTACTTAAACTCATAAGCATACAAGTTTTTATAAGAGAATAATTTTCTAAATCAGACATCTTTAACTTTTCTTTTGATACCACACGCTTTGTGTTGCACATTTCAATCTTTATTGTCACAAAAAGTGACAAATGTTACTAAAAAATGTTAGTTATTTAAACAATTTCCGCCCGTGCTTTAGATTACTCTTGATGCAAAAAAAAAAATAATTGTAATTTCTCAGCAACGAAATAAAAAAGAAACATCCATATTTAAAACAGTAAATGCTACTAATAATTCGATATGTATGGTTAATCATTGTCATACCTTGAGTGTTATGACAATGATTAATTAATGATTAACTAAACAAATCAGTTATTACTAAATCTACTTTCACTTCTGTACAGTATAAGCATTGAGGTTTCTTTCCACTCAAAGTCATCTTAAATGTAATTTAACCCCGACGGAACTCCGTTCAGAAAGCAGCATTTATTACACGTAAATGCATATATGTATGGATACTCGAGTGTCCTTCTTCAGAAAAGGAAATGTTCTCTCACTATTTGTACCGAAGGAACAGAGGAACAAGAGATGGAACAGAACGAAAAGTGAATTCTTCTCATGAAAGATTTATATACATCAATTTAGTTTGTTATACAGACCATTTAAATTATACAGTCCATTAAAGGAAACACCATAGAAAGTACTGAAGCAGGTTACCCAGTGACTACTTCAGTTGAAACGTTCATAATGAAGTGAACGCATAAAGTCAAACCAAGATTTCACGAATGAAAAGCGTTTTCAATTTAGAAAGAAATCTAAATTTATTACAGGCAACAAGTTATGGGAGGAAAACGCCATTTTCAAGGTTGATTGAAAAAGAAACCTTTTAAATCAAAACCGTAGAGAAATCCAACACTTCTTTTTCAAAAGGGAACAAATTTCCTTTTTTTTATATTGTAATATAAGAACCAAATGAGAAATATAGGCAAATAAAGCAAATATATTCGAAAAAAATTGAAGATGTTTTCTAAATTTTTTGTCTTAATGTGAGCAGGCTTTTCAGAGACTCTTTTGTCATGTTTAAATCACTGCCTTGTATAATAAAATGGGTGTGAGAGGTTGAAGGTTACTGGGTGCGGGTGGAACTTGCAGAAGGAAAACTTTTTTCTTTGTATTAATTTCAATTCTATTTGGAGCATCTGAGTGCCGTCAAGTTGCGTGACTTTTCATGCTTCTTTTCGGATATTTAATAAAGGATGAAATATACGTATATATGTATCGTACTTATCTGGAACGAAGAGAAGTAGATAATAGAACCCATTTATCAGAAATGTTTGCAGTTAAGTAAATAAATAAAATAAATGTGTCGGATCATTAAACACTCAAGAATCCTTTTAAGGTTAGATTTGAAGAGTATCATCAGGAGTCAATGTGGCTGAAGATTAAGGAAAGCAAATAGGAAATAATTTTGTGAATTATATTAGGTTGCTCTTGACCTAAACGATTATTAGTCGATAAATCGATAACAATATTTTAAACGATTAATTTTCAAATAAAAATAGGTACGTTCTGTTAATCATAATATAAATAATCTAAATGATTAATTTCTCACTTTCGATTAATCGAATGAACCTTATTATTGTATTTTTTAATAATTTTTAGTTTATTTTTCCTTTGGCAGGACAATTGTCAAATGTGACGTCAGAAACCCCCTTGAATGTCAGATTTTATCAGTTGAAACATTTTAGATGTGAACCACCTTGAGTTTGACGACTAAAATGAAAATAAATCGTTGTTGTTGCTTTTCAGGTTTTTAATTTCTTAAATTAACTTTATAAAATTTAATTGCTGTTGATAATTTAATCCGAGATAATCCAAATTACTGCAGATTTCAAATTTTCTTTATAATAAACTACATTAATATCAATTGCGGAATTAAAATCTTAAGAGGCTAATAGATTCTAAATTGATTTTATCTCTTCCTTATGGGTTTCCTTATTACTGTAGCGGGACTCGTTGATTTCGCTGTTTTAGTAACTTCAGCCTAAACAATTTTTACGGATTTTAATAAAACCATTTCACTAAATTACGTTATTTCAGCGCAGATGCGAGAATTTCGATGCAGATGTGAAATCAAAAACAAGACATTATAAAAACCAAACTTCTGCGTAATTTGTTCCCGAAAAGAAGCTGAACTTATAATCAATACTTGTGTATTATGATACCCGTCTAAAATAGGATCCTCAACATAATGAATGACTTGTTGTATACTTCGTTACCTTCTTCATCTTTAAAAATAAAATATTTTAATTTGCTAACAAATTTAACATATGAGACAACCTAAGAGGAAGAGTCATTTAAACAAATAAGATCTTCTAAGGAAAAAGGTCTCGAGATGAAGCAAAGGATTTCGCAAAGATCAACAACGACTTCTTAAAACGAAACCCCGCGGTCAGTATTAACGCGCTTTACTTTCAAATCTCGTAACCATAAATTATTCCAACGTCAAATAAGTTGTATTATTTTTTCATAAAAACCAGATTGTCCACATTAAATTATTTGCGAGGAGAAAAAATTACTCACTCTTAAACAAATAAAATCAAAAACACATCAAGAGAAGATATAATAGATATATTGTAGAAGCTCAAATAAGCATAACTGGTTCTTGTTACGTGATTTCATTAAATTTACTGACTTGAGACAGCAATTAAGTATGCATGTATAGATCGTGCTAGTTTGTATTTCCAAAGTTGTTCTAAATTTCGTAATTATACGTGCGAGATACAAGATACGAGTGCAGTACATATTCTAAACTACGTTTACCTTCTAGGTTTTGATCATAGCCTTTGGTAAAGAAAAGCATTGCCTTCGCAGCACGTTCGGGTGTCTTTAGAAGTCCTTGACGGTCAGGATTCTCACCAAGTCCACCCAACAGTAGACGGTACGAATTCGCCATGATGGGTAAGAGAGCCTCACGTGTTGGCGGTTTATGATCCAATTCTAAATCATGATGAAAAGTGCAGTTTTCATGACCTAAAGAAGTGGGATGAGAATTGAGTAAAATATTTCGTATATATTATCAATCTTAAATTATAGATATTCTTGTTCAACATACACACGAGGTTTTGAAGTTTTAAAACACACGAGGTTTTTAATTCATATCAAAACACGAATTGGAAGTATATTTTACAAGTTTCACACTATATTTCACAAGTTTCAAGTAAATATGTCTCTATACGAGAAAATGAAATTATTTATATAGTGTTCCTCTACGTATTTATTGCACATTTCATCAGTTTCATTGGTGGTATTGTGCTTTAACATCCCATGTTTATCAGTTTGACTAGAGTTAAGTCAAGCTGGGGAGAAGGAAGAAGGAATTCTTAGAAGAACAATTTAAATATAGCGTGATATTAGAACTGAATTTTCAATTTCCTTTAATTACGATACACTTTTGAAACTTGCTAAATACTAATAATAATCTTAAATAGCTGATCTAAATGAGATTATTCACACGAATGCGGTATTCGTTCTTTTGTTAATAATTGGATTTTCAGATCTGCATGGCACAATGAGTAGCGCTATTAACTGCACATGCAAGGTAGCGGTTTCGAATTTTTGGGCGGCAGTACTTCAGTAAGTTAGAAACGCATTTAAAGAAATAAAGTTGCAAGATAATTGGGGAAAGCTTAGAGTTTAGAGCGATTCCCCTTTTATTATTAAACTATAATCGTTATTTTGAGTTTTCATCAAGGAAATTGAAATCCTCTTAATCCACAGCTTTTGTTTCTTTTCGTATCGTCATCGATGCAATGATTTCTATAATAATGTTATATAAGTTTCGATTCACATTGTTATCCAAAACGTCATCATTATTTTTAGCTGCCACCATTTAGTCAACAAAACCAGTATAGTGTTCCCTATCATCACTGTCATCGTCGTCACATCGTTCCTTTTTACCCATACCCATCCTCATCTTTAGTGATGCTATAGTTCGTCATCATTGGAACCCCTTAGTCAATCCTTAATCTCAGATTCTTATCATCAACGTTAATTCCGTCACCTGGTGTTGTTGATGTTCTCGGAGTTTTGGGTGTAGCGATGCCATTATTAGAGCCATCATGTTCCGGAATGATGCCATTAGTTTTCAGCATTAACTTGGGTCGAATGGCATGCGAGTTAACGGCAGCTTCTCCACCAGGCGTACTCGAAACTCCCACACCGCCTACCCCTCCAGTAGCCACCTGTTCACATGTTTGTGATGACGACGATGCTGCTGTTGTTTTATCAACGAGCGAAGAGTTTCCGGAAGCGCTACTTGTTGAGCAGACGCTGTTGTTGCGCCCTCGCGAGAGGATGTGCGATTGTGGGAAGTTCGTGTCATCGATGGCTTCGTTCAACTCGCTGGCGCTCATTTCCGAAAGTTGCCGAGATAAACTCATTGTTATAAAAAAAAATTAATTTAATCTGTTTAATTTTCTGCGGCCACAATATATATTTATTTATTTTTATTGATTTATCACTATCTTTTGGATTTACTTTTACTTGAAGTCTTCATTTGTTGTTTTTTAATCTTTTAAACTTTATTAGTACTTCGTTTTTTCTTTGTCTTCCTTAAAAATGTTCACACACAACAAATTATTTTCAAACACTTAATCGCAAGCAAGTTAAACAAATATTTAAAATAAATACAAATCAATTTTGTATTTTTCCTTTTTGTATTATTTTTATTTATTTTAGCATAACTGTTTCGCTACAACAAGCAGACGTTTTGAAATGCTGATAACAACTGAATTTTTTATTTCAAACTTAAGAAATTCATTCGATTTCAGTACGAAAAAAGCTCAGCGAATGCGCACGGAGCTCTTGTTCTTAAGCAAAGCTTTCAAGCTATTCTCAATTTAGGATTTTCTGTTGTCTATTTTTAAAAAGTGCTTTTTATTCTCTGCTGTCAAATCACTGCTCTTCGTTTTAAAGTCAAGTTATTCTTTTTTATTTTCAGTTAACTTTTTGCGAATTCGAAGCTTTCTGTTTTTCTTTCACTACTCTCTGGATTAATGACTCTCTCAATTAACAAACTCGCTGTTTGGGACTCCAAGCTCTCTCTCTCTCTCTCTCTCTCTCTCTCTCAGAATCACGCCTCTCTATTTTTAATTCTCTTTTCTTTATTTAAACTCTGCCGCTAAGAGTTTAAATAATAAGAGTAATTCAGCCTTCAATGCTCCCAATTTAGTAAAATGAAAATCAAGTTTTAATAAAACTCTCTTAAAAGTTAATCTTATGTTGGAACTTTTTTTAAGTTGAGCTCAGTGAGGTAAGCTTATATATTGTATATTTTTTTTATATTTACACTAGTAGTCAAAAAGACTAAAATTAAAATATTAGGAAAACTAGAAAAATATATTAAATTTTTCCCTTGCTATTTCTATTTAAACTCACAATTTTCGTTGAGTGTGTTAGGAATCCAATTACTTAACTTGAATGGGAAGTTTCAGCGATCAGCATCATCAAATATAAATAAAACAATTATTTAGTGAAGGATAGGAAGCCTGCAGGGAAGTGAATCCTTACAAAACCATCAACTAGTTGAGAACTATTGCGATAATCAAATTTAACTTTTTCAGTGAAATTAGAAGGATTCATTCCTTCACTGAAATACTGAATGAAACTTTCTTGCGAAATGTAGAGTTTTTATTTAATAATAATTGTGTGTTCTTCTTAACCCATTACAATTATCTACTTAACCCTTCCTGATGAGCTGCATTATTACGATTATTTCTTAATCAAATTTAAGTTTAGCTTCATAACATATTTTCAGCACTTCATTTAACAATTCCATAATTTGTTTTATTTTGAAAGCTAAAATGCTTATTTGAATTGTCATAGGATATCAGATCGGACAGATAAGATCGACTTGAAAACGGATTTGATGATTTGCTATGTGTTCCGTGTTTTCTCTTGTTTCATTATTATGCCAGACAATCTGAATTTCAAATCATTATTCTGATTTAATTCAGGAGTTAGACGTAATTTTTTTTAAAGCAAATTTGGGATTGCTTAGTTGAGCGTATGAAAAATGCATTCTTGTTTTTTACATTAGGTATCTTCCTCTGAAGACCACCTGCAACATAGAAGATATCATGATATGATTGAATTTAACGTTAGTTACAAAGAAAGAATTCTGCATAAACTTGAATTAAGAAATAGTTACTCTGTTGTAACTATTAAAAATAATTGAATTGATACAACTGCATTACAGACGTCTTATTGAAAATTTACTAATTCACATAACAGACTAATAATAGTAGTAGAATAAATGTATATTCGTCCAATATATGTATGAAATAATGGTGCTTGTTAAAGAAAAGGTTCCATGCTTTTATAAATGCGAAGGAATTCTATACTTTTATTAACATTTTCTATTGTGCGGTCATACGAAGTCATTATAAACTTTTATCTAAATCAATCTTCAAATATCACCTTTTTAATATTTACATCCATTCTAGTATACGAAAATATGCTGAAAATTTTCATTCTAACAATGTCATAATATTTTTACATTATCTTATTAAAGTTTTCACTTATTAAAACGAACAGATAATCAAATGACCACGAGGACTGCATAAAATTATTCACCATTCGTTGGCAGGTGTGACGCGGTCAATGTAAGCGGATCTTATAAGCTCAGGTTAGTATCAAACTTCCTTTATTGCAATTAAAGATCGTACAATTCGTATCGATCGTGAAGAATAACACATCTGCAGCGTACCGTATATACGATTAGCAAGTAAGTAAGTAGAAAACTTCCTTCATTGAATTATTTAGCTGCATTTATATCTTGTTCTCGAGCATTGTTGTTTTTGTTCGAACACTGTTTTTGTTTCTTTATTTGAAGTACATAAATTTGTAATTCCATTCTCTTAATGAGATCCGGTTGACATAACCAAACTAACTGTCATGTTTCCACAACGAAATAAATGTTTTAATGCTCTCAAGAAATTTAGAATTTCCTTACAGATATTACGGGATTATTTGATGGGATTATTGGGAAGGCATTGGGATGAAAAGGTGTTACAGTAGAGTAGAAAATAAACCTTAACAAATATTTACTTATTTTTGATAATTCAAACCTCACATGAATAACTTCCAACTTGAATTTTGTGAATTTTCGTACTCTTATTTCAGTTTTTAAAATAATTAAATAGATAAGTGAATAAAATTACATAATTCAATTTTCAATTGAATTTGATATCTTCATTGTAATCATTGGAGTTGGCATATGGAACTAAAATTAGCCTCGTTTTTACGAGGAAAACGTAGATCGTAAAGAGCTCATCATAAATTTCGAACCAAAAGTAATAAAAAAATCATTAGCGTACATTAACAAAGTTTGTTAGCTGGTGTTTTTAAGAGTATAAACTTTTATTCAATCAATTTTCTAATTGATTTCTAAAGTAAGAGTTTTTCTGTAGAGTATCCTATAATCAACCTTGACCGATTACTTTATTTTTATTTGTTTGTTGCAATGGACTCAATTTGTCGAGTTTGTTACACCTTTAAAAAGATTGGCGGTTGGCAGGGAAGAGCGGGGAAAATACGTATATTGAGCTGAATTAAAATCGAACTAAGTTCGATTTTTTATTAATTGTTAGCAATTCTTTTAATTTCTGTAATATTCCGTGGTAGCTGTAATTACTACGGAATGTTAATAAAATTAATTGCTATAAAAAACGAAATTGACCGAAATCACTAACAAGTTAAAATTCTACCGCTCCTCAGCGGCTAACGCGATCACCCTCGTGCAGTGGCGTTTCCAGCGGGAAGTTTTGGGGTTTCAAACCCTTTGCCGAAATTGTCATTCCATTAGTTTCTCTCACTTTATCGAACAGAATAACCCCAACCTAAACTTGAGGCCTTAAAGCCCTCTGCGAAAGTATTTTTGTGTTACGCTACTGACCTCTCGTATATTTCAATTATCTACAAGAGAAGAAAATCGCTTAAAACTCTAGCTTGGTAACGTTGCAGAGTTGGCTTTCATGAATCAAGCCAAATCTTAACCTTCATTTCGTGTGTCCGACGCAAGCGAACTCACATTAGCTACCTTCGAATGTGGAACGCTTTTTTTTCGTTGATCTGCACAGAGCTGGATCGGACCAGATTAGTGATTTCATCAGATTTGAAAGAAAAAAAAAACAAATTAATTATGTAAGAAAGTGCAGTGATTTTTGCGGTCATTTTTTTTTAGACATTTTGCACTCACTGTCAATGTCAAAATTCGGTACAACTTACGAATTTTGAAAGGTTTGGCGGACACGAAGGGTCAAAGTCTTCCATTCTTCCAAGCCAATATTCTACATTATCAAAATTGTATTTCTCTTTAGTTCAAATGGAAGCGAAAACACACTCGAAACCCCGAAAGGTTTTCAAGAGAAAACAACGCGTTTACACGGAGCGCCATGCTTTCGCTTCACAACTTTTGTAATTTACGATTGCCAAATAATTTTCTACCTCCGATTCTTTGTAAGCTGGACAATTCCTTCGCGACACACGCCGTAGATCGAACAACTGGTACTTCTTCTTACCAAAGAGATTACTACCGATCGATTTTTTTGGACGTAACATTGATCTCTCCGGGATTTCAATACAGAACAATCCAAAATACATGTTTTCGTCTTTGTGTGAATATATTGTAGTAAGGAGTTCCTTACTTAATTAAGTTAGATACCGTAAAATAGCCTTAAAATTCACGGAATCATTGTTCATTTCATTCTGTGCCAATCCATGTAGTCTGACGTTTGCAATGACTCGAAACCCTGACAGAGGTCTCAGAGGTTTCGCATTACTTATCCATTTTAAAGGTTACCTTTTTAGCTGTTTTGTAATTTTATTGCAAGTAATACAGTATCAAATTATATTCAAACTTGGGAATATGACTAAATGTAAACGCAGTATTGCAGAACAAGCTGCTCAACCATGCGTAACAGCATTGATTTTCTTTGTTATACGTATTAATTTAGATGCCAGTTTAGCAGAATATTTTAGGATATTGTTTTGGTTAAAAAAATAGGGTTACTTCCTATGAAACAAATGCCTCATGTCGAAAAATCTATGAAGAAATCTTTGTAGATCCCTAAATTTTACTGTTCTGACGAATTCCAAGGTGCATCGGCAAATATATTAAAATATTTTAACTTTTCAGGCATTTTTATAAATCTAAAGTTGTAAAACTTTACTTTAGAATTAAGTCATTTTTAATTATTTTGTGAAGAAGGAAAAAATATTGTGAATAAAATTTAAAGGAAAAAATATAAGAAAGGAAGGAATTGTGAAAAAAACCCAATTAACTGCTCTTGAGACAACAGAAATGATTTTTATGCACTCAGCTAGCGTCGAATGTTATCATCTATTCATAAATCCTGAATTCTATAATGAATATCCAAGCATCAAATGTTTTTAACTGAATGTATGTTAACTGAAATTGTATTGTTGCTACGTTTGTGTGGTTTCATTCAACTTACCGCCCATTTGACACTGTTTACAGTTGTTGCTGTCATTTGCATCTGACGCATTGGATGATGCATTCAGGAAATTCAATTGAAGTCCGTTTCTATTTACAGCCCCGTTTGAACTGCACAACTTCAGCTGCTTGTCGTTTCCGGCTGGCGCTGTAGTCGCAAGACATTTATCACTGCAGTGTTGTTGCTGGTGGCTGCTGCCATTTTGAACCTCCCTCAGCTGTTTCATTTTTTAAGATTTTGTTTTTTTTTACACAAAAATTTACACTCCTTACACAAAAATTATTTATAAAGTATTATAATTTTACACACAATATAGCTTTTTTTTGCTTTTTGTTTTTTGTTTTAATTTAACAACAATAAGCTAACGAAGTAATTTTAAAACACTGAAGTGTTGTTTCTACAAATATTTTAATGTGTTATTTATCGAGTTGGTTTTTGATTTTATCACTCACTCGAACTGCTGTTTCACTTTCTCAAACATTTATCGACGACTAAACGTTTCGACGTTTAGTTGAAACCTTTTTATCAAGAAAAATCGAGAGTTCTTTTTGCTGTTGTGATTGTTGTTGTTGCGTCTTCTGTTCATACATTTGTTTGTTTTCCGAATTCATTGGAGGACTTCAGGAAATCGTTGCTGTGTTGCGAATATACGGGGGGTATGTATGTAGCAATGTAGCTGCCGCTCTTTATATTGGCAACACTTTTTTCATTGCTCTCAATTGGGTTTTAATTGCCCCGTCAACCAAACAAGTTGAGAACCTGCAAAGCTCAATTTTAGCTGGTAAGCTTAAATCAAAAACGTTTCTTGGTCGCTGTTCAACTGTGCTCTGTTTTTCGGAAGCTTTGACTCTTTTCTACTCAACGCAGCGCTTTAATTTCGGAGCTTGCTTGGCGCTCCCCCTCATTTAAATGCCGATTTGCTCTTCTTGAATAGTTGCTGTAAAGCATTTCTTTTTGCTTTTAAGGTTTTTCCTTTTCTCTCTGTGGTTTTTGATCCTGCGTGAAATCCAGAGCGCTTTAGTTCAATTGGAAACAAAGCCAAGAGCATGCGTCACTGGAATCCACAAAATTAATGATAAAATGTGACAAAGCGTTGTTTTTAGTTGCCGGTTTGGGGATTTCTTCGGTCTGACAAGAACTTCGGGGAATTAATTGCAGCTTACGTCTTTAAGTCTCCTTAAAACGAAATTAAGGAAAGAACAAAGTAAATTAAAAGCTAATAATAAAATAACAGCAAGAATGAAATATTAAAAATATATAAATAAAAAAATTTATGGGATATTGAACACTTTTGTACAAGTGGGCGGACCACGCCCATTTCTTATTGGTAAAGCTTCCTTAGACACCGTGATATAATTACATCTCAATATCTTATACCGTTCATGAGATATTGCCAACTTTGTTATGAGTGGGCATGGCACGCCCATTTTTTGCAAAATTTTAGTAGTGGCGCTATGTTCCGGAATAAAATTATTTCTCAATATCTCGCACGGTTTATGAGATATTTACCTTATAGCATTTTTTAGAACGAGGTGCCTTTACATTCCGTATGTAAAGTAGGCGTGGTTGTTAACCGATCTCCACCATTTTCAATCCCAAACTGCCAAATAATATTTGTGCCAAATTAATTGCGATCTCTTTTCGATCACCCGTAATCGCGATTTCAACAGGCAGACAGACGGACGGACAGGGTTAAATCGATTCAGGAGGTAACGCTGAGCGAGAATATATACACTTTTCTATATCTATCCCGCCTCCTTCTCTGCGTTACAAACGGATGAACAAAGTGAATATACCCGACTCTCTTCGGGTGTAAGCTATAATAAATCACATAAATAAAACATAAATCTCGCTTTCAATTTATAAGCAATCGAAATACCTAATATTAAACTTTAATTTCAATTAAAGGAAAAAACCGAAGCACTTTGAGACAGACAGAAGAAACATTAATTAAGCAGAGAATAAAGTGAGTAATTTGAAAGAATTATAATTAGCTGCAACTCAACTCAACAATTTCTTCTCTCCAATCATTTTTGTTATTATATATAACCAGATTTCAAGGTCATTCGCTTCCGAACACAAGGTTCGGGTTTTGTGGGCTGGTATGGCTTCATCACCAACTCAGTCAGCTACCGGAAGGCTTTGAAATGCAGGAAAACGCAGCGAAAATGTTGCGGTTGTTGATTCACAAGCGCGCTTTTTAATTGTAGTTGTCATTGTTGTTTTGTTCTTCATGTATTCGATGATTTACTCATATATACTCCGATCGCTCTAACATTTAATGAGCCATTCAATTGAAATCAAGTTTCAAGTTCTTTATGTTTTAAGTGATTATAATTTAAATTATTGCATATATTTACAAAGTGGAGTTAAGAATTCAACGTAGCTGCGATTCCTACAGTTCCATCACTTCGCCACCAACGCCTTCTTTTCCCTGTGCCTGCCGCTCCAGCTTCTCCTTCTCAACGTTTTCCAGCTGCTCCAATGTTAGTAATGAGATACCGAGTTGATCTTCACGCGTGAATGGCTGCGCCATCCGTCTCAGCCATCGCCGTGCAAGCTGCATGCTTTCCTCTGTGCTCAGATTACAAAGGCTGTCCACCAAATGTTCTTGTATCCATTTCGGCAGACGACTACGTTTATCGTGACGTGAGAAGCGTTTGTCGGCGAAAATCATAATGCCGTAATCAGTTTTACCACGCAACGCCCGTCCCACACACTGTGCTGCATGTCGCATGGCATCGAAAGTGAGGAAATCATTCTCACGTATCTGAAACTGATCACGCAGATAATCCAGACGCGCTTTGAGGATACGTGATTGAGTGTAAACGTATGGAATGCCAAACATAAGGACAGCGCGTCCATAATGATGATCGAAGTCGACACCTTCAGAGACTTTACCACGTGCAACAGCAAGTAGAATAGCTCCACGACCACAATCGCAAGCCTGAAAGGAAGAAATCATGTAAAAAAAATTAAGAGAAAAATCGATTCTTTAAAGGTAAACAATGAAATAAATATATTTTAAGCAAAAAATTAAAAATAATTTTTTTATACTTGTTAACGTCCACGAATTCTCTCCACCTACCTTAACGTAATTCATCAATGCGTAGCTAGTTTCTGCGTTATCCTGTGTCTCAATGAACAGCAGCTTATAGCGCAGTAGAGTGTCCACAATACCCTGATCATACCATGAGGCAACCACTGATTCCAAATACAGGTATGAGGTGAAAAAACATACTACGCCATCGGGTACAGTTTTTGCTGTCTCCACTAGAAGTTGTCCGTAATTACGAATGACAGCTGTGTCCTCACGAGTCTCAAACTTTGATGAAATCGCCACCTGATCATTTCCTTTGGAAACAATCTGAAGTATTCAAAACAAGACAGAACTTTCACTAATCTTTTTTCGTTTTCAATGCAACCATCAGCCTACCATTGGTAGCAAACAAGGACGTGCCAAGGTCATGGTGAATGAAGTCATAATCACTGGGTCGAAATCAAGGATTTTTGGGTACATATCCATGGGTGACAGAGTACCCGATGTAATGACTACACTTTGAAAGCGCTTAAAAATAGGTGCCATCGCAATGGAACAATCTAAGCAGCTGAAATTCAATATAGGATTTAAGACGGTGGGTGTTTTGTCATCGAAGGGCTCAACTATTATGGTGAATCCTTTGGTGTACGTGGAAACCAAGGTCGCAAAGTGTGTAATCTGTTTATAAACCGAGTATTTAAACTGAAAAATAAAACTTTTTTAGAATTTAAAGATTTCTCACCAAAGTTAATGAACCATATTCGGTCATATCTGTTATTTCGAGTGTCCGTAATAAACTGGCCAGACGCTCTGCACAAAATCGCAGCGGCTTACGTTCAATACAAATTTTCGTTGCTACATCTTTAAGAAAACCGGCGGGCGACTCTTGCACTACGTGATGCACACGCAAGCGAGTTTTAATGTACTCAACAAAACGTCTTAGGAAGTTGAGAAAATGATCGGCATTGCGAATGTTACCGGGGACAGCCTCTGCGCGAAAATGAAATAGTGGATTAAATCCTGTTTCATATTATTACATAATTAATTAGAAACAACCTTTAAGTACATCGGCGGGTAAAACTGGATTTGCTAAAACCATATCAGTCTCTCGTTGCACGCTAGCATCTTTGAGACCCTGGACCAAGCGTTGGTATTCCTCGTTTAGGCGTGCAGAATTCTCCTCGCGTATACTATTAGGAATTGTTTTAAAATGTGATTAACCATCATGAATTACCTCCACTTACTCTTGCACAATTTTTTGCAATTTGTTCAGAGCATTTGTGCTGCGCTCTACAACGCGACGATTGATTTTCACACTCATCGAATCAATGCATACGTTATCGATGTTGTGAGCCTCATCAAAGACAATACAGGATTCTTTAGTGAGCTCCTTTGAAACGACTTCTGCTATCTTGGGATCCAATAAGTAGTGGTAGCTGTAGACGATGATTTGAGCGCGAGAAATCTGTGAAGTCAAACCATATTAAACACATTAAATACAGGAACACTCAATACACACCGAATAACGTGCTACAAAGTAAGGACACCAATTTCGACTGCGTCCGTATTCCTTAAGGTCATCAAGGCCGTAAATGCCGGGGGGCAGATCGAATTCTTTGCCTTCTATTTGAAATCCTTCATAATACTGACCTTTCAGATAATGCAAATTTGGCTTAAAGAATGCTGCCTACAAGATCCAATCAATTCTTACATATTGGTGTTTCCGGATCAACTGCGTGTCGTTCACGCACGTAGCTTGCTGTCAGTCCATAGCATTTGCTATCCACAGATTTACCCTCGCGCTCCTTACTAACTTCCGGATGAATGCACATGTTTTTCCGTGAGCTGAGAACCAAACCGGTGAGGTGTCCTGTCAGTTCTGGGGCATGGGTCTCGTAATAATTGATTAGGTTTTGCAGCTCTGCGATTACTTTTTCGATTTCAGGCACCGTTCGCGAACAATAAATCAGCTTGCGCACCATTTCCGGATACTCGATCATGTAGGCAACGATGAGTGAAAGCAACGTCGCCGTTTTGCCTGTGCCTGACGGCATCTCCAGAAGGCAGTGTCCCTTGGCGTCCAGCGTTCGCTTGAGCTCCAACATGTAAGCATACTGCTCCGGGTAGATGTACTCGTACGGAAAGTGAACCAGCAAGCCATCAACACTTATTCTGTGAATTTCTTTGATTTAACAGTTCTAAATTGAATAGTATATTTGATTTTTAATACTTCATTTCTTAGTTATTTTACGCAGGAGACTCTCCTTTGCACTGTTCCAGCGGAATGCTTAGTAAATGTCAAACTACAAAACAAATAATGGGGGGTAATTTACATTACCAGTCGTTGAGTCGCCAACTTAAAGGAAAAAAAACAAGTAAAAATGTTCCTGCAGCCTAGTAGTTTAAAAAATATTTTCGCCAGTTGACAAGTTTTTTATATGTAGGCGGACTACGTCCATCTTTGGCAAACATTATGGTAATGCCTCCAGATACCTCGTGATAAGATTCCGCTTTATATCTTATACTGTTTCTGAGATATTAGCAACTTTTGTATGAGTGAGCGACCACACCCATTTTGGGCAGACATTTTAGTAATGCCTCTAGATACCTCATTATGTAATTACGCCTTAATATTTTACGCCGTTTATGAGATATTGCAAACTTTTGTGTGTAGCCGGGCCCCGCCCCTTTGTGGTAAACGGATTGGTAATGTCTCTAGATGCCTAATTACAAAATTACTTCTTGATATTTTATACCGTTCACTAGATATTGCTAACTTCTGTATGAGTGGGAGGACCACACCCATTTTTTGAAAAAATTTTTTAATGGTGTTAAATGTTCCGGGATAGAATTATACCTCAATATCTCACATGTTTTATGAGATATTGACCACTTCGTCATCGTGATTTCAATGTACAGATATAACTAGTAGAGCATTGGTATAATTAGTTGATTAATAAATGAGGTGTGCTGAAAAAAGGACCAAAGGGCTTTTTTATTTATGAGATTATTCTGAAAAGTCTATCGTGAAGCTATTTTATTTTCGCATTTTGTGGATTATTGTATACTATAGTGGAAAAAATGAATTCCCATTATATTTTCGAAATTTTCGGAGGTTTCCTTGTTTCCCTTTTATATTAACAAATTAATTATGGTATATATTTTTAGAGTTTCTATATTATTTATTACTTTACATATTTGATAATCTGGTGTCCTCAATAGTATTGGTTTTTTCCAAACTGAAACAGAAGTGTATTGCGGTTAAATGCGTTTGAAAGAGAAGTTCAACTGTACATTTTTAATGGAGCGAGCTTCATTCTTAAACTTGCGCACTTAAGATTATCACATCTTGCTGCGATGGAATCAAATCGGATTTGAAAAATATTATAAAAACAAGAACTATAAAAAGCAGAGCAAAAACACCACACATTTGCTATTATCCGCATAACGCATTCCGACTGCGTTAGCTTCGGCTTCAGGTGGCATCAATACATAACTGTCAAATCTCGGGTTGCCAGATTCTTTCACACAGTTTAGATTTTTTTGCTTTGAATACAATTCTGAATTCCTGGCGTAATTTTGAATTTTATCATAAGAAATAATGCAACAATTCGGTTCCAAGGAGAAGTATCTTCTGACCAACACTCTGAGCTGCATTCCTGTGCTACTACAAGGTTACGATGTGATGATCGACCTGAGGAACGAGACATCGGTAGTCGGACGCATTGTCAACGCAGATGGCTTCATGAATATCAACTTGGAGGATGCAGTATTCATCGATCGTGATGGACTGCACTATTCCTTCGAACACTTTATGGTGCGAGAACGCATGATTCGACAGATCCATATACCGCCAGATTTCAATGTCGAACAGGAAATTCAGAACATGCTTGACCATGGACTGCACAGAAGGAAGTCTGTTGTCAAGAAGAAGCGCACTTATAAAATGAAGCGAGCCCAAACTCGACATCAGGAAATACTGAAGGAGATTGAGAAAAGACAGCTGGAGAAAGAGGAAGCCGAGAAATTAACCGAAGGAAAGGAAAAGTAAAATGATTCTTGTAGGATGGAAAGCCCAGCTGTTGGAAATTAATTAAAATAAATAATTCAATAGCATACGCAGATTTTCTAAAAACACCTTTTATTTCATATTTACCATACAAGGAGAAAATGATTTAATAATGTAGATGTTTTAGGTAGGCTTAGGTGTAGATTAAGGTCGAAATATACTAACGTGTTATAAAACAAAATAGATTTAACAGAATTTAGGTAAAAACAATTAATATCAATATATCTCGAGTACTAGTAGCTTATCGGGAAACTGGAAAAAATACGGCTTTAAGCTGTAAACTGCACCTATTCCTACAAGTTATAGAAAACCTTAAGCCTCTTTATTATTTACTGAAAGATTATGGAATAAAATTAAAGATAAATTGAAACTGAAGTATTAATGATCATAAAAAAATAACGTTTTCATCTTTGCTTACATGCTTACAGAAGGCCCAACAGCACATATATAATCGGTATTATTAATGCAGCCTTGGCACTGCTGATACCAAAGGTGCAGATAATTAGCTTCCAAATGCCGTAATAGAAGGCTAATTGGAAGGCGACATGTAAGCCCAGCAAGCTGAAAATATAAAAGAAAGTACAATAATTTGGTAAACTAAAATCTTAATCTAAAAAATTAGTTGAATAATCGCAAATTTTAATGAAAATGACAATAATTTGGCAAACTAAAATGTTACTCTAAATAACTAGTTTAATAATCTCAATAGTTAATGATAATGGCTCTTCGGTGAAACCGCATGATTGAGTACTTTTAATTTTGAATAACGATAATAAAGATGCATTAAATATTTGCTAAATTGCTTACATTTTATCTTTTTTCTTAGCAGCCTCCAGGGTTTTTGGCGATTCCTTGTTTAAATACTGACGTACACCCAAGACGGTCTTCGAAAAATATTCATCCCAATTCAAATCTCCGATATCAAAATAGAAAGTATATCTATCCATCTGATTCATAGCCTTAGAAAAGGCCAAAGTGCGCTTGTTGTCGAAATGCCATTCAGTAAAGATGAAACGCTCAAGCGTATTTAAGGAATTCCACACACTCTTGTGCAAGCGTATCAAACTGCAATAAAAGATCGTCAAAATTAACTAAAGAATATTTCAAGAATAATCAGACTCCTACATGGGTCGACCGCCTGAGATTTTCGTAATTGAATCCAAAAAGAAGCCCGGTATGAAGTGGAAAAATATTGCGCCCAGTCTGAAGAGGAAGAGGCTTTTAACCAGCTTCAGATTTGGATACCACACAGCTGAAGCCAGTGGATAATCATGGAAGAAAGTGTTGATGTTATGAATGCAATTTCTAAAGCGGAATGGTTTGTAAGTGCTCGAAGTCAAATGGAATATCTGGAGCTCATCCGGTTTTCCAGCGTTTTTTAATCTGGAAAAGAATGCAAAGTCAAAATAAATATTAAAACATGCAAAAAATTGGATATGTAATAAAGGAAATAAAAAAATTGTTGGGTGAAACGAGGATGATTGGCAATCCCACGGATTTATCAACCGTTCTTGGGCACCGAAGGCAATTCCCCTCTTTTAATTTTTCCTTCACAGCATTATCGAATTTCTCACTAGTATATTTCGAAAAATTCGGCCAAAGGGAAGGATGAGAATTGATTATTGATGGCAGACGCCAAGAAGAGTTTAAATAAAGTTATTCCGAAATTTATTTATTATTATAATTAATTTATAAGCGGTATCGAACCTCTGCCTTCGCACTTAACGAATCATGGCGACTCAACTCAATAAGCTAAAAGCAGCCCGAAGATGTGCTGTACAAAACTGCTCATGTTTCTTCGCAATGCCTATTTACCACACTATTAAATATGGTGGAAGAGCACATTTATCAGTGCTGCCCAACCGATTGACCGTGTGACTTTAACATTTATGCATGGCAATTTTTCTCCGTTTTTAAGAGTGACAATTTGATCGTTAAACACTCCTGTAGTAATTCTTTTCTAAATTAATGTTCATATATTTTTGAATTATTACTAAAGCACTGACATTTAAAGAATAGTTTTAACTCACTTCAGAACATGTACATAATAACCAGTGGAGATGATAGCATTGACAACCACATCTACAGGTATATAATCCATAATTACATCCGGATCCAAGGGCAAACGACGTATAATCCCTTTAGAGGCACCCATAAAGAAGCCAGATGGACCATTTTTAGAAACTGTCCAACCGGGCATGGGTTGCCGCCAAGCCGCAGTGACTGGGAGGGATGAGGAGTTCATAATGTAAGAAAGAAAAGTAAAGATAAAAATTAGAGATAACTTACTCGCTACCGTTAAAGAGCGCGTTTAATTATAATGAAGAAAACTTACTCATGCTTGGGCGTACAATACCACAGGGAAATCGACTGGCAACCTTCGCAACTTCATGTTCAGCCAAGTGCTTCGTGAAGGTGTAGGTATTGGGATGATCTTTTAGTAATCTTAAAGAAAATAAGTAAAATGATAAATTAAATTTTTACAAATCGAAGTCATATACATTAGTTTTTTCATTCCCTCTAACTTACTTAGGTTCCAACTCCTTGAGTGCCTCATCGTTCAGAGTTTCAGCAAGATTTATAATCTTTTCGGGATCATCAGGAGAGGGATATAGTTTTTCTTCTACTTCGGTTAAAAAAGAATTCACATAAGCACTAGAAACATGTACAAGAGCCTAAAATACGAATAATTGAATTAAGCTAATGAAAGAAAGCCATCAAAAGCGACGATTATCCACCTCTAGCTTTTCCAATTGTTTACACAATTCCACAACACGGCGTGTACCTCTCAGATTAATATTGGTGGTCTCTTTGAGGCTTTGAAAGAAATCAAGTGTAGCGGCCGAATGGAAAACCACATGAACATTTTTGATTAGCACTTGGCGATCGCTCTCTGATATGCCAAGATTCTCTAAACCCACATCACCTTCAATGGGCACAATTTTGTCAAAAGTGTCCTCGAGCCCCGACTCTTTCAATCTGTCGAATACTGAATTTTTCTTCAATTCTTCAAGGCGTTTTTCCACAGATTTTCCTTTCTTTGCACGTATCAAAATGTAAACGGTACCGATTTCCTGAATATCGCGCAAAAGCTTCTCAATTATAGCAACGCCCACAAATCCCGTGGCACCGGTAAGGAAGACATTGCGACCATCATAGAAATTCTTAACAGATGCTGGAACGTCTCTAAAAGAGAGAAGAAGAAATTAATTAGCAGAACAACATGTTCTCATTTTTCTATTAATTTTCTTATACTTTAACCAAGTATTCCGAAGTTAGAGCCATCGAAGCGGTTAGTTTGGCAGCCATAACAAAGCAACGAAGTCTTCAGCTTTATTACCGTGCCATGTAAGAAGTGAAATACCTCAACTTTCTCCACGCATCGGATATGCAAGATGAGAGAAGCTTGTTTTTCAAAAGGTGTCAAATAATCAGCTTCATTTTGATAGCTCCGATGGTTTTATTAGTTTTTTTATTTTGTATGATATTTAATATGACTGAGATTAATTAAAAAGAAAAATATAGAAGTTTGCAATATTATATTATATCTTGTTGAGTAAAAAAAAAAAAAGAATAACTCATAAGTGACTTTAAATATTAAAGTTTAAAATTACTTAAAATTATTTAGAGAAATACAAAAATCTAAATTAAGTAGTCGTTTTGTATTTATATCTACTTAAAAAGTACAAAAATGAGATTTTGGATAGAGATGGTAAAGATGAATAACTTTAAAATTATGGCAATTAAACAAAACACAGAAGCTAAAAAAATCGATTTAAAAAGTAATCACTTGATCTTTTATGTCGACATCCAAAAAATTATGTAATGATCGCGCAATTTGAGCGCACGATTTAACTACAATAATTTATGCAAAACACTTGTTGAGCAGATTTAAGATTATAATATTTCCATAGAAAGAAAAATTATGCAGGCTTTATATTATTAAGGGAAAATTACACTAAAACAAGAGTTTGAAGCGCTAATTTCAGTTACAGTTTTGTAGCGTGTCCTCAAGCAAGCAATTATGTTCGGGTTCAAACGAAGGTGACTGTACTATTTATTACGGAGATACTAACTATAGTTGAATATGCATTAACTAAGCATAAAATGCACTCACTGATAATTTATCGAAACAGTTGAAAACCATGACTAAAAGTTAAAAATGGGCAAAGTGCAAAAATCTATAGAGAAACCTGGTTATTAAAAACCTGCTAAGACTTGACTTAGTTTGTATCTCGAGCTGCTAATATAGCGGGGGGTAAAATGATGCTACAAAAGCCAGTAATACCGCGTAGTTTTTGCAACAATAAAAAACAGCATGCAGCAAATATGTGCAAATATTTATATATGTACAGAGTTTCGAAACTTTTGTAAACAAATCTGAAAAGAATTTATATTTTGTTTTATTTTAAACTATAACTGGTATTTAAGTTAGTCATTGCAGTTTTATATTGTATCGTCGTAGAGGCAATTTTTCGCTTAAACAGCTTTCAGTCAATTTTCATATTTAAGCAGCTTTAAAATTGTAACTCACTAAAATGTCATATAACTTCCATTTTTAAAAGGAACAAATTGGTTTTTTTCTGTAATTTTCAGATCGCTTTCGACATATAAATTTTCTAAATATAATTACTACAGTGTGATCTCGGTTCAGAGTGTATATCTGTTTCTTTCTCTTCTTCTTAATGTGCTTTATATCTTCTCGATTTCAGATTAAATATTCTTTCATATTCCTCGTACATCTGATTTTTTACTTAAATAACAGAAGCATTTGAATAATTTAATTATTTCTGACCCACTGAACTATTGCTACTCTGAGTGTAATTAGAGAAAACGTACTAAAAATGGTACGGGTTATTAAAATGCATAAACAATTTAATATTCTGTTTTAATATATTTCAGTTTAATATATTATATAATATAATTTTAATATTAATATATTTCGTGATCATTTTACCATTAAATTTTAATATAAATGCAAGGGAGATTTAATTACAGAATTCATCAAATCTGAGAACTGTATTCTTCCGCAACCATGTTAATAACGGCAATTTGAATCCTTACGTCAACCAAATAGTCTTGCCCGACTTTATAACTCTGCCCACATTTTATTGTATAACGACTAAGAAAATAGTTCTCAGATTTAGATAAGTTACTAGTTCACATACAGATAATAGTAGCTCAACTTTTGAAGTTCGGTTTTAGCATCTGTTTTTTCGTAAAAACTTCAGCTTATTAAAATTGTTAGTAAGTAGTTTTTGCACTGAATTTTTGCACTGCAAAATGCAGACGCGCTTTGAAAAAGATAATAAACAAAACTTTTTATAGTGATTTGGCAACGATTTTATGTTATGGCGGTTTTTATTCGCTGTTTACAATGGATACTTTTAACGTTTGGAAGTTACGCTTTTCTTCTCGCCATTATATTGTTTGAATGACTTACGCTTAACTACATATGTGTGTTAAATTTAATATAGTACCCTACACCCGAAGAGAGAGGTATATTAGTCCTTCTGTTTGTGGTGCAGAGTTTTTTTATATAAAATATTTGCTAACTTATACAATACCTGCCAAAAGACCAAATTCTATTTTATATAATGGTATGCTACAAACCACAATCGGTTGACAACCACGTCTATTTTTTATACCAAACATACATTCACATTATTTTTAATATATTAAGGAGGTTATATTTCGTACTATAGGACGAAATTTTATTCCGGAGTATCTGTTGACATTAGCAAAAAAATGGGTGTGGTTGCAAATCTTTTGGTGTAGGGTATTAAAACTTTGGTCTGGGCAAAGACAGACTGTTTATTGGTTTTAATCAGTTTTAATTGCATTAGTTATTCGCAAGTTTCAAGATTTCAAAGTTTAATTATAAAAATTTACATTTGTGTCTCCATTACTTTTTTTTAATACCGAAACCTCTTAATATCTTTTCATTTTGCAAAGTAATTGTTGTTTTTTGGTTGCGAAAAGTATGTTTAAAAATGTGAAATTTCGAAAATAATAAAAATAATAACGTTTGTATACGTTTCATCAAGAAGTTTTCACTAAAAATAGTGATTAATTAAATTTAAATTTACATATAATAATTAATATGCACTGAAAATTAAAAAAATCTTCCGATTTATCTCACATAAACCTGTAGAAACTTTTTAGTTTGTTGTTTATAAGTTGATAGGAATGCATACGAATATATTGATTAAAATTAGTATAAAATCGCTTTTTTTTGCTATCACGCAACTTTCATTTTCTGAAGCGCAAAAACAAGAAACCAGAACTAGTTCTTAATTCCTCTTCTGCAAGATTAAAGCTGTTCCTTTTCTGTTTTTTCCCTTTTCCCCTTTAATTGCTAATGAGTATGGCAATGTTTTTTTAGTGGGAAAGGTAACCTGTTGTCAACGGTTACTTAACTAGTTTAAAAATCAGATAGCCAATACCTTGGCGAAGCAAGGATCAGCTGCCGAATTCATTGTGGCGGAACCCAAAGTTTCTTTGAGCAATGGAATGGTGGGTGCGATGGTTGTTAGGTCGACACTTCTCATCTGAAGAGGTGGAAGGGAATTATCACATGCAGACAGTCGAGAGCTGTACTGCCCAGGACAGTAAGCGGTTCAGCGAGGTGGATTCTTAAAGTCAAGAGAAATAGCCTGAGCTGGATAAGCGCTTTAATGTCCAGCACCGGCGAGCAAGACGGTTGCCGTACTGGATTTTGTCTATATAGGGAACGACGAGATAGTGGCAGTGTTACCCTACGTAACAAGCAGTTTCCTTACGTAACAAATAAAAAACTAGTTTTTTGTTCACTAATTTTCTTATATCAAGATTTGCTTAATGAAATTATATTTACATGATCAGCTAAATATTTTTCTTCCAGAAAAATGCTCGTATCAAAATAGGAGCAAGAAAAAGAGTTAATTTTATTCGATAGTAATTGATTACGTTTATTTCAATATATAGAAAATTAGAATCAGTTTATGATATCTCGGAGATGTAAAGTTTTTTTACTCAAAAAGAAATTCTGCAACTAGGCAACAATGCACCCCAACTAAAAATACCGCATTGCAGTATAAACCGTAGGAGATGGCAACTCTTACAAAACATATGTGAATAATTGAGAAATAGCTCTGCCGCTGCGAATATTTTAGGACAATCATTAAATTTACTGCAAAATAATCCGTAATCGAATTATTAAACTCCCATATATTATTAAAAAATGTCTCCCATATATTTATTCCTTTGTTACTCACTTAGTCATCTTTACAGCTCGTTTCTTTAATGGTGAAAACTGGAAAAGTTCCAATTGGACTGCCAAAAAAGATTTATTTTTACTGTCACTGCAAAATTAAATGTGAACAAGTTGTTTGGTGAAGTAAATTCACTTTAGTAAACAATTATTTGTATTGTGTATGCGCTAACAATACGCGATAGTATTAAATGCGAAAACAAAAGCACACACCAACCACGCCACTCAACAATCCAAACGAAACTGATTTTACGCTCCAACAAGTGTTGGAATCCGTTCGAGGCTTTGGAGCTTTTATGTGGACCGATTGTCGATTATTATTGCTGGACGATATCTGATTCATTGCGGTGGGTCAGTGTTGCTGGACACAGACTTCCATGCCGAAAATTTCCAACGGCTAAAGACTAAAGAAATTGAAGTGGATCGATCTGCTTTTTTTTTGCTAGCAACAAATTATCTGGAAAAAACGATCAAAAACTTGGTATTTATACTTCGACTCTAAAGAGTGCCTAAAAGTATGCACTGGAAATTTATCAGAAACAGATATTTGTCGCTTGGCACAACACCAATATAAATTTGTCGTTAGCGACCGTCGTTAGTCGCTCGTATTTAGATAACAAGAAAAAATTGTAATTATTAATTATTATTATTATTATTATAATTACCCATATAATGTAAGCTATTATTACATTATATGTGTTATGTTTTTATTAAATTCTTTTCACTGGTTTTTTTTTTATACAGCCACTAAAAATCAACAACTTTCCGCTCAACTTCCCTTCCGCTTGGTATGACAGCTTCAAACGCTTTGTTTTCGTTGATTTGGTGTTAAGAAAAAATACGATAAAGACGTAAGAAGCGTTGAAAGTGTTGTTGTGGTAAGTGAACGAACGGCAGCGAACGTAATTTTCGTTCAGAAATACGGAAATGTCAGTTAGTTGTTAAATATTTCAGAAGATTTCAAAAGAGAGACAAAAGAAGATTTTTGTGCTTATAATAAATTTGTTATTATTTTCTAAATAATAAACCTTCTTACTAGTTTTTGATTATTTTCGTTAAATTTATTTTCCGTTGACAAGATAATATCAACTGATTTTCAGTTGTTTATGTTAAAATATAATAAAATTTTAAACAAAACGTGTTTGTTTGTAATAAATTTAGTTTCTGCTTTTAATAAAGTATATTTTTTCTTATAACCACACCAGGAAGCCCCAGACGATAAGGGCCAGCGTGAGACCGACTTGAAATCCGAAGATGTAATTAAAAAAACTGAAGAAAACGGCGAAGAGGACGGCGAAACCCAGATAGTATAAAACATCGAAACTGCAAAAAAGGTTCGCTGAAGTCAGGCGCAACGACGAGTCTTGTTTCATTAACAATGGCAACACTTACACATTCCAGTAAATGCGATGCCACCTGGTGGTTTCGGCGGCTTCCTTAAAGTAGAAGCGGCGTAAGCCTATCAGGCAACGATCGATAAATTCAGACCAATCACACTGACTAGAATCGAAGTTATAGCGTTTTCTGTCCTTCTCGTGCATGAGCGTCATAATTCGCAAGGCATTTCGCAGCGAATACCGGAAATCCTTGTCGAGGAAGTAGTCGAATGCTTTGGTGCCTCTGTGGAAGACTCGCATGTATTCATAGGCGCTGAAAATGAAAAAAATTCTAAGAACTAAATTTCAGAATCCCACGACTAAAATCAAGTTTCTTGTCTTTTGGTTTTGTGCAGCATAAACTTGTCAAAATTGGCTTGAAATAAAATGAAATTAAAACTGGTGTTCTAATTAAAATTTCAAGGGTTTTTTTTTGGTTCTGAGTTAAGTTTTTTATATATTGTCATGCATTTTATCTTACGTGTGCTGCGGCATTCCAATGCTGAACAGCTTCTCCGGTATGACGAATACGAGCGCGGGTAGGAGATGGAATAAATAAAAGAAGAGATTGTAACGCCAACCGTTACGCAGCTTCGCCACCGGCTTCCACACAAAGTTATTTGGCGGGTGTCTTTTCACGCTAGCATTCATGATGTCGCAAAACTCGGACAGCTTCAACGGATTCACCTCGCCCGAGGTGCAGTGTATGACCTCGGGCGTCTCCACGGTGCGCGTACCCACATACCAGCCCATGACTAGCGATGAATTGATGACATAATCGCACGGTATGATGTCGATGATGGAGGAGGCGCGGCCACACATGGTGCGGAAGATGCCCTTCACGAAGCCCGCCAGGAAACCCAAGTGACCTGAGTTGGCGTTGCCGACCCAACCACGAATGGGATGCTCCCAGGTGCCATACACTGAGAAGGAAGAAAAACTTAATTAAAAATATATCCTGCTTTTGCTACCAATCGTCGCAACTCACCTATGGAGGGCCTTACAATGGCCGCGGGCATTCCCTTCATTTCCGCCATCAGTAGATTCTCGGACAAATTTTTGGTGAATGTATATGTATTGGGATGATCGCGAATGATGGCTTTGCACTTTTCCAGCGTGAAATCCTCCCAAGCAGCATCGTCCTCGGCCATCTTCATCATCTCGTAGGGATCGAAGTCCGATTTGTAGACCTCTTCGACGATGTGACCCCGATTGTTGCTGTTGCAGAATGCCGTGGAGCAATAAATGTAGGCTGAGAGGTTCTTCAGCTTCTTGGCCAGCTCGATGGTACGCATTGTCCCGGTCAGGTTTGTTTTGATGGCGGTCCGCAGTGGGGAGCTGAACTTGATGGTGGCTGCGCTGTGGTAGATCACGTTTACCTTGTCGATCAGCTCGTTCAGGATCCCTTCGGTGAAGCCGAAATTCACCTCACTCAATTCGCCCACAACGGGCACCACTTTGGCTAGAGTTTTCTCATTGTATTTCTGAAAAATCTGGCACCACGGAACACGGAGATACATTTAATTTGAATTTAACACTGTGTTATCACAGTAAAGTAAATTTAAATCGGAATAAAATACGTTAAAAAAAAAATTAAAAAAAAAAAAATTAAAAAATTAAACAAAAATTAAATAAAATAAAAAAGATAAAATAAGATAAAAAAGAATAAAAAAAAAATAAAATAAAATAACCTAACATAATTTTCAGTTTTTAATTGTTTTTAGTAAATTAGTTTCTTTTTTTCGTCTTGATTTTCCGATATTACGATTTTTCATGCAGGTGTCTATTATTCGTTAGAAAGACATAATAATTTACGTAAGCGGTAACACGCTGAGAAAGTTTCAATGTGATAGTTGTTATTGACCTTCTCTGCATTTAAAAACAAAAAAAAATATTCAATCTTCATTTCGGCAACACCTACAAGTCGTCATTCATCTTCAAAGTGTAAAACTCGCTCACACAAAGTGAAATATACAGACAATTGCACATATAAGAATTAATGACACTTCATATAAAAATAAGCAGTAATTAAAAATTACGGCGCATTTAAAAACGATAAGAAATGTAAAATACTAAGAAATGTAAAATACTAAGTACGGTTTTTAAAAAGGAATAAAAAATAGGTAACTAGTGATGAGTCAACTGAGTTCAAATGCTATAAAAAGCCAAGCATTTGCTAATTTTGTACCAATAAAACTTGCTTTTTCTGCGAATACAGTGATGAATTTTGAGGTTATGCGGTAAAAAATTGATTTTCGAAAGTTGCAAGTTCGTTGCTCAAGTCTTATGTTTTAAAAACCGAAGCAACACTTATTTGACTCTTTAGCTAACATAAATAATAAATAAATTCGTTCACAAATTTCTATTATAAACAAATAATTTGTAATAAATTTAATGCAACAAAGTATACTCACCGGTTTTTGCAGTAAACGACTGATTCTCTCATTCGGATCGAATTTGCGTTTGCCTCTGACTAGAACGTAAATGGTGCCAACATCGGGATGCGTATCGAGCAGAGCTTCGATCAGCACGGTGCCGAGGAATCCCGTGCCACCGGTAATGAATATATTTTTGTGCGCAAAAAATTCCGATACTGTCATCATGCTGGCCAAGTTTTTCTTATTCAGTTGTTGCAGTGTGAAGTCCTCGCTGCTGTCACGGGACGAGGTGATGACAGCCATCGTGTATGCGTGTAGGTTAGTGGAGATTGAGTGTATGTGTGCGCAGATGGTAGCTTAAGACGGAAGCGGCGGGGAGACGTCAAAAACTGCACTTGAAGAAAAATTAGAAAACAAGGACAATTTAGTAGCAAGTAAAGCGAAAATTTGTTATTATCTAAATTGAAATTGAAATTTTGAAAATACAATTAAATTAAAAAATTAAAACTAAAATTAAAAGTATTTTAATGTTTCAGTTTGTAAAATTTAAATCTAAATAAATATTTTAATTTTAATTTTAATTTTGTTTTAATACATTTTTCTTTATAAATTTATTTGGACGCAATGCAAATTAAGAGAACAACAACAGCAAAAAAAGAATGAAAAACACAACAACAACAACAGACAAACAACAACGTTAATGCGTACAACTGAAATTGTCAATGAATTCAAAAATTCTTTTAACGACCAAAACAAACTTTAAACTTGACCAGTCAGATCAACAAGATCAACAAGATTCTGGAAGTGCGATTGGCGTCGATAAAAACACGTGTCGGTCTATCAAATTAAAAGACGAAAAAGAAGAAAACTTGTTTTATGGCCAGTTTTGACCGTTAATTGTAACTGCAGTAAAAATTTCCATCTCAAGGGCGCCCTGTTTGTGTTGAAGGTGGGGGAAAAGCCAACTCAGTTTTTACAAGAAACAATTAAACAAATAACGTAAGGTTATTTTTAAACGAAGTTAGCAAAAACCCACGTCAGTTGACCTTGTGTGTCGCAGGGACCGTGAATGAATAAGAGTACAAAACTTTTATAAGCTGAGATTTCCCGAAAATAATTTAATTTTAATGATGATATTTAATATAAAAGATTCGGGATTGAATAGCTTTTGTAAATTTTTTTGTAAGTCTTTTGTAAGCAATTTTTTAATTTGTCTGTATGCATTTTTTTAATATGTATTTAAATGCTAAAAATTTAAGATTAAGACTAAATAAGAACCTCGAAGAATAAATACACTTGGGCTTCGAACTTCATTCGAAGAAATTCAATCTCTTTCTTCACATGATTATGTTAATTTTAGATTTTTGTACCTTTTTCCTTTATAATGCTAATGCGAAAATTGTTGGTTTCTCTGAATCAATAAAATCGGTTCGGTCGCAGCAACTTGTGTGGAAAAATATTAAAAATTTATCTGCATTTCACAAACCAAAGCTAAAGATTAGAAGAATTTATGTTAATTGTTTACCTTGCCTTGGTGTTTTGTCACAACTGTACCTTCGCGGGGTTTTTAAGCGAAAACTAGTTGAATGTTTGAATTGAATCACTTTAAATGAAATTTAAAAAAAAGAAAGATTTTCTAAATTATATTTAAGAGAAAATATTACAGATTTACGGTTTAATAAGAAGTTTAATAGTTTTAAAAATAGTTCAGTACTCAATAATTTTTTGGAATTTTTTTCAGAACTTTAATTGTTTTATTTTTCGTATAAAATCTTTTACAATCTACAAATTAGAAAATTAACAAAACCAACACGAAAACGTCTACATGAAAATAAATTAAAAAGCATTGAGAAACCGTTTCTAAATTAGTCAGGGCCACGTTTGAAAATATTTGGTAATCAGTTTCAGTTCCAATACAACTTCATATCTTCACAGCCTCCGCATCTTTTGCATGTGACTTTTTTCAAATATTCAATATCTTCGAAGTGACGACAAATATTTAGGTTTTCTTTCAATAAAAATTTATGACCAAACTTTTTTATGTTTAATATTGCCAGCACAATGCGATGCTGAAGGTTAAATTATGAAAATCAAACTTAGTTCGAATTTTAATATATTTTTGAACTGAAGAACAATTTTTAACAATCTTTTTTCCATAAATATTAGCGACAAACAAATATAAAATAATAAAACGAAATATAATAGTAAAACAAAATATTAAGTTTAAATTTGTTTTTTATTTTAATTTTGTAATAGTTGTGTAAAAATTCACAAAATAAACGAGCAGATATAAAATAAATCAGCTCAATCATCATCTTTTAAAGTGCAACTAACTGCAAAATGGTAGCAAACTGTCGTTGCAGTTTACGCTGACTAATTAATTAGTTGATGTCCAGCGTTAATAATAACAATAAAAACTTCTGCATATGACTTTTCTTTACATTAAAGTGGCCGCAGCTGTTTTTTGCACTGTAGAAACATGCAGCGCATGCAAATTAATTGGAATAAAGTTTTTTTGCGTTCAGTTTTAATTTTTTTATTGAATGGAATACATAATTGCGGACGTTTAATGTTTTTCAGATGACATTTTTGTACTAATAAATATATATATTAATACGTAGAAATAGTGATGAAATTCTAATGCGGAAATATTGTAACAATACGGAAATGAGTTGCTTTACTATATAAGAAATTAGATTTCCTTACAAATTTGGAGTTTCTGATAGATAACGAAGTTTAAACAATTGTTAAATAAAAATTTATAATTTGATTAAAGTTTCAAAAACTGCCAAATAAACTATCAAATTAAATTTAAAGTAAAAACAAGTTGGAATTAACCAGACAGAAAAATCAACGAAATTTCAAAATTTTACGTTTAATAAATTTTAACTGTTAAATTTTACGACTCCTCTTCAAGTTTAGAGTTTTAATATCCTTCTAAAATAAAAATATTTAAAAGATTTAACTAAGTTAGATTAAATATTTGTAGAAATTTAGGAGTTTTAAAAGTTTTTAAGGAAAATTTAAAATTTAACGAAAATTCGAAAATTCGAAAATCCGACGAGTGTTAACTATCGAAAGAATTTTTAAGGACGATGTTGAAAAAGGCGTCAAAATCATGAAATTTTAGTAATAACACTCAACACTTTTATGTTTTTAAATTTCAACTATTTTAATTTGAAGCTTCTTTGATAACTAAATTTATCAATATGTTTTCGAAGTAAATTATTTAATATTTTACATTTATAAAACAGAAAATTAAACCCTAAAATTCTTTTTCCGTTTCTTTTAATTCTTGTTCAAATTAAGAACATCGAAATCCATATCTTTCATTGTACTAAAAAAAAAAAGAGTTCAACGTTCTTTTTATATATTTTTAGTTGGTTTACTTTGGTTTCAATGATCTTGATATTCTAGGAATTTAAGGTTCAGTTCAGTTAAGATAAAAATCTTAAGATAATTTATGTGTCTCTCGAAGTTAAATAAATTAGCGAGTTTGTGTCAATTTGCTAATTGTGAAAGAAAGTACAAAATTTATAAAGAGGAAAAAGTTTCCTAGATAAAAAACCGCAAACTTAATAAATATTAATAATATATTTTCTCCTTCTTTCTTCTTTTTTATTTCGTTATTTTTCGGGCATTTTTATTTATATTTCTGTGTAAATTTAGATATATTGAAACGCTTAACTTCATATTTAAAGCTCTGTCGACATCTTTATATATTTAAAAGAAATTTAAATATTTTTTTGTTAAAATAAAAACAGATATATAAAATGTTTTAATATTTGAGAGGACAACGACTTAAAAAACTTAGTTCGGTCAGAGTTAAATTAGACTACAGATAGTTTTTGTTCTTCCACCCGTACGTCCATCCATCCGTTTCTCCGTTCGTCGTGTGTTCTTCACCGTGTTTGCGTAATCGAACGACGGACACACCCACTTTTATATAGCTTGGCTGAGTCCTCAGATTGAGCATGGGTGGAGTTCATCATAGTCCAGCTGGACCGACCATGACTTCCTTACTTCTTTATTTATTACTTTTCCTTCGGAGTTTAATTTTTATATTCTACACATCATAATTTATTTACATAAATATTTTACTTTTAAATGCACACATTTTCCATACGCAGAACGCCAACAATACCTATTATTGCAACTACAAAAAACATTAATGACAACAGTATAAGGCAACCAATGACTGACTTCGTACGGAAGACAACGCAATCCGCCGAAACTAATTAAGTGGCTGAAAAAGCTTCAAGGTTTCCCTTTTCATGAGTTTAAAGTTGTAGGCACTCGAAATATTAATTAAGAGATAGAAAAGCTACAAACTGAAATGTAAAGCAACTGGAAACAAAGTTGCTGAACATCTGAATCCATGCGATCTCAAGCAGAACAGATTGAACTCACCTGACCGTCCGTCACGGCAGAGATAGAGAGACGTCAAAACAAGCAAATTAAAGAAAAATTAATTGGACAATAAAAGCAAAACCGATCGTAAACTCCAAGAAAATGGGAATCGCAAGGAAAGACGCATAAAATTTCCCAATTCAATGAAAACGATCCACAAGCGTTCCACAAAAGAAAAGAATTCGCGTTGGCTTTTTGTATTTTGCGGTCACCACGAAAGCAGTGAAGAATCCATGATTGTTGTGAAAATAAAATCAACGAGATGTTGTAATTTTTCTACTTCCGCACACGAATTTCGAAAAGGTTTTTGATTTCTCTCTGGATTCCTCTACGATTTCTGAGGTTAAAATTAAAGCTAAAATCGCGTTTTGGCTTTTTGTCGCCAATTATTTGTCAAGCTTCTTCCGTACTTTTGTTTGTGTTGTTATGAATTTTTATTTGTTTTCGTAGAAACTTCTCGCGCTATCTATAAAATATTTTTAAATTTTCCACACGTTCTTTCAGGCACAAACAGTTGAAGTAGCCGAAGCTGCCATCGTCGGCGCACACTAAACTATGACTGATCATCGAAGAGGTATTAAAATAAAAACTAAAATCGCCACTAAAAACGAAGGAAAAGAAACCACCTCACCTCTCACCTCGCCGCCCGCCGCACCGCAGAGCCTTCATGCACGACCACGGGTCTGTAAAGCACAGCGAAACCAGCTAAGATAAACAAGAAAATAAACCAGGAAAGCCATAAATATCTGAGCGATACTCAACACAGCTACGAAGCCGCGAAAAGCCAGCCGCGCTTTGTGTGGTGAGTTTTGGCCATGTTAAGACTTTAACTAGCTGCCAGTGATGTGGATCGGATAACGAATAACATTTCAGAGACAATCTTTATCTCAAAATGTAGCATATTTCATTCATAATTTCAATTTAATGTTTCATCGCAATTTTAAGTTTAAAGTTGAAGTTTAATTCAAGTTTGACTGAAGTTTAAATTAAGTTGAAATTAAGTGTAATTTAAATTTCATGTTAAAGTTAAATTTAAATGTAATAATTTAGTGTAAGTTTAAGTTTTCTTTATATTAAATTTAAGTTCAACTGAAGTCTATATTTTGGTGTATTTTAGTTTAAGTTGATTTTGCCAAAGTTCAAGTTTAGCTTAAATGAAGTTAGATGTGTTACGTTTAAATTTTATGCATGAAAGAATCTGGGGAAAACAAGAATTTTTAAATATTTTTACAAGAAATTTACATTCTATGTAGACAGATAAATGAAGATATCAGCACTCTAGCATACGTTTAACAGCGACGCTAACAGTTTCATCTCAGATGAAGGCCGCGCTATTCATTGAACAGCACACGTTTAACAGCAGCTTAACAGCGACGCTAACAGTTTCATCTCAGATGAAGGCCGCGTTATTCATTGCTCATCACACGTTTAACAGCAGCTTAACAGCGACGCTAACAGTTTCATCTCAGATGAAATGACGATCCCAAAGTTTCGATTTAATTAAAATAAAAATGTGTTACACGCCGAGCGTATAACAAAAACGCGTAGAATTTCCAAGGCTGTCCTTGACCAGATGAATGTGCTGTCGCCCATCATTTAGCGGTCGATGTTAGGAATGAACGCGTTGTCTACCGAATTCACAACAAAGACGAAGTTAGTTGAGGTCATGGAACTGGTTTGTAAATGTCTAAGTAAAATGAGTGAAAACAAAGCGTAACACTTGAATTTTAACAATGCAGTAGAAGAAATAATTTTTTCAGACGCTCCCACACTATTTCTGAATCAAAGATTTAATCGAAATTTGTGTATAATCTTTGAAAATTTAAATAAAATTTGACTGACGCATTCTAATAACTCGCATTTTAGAAAAAAAAAATTAGGTCAGTTTTGTCGTAAGATTTTTAGTGATCCAGTGATATAATTTAAATTATAAAAGTTAGTTCTGGCATTTTTCTCTGTTTGTCCGCTTCTTTCTAAATGATAATCGATGAGAGAAACACACAAACTATTTTATCGATGAGCCAGAAATTCATGCACGCTGCCATTACCGGAAACACCCGCAGCATTCAGCGGAACCAACACTATTACACAAACTTCCGGTGTGTATTCGCGTTGAAGTTCTTTAAGAAGAGAAGGAAGAAGGAAGAGAAAGAGAGAGCAAAGACTATGACAGCTCAATAATCAGAATGGCAGATAAGCGTTAATCCACTGGCTCTCGACATTTAATTGCTCTCCTTCGTGTAATCTCAGATTTCAAGGAATCCAATTCAAACTGGCAACACTTTTCTCTCCTGCAAGCACACACACACACACACGCGCGCTCTCACTCACACGACCTCTCTCATGCACTCTTTTCGTCCACACTACACATCCATCGCGTGACTGACCAAATTCAGAGCAACTCGCAGGGATTGCTCGCGCTCCCCTTCATTTCCAGTGGAAACACTCATGCGCCACCACACGGTTAAGAGGGCGATACCACGACGACGAATATCCGCATACAGTGCGACCAACTCCTGCGACGGATGTGTCGAGGAAGCGCGTGAGATGGCACAACACAAGAAACTTGATGGCACAACACCAAATCGCTGGCGACTCTCGGAGGGTGTGTGTGTGTGTGATGTTGAGTACACTCGCCTCGCCGATGAAATGCGGCGAAAAACAAGTGAATCGAGCGAGGAAAATCATGCGCCCCAGCAAAGAAGGAGTGCAAATGACGGCCTGTCGAGTGCGCGGTGCGCGCTGTCGCCCTCAATTCAGTTCGGTCTCTGCGTTCCGTGGCGTTGCGTGCACTTCTGAGTAATTCTGGTGGAATAGAATAGACGACGGCAGAAAAATTACAGAGACTACAATTAAGTGAGAATACAATTAAGTGAAGAATAGGAAGGAGTAAACGAAGAGAACACTTAAATTGCTTAATGAAAAGATTACGCAGATGTAATTACAGATGAAAAAAATTTTTGCAAGTTTATTTTGAAAAAAAAAAAATCATTTGTGGTGAAATTTCACGTTGGTTGGATAGAAGAAGTGCAAAAAGATTTGAAGCTGCAAAGAATTGCCAGAAGAAAGTTTGCAAAGTGAATTGAAGAAAGAAGAATTTGCAGTGCTAAATATTTTATATATACAAGTATTTTCACGTTAGAATAGCAAGCAGACTCGCATTGCGATAGAGGAAAGGAAAGCATAAATTGAATGAAATAATCAGCACCGCATCCCTGCATCCCTGCATCCACGCAGAACTGAGGCAACGCCGCTGCCGTTCTTACCACACGCCGGTGCTTCAGGTATTTTTAGACTCATCAAGATGTGTTTGCAGCGAAAGTTCGCGTTTTAAAAATAAAATAAAGTGCAGAAAGTATAAAGTTAAAATTCGAATGAGGAAAAACGAAGGTTTGTCAAAAAAAAAAAAAACCAAACTGATTGATTGCTTTGGAAGGATTTGGAAGAAGGAAGTAAAATCATTACGAAATCCTGTTGAGATGCAAAAAAGTTGGAAAGTGGCTAAAAAACACTAAAATATGAATATAAAGATATTTTTATCTATTAAAAGTTTAATTCTCCGCAAACTTTTTGCATTTTCTTCCCTAGCTTTTGTGTGGTTTTCGTCCTTTCTTCTTCTATTTCCGTATGACGGACCTTTTCCCCAAATTATATCATCCAATTTGGCACAGATTTTTTTTTTTCATTTGTGACTCCTTTTCTGATTTTCGTAAGTTTTTCCGTCCTTCCACATTGTTGTTTCTCTCTCTTTTTTCAGAGGTGGATTTCCAGCAGAAGAGAGGATTCCAAATTCTTATTGAGCAAGTGCAAAAAATTTTGCCGAAATCTTCTCATTCTGTTCGAGTGAGAGCGGCATTCTTCCATTCCAAGGGATGTTTGTTTCCCCAATCTCGTCGACTAAATGTTGCCGTGTTGAGATTTTGCGATATTTTAGTTTAATTTAATACATTCGAAATTAATTAATCTGCTAAGTAATGCTTACAACTTTGTAACGGGAAGCAACCAAAGTGAGAGATTAATGCGAAAAGAGAGCAAACTTAATAGAGAAAGAGATAGCTTCGTGAGAGTTTTTTTGAATATTACTTGTCTATATTGCTCACTCTGGATTCAAATCAAACAAAACGGTTGGTCAATCAAACAAAACGGTTTGTCAATCAAACAAAACGATTTCTCCAGAGAAAGTTAATAACTTTTTGAAATCGAAGCCAACACGAAATGATCTCCTTTTTGCGAAAATATTAAAATTTTCAATATTCTCTTACAGTGTATTAAAATTCACTGCGTAAAAACGCCGGCTGGTCGATCGCGTATGTTTAGAAAATTCGTTGCCTTCGTTAGTCAAAATAGAAATTTTGCAGTTCATTTTCCCCAGTTTAAAAAGAAGAACAACAACTAATTAAATTAATTAAATGTTCATTTTCCGTTAAATAATAAACGATGAATGGGAATGGAATAATATGTCGATGAATGGTGAATGAACGCAGAAATCAGTTTTTTTAACAAACTATAAAAAAATAAAATTGAAAACACATTCAAGCCATTTAAAAGTTTATCAACTGAAAAGATTGTTAAGTATTTTTTTTTAATTGAAAAAACCTAATAAAAAAATCACTTCGAAGCAATCATAAACGCAAATAAAGGTTTTCGCTGTAGAGAAAAATATAGTCATACTTTTGTAATCTCACAGATTTTTTATTGATTATTTTGCGTGCGTTGCGTGCGCGCGTGCTTTTTATATTAAAAGCCACTACATTTTTGCCTTTATTTCACTTTCTATTTTTTTCCTCTCTTCGTTTTTCCTGCCACCACATTTTAGTATTTACTACTACTACTACTACTTTTACTACCTTTTCTACTACCTTTTCTACTACCTTTCCTAGTACCTTTTCTAGTACTTTTTCTAGTATTTCTTTTACTACTAAGTCGCAAAAATTAGTGCTAACTTATTCCTGTCTCTTTGTTGTTCTTTTCTATCCCACACTGGAAGTTGCAGACGACGGGAGAATCCAAAAAGGACATCGTTGTTAATTTTAGCAGTTTTATCAATTGTGTTGCCACTGCTGTTGCACTCCTCGTCTCGTTGGCACCACAGACGCCAACGCGTCGGCAAAAGTTTTCCTTTTTTTTTTTGGCCGATTACGTCTCGTGTGTGACGGGCAGAGGAGAGAGAGAGAAATTCAATAAAAATGTGGTTAATTTTATTAAAAAACACAAATTTGCGTGTTTAGCAAGCTTAGAAGTGAAAAAATAGAAAATTATTTTTTTTGTGGTTAATATCGCGCGCTCCAAATAATTTTTCAGCAGTGTTTCTGTGTGTGTGTGTGTGTCTCTCCACGGTAGTGTTTGTGCGGTGCAGTCAGTGCATTATGTCATTGTTGTTGTTGGCCAACGATTTTGTATGTCATGGAAAGATTCAGTTCGAGGTCGCCGCTGTACGTTTGCACCGAATGCGGAAATCAAATTGAGCCGAAAGCGTGTGGCGTCGCACTGTTGCGAAGGCGTGTTAGCGTTGCAAGTGGGCTGATTATATTAATGATCGGGTGGACGGTATTAATTGATGGTTAGTAAGGACCAGCTTAGTCTTTCCTCTTGACTGTTGCTAACAATTAAAAGCAATGCGAAGCTTTTCTCTTCATTTTCTCTCATCTCAGCTCATGAACTCCAACTCTGAAGAGCCCCTCGCCCTCCTGCCCTCGTGTCGATATCACGTTACAAATTGTAATTATTTTCGCTCATCAGCTGTTGGCTTGGCTATCTTTTTTATATCAATTTGTGTGCGTGTGTTAGTGTTGGTGTTGTTTGAGTGTGTTTAGTGTTGCTACATTTATTTTTGGAGTATTTTCATCAGCTTCATTTGTTAACAATTTCATAATTTCTTATTGACGTTAGCCTTGTTCTTGTTTTACATGTGCTTATTATTTCATTTTTGGCATAATTAATTTTCATTCTAATTTTTGCTGCCGTGTGGAATAGAATTTCGACCGTTTGCTATCTTGTCTGAGTAACACAATGAAGTTGGTGTCTTCTTAAAGGTCAGGAATTAAAAAAAAACTGCTTAAAGAACTGCAAAATACAAAAAAATTTGTGATAAAAGAGGAAGGAACTCGATTTTTGTAGTTTTTAGAAACGTATAAAACAACAAACTGCTTAAAAGATTTATTAATTAAGATTGAAAAATTGAACAATAAAATCAAAATTGAACTACAAAAATTTTTAAAATTGTAATCAAGTTTGAACATTTAAAACCTCAAAAATTCTTTGAACTATTAAAATATTACTTAAAACTTCAAAAACCGAAACTGAAATCCGAAATCAATAGTTTTATGTAAAAATTTCGTTTAAATATTTATTTGTACATACGACAGACTTCACAATGGCAACCCCGCCCTTTTCCTCTCGTTATATGCTGACCACACGCAATACATATTTCAATTTCCGCTCTCTACAGTCGATATTCGCATCATCAACGCGATGGCATCAGAATCGCTTAATGATAAAAACCAAAACCTTCCGGATGTTGATAGACATAAACGAATGAGTGTTCAATTCAGCGGACGCGATTGACGTTGGTAAGATGGAAGGATATACAGTCATCCGAATACGTAAAGAGAATATTGGGAAGAAGTCGCTCCCTAGCGACGACTTAATCATGACGGCATTGCCAGCGTGAAATAAACATACAAAAAAAAACCGTCATAAGTAAACGACAGGCAACGGTTGTGGCTGACAGTCGGGAAGGGTGTGTAAAAACCAGATAAAAGTGATGGTTGGAGAGAAAAGGAAGTGACAATTGAAAGGACAGGGAAGTGACAGAGGAAGAAGGATAACAAGACTTCAAAAAGATAGAGAATGTTAAGAAAGAAAATGAAAGACAGAAGAATTCAACGAAGAATTAAGCAAATAAAAAAATAAAACAAATGTAAATGAGAAAATGAAAGAAGGAAAAAAAGAAAGAACAGGATTTTAAATAAAGAAAAGGTGGCAAAGAAAGAAGGATAACAAGAACTATTTTAAATGAACGAAAATATTAAGGGAGAAAATGACAATCGGAAATATTAAACAAAGAAATAAGGAACTAAAAAAAAGATAGATAGAAATATAATGAAATGAAATAAGGGAAGAAGGGAAGAACGAAAGGAGGAACGGTAGGTAAGAAGAAAGAGTTAGATGAAATTTAACCCCAAAAAGAATTCACAATGAATAGAAATGTAAGGACGAAATGTTGGTTCGACGTTTGCTGAAACATTAGTGTAGATGTGTGTGTGTGTGTGTGTGTGTGTGTGTGTGTGTGTGTGTGTGTATGTCGCTAGCATGTGTTTGTGCATTCTGGAGACGTTTAACTTGTAACGCCCGTGGGGATTCTCATGTTTTCCAAACTGCCACAGGGAGTGGAATAAATGGGGAAGCAAGGCTGCTGTCCTGAAATTTCTGCCTGCATTTCAGTAAATTCTTTATTTGTGTGTAAAAATTCATCTTGAATCTTGACAAGATGAAGTTCTGTTCTTTTGTATTGAAAAAGTAGTAGAAAAGGTATTAAAAATAAGATATTATAAAATTGTAAAGATTTATTATTGCTTTGTTATTTTTACTTTTAAATTTGTTAATATAATTACTGAATAAACATAAACATTGTTCGAAAATTCTGAAAATATTACATGAAAACCTTCACTTATAACGATTACGAAATCGTAAAATTGTGTAGAATGGTATGCAACCCTGGCTTGCCTTCCAATATCCGGTCGGCCTAAAAATAGGCAATCTTTTATATGACATCACAATCACAAGACATTCACTCCACGACGTTGTTAGATTTACTGCATACTTTTGTGAGGAAGAATACACTGTGAAAAATCCCGCTAGTATTTTTAAGGAAAAATGGGAAGTATATAAAAAGCTAATATATACGCTTCCGGAATACTTTTTTTAAAAAAATTTAATATTAGAAAATGAAAATTAGTTTTTTTAAATGTAAATTTAAGAATAAAAGGTTTCAAAATGTACAAATATTTGGCAACGAAACGTCTTAAAATGTACAAACATTTCGCACAAATTTAAGCGTAACCGCTGACTCACTGCCGGGCCAAAATAACGCCTAATATTGATTACCTATTTCTTTTCCCCTCCTGTTTAGGCCAAAAGGTTGAAAAGGGACCGAACAAATTAATGAGGGTCGGAAAAAATGTTACTAATTGATGAATTACACCAAAACTTACAAGTAAAATCACAAATTTCTTATTTAAGAAGGCAACAAATATCACCTGTCAATGAGAAGATGACACCTTCCACGTGTGTGCCAAAATGAATGCAATGAGAAGATTCAGCAATCAATAAGATTTTTACATTTGAAAAGTGAAAAACAAGAGTTTTATTTTATGAAAAAAACAAATGTAGTTCTCCAATAACACAGTAAAAATACATACAATTTCAACAAATGCTGATTCACACTGCTTGATGGGGTGCCCTTGTGACCCAGATATTCGATGGATGCACGAACTTCATATCTGGTGACTAAAATGGGGATCATAAAGCTGTAAAAAACATAAGAGGAGCAAACAAATAAGTGAGCCACTTCAAAAAAGTGGCAAAATAACCCCATTGAAAACTACAAAAAACATACAAATTCAAAATCTCAAGCTAAATTCAGAATAAAATATTGTCACCACCAGCATTACAACAACAACATCTGTTGCATAGATTAACTTCGGTTTCTGTTCGACTGTAATGCAGTTGTAACCGAAGAGAATTGACAATATTTCGAGGTCACTGGCAAGCATTGGCTTTCATTACGTTAGCGGGGGAACACAAAACTAGAAGATACGAAGAGAAGGAAAAAAGGCAAACGAGAAATCTGCCCTTTCATTTAAGGCTAAAAGTAAAACAAATAAATTTTTAATTGCTTACGGTATAAACGAGGTTGCGTGTTTTTTTGGGTTTTTTCATCTTTTTATTCGTTTTTCCAGTGTAAAGGATTGCTGACACAATGATGTCATTTATTTTCGCCCCCCCCATTAATATTTCAATAAGGTTGCAAACATAAGGTTGTGTTGTGTTGACAAAAACAGAAACAGCAACATGAAAAACAACAAAAACACAACAACAAAAACAACAACAAAAACAACAACAAGATCTGTGACAAATACAATGGGGATTTTTAGAAATTTGAATGAAATTTTTGATATATCTGCATACATCTGCTTGAATGCATATAACGTGCACTTTCTCGATAATTTAGGGATAATTTCATGTCAAAATTTGCCTATAATTTATCGGAAAAATCATCCGATTCTCGATAACTCATATCTTTCGATTCGCATCTGCTGAAACTCATGCTGTCGAATTATTGTATGACATTTACCGTCTATGTGAAAATTTATGCAGTGCATTGATTGACGTGAAGAAGTGAGAATAGGTGTTCCTACATCACAACGACGAATATCTACTGGAACAAAGAAGAAGCAAAAACACCGGCAACTCTCAGAATAGAAATTTACATGCATTTCTTTTTAAGGCCTCAGAAGCGCAAGGAAACTGATGGCGCGAATCGAACCGAGCAAGATATGATCCACACCATGCAGATGCATTGATTGATCGATTGATAGGCATGTTGATTGGATGCTTAATGAAGTCGTGCTGCACTGGCTGCATTTGACGTAATGCACGTCAATGAACTGCATCGGCACTGCCGCTCGCAAAGCAACTGGAAACAACAAAAGCAACAAACAATCACAAGACCGAATAATACGAGATAAAATGTAGTGTGTAATCGTGAAGTTGTTTTCTGTATGAATAACGAGAAATGCACTCAATACAAAAGAATGCGTAAAGAACTGGATTAATAAGAAAATATAAAGAACTGAAGTAATAAATGTACAGCCGTACCAACTCCATTACATAATTACATACACTAGTGAACAAAACTTTTCCAATTTCACTAAAATGAAGTCTAATTTTGCTAATGAAATGAATTCGAACCGATATAATGACAGATTCTCAATGTTTTCACTTTGTTCTCTGGAGAGTGAAGAATAAGAAGAACTTATTAAGTATAATTTCATACATCAGTTAAAAAGCATCAGTCATAAAATCATACATCAGTCATAAAATCAAATATTTCATTCATACGCTAAAATATGCTGACGCTTATGGGAATGGGGTTCAAAAGTCCGAGTATGCTGACGCTGGGGAGAATTAAATTCATATACCCGAATATGCTGACGCTTTAGGAATTAAGGAATGCTTAAAATCAGCAGCGCAAAGTTATTAACTGCGACTTCAAGATGAAATGTGACGCTTGCACTTGGAATGTGGTGCGATTCGGAGAGTTTTATAATATACAAAAAGTCAAGATAACAATGCTAATAACATAATAATGTACGAACATCAATAATATAATCAAACTAATAATGTATTAACATCCTGCCTCCCGCTGAGTACTCTGAACTACATATCATCTCGTGAGTTCACTTGGAAGTTTGGGAAGCTTCGTGGTGCCGGAGCTGGAAGTGGCGTTGGAGTTCTAGGGGATCGTCTGTAGAAGTATTTGATCACTAAGTATAATGTCAGAACGATGGCAAGGATAAATCCACTAAAACTGATGCCGATTTGATAGTTCTCCGGAAGGGGTTTCTTGAAGACTTCTATCCTTCTGTGAAGTCCTTGTAGTTCCAATGAAATGTGGGTATCATGAGAAAATTTTACTATTGGTACTGATGAGCAGATGATATTTTTGAATATTCTGAAGTCTGGTATGGAAATGTTGTATCGTAGTTTTGCCGAAACTTATATTATGAGAACAGTAATCAGCCGCTGTCTGGACTACTTTATTGATATTGTCAATAAAGTCCAGTCCAGACTACGAATAGATGACCATTTGAACTGAAGAAGTCTTTTCGATTTCA